>CM073315.1:1320498-3720498 GCA_037043255.1 Diadegma fenestrale
CGACTCTTGATCTCCTAAGGCAAATTTGCAATTTAAAGTTGAACGAAACAGGCAATATGGAAGAGCACGTTACAAGAATGCAAGATTTGGTGGATAAATTGACGGCGCTCGGTGAGGAAATAAAGGACCACCTTTTTGTCGCGATGCTGCTGAGTAGTTTACCAGAAGCATACAGTACATTGATCACCGCGTCTGGAAAGCCGACCCACTGGAGGATGAATTGCTAACGCTCGGCTTGGTCAAAGGTAAATTGATCGATGAATACAAAAGAAGAAAAGGCGTGCCGGACTCTGAGGACTCAAGTTCGGCATTGAGAGCGTCGGAAAAGAAAAATTCAAAACACAGAAACCGGAAAAGTATGTTTCTTTTGTAAAAAATCCGGACACTACAAGCAAGTATTGTTTCAAGTACAAGGCTTGGAAGAAAAAAGAAAAGAGAGAAAGCCAACGAAGTAAAGGATTCAGCAGGATCTGTTTGCTTGAAAGCATCCACGAAGCCACAGGTCAGAGGGATGCTTGGTACGTCGATTCGGGTGCCACAAGTCACATGACCAACAACGAGAGATTCTTCAATTTTCTGGAGCGAAAGAAGATGCGGGACGTGCACTCTCGCCAACGGTCAAGGAGCAAAAGTACTGGGTATCGGCACAGGTGTAACTGCACCGTCTCAATGAGAAAGATGAGAAAGATGAATCGATCAAAGTAGGCATTCAAGATGTATTATTTGTCCCAGTACTTGACAGAAAATTTATTGTCGGTAAAAAGGCTTACAGAAACAGGTCACACAGTACAATTCAAGGGCGAACGATGCGAAATTTCTAAAAACTACATTGTGATCGCCACAGCAAGCCTGTCATCTAATATGTATGCTATGAGAATTAAAAGCAGAGCATCGGCTGTCAAGGAAAGCAAACATACGCCAGATTGCCAACACACTTGGCACAGACGCTTTGGACACCGACACCCAGAGGATGTTCAAAAGCTGGTGACGAAGGAACTGGTGACGGGCCTAAAAATCAAGGATTGCGGGATTCGAGAAGTCTGCGAATGCTGTATCAAAGGAAAAATGTCAAAAACGGCAATACCGAAGGGAGCAACGACGAGGGCAACCTCCGCACTAGAACTGGTGCACACAGATCTCTGTGGACCTATGCAAAACGCAACGCCAAACGGAAAAAGGTATGCCATGACAATTATCGACGATTATAGTCGATTCACGGAGGTGTATTTTTTAAGGTACAAGTCAGAAGCGACAAAATACATCATCGATTATATCAAATACACTGAAAACAAATTCGGAAAGAAAGTCAAGGTCATCAGGTCCGATAATGGTCGAGAATACGTCACAAAGGAACTACAGAAATTTCTCACAGATATGGGGATAAAGGTACAGTACACGGCGCCCTATTCAGCATTCCAAAATGGCGTGGCGGAACGCAAAAACAGAACTCTTATGGAAGCTGCAAGGTGCATGCTGATCGACGCCGAAATGAAGAAAAATTATTGGGCCGAAGCAGTCAACACGGCATGTTATTTACAGAATATTTCGCCGTCGAAAGCAGTCAACAAGACACCATTCGAGCTATGGAACAACAGGAAACCGGACGCAAAACATTTACACATATTCGGGTGCAAAGGGTATGTGCATGTTCCGAAGGAGAAACGAAGGAAACTGGACGACAAGGCGATATTGCTCACTTTTGTGGGATATTCAGCAGAATCGAAGGCCTACAAAATGTTGGACTTAGCAACAAATAAAATAACCATTAGTCGTGATGTGACATTCATCGAGCGCGATCTGAAGACAGAAGAAGAGAAAATCGAAGAGAAGAAATTAGAAGAAAAAAGGAAAAACATTCAAGGCGCAGGGTACGACGTAGCGATAAACGGACACGAAACGAATCACTCGGACGAAGCTGAAATGACATTGGGAGATGAATTTGAAGATAATCAATATCAAGAAGTAGATGATTCGACACACCAACAGGAAGATACGGTGGATTTAACCGACGACTCGATCCTGCAGGGATCATTCCCGGTTGGCGACGAAGAGTACAATTTTCCGGACGTCATTGAAAATATCGATGGAACAGAAGTTCGAGTATCGGACCGACAGACGAAAGGACAACCGCCCGATAGATTTGTACCAAATGCAAGGGCCGTGATGGAATACGAAGAGCCGAAGAGCATAGCAGAAGTGCTCAACAGACCGGACAAAAATGAATGGCTCAAGGCCATGAACGAAGAAATGAAATCAATGACAGATAATTCGACTTGGGAACTCACCACATTACCGCAGCAAAGAAAGGCCATTGGATGCAAGTGGGTGTTCAAGAGAAAGAAAAATGCTGTCACAGGCGTGCTAAAATACAAAGCACGACTCGTAGCGCAGGGATTCAGCCAAAAATACGGTACCGATTACGACGAAGTGTTTGCACCAGTGGTAAGGGCAACAACTCTGCGCTTGTTGCTGATAGTAGCAACGCAACAAAAATTAAAAATACATCACTTCGATGCGAAGACGGCATTCCTCAACGGAGAATTATCGGAAACGATTTACATGAAGCAACCGGAGGGATTCGTCAACGCAAAGAAAGAATTAGTCTGTAAACTCAACAAAAGCATTTACGGATTAAAACAGGCCGCAAAATCTTGGAACGACAAACTCCACGCAGCCCTCATCAAATTGAGTTTCAAACAGAGTACATCAGACCCTTGTCTGTATTCAAAAACCGCATCGAACACCATCCAGTATGTAGCGGTATATGTAGACGATCTCCTGATAGCAGACGAGGACGAACATAAGATACAGAATACAGCCGACGGGCTTGAGGAAGAATTTGAGCTCACGAGACTTGGAGAATTAAAAAATTATCTCGGAATAAACATCGAAAGGGTCTCAGAAGGGATTTTTTACATGGACCAAGCGAATTACATCCAAAAAATCATCAACAGATTTGGACTAGAATCCGCAAAGGTTTCCAAAACACCCCTCGACACCGTATATCTAAAGGTTGCTCGCGATCAAAAGGCAATGGTCAACGGAGATGAATATCAGAAACTCATCGGTGCTCTGTTATACGTAGCAACCCATACTCGACCTGATATAGCGGCGAGTGTATCAATACTGAGCCAAAAGGTCAAACAACCGACTGAAACTGACTGGAACGAAGCAAAAAGGATTGTGAGGTACTTGAAAGGTACAATACAATTAAAACTAAAATTGACAAGCAACAAAAAAGGACTTGAAGTTTACGCGGATGCAGATTGGGCGGAGGATAGAAGCGACAGCAAGTCACACAGTGGCTTCATATTCCTAAACAATGGAGGTGCAATTGCGTGGGCTTGTAGAAAGCAAACCTGCACAGCCTGGTCGAGCTGTGAAGCTGAATACGTAGCGATAGCGGAGACAAGCAGAGAACTCCTGTGGATAAGAAGACTACTCGAAGACTTCGGTCTGAAGCCAACCAAACCAATCCAAATGTACGAAGACAATCAGAGTGCAATCAAGATGGTAAAAAACGGCGAGTCGAGGAATAAAACAAAACACGTCGACGTGAAATATCATTTCGTGACGGATCTAGTCAAAAGGAAAATCATCGAAATACAGTACTGTCCGACAGATGAGATGATAGCCGACATGATGACAAAACCACTTGGGGCTGTGAAGCTGAAAAAACATCGGGAGGGATGTGAGCTAGTGGACTTCGGCGGCACAATCGTTGAGGAGGGGTGTTAGAATATCGTATTCGCAACGATTCTGCAGCGTACTGCGCGTTGCGCACGCGACAGATTCCCTTTTCTCCGACTCGCGACACCTGTGTGACTCATTCACGTATGATCTCGTGTCGCAAAAGTTTTTCGTAATAATGAAATAAATTTATCATTTGTATTATTCTGGTTTTCACTGCGTTTATTGACCTAATACGGTGTTTTCCTGACTCCCGAAATTACCAACAGTCTCGCTCGACGGTTCACTCTCGGAGTCGATGATCTTGTCTACTCGTGCGAACATCATTGCGACAGAGCTATCGTCCGGTTGTTCTATCGGTACGTTATCCATCATTATTTCATTAGCCGCAGGCTCCCCCGTACTTGCTTCGTCGCTGCTTTCCGAATATATGCTGTAATGCTCGGTGTCATTATCAACATCTGTGTCCTAGAAATATATCCAGACAAACACACGTATTCACACAATGCGTTAGATAAAAATATTGAACTCGAGTGTTCAGACGAATAAAAAAATCTCTTACCGTCGCGGGTTCCATTGTCTCAACTTAGTTAGAACCGGCACGAATCACGTATAAATACATCAAACCCCCTCCCAACATGTCCGCTTATGACTTCACGAGAGTGAGAGGGCTATATAGCTTTATTATATATATAGAGCTATAGCTTTATTATATATATAGAGAGCTATATAGCTATATAGCTCTCTCGCTTGCTTCCCGCTAACGCGGGAGCAAGCGAGAGAGTATATGTCACAGATGCTGCAGCCACGTGCAATTTTGATGACACTGTGAATACCTCACGCCCTCGCGAGGCATCGCGTTTCGTGGAAGAGCAGGCGCTATCGAGGCTGCGGCCACGTGCCGTTTTGGCGATGTTGCGAATACCTCATGCTCTCGCGAGGCACCGTGTCCTGCGAGCAAGACAGACAAAAACCCAGCAACGATGATAAACGCGTGAGAACGAATGGTTTTTATGCGAACAACATCTAAGAAGTAAAAAAGGGTAGTAGGAAAGAGCAAACATCCCGCGACAAATTAACACTCCATGATATAACTCGGGAATGATCGAAGTGACGAGGGCAAACATATAAAAAAGAATATATAACGATTGGAGTATTTAACGGTATGAAGGGACTCCAGACACGTGCAATTTTGATGGCTCTGCACGAACCATTGCACCTCACGGGTGAGTGAGCGAGAGGTTCATGATGTGACGAGAGCGAGCGAAAACAAATGTTGGTTTCTTGAACACTCTATTGTCCAGGACAGTGCAGTTTTTATGGTTCTGCACAACACGCTGCACATCGCGGCGGGAACGAGTTCTCAGGGTCCTGCTATTACGAGAGCGAGCGAGAGCAAATACCAGTTTTTTAAACACTCTATCGTCCCCTCTATAACTTCATTAAACCTACCCAGCTCTCTGCTGCCTCTTCGGTCCCTAAAGAAATATCCTCGGTCTTAGTCCCACACGAGATATTAGAGTTATGATAGCGATATTTTGACGAGTAGCTGAAAATCATCTAACGGGGCGATCTAACTCAGACGCCCGCAACAGCGGAGGGCCTGTATTCAGAAGATGTAGACCCGCGCGATTGAAGACACCCTGTATACGTAGGGAAATACATATAGCGAGACCTGGTCAAGGTTATGGTGACGTGTTACATCTCGCAGCTTGATGGTATCAGGAGAGTACAACCCGGGTGCAATTTTGATGACGCTGCGGATACCTTACGCCCTCGCGAGGCATCGCGTCTCGCGAGAGAGTATATGCAGACGTGAGAGCGAGCGAGAGGCCATATATTAGCATGAGAGTAAGCGAGAGGGTATACGCCATCGCTGCTGCGACCACGTGCAATTTTGGTGACACTGCGAGTACGTTACGCCCGAGTGCAGCACCGCATCTCGCGAGAAAGTATATGCCGCCACGAGAGCAAGCAAGAGGGCATACGCTAGCGCGAGAGTAAGCGAGAGAGCATATGTCACCGATGCTGCAGCCACGTGCAATTTTGATGACGCTGCGAATACCTCACGCCCTCGCGAGACATCGCGTCTCGCGGGATAGCAGTTTGAGCTCGCTCTTATCACGCAGCTGCAGTATCGATGTCTTCTTCTGCTCCTGTCCATCACCCCATCGGCTATAATGCTATAGTCATAATAAAAATATACTCGCATCAACGTCTTGGACTCTTTGTGTAATTTTAATGACACTGCGAATACCTCACGCCCTCGCGAGGCATCGCGTCTCGCTGGACAGCAGCTTGAGCTCGCTCTTATCATGCAGCTGCAGTATCAATGCCTTCTTCTGCTCCTGTCCATCACCTCACCGCCTATAATGCTATGGTCATCATAAAAATATATTCGCATAAACGTCTTAGACTCTTGTCACGGCAGTCTTCGATCGAAACGCGCGCGAGTACCATTGTTAAAATGTTTCCTCGTTGCCGTGAATTCGACTTCTTGCGGTTCGCGTTCACGTGCCGCATCGTGCGCCTGCTGAGTACGACCGGCATTTATATTACGACCCCGTATATGGACCGGACACGCGAGCACATCGAGGAGCTGATGTACGAGGAGTACATAGTGCGGGAGCCGGGCCCATCCATAGATGATGCCGAGGCTACGCAGGGATTAAGTTGTGTGGTGGTGGGGCCGCTGGGCACGGCATCGGTACGTCGGGGGGAGATCGTGTATGTGGACAGCTACGGCTGTGCCGAGGTCAACTTGGTCGACCTTGGCTATAGCGATTTCTTTTACACAGATTCGCTATACCACGCGACACCGGTGCTCGCAACCATCCCGGCCCTCCTCATCGAAGCAACCCTCCACGGCCTCGAATACCTCGAGGAGGTGGGATACGTGGCTCATGAGCTGGAGCGTTTTTGCGAGGGACCGCTCACAGCCATTCCCATGAGCCCCGGGACGCAGCACCCTCTAAGCGTTCTGCTTTTTACCGAGGACGGTCAGAATGTCGGGGGTGTGCTCGGAAACGAGCTCCTCAACCCCGACGATTACCTCGGCTACGATGAGGGGGGCGAGGATGACGGTTTCGGCGACACCCCAAGCGATGAATAGTCCGTGGTGTGTGTGTGTGCGTGTGTGTGGGTGTGGGGGGCGCAAAAAACAATGCCCGGGGTGCATGTGTGTGCGTGTGTGGGCGCAAAAAACAATGCCGGTGCGCGCGGCGCTAAAAAACAATGCCGAACATTGCCCCGGCGAAAAACCACGTGTCCATGGAGAGACACCCGCGTCATCGTCACCGGTGAGTTTTTAAATTTTTCTTTTTTCCTCCTTTTCCCCCTAAAAATTTGAAAAAAAAACACATTTTCCTGTGACAAAAAATTAAAAAAAAAAAACAAGCGTTTTGGGGACACCCCACATTATTTTCGTGATAAATTTATTCTGAAAAAAATATTTTAAAAAACGCGTTTTGGGGACACCCCATTACGCGAAATTTGACACACCCTATGTACAACACGATGGCACACTACGGCGACACACTCCGCACACCCGCTGCCCTCTCGCCCACGACGCCGACCGGTCTCACGACGGCCGACTAGTGGGGGAAAGGAGTGGGGATAGGAGTGGGGGTCGCCATAGTGTGCCACCTACTACTCTTACCTGTCAAATGAATCGGTCAAATCATTTTGAAGCAAACAGCAGTCAAAAATTATTTTCGATATCGAAACATGCAGGGTTTTACAAGCCTGCAATTTCAGTGGTATCAGCGCATTAGATCGAACACCGAGCGCGGCTCGAAGGAGCCTTGAACAATCGTAGTGTCGCTATCACAAATTTCAGCGCGGCTTATAATATAGCCTTTGACGGTGTCAAGCGCATTCCACTGCAGTACGCATGAACATTGTGACGGCTTCATCCATTGAACAATCTGCGACAGCATCCAAAGTTTAGTGCGGCTTGCGCACAGCCTTCGATCAGAATCGAGCACTTTCTGCGGTCGTGGCAGAAGTGGCAGTCGAATTTACCAACGCGAGAGGGTAGAGACCCCATATCGAAATAAACAACAACCAGCATCTTCTAGGAGTCATTCTAAAAGCCGCCGATCCACGGACAGATCTCCAAACAGGCACAGCCGATACGATCATGAACGACGCCGAGAATACTGCAGAGGAGGTCGATCTGATGATCGATATTTGTCGTGTCGCCATCGAGATTCTGCACGGAATGAAGAAAAATCATCTTCCAAAAGAAATTCGAAGAGCCGCCGATCCTCAGACAGATCTCCGAACAGATACGGCGGATACGACCATGAGGAACGCCGAAAACACCGCAGAGAAAGTCGATCTGCTGGTCGATATTCGACGCCTCGCCATCGAGATTCTTCTCGGGATGGGAAAAAATCATTTTCTAGAAGTCGTTCTAACAGTAGCCGATCCGCGGACATATCTCCGAACGGGGTGCATCGTAGACGGAACTATAGACGACGCAGAGAAAGTCGATCTGGTGACCGATATTTGTCGCGTCATCATCAAGATTCTTCACGCGAAAATTATCGTCGACAGAATCGAACTCAACATGAATCTCAGGATCAACACCTTCGACCGCGCTCAATCGACAATCAAAATCATCGAGCGGGACGGTGGGTTGCTCCTCGGGAACAACATCATCGAGCAGGACGGTGGGTTGCTGCTCGGGAAAAAGGACGAGCCGCAGCAGCGAATAATAAATCAAACCACAACAAGCAAGAACGTGGAATGAATGAAGCGCGAAGAATTTGCGGAGCGTTTGCTACTCTTTTCCGTGCCATAGGGTCAAGCAAAAAAAGTTGAACACGAAACTGGATATTTTTTTTTCTTAGTTGAAACGTTTGCGCAGCCTTTCTTCTTCGTTTTAAAGCTTTTGTTGTTTTTTTTTCAGCTGAAACGTTCTCGCAGCCTCTGTTTCTGTGTTCCAAAGTTTTTCTCAAGTTTCATTAAAGTTTTTCTCAAGTTTTATTAAAGTTTTTCTCAATTTTTATTACATTTATCCAATATATATAATTGAAAAAAGAATGTTGTAACTTTTTTTGTTATATAAAAATCAAACTAACCATTTGTAACGCAAAAAAATAAAAAAACGTTTTCGCAGCTTTTTTTTCTTTGTTTTAAAGTTTTTCTCAATTTTTTTTGTTTTTTTTTTTTTTAGTTGTAACGTTCTCGCAGCCTCTTTTTCTTTTTTTGTCAAAGTTTTTCTCAATTTCTATTTTTAAAGTTTTTTCTCTCTTTTATTACATTTATCTAATATATATAATTTTTTGTTATAAAATGAAAAAAGTTCTGACCATTTGTAACGCAATGATAATAATAAATAATAAAACACAAGTTGCGGTCCTGTCTGTAATCTGTAATTCAATAAAAAAATTTCAATAAATTTTTTTTTGTTAAATCAAGTTCATATATTGTTAATTTCTGCATGTTGTTATTTTTCACATTCGTAAATTTATTTAACAATTGAGTAAAATAAAAAAAGTTTCAATACAAATTTTTGTTGAATCAAGTTTATACATTGTTTACTTCTGCATGTTGTCATTATTTTCTCAGGTTCGTAGTTTTGATTCAGCAATTGAGTAAAACTTACCTTTTTATTATTATACTCGTGTGTGTACCGTAGAAGCAGAAAAAAAAGAATACCAGTGGGGCGTGATGTAAAGACTGAAATTAGCAAACATTCAACGGCGTGAAGTAGTCGACAGTCGAAGACTACCTTATATGGGTGATCATTTGATATGGCAAAAAGCATTCAAATGTAAATGTTTATTATTTAAGCGAATTTACGATAGATTTCGACAAATTATCTCTAAGAACACTGTCTAACACATAACGGAGATATCTGCCAAAATTCGTCAAGACAGCTGTCGCCGTTTTGGAGAAAACTGGTGACAAAGAAAATACCCTCCATCAGCTGTTCGCAGTGAAACGCATAACTCCCGTCTTTTTGCCCTGCGGGCAGTCGGGAGTTAATGAAATGGAGGAAATAGAGACGTCATTTGAAATTTACGCGTGTGCACATAATATCAAAAGGCCGGAGAACGATCGAATAACGCACAAAGAATTAGTGATCTCTCTCCGTATCGAGCGTCACTTTCAGTAAATGTTCCTATTTGCCTAAACTTGTGTTTTTTCTTATCAAACTGCTTCAAAATAGGTTGGGTTCAATACGCTGTCGTATATCTCGATAAGTTATGAGAGCGCTGCAACGCTACTAGAAATCCGTTCGCGCGCGTTAGCGCGCGTGATGCACCCTAGTATAATAAAAAATGTATATAAATTTTCCATTCATCGATAAAACAATTTTTTGTCAGCAAAAGATATCTCATATCGATGCAAAACTTCTTTCGCAGTAAAATGTCTCTGACAGCGAATCACAAGATCCATTTCTCCCATGGTCCTGCACAAAAATAGAAGCGCCATACTTTCTAGAAGCAGTTTTTTAAATGGCTTGTACTGAGGATATTTATTCTGAATAGTCTTTGAAACAATTTTCATAAAATGCGCAAAACATATATTCAACATGTTAATGTTTTTCAGGCCATTTTGTTCACTTTCTTTCGTTTCATAAGCTTTGAACGTTACGTCTAGATATTCGCTCACTGACATATCATTCAACGACTACAGCCTTCGCCAATGGCCATTTACGCGTTTTGTTCACGACGAAATGCCTATATTCTCTCAAGAATGCGCCTATAGAAAGAATTCCATGCTCCGATGTCAACATATGGGCAAGATGTATAATTTCCACATCGTGTTTAGCCAGCATGGTGTAATCAAGAGTCGCGGCAGCGGCTCGACGCCAAGTTTAAAAGAAAAGCGTAGCGCGCGAGCCGGCCGGACTCTTATCTACTCGAATATAGGCATTTTATGACGGCACACACACTTTGAATCGTTTTAACGGGAAAACGGGTTGACGGAAAAATTTCATATTAGGTGTGAATTTTCTACGATTTTTTATCTTTGAAATGATCCTTGGCTGAAGAAAATCCGTTCAGTCAATCTCGAGAAATTGAATATGTAAGATTTTGGGCCACGAAATCCAGCAACTTTTCTGTTTCTTAGAGTCGGAAGGGCGTAAGTTGCACGCGTCGACGCTTGGACATACGCCCTTTGCGAGACTGATGGACATTTTCGGCCTGTGACGTCACCCGCTCCGCTGAACGCGGCTACCCGCTCTCTTCGCGCACCACTGAGCGAGAGAGACAGACTATCGGGCTTTTCTTTCACTATAGCGCTGTCTCTCTCACTCTGACAATTTTGAAAAATTGATATCTCTGGTAATATTCCTCAAAGAGGGTCCAACTGGAGCTCATTTCTTTCGTTTTTTAATGCAGAATTACGTGAGTCGGGGGAAATTTTGCTCGAAGTCAAAAAATTATTCAAAAATACGATGAAACGGTTAAAAAATCGGGCGAACGGAGGGGGAAAGAGCGCGAGAGAGAAGGGAGAAATTTCGCCGGGACTTTTTTAAGGGATTGGCTTTTTTAAGGAGTTGACCAGTGGTTTCGACGGACCTTTTTTGAGGGATAAACTCAGAGTCTTATGGAGATTTTTTAAAGGGATTAACGGACAGTCTTGACGGGATTTTTTCGAAAGGGTTGACTGAAGATCTTAATGGGAGTTTCCAAGGGATTAGGCATAAATCTTGCCGAGACTTTTTTAAGGGATTGGCCAAGAGTTCGTACGGGATTATTTAAGGGGTTGACCGGGGGTCGCAACGGAATTTTTGTTTACCTTAGAACGGTAATCTCATTTGATTTAATCTATTCCGGGAACGTAGGGTTATAAGTGACCCCATATTTGAAAATTTCATGTTTTTCGTAAGATTTAACGAAAAGGGTCCAACTTGGACTCATTCTTTTTCTTTTTTTACTGCAGGATCACGTGAGCCTGCGGTAATTGTGCTCGGAGTAAAAAAAAAGTCGAAAATGCGATGGAACGATAAAAAAAACTGGAGAACGAAGTGCGGAATCTCGCCAGGAATTTTTTGAGCGATTGGTGGAGAGTCTGAACAGGTTATTTTGAAAAAGGATTGACCAAGGATCGTAATGGGAATTTTTATGGGATTATGAATCTTGCCGGAACTTTTTTAAGGGATGGGCCAAGTGTCTGGACGGGATTTTATAAGGGGTTGACCGGGGGTCGCGACGGAAGTTTTTGACCTTTGAACGTCAACCTTATCTTATTTAAACTTTCCGGTGACGTGGAGTCATGAATGACCTCAATTTTGAACTATTCCTGTCTCTTGTAAAATTCAACGAATAGGATCCACCTTGGGCTCATTCTTTTCGTTTTTGAATGCAGGATCACGTGAGCCTGAGGCCCGAAAATGCAATAAAACAATTAAAAAAAAGGGAGAACGGAAGGAAAAAGGGCACGAGGGAGAAGGGTGAAATCTCGCCAGGACTTTTTTGAGGGATTGACAAAGAGTCTTGACGGAATTTTTCAAGGGGCTCACCAGTGGTGTCGAACGTGGTTTCAGGGATAAACTCAGAGTCTCGTCACTATGGTTTTAAGGGATTAACGAAGAGTCTTGACGACATTTTTGAAAGGGTTATCCAAGGATCTTAATGAGAGTTTTCAAGGGATTAACCACGAATGTCGCCAGGACTTTTTTAAGGGTATGGACAAGAATCTGGACGAGAATTTTTAAGGGGTTTATCATGGCCCTTGCCGATATATTTTGAAGGGATTGACGGAAGCGGTCTCGACGGAAGTTTTTTGAGGCATTGAGTGGGAGCGTCACGGATACTTTTTTTATGGGATTCATGAAGACGAATCTCGCCGTGACTTTTTCAAGAGATTCATCCAGATTCTCGTCGAGACTTGTTTCAACAGATCAACCAAGAATCGTGCCAAGATTTTTTTAAGGGATTGGTCAAGAGTCTGGATGAAATTTTTTGAGGAGTCGACTAAGAGTCTCGACGAGGTTTTTTCTCAATAGATTAGCCAAGAGTAGACGGGATTTTTTAAGGGATTAGCTGCGGGCCTCACTGAGGTTTCATTGAGAGATTGACCACGAGTCTCTTTGTGGTTTGCTTAAGGGATTGAACAAGAGTCTCGACGAGAGTTTTTTTAAGTGTTTGATCATGACTCTTGTCCAAATATTTAAAAAGATTTACCAGGGGTGTCAACAGAAGTTTTTGAAGAGATTCATTTCATTTCGAAAACAACCAACCAGAACAAATAATGCCTCTATAATTACAAAAAAATGTGTATGAATATCCCACTTTTCAAAAATAAGAGAAATCCGTGGAAAAATACTCTTGAAAAGTAAAAAATGAAAGCCAACTTTAAAAATGTTTAAGGAAATTTTGATGACCGACAGTGATAGGTTCGCGGTCGGTGCATGGCTGCAGCGATCACACAAGTCAAGCAGCGCTGACTGCGGTCAGTACTTGGTTGGGTGACCGCTTAGCCATGTACCGTGTGGCGTATCAATCGCTGAGCGGGAGGCAGTTTTCGCTGAGTTTCTGAGGGTGCTAACCAACTGAAACTCAGTGAAAATATAGCCACCTGTATCGGCCAAGGTTTTCCACAGTTTCCCCTGGTCCTCGTGCGAATGCAATACAGTAGTGCATTAGGACAGATTGACTGTGGGCAACACTCGAGGGGGGAACTCCAGGAACTTTAAAGTGACTTCAATAAACATAGAAACTCAAGAAACTCACCAAGAAAATTTCGATGAAGGTCAAAAGATCGTTCGTAGGGAAGAAAAAATGCAATAAATTGTGTAAATCAATATTGTTCCTTATTTCAAAGTGATATCAAGAAAATTGAGTCATCATTTTTCTACTGAGGTTGCGATCTTTTAAAGTTGGCGTTCTTTTTTTACGTTTCAAGAGTAAAACATTCTCTTACATTTCAAATTTCGCGGTTTTCAAACTACGGATCCCGTTGCGTCCATATGCAGAATAATTTCTTTTTGCCCAATCATCACATCCAAATCTTCTTCCGTTTACATATATGCGGTTAATGGTATAGCAGTCCTTCTCAAAAACGGATCTCTCATATTTGATGTATGTTGGATGCACGTTCCATCAAGTCGGAGAGGTCATTAGATTGCAAACTCAAACGATCTTTGCATCTTTCTTCTGATTTTATTTTATACAGAACGTTGATATTACATAAATCTTGATTATGACCATTGTTCGGGAATGACGCAATAAGCCGGTAACGCGAGCATCGGTTCGTGGTTCGCGCTCTGCCGGCAAGGCGCCACGTGACGGTCCTGTCAATCAAAGGACCTCGCGTCCATCATAATTCGGGAATTAGTTATGCGCGCTGACGTCATTATCGCCACCGCCTGGAGCGACACGCTTGATCAGCCAATTGACATGCGCGCAATTCGTCACCATCGATCGCCTATCGAGCGGTCTTTCTTCTCAATCCAGACTCGATAGAGTACAGACACGCGAATTTCGGGCTCCCTCGTTATCTTCGGTCTTCCCGTTTGTATCCGCGGGTATTGTACGCATCTCGTAACTGCCTTACAACCGGTTACGAAATTATCGGTCTCCAAGTCGAGGAGAATCGAACGTCGGGCTTATTTTTCGGGCACGTCATTATAATCAACGATTTATTGGGATTTTCGGGAACTCGGCATCGCGTTTCGCGTCGCGGCCATCTTGACCACGGGGCCTACGGGAAGACGCTCTCGTGCACGTCGAGACTTCCGACCTCGTCGTGTCCGGGATCGAGAGCTCGGGAAATAGTTTATAAAATATTGTATCACAAAACTATTTGTCAAAATAAAATCGGGTTCATCGCATTGTTTGCTAAAATATAAATAAAATATTGTATCACGAAACTATTTGTCAAAATAAAATCGGGTTCATCGCATTGTTTGCTGTTTCGCCGTGCGGTTAATTTCTTTTCCCACCTACACCAGATCCTCATTACGCAACAACCATCTTCTTTCAATTCTCTATCCGTATCTTTCTGCAGGTCGTTCATATAGTCCATTGACCTACGGTTCTTCAATATCATACGCCGATATCTGCATTCTTTCCCGTTAAAAACGCGGAAAATGGGTCTGTATTTATGCGCTTCATGGGTAGTTTTCAAGTCACCATCACTTGTTATAACTTCTTTCACGACCGGTTGTTCCGAGTAATGAATCCGAACTTGAAAATGCTGTACACAACCAGGCTGCTTGCACATCACGTAAGCTACGATATCTTTAAGGTTTTCCCGCATGCTTCCATAAAAACTCAGCACGCATGTGCAGCGTACTTCATCACCCATCATTTTATCAAGCGCTGTTCGTGTAATATCGGTGTTTAGGTACCCTTGTTTCGTTTTGAATACCGTCGATGGTGTCTCAACGGTAGCGATTGATATCGTGAAATTAACTTTCTTTTTCACATTGACATTCTTAGCTTTATGTTCACCGTCTTCAGTACATTTTTCCACGTTGTTATTCAAAGGTCTCGAGTTTCCGTCTTGTCTACATTTTTTCTTGCCTTTTTTACTCCGCTTTTGTGTATGATTGCCACCGTGTTGGCTCCGACTGTCTGTTGAATCGGAAAGTACGTCGATTTCCGATTCATCAGATTCGTCACTGCATGAGAATGCATAAATATTTTCTTTTTCGTTGCATGTACGGAGGTTGTTTTTTTCATAGCACATTTTTCTAGTTGTCCTCTTACAAATATCTGTGCTTTGTACGTCTGGTTTCACATTCTTGGTAGTCGACACTTGACGTTTATTTTGTGATTGAGAACACTCTTCATTCGAAAAGTCAACGGTGTTATTTCTGGTTGAACCGTGCTTGTTTTCTTCTGCATCCGTTGAATCCGGTTCTTCGTACGGGAGTCCTCTCTTCGGCTCTGGCGATGCATCGTCCGACTCGTTAACAACATTTTGATCGGGAATCACACATCCGTCGACAGTACTTTCCATATCATCATGTGGAACTGCCACAATGGACATGGGAGATTTAGCCACGAATTCAATTTCTCGCAGAGGTTCTGTGTACTCGTTGCATAAAGGATCTTGTTCATCCACCTTGTCTCCCATATCAGGATGTGGAACTGCCATAACAGATGTTACGTTCCGCAATTTTCGAGATTTTCAATCGTCGTCCACCGTTTTACTCATTGTCGAGTAATTCCGGGGAAAGGAGCTGGGCTGTGCGCCAAATATTAATATTCAACAAAAATAAAACATCGCATATTGTGAGAGGCGATAATCGGACCAAGAGCTGATAAATACACAGTTTCTTTAGGTCGAGACAATTGAAATCGTATTGAGGCCCTCACCCACACCACGCTAGCTACGCTGCGTTAATAAAATATTCGTGCATACGCCCCATACTTCAGCTCTGTCATTCCATGGATCTCGAAAATTCGCGCTTCATGTTACAGTGTCGAGTAAAAAAAAAATTAACGTCAAGCATGAAAATAATATGACCTGGGTCAGGCCATTCGGTTCAGGAAATAAGTTCTATCAAAAGCGAATACGGAAAAGGTTTTCTTGGAAACGTTAACAATTTTAAAAATCCTAAAATAATTGCAAGAGAATAATCCGAAAAAAAATCCATCGACAAAAAGGCGGGTTTGCGGGCCGTTGCTCAATATCATTCACAACGGCCCTATGCAACCCGATACTTTAAATCACGTCTAATCATTCTGTTGAGGAATTGAGTGCTTAGGAAATGCCGGGATGTTAGGGATCGTGCCGACGTTGGAAAATAAGCTTGTTTTAAGACGCAATTGTTAGCGCGGGGATCCGCTTGTCGAGTTTAATGAAAAGGAATGATATTTACAGAGCTTTATGTACAGATTGCACCCTGGTTAGCGGGTGAAGGACGCGGTTTGACGAATGATAGCGGAACTTAATGTTGATTGCGGTGTAGCAATCGTCAGATCTCGCGCACTGATTTTATCGATCTCGCGGCTCAATAACGACGTGAGTGCGGGGCCTGTGTGGAACTTTGGTGACACACGTGGCTCGGCCCGGCCACACAGTGAGCTTAAAACTACGATAATGCGATGTAGACTTGTGCGGTGTCGATTGCGCCTAATGCGCCAATCGAGCGGGTTTGACGAGTGCAGAAGGCACTCGTTTGCGCGATGTTAATGTCACGCGGACATTACGCGGGTGGCGATGCACGAAATGGCTGCCATGCTCGGCAGCAGCGTGCTACCGAGCACGGCCACACGCGACGAGTTAATCACGAGATCAGCAACGATGTGCCGCTGATCAAGTTCGCGGCCGAATGATAGATAACGTGCCCAGCAGCGATGTGCTGCTGAGCATGGCTAGAGACGACTAGAAGGAATTTTGGGCGCTCTCGCACGCCGATAGGCACGAGGATCGACAGATCCTGCGCGCTGAGGCATGACGAGAGCGTCCGCGAGGTGCTGCCGCGAGGAGCGGGTCGATAAGGCAGCTCGCCCTGAGAGTTTAGAGAGGCGGAGTCCTGAACACATTTGGAGAGGCGATATCGAAGTTTCCTAAACATCCTAAACTCATAAATTACTATGGGTGCGTGATAACTGCAACGGTCACTGAGCACAGTCGTTCCTTGTCCAACGGTTTGGTGAAATTCTCGCAATCCGCCGAACGAGATACAGGACGCGTGATTCACCATGGCCCTGCGTTACGCTCATTGTCTCAAGATGAATGGACTTACGCCCTCCACGACAAGGTTTTACGAATAACGTTCTCGTTATATAAAAATGAAACAATAATTTTGGTAATTACATAAAAAAATTATTAGAAAACTATGATTGTTAACGCTAAGAGAAACTTTGCCAAACTAAATAACTTTGCCAAATTAAATACTTTAAGGGAAAATTATATTTAGGATTTATCTCGAATGTTGCGCCCAGTGTCGCAACCAAATTCCTCAAACGAGTTCGTTCGCAACAAAGCATCGTCAGCACTCAAGCAACTGGCCACAAATACAGGTCATCGTTAAGCACACCTCGCATAAAAAGTAAAACGAGGTTAAATCAAATGCTGACGATCACAGATCTCGCAATCGATCGTCCCGCTTTAATGACCTCATTGGGAAATGAACCCAAGACATCGGAACGATCGATTGACCAATAATTACCACCTCCCTTAATAATATTGTAAAACCCCCAACCCTATCAAACCAAGGACATCCTGCGACTCCACCAGTCTGCGATCCGATACTGTTAAGGATTACGCGCGACAATAGTCCCTAGCTTGTCAGCCAATCATCAATCATATCAGGATCTACCGGCGATAATCGATAATCGATTATCGCACGTGTGCTCCCACGGAAGCACACGAAACAGGCAGTCTTGTTCCGGCGGTCCCACGTGCGACGTCGCATTCCTACTTTACAAAACCGAATCGCACTCAATAAATTAGCCATTTTCAGTCAATCAATTCCAAAGTCATTCAAGAAAAACCGTCACATCATTCAAAGTCAATCACACCCGCGATTTAAGTTTTTTCGACCCCGATACACGGGATCCGCGGTCACATCGAGCTTGGTCGAACCCGACAAGCTCGCCACTCCGATCCACGTGCTCGACTCTTTACAAAAGAGATCGTTCTCCCTTTTTTCCATCTTAACATCTCTGAAAGAAACGTATTTTGTTACCTTATTTTTGTATCACGCTGTAAGCGTTTTTGTGTAATAAAGTGTGTGTGTTCGGGAATTGAGTGCATACAAATTGCCGGGATGTTAGGGATCGTGCCGACGTTAGAAAGAAAGGTTGTTTTAAGACGCGATTGTTAGCGCGGGGATCCGCTTGTCGAGTTTATTGCGAATAATGATATTTACAGAGTTTTTATGTACAATTGCACCCTTGTTAGCGGGTGAAAGGCGCGGTTGGACAAATGATTCCGGTACTTAATGTTAAGATTGCGGTGTAGCAATCGTCGGATCTCGCGCACTGATTTTATTGATCTCGCGGCTCAATCACGACGTGGATGCGGGGCCAGTGTGGAACTTGGTGACACACGTGGCTCGGCCCGGCCACGCAGTGAGAAAAAGAGTTCGGTAAAAATGCGATGTAGACAAGCGTGAGTCGATTGCGCCTAATGCGCCAATCGAGCGGGATTAACGAGTGCAGAAGGCACACGTTCGCGATGCATTAATGTCACGCGGACATTATGCGGGTGGAGTTACACGAAATGGCTGCCATGCTCGGCAGCAGCGTGCTACCGAGCATGGCCACACGCGAAGAAAAGATAACGAGACCAGCGACGATGTGCCGCTGATCACGTTCGATGACGAATAGAAGGAATTTTGGGCGCTCTCGCACGCCGATAGGCACGAGGATCGACAGTTCCTGCGCACCGAGGCGAAACGAGAGCGTCCGCGAGGTGCTGCCCCGGAGCGGGCCGATAAGGCAGCTAGCTCCGAGTTTCTGGAGAGGCGGAATCCTGAACATTCTCCCGCCATCAGCACGGAGTGGTGATGTTATAGTGAAGGATGACGTCCTCAGCGGTGGTTGAAGTTCTCGATGTTCTGGATGATCTCGATGGTCTTGAAGATCTCGATGGTCTCGAAGATCTCGATGTTCTCGATGATCTCGAAGCGGAAGCGGCGAGAGCTTCGCGGTGCGTGTTTCCTCAGCGTTGTAAGGGCCTTGGAAGCGATAGCGGTGAACCTAAAGAGTCTCTATAACAATAAACAATAATTTGTTATGTCCCAGGGCGGTGCGTTTGGGATTCGCAGAGTGCGGTTCCCGGACGAGCTTCGGGTACGGAGAAGTCGTCTGCGATGAGGCGAGTAGCTGACGAGGCCACTCTTCAGGCGGTTGCGTCATCCACGGTGGTCCCGTCCACGATGGTGGATGTGCTCGGAGTTGTTGAGTGCTGAGGCCGTTGGCAAGGCCATGAGCACGGTTGGAAGTGCCAGGACTTCGTTTCCACGGAGCGAGTGGAGCGAGCAGCCTGCGGTTCCTGGCGTAATCTTCCTTTTGAAGCTGGTGCCTTGATCCACGAAAGAGTGCTTGAGGGTCTGTCCACAGTGAGTCGTTGTTAGTAGCTGCGGAGCGGTTGAATTTCGTCTGATGAATTTTGCGTATAGCAGCGCTGCTGGGGGTTCTAACCTCGGGATGGTTAGTTATTTAGGCGGTGCGACTTTCGTTTTGCGCGAACGAGAGTTTATTTGGCGCCAGTGGACGGGGAGTTGGCTATGATGTAGCCGACAGCGAACATCGCGAGTTGCGATGCATCAGGGAAGCCGTGGAGTTCAACGGTGGAATTGCTCCACGTGCTGAACCATCTGGTGGATTCGTTTCCTTGGCCAAGGATTGTAGATCTTCTCTGATAAGCGGCCACCTTGAACCGTGTTCGGTGGCTGTGATTCGTCCCAGCTGATTTTGCGATTGCGGTTCGAGTGGAGAATCCTTGCTCGAACGGCGGCTGGGTTGATGTGGTCGTGTGGATCAAATTATCCGCGCTACTTCAGATAATGTTTGGCGCTTCGTGATTTCTTGAAGTTATGGAGAGTCGCGCTGCGAAATGCGTTCGTCAGCTCGACCGTTTCATTTTTTGCCCGACTGTTCTCGTTGAGCAATCGTCGATGATGATTTGTTGCCTTGCTGGTTTGCTGCCTAGTGCGATTGCGAATTTGCGAGCGGGAATTGCTCCCGCGTGGCACAGCTCGTTGATTTCGTGGGTGGAAACCCGTGAGGATGAGCTCACCTCGAAGCGGATGATGATGCGCTCTGCAGATGCGAACCATGTGATTTCTGATCGGGTGAATGATTAATCACTACGAACGATGAGTTTTTGGACGAGCTGTTCCGAGATGAATGCTTGTTCGGATCTCGGATGGACGAGTGCACGTACTCTCGTAGTCTCGGATGCTGACGAAAGACGGATGCGTGTACTGTGGCAAGCAGCGTTGATGCGTGATTGCAGGTCACGCAAGCTTGTTGCGGGCAAGGCTCGGAAGCGTTTGACGATTGCGCTGACTCCCGCATTGGAGTCGTCGACGTTGATTTGGGCTGGCTCGTGGAGGCGGCGCCGGGCTGGCGTCTGCGTTCCTCGTAGAGCACGATTGCGTGACGGGTCACGAAATATTTTGCGAAGCTTCGCTGCAGGGAAGCTTGATGAGTGCAGGCAGACGTTGATGTGCACGGTCAACGGTGTAGTTGCTTCGTTGAGTTCGAGTGCTTGCGCTCTAACGGTGAGGAACTCTTCGAGTTCAGGGAGCTCGGGTGCTCGGACGATGAGCCAAGCGAATTTTCCTGAGCCTCCCGCGTAGCGTTGTCTAGATGGCTGACGGCCGATGTCTAGATTGTTGGCGGACCGTTGTCTACGACGACCTTGGGCGTCGTTCGACTGGACCTTGATTTTAGCGTGATGAATGCTGGGTGGACTACACGGACGTTGAACGCGCGGCGCGGTGACACCGAGCTCGAGAAATTTGCGATCGAAATTTCGGGAGCAGCGGCGAGCGCGAAGTCCACGCGGGGACTGGTCGAAATTTTGGAAAACGCGGCGAGCGCGAAGTCCACGCGGGGACTGGTCGAAATTTTGAAAAACGCGGCGAGCGCGAAGTCCACGCGGGGACTAGTCGACGTAAACTCGAAGAACTTAGACATGAGCGTGTAAGTTCGAGTTGAATTTGCCAGTTAGAGAAATTGGCAAAGGCGTTTTGAATTTCTGTGGACGAGAAGCGTCGCACAGAAGCGTGAGGAGATGGCGGACGATCTCTCGACTCACGATGAACGCGCACACGCGACGCGCTGAACTTGACGAGCGCGAACTTGCGACACACGAACTGGATGAGCGCGAACTCGCGACGCATTAACAGAGTGCGCGCGAACTCGTAACGTGCGAACTCGCGGCGCACGAACTCGCGGCGCGGTGACAGAGTGCGCGAACTCGCAACGTACGAACTGGGTGCGCACGAACTCGCGTGGCATAACGCCGATTAGCGGGCGCGAATTATGATTTAAATTGATTGAAAGTCAATTAACTGTTGCGCGCGGCGTGTTTTGATATGGGTTTCGCGAAAATGTTTCACAAAACTGCGCGGACTCAAGAGAGATTGCGAACTCTCTTCGCGAGACTGCCTTTGGACGAGAAGCGTCGCGCGGAAAGGCAGCGAAAAAATGTGCGCGCGGGAATCTCGAGGAACAGAGCTCGAGAGCGACGTGCCTACGAGGGCACTGGTAGTCACGCACGCGCACGCGAGGCGGGAAACGCGGTTGAAGACCGCGTGGTCAAGAGTCACTCCCGCGATTTGCACGAATCGCCGTGAATCGCGGGGAAGATTGAAAAACGAAACGCACTTTACTGGAAATTCGCGAAGATTGTAAGAAATCGCGAACTCACCAGAAAAGGCGCGAGAACGTTGCGTCGTGTGGCGAACCAGGGTCGACGACGACTTCGGGCGTCGAGCGACCAGACGGCGGGTTCGATATCTTGCACGCGGGCAGAAGTTACGCGGCGCGCACACGAAGAACGAGTTACACAACACAACCGCGCGGAAAGGACACGAGGCACAGTCGTGCTACGCGAGGAGAGCACGACACTGCTCAAAATGGCGGGCGATGACTCGAAAATCGATATCGAGTGCGAAAATTGCTCGAAGGCACCGAGCAACGCGGTCGCGCACGCGCGACGACAGGCGCGACGCGAGACAGCGCGACAAGAGTGCGAAGACCACCCAAAATGGCGGTCTTAGGCTTGAGTGCCGGGATCGAGCACGAGAATTGCTCGATGGCACTGGGCGTCGCGCGGACGAACACACGCGACGAAAAGCGCGACAAGAAGCTGCGCGACGTGAGTGCGAAAACCACCCAAGATGGTGGTTTTAGGCTCGAGTGCGATGATCGAGCGTGGGAGATGCTCGAAAGCACTGAGCGACGCGGTCGAGCACACACGACGCAGAAAAACCAAACGAAAATGCGATGACGCTCGCGAAGTTACGCGTCGCACTTTGGAAAACTCGCAAAGAATGAAACTCGAGAATAAAATGATTCGCGGAAATGAAATAACTCGCGAACACTGCGGAAACTCCTCGAGAATGAGGAGCGAAGCGCGATCGATCGCGATCGCGGCGCGAGACACGTGCCGGCATGGTCGAAACGAAAATTTCGTTAAGTGGCCAATGACTGTCGCAGAGTGCAACGGTTGGCCACGGCGGCGCAAGCGAAGAGTCTGAAGTGACCGAGCGCGGCACAGTTGTTGGCCGCTTGGACTGGCCAAGTTGCCACGCGGTCTCGCGGTGCACAAATTTTTCACTCGGCAAGCGAACTTTTCACACACGCACCAACACTCGCGAATTTACAATTGGCACGATCCGGCTCGAAGGACCAATGTTCGGGAATTGAGTGCATACAAATTGCCGGGATGTTAGGGATCGTGCCGACGTTAGAAAGAAAGGTTGTTTTAAGACGCGATTGTTAGCGCGGGGTTCCGCTTGTCGAGTTTATTGCGAATAATGATATTTACAGAGTTTTTATGTACAATTGCACCCTTGTTAGCGGGTGAAAGGCGCGGTTGGACAAATGATTGCGGTACTTAATGTTAAGATTGCGGTGTAGCAATCGTCGGATCTCGCGCACTGATTTTATTGATCTCGCGGCTCAATCACGACGTGGATGCGGGGCCAGTGTGGAACTTGGTGACACACGTGGCTCGGCCCGGCCACGCAGTGCGAAAAAGAGTTCGGTAAAAATGCGATGTAGACAAGCGTGAGTCGATTGCGCCTAATGCGCCAATCGAGCGGGATTAACGAGTGCAGAAGGCACACGTTCGCGATGCATTAATGTCACGCGGACATTATGCGGGTGGAGTTACACGAAATGGCTGCCATGCTCGGCAGCAGCGTGCTACCGAGCATGGCCACACGCGAAGAAAAGATAACGAGACCAGCGACGATGTGCCGCTGATCACGTTCGATGACGAATAGAAGGAATTTTGGGCGCTCTCGCACGCCGATAGGCACGAGGATCGACAGATCCTGCGCACCGAGGCGAAACGAGAGCGTCCGCGAGGTGCTGCCCCGGAGCGGGCCGATAAGGCAGCTAGCTCCGAGTTTCTGGAGAGGCGGAATCCTGAACAGTGTGTGAACAGAAACTCAAGTGCTCCTGGCACAAGATCTTTTTTCCGGCAACCCTGTCATCTAATTCTATTTCATTATTTTACATTTTTTGGTCCTTCGAGCCGGATAGCCGGGTGTCTTGAGTCGTGCCACGTGCTTTACGCGCTTCCTTCGTCAGTCAATCGTGCGTGTATGTGTGTGCCACTTGTTCGCGTCAGTTAATCGTGTGCGCGCCGCCTTAATCGCGACAGTCACGCTCGTGTGCGCGCCGCCTTAATCGCGACAGTCACGCTCGTATGCGCGCCGCCTCAGCCGCGTCAGTCACCCGTGTGCGCGCCGCGTTAATAGTAAGAGTCGTTTTCTCGTGTGCGCGTCGCCTTAGTCGCGAGAGTCGTGTCCCCGTGTGCGCGTCGCCCTAGCCACGAGAGTCGTGTCCCCGTGTGCGCGCCGCCTTAGTCGCGAGCCAGCAAGGCAGTCGCGCGTGTGTGTGTGTCGCTGCCTCTCGTCAGGCTCGTGTGTGCTCCGTCTCAATCACGTCAGCACGCGACCGTGTGTGTGCGTAGTGTAGACACTCTGTCAGATCGCGCGTGCAAACGTCCCGTGCTCAGGACTGCCCACGAGCTTCAGGGCCGTTCAAGGCCTCGATTCCGCCCCTAGCGCTCCGTCGACTCGACATTTTTTAAGTGCAGTGACAATCGTAGCACTCGCGACGGTTCGAGTGACCACGAGTGCATCGAATCGCGGTAATTTCGCGCAAATTTCGCGAGGCGACCCTCGTGAAGGACAGTCGAGCCAACCCTTCGGTTTCGGCCCGTCAACGAGCTGACCTAGTGCATCATGTCTGCCTCGGAGGAGAAGGAACATCGGGAGGACATGGATAGTGACGAAGATGGCGCTTCGTCCGTCAAATCCTGTCGTGCAGGTGCCGGGCTGTTGCAACCCCCACCTGCTCTCGCCCTCACGCTCGCCCAGGATCCGCCTCCCGCGACAACCCGGAAAGAGGACGACGACGACCACAAGAGCACGACCAGCTCTCGCAAATCCGGACGAGGCACCCGAAACTCGTCGCCAAATCGTCTCACTGCCGAGCTCACAATCAAGGCACGCTCGCAGATGAGTCGAGTAAAAGCCTTGCGAGAATTTCAAGAAACTCTCGCCCACGATACGCAGCTCGACTCGATAACGGCAAAATCAATCCTCCAATCAGCAGAGGAAGTTCACAAAGCGTTCTCCAAGGAGCATTCGTACCTTGAAATTACATGGCCGATTAGCCAAATCGAGCACGCTTACTTTGCGGACGACGTCTTCTCAACCGAAGCATCTCTGATTTGCACCTGCAGACGACTCGCTGCAAGGTTGGGCAGCACGGCGGCTCCAACCTCCGATCATCCCCATCAATCGGCCCGGGAGGCCACGTCACAGTTCGCCAAGCTACCCCGATTGACCCTGAAGACATTCGAAGGGGATTACCAGGACTGGCCCTCGTTCAGCGACCTGTTCAAGTCCATGGTCATCTCCAATCCAACCCTCAGTGACCTCGAGAAGTTGTACTACCTGAAATAAAGCGTCGCAAAGGTCGCCGGCGACGTCATTTCCCACATCCCCCTCACAGAGAACGCCTTCGCCTCCGCCTGGCAAGTTTTAGAAGAGCGCTTTGGCAATCATCGAGTCCTAGTCGACGCCCAGCTGACCAAGCTAGTACACAACCACGCCGCATCCGATCGTCAACGCGAGGCGGCTGGATTCTTGCAGCAGCTGATCTCGGGAATCGATTCAGCCCTGAATACCCTTACCCTTATCGGACAACCGACTGAAAATTGGGACTGCCTGATCGTATTCAACACGGTCAGACAGTTCTCTCCACGCACTCGAGAATTATGGGAGGCGTCCGTCAGCAACATGTCATCCTACCCGACATACTCGCAGCTAAAAGAATTCATAACGCAGCGATCCAGGGCACTCGAACGAACGGAAGCGGCTCGACCAACAACTAGCGGACCTCAGGGGCGACCCAACTCCTCAACAAATCATCCACAACAAAAGTCCTCAAACCACGCTTCCGCAAGCCAATCATCCACCCAGCAGAAAATCTCCGACTCCCGAAGCCCCGGTCAACGGTTCCAGTGCGATTGTTGCCTCAACAAGCACTTCATCGCCAGCTGTCCAGAGTTCCTAGAGCTCCCCGACGAAGATAAGAAGGAGATCGTCCAACAACGGAGATTATGTCACAACTGCCTTGGTCGGCACAACACTCCAGACTGCAAGAGCCAAACGGCGTGCAAAACCTGCAAGCAAAAGCACCACACCCTGTTGCACAGCGCCATCACCAAGAAAGATCTCCCGGCATCCCAGCGTAAGGTCGAACCACGGAAATTCCAAGCCAGCTCCTCGTCAGCTCAGTCACGACAACAATAGGACAGGCCTGCAGTCTCCGAGCACTCCACTTCATCCAATCAACCCACCAACTCCACCAGACAATCGAAAAGCAGAGCCACCCTACTAGCGACCGCAAGAGCGTGGCTAATCACCCGGAATAAAAGGATCACTGTGAGAGTCCTGGTCGACACTGGCTCAGAGGTATCTCTCGCCACCGAGCAGATCGTCAAGCAAGCAACAATCCCAAGAAGGCACTCCAGCACAACCATTACCGGGATTGGTGGCCACGCGCCGACACAGTCGAGGGGATCATCAACGCTGACGTTTCAATCCGTTCACTCACGACAAACCGTTAACGTCAAGGTGCAAATACTTCCTTCCCTAACCCTGAAGCTCCCGTCAACCCCAGTCTCACCCCAGCCGTGGCCAAACCTCAGACACATTAAGCTCGTCGACCCAGAGTTTTTCACGCCGCAACCGGTGGACATTATCCTCGGCGCGGACATCTACAGCCAAGTGATCAAACCAAATCTCATCAAACAACACGAAAACCTCCCCGTCGCCCAACTTTCCGTCTTCGGCTGGCTCCTCATCGGACCAACGACTGAGGCATCGCCCAACAGCGCGTCCAGCCTTGTCGCACGCATTGGGCCATCCAACGACCACCTTGATGAGCTGTTGACACGCTTCTGGGTGCAGGAGGAAGTCCCAGCTAACAACAAGAACTCCTTATCGCCAGAGGAACAACAGTGCGAAGAGCACTTCCGAAGGACACATCAACGAGACGCTACCGGACGGTACATCGTCCGACTACCCACCAACGTCACATCCGTCGCTCTAGGGGACTCTTACAAATCAGCCTATCGTCGCCTACAGCACACCATCAAGAAATTCGAAAAGGATCCCGACTACAAACAACTCTACATGGAATTCATGAAGAGTTATGAAGAGCTAGGACATATGACACTCGCAGCCAACACTCCACGTGCACTCAACGACAGGTCAGGAGGGTTGAGGGTCCCAGCCAGTCGCACAGCTGACGCGACTCACTCTCCCACGCAATATTACTTACCGCACCATGGAGTACTGAGACCAGAGAGCACCACGACGAAGCTGCGAGTTGTTTTCGACGGATCCTGCTCAACCACAAACGGAAAGTCCATCAATGACTTCTTACACATCGGGGCAAAGATCCAAGCAGACATCACAGACGTACTGCTGTGGATTCGCCAACACCAATTCATCTTTGCTACCGACATCGTCAAAATGTTCAGACAGATCGCCGTCCACCCACTTGATTGGGATCTCCAGAGAATTCTCTGGTTCAACAGCACTCAAAGGGTCGTGCCCTACCACCTCACGACCGTCACGTACGGCACTCGATCGGCTCCCTTCCTAGCTGTAAGAGTCCTGCAACAACTAATCGAAGACGAAGGTGCTAACTTTCCACTCGCCGTCCCGGCCCTGCGGCATGGCAGATACGTCGATGACATCTTCGGTGGAGCAGATACATCGCAAGAACTAACACTCATCGCAGACCAGCTGACACAGCTCTGCAAGGCGGGGGGATTCCCCCTCGCGAAATGGCTCTCCAACAGCGCAGAAGTGCGCACGGACACATCACCATCCGAGGCGAGCGATCCATCGCTCCAACTTGGAGACTGCACTAGCAAATTACTGGGTCTATGCTGGCACGTCATGTCAGATAGTTTTACCTTCAAATCAAAACCCACTCAGCAATCACCAGCTCGCATTTCGAAGAGGACAATCCTGTCCGAAGTGGCGAAGACCTTTGATCCATTAGGGTTCCTATCGCCACTCACAATCAAGTCAAAAATGTTGATGCAAGAATTGTGGTTACACAAACTTGGCTGGGATAATCCAGTGCCAATTAAGATCGCCAAAACTCAAAAAAGCTCAGGATGACGACGAAAACATTAAAAAATTAATAAAGCAAGTCGAAAACGGAAAGATCACTGGATATAATATACGAGGAAGATTATTATTCAGAGAAATCGATGGTGATAATCGCTTAGTCGTTCCAAAAGCAATGCATACACAATAGGGTGCTTTTTTTTTTGGCGACATTTTTTTTTTCACTCCCATCTCGCATTTTTGTGGGGAATACTTTAAAGAAAATTCCCTGAAAATTTGAGCCCTTAATATTAATTTCAAGTACTCGCCCAAGGCGTCCAATGATTTCCCCTTTAAAATACACGTAAAGTTCGATTTTTCTTCTCAAAAGTTCTACAGATCAGAGGCATTTAAAGGTACGATCTTGGTCGACGAACCGATTTATTCATAATTGAATGCTTTACAAAAGTGTCCGTTGTGACGTGATTGTAACTCGAACTGGTGAGGTCGTACGGGTCACTAAACCCAATTTTTTCATGAAATTCTCGTTTTTTTACCTCTATCTCGTAAATGACAAGAGCTACAGAAAAAATAAGAATGACAAACTTGGAGGAAATTCAATTTCCTACAAAAAAGTATTAAAACACCAAATCGCTAACATCGATGTTTCTTGAGATATTGGGCTTTTAAGTTGAGGGAGTATGGAATTTTCATGGATTATTCAGCTAAACTGTATAAGTTGCTAATTTATTATTCTTTATTGTCATTTAAATCGTCAAATATTTATTCGTTAAGTTGCAAATGATTGTAAAGTTGAATAATTGAACGTTTTGAAACTGAAATTCGAGAAAAAAACACATTTTCAAAGTGCTTAAAATTATTTTTTTTCACTTTTCACGAATTTTTCAATTGATTTTCTCCCGATTCTTCTAATTTACTTACCAGTAATTGGATACCTATGAATTTCTAGTTGAAAATATGTTGTAAATTTACAAAATTTTCAACTAGAAATTTACAAATTTTACAAAATTTTTGTAAATTTACAACATATTTGTAACTAGAAATGTATAGGTATTCAATTACTCGTAAGTAAATTAGAATAATCAGGGTAAAATCAATCGAAAAATTCGTGAAAAGTAAAAAAAGCAATTTTGGGCACTTTGAAAATGTGTTTTTTTCTCGAATTCCAGTTTCAAAACGTTCAGTTATTCAACTTTTCAATCATTTGAAACTTGACAAATAAATATTTGATGATTTGAATGACAATAAAGAATCATAAATTAACAACTTATACAATTTAGCTCAATAATCCACGAAAATTCCATACTACCTCAACTTAAAAGCCCAATATCTCAAGAAATATCAATGTTAGCGATTTAGTGCTTGGATACTTTTTTGTAGGAAATTGAGTTTCCTTCAAGTTTGTCATTCCTATTTTTGCTGTAGCTCTTGTCATTTACGAGATAGAGATAAAAAAACGAGAATTTCATGAAAAAATTGGGTTTAGTGACCCGTACGAACTCGTCAGTTCGAGTTACAATTACGTCACAATGGACACTTTTGTAGAGCATTCAATTATGAATAAATCGGTTCGTCGACCAAGATCGTACCTTCAAATGCCTCTGATCTGTAGAACTTTTAAGAAGAAAAATCGAACTTGACGTGTATTTTAAAGGGGAAATCATTGGACGCCTTGGGCGAGTACTTAAAATTAATATTAAGGGCTCAAATTTTCAGGGAATTTTCTTTAAGGTATTCCCTATAAAAACGCGAGATGGGAGTGAAAAAAAAAAAATGTTGCCAAAAAAAAAAGTAATTCGAAGAGCACATGAACAAAGACATTTCTCAGTGGCTAAAACGGAAGCAATCATAAAAAAAGATTATTATATAAAAAAACGCAGGACCAAAGATCGAGAAAATTATACGCAACTGTATTAATTGCATATTAGCTGAACGAAAGCAAGGAAAACAAGAAGGATTCTTGTCTACAATAAATAAAGGAGAAAATCCAATTGATACGTATCATATAGACCATTTGGGTCCTATGGCTTCAACAAAAAAGAACTATAAGCACATTTTGGTAGTAGTGGACGGTTTCAGTAAATTCACATGGTTATGTACCACAAAGTCAACAGGAACAACAGAGGTTCTTAATCACCTCAAAAAACAAGCAGTTACGTTTTGTAATCCACGAAGAATTATTTCTGATCGAGGAACGGGTTTTACTTCGGGAGAGTTTGAAGAATATTGTCGAAATGAAAATATTCAACATATCTTGACAACCACAGGTGTTCCGAGAGCAAATGGACAAGTGGAACGAATCAACCGAATACTCATATCGCTCTTAACAAAATTGGCAGCACCCAAACCGGACGAATGGTTTAAATATTTAAATATTGCACAACAATATTTAAACACGACTGTTCAGCGAAGTATCGGTACGTCGCCGTTTAATTTATTGTTCGGGATTCATGCACGTTTACAAAACAATGATGATATTCGTGAATTACTCGAACAGGAATGGATAAATTGTTTTAACCCGGCGTGTGTACACTGGGACTTTAAAGGAACAGTCAAAATTTCGGAATTCCGTTTTTCCCGCTTTCGAGACGATTGCTTTTATTTTTATTAACAACGGTTTTTAACTTTTGAGTTAGGTAGCTGCTGGGCCATGTCGTAGACACTTTAATAAGTAAACCAGAATTTTTTCAGATTTTTAGGAACCCTACAAAACCTTTTAAACTCGACTGTTCCCTAAAGTACCCAGTATACACACCGTGCACCGAAAAAAATAGTGTACACACGGCGGGTTAAAGAGCAACGTGATGAATTACGAATTTGTGCAAAAGGAAACATCGCGAAGATTCAAGAAGAAAATCGTAAAGGATTCAATAAAAAACGAAAGAAAGCAAGACAATATGTAGAAGGCGATTTAGTTGCAGTAAACAGAACGCAACAAGCACCTGGATCAAAAGTTGCAGCTAAATTTTTAGGACCATATAAAATAATTAAGGTGTTGCGTAACAATCGATATTTGGTTCACAAAGTTGGTGAACATGAAGGACCTCAGAAAACATCAACAGCAGCTGATTTCATGAAATTATGGTTGTGTGAAGATAGCGAGGTAGAACATGAAGACTAAAAGAACATACGAGGTCGTATGTAGTTGCAGGACGGCCGAATGTAGGATGTAAAAATTAAAAGAAAGAAGAAAGAAAAAAGGAGACGATAATTTAGTACGAGTTGTTGAAAAGAAAAAAGAAAAGAGTTAGTTGAAATCGGACACTGAAACCGAAAAGACGTGAAAAGATTATAAGTTGAAATTATATTGAAAAGATAATTCTTTTGATAAATAAAAAATGTCGTGTGTTTTATTTCTTAACATATAAAACTCTCATTCTCATTAAAAACTATTCCACAGTATCCATTTTTCAACTACATCCAGAACCAGGTAAGTGCTAAAAGATTTTATCGACTTTAACCAACATTTTACACTCGGGAAAGGTCTACCGAATTCACTAATATTTTGTCGGTCATTCGATTCAAGTTCATAATATCATTCTTTATTAACTTTTCTCATAAACTGCCGATTTCCGGTTTCGAACATTATTTTGTTTGTCGAAATAATTAAGTAAAAAGGGGTAAATGGTCATCTCAATCGGGAATACACTCTTAAGGCCGTCCTGAGCAATTTTCCGCGAGGTTAGGCTCGAAAAGGCCAAGTGTTCCACCTAACAGGGTTTTTTTTCAAGAAAACGTGTAAAATGGAGGGTTATCTCTCTTTGACCGAGATGAAAACCACTGGGTCGGACGTAACACAGACATGGGAGATTTAGGCACGAATTTAATTTCTTGCAGAGATTCTGTGTTCTCCTTGCATAAAGGTTCTTGTTTATCCATCTCGTCCCCCATATCAGCATGTGGAACTGCCATAACAGACATGGGAGATTTAGCCATGAATTCAATTTCTTGCAGAGATTCTGTGTTCTCGTTGCATAAAGGTTCTTGTTCATCCATCTTGTCTTCCATATCAGCATGTGGAACTGCCATAACAGACATGGGAGATTTAGGCACGAATTCGATTTCTTGCAGAGATTCTGTGTTCTCGTTGCATAAAGGTTCTTGTTTGTCCATCTCGTCCCCCATATCAGCATGTGAAACTGCCATAACAGACATGGGAGATTTAGCCATGAATTAAATTTCTTGCAGAGATTCTGTGTTCTCATTGCATAAAGGTTCTCGTTTATTGTTTGGAAACTCCAGCACAACCCAATGACCACTTCGTTGCGCACCAGTGAACATCAAGTTCAAGGGTTTGCCATCAAGTTTTTCGTCGCAGGGTAAAGTCATTATCTTGATGACATCACCGCACGGCTGCTCACGGTATATCGTCACTTGTACTTGGTACGACCGCGAAAACTCCGATTTCGTAATCGGTACCGTAAACCCTGTCCACGCCCATTACATCGTTGTAATGTTCCGCGCTCTCGTATATCTTCTCCTCACAAGTACTAGAGAGTAAGTCGACTTGTTCCGACCATTTCTCTAATGTGTACGTAATGACACTTTTTCTAATTGTAGCATGCAAATTTTCATCACCATAAAAATAATGAGAAAAGCATCGGAACAAGAAGTTGCCGTCTCCTTCTCCATTGATTATTTTGAACTCTTTGGGGCGCACGCCACCAATTTTTTCGCAAATATTACTCTTACCCTTGCTTCCAGACGTCATACGAGCAACGTTACCTTGACCATCATCGACCGACTTGACGATATCGACCTTACCAATCAATAATTACTCCACTACTGAACGTAAGCCAACGCTCTTCCAAAGATGGCCCATTTTTTTCTTAAACTGTCGGTCGTTGGCTACCTTCAGTTCCCGTGCAATCTGTTAAGAGAATCGTTACATGTTTTCAAGTTTCCAGGTTTTTGGTTTTTCAAGACCTCAAACGTTTGAAAAGTCATAAACGGTCATGAGAAATGACAATCGAACCCGATTTTTAAAAGGTCTCCACGGTAGCCATTATCATTCTGAAAAAAAATTCGGAAAAGAATAAAACTTTTACGATTTTTAAGTCTTTTGGCATTACAGCCCTTCACTAGTAGTGATAACCAGAACGAAAAAACGCACATCGAAATATTAAGAATATATTCTAACTGGGCAAATCTCCTTCATGGAGAAAAAGCCTGGCCAAGTACACTCGGTGATTCTCGCCCGCTCGGTACAGAAGAAAACTTGTGTACCTAGCGGGCAAAATGTTAGTACACAGTAGTGACGTAACGGACGTAACTGAAACCATCGCGTCACTCCCAACCACTGCGACACTCCTAATCGTCGCGACCAATCAGAAACACGATGGCCATACGGGCCTTTTCTCTGTGTCGTATACATACACGCACACTTCGATCATCGCATAAATTTGCCCGTGCAAAGTTTTTTCTCAGGAATTACGGCATCAATCGGGTTGAATCATGGCTCAATCGAGGGGGGGATTTATTAATTAGTCTCCAGTTCAAATTGGAGATCATGAAATTACCCCTGAGCTTCGTAATTCAAGAAAGTGTCTACCCCCACCGGCGAAATCGCTTTTTTCAGAGATAATGTACTCGATAGAGTCTAGCGCCAGCAGACGACGCTGTCGAATGTACTTGGCCCGAGACTCTACCGAGTCTCTGGATTTTTTTCAGAATCCTCATTAACAACATTTTTAATCAGTATTTTTAAAGGGAAATTTTTCCATCTTTTAGTTGTATTTGGAAAGAAATGAAAATGGAATATCCAACCGAGTTCACAGATAGAAATACATCCTCTCCATGAACCCACAAATCTATTACAGAATAATCTTATAGAATCAAGAGACTCGGCAGAGTCTCGGGACAAGTACATTTGAAAACAGCTGTGCGTCGTGTGCTTGTCCCGAGCGCTCGTCGAGTCTATACTTTCTCGGAGTAAAACGATTTGCGGTGGTGGGAAAAAAAATTTCGATGACATTTCAGCTAACTGTAAAGCCCAAAAGTCGTCTAGCGACCTGAAAATTGACATGGAGACTAATTACGCGATACCCTTTCGATAGAGCCCAAATTCGATACGATTGATTAAGTAATTGCTGAGAAAAAACTTTGAAGGGCCATTTTGACGTGAGTGTGAGAGAGAGAGATAGCTGAAATAAGTTCATATTTTTCTTTTCCGCCCTTGATATTTTCGAGAAAATAACTGTTACAATTGTTCCTTGTCGAACAACGAACGTTGGCTAACCATTTATTTTCTTGAGGATGCAAGGTTATGGGAGAAGAATGTGTTGCTGGTTTTTCGTTACCGAGTCTGAACGAATGCTGTGATACAGCTTTGACAGCTCGTCATAACCTCACAATTTCGAATTTTCAACTGCCATATTACCGACATGCTCCGATGACGAGAGAATATGCTTCATGAATGAATATGCTCAACATCTTTTGACCCTTTCCTACTCCCACCATTTTATTCATTTACAGCATGACTTATACATAATAATTCTCAGCGATATAAAAAAATCTTGTCGCTGATTCGAGCCACATAAAAATCTTGTCGCAGAGGTGCATGAAAATCTTGTCGCTGCAAGTTATCTAATAGCTCCGGATAACTCTCAGTGACATCAAGATCTTGTCGCTGAGCCACATGAAGATTAATCGCTGAGCAATAATATCTCTCAGCGAAACGAAAATCTTGTCGCTAAGACACATGAAAATCTTTATGTTGAGGCAAATGAATATCTTGTCGCTGCGAGGGCTCAGTGACATGAAATTCTTGTCGCTGAGGCAAATGAAAATCTTGTCACTGCGAGGGCTCAGTGACATAAAAATCATGTCGCTGGGCCACAAGAAATAATGAAACATTTGTTCCTTTCTGCTAAACTTCTCATGGAGCCAAGGGAACAAATTCTTCACTACAACTTCATGCTAAAATATTGATTTTTTCCAACTCGTGGTCAAAAGTCGAAAATTTAATTCTCGCGATAAATCGAGACTTTGGCACGTGTTCCCTCTTTGTTTCAGCGTATCAAACCGAGTGGCTGGGAAAAAAATCACAATTTTACCATTTTGGCTCGGAGAAGAGCGATTTTCGTTTGGAAACTGTCGAAAAATCGTAATTTTCAAGCTAAAATCATGGTAATGGGCAAAAAATCATTTCTCGATGAAAAATTGAGATAGAGACACAATTCTGGGCTTGAATTGAGCTCCACAGGTTCTCGTTACAGGGAGAAAATCAGCATTCTTTTCTCATGGAGCCAAAAAGATAAATTCTTGGCGACAACTTCATGCTAAAATATTGATTTTTTCCAACTGGTGGTCAAAAGTCGAAAATTTAATTCTCGCGATAAATTGAGACTTTGGCACGTGTTTCCTCTTTGTTTCAGCGTATCCAACCGAGTGGTTGGAAAAAAAATCATAATTTATACGATTTTTACTCGAAGAAGCGCGATTTTCGTTTGAAAATTGTGGAAAAATCGTCATTTTCAAGCAAAAATCATGGTAATGGGAATAAAATCATATCTCGAAGAAAAATAGAGATAGAGACATAATTCTGGGCTTGAATTGAGCTCCACAGAGTCTAGTTGCTGGGAAACAATCAGCATTCTATTCTCATGGAGCCAAGAAGAAAAATTCTTCGCTAGAACTTCATGTTCAAATATTGATTTTTCCAACTCGTGGGCAAAAGTCGAAAATTTAATTCTCGCGATGAATTGAGACTTTGGCACGTGTTTCCTCTTTGTTTCAGCGTATCCAATCGAGTGGCTAGAAAAAAATCATCATTTATACGATTTTCACTCGGAGAAGCGCGATTTTCGTTTGAAAATTGTCGAAAAATCGTCCTTTTCAAGCAAAAATCATGGTAATGGGCAAAAAATCATATCTCGATGAAAAATTGAGATAAAGACATAATTCTAGGCTTGAATTAAGGTCCACAGAGTATACTTCTAGGGAAAAAATAAGCATTTTATGTCCATGAAGCCAAACAAATAAATTCTTCGCTCCTAAGTGATGTAAAAATGTCGTTTTTTTGTAAGCTGATGGTGAAAAGGCAAAAATACCATTCTCAAGCAAATTCAAGATTATGGCACGCGTTCACGTTTCCTTTCAGCTCAACAAATTATGTGGCTTGAAAAAAAATCAAAATTCATACTATTTTCACTGGGAGAAGAGCGATTTTCGTTTGAAAATGATGAAAAATCGTCATTTTCAAGCAAAAATCGTGGTAATGAGCAAAAATTCATGTCTTGGTGAGAAATCGAGATATAGATATGATTCTGGGCTTAAATTGAGATCCACAGAGTATATTTTTAGGGAAAAAATCAGCAATTCATGCCATAAACCCAACTAAATAAGATCTTCGCTCCCAAGTCATGTAAAAATGTCGTTTTTTTCTAAGCTGATAGTGAAAATACAAAAATACAATTCGCAAGAAAAATTAAGATTATGGCGTGCGTTGACGTTTCCTTCCAGCTTAACAAATCATGTGGACAAAAACATGATTTTACCGTCGTTGCTCGGAGAAGACCGATTTTCGTTTGAAAATTTATGAAAAATCGTCATTTTCGAGCAAAAATCATGGAAATGGGCCAAAATCATGTATCGGTGAAAAATTGAGATAGAGACATGATTCTTGGCTTTAAATGAGCTCCACAGAGTACACTTCTAGGGAAAAATCAACAAATTATCCCCACCGGACTGAAAAAATTGGAGACTTTCGATCAGAAAAAATAAGTGATATCCTAGCCAAAAATCCCTCCCGGGGAATAAAGCTTGGACAAGTACATTTGTTGGTGATCCCCATTTTCATTTGTTTTCACAGAAAAATCTAATCCCCCTTTGACAAAAATCGGAAACGCCAACAAAATAAAGAATTTAAGAAAACCGAAAAAAAAAAAATTCAAGAAGATTGAGAAAAATGCAAGAAATGCGAGAATGGTAGAAAAAAATGGATGGTATTCGCTCAGCATAAAAAATTCTGATATCTATAAAAGGACAAGTATTCCCTGTCTGAAAATCATGTTGATGTTCGAAAATTAATTAACGAGAAAAAAGAAAATCTTCCAAAAAGACACGTCTCAAAAAAAGGAACCCCTAAATACAAAATAGCGAATCGACAAAAAAACTTCATAAAAAAATACAAAACTAAAGTTTGCCATCATATGTTGAGCGTATGCGCACAGAGTACTTGGCCGGCCCGAAATTTTGAATTAAGGCGGGGGGGGGGGGGGGGGGGGTATGGTTAGTTCAGTAAAATCAAGAAGACTTTTTCGAACATTTTTTTACAAGATACGGCCAATGTATTTGAAATTGAATCATTGTAGTATTGAAGAATACCATTCCAAGAATGTTGTCTGAAAATTTCAGCGAAAAATATTACAAACTAAGCCGTTGGCAGCGAAAACTCCAGAGCTGTCTCCAAAAAAAAGTTGTTTTGCGGTGACGGTTGTAACTCATCACTCGATCATCTCAAATAAAAAAATCAGGTTGATTTGATTAGTTTGTGAGTTTCCCCAGGTAACGCTGTCGAGTTTTTTTTTTATTTCCATTGATTTCAAATCTTTTTGTAACACTGAAAAGTCAAAAACGTGATTTTCACATGAAAACTCGGCAAATTTGTTATTATAAAATGAAAAATAACAACAAATTTTTGAAAATTGAGAAAAAACTCGACGGCGTTACCTGGGGAAACTCACAAACTAAACAAGTCAACTTGATTTTTTTATTTGAGATGATCGAGTGATGAGTTACAACCGTCACCGCAAAACAACTTTTTTTAGGAGACAGCTCCGGAGATTTTGCTGCCAACGGCTCAGTTTGTAATATTTTCCGCTGAAATTTTCAGACAACATTCTTGAAATGGTATTCTTCAATACTAAAATTATTCAATTTGAAATACATTGGCCGTATCTTGTAAAAAAATGTTTGAAAAAGTCTTCTTTATTTTACTGAACTAACCATAACCCCCCCCCCCCCTTAAAGTGCTCAGCTTAGTTAAGGAGTTTCGATAGTGATTGTTAGGGGGGGTGAGGTGGAAGGGAAACCTATTGTATTTCTGCAGGGTTCCAACTGCTGAACGGGAAAAAAGTCCTATGTTTAATAAATTTATTCTCACAGATTAACACGCAGATCCTATCTGATTTTTTTTTTTGATATATTATATATTTATATAATTTGTTACGATGCAAAATTATTTTTATAACTCCTTATGAATATTTCGGAAATTGACTAATAACGGTCGGAAATCTGAAAACACTGTAAAAGTTTTCGTGCTTCTGAGGTGGTAGCATTGGTCGTTGACTCGTTTGAATTCGATGTCCATAACCTCAAAACCGATGCCAAAACCATAACCTCAAAAGTTGTTGTGATGACATTTTTCAATAATGGACAAAGCGGAAAAAGTGAAATCGATGAAACGTTGGAAAGGAAGATTGGTGAGCGAGGCCACATATACGGAAAACAAGTGCAAAAATAAAAATTATTTAACATTGATTAATACGTGGCACACAAATTTCTTTTTTTTTCAAACAATTAATGTTGCAGTTTCACTTGTCCCACTCGTAACCTAATCTTGTACGCGATGATATTTCAAATCGCGCGCCACTCGCCCCAGGAGCGACGTTGCCACGTCATACGTCATTCTGGTTAGAATTCCCGTCAAAGTCATGATTTATTCGGCTATTTATTTTATATCTCCTAAACGAATCAGACGATTATGTTCCAGCTTCGCGTGAATAACCTTTAATATTTGATTAATTATTCCCCAATTTTTTGTGCTTTTTCCAATAATATTTTAGACGCAATGATTTTTTTACGAAACTTGCATGGGTCTTAGCGGGTAGTTGCGCTATGCTTACATGCTAATTTCGAAAAATTGTATCTTTGAAACAAATCAGGTGATCTTTTCCAAATTTTTAGAGGAGATTCTGAATGATTGAATCTCTATGTGTGATTTTTTTCATTGCAACGTCATTGATCTGCACTTCCTATCGAAACTCCTTAATCTTGGCATAACGTAATTATTTGGTTTCAGAAATCTTCTTAGAAAAGACACGCGAAAGCTTGGCAAAAATCTCGAGTCAATCAAGGTTCTCTCCTAAAACGATTTATATTTCAAGCTAGTAATACAAAAAATTGCTAGAAGTGCAATTTTTATCGACGCATTACGGGTCATTTGATGTAATATTTAGCTCCACCTTAATGAGTGATCAGTTGTTATTTTTCTACGTATCCATACTTGTGTAAAATATTGCGCAAATGACTTAATTAATTAATTGTATATCAAATTGAGAGAACACTTTGAATTTGTACTAATTAATTTGAATGTATAAAGTTCAGTGACATTTGTGTAACGCTTATCATTTTTCTCATGAATACAACCAAGTTGTTCTACCTATCTATAAATAGCGGAAGCTAATACAAAAAATTTCAGGCCGGCCAAGTACTCTGTGCGCATACGCTCAACATATGATGGCAAACTTTAGTTTTGTATTTTTTTATTGAGTTTTTCTGTCGATTCGCCATTTTGTATTTAGGGGTTCCTTTTTCTGAGACGTGTCTTTTTGGAAGATTTTCTTTTTTCTCGTTAATTGATTTTCGAGCATCAACATGATTTTCAGACAGGGAATACTTGTCCTTTTATAGATATCAAAATTTTTTATGCTGAGCGAATACCATTAGATTTTTTCTACCATTCTCGCATTCCTTGCATTTTTCTCAATCTTCTTGAATTTTTTTTTGGGGTTTTCTTAAATTCTTTATTTTGTTGGCGTTTCCAATTTTTGTTAAGGGGGGATTAGTGTTGCACCCAGTTTCGCAACCAAATCCTGCAATACATAAATCAATCGTCAGCCAACAGGCTATCGACCTTTTAAGTGCAAATCATGCACATTCCCCATCAAAGTTGAGTGAACCTCGAGATCGTGCGCCGAGCGAGGCCACAACAAATGCTGACGATCAATTTGGCAATCGACCATCCCGATCCACCTAAACTCCGGACAACAACCCCAAGACATCGGAACGATCGATTGCCCAATTATTACCATTTCCACTAATCAATTACCACTTCCAATAATTACCACCTCCCTTAATTATTGTAAAACCCCTAATGCCATAAAAGCAACGACAACCTGCATTTCGGCAGTCTGTGATCCGACACTGAACGGATCTGATCATCATCGCTCATATTGGTCTTAAGGGTCCTAACCCGATTGTAACAAATACCTTTAATAAACTTAGAGTAGAACTGAAAGTATTGAGTTGGAGATTGACTCAACCTTGGCAACATCCCGAACTATTCTCGTCCTTGGCAAACTCGTCCCCACGTGACGATTTGCGGGCACAACATTAGATTTTTCTGTGGAAACAAATGGAAATGGGGATCACCAACAAATGTACTTGTCCAAGCTTTTTTCCTCGGGAGGGGATTTTTGGCTAGGATATGATAGCTGTGATTCACTGATTAATATTTTGCAGCGGCCCTGAGATTTTTTTTTTCATTTGTCTCAAAATTTGTACCATTTCCCCTACACATTCGTTTCCATTTTTCTACTGAAATAGTTAAGAAATTGTAAATAGTATTTTCAAAACCAGTAGAGGTGCAAACGAATACCGTCGGACTTAATCGACAATCGGACGAAGAGAAAAATATAAGGAAAAAGTTATCTCGTATCTCGGTGCAGTGAGTTTAGCATTATTATTGCCTCAACATTCGCTGAGTAGTATTTATATTCGAATCTTGCCAAATACATTCCAGCTGGTTGATTTGAATTGAATTAGACCGCCTTGTAACTATTCAACAGAATAATCTTATTAGATATAACCACAGCTCTTCAGAATATTCAACTTCCCTAGCGACCGCTGCGAACAGAACATTTTGCACTTTTTGTCATCTCTCCAGAGGATTCATCTCAGATTTTTTTTTTAATGGTTGCGAAATAATAAATAATATTACCAATACATGTAGAGCTGTGAATAAAAACTGTCAACCTTGACAGGCAACCCGTACAAAGAAAAAAATTAGAAGGAAAGTTCCTGGCATCTTATCGCAATGAGTTTAAAGTTACTATTGCCTAAATGTCCGCTGAGGAGTTTTTTATGGTTGAAGATTTACAATTTGTTTCTGCCTGTTCATTTTTAAGGGAGGGGGGGTCTGGTTAGTTCAGTAAAATAAAGAAGACTTTTTCGAACATTTTTTCACAAGATACGACTAATGTATTTTAAATTGAATAATTGTAGTATTGAAGAATACCATTTCAAGAATGTTTTCTGAAAATTTCAGCGGAAAATATTACAAACTAAGCCGTTGGCAGCAAAATCTCCGGAGCTGTCTCCTAAAAAAAGTTGTTTTGCGGTGACGGTTGTAACTCATCACTCGATCATCTCAAATAAAAAAATCAAGTTGATTTAATTAGTTTGTGAGTTTCCCCAGGTAACGCCGTCGAGTTTTTTCTCAATTTTCAAAAAATTGTTGTTATTTTTTATTTTTGGCTAGGATTAACAAATCCTAGCCAAAAATCCCCTCCACGGGGAAAAACGCTTGGACAAGTCCATTTGTTGGTGATCCTCGTTTCCATTTGTTTTCACAGAAAAATCTAACCCCCCCCCCCCCCCCCCCCCCCCTAAAAAAATTGGAAACGCCAACAAAATAAAAAATTATAAAAAACCCTGGAAAAAAGGAAAGGATATCAGCACCAAAAATTCTGATATCTATAAAAAAGGACAATTGTTCCCTGTCTGATAATCATATTGATGTCTGAAAATCAATTAACGAGAAAAAAGAAAAACTTCCACAAAAATACAAAACTAAAGTTTGCCATCGTATGTTGAGCGGATGCGCACAGAGTACTTGGCCGGCCCGAGATTTTTTCTATTAGCTTCTGCTATTTATAGATAGATAGAACAACTCGGTTGCATTCATGAGAAAAATGATAAGCGTCACACAAATGTCACTGAACGTTATACATTCAAATGAATGAGTACAAATTCAAAGTTTTCTCTCAATTTGATATACAATTTATTAATTAATCATTTGCGCAATATTTTACACAAGTATGGAGACGTAGAAAAATAACAACTGATTAATAATTATAAGGTGCAGCTAAACATTAAATCAAATGACCCGTAATGCGTCGGTAAAAATTACACTTCTAGCAATTTTTTTTGTATTATTTGCTCGAAATATAAATCGTTTTAGGAGAGAATCTTGATTAACTCGAGATTTTTACCAAGCTTTCGCTTGTCTTTTCTAAGAAGATTTCTGAGACTAAACAATCCTAGCCAAAAATCCCCTCCCGGGGAAAAAAGCTTGGACAAGAACATTTGTTGGTGATCCCCATTTCCATTTGTTTTCACAGAAAAATCCAATCCCCCCTTGAGAAAAATTGGAAACGCCAACAAAATAAAGAATTTAAAAAAACCCAAAAAAAAAAAATTCAAGAAGATCGAGAAAAATGCAAGAAATGCGAGAATGGTAAAAAAAAATTAATGGTATTCGCTCAGCATAAAAAATTCTGATATCTGAAAAAGGAAAAGTATTCCCTGTCTGAAAATCATGTTGATGTTCGAAAATCAATTAACGAGAAAAAAGAAAATCTTCCAAAAAGACACGTCTCAAAAAAAGAAACCCCTAAATACAAAATGGCGAATCGACAGAAAAACTACTTCATAAAAAAATACAAAACTAAAGTTTGCCATCATATGTTGAGCGTATGCGCACAGAGTACTTGGCCGGCCTGAAATTTTTTGTATCAGCTTCCGCTATTTATAGATGGGTAGAACAACTCGGTTGTATTTATGAGAAAAATGATAAGCGTTACACAAATGTCACTGAACGTTATACATTCAAATCAATTAGTACAAATTCAAAGTTTTCTCTCAATTTGATATACAATTAATTAATTAAATCATTTGCGCAATATCTTACACAAGTATGGATATGTGGAAAAATAACAACTGATCACTAATTAAGGTGGAGCTAAATATTATATCAAATGACCCGTAATGCGTCGATAAAAATTGCACTTCTAGCAATTTTTTGTATTACTAGCTTGAAATATAAATCGTTTTAGGAGAGAACCTTGATTGACTCGAGATTTTCGCCAAGCTTTCGCGTGTCTTTTCTAAGAAGATTTCTGAAACCAAATAATCACGTTATGCCAAGATTAACCAAGCTGAGCACTTCAATTCAAAATTTCGGGCCGGCCAAGTACTCTGTGCGCATACGCTCAACATATGATGGCAAACTTTAGTTTTGTATTTTTTTATGAAGTAGTTTTTCTGTCGATTCGCCATTTTGTATTTAGGGGTTCCTTTTTTTGAGACGTGTCTTTTTGGAAGATTTTCTTTTTTCTCGTTAATTGATTTTCGAACATCAACATGATTTTCAGACAGGGAATACTTGTCCTTTTATAGATATCAGAATTTTTTATGCTGAGCGAATACCATTAATTTTTTCCTACCATTCTCGCATTTCTTGCATTTTTCTCAATCTTCTTGAATTTTTTTTTTTTCGGTTTTCTTAAATTCTTTATTTTGTTGGCGTTTCCAATTTTTTTCAAGGGGGGATTGGATTTTTCTATGAAAACAAATGGAAATGGGTATCACCAACAAATGTACTTGTCCAAGCTTTTTTCCCCGGGAGGGGATTTTTGGCTAGGATATCATTTATTTTTTCTGATTGAAAGTCTCCTTTTTTTTCAGTGCGGTGGGAATAATTTGTTGATTTTTCCCTAGAAGTGTACTCTGTGGAGCTCATTTTAAGCCAAGAATCATGTCTCTATCTCAATTTTTCACCGATACATGATTTTGGCCCATTTCCTGCTCGAAAATGACGATTTTTCATAAATTTTCGAACGAAAATCGCTCTTCTCCGAGCAACGACGGTAAAATCATGTTTTTGTCCACATAATTTGTCGAGCTGGAAGGAAACGTCAACGCACGCCATAATCTTAATTTTTCTTGGGAATTGTATTTTTGCCTTTCTACCATCAGCTTACAAAAAAACGACATTTTTACATCACTTAGGAGCGAAGAATTTATTTGTTTGGGTTCATGAACATAAAATGCTAACTTTTTCCCTAGAAGTATACTCTGTGGACCTAAATTCAAGCCCAGAATTATGTCTCTATCTCAATTTTTCATCGAGATATGATTTTTTGCCCATAACCATGATTTTTTTCTTGAAAAGGACGATTTTTCGACAATTTTCAAACGAAAATCGCGCTTTTCCGAGTAAAAATCGTATAAATTATGATTTTTTTTCTAGCTACTCAATTGGATACGCTGAAACAAAGAGGAAATACGTGCCAAAGTCTCAATTCATCGCGAGAATTAAATTTTCGACTTTTGCCCACGAGTTGGAAAAATCAATATTTGAACATGAAGTTCTAGCGAAGAATTTTCCTTCTTGCCTCCATGAGAATAGAATGCTGATTTTTTCCCAGCAACTAGACTCTGTGGAGCTCAATTCAAGCCCAGAATTAGGTCTCTATCCCAATTTTTCATCAAAAAATGATTTTTTGCCCATTACCATGATTTCAGCTTGAAAATGACGATTTTTCGACAGTTTTCAAACGAAAATCGCGCTTGTCCGAGTAAAAATCGTATAGTTTATGATTTTTTTCCCAGCCACTCGGTTTGATACGCTGAAACAAAGAGGGAAGACGTGCCAAAGTCTCAATTTATCGCGAGAATTAAATTTTCGACTTTTGACCACGAGTTGGAGAAAATCAATATTCTAGCATGAAGTCGCCAAGAATTTATCTTCTTGGCTCCATGAGAAAAAAATGCTGATTTTTTCCCTGCAACTAGACTCTGTGGAGCTCAATTCAAGCCCAGAATTATGTCTCTATCTCAATTTTCCATCGAGAAATGATTTTTTGCCCATTACCATGATTTGAGCTTGAAAATGACGATTTTTCGACAATTTTCAAACGAAAATCGCTCTTCTCCGAGCCAAAATGGTAAAATTATGATTTTTTCCAGCCACTCGGTTCGATACGCTGAAACAAAGAGGAAACACGTTCCAAAGTCTCAATTCATCGCGAGAATTCAATTTTCGATTTTTGACCACGAGTTGGAAAAAATCAATATTTTAGCATGAAGTTGTAGTAAAGAATTTTTTTCTTTGGCTCCATGAGAATTTTGGCAGAAAGGAACAAATGTACAATCTTTTCTTGTGGCCCAGCGACATGATTTTTATGTCACTGAGCCCTCGCAGCGACAAGATTTTTATGTCACTGAGCCTTCGCAGCGATAAGATTTTTATGTCACGGAGCCCTCGCAGCAACAAGATTTTGATTTACCATAGCGACAAGATTTTCATGTTGCTCAGCGATAAGATTTTCATGTCGCTCAGCGATAAGATTTTTATGTCACTGAGCCCTCGCAGCGACAAGATTTTCATTTGCCTCAGCGACAAGATTTTCATGTCACTGAACCCTCGCAGCGACAAGATTTTCATTTGCCTTCACAAAAAGATTTTCATTTGTCTTAGAGACAAGATTTTTGTTTCGCTGAGATATATTATTGCTCAGCGATTAATCTTCATGTGGCTCAGCGATAAGATCTTGATGTCACTGAGAGTTATCCGGAGCTATTAGATAACTTGCAGCGACAAGATTTTCATGCGCCTCTGCGACAAGATTTTAATGTGGCTCGAATCAGCGACAAGATTTTTTTATATCGCTGAGAATTATTATGTATAAGTCATGCTGTAAATGAATAAAATGGTGGGAGTAGGAAAGGGTCAAAAGATGTGGAGCATATTCATTCATGAAGCATATTCTCTCGTCATCGGAGCATGTCGGTAATATAACAGTTGAAAATTCGAAATTGTGAGGTTATGACGAGCTGTCAAAGCTGTATCACAGCATTCGTTCAGACTCGGTAACGAAAAACCAGCAACACATTCTCCTCCCATAACCTTGCATCCTCAAGAAAATAAATGGTTAGCCAACGTTCATTGTTCGACAAGGAACAATTGTAACAGTTATTTTCTCGAAAATATCAAGGGCGGAAAAGAAAAATATGAACTTATTTCAGCTATCTCTCTCTCTCACATTCACGTCAAAATGGCTCTTCGAAATATCAGCTGACATTTTTCGCTCGCTCGTCTGCACTGTCCTGTGCACACGACGGATCCATTGGAATCATCGCAGCCTCGACCAATCAGGATTTTCGCAGCCCGGGATTGGCTAAGATGGGCGCAGAGACCCCTTTGAATGTGTTGTCGGGCGGCCATGTACAGACACGTCAAATCCTTCGACGTAGCGTGGTTCTGACGCAGGCTGAGATAGGACTAAGCCCGTGCAAAGTTTTTTCTCAGCAATTACTTAATCAATCGTATCGAATTTGGGCTCTATCGAAAGGGTATCGCGTAATTAGTCTCCCTGTCAATTTTCAGGTCGCTAGACGACTCCTGGGCTTTACAGTTAGCCGAAATATCATCGAACTTTTTTTTCCCACCACCGCGAATCGTTTTACTACGAGAAAGTATAGACTTGGCGAGCGCTCGGGACAAGCAGACGACGCACAGCTGTTTCCAAATGTACTTGTCCCGAGACTCTGCCGAGTCTCTTGATTACGTTATGTCAAGATTAATCAAGCTGAGCACTTTAATTCAAAATTTCGGGGCGGCCAAGTACTCTGTGCGCATCCGCTCAACATACGATGGCAAACTTTAGTTTTGTATTTTTGTGGAAGTTTTTCTTTTTTCTCGTTAATTGATTTTCAGACCTTAATATGATTATCAGACAGGGAATACTTGTACTTTTTTATAGATATCAGAATTTTTGGTGCTGATATCCTTTCCTTTTTGCCAGGGTTTTTTATAATTTTTTATTTTGTTGGCGTTTCTAATTTTTTTTGGGGGGAGGGGGGTTTGATTTTTCTGTGAAAACAAATGGAAACGGGGATCACCAACAAATGGACTTGTCCAAGCCTTTTTCCCCGTAGAGGGGATTTTTGGCTAGGATATCACTTCTTTTTTTTTCGATTTTTTTTTCGAACTCCTCCGAGACCTACATTTTTTCATGATCACATGATCCTTCGTGAATCTTTCCCCATGGCTTGAATTGGTTTATTTTTTTTCGATTTTCGACCCACTCATATAAGTGATAAAAGGAATGAAAGCAATATTATCTGCGTTATGTACTCGAATATAGGCGGGGTTGACCAAGGTTTTTATCGCGAGACATTTTTTATTGCTTTTGTGGCACGTCATCCAATACTGAATTTCCAATGAAATTAAGCTTTTAGCTACCCTAGCGGATAGTGCTACCCGAATTTTTTTGGTCGTCACCACCCAGTCGTAATTGGACAAATTTTTACCCTATTTTTGATGGTCGCTGCTACCAATCTGCAGATTTCTCACGAATCCGCGTTACGGCTTAAAATTTAGTAGTCGCTAAGATTGCAACATGAGGGACCCATGCCTGGTCGCAACCACTGAAAGATTTTTAGTCGTAACGATGAGAGCACAAGGGCTCTTGCCTAGACGCAACGACTACAGAATTTGTTGTCGTGAATCTTTTCTCTCCTGGCTCGCTGGCTGGTCGTTTCGATCGGATTTTTTGGAGTCGTTAATTTTTTTTTTCAGCGATCCTGGCGAAGTCGTTACGACAGCATTTGTTGTGGTCGTTAATTATCTCAGCGACCCCTTTTTGTAACAGATTTTTTTTTTGCTCGCTGTACCCGTTTCTTGTTGCTGTAAAAATGTTTCAATTCGTCGGGAATAAAGGAAAAAAGAAAGCAACACACGGGAGCAGGAGTTTTGGTTTGTGGGTGTGGCGTCCCCGGAGAGTAAAAATCATTATTTCTATTTATTTTTTTTTGCTCCAGGGACGTTTTGGCAGAGGGATTTAAATACATTTATATTGTTTTTTCACACTTGTACAATTCAGGAAATTTCATAAATCATTGTAAACCATCTCACATATTAAATGACTAAACATATCTCGACGAATGTATGTAGAATAACAGTTTTCGACAGTACTTATACAGACGTAAAACGTAGATAAAAACACAAAAAAACCATTTAATAATGAAAGATAAATCTGCAACAAAACGAGTTCAACTTTTCACACGTTTCCGATTGCACAAGCTCTCAAACCGATCTTCGTCCGATAATTTATAATTCACCGATTCTATTCAGAGAGCAGAAGGAAGAAGCACGAGATTACGATTATTTTTCAAAAATTGTGCAATCCTCGGAAACTCTGTGATTGTACCCTCTGCTTTCCGGTTTTACAGGATTTTTATCAAAAAGATAATGCATTAACAGACCGGAACGTAATGAGAAATAACTGAATTTTTTTATTCCCATTATTCAATAAAATTATTCAATTTGAAAATAAATATTTATGGATACATATATTCTTTGATTTTGTATTTCTTTATTGACAATCAGTGATTATCCAGTACCTGGATGATCATGCACACCCAATTACTCACACACTCGCACCAGTTACGCGTTCCACAGCGAATCGATAGAGCAACTAGTCAGTTTCCCAAGTGTTTGCCATTCGTATTCCGTACAGTACAGCGTTTACTTTAAGAATTATTACCGGTAGCTGTACGTCTTGTACGTTTATGAAACCTCGCCTCGAAACGCGCAGGGATCGTACGTGGTTACTTAAAGGCGCTTCATCCTTAATTTCAAACCACTCAACAAATATTCCTCGAACTTGAATCCCTTCTTCGTTTACAAACATTACAATGCTCAAAATTTCCGCGTATCTGCCGTCTTTTGTGTACACGTACTTGTCGCAACTGAGCGTATTTCCTTTGTCACTCTTTCTGCTTGTATAGATTGTCCCTTTAATAATTACTTTTTTAAATTCTATCATTACATTATCGCACGTTTGTCTTTCATCTTGCAAGACGTCAATTTCCCAGTTATTTGGAACGCGAGATTGACATGTTCCCAAAGCTTTGAAATCGTAATAATGTTCATAATCTGTATCATTGCCAACGGGTAGACGCTTACCGGAGTTTAATATTTTTCTCACCATTTCTTTCACGAATACGTTCAAATTGTGATGATCCGACACGCTTCTCATGAAATCGTTCAACAGATATCTATTTATTATTTGCAGCTGTCTACCGGTACTGCTGTTTAACGACTTCAATATTTGAATATTGAAACTTTCAAACATGTAAGCGTTGTGCGCCCACACCGGTCCCCAACTCTTGACGCTATGGGTCAAGTGTCTCAGCAAGTGCATGTCCGAGGTCATGTTATCGATTCCAAAAATGTCTTGATATTGCGTCCCGAAATCGTCGATCATTTCACGCGTACGTTCCAGTCGTCGAGCGGTTATACTTTCGTTGTTGAGTACGTGCATTACTTCGGATAGGATGGAAAACAAGCGGAAATATTCTTCGGGGATTGAGCCGCTTAAGCATGGTAAGCAATAATAAAGTATCCAATTACGCCATTCAAAGTACTTCAAAACTTTCAGACTCATCACTGCTGGTAAAACGATAAACATCGTCCTTAACTACGGACGTCGCTATTTTACTCTTCTCATAGCAAGCTCGTCTCGTCGCTCTTCGAGAGGTAGGCGCAACAATATTTTCATCGCTATTGTTCTGCAATTCTCCCGTCTTTAAATGGGAAACTTCGAAAGAATTGTCATTTTGATCCGCTACGCAAGGATCGATTTTCTCACCGGAATCAGTGGTTCCCGGCTCTTTGTGCGACAGCGCGTCGATTGAGCATTCAGCAATTGGTACTGGAGATGGCGAAATTGGAGACGATTCAGAGATATTTGAATTTTCAATTTTCTCTCCTTCCGAAATTTCAACATCTTCGTAACAACTCGTTTCCTTGTGACGGCCCTCTTCCCTTAGCACAACCCAATGACCGCAGCGTTGTGCGCCAGTAAACATTATGTTAAAGGGCCTGTTTTCGCCTGTTTGGTCACACAAGAACGTGGCTATTTTCACGACATGGCCATTCGTTTGCTCGCGGTATATGGTTAAATTTATTTTATATAAACGCGCAAAAACACCGATTTCATAATCGGTACCGAATGCCCCATCCGTGCCCATTACTTCGGCGTAATGTTTCGCGCTCGTGTACGTCACCTCTTCACACGTACTATTAGTCTAAGAGCCCACGACACTAAACCTAGTTCGATAAGACTACCGGATGAGATATATATAATTAGTCACGTCATTGATGGGGGAACACGAAATGGCGATGCTGCAATGCAAAAAACCTGGCGGCGACATAAAAAAAAAAAAAATTATTAAAAAATCTGGTTTCTAGTATGATAAGACTCCCAATTTTTATTTGTTCCTCGAAATAGGGGAGTGATAGGACTATACGATAATGCAGTGCTGCAAGCCCCCCTGATTGGTCTAATCAGTGGCAGCAGCATGATAAGCGACGCCTCGTATCTAGGTATCTAGTATGATCGATCTCCTCAAAAAACCCAAGCTCATCCGAAAGGTTATCAATTTCTGTGTGAGAAAAACCACTGCTGCATTTTCCGAACAGTGGAGAAAGTGGTTGCTGCAGCGATTGAAGGTCGCCGTCCGCGCGGCTGCATTCGGCGTTTCAATTTAGTTTTGTCAGCAATCGACCGGTTCTTTTCGATTTTTACCGGTTAAATACGCGTCCTACGGTCACATATGAATAATTTTACGTGTCGTTGATTGTTTAAACAAATTAAATCGACATACACTACCGCTCAAAAGTTTGGATACACTTGTCCAAATTTCTTTCCGCACTTAAAGTTAGATAACTCCGCCAAAAAAAAAGATTCAAATTTCCGAAGCGGGTTTTTAAAAAGAATAAATCAGGCTTCGATTTCCGCATTTCAATAATTTTTTTCACCCCGGTATGGTCTTTGGTTTGTGATCGTTTTTCGGTCTTTTTTCGACCCTCACGAATCAGGCGCACAATTGAAGGAAATGTAATTTTTTTTTCCACCTTGAAAAACTTAAAAAGGACGGTAGAATCTCCTTTTTTGTTTTTGGAAAAAAATTTTGCGATTTTTTTTTCGCAAAGTTATCGTATTTTTCGCTAAAAACGATATATTTTGAAAAATTCAAAATAACACAACAACCATATGGATCAAGAAAAAATGGTAGGAATACAAAAAGTTGCGGATTTTTCTAATAAAACGTCTGGAATTTTTTCAGAATTGTTCGGGGAAACTTTTTTTTTTGAGTGTTTTTTTTTTCATAGATCACGAATGAAAATTTTTGTTTTCTCTCGATAGAATGTTTGAAGGCACTCACCGCGTTCAAACAAGTTTTCCATCGAAAAAACCGCCTTTTTGGCGCCTTTCTGATTTTCCGATCGAGCTCGATCGAGGCGGTTTTTTCGATGAAAAACTTGTTTAAACGCGGTGAGTGACTTCAAACATTTTATCGAAGGAAAACAAAATTTTCACTTGTGATATATTAAGAAAAAATACTAAAAAAAAAGTTTCCCTGAAAAATTCTGAAAAAATTCCAGATGTTTTATCAGAAAAATCCGCAAGTTTTTGTATCCTTACCATTTTTTCTTGATCCATATGGATCTTGTATGAATTTTTCAAAATGTATCATTTTTAGCGAAAAATACGATAACTTTGCGAAAAAAAAATCGCAAAATTTTTTTCCAAAAACAAAGATGGAGATTCTGCCGTCCTTATTGAGTTTTTCATGGTGAAAAAAAAAATTACGTTTCCTTCAATTGTGCGCGCGATTCGCGTGGGTCGAAAAAAAACCGAAAAACGACGACAAACCAAAGACCATACCGGGACGAAAAAAAAATCAAGAGACGCGGTAGCGGCTCGACGCCAAGTATTAAAAGAAAGCTACCGCACTCTTATATACGCGAATATACCGGAAGTGATGACGTCACAGCGCCTTTGAATCGATCTCACAGATAAACGGCTGGACCGAACAATGTCAATTTTTCTATTGAATTTTTTTCGATTTTTCTCTTCCGATTGGTCTTTGTTGCAACAAAATCGACTCGGTCCATTCTGAGAACGATGATGTTGGTGAAAATTTTTTGAGAATTTGTCTCAAAAGGGGACATTTGTCCCGCTGTGACGTCATCGCGTTTCGTCGTTCGTTTTTCAATTTCAATTATTCAAATTCGAATTTAACAAATAATGAGATATCTTAGTAATACAAAAATAAATAAATAACGTAACGATTTTTTTCGTACAGTCTATATATAAATATATATATATATACATATTATATACATATTATGTGTATATATATTATCCTTTTTTCATCATTTTTCACTTTTCACCTAATATATTTCATATATTTCACCTTTTTATCTCATATATTCCACTCTCACACACATACGTCTACTTTTTAAATTACCCTATTATGCAACCTATTTACTCCCTATATATATACATATTATAGATATATATTCATTTAAAAAAAAATTTATTCACTTTTCACCTTATGTACTTCATACATTTGTAGGAATTCGGAAAAACGGCGACAGCGCCACGAGCGAGTGCGAATGATTAGTGTGTGTGTGCGAGAGTGCGTGTTAAGAGAGATCGCCGCCAGAGAGCGCGCGAGAGCCATAAGGCAGTCAGTCGACACGAGGCAGTCAAAGAGTAAAGTCAATGTCGCGAAATTAGCATCGTAAGATTCTTTTGTTTAATTGCATAATAAAGTATTTTCCTCTTTTTCATTAACCCCATGAATTCGTCATTACCCGCGCGCGTGTTCCAATAACACCAGGAACAGAAATTTATCCCATAAATTTGGGGGCTCGTCCGGGATGACGCGCAGTATGGCGAATTTCTAACTGCCGTTTAGAAAAAGTGTGAAACAAAGACGTAAGACGAGGTAAGACGAAAAGACGAAAAGACGAAAAGACGCAAGACGAAAAGACGAAAAGACGCAAGACGAAAAGACGAAACGACGTAACGACGAAAAGACGAAAAGACGAAACGACGAAAAGACGAAAAGACGAAAAGACGAAAAGACGAAAAGACGCAAGACGAAAAGACGAAACGACGAAACGACGAAACGACGAAAAGACGAAAAGACGCAAGACGAAAAGACGAAACGACGAAAAGACGAAACGACGAAAAGACGAAAGACAAAAGACGAAAGACGAAGATAGACGAAAGACAAAGGACGGTAACGACGAAAAGACGAGATCGAACGTGTTGAAACGCGGTAGCAACCGCGTGTTGAGCGTACAGCGTGTGCCCAAGACGCATAGAGGACACGTAGAGGTCGCGCGAGGCGCGTCCAGTGTAAACACGCGTCAGTGTAAAGAACGTTCGAGAAAGTGCTACGAGTGAAAGACAAAGACACGAACAGCAAAATGTTAGACCCGAAGAAGTGTACGACGAAAGCGTTAAAAGAAGCGTTGGCGTCCTTGGACTTGCCAACAACTGGCAATAAAGCCGAGCTGTTGCTACGTTTGACGAAAGCCGAAGGTTTCGATATGTCGACTCTGGAAGGATCCGACGGTCATACCGAAACAAATCAAGACGAAAATGACGACGAAGGTGCCGCTTCGATGCAATGCATGTTGGAGCTGTACAAAAAAGAGAAAGAACTTGCCGAACGCGAAGTCGCGTTGCTACGACGAGAGCTCGAGATGGCGCAGCGGAGGCAGGCGGACAACGAGGCACGAGGTGCGACGAGCGCGGAACAACAGACCGCGGTGACCTCGAGCAGAACGGTTGTTCACAACGATCAAGGCCCCACGCGCGTGAGTCTCTCGATGCTCGCAGATTTGTTGAGTTTCTTCGATGGAAACAACGAAGTGTACGAGAGATGGGAGAGACAAGTGCTTTTCCTGAAAGCAGCGTATAGACTAGACGAAGATTCAACGAAAATATTAATTGGAATGAGACTGAAAGAGAGGGCGCTAGAGTGGTTTCACTCTAAGCCCGAACATATTCAAATGGCGACGAGCGAACTGTTGCGTCAGTTGCGTGGAATGTTTTTCCAACGCTCGAACAAAATCGCTGTGAGACGACGCTTCGAGGAGCGAACATGGAAGAAGACGGAGACGTTCAACGATTACGCACACGAGAAAACGATCCTAGCGAACCAATTGGGTTTGCCGGAAGAAGAGATATTGCAATACATCGTAGACGGTATCCCGGATTCCAACCTGCGCGACGCCGCGCGCATTCACGGATTCACGACGAAAGAGAAGCTTCTCCAGGCCTTCGAAGAGATAACGCTGCGCGACCGCAGCGACACGACGAGAAGTGCGGCGAAAAGTGAAAACAAACAAAGTGCGACGAAGACACCGGCGAAAAGTGAATCGAACCGATCGAGCGAAAGACGCGAAACAGTGCCAAGTGTCAATAAGAAAGATCGAGCTGTTGCACAGCGCTGTTTTAATTGCGGTGAGCGAGATCACGTAAGCCCAAAGTGTCCGTCGAAAGAATTGGGTCGAAAGTGTTTCAAGTGCGACAAGTTTGGACATATCGCGGCGGCATGTCCCGGTGCGCGTGAGACGAAGAAAGCGTGCGTGCTTGCAGACACTTCGGCGAAAAATCAAAAGCAAGCGAAGCGTGTTGTTGTGAATGGAATGATTGTAGATGCGATTATCGACACTGCGAGCGATATTACGATTATTCGAGAAGATCAGTACGACGATTTGGGAAAACCAAAACTCGTAGGTGAACCGACGCCATTCCGTGGCGTGGGGAAAGAAGTAAACAAGACGGTCGGGTTTTTTAACGCGACAATGGAAATTGACGAGCACGAATACGAGGTTCGGTTGTACGTGGTTAAAAAAGAATTGTTAGACCACAAACTCCTGATCGGTACCGATTTTCTCGATTGCGTTAAACTTTTCCGATCCCGCGGAATTTGCAAAATCGAACCATTAAACGATGTGAATGATGAGAGTGCAAGTGTGCCTGAAGTTTTGCGAATTCAAGCGATCGAGTTGAACGACAGCGACACAGCTGATTTGTCAAATGTATGTGTGAACGAAAATCGAGAAAAGATTGCAAGAATGATTAAAGAGTACAAGCCGGAAAGACGACGCGAAGTGGGTGTTTGCATGACGATTGTTTTGAAAGACGATGTGCCGATATATCAGCGAGCGCGTAGGCTAGGCGAAGTGGAAAAGCGCGAGGTAAACGAACAAATACAAGAGTGGATGAAAGACGGGATTGTGCGCGAATCGCATTCCGATTACGCTAGCCCGATCGTCGTAGTTAAGAAAAAAGATGGTTCGAATCGTTTATGCGTCGATTATCGATTGTTAAACCAAAAGATTATTAAAGATCGCTACCCACTCCCGCTTATCGAAGATCAGCTTGATCTTTTGCAAGGAGCGAAAGTTTTCACGACGTTAGATTTACGGAATGGATTTTTCCACGTCCAAGTCGAAGAAGCGAGCAGGAAATACACGTCGTTTATTGTCCCAGACGGACAATACGAATTTTGCAGAGTTCCTTTCGGACTTTGCAATTCACCCGCAGTTTTTCAGAAATTTATTAACGCTGTTTTCCGAGAATTGATTAAAGAGCGCGTTGTGTTAACGTATATGGACGATTTGATAATTCCGTCGAAAGATGATGCGAGTGGAATCGAGAACCTCGAACGCGTGTTTCGAGTTGCGAGCGAAGCGGGTTTGATTTTTAAATGGTCGAAATGTAACTTTTTGCAGCGCGAAGTAGAATTTTTGGGTCACGTGATTGGTCAAGGACAAGTCCGACCATCAGAGAGAAAGACGGAAGCCGTGCGTAAATTTCCGGAATTAACAAACATCAAACAAGTCCAAGCGTTTTTAGGGCTTACAGGTTATTTTCGCAAATTTATTCCCAAATATTCTTTGATAGCTCGTCCGCTGACAAATCTTTTAAGAAATGGTGTAGAATTTCGTTTCGAAGACGACGAACGAAATGCTTTCGAGAATTTAAAAATCGCTTTGACAACTCGCCCAGTTTTGAATTTGTACAAGACGAACGCTGAAACCGAATTGCACACGGACGCGTCAAAACACGGGTACGGCGCGGTGTTAATTCAAAAGAATGTAGACGACGACAAGTGGCATCCAGTGTATTTCGCGAGCGGCAAGACGACCGCAGCCGAGGAGAAATATTTTAGTTACGAACTGGAATGTTTGGCGATCGTGAAAGCTCTGAAAAAGTTTCGAGTTTATCTGTTAGGGATAGAATTTAAGATTGTAACCGACTGTCGAGCGTTTGCGCTTACGATGAAAAAGAAAGACATTTGTTTGCGTATTGCGCGATGGGCTTTTTATTTGGAAGACTTTAATTATAAAATCGAACATCGCCCAGGAAGAAACATGACGCACGTCGACGCGTTAAGCAGGAATCCGCTGCCTACTTGCCTGCTGATCGACGACCGAGAAGACGGTCTTGCGGCGAGACTGAAGAAAGCGCAGCGTGAGGACGAAGATTTGAAGAAAATTGTTGAAAGCGTCGAAAACGGAGCGAAGACGGGGTACGTCATGCGCGGAGGAGTTCTCTACAAAGAAGTTGACGACGATATACGTTTAGTGGTTCCTCGATCATTGTGTTCGACGATTATTAAACGTGCACACGAGAAGGGACACTTTTCGGTAGCCAAGACCGAAGCAATTTTGGTAAAAGACTATTGGATTCCAGGGTTGCGCGAAAAACTCGAAAAGATAATAAGAAATTGCGTCGATTGTATCGTAGCAGAGCGTAAACAAGGAAAACAAGAGGGCTATCTCAACGCCATCGCGAAAGGGATCACGCCATTGGACACGTTCCACATCGACCATCTCGGTCCCTTACCATCGACAAAGAAGAGTTATAAACACATTTTGGTCGTTATTGATGGATTCACGAAGTTCACGTGGCTTTACGCAACGAGATCTACGACAACGCTTGAGGTCATCGATCGTCTGAGCAAGCAAGCCGCAATTTTTGGCAATCCTCGTAGGATAATATCCGACCGTGGTACCGCGTTTACCGCGAAAGAGTTCGAAGACTACTGCAAGAAGGAAGAAATTGAACACGTTCTAACGACGACAGGAATACCCAGAGCGAACGGTCAAGTAGAGAGGGTTAATCGAACTCTAATTCCTCTAATCTCCAAGTTGACAGCGCCAAAAGTAGGAGAATGGTTTCGATACTTAAGTCTAGCACAACAGTATCTCAATACATCTTTCCATCGCAGCATCGGATCCTCGCCTTTCCAAGTGATGTTTGGAGTACGTCCGCGTTTACGAGAAGACGTTTCGCTTCGAGAGATGGTAGAAAAAGAGTTCATCACGTCATTCGAAGAAGAGCGCGACGAGATCCGATGTCAAGCAAAAGAACGAGTGCAAAAGATCCAAGAAGAAAGCAAAAACGGCTACAACAAAAAACGAAAGAAGGCGAGAACGTACAAGGAAGGTGACTTGGTCGCAATCAAGAGGACACAGCAGGGTCCAGGGCTGAAATTTGCGTCGAAATTTCTTGGTCCGTACGAGATCAGTCGCGTGTTGCGCCATGATCGATATCTGGTCCGAAAAGTTGGAGAACACGAGGGCCCACAGCAGACTTCCACGGCAGCCGATCACGTGAAGCCATGGGTCGATTACGAAGATTCGGAGGACGACGCAGGAGATGTCGAAGAGCCTCATCCGAGGGCGGATGAAAAATTTCAGGACGGCCGATTGTAGGAATTCGGAAAAACGGCGACAGCGCCACGAGCGAGTGCGAATGATTAGTGTGTGTGTGCGAGAGTGCGTGTTAAGAGAGATCGCCGCCAGAGAGCGCGCGAGAGCCATAAGGCAGTCAGTCGACACGAGGCAGTCAAAGAGTAAAGTCGATGTCGCGAAATTAGCATCGTAAGATTCTTTTGTTTAATTGCATAATAAAGTATTTTCCTCTTTTTCATTAACCCCATGAATTCGTCATTACCCGCGCGCGTGTTCCAATAACACCAGGAACAGAAATTTATCCCATACATTTAACCTATTTACCTCATGTATTCCACTTTCACACGTACACATACCTTCTCATATACCCTATTATGTATATATAATATATATTCATCTTTTTCTATTATTTTTCATTTTCTACCTTATATATACTTTATATACTTGATACATTTATAACCTATTTACCTCATATATTCCACTCTCACACATATACGTTTACTTTTTTAATTACCCTATTATGTAACCTCTTTACTCCTTATATATTTATATTCTACATATTTATTAACACATACATCTTACCTAACCATAAGTTATATATGTTATATATGTACGTAATGGTGTCGTATGGAATCGTTTGGTAGTCGTATGTAATAGTATGGAATCGTTTGGTAGTCGTATGAAATTGTATGGAATCGTTCGATAGTCGTATCGAATCGAATGGAATCGTTTGTTATCGTTTGGTAGCCGCTTGTACATGTGATTTTAGCTTTCCTTACACGCAGTACGACTTGTATCCTATCCTATTCATGTATCCTATGCATATTCTTTCTTTTTTTCATGGCTAAGCGGTCACCCAACCAAGTACTGACCGCAGTCAACGCTGCTCAACTTGTGTGATCGCCGAAACCACGCACCGACCGGGAACCTATCGCTGTCGGTATCATTCATTTACAAATAAAAATCGAATTCTCAGTAAATTTTCATTACAAATTTAATTATGTCAAAATGAAAAATTCGATTTTTATTCGAAAATAGATGATCAGAATAATTTGATTCATGAATTAAAATTTCAGAGGAAAATAACACATTTTTTAAAATTGGAGAGGCAGTGGCTTAGTGGTAATGGGCCCGTTTCCCACCCAGCGAGCCCGGGTTCGATTCCCGCCGCCGACACCAATCGATTTTTCTAAGTGTCTCAAGCTGTACTCTATGTGGTTCCGAACCCACGTAAAAAATGTAGGTCCACAGTGCGCAGTGAAGAAAAACAAAAACAGTGGGAATAACAGAAACAAATGGTGGAAATAAAGAAAAAATAGAGGAAATACGAAAAAGCATACCATGTAAAAACCCGACAAAGGTATGCATGTAAAACTCCACTACTACTACTACTACTACTTGCTACTACTTGTACTACTACTACATTTTTCTAAATTAAAATATTACGATTATGAAAAAGTCTGATAAATCAATGCAAATTAAATGGAAAATAATACATTTTTTGAAAACAATCAACAATTTAATCAATCGATTGAAATTCATTAAAAAACTGTTCATTTTTATGAAGAATTACTTTTAATTATTCTTTTGATTTAAAAAAATGTCTTTTTTTTATGGAATTTTCATTTATCAATCAATTTATGTCAGAATTAATTAATTTCAAATTAAAATCAAAATCTCAATAAATTTTTATTGCAAATTTAATATTTCAAAATAAAAAAAATCGATTTTCATTCGAAAATGGATGATTGGAATAATTTGATTAATTTATGATCTTTTCATTGAAAATTACACATTTTAAAAATTGAAAGAATCATTATAAGTAATTCTCCATAAAAATGAATAGTTTCTCGATAAATTTAAATCGATTGAATGAATTATTCATTGATTTGGAAAAATCTCTAATTTTTCATTTAATTTCCATTCATTTATAAAATTATTTTACTTCATTCTTCATTTTTAGATGAAAATTGTATTTCCAACAAATTTTCATTTATAAATTCAATTATTTTGAAATGAAAAATTTGATTTCCGTTTAAAAATAAATAATTATGAAAAAGTCTGATATATCAATGCAAATTAAATGGAAAATAATACATTTTTTGAAAACAATCAACAATTTAATCAATCGATTTAAATTTAATAAAAAACTATTTATTTTTATGAAGAATTACTTTTAATTATTCTTTAAATTCAGAAAGTGTCTTTTTTTAATGCATTTTTCATTTATTAATCAAATTTTGTCAGAATTAATTGGTTTCCAATTCAAATAAAATTCTCAATAAATTTTAATTGCAAATTTAATTATTTCAAAAGAAAAAAATCGATTTTCATTCGAAAATGGATGATTGGAATAATTTGATTAATTAATGAACATTTCATTAAAAATTATACATTTTTAGCAATAAAAGAATAATCATATATTTTCTTCTTTAATGATAAATTTTTTCGTAAATAGATACCGTTGAAAAACTTTCAAAAAGTAAAAAGAACGCGATGTATCAAAAGATCGCATCTCAAGTTACAGTTTTCCTAAAAAAATGACTAAAGCAAATTTCAAAAAGACGTGAAATCCGTGGAAAAAACTTTCAAAAAGTAAAAAGAACGCCAAGTATTAAAAGATCGCATCTTGAGTTACAATTTTTTCCTTCCAGGTATCACTTTTCAAAAATAAATCAATCGCACTTACGAAAAAAAGAAATTGAATCGGAAAAAATTTCAATCCCTACAAAGGGCCACTGCAATAATTATTCAGAGAAATTCTTACGCGTAAAGTTCAAAAATTGAACGAGCAAAAAAAATTGAAATCATTGGTTTCGGTAGCAGCCAAGAATCGGACGTACCGACCATTATCGGTACTGTAACAACATGTTGTCAAAGGGCACTGCAAAACCAATGCGAAAACTTGGCGTGCATGGTTAAGTGAAAAAGTTCGGCGAAGGGCTGTGTCATTGTACTTTTCAGAAACTCGCTCCATGCACGCCCAAAGTAGCAGTATGACGTCATGGATTGGGAAATGAACCAATGCGAGCCCTTTTGCAGATTTGCATATTCGAGACCTCCATTCTATCCTTTCCAGCCACCTATTTATGGCTTATCCGGAATTTTCGATTTTTATTCTGGTCTTCCTCCCCGATTCGATAAACCGTGTACAACCATATGATATTTCCATATTAAATGAGAGTTTCTTTTGTTTGCGTAATTCATGATAGTCTTTTCAATTGAGGAAGAGCCAGGCAAAGCGGAACAGCCGGGCGAAACGGGTCACCTCACCAAAAAAAAAATTATGATTTTTACGAAAAGTATCGTGTTTACGAAATTTGAATTGAAAAGGTTTAGATTTTAGAGATTAATGAAAATGTAAAATAGTATATTACACACCTAGGGCAGGAAAATGAGAAAAGTCTCAGATCACACGTAATCACTGTCGGCCGAGGCAAAGCCGAGGCTGACAAACATGTGGTCTGAGGCTTTACTTTTTCCTGGCCGAGGTGTGTATAAGATTTTTCTGTCCGACGCAGCCGGAATTTCGGGCCGGAGGGCAGGAAATTTTATTTTTTAGGCCATTGTTGTGCTTTCGCTCCACCTCTCCAAGAGGCAAAGCGGAACAGACGGGCGAAACGGGTCACCCCACCAAAAAAAAATTATGATTGTTACGGAAATCATCATTTTTACGAAATTTGAACTGAAAAGGTTTAGATTTTAGAGATTAATGAAAATATAAAAATTTCATTTTTCAGGCGATTATTGTGCTGTACCCGCCTCTCCGCGAAAACAGATTCTTTATCTTCCCGGGCTTTTTCACTTAACCATGCACGCCAAGTTTTCGCATTGGTTTTGCAGTGCCCTTTGACAACATGTTGTTACAGTACCGATAATGGTCGGTACGTCCGATTCTTGGCTGCTACCGAAACCAATGATTTCAATTTTTTTTGCTCGTTCAATTTTTGAACTTTACGCGTAAGAATTTCTCTGAATAATTATTGCAGTGGCCCTTTGTAGGGATTGAAATTTTTTCCGATTCAATTTCTTTTTTTCGTAAGTGCGATTGATTTATTTTTGAAAAGTGATACCTGGAAGGAAAAAATTGTAACTCAAGATGCGATCTTTTAATACTTGGCGTTCTTTTTACTTTTTGAAAGTTTTTTCCACGTATATATATTAAAATGCGGCAAATCAAAGCCTAATTTATCCTTTTCAAAACCCCGCTTCGGAAATTTGAATATATTTTTTCCGGCAGAGTTATCTAACTTAGAGTGCGAAAAGAAATTTGGACAAGTGTTTCCAAACTTTTGAGCGGTAGTGTATTTTATGTGATATTGTTCGATTCTTTAGCCATTTTCGTTGTGTTGTTTTTAATTTTTTCTCAAAAGTCTTTCGTAACATTTTATAGTCATATTTTTTTTTTCTGAAAAAGTACCAAATATCATTGTTTCAACGAATAAGATTCTATTAATTATTCCAAGGTTCCGGATTTTTCAGCCTTTTTTTGGATATTTATTATTTCGCGTGGCACGTACAAATCTCTTCCGCTTTATTTTTTAATCAAACCATGATATGTATTTACCATCGCGGAAATCGTTTGAACTAATGGAAAGTTCTGTACCCGAGACATGAAGATTTCTTGGTTATTTATTTCTAGCAGAAATCAAGTCGTCGATAGTACATATTGTAATCCTCCATTCGTGGACAATATATTAGCTATGTCGATTGACACCGAAGAAAACGGTGAAGATGAATTCGATTTCGTTATATTCGATTCGGATGACGAAAAGTAGCGTGAGAATAATTACTGATAAGAAAGAAATAGTTTACAGGAAGAATAAAAATTAGTTTATAAGAATAAGGATTTTTAATTAAGAATAATCTTGTTATTAGTATTTTTTTCACACCTCATGTTCTTGACACGTCATGTTGTCGTACTTGTAAAATAAAATAATATATTGATAAGATGATCAAATTATTGGAAAAATGAATCTTCGTTTTTTATTGCCCGCATCCAAACTTAAAAATACCATTTCACCTTCATACTCATTCGAAATTATTTGTTTGAACAATCAACGACACGTAAAATTATTCATATGTGTCCGTGGGACGCGTATTTAACCAGTAAAAATCGGAAGGAACCGGTCGATTGCTGACAAAACTGAATTGAAACGCCGAATGTAGCCGCGCGGACGGCGACCTTCAATCGCTGCAGCAACCACTTTCTCCACTGTTTGGAAAATGCAGCAGTGGTTTTTCTCACACAGAAATTGATAACCTTTCGGATGAGCTTGGGTTTTTTGAGGAGATCGATCATACTAGATACCTAGATACGAGGCGTCGCTTATCATGCTGCTGCCACTGATTAGGCCAATCAGGGGGGCTTGCAGCACTGCACTATCGTATAGTCCTATAACTCCCCTATTTCGAGGAACAAATAAAAATTGGGAGTCTTATCATACTAGAAACCGGATTTTTTAATAATTTCTTTTTTTTTTTATGTCGCCGCCAGGTTTTTTGCATTGCAGCATCGCCATTTCGTGTTCCCCCATTAATGACGTGTCTAATTATATATATCTCATCCGGTAGTCTTATCGAACTAGGTTTAGTGTCATGGGCTCTCCTACTATATTGAGCAGGTCGACTTCCTCCGACCACTTTTCCGTCGTTTCCTTCACTACAGTTTTTCTCATACTATCGTGCGATTTCTGATCGCCATATACGTAATAAGAAAAACATCGAAACAAACAATTTCCATCACCAATAACGCCAATTATCTTAAACGTCTCATCGTTTACGGAAACAACCGATTCATGGAATTTTTTCAATAGGTGCTGATTTTAAATAAAATCATTGTCTTCGATAAAATATTAAAGCTTTCCTGTCGGTTTGGCGATGTATGGATGTTGGGTTTCCGTTTCCACTGCTCTTTATACCGTCGAACGGACAAATTTTTCAAAACAATCTGAAAAATAAAATAGAATCATGAATTAATTTCAAGGATGTTTTTTATGGTCTCATATCCTTAATTAACCCAAGAAAATCAAACTTGGCAACTTGAATTGTTGAAAGAAGAACTCCTACCGGTTCTAGCTTTGTATAATTTAACTTCAGACTATTAAAATTGTAGAATTGAAAATTAAAAAAATAATTATTCATTAACTGTTTGATTAAAAAAATGAATTTCAATCTAAACAATTATTGTACAAATTATAGAGCAAAATGTGACTTTCGAACATTCACCGTTAAATCGTTTTTGACGTTCCTTCTATTTCTTTGGGGTAAGCAACTTTTAACAAATGCTGAATTCAATTAGAATCATTGTCATCAATATAAGATTCTAGTTCTTGTGTCATTTTCGTGATTTTTGGATGCTGTATGGTGGCTTTCCTTTTTCCACTGCGCTTTGTACCCTTGGGAGGACAAATTTTTAAAAACAATCTGGAAAAAAAAAAATAGTCATCAATTAATTGCATGGATCCATTTTATGGTTCCATATACCTAATGATCCTAAGAAAATCAAACTTTGCAACTCGAATTTTTGATAGAAGAATCTCTTTTAATTTCAACTCTGCATAATTCAACTCTAGACCAACAAAATTGTAGAATTTAAATTTGAAAAAGTAATTTTTCATTATCTGTTCGATTATAAAAATATGTCTCATTCTAAACAATTATTATACAAAAGATAGAGAAAAATGCTAGTTCCCAACACTCACCGTTGAATCGTTTCTAAGGTTCCTTCTATTTCTTTTGGGTAAGCAACTCCAAAAACGTAATAGCTTAAAAAAGTCGTCAACAATCCACTGAGAAATGACTGAGCGTGTATTACGACTTTTTGATCAATTACGACGTCATACACGTTTTCTGAACAGTGTAGATCTTTTCCTGGAGCAATAAGAAAATTAATAACTATTAGTAATATAACGAGCTGCGAACACGAATAAAAAAGTAATTTCATAACTTAAAATATACAAAAACCACACAAATTGTATTTTTTTTTTTTAATTGAAATGTTCAATGTTCAAGTAATTTACGTATTTTGTTCAGGAGTGAATATATTTTTCAATAGAAAATGAATATATATTGTATATGTTGAGTAGGGTGGCCCTTAATATGGGTAAAAAAAAAAATTGATCGGGCCGCCCTCCAGAACGGTTCCAAATGATGAAAAAAAAATCTACGCGAAGCCTCAGCTATGTCCGTTAAGAGGAAGGCGTGCCTGTAAGAATGAACTTAAATTTAAATATCAATTTTTCTCCATGATCGGACAACCTTTGATTTTTAACTTTCTAATGCTATTCTATATTGGTATTCAATACACAGATCAAATAATAAGATTCTTCTTAATTTCGCAAAAATGTATAGGGGAATTTGAAACTTGACAAAATCTTAAACTTGGCAAGCTTGTTCGTTTTATTGAAAACAAAGAAATGTTTCATTTGCACACATCATCCAATTGGTCGGAAAAAGCTTAATATTTCAAAATTTGACACATAAGATATCGATACTTAGTTAGTCCACTACGAATTTGTTTATTTAAACCACAGAAACATCGTTTAGAGTTTAGAGAAACAATGTGCGCGATCGCGAATAGAAATAAAGAAAACGACTTGAGAACGAGATGCTTCGCGAATGTTCGTAGACTCGAGTTGTAATTCACGTTGCCTTGATCGATAATCGTCCGAGATTGAGATCACTCGCGAGATAATCGATGTGGAGTTACCGACTGTCACTTTCACATGGCCGGGCGCTTCACTTATCGCTAGAGCCGTTCCGAGCATTGATTATCGATCGAAGAATTCCGGCGGCCACAGCGCACTCGAGATCCAAGACTGCCGCCTTGTAGCGCAGGCGCGCGGTCTCGGTCCGGCTCACACACTCACCACACGTGCTACTGGGCCTCGAGGTCAACCTTGTTTTGAATTCGCGCACAAGAGAACACGAGGCACTTGATCGAAAAACTGTATACCGAGATTTGGCCGTGACAGAATTTCACGACAAATCTTCACGAGGAAGATGGAGAATTCACGGAGCAGTCACTCGATATTGTTCACCGAGAATTCACTTGTGGGAGTGCAATCAAAACTTTTGCGAAATGTTCACAAAACGCGAGATTTTCCCTGAGAACGCAAGATGTTCACAGAGCGCGACATTTTCACTGAAAACACGGTCTTTTGAGAATGTCATAGAGTTCGCCACAGAGTTCGCCGTCGCGAAAGCATCCAAAGCTTTAACGCGATCGACATAGAACTGTCCAGGAGACCGTTTCACACACAAAAATTCCGCGCACCGGTCCTCGAACCGGCTCAAAGAACCCAATGTTCGAGCCGGATTTCCACTGAGAGCTTGATTACTCCCCAAAATTCTCCCACATCAGCTCTCGATCCGACTCGACTGACCAAATGTTCGAGCCGGATTTCCATTGAGAGCTTGATCTCACCCGAAATTCTCCAACATTAGCCCTCGATCCGGCTCGAAGGACCAAATGTTCGAGCCGGATCTTCCTTGCGAGCCTGATTGAACCCAAAACTCTCCGACACTAGCCCTCGATCCGGCTCGAAGGACCAAATGTTCCAGAAACTGACCCGGATTTTGCCGCTGTTTTTATGATCGAGGGCGGGATGTTATCATGCAGGAGAGTTTTGGGTTTGAGAAAAAGAGAGACTGACACGAAGCTTTTGAGAGTACTCTTTTGTTTAGTTTATTGCTCATTTACATGGAGCAAAAGTCCAGATAAGAGCGATCACTCGCATAAAGATGCGTAACACCGACACGTGTCCGCCGCGTGGTAAGAGAAAAACGGAGATCACCACGAGTTTACATAAATAAATGTCCCGGAGAATACACTTGATTAAAATACTAGAGGAGCAGTCGCTTCGCCGTGATAATGCGGACACTTTAACACAACGATTGGGAGTTAAACCGAGCAAGGCTAAGTGGTCCTTGTCGGAGATGGCCGCGATGCCTCGTGCCGCGAGGTCCTAGAGAGCGAGAGCTCACACGTCTTCTCGGTTACGAGTCCGAAGAAGAAGAGAATATTCAATATGGACGCTGGTCAAGTTGTCACGATATCCCTTGTGGCAGCGACACCCGACAACTTGACAGCCGCCTGTTATCCATATTTGCGACTTTTATGCGGCGCTGAGAGCGCGGCATAAAAGATGAAAAATATGAAAAATCGTAAAAAGTATGTAGATTATTCTTAATAAATGTATTGTTTTTTTTTATTGAATTATGCATCAATTGGAGGAAATCGGTGACGGGAATCAAATTTTAACGTATGAATCGTTGTTGCGGTGATGCAAAACAAGTTTCACAACGACATAATAAAAAAATAAAAATAATGACACCGATTATGAAAAATAAGGAATTTTTTTAAAATTACCCAAATTTCATGCTTACAGGCACGTCTTTCTCTTAACGGACATAGCTGGGGCTTCGCGTAGATTTTTTTTTTATGATTTGGAACCGTTTTGGAGGGCGGCACGATCAATTTTTTTTTTCACCCACATTAAGGGCCACCCTAATGTTGAGTCCAAATACCAGAAAATGGTTTTTTCGGCATTTTCGAATTTTTCCATGAAATTTCGAATACGCTAAATCAATCTAAGTTTGCTGAAATTAAGTCCTTAAAAACAATTATTTGTGACAAAAATGTACAAAGTCTGCATACCTCTAATTATTAATACGGGATTTAACACCGGCACGTGCTGCAGCAAATCATTGTTGGTCACTTCCTCCTAAAAATGAAATTTATTGAAAATTAGCTTTAATATAGTAACTTTCGACATTAATATTTTGAAATAATGAATTATAAACTCTCAACTCACATTAATCAAGATGTAAAGGTATTTGACATCTTCTTTCATGAATAGAGCGATTAATGCGAATACAACACAGTGGTACGGCTCATCATTTCCCAGCATTTCGCAATACGCTTTTGCAGTTTTTAATGTATGACGAACAATCTTCTTTCCTTCTTGTGTGCCTTTTTTCTTTGATCCTTGGATTTCTCGATAAATTTCTGCATTTTTCGACCAGCTGTTGATTGGCTTCGCAAGTGAATTTAACGACTCCTTCCACAACTTTTCATTTTTTTGACCCAAAAGTTGATCTGCGTGTTGGATGATGATCTTATCCCGATGAAACCAAGGCCAATGTTCGAAAACGTTTGTCAAATTTTTGTCTTTATGAATTTCTCTGCGCTGTAAATAATAACTTTCTCGCATGAGAATCAATGCATCGTCATTAATTAAATCTTGCGAAGATTTCGAGCATTCTTGAAGTCGCAATCGTTTGTCTTCTTGTGAGTCCAACGTTTCAGAGGCCGGCAAAATGGGTAAATATGCCACACATCCGTACTCATCCTGAGCTTTTGGTTTTTCGATTGATCCTTCCTCACTTTCATCCAAGCAACTGAAAGGTCGTTTCCGGGTGTTGGCAGATTGTTCTTTTTTATAATGGACTGCGTAATGAATCATTTGTCTTAATGCTTCAATTTCACCGTCGATGTTTTTATTGCCAATTTTTGCGATGAAGGTCTTCGGAAAGGCTTTGACGATCTGCTGGCTTAAGGTTTCTGCAGTCTTGCGAGACGTATCTTTGAGGTCATGAATGATATACTCCACAACGGTTTGGATCATCGACCTTCTTTCTCTAGGCTCTAAAGATTTCCCGTTTTGTAGAGCCGATTGGATGTTTGTCGAAAGCTTCGGAAAAATTCTTGAGAATGCGCTTGAAACTTTTTCTCTATCCGCTTGATATGAGGTTGATGGACTCGACGAAATCATTTCATTGATTTTTCCTGCAATAAAATAAATTTATGAACTTCTTTGATTTCCGGAGCTTATCGTTTTTTTCTCTCCTTCAATTCTTTTCTTCTAATTATGAATACATATACTGAAGCTGATCATTTTTGGATCGTTTTTGTATGAAAAGATAAAACGCAAAATGTTGGCAATAGTATTATATTGCGCTTAGCATACTCAAATTCGAAATTATTTCATATTAAATCGAAAGTAGTCAGTTTTATTTACATGAAAAAAATCACTACTAAATAGTCTGTAAATTTTTCATAAATCTTTTACGAATATTTAAAACTTTGCATGTTGATAGTCTCACATTTGATAGTTAAATTGAATGATTAATATTATCAACCGAACAAGATGAAAATTTCATTTCAAATGTCCATTTAATTTTTTTTTTTCATAAACGGAACAAAGAATGATACAGCGCTTACCAGTTGATGGAGTAGAAGTATTGTTCTGTAAAGCATCATTATTCCAAGAAATGTCATCTGGAACGAGTGTTAACACCAGTTGCTCAGCTTTTGATGCTTTAGCTTTCGCTAGTTCCATTAATATTTCGTCCTCGTCGATATCGGTGAAATCGTCTGTGTACACCTGTTAAATAATAAAAGTCATAGTCACACATAATTGAACCAAGATAACCATAGTAGTATTTTTTTTTTTTATTGAAGGAATTTTTTTATTATCTTAATGTACGGGGAGTAATTCTTCTCAATTCGAATGGAGCACCACTTTTAAATTTGCTTCAATTATTACTTAAAACTAAAAAACTTGAACTATATTTAAAAAGTCATATTACCTTGTATTTTTCGTGTGCTAGTTGAAGTTTGATCTTTGCGGCAGAAATAAGCTCATTTATTGTTTCAGCTTTGATCATTTTTCTTTCCGTTGGCTTGTCATGCCGAGAAACTTTGAACAATGCCGCCATGACTTCGATGCTGTTGTCAATCAGTCTTTTAATTTTTATTACAATCCATATTCAACTAACCCAAATTTATGTTTTACGCATGAAAAAGCATTCGTATGATAAATGTGTAATTTTTCTGAACTAACAAGTTGATTGAATGCCAAACATTTGTAGTGTAACATCTTCCCTAATTTGTGCACACCTAAATAAGGTACGAATTCAGTTTCTAAAACCTCCACTAAAAAGTATATCTCGGTTTCGTCACATAAGATTGCACAAATTTTGCCTACAACTATTTTATATTGATAGCCGCCTCGCGAAATAAATAAACAATCACCGTTACGATATGAAATGCCATTCTTGATTATTTCATGACATTGTACAGTTTGTTCGCATAATTCTATTTTAGATAGAGCCTGTTTAATGTTTTCATTATACAAACTCAAGTTGAATTTTACACTACTTTTTAATTCAATATCAGAACGGATATCTCCTCCGGCACGTACAAAACATTGATAGAGCTCATGTTTAATGCTCAGAGATTTTGTGACATTTTTGAAATTCCGTGAAAATCGCATAGCGCATTTCATAAAACAATGTTTGCTTTCACAACGTAGCGTCCATGTTTTCATCAACGGCCCAAACTGGAGAATAAGCGCAGGATAGTGCATTAAATAGTGATGTTTTGGACGAAGAGGCTTTGTGAACAATGATTTACGTAGATCAATGTAATCGCGAATAAGCAAATCTAGGTAAACAATGCAGGTTTCATGGATAGCAGGAGCACAAATTATTTCAATAATTTCCGATAATAATAGGATACACTTCCAGCTGTCATCATCAATATCATCAATTTTATCATGAATTATTAATGGCAATAACCGAAGAAAAGTCCATAATTGACAAGCAGCGCCTGAAAGTCTCCGAGAAGTTGGTGAAACGGAACAAGCTTTGTCACGTTGATCCTCTGTAGAATATTGAAAAGTTTCTATTCTTCGATTTAATAATTTATAAGAAAACCATTTTTTTTTCTACAAGATCGTCGAGAAAGATTTTAATGTCATACGGAAGTACGCCTTCGAAGACATCATGTCCTAAGCAAGGGGGCAAACCCGAAAGACAAACATGATAAAACCCTAAGTTGTTGAAGGCAGAATTGAATTTAATTCCTTCAATGAAGAATGGTTTCTCATTTTTAGTTTTATCTACTTTTGTGCAAATCCGTTTTCGCTTCTCAAGACAGTTTATAGCTTTGTTATACGAATCAACAGTTCTGTTTGGATAGGTTTCGAATACTCCGTCATCAGTATCGAATGAGTTTTTAGTCACCAAACAATATCGACAGAAGTATTGACTTTTACTGAAATTTTCTGCGAATCCTCCTAATCCATGGCTGCCAAGATTATCACCTTTTATAAACACTACCGATCCTTTAATAAACTTATCTGTAGCGATCTCGACGCCAACACTTTCGATTTCTTTTAGATCTTCAACAATTTTACCAAAAATTTTATCGTGATCAAATATTTTCTCCTTGCATAGAGCCACAAGATAAATCGAATTAACATGAGATCTTATTTTATCTGGGTAATTCCCGATGCTCAAATAAACAGCCAAAATTTTATACTTTGATTTAGCAGAACCTAATGGATTGACCGTCTCGAAGGCATCCTGATATAAAATTAGCTGAAGCGCGTCTGGATTCTGCTTAAAAAATATATTTTCCTTAAATACAGTGCCATCTGTAAAATCTCTTAAAATATTGCTATTGTTTTCTTGAAAATCGAATCTCAACTCATTCGTAAGAGATTTGTTATTAAATAAATTTTTCAATGTTTCTTTAATTGGCACGTAGTGGTAAAAACGTTTTTTGCCATTTTCACTAGGTAATGCAATTTGAACAGGGTTTACAAAGGGAAATTCTTTTTCATAAAACCGTCTGCGTTTAAAACTGGTTCCTAATGAATCATTAATTTTATTGAACTGACTATTCGCCAAAGAAGTACCAATTATATCTTTTAGGGATTCTGCTGGTAAATTGAATGGTTCTAAAAGTTTTGTGAAATTGTTTTTAATGTCTTCTTCATTTCTTTTATTCATTTCGATCATTTCAGCAGCAATGTATTGAACCGTTGATGCAGGTACACAAAATTTGAATTCCAATTTCAAAAAGAAATGCGCTAAATTCAATAGAAAAACGTTTTCTGTAGAACTTTCTTGATGATATTGATGATGTAAATCTGAAGATATCGACTCTTTAAGCAAATCATTGTCATTCACAACAATAGGATCATAGAAACATCCACTACTGCTACTATCGTTTGTATTAGTCGATTGTTGTAGAGCTCTTTCTTTGTGATATTTTGTAATATGGGATGAAAAGGAATCAACTTTATTATAAGTTTTCTCACAATTCAAATAGCAACATTTTATTGTGTCACCGCTATTAATGTGCGTTCTCAAATGTTTTATCATCTGCTTCCGATCTCTGTATCTTTGAGTACAGCATTCAACTGTACACCTTATTTCTTCGAATGGGAGTCTATCAATTTCAACATCCAAATATACGTTTTCAATTACTTTGATATTATGAGAACGATGGACATGGCTTTGTAAAGATGTCAAAACGGAGTATATTTTATTACAATGATCGAATCCATAAATGAATTGATTCGTCAAGCTTGAATGTTTTTTAAAATGTTGCAGATAACACTTAAAGGTCGGATGCACGAAACTACAAAGTTTACAATAAAACATTTTTTTTTTTTAGAGAAATTTGCATTACAACATTTTTTATTGAAGATACGGCGTAATTAACTTTGAAAATTGAAAAAAAAAAAATTTTATCAATGAAGAAAAAATTTTGGTTGAATGCGTAAAAAAATTTGTTGGGAAAAGTTGAAATGGAAAAGTTATTTCGAATTAAAAACTGATTGACGTGTAAGCTACCTGTAGAACTTTTGGAAAAAACATTTATATTAAAAAAAAAATTAATTTGAGGGCGGAGATTGGTTTAGAAGGCCGAAATTTGTGTGTTTGTCGTGAATTTTTTTAAACAGGGAAGAAACAATCACAAAATGTTTAAACTTGGGCGGTATTTCATTAATGTTTTGAAGTACACTTTAGAATTTTTTCAAATGATTTCCGCCGGAAATACTGACGTTGGAACTTGCTGTCCATGGACGATTGCCATTCGCAGTATTTTGCTGGTGGTTATTCCGGAAGTCGCAATTTTGATCTGTATTCATCACGATTTTTTTTTTCGTCTACAACATATTTCCTAAGAATATGAATCTCATTCTGGGATTATATAATTATGAAAAAAAATATTTTTTTGTAAGCAAAAAAGGTGAAAAATTTTCGTATAGATAATGACATTGCATTCAAACACCTCAAAAACATGTGATTTTCAATTATTTTATCACAACTAGGTTCATATTCTTAGGAAATATGTTGTTAACGAGAAAAAAAATATTGTGATGAGTACCGATAAAAATTCCGACTTCCGGAATAACCACCAGCAAAATACTGCGAATGGCAATCGTCTATGAGCAGCAACTCCCAACGTCAATATTTCCGGCGGAAATTATTTGAAGAAATTCTGAAGTATACTTCAAAACATTAACAAAATACTGTCCAAGTTTAAACATTTTGTGATTGTTCCGTCCCTGTTTAAAAAAATTCACGAAAAACACCAAAATTTCGGCCTTCCAAACCGATCTCCCCCCTTAATTAAATAAAATTCATTCCAGTCATAGCAATCGTAGAAACTCATTGATTGGTTCATTGCCGATTTGAATCGACACAACTTATTTGTAATGAACAGAAAATACCTCCCATGCACTGAAAATTCAATTTTGTCGAAAAAACGTCAATATTTTGTTAAATACGGCGAACTAAATATTTTGGGATAATTTCAAAATTTTCGTTATTTCGACAATATTTTTCATTGTAACGGAACTGTCAGCAAAATTAACGATTGGAATGACAAAAATTTACTTTCCGAAAAGATTTTCCAGAATTTTTTTTGCTGGAATGACAAAATTTTCGTGATTTTTCGAAAAACGTTTAGTTGAACGTATCCAACAAAATATCCATCTTTTTCAACAAAATTTTATTTTCAGTGTGGCAATCAAGAAATTCAAAATTCATTTAGTTAGAAAATGAAGTACGGTTGAAAATAAAATTTGATCATTTTACGAAGAACTTACCTGGTTTGCGGTGATGAGAACGATCGTTTTCTTTTTCTTCGTTTCCGAAAGAAAGTTTCAGTTGCCAGATACTATAGAACTTCGAACGTCGAGTTACTGAGACACTCGTAGACAACACTGGTTCACGAAACGAATATTACTGAGATGTGTGTCTCTATCGCGAAATGATTCGAATTCCTTATTTCGGAAAAGGCCGGGAAGAGTAGGGAGCATAACCTTTCTTTCTTATATAGATATATAAGATAGCCAGCACCTTTTCGCTGGAGTAAAATCTTTTTTCTATTGTGACGTTGTCACTTTTGTTGCCAGCTGTCGAGCCGCGGCGAGAGCTACCGGATCCCAGTCTGGGACCGGCCTTTTCTTTTTCATCTGATTTCAGCCCCCCCCCCCAGGATCGAGGAGGACCGAACGAGCCGACGAACTCGGAGAAAACACCACGAACTTCCCTGAACATTCCCGCGAGCGCGAGCGAGCGACCCACCGACCGAGCGAGCAGCTGATTCGCCCTAAAACTCGCGCACTTGACCCACTTACGAATTTCTCCCTCCCTCCCCCGCGTGTCCATTTTCGTGTTCCCCCCTTAGCCCCACTCACTTTAGCCCCGCACACACTCGTTTTTCGCGACAAGCGTCGAGTCGCGGAAACCGTGTCACCCATCGTCCCTCCGACAAGGCTTGTCTGTCGAGTCGGAGGAAACTCAACGGTTTCCGCGGCGTCCAGGCGCGTTTTCGACAATACGACCGCGACTCTGCCACGGCTGTTTTGACAGCCGTGGGCGCCGCCATCTTGCTCGAGCCTCGGTCTCGCGAGGCAGGCAGCGTGGCGCCAGCGCCCGGTCGCGAGACCGACGTAGGCGCCACCTGTGTGCGATCTCGCGAGGCCGACGCTCGATAAGCGGATCAATAATTGGTCGGCTCTAAAGCCGCGTTTTGATTGGCTATTGGAACGTTCGCGAAGCTTCGCGAGCGTCCCGAGGGGCTGGAGGTGACGCTCGAGCTCTCTCTCTTCCGCTTCGGACTCGGCACGGTGCACATCGCGTCCCGTTTTTCGTGCTTTATTTTCGAGTTTTCTGCGCCAAATTAATCAAGTTAAATTATTTACGACGACCCGGCTTCCCGAAGGACCACTCTCTGGACCGTTAGGATTACGTTTCGTCATCGAGTTCTCCGATTTTCCTCTCAAAAATCGAGAAAACCGGTGAGTCCTTCGATTTTTGCCGGGCGTGCGACGCCATTTTCCCCTTGTCGTTGACTTTTCCCAAACACCCAAATTTTCGTCATTTTCGTTCGCTTTCTCGAACTTTTCGTTCGAGAAAGAGATTATTTCGTCGGTCAGTCGACGCAACGAGTGTTGTGCCATCGAGTTTGCTCCTGTTGATTATTCGTGAAGCCATTTTTGCCCCTTTTTGTCCGTCATTCCCTCCCGTGATTTTTCGAGTCAGTGTTTCGCGTTTTCGAGCCCCGTCGCGATATTTTCTTGCATATTTTTCGACTCCCATCGTCGATCGCCCACCTCGTGTCCCTTTTTTCGTCATTTGTAGCCCCGTTTTCGTGTTTTCGCGTGTGACGCGAGTGAGATTTCGCTCGATTCATTCAATCGGGTTCCGCCGACGCGGCCCGGTTCGAGCGTCCGCGTGGTTCGTTCGATCGCGTGGCTCGCTCGCTCGTCGTCCCCTTGTCGTCACTGGTATTGTAAGACGCCTGAGTTTCAGGGACCCTCTGTCCCTGCGTTTAAGATTATCGTGATTCTCCCTGAGCCAGTCCCCTTAATTTTGATTAATTAACGTAGTTCATTATTGTTTTCTTTCGTTCAATTTTTGGCCATTTTTGTAATGGTTGCTGGACCGATTTAACCAGCTGGCGCCCCTTATTTTCATTGTATAAATTCGCTAAATAAATCCGAAACTTGTTTTTATTATTTTAATTCATTTTTCGCAGCGTTTATTTATTTTTCCCCCACAATTTCTCTTGCGCTTGTGTCGAACCCGTCACAAATTTTTGGCGCCCAACGTGGGGCCTGAAAAACATATTAATTATTAACTTTTCCCCTTTTTCTGATAATACCTTTCAATAACAAACAAAAAAATTTCCAATTAATTAAATTCAGCCATTTTGAACAATTTTTCGACTTTTTTGACCTGATTTTTCGTGTTTCGAATCTCGCCCGAGTGAATCGGTGCGAGAAAATTCTTTTTCGTTGTCCCATTGTTTTAGCGTGCAAAATAGTGCTCACCAGTGACCCCCCTCCCCTTTCACGCGTTCGACGATTGCACAACGCTTCGGCGCGAGACTGCCGAACGTTAATTCTCTTGTTTTGACGACCTTGAGATTTCCTATCCCATTTTCCTTGTGTTTTTCGATATTTTGCTGACTTGTGGAATATTTCTGTGATAATTAAGAATAATTTTGTTCGATTTTTGAGTTTTTCGTGTGTTTGTCGAGTTTTGCGTGATTACGCTACTCGACGTGAATATCGCCCTTTCCCCCCCTTCAGCAATAACCCTCCGTGCCCAATATTCGTCGTAAAAATTCCCCGAAAAATATTCTCGCCCTCCCAACGTGATTAAAAATAATTTTCGTCAATTCCGTGACGATTAAAAATTCCCTTTTGTCATTTATTCCCGTTTTGTCACTAATTTTTCGTTTTTCTTTGAAATTTCGGGTTTTCAACCGATAATTAAATGACCTTTTGTTCTTTTCATCCCCTAGCATAATTTTGGTCAAGTTTTCGGGCCAAATAAATTACGTTCCGTTTTCTAAATTTTTATTTCGTTCCCTTTTCTCATTTTTACTATTTTTAATTCCCTTTTTGAGATAAATTCCCTCCCCTTCGCCATAATTGCGCGTCGTGGAGTGCAGTCAAAACCCCTTTTGATAAAAAATTTTCCAATAAATTCTATTTAATTTATTTTTGTATTTTTCTGTATTTTTCCCCCTTTTTCGCGATGGATCCCCCGGTTAGCGTTCCGGTTTCGACCGTAACGGTGACTACCCCTATTTGTGCAGCCCCTACGACCACAACAGCAACGAGTAGTGGCTTGGGTCATACTCAGTATCGACCGTCACCCACTGGCCCCTCAATAACGGCCCTAACTAATGAAATAGAGGGCCTGACGGATTTTTCCGAGATACTTTTCCGTGGCGATCGAGCAGGCATAAGCCTGGAGGGATCGATCGAACAAGTTAAGGATCGGCTCTTGAGACACGAGATCCGAGCTCGTTACCCCTACATTCCCATCCATTGGCGTGAGCATCGTGACAATCGAGTTGGTCTTCCGTACACGCTGATACATGCGTTGGAAGTCCCGGATGTCGCCGATGTTTTGTGGCCTCCGCCAACGCCAGCACCAACCCTGCCTATTCGGTCTTCGTCTCCCCCTCCTCTGGTTCCCTCGCCCCGAAGTCGACCATCCCAGGCAACCAACCCATTCAGAGCCCCCCCCAGAAGCCAACCGTCCCTTGAACCGGACTTTAGTTTAGAAGAAACGCCCGAAAATTTGCCCGAACCCTTAATCCCTCTTCCCGGACGAACCCCTGGTCCAACCGTGACATTTGCCCTTCCCCCTTTCCCTGAAATGACCAGACGATCTCTCCCTCCTCTTCCCCTGTCCCACCGACCTCGCTTATTGATTCCTGATGTTCCGGAACCTCATTTTGACGACCCAACAGACTTTACGAGAACGTACACAGTTCCAACGACCCGACCCCAACACAACAGCACCCGTCTGCCCCCCGTCCTTCCACCAGCACCCAGACGGAGTTTACCATCTGCCCTCCCCACAACAAGCCACAACTCCCCGAACAGAGCTTTCTTCCACGCGGTTGGGCCGAGACAATCATTCCGCCAATCACTGGAAGAAATATGGCCCAAAATTTGCCGGAAAACGCGAAGAAGACGCGGAGGAGTTCCTTCAAGAACTCCATGAGTACGGTCTGGGTCAAGATTTGTCTGAGGACGAATTATTGCGCGCGTTGCCCGAGGCGTTCACAGGCGCTGCGCGTCTGTGGCATCGCGTTGAGAAAAGTAACTGGCATGATTACGAAGGTTTCGTATTTCATTTCAGAGAGCAATTTGGCCACGGTGATTTGCAGGATCGTCTGAGGCACGAGGTGGAACTTCGTACCCAGGGGCCTGGCGAACCCGTCGCCGAATATTTAGTCAAGTTAAAGGCCCTTTTCGACCAGTTCAACCCTCCCCTTTCCCTCGAGACCCAATTGGATATTTGCTATCGCAATTTGCACCCCGATTTTTCCGCCCACATCAGACGAGACGAGGTACAAAGTTACCTCGACCTCAAGCGTATGTGTCGGCGTAGAGAAGAGCTCGTTGAACGAGCTAAGGCATATCGCCCACCCCCGAGTGCACGCCAATCGTCCTTCCCTTCAAGTGCGTACAAACCGGCCGAAAAAGCCACACCAGGCAAAGTGGCGGCGTTACAGGCTCCGAAAGACGCCCAGACGGCCCTGAAAACTCCGAATCCTCCCCAACCAAAACCCAGTCCGACAAATCCTCAACCTCAACCCATTCGGACCCAAAAACCCAGCTACGCGTCAGTAGCAGGAGCGGAGAAATCTCCTCGCTCGCAACCCCTCCCGAAAATTCCCCCTTTGTGTGAAGTAGCTCCGAAAACCTGCCCCCAACAGACTCCTCAGCCCCCTTGCTACAATTGTCGCCTCCCTGGCCATTTCTGGCGGGAATGCGTCAAACCGATCGGAAGGTTTTGTAGAATCTGCGGCTATCCGGACGTGATAGTCAGGACTTGTCCGCGCTGTTCGAGAGGACAGGCGGGAAACGGTCAGCCGGGGGGACAGTAAAGTCCTCGCCCCCCCAGGAGCCAACACCCCAGTGGCCCAAAACCCATTCTCCGTTAGAAAAACCCTCCCAAACTCCTTTTTTGCCAAACAAACCCGTCCAGAATCCCTTCGAGTCAAGAAATTCCGACCGAAAATTCCCAGAACCCTTGAAAATTCCCAGTTTGCCTAAAAATCCAGTAGAATCTTCCCCTTGTAAGAACGACCCTGAACCCCTTGAGGTGTTCGTGTCGATGCCCGAACCCAGTGAAGACCCCAATTCGTCAAGCCAACTCATATTCACCCCAAAATCTCCGAATCAACTCGGCCCGGTGCGCCGAGTCATCAGCCTCCCTTATCAAGACGACCTTGGAAACTCAATGAAATTAAGTTTTCCTGATTTTGAAACCCTCGACCGATTCCTAAGAAAACAAAACCCCAACTCCCTTAAAATTCCCATTCCATCGCCCGAACCCCTTAAAAATCCCAGTTCGACAAACCAACCCCCAAAAATTCCCTTCAAAACCCCTCCACAAGACGAGAAACTCCCAAGCAACCCTGATTCCGCACCCAGAACCACCAGCTTCCCTTGTAGAGACAACTTCGGCAACGCGCTGAAATTAAGCCGTCCCAATTTTGATACCCTCGACATATTCCTCGGTAAGGAATCCGAGAAACCCGTACCCAACGACGAGCCGCAGCCCGGATGTTCAAAAGATCCGAGCCACTCGCCACCCAACTCTCCCGAACTTCCGTCTCAGTATGAATCAGCCCTTTCCACCCCAATTTACCCAGAAAAACGCCCTCAGAGCCCTGTTCAGCTTCAGGAAATCGCCCCGTCGGATTTTGCTACGCTAGGAGACATGCTTGCCGCTCTCCAGCGTCGTAACGTCGATAACCGACATTTTCTTTGGTTAAAGATCGAGGATCGACTGTGTCGTGCCTTGGTCGATGGAGGTTCGTGTCGAACATACCTCGACAAGGATCTGGCCGGCATCCTTGGATCTCATTTGTCTCCATCCCCCGACGGTATTTTAGTGCCTGGAAATAATGTACTTCCAGTTTTTGGTGAATTGTATCTCACGTACGAGATAGGTGGACGAACAGCACACCTTCGTACTCAATTGGCTTCGTTAGGATACGATTGTATCCTCGGGATCGATTTCCTTCGCGCACTCGACTTACGTGTCGATTATGGTAGCGATACGTGGCGAGTGGGAAACGGTCCAGTTCGTTCGTTCAGCCCCGAAGACATTGAAGCCCACCCAATTAGAGCCTATCCCCCGTGCGCCGGTCTGGCGATTGCAACAGACTCGGCTGCTAAGAAAGTAACCGCCCTTTTAGATGAGTTAATCCCTCCCAAAACGTCACCCATCCTCAGTGTTACCCATTTAGCAGAACACAGTATCGATGTTCAAGGTCACCCCCCAATTCGACAAAAGGCCCGAACAATTTCTCCGTACCTCCTGAAAGTCGCTCAGAAAGAGGTCGATCAGATGTTTGAGGAAGGAGTTATTGAGAAAGCCGATAGTCCATGGCTCAGTAACCCCGTGATCGTCACGAAGTCCAACGGAAAATACAGGTTTTGTATCGACTTTCGAGACGTGAACAAAGTGACCCGGAAAGACGCGTACCCCCTCCCAAACATGGACAGAATCCTTGACGGACTGCGACGAGCCCGTTACATTTCCAAACTTGACTTGAGCCAGGCCTATTTTCAGATTCCCGTGGAGCCCGCCAGCAGGCCAATAACTGCCTTTTCAGTCCCAGGACGCGGACTGTTTCAATTCAAACGGATGCCCTTTGGACTGACGAACGCCCCTGCGACTTTTCAAAGACTAATGGACAGACTAATTGACCCTGCATGGGAGCCCCATGTTTTTGCTTATTTGGATGACGTCATTATTGCAACGGAGACAGAGGACGAACACTTTGACTTTCTCCGACGAGTATTGACGGCTTTTAGGGACGCCAAGATGGAGATCAACCGCGAAAAGAGTGAGTTCTTTTGCGCGGAAGTGGCTTATCTTGGATACGTCATTGGACCCGAAGGACTTAAAGTTGACCCTGACAAAATAGCCCCCATTCTGAATTACCCTCCGCCCACCAATATCAAGCAAGTCCGACGATTCCTCGGAATGGTCGGATGGTATGCCCGATTTTTGCCCGACATTTCCCGTGATAAAGCCCCCCTGACCCGTTTGACCATGAAAGACGTTCCCTGGACATGGGGACACGAAGAACAAAAAGCCTTTGAGACCCTCCGTAATGCCCTGACCCGTACCCCCATTTTGATTCGCCCCAATTTCGACAAGCCCTTCACTATTCAGACGGACGCAAGCGACGTGGCTGTCGGCGCAGTCTTAACCCAGGAGGTGGACGGTGTCGAGCACCCGATCGTCTTCGCGAGCCGCCTTTTGTCCTCCCAAGAGCGCAAGTACACGGTCACCGAGCGTGAGTGTCTTGCCGTTCTCTGGGCAGTTAAGAAATTGAGACCTTACATCGAGGGCACGCACTTCACCGTGATCACAGATCACAGTAGCCTTACGTGGCTACGAAGTATTCGAGATCCAGCAGGGCGACTCGCCCGATGGGCGCTCGCCATGCAAGCCCTGGACATGACGATTGTCCACCGTAAAGGAGCCCTCAATGTAGTCCCTGATGCCCTCTCCCGTATGTACGAGTCAACCGACGCAGCCCTGTGTGCTTTAGGGAATGCGGTCGACTCATGGTATGAAGACAAAAAGAATAGTATTCGTGAGTTCCCTTGGAAATACCCCAATTGGAAAATAGTGGAAGATAAGATCTACTACCACCGTCCTCACCCCGTAATTGACCCAGCCCTTTCCGATTTAGATGCTTGGAAATTAGTCCTTCCTTTAGAATCCAGACCACGAGCCCTCAGTCAAGCCCATGATTGCCCTCAAGCCGGTCATCTTGGAGTCGACAAAACGTATCATCGGCTCACACAAGATTTCTTTTGGCCCGGTATTTTTCAAGACGTTGCAAAATATGTCGGACGATGTCCGGCGTGTCAGCTCCATAAGGTCTCTCAAGGACAACCGAGCGGCCTTATGAGAGAGCGCACGACTTCTGGTCCTTGGACAGTCGTCGCCGCCGACGTCATGGGTCCGTTCCCCCCCAGTAAGTCCCAGAATCGTTATGTGATCGTATTTCAAGATTTGTTCACGAAATTCGTCGAGGCCAGAGCTGTTCGAGTTGCCACAGGACAGACAATAATGTCGGCATTCGAAAATCTGGTTCTGAACCGTTGGGGATGTCCGAAGTATTTGTTGACGGACAACGGAACGGAGTTCGTTAATAACTTCGTCACGAACCAACTTAAGCAATTAGGAATCCATCAGACCACCGTCCCCCCGTACCATGCCCAAGCCAACCCTGTTGAACGAGTCAATAGGACCATCAAGACAATGATTTGCACCTTCATCCCGCAAGACCAGCGAGATTGGGATAAGCATCTCCCCGAGCTGTGCTTCGCGATCAACACAGCTGTCCAATCCTCCACAATGATGACCCCTGCCTTTTTGAATTTAGGTCGCAATCCCCGTCCTGCCAAAGCCCTCCGAGACGAAGATCCAAACCCTCAACCCTTAGACCCTGGTGACCCGGATTTGTGGAATGACCGCATGAAGCGGCTCCCACTCATCCACGATTGGGTCCACCGAAATTTGGAACAAGCCGCGAAGCGGCAAGCCCGTTATTATAACAAAAACCGTAAGGACACCCGTTACAGCGTAGGAGACCTGGTGATGAGGAAACATCGAGTACTCTCGTCAGGAGTCCAGAACTTCGCTGCGAAGTTAGCCCCCCGATTTAATGGCCCTTATAAAATTTTGAAAATCCTTTCCCCAGTCGTGTACGAGATCGAAGACCCAGAAAGTCGTAAAAACCCCAAAGTCCACATCAAAGACCTCAAACCCTACAGACCGCCCGAAGAACCCAATGATGATGAGAATGAAGAGGCGACCGAAGCTGCCGCCCCACAACCCCCGTTACCCGATACCGTTGACGTGGAACCGGAAAACTCCGCTCCACGCCGTGCAGGCCTGAGGCCAAGAAAACCCCATTAGTCATTGAGTAACTCCCCAGCCATTGAGAATATTAGCCCTTGAATTAATTCTTTCGTTGTTGCGTATTTTCGTTCAGTATTATTTTCGAGTCAGTTCAGTTTAAGTGTCGAAGGCAAAAGTCTGAGACGTCAAAGATGTTATTTTAAAGCCCAGAGTGCTAGAAACTCTCAACTAGTCCTATGTTAGTCGATATCTTCTCTAATACTCGTTAATCATTGTGATATTGTAACGAAGAGACTGATAATATTAAGTGACCACGAACCCCAGCCCCATGAAACCAAATTGTTAGCCCCAGAGTCCCTAGCCCAAAAATAATTGTTAGCCCCTTTTTGTGATAACATCATCGATGTAATATTAATTTTATTTTTGATACAAGATTTTTCAAGCCAAAGAGCTTCAAGTGTTAAGTTCAATACAAGTCAGTAAAATGCACAAGTCAGTTACATAGTTGTTGAGTTTATTTTTGTTTTATTTCCAGTTCGTTCTTTCCTTCTCCTATAATTCCTTTCCCATTTTGAATTTTCTGAGTCGCTACCCCGGTAATGGTCGAATGACTGCAGCTTGTGTGACGATGCGTACGAGATGGTACTTTCGTCAAGCCGGGGGGAGTTGTGACGTTGTCACTTTTGCTGCCAGCTGTCGAGCCGCGGCGAGAGCTACCGGATCCCAGTTTGGGACCGGCCTTTTCTTTTTTATCTGATTTCAGCCCCCCCCAGGATCGAGGAGGACCGAACGAGCCGACGAACTTGGAGAAAACACCACGAACTTCCCTGAACATTCCCGCGAGCGCGAGCGAGCGACCCACCGACCGAGCGAACGGCTGATTCGCCCTAAAACTCGCGCACTTGACCCACTTACGAATTTCTCCCTCCCTCCCCCGCGTGTCCATTTTCGTGTTCCCCCCTTAGCCCCACTCACTTTAGCCCGCACACACTCGTTTTTCGCGACAAGCGTCGAGTCGCGGAAACCGTGTCACCCATCGTCCCTCCGACAAGGCTTGTCCGTCGAGTCGGAGGAAACTCAACGGTTTCCGCGGCGTCCAGGCGCGTTTTCGACAATACGACCGCGACTCTGCCACGGCTGTTTTGACAGCCGTGGGCGCCGCCATCTTGCTCGAGCCTCGGTCTCGCGAGGCAGGCAGCGTGGCGCCAGCGCCCGGTCGCGAGACCGACGTAGGCGCCACCTGTGTGCGATCTCGCGAGGCCGACGCTCGATAAGCGGATCAATAATTGGTCGGCTCTAAAGCCGCGTTTCGATTGGCTATCGGAACGTTCGCGAAGCTTCGCGAGCGTCCCGAGGGGCTGGAGGTGACGCTCGAGCTCTCTCTCTTCCGCTTCGGACTCGACACGCGTAACATCGCTGTCCAGTTTTTTCTGTGTTTCTCTTGAGATTTTGTGTGCAAATTATCAAAGTTAAATTATTACGACGACCCGGCTTCCCGAAGGACCACTCTCTGAGCATTTTCTGGATTACTTCGGCATCGTATTCTCGTGTTTTCTCTCAAAACCGAGACAGCAAGTAAGTCCTTCGATTTTTGCCGGGCGTGCGACGCCATTTTCCCCTTGTCGTTGACTCTTCCCCAAACACCCAAATTTTCGTCATTTTCGTTCGCTTTCTCGAACTTTTCGTTCGAGAAAGAGATTATTTCGTCGGTCAGTCGACGCGACGAGTGTTGTGCCATCGAGTTTGCCCCCGTGAATCACCCGTGAAATCGTTTTTGCCCCTTTTTGCCCGTCATTCCCTCCCGTGATTTTTCGAGTCAGTGTTTCGCGTTTTCGAGCCCCGTCGCGATATTTTCTTGCCTATTTTTCGACTCCCATCGTCGATCGCCCACCTCGTGTCCCCTTTTTCGTCATTTGTAGCCCCGTTTTCGTGTTTTTCGCGTGTGACGCGAGTGAGATTTCGCTCGATTCATTCAATCGGGTTCCGCCGACGCGGCCCGGTTCGAGCGTCCGCGTGGTTCGTTCGATCGCGTGGCTCGCTCGCGCGTCGTTCCCCTTTTTGTCACTGGTATTGTAAGACGCCTGAGTTTCAGGGACCCTCTGTCCTTGCGTTTAAGTTTTTCTTGATTCTCCCTGAGCCAGTCCAATTTATTTTCATTAATACAACTCATTTATTATTGTTTTCTTTCGTTCAATTTTTGGCCATTTTTTTGTAACGGTTGCTGGACCGATTTAACCAGCTGGCGCCCCTTATTTTTCTCATATAAATTCCCTTATTTTCGTTGTATAAATTCGCTTAAATAAATCCAAAACTTGTTTTTCTTATTTTAATTCATTTTTCGCAGCGTTTATTTATTTTTCCCCCACAATTTCTCTTGCGCTTGTGTCGAACCCGTCACAAAATATAACAGGTACATAAACGAAGGTATATAGAGAGGATTGGATGCGCGACAGGGAAGCTTGTCCCGCGTGACTCGTTGCCACAAATTCAATAATTCACTCAGTAAGCGAGAGTGGGGAGAGGGCCGAAGGGGAGGATGAGAATCTTATCATGGATTGGCGGTTATTCTTGGATCGTATTCGAGCATGGGAGGTTGTTCGCACACACACACATATATACAGGTTTGCAAAGATTGAGATAGAGAACGAAGAATCGCATGAGACCAAATCGAATCATCGAGTTATACACTTTTGATAATATATACTTGGTTGAATTTGACAAGGATACAGGAATATCCATGGCTAATGCATTATTCGTTATTCGATCGCATAAGAATGCGATAACGAACCGAGAACGAGAGAGAGAGACGGGTAAATAATTAGTAAGTAGAATGGAATTCGTCGTCGAGCAGAAACACGTGAAATTCTCGACATCATTATAAAAACCATAATCAAGAAACTATTTTACCATTTGCTAATCATTTTTTGTGTAAAAAGTATTCAAAAAATAGCGACATTTTTATGGCACTGAGTTTGCACCGTTGAGGTGCATCGAAAAATACGTTTTTCTATTGATTAATTAATTAGAAATTAAATTAGAAATGAGAAATTAGAAATTCAATTCAATTAAAAATTAGTTAATAGTAATTAATTAATTAAATAATAGAAATAGATTAATTAATTCACTAATTAATTAATTAATTCTCTATTCTCCATCGATTAATCATTAATTAATAGAAAAACGTATTTTTCGTTGCACCTCAACGGTGCAAACTTTAATGCCATAAAAATGTCGCTATTTTTTAAATTAATGAATGAATTAATTGATTAATTAACCCAAACAATTGTTTGTTTCAATAACAAAAACCGTAAAAGTTTTTTCATGGATGAAATTTTGTCTTTAGATCCTACAAAAAGTCTATCCTAACAAAATATTGAATAAGAATCACGAGCTCTGCTAAGAAAAAACCGAATTTTGTCGCATTCCAACGATGCAAACTTCGGCATCGTACATTTTTGTATTTCTTGGTCATCGCGCTAATTGGCCAGGAATTATTGTTGCTTTGTTGCTTCGTCGAGCGCGATTTAAAGTTGAAAAAGCTCGGATCGATCTTGGCAGAGATCGATGCTCGCGATACGTTTGTAATAAATTGTAGCGTGTAATAAAGTCGATACGTTCATATATCGAGGGATAATAATAAAATTGCTGTTCTTATACGGATTAATGTACGCGAGGGACGCAAAAGTAAGTTTTCTTTGGTCATTGTGGAGATTTGGATCGATGTGGGCGCGCGATTGCGATTACGGAAACCACGCGCGCGAGAAAAGACACGAGGTCGCGCCTCTCGTTAAATTTATAGTGTTAGAATTTGCGAGACTCTACGAGAAGATATGCGATACCGTAATACACCAAAACGCACACACAAACTCGTCGTCATGTCCATGCGTCTCATGTGAAATAGGAGTAGACATATCTTACCAACCGAGTGCAAGGATTCGAGAGAGTGAGAGAGAGGAAAGAGTGAGTTACGCTAAACCAGTGAGTGACTCACTACAACGCAAATTCAATCACGTGCTTTTTGAGGCAGCAGCTTCAAGGAACGCGCGTCCAAAGATTAAAACACTAACGTTAATTTCGCACCGATTGTGACACTCGTAAATTAATTGCACCAGACACGAATTTAATTAAAATAATAAAAACAATTCTTACTCCCAATTTCGAATGACTCTGAAGTTAGCATCGTTCGAATGCAACGAAATTCTCTTTTATCTTTGACAAAAATAATTATTCGAATCCAGAATGTAATTACGATGATAAAATTATCGATTTTTGCCACCCAAAAAGCATATCGGCTCGAAAAATTTGAATGACATTCACTGAAAAGAGAATTTTGTTGAAAAAGATCGATATTTTGTTGGATACGTTCAACTAAACGTTTTTTCGAAAATTCATGAAAATTTTGTCATTTCAGCAAAAAACATTCTGGAAAATCTTTTCGGAAAGTAAATTTCTGTCATTCCAATCGTAAATTTTGCTGAAAGTTCCGTTACACATGAAAAATATTGTCGAAATAACGGAAATTTTGAAATTATCCCAAAATATTTGGTTGGCTGTATTTAACAAAATATCGACGTTTTTTGACAAAATTGAATTTTCAGTGTTGAAAATTGAACGAATCATCAATAGAATCAAATATTTTTTGTTGCATTCCAACGTTGCAAACTTCGGCATCCTAATTTCGATGGTGAATTTCAAAAAGTATTCGAAAATTTCCAGAAAGATATGAAGGAAAAAAAAACTAATTGTTGGGTTTGGTGTAAAAATGAGAATTGTTTGAAAAAATGGCAACGACTGTACTTATTTTTGAATTGGAGGAAACGATAAAGTAAACGATTAAATCTGCGAGCCGGTGAAGCTTCTCGAGGACACAATTTCTCGACGAAAAAGTCCTACGTTTTTTCATTCTTTGGCAAAATTATTACACACATCGTTGAACACTGAGACCAACTTGATTCCGGAGAACGTAGACGACGTGAGACGACAATTAGGGCCCACATTAATTAAGGTAATTGGCCACTGAGAATTGGGTCTGAGAGAAAGAGAGAAAGAAAGTGAGAAAAAGAGAGTCGCAGCCTCCCACAAAGCAGTGCTCCGGATGTGCACACTTAAACTTCATATCTCGACGCGTCCCTTTCGTCCGACATCGGCACTTTTCTAATTCCCGCAGACACCGATCAATAAACAAAAAAAAAATTCTTTTCTTCGTGTAATTACAAAAAAAAAATTATTAACTCAACGGCCAAGAAAAAACTTTTCGATTTTTACACCCTCGAGGAAGTTGCTTCAAATTTTCATTTGCGCACGAATAAACTTTTGAAAAAATCACATTTTTGGGAGAAAAATAACAAAAAATTTTGGTTCACTCCAAAATTGCGATAAAATTATGGGAAATTCGGCTCAAGAATCAAGAGCAGAGACAAATTAACTTGATAATAATAAAATGAAATGAAAGAACGTATAATAAGAGCGATAAAATATTTCAACGAGAGCATAGAACTCTGCTCATAAATGAGACACACACAGATCAAGTTTTCTCAACGAGTTCATAATACCTACTTCAATTTCCAGTCTAGTTAGCGCATTCAAAGATCGTGCGTGTTTGTTCGACACACCAGTGTGCATGCTGTGACCACCACGAATGCGAAAATATACACGTATGCGTCATATGATAAAGTGCATAATATCGAGAACGTGCTCACCGGTCAGAGGTTTTTGTACGGCGGGATCTATAAGTTGATTGCTTGCTACTATATAAGGATTTAACCCAAATATCTCGTCCCGAAGTTCCCAACGTTGGGATTCAACGAAAAATACTTTTTCCCTTCATTTTTTGTTCAATTCAAAAAAGCAATGACAATTTCGTATCGATTTTGGGTTTGAATCCTGAAAATCGATCGTTTTACCGTCCAGATTGAATATCGAATAAGAAAAAAAACAGAATTTCGTTGCATTCCAACGATGCAAACTTCAACATCCTCTCATCCCGTTGTGTCTGCATCGACGAGCAATTTTTTTCTGATCCTTCCAATCTCCAAAAAATACTCTAAAAAAAAAAAACAAGAGCCAAATTCCACGTCGATCGTCACTGCTAATTACAAAAATCCACGTAAGAGCCTGCCAAAAAAATTCGTTTTCGGTCGCAATTCGCAGCATTTTTCCGCCAACTAAATAAACAAAAAAGTTTCGAAAAACGCAAAAAATTCCTTGTAACTCTCATTCGACCCTGGAGCTCGGTTATGGGAAAATAATTGTTTCCTTTTTTCGAGGTTTTTCGCAAGAAAAAACTGTAAATTTCATTACGACGTCGCAGACACTATTTTGTAGCGACGAATCATTGAATATTTTGAAACAAAATGCAGTTCGCAGTCTAGGATTAATAAAGTTAAAAACCCGGAGGAATTCAAGTGACACACAAGTGCGAGTAGTGAGAAACGTTGCCGATTGATTTATCGACCATAATGTGTCGCGGGAGTAGAGACCTCTCAATACGACTTGCATGAAGAATGCAGCCAAGCATTTAGATGTTACGCTACTTGCACTCGGAGAGATAATAACAATGATACGCGATTAGGGATCGATGTAGCGTTTCGTGTACGTACAGACGCGGAGTAATTTCTACGTATAGAGTGAATAGAAAAGTTAGTTTTGCCATAAGTTGATTCCATACTTGGCTACCGTTTTCGTCCGACGATAATGACAGTAATAATAATAATAAAAACATGAAAAACAACAATAATAACGCAAGATATTATGGCACTGAAAAGAAAAACGCGAGAAATGGAAGGAGAAAGAGTCGCTGCAACAATTTAACGTTCGGTAGCAAAATGTCTAGAGAAATAATGCTGAGATCGCGTGTCTGTGGCGTGGGCAGAGATGCAAAGTTGCAGCTCTGGTGCAACAGCTCCGCGAGAGCATATGCACGTGAGGTATAGACTCGATAATAGTGCGAGAGTTCCTCTCGGTAGGTAATTGATCGCTCTTACCGCTGCTGTCCCACGTCACACTTATGTAATCTGTAACAGCGTCGCGTTGCGAACGAATAGTCTCGGCGTAGAATACCCGCGATCGGATATCTCGAGCATCATTTTTTTATCTTTAAAATGGCCACGTGGTAACGGTGTCGATGTCTAAAATTTATGAATCGTCGTACAATTTGCCCAGCAGCACGAAAGTCTATAGCGAATCGTTATCGAGCTTCTTCGGGGACTTTTGCTCTTTTATTTTTTTATTTATTCTCTCGTTGACATTTGGGAGCTTTGCACAGAGATTGGCGATCGATAAATTGTGTTCAAACTCGTCAAAGTGTCGATGAATTCGTCCAAGATTTTTGGCCAGGGAAAAATTGACTCCGCTTTATAGTCTCACGAGCTCCTATCGATTTCTCGTTTCATTTATTTACATTTTTTCAACATTTTTTCTCCGTACAAGAATTAACGATTTTATGTAATGCGGACTGAGAGAATTGACGCAAATAGATAGGCGAACACACGAGACGAATAAATGTAAAAATACTCCGAGCTTAATCGATTATTTAACGCCGAGCTCGCTTATGAACTTTGCTCGCCTCCGGAATTGTCACGGTTCGTAAATGAGCGTTTTTCCAATTCTCGGTATCCTCGTGTCAAGACATTTCTGTACTCGTGCAATTTTCAATATTGTTCACACAATCACTGAGTTTGCGAATAATTTCCATGATTTTTTCCCCAAAAATCGTCGACATTTCGAGCAAGTAAATAATGCAAATTTTTTATTTGTAATTGGAGCCTCGAAACGCGTTAAAATTTTATCAAATTTTTGGATTTTCACACCTAAAAAAATTTGTTAAATCGATTCGACGTAATTATCGTCCATATTTTCCTGCTGAATAATTAAACCTCATTTTTAATCATCTTTATTGAAAAAATTCTTCCCGCGCTAACCTCATAATCGTTAATATAATTTTTTTCTATGAATAATAAAAAAAACGAGTACACGCGCTGGGGTCGAGGGTTGCACGTCGAGGCTCTATAGCGTGGAACGCGACGTTCGGAGCGTATAAATGTGTCACGCGACGAGAGACGAGACGAGAATCATCGTTGAGTCAGGTCATGAGAGAAAAAAGGAGAAACCGAGGGTGGGAAATGTAGGTGTGGGTCGGTGGGTCACGAGGTTTCTTCCTCTCTTATATTTTCCTTACCTCAAAAATCAAATTAGTCAAAATCAACATATTTTTTTCGAAGAAAATCGAATAATCCTGAAAAAAAAAACAATTTTTCGTGTTGTATCGTCTATGCAGTGGGTCTCGCAGGAAAAAAAATATTAAAAATCCACAAAAAACGAAAAAAAAAGCATTTCATCCAAAAACGATGGATTTATTATCGCAATCAAGTTTGGATCGTTGGAATGCAACGAAATTCTGTTTTTTCTTGAGCAAATCTGACGATTGTTATTCAATATTTAATCAGACGAAAAAATTGTGATTGTTTTTTAAATTGAACAAAAAATGGAGAGAAAAAGTCATTTTCGTTGGACCCCAACGTTGGGAGCTTCAGTGTCATGGATTTATTTATAAATCCGTGGAAAATCGAGTTCCTGATTGCACGCGATTGATTTCTTTGAGAATATACTTAATTACTAGAATTTCAAAGAATCATTAGGACGACGCGTCGAGAGGTTAGCTCGGATAATTCACTTAGAAGTGTAATTCATACATTTAGTGAGTGCATGAGTAAAATAATATGAGTAAATAGAGGAGAATGTGAGAACGCGTGTGTCTGTATAGAATCGAGTGGGCGGAAGCGTGTCTCGCGCCTACGCTAAAAAGCAAAACGGAGACAAGGAGTGAGGCGCCCGTGTGTGTCAGGCCGCAACATAATATCATCGCGGCTCTCGCGCGCGGAGAAGCGGCTAAATTTTCTATATACGTAACATATGTACGATAATAATAAAGTGGATTTCGCTTGTGGTGGAGTGAACGATGTCTATGGTTGACTGTTGGCTGAGAGGCGTTTCCCTCTTCGATCACGACAGACATTGTGAGCCATTTTGCCATTGTTTCTGAGGGCACTGACATACTGACAGAACTCTGGTTATCGATCGACTCGATCTATTTCTCCAGAATGCCAACAAAAAAACGCAAACATTTGCGAATTTGCATTTTGCTCCGCGAGAGTCCAAATTTATCGATTAATTGATGGCAGAAAATGATAAATTTACATTCATTTTTATCATTCGATATGTCGCTCAAAAATAACAAAAGTCCATGGTGCGGCGATCGTCGTGTTTTATTGAATGTGCGATGACGTTGAAGTTTGCATCGTTGGAATCCAACGAAATTGGTTTTTTCTGTGACGAAAGTGATTATTTAAATGCATAATGCAATTACAACGTTGAAACGATCGAAAAATGTGGATTTATTTGTAAATTTATTAAATTATCGATAAAAATTGATCAATTATTGAATTATCAAAGAATTTCGTTACACGCCAACGATGCGAACTTGAGATCCATAAATGTGCGCGAAGATCTCTGACGGGATCGCGGGGACAAGGACCAAAAGTGAAGGAGAGCAAAAAAAAACGAGTTTTTCAATATCCGAGAGAAATTTCTAATCCCCGCAGTTTTTTTCTCGTCTCGACTGCGCTGGACCTCGATTATTATTATCATCATTGTTATTATTTGCAAAGTAGCTTATCGGAGTGCGGCATCGATAGGGTCCGCGAGACAAAACGGAGAAGCGAAGGAATCGCGGCAAGGATGGAAGCAAGAATAAAAAAAAAACGCGGAGAGATCGAGACGAGGAGAAGAGAAAAAAAAGTGAAAGAGTCTAGAGAGGTTCGCGGCTTCATTTTGACTCTGTTTTATTTATATTTATTTTTATTTCCATCCCTCCCGCGAGCGCGATGCTCATTGGCAAGGCAGAGAGAGAGAGAGAGAGAGCGAGAGAGAATATTCGTCGACGTACGGTATACGAAAAAAGAAATAAGAATGAAAGAGCGTGCAGGGAGATGAAGAGAAACGGCGAATTGTGTGTTCTCGCGTTGAGGAGAAAAAAGGCGTAACTGGGAGCAACTTCCCAGGGCAACAGACGCGAGACACGGGCGTTTGTGCTGGCGGATCGAAAGCGTGCGAAAAGGAGGAAAAAAAATAGAGGACAGGGGGCAGAGGAAGAAAAAGCGTGGAGATAGAATAAGAAGATCGAGAAGCGAATGTTACACGACGCGGCGCAATAATGGCCGCTGAAGGAGCCATTTCGTAACCGTCGACAACGAAAAACGGCTCCGGACTGTGAAAAACGAAACAGGGTGGAGAGAAAAAAACGCTAATACACGATGAGAACCGAAACTGTGCGCGTATACATAGACAGAAAGAGAAGCAAAAAGAGAGAGAGTGAGAAAGCTCCGGCGACTCTGCGACTTAACTTTCGGCCGAGCACACACGGCTTTGTCTCTCTTTGTGACGAAATTAGAATCTGGCAAACTAAAAATAACCAGGCCAGTGGCTAGAAGAGAACGAGCTTATTTCTGTCTTTAGGACTTCCACGTGTTTAGAAACGCTTTTCTCATCGCCGCTCTCATCTCTGTCTTTCAACCTTTTTTTGTTTCGAGCTCTCGCAGCACAGAGCAGCAAAAGCTTCGCACATTTTTCTCTCATACGCAAAAAGAAAGGACGACAGTGCGATATGGCGCGAAGAGAGCAATGAAAACTATTAAATTATGCTAAAGTTTGCAGCGTTGAAATGCAACGAAAAATATTTCAATTTATTGATAATTCGTTCAATTTTCAATGTCGTCCAAAATTTTCAAGCCAAAATGCTTTTCGGGTGGAAAAAATCCATCATTTTATCATCGTAATTACATTCTGCATTTGAATATTTATTTTTGTCAGAGCTTAAAAATAATTTCGTTGCATTCCAACGATGCAACCTTTAGAGTCATAACGAAAAAGTTCGTTGAGATCCGACGAAAAATACTTGTTCTCTTTATTTTTTGTTCAATTCAGAAAACAACAACAATATTCGTATCGATTTTGTGTTTAAAACGTCAAAAACGATCGTTTTATTGTCCTGATTAAATATTGAATGGGAATCGTTAGCTCTGCTCAAGCAAAAACCGAATTTCGTTGCATTCCAACGATGCAAACTTCAACATCGTTAAAAAAGCTGCAAGAAACCGCTACTTTCCTCAAAAAAAAAGCAAAACAATGTGCGATCTAAAAATAAGTTCTTAATCTTTTTCGTCGAGACTCTTGACTTTCGCGAGGTTCAAGAATGTCGTCGAGCATATCGAAACAACATTTTCTCACGTGTTTTCCTCGGAAAAAAGTCGCGTCTCAATTTATCACGAGACAATGAACAACAAAAAAATTGAATAAAATTTTGCACTTATCTTTGCGTCGCAATCTTTTTGCCCGATCGCTACGAATTGCGAAATTTGCGAAAAAAAAACAATATTTTCTTGCTTTTTTGCTCGTCTTTCGTGGAGTCTCGGGTTTAAATATAGCGCGCGAGTCCTCGGGGGGCCAGAAGGGTTAGAGGGTCAAACATAAACTTAGGGTGTGTGATATATAGTTCGCGGTGTGGCAAAAGTTTGTATTTCTGGCGGTCGGCCGATTTCTAAGATTAGCAGAACAGTTTCTATATATAGTTTGACATTTGTACGTGTGTGTCTGTATACGCGAGTATTACGATGTGGGGGAGGAAAAAGCCCGTTGAAAATGGCGTGTTCCGGAGCGAAATTTTCAGATTCGAAACACTGCGAATCGAATTTTTCATTTAAAAACATTTTAAATAATTCGTCTCGCTCCAAAATGGTCTCTGCGACGTCGTAATGAAATTTACAGTTTTTTTCTTGCGAAAAACCTCGAAAAAAGGAAACAATTATTTTCCCATAACCGAGCTCCAGGGTCGAATGAGAGTCACAAGAAATTTTTAGCGTTTTTTGAAACTTTTTTGTTTATTTAGTTGGCGGAAAATTGCTGCGAATTGCGGCCGAAAACGAATTTTTTTGTCAGGCTCTCACGTGGATTTTTGTGATTAGCAGCAACGATCGACGTGGAATTTGGCTCTTGTTTTTTTTTTTAGAGTGTTTTTTGGAGATTCGAAGGATCAGAAAAAAATTGCTCGTCGATGCAGACACAACGGGATGAGACGATGTTGAAGTTTGCATTGTTGGGATGCAACGAAATTCTGTTTTTTTCTTATTCGATATTTAATCTGGACGGTGAAACGATCGATTTTCAGGATTCAAACACAAAATCGATACGAAATTGTCATTGATTTTTTGAAATTGAACAAAGAATTAAGAGGAAAAGTATTTTTCGTTCGGCCTCAACGTTGGGAATTTCGCAGTCTTCTTATAAATTTGATAATTTAAAAATATCGAGGCTTTCGATAAATTTATAGATACGTATTTGATACGTGACATTAGTGCGGTGGGCATGTAATTTATCGGATGAATCGAGATCTCGAGGGGGCGTACGAGAGCGAGCGGTATGCATGAGAGAGCTGCTCGTATTATCCGATTGTGCAATCATCATCGTGCGGTGAACGCGACAACAAACATCAACGAGAATGCACGCGCAACTCATTACGATCTGAAAATAGAATCGGGGTAATCGCCGATTCTTATTTTTTTCTTCGTTTCAAGCCTTTTATCGTCTCGCGCCGTTTTTTTCGTTGTTTTTTTATTTTTTTATTTTATATCTGTACAAGCCGCAGTCACTATCGACGATAACGCAATTGCACTCGAGATTCTCTCTTTCTTCCTCGCACGTGAACAAAACGCCATTGTCGTACAAACATGCACGCAATGTTGAATTTATTTACAAAGCGATTTATTCATAAATTTGAAATTTTTTCGTCATAATCAAAAAAATCGATTAAAACGATAATTAACTGTTTTTTTTTTTTTTTTCAAGCAGGATGTCGATTTTCACGTTGCGCGAAGGATTAAAATTGTGGGTACGAAAAAAAATGATTCTGTCTCGGGAAAAAAGTGAATTTGATCGTCCTTTGTCTATAAATATTAATGGAGACGCGGTATGCGTGTTATTATAGACAAGAATCATCGTCATCATCGAGACTGTTATGCCACTCGAGACTTTTTCTGCACTCATTATTTTTTTCCCTCGTTCCCCCGTCCGACTGGTCTTTACCTCGCATCTCGTTTCCTTGAGCACGACGGGAAGGCGAGATAACGTTCCAATTATAGCAGCTCTGTTTTGTGCCTTTTAATAAATATGTTTTATACTGCGCAACGCAAAATGAACACCTGAGCAATTGGCATTGAGATCGCTCAACAACTTTTTATCCTCATACTTTCAAACAGCACGTCTTGACGCATTGAAAACGGGGACCGAGACGTTTTTAACGAATAACGTTCCGCACCGATGAAATTCAATGAGGAAAGATTGATTGTCATTCGAAAAAGCTTCATTATTCCCGTCCGGCTCAAGATTTATTGCGTTTTTCTTATCGTCCAATTTTGCTTTTATTCAACCGAAACGATATTCGATTTTATTCGAATTTAAATTCATTCAATATCGTAAGTAAAAAAAAATTATTTCTCGCTCCAAAAAAACGATCACGAAATCTTCGTTTTCTTAAAAAACAATTCCACAAAAAAATGGCATGCCAGCAACGAAAGGGAATAAGGAAAAATGCAATTGCAGCAAATCGTCAGAATAATTGACCCAAAACGATATTCGATGTGATTAGAATTTTAATTAATTCAATATCGTATGTAAAAAAAATTATGACGCGCTCCAAAAAAACGATCACGAAATCTTCATTTTTTTTTTAGAAAAAATTCAACAAAAAAAATTGGGACGGCAGCAACGAAAGGAAAGAAAAAAAAATGCAATTGCAGCAAATCTGCACGAATAATCGACCCGAAACGATTTTCCATTTTATTAGAAATTAAATTCAATTTCGTCTGTAGAGAATTTTGTTTCTCGCTCCGAAAAATCGCCAAGAAATCTTGGATTTAAAAAGAAAAATCCCCTGAAATGCAATTACAGCAACAAAATGCAATGCAAGTTGGTTGAATAATTGAGTCGATGAAAATACGTACCTAATGTATTTGGACGGTGCATATTGTAGGTGGTACCATAGTCCAGGGCCATATGCCCTTCGTCCTGTCGCGTAAAATTTCCGCCACGAAACGTCCTCCCGTTTCTCCGTAAAACATCCAACTTTTCAAACTTCTATTTCGCCAACGCACTCGCGACAATAATTCAACATTCGCGTGTTCCTCGAAAGTGATAAAAATTGATTTTTCAATAGAGACACTCGCGAAATAAAATAAAAACAAAACCAAAACTCGATACCGCGATAATTTGTTAATTAAAACGACGAGATTGTCAGATTCTGGCGACACTTATTGTCCCGATCACTCTCGCACTAATTATCCGTCATGAAGCATCGTTTTTTATAGCGAAAATCTTCGGACCTAGAACGAAAGAAACGAAGAGCGTGAGACTCGATATTTGCAGCAATTTGTTCAAAATTTCAGGCAATATCGAAAAAAAAAAACAATAAAAATCAAGGAAAATTTCGTTGATTATCCTTGAAAATGACGCGAAAAAAAAAATTATCGTTGGAAATTCGTATTTTTTTCGTATCAAGAAAAATTCCAATTGAAATTCTTTCGACAAGAAAGTTAAAAAAAACTTCGATATTTTCGCTGATAACTGGGAAAAGGAAATACGAGATGGAAAGAGCATAAATTTGAGGCGAGATGACACCGAACGCAGCGGTCCAAGAAGTGCAAACCACGTTTAAATACAGGCCAAAGAGAGAGAGAGCGAGAGAGAGGCACGTAAAGATCAATGACCGCGTAATAGGCGTGCAACGATGACGAGGGGACTGGGTTAACTCAACCACTGTCTCGTTTCATTCTTATAATCTATTAAACCCCATCTTCGCTCTTTCTCGAGATCGAACACCTTTTTCCCAGAAAAATCTCGCCCTCACCTCCACTTTAAAATAGAAAAAAGCAACCAAAGTAATCGACGTTGGGACGAGGGCTCGCTCTGACATTTTCCAAAACTGCAAACACATGAAATTATCAGCGACAAATCGAAAAATCATGACTCTGAAGTTTGCAACGTTGAGCTTCAACGAAAAACATTTTCTCTATTGATTATTTATTAAATTTTGAAAATCGTGACAATTTTTTGAGTCGATTGAGTTTTTTGGTCGCAAGAGAGAATCGTTTTATTGGTCGGACCAAATATTGAATAATAATTATTGGCTCTGCTGAAGAAATAACAGAATTTCGTTGCATTCCAACGAAGGAAACTTCAAGACCATGAAAAATCGACAACTTGCAGCCAAAAACGACCTTGTTCCAAAAAAAGCAACAAAATTCAAGATTTTCTTTCGGATTTTTCATTCAGATCGACAACGATTATTGTCGTTGATTAATAAACTTCAGATTTTTATTGAAAAGAAAGCAATTCCGATGCATTTGACCGATGCAAACTTCTGGATCGTCCACAGGAATTAATTACGATTTTAATTGTCATTTACCAATTAATTTCTATACGGAGATTCCGAGTGGTTGGAGATTGAGGGATTATGACGAGGTTTCATGACTCTGAAGTTTGCATCGTTGGAATGCAACGAAATTCGTTTTTTATCGTTGGCAAAAATAATTATTTAAATGGAAAATGTAATTACGATGATGGAATGATCGATTTTTGCCATCCGGAAAGCATATCGGGTCGAAAAATTTGGATGACATTGAAAATTGCATGAATCACCAACAAAATCAAATATATTTCGTTGCATTCCAACGATGCAAACTTGAGCATCATTCGAAAGCAACGCGGAGAGGAAGGAAAGAAAATTTTTAGAATTGTAATGACCAGGAACCTTTAAAGCACGTCAGACTCGTCTTTATATTGTATTAGCAATATGCACATCGCATTCGCGAAGGGAAATTGATCTTTTGACTTGGACTCAAGTGGTGAGAATGACTGGTCTCGATGACGTCATAGCGATTGTGCTCTGCTCATTGTGAGGAATCATCATCGGGGGGAGATAATATTTTTTGTACAATTACGCGCGGAGAGATCGTCTAAGAGTATTTTTTCCACATCGCGCGTTATGGACAAGTCTGGGCTGTTATTAAAAAAAGGGAAACCGTGTCGTTGAATCAACGCTAACGAAGCGACGTTAATTTGTTTACGAGTCGACCACCAGAGTCGAGCACAAGACACTTTGTCTTTAATGAATCCACGTTATTTTTTTTTATCTTATAGTCTTGGATGCTGATTATTTATGATGACTCTGAAGTTTGCAACGTTGAGCTTCAACGAAAAACATTTTCTCTATTGATTATTTATTGAATTTTGAAAATCGTGGCAATTTTTCGAGTCGATTGAGTTTCTTGGTCGCAAGAGAGAATCGTTTTATTGGTCGGACCAAATATTCAATAATAATTATTGGCTCTACTGAAGAAATAAGAGAATTTCGTTGCATTCCAACGATGCAAACTTCAGGATCATTTATTTATTCACATTTTCAGACGAGACATCAATTACTAGATTTTGTTGGCAATTTCAAAAATTGTCATCGATGTCAATGATCGAATTATATGGTCGCGCGGTTAATTCTCGTTATCGAGAGTCTTGCTTGACCCAATTTCGGACCGACCGTGATTTTATTGATTTTAAATCATTATGATGATCCTGAAGTTTGCATCGTTGGAATGCAACGAAATTCTGTTATTTCTTCGGCAGAGCCAATAATTATTATTCAATATTTGGTCCGGCCAATAAAACGATTGTCTCTTGCGACCAAAAAACTCAATCGGCTCAAAAAATTGCCACGATTTTCAAAATTCAATAAATAATCAATAGAAAAAATGTTTTTCGTTGAATCTCAACGTTGCAAACTTCAGAGTCATATCATTATGAATCTTTCGAAAAATCAGAAACACAATTTTTCATCGAATTATTCGGACGAGTCTGGCGAAAAATTATTCAGTTATTCGCTCCGATCGACGTCGGCTCTAAAAATTCTAGTTCATTCAACTTTCTCGCTTCAACAACGATTCATCGCCTCGGAGAAATCCCTCCGGTTTAAATATTTTTGCATTTCCTATGGAAATCTTACGATGCTGGAATTTGCATCGTTCGAATGCAACGAAATTCAGTTTTTTCTTGAGCCGAGCTCAGGATTTTTATTCAATATTTAATCAGGACAATCAAACGATCTATTTTTAGAATTCAAACACGAAATCGATACGAGAATTTCCATTGTTTTCGAAATTTAACTAGGAAAGATCAGAAAAAGGATTTTTTCCTTTTTTCAGTGAAAATAAAAAGTTGAACGAGGCTAAACAACGTCAGAAGGATGACGATGTTGGAGTTTGCATCATTGGAATGCAGCGAAATTCGTTTATATCGTTGGCCAAAATAATTATCCAAATGCAGAATGTAATTACGATGATGGAATGATCGATTTTTGCCACCCGAAAAGCATGTCAGCACGAAAAATTTGAACAACATTGAAAATTAAACGAATCATCGATAAAATGAAATATTTTTCGTTGCATTCCAACGTTGCAAACTTCAGCATCATTTAGAATTTAATGAAATTTGGCGAGGATATTCATCAGTATTAAATATTAATATTCAAATTTTTAGAGATTTTTCTCCTACACAGTTATCGAGAAAATTAATTGATTTCTTATCATATTTTAGCATGTAGCCAACCTCCTTAAAAGTGAAAATGAAATCTCGAGCTTGGAGAGTCGGGAGGGGGTGAAACGGTGCAAGGAACCGAGGGCGACAACAATTTGAATCTCGTTAACCGAATCGATCGAGCAGCAAGAAATAACGAGGTTTAATAAAAGAGATAAAGAAAAGTCGTTTGGGTGCTGGATAAAGTGTATCATCTCGACGAGATCGTAACGTATCGCGTCTTGTTCGTCATAAGCGCGTTTCTATTTCCATCTCGGACTCTCGTGGCCTTACGGCGTTCCCATCGACCCCAATCTCACGCTTTTTTTTCGCCTTCGTCTTTCGACGTCGAGTATAAAGTTTGGGGAAAAAAAGAAAAATGCAACGCGCGCGCAATGTACAACGAGGTCGCGGAGGCATAAAACGAGGAAAAAACATCGAGCAGCCACTATTATTTATCTCTTTTTCTTCCCGAGATATGTGACGGGGAGGGGAGAAGAAAAAAGTACTCAAGAAGAAGAGCACCAAAAAATGTTGAGCAAGATTTATCGCTGCGCGCACGGGAGTCGACAAAAGAATTCCGAGACGTTTTTTCCCACATTTTCAATATCCAACGAAAACTTTTCCAAGCAGAAAAATGAATAAAAATCGACAATGTTGAAATTTGCGACGTTGGCATGCAACGAAATTCGGTTTTTTCTCGAACAGAGCTCGCAATTCTTATTGAATATTGAATCAGGACAATAAAATTGAAAAAATGATGGTCGAAAACACGAAAATTGGGAGAATTAAAAAACTAAAAGTTCCGAGTTCATTTTTATCTGAAAATGGTGGTTGAAAATAAAATCGAAAACGCCGATACAAGCTCAAGGAACAAGATGCATGGTGTAGAAGTTTGCATCGTTGAAATGCAACGAAATTGTGTTTTTTTTCGGTGCAGGCTCATAATTATTATTGAATATTTGTTACGGATAAAAAAAACATCGTCTCTCGAGACCCGAAAACTCAGTCGAGACGAAAAATTGCCATGATTTTTGAAATTCAATAAATAATTAATAGAAACGTTATTTTTCGTTGAATCTCAACGTTGCAAACTTCAGAGTCATCAAGATGCTTACGATGTAGAAATTTGCAACGTTGAAATGCAACGAAATTCGGTTTTTTCTTGAGCAGAGCTCGCGATTCTTATTGGATATTGAATCAGGACAATAAAATGATAATTTTTTAGGATTCAAATGAAAAATTCGATAGGAAAATGGTCATTTTTAGTTTTTAATTGCACCAAAAATGAAGAGAAATTGTATTTTTCGTTGGGCCCCAACGTTGGGAACTTCAGTGTCATTAAAAATCGTTCATAATCAAAGGAACGTTGGACCTTAGCCTCGAAAAGTATCGAGCACGTAAAAATATTGATTTGTCAATAAATGTATAAATCGTGTGATATCCGGCATGCCTTGACTCCATCGATCACCCAACCGATAGTTCGTAGTTCTATTTTTGGATTTTCTACAGTGGTCTAGTCGCGCAATCGCTTCCTCGTGCTCGTTTGTTACGAAACAGATAGAGACATTGTGACGTAAGTGACCTCTCGCCACGAGTAAAAAAAAAATAAATAAACGAACAAGGAAAGAGACAAAAAATTGAAAAAACTATGAAGAAACGCAACTGGAGCTTGTAAACTAAAAATTTCAACGTCCACGGTTCGTGAACTTGACTATGGACTCATTAAACGAAAATCAGGTTACAAAAGCCAAACAAAAAGACGAAAAATCGTGATTGTTGAGAAATAACGTTGGTCACGAGTTCGAGAAACATTGAATAAAACTTTTCATGAAAATTTATTTATTTCTCGTGTCATTAAGCGCGCGGGACGGTCATTAAAAAACGTTTCGAAATCTCTAAAACGTTCCAAAAGTTTCCTCGATAAAAGTTTGTTCTATAAATAAAAATTCCAACGATTAATCGCACCGAAAAAAAAATAAACTATGATAAATGGGATCTCGAGAGTTTGATATGGAAAAATGATATTGTTGCTGAATCATGTGGCTTCTTCGCTGGGTTTTTTCTTTGTTAAACCGTCAACATGTGGTTCACGATGGTTTATATGGAACCAGCAGTTTGCAGGATGTTGGGCTGGGGAAAAGAGTGAAATTAAGCGACGCCACGTGTGTCGGACTCTGAGCGTACATTCGGCACATCATTCACATTTTTCACCACGAATATACAACGATAAATATAGAGCAACGGGTCGGGTTGGGTCGATATGAAGAAAAAAATGAAAATACAAATTCCAACGCCCCAACAAAAATTCTAAAGGCTTCACAAAGCCCAATAACTTGGCAATAATTTATCGAAAAATGTGACAAATCTTTCTGCAAAAAATCATCATGGAACGAATAATTTTTCTTGTCATTTTTTTTCTGTTAATTCGATCCAATTATCGAGGCAAGACGATATTTATTGTTGAAATTTTTGAACTCGAGTCATTTTTTCAAGTTTTGTAATTCGTAGCTCGTTTTGGGCTTCGCAAAAGTGGCAAATTTCGCCGCAGTCCAACGATTAATTTCGCTTTTTGTTTCTTTCTTTCACAGCCATCAATATCGAATGCAACAAAATTCAGCGAAAGACAATGAAACGATCGTTTTTTGGGATTCAAACCCAAAATCTATACGAAAATTGTCATTGTTTTTAATTTTGAATTTAACGAACAATAAAAAAACGTTGTCGTTGGATCTGAACGTTACGAACTTTAGTGTCTTTACTTTGTTTGTCTCTCTCGTGCACGAGGATCGGATCTTTAGCTTCGTGCACACTCCCTACGTGTACATTTGTAATAGGCAGAATAAGCGACATGTAAATTAAATATAAAGGTATAAGTACGCGATTGACAGCAAAGGAGAGGAGGAAAAGAGGGAGGAAAACCGGAAGAGAAAAAGATAAGCTAGGGTCGCGTTTTTGCGATCAGTCCTATAGATGACCTCGTGACGTGGTCTCTAGACCGAGCGATCGAACGTAAAATAAGAATTGAGCAAACTGAGAGAAAATTGCGAATATTATCGTGTGCTTATCGGAATACACGATTTAATGGCTCCGACTTTATTCCCTTTCGCTCCATTTTTTTCCTCCCTATTCGTCTCTGCCCATTCAGTCCAGCATTTTTCCTATTTTTCGAAATTCTCTCCCCGGGCATGGAATAAATGAAAAAAAATCAAAATAATTTAAAATAATCACGAAATTGTCTCGAAATTAAATATCCGATGGCCTTTTATTGCCCAAAATATTCTCGAAATTCTGTTTAAAAAACGCGTCACTTTTATTATTATTATCAATAATAATATTTATTATTATTAATATTAATAATTATAATTATTATAATTATTATTATTAATATTAATCATTATTATAATTATAATTATTATTTATAATTTATAACTATAATTACAATTAATTATTATTATTAATATATATCAATAATAATAATAAATATTAATATTTATTATTATTGTTGTTATTTATCATTATTGTTATTTATCATTATTATTGATAATATTTATTACTATTATTATTATGACATAAAGTTCGCAACTTCGAATCGAAAAATATTTTTTCTTTTCATTGTTGGTTTAATTTAAAAAACCATGACAATTTCTGTATCGATTTTGAGTTTGAATCCAAAAAAACGATCGTTTTATTGTCCCGATTAAATATTAAATAAAGATCACGAGTTTTGCTCACGAAAAAACAGAATTTCGTTGCCGTTAATTATTGCTTTCGTCACGATCGAACGAATTATCGTAATTGACGATAAAAAAAGTTCTTGTAACTAAGAAATTTATCAACTTCTAGTGAATTGTTTTGTCAGGCTAATTCGATTCTGGTCTCGGGAATGAGGCAAAGCAAAAGCTAATTTTACGACGTGGATAGTTGACGAGTACGTGTCGTCTTATCGTGGCATAATATCCTGCTTCGAAATTCCCATTTTGAGCTGCTTCACCGTCGGTTCGTTCGAACCAAATACATTTCCACGAGATTTTCATTTTCCCTCCAAATTTTCTAATCTTCCGTAACGACGATGACACGTCACACATTCAGATTATCCGACTAATTGCTAAAATTCTCATTCACGAGTTCCTAATTTCCCAAACTACTCAGCTATCGAAAAAAAAAAACACAAAAATCCACGATGTTGAAGTTTGCATCGTTGGAATGCAACGAAATCCTGTTTTTTCTTGAGCAGAGCTAACGATTCTCATTAAATATTTAATCAGGACATTAAAACGATCGTTTTGTACGATTTAAACACAAAATCGATACGAAAATTGTTGTTGTTTTCTAAATTGAACAAAAAGTAAAGAGAACAAGTATTTTTCGTTGGATCTCAACGTTGCAAACTCCAGTCTTATAAAAATCCAAGAATAATTTCCTTTCTATTATAAAAAATGATCGTCGAAAACACGAAAATTGGGAGAAAAAAAAACTGAAAGTTTCCACTTGATTTTGACCTGAAAATGGTTTTTTTAAATAAAATCGGAAACGCCGATACAACCTCAAGGAAAACTGAAAATTCAATTTTGTCAAAAAACGTCGATATTTTGTTGAATACAGCGAACTAAATATTTTGGGATAATTTCAAAATTTTCGTTATTTCGACAATATTTTTCATTTGTAACGGAACTGTCAGCAAAATTTATGATTGGAATAACAAAAATTGACTTTCCGAAAAGATTTTCCAGAATGTTTTTTGCTGAAATGACAAAATTTTCGTGATTTTTCGAAAAAACGTTTAGTTTAACGTATCCAACGAAATATCGATCTTTTTCAACAAAATTTTCTTTTCAGCGAACAAAATTTTCTTTTCAGCGAACAAAATGCTTCGTAAGTATCGATATTCCACGAGCAACCGACTCACTTGGTCAGAAAGTATAAAAAAGTATAAAAACACGTAAATAAGTTACGAAATGCCTTTGAAATTCCCCATAGGAAGGAATTTCGAGTATAAATAAATGATGTTCGATTACAGGGCGTTCGAATGATGTAGCAGAGGGAGAGCTCCGCAGCAGGTATAACACATATTTACTGAGAGGAAGAAAATGGCGATCGGAGTATCGATAAAGGGCCGCGCAGATCGAGCGAGAAAGAGAGAATTTGTTTAAGTTGTTTGGGTTGGATTGGCGCATGTATACGATGTATATATGTGTGTGAGCTCGGCACCATGACAACAGGTGTTCTCGACGTAGCCATTTCCCTCGGTCTGTATTAACGACCCACCGTCGACGATGACGACTTATGGAAAGCATATAGGACACGCCGAGAGAGAGAGAGAGAGAAAGAGCGAGAGCGCCCTCTACGAGGTCGTGCACGAGGAACGTTGGGAGCGCGTCGACCTCGTCGCGATTGTCGTTCCCCATGGGTCGTATGGCTCTCAACCCTATCTGCGATTCCCACGAGAAGCCTCTCGCCCCCTCCTTCGCCTCAACATTCGTTCGGACGTTTTTTCAATCGAATATCGAAATTTTTCTTGAATTCTCCAATTTTAAATGTTTCGTTCGCGTCCTCGTGGAAATTCCGACAATTAAACTGTCAAAACTCGGCGCGGCTGAACAAAAAACGAAAAACTCGATTGGAGTGGTCGGGGAGTTGGAAAAGATCGATGTCGATCGTTGAAAAATCGAGGACTCGAAAAATCGTGCCGGAAACGAGCTAATTTTGTCAATAATTGCAAAAAAATCTCCAAAACCGTAAAAAAATCGATTGTAAAGAAAAGCGGAGTGGAAAAAATTGATGTGCAAATATGTAAACGCTCGTACACGCTTTCCGCGATTTCATCGTTGCCATTTCCCCCGCCACGCGGCTCGACCGCAAACCGGTAATAAAGAAAAATGCCGCGTGAAAAAAAGTCCCCGTGAGAATGTTTGCCCATGGAAATACGTGGATGTTTGTATATTTAGAATATTTATTTTCATTTGAATGCTTTACCTCTCGTTCTCGTCAGCTATGGAAGCCTGCGCGGAATTCACGATCCTCCCATCGAATCAAGCGTTATAATATTTCACCATGCGAACCGCGCGAGCGAGATAATGCGAAAGATCACACAGCGGTAGCAGCAGCAGCGCGTGTGTATATTTACACTGCATGCCAAGTTGCCGAAGATCCGAAAAACCACACGGGAGCGATCTCTCGCTCTCGCACGATCTCTGTGTCACTTAAATTTTCTCAAACTTGTCACACAATCACTTTCGCGCAACGGAAAAAATGAAAACACTCGGGAGCACTTATTGAAATATTCTTTTTATGGGAATATCGATCGATTAGACGCGAACACACTCCACAATAGCACTCGTAATAATTTTCAACTTTTTAATCCATTTTTATCGAGATTGGGAGAAATTACAACAGCCGCACACCAGTTTCTGCCATCAAGGGGCTTGTTTATTAGTTTTTTTTCGGACAAAAACGTTTTTACATCGGAGAGTTCGATCGTCGATGTCGCTTCGAGTTGTCGATCGCAGTATGGACCGAACTAAAAGAATCTCCGAGTTAAACGGGATCGAGAAGTGAAAAGAATGAAAACGAATCCGTCAACATAAAGTTGGATAAAGTTTGGAGCTTTTTTATACATCGCATTACGTTTTAACGAATGAGCAAAGTTTTATTCGCTAAGAAATAAAGGACGCGAGCGGCGTAACCGAAACAACCTGTACGCGTGATCAACGTGAACTGGCAACGGAATAGCCAGGCTTCGCGGTTCGCGCTACGCCAGTACGCCAGCGACCAACTCGTTCACTCTCTCTCTCTCTCTCTCGGTCTCGCGCTCGCACACGACACGTGCATCGTCTCTCTCTTTCCCACTCGCGCGCTCGCAAACCTTTCGCTCGCCCCGCGGACCAAAACTTCGCTGCTGGCGCCGCGCAGCGGCCAAACCGAGTCACTAAAACCACCACCGCCGCCCCGGCCCCGACAATTCTATTTTTAAACACACGCATTGTTACGTCCGTGGCTCAATCTTTCTCCCTCTTTCGCGCTTCCTCTCTCTCTCTCACTTTTTCTGGCCTCTCACTCCTTGCGCGATACTCACCGCACGAGAAACAATCATTTTCGCGTAAAGCTTGTGTACGTTTTTACTGATGGAAGTTTCCGAGAGAATGGCAAGAAAATTATTTCGATGGCTCGCACATTCAAATGCCACTATTTCCAGCACTTTATTCTCTCGCCATTTATCACTTCGGCAAACTTTCCCGAAGCCCAAAGGTCAACATAACCTCAAACATTTCGTCTAGCCACGTTTTTCGCGTACGTCGTTACGTTTTCCACAAAAAACAAAGTCTCACCGTCTCCGTAAACAAATTACGAAGTCAAAAATGAGATTCTACGAAAAAGACAAAATCGTGTCAAGTTTTCAGTCATTTCTTTCGCTCTCACGGTGTCTCGGTCGTTACGTCACGTTGCCCGAGTCCGCCAATTGGTCGCGGCCAAACGAATGGAAAGTTTTCGAAATTGGCATTTTTTAATTTTTTTATTAAAAAACATTCTCCAAACATGTCGATTGATCGCGAGTTATCGCAGCAGAAACTTTACAAAATTTCGGGTTTTTTTCGCCCGATTCCCAGAATCCGCGAGCCAAGTGTTTTCAGATATAATTTATCGTAAACATTTTGAAACGTTATTTCCGCGATCTATCGCCCGAACGGGAACGTCAAACCAAAAATCAGATACGCGACTCCTCGGGAATTCCCAACATTTCGAGAAAGAGTCACGTGACCTTTTGTCCTCTACAGCGAAAAAAAACAACCTGCGACTCGAGTTTTCTTCGAAATCTCCAAACAATACGAGTGGCAGCATTTTTGTCGACCGCGTACAACTGGATTTTGTAATTTATTCAAGTAAACGATGGAAAATAAATCGAGAGAAAAAATAGAGAGTCGTTGGGATTTAGTGACGAAAAAAAACGACGAAAAATGAGAAAAACTAAACGTGAAATTACGACGCCGAAGTTTGCATCGTTGGAATGCAACGAAATTCCGTTTTTTCTTCAGCGGAGCTCAAGATTCTCATTCAATTTTTAATTAAGACGATGAAACGATCGTTTTTTAAGATTCAAACACAAAATCGATACGAAAATTGTCATTGCTTTTTTAAATTGAACAAAAAATGAAGCGAAAATGTATTTTTCGTTGGACCCCAACGGTGGGAACTTGAGTGTCATCGTGAAATTTGGAGACGAAAAGGAGTCACCGTTGTCGTAACGTCAGGCATAAGCGAAGGGCGCGAGCGTTCGGTGCTTATGTAACCGGATCGTATAGTTGAATTGTTGAATACAGTATCGACGAATCGATACAGCCCCTTAAGGGACTACGACGATGAGTCGTTGGCTCGAATAATGTGTCAAATTTAAACATTGAAGCAACAAAATTGCAAGTGAACACAGCGAATCGTATAAAAAGAAATCGGGGCAACGTTATTTTGTTATTTTATTTTTTTTGTCAACTGTTTCGGTCGGTTAAAGCGAATGCTTTTAAAAAGATATTTCGTTGCGACTATTTTGAGTGGAGGGATTAAAAATACGAGATAAATGAGGAGAAAAAAAAAGCGAAATAAAAATCGGATGTTTGAACTCGCACGTGGAAAGAGATGCTGGACAATTAATTTGAATTTCCTCGTGTTAATTTGCTCGAGGAAAGGTTATTGACATGAGGCCAACTACGCAGTTCTGACGTTTCCGGGAGATTGAATTTCCGCGTGAACACGAGCTCAACGGAGATGGAGATATTATTCTTATACTAAGAAATGATAAAAACAGAGACGAAACAAAGTCAGAAATTGAGGAAAAAGTCGAAATATTTGGGGATTGAGGCAAGACAACACGATTCATAAAATTTTCAGTATATTGATCGCTAAGATGGAACGATGAATACGTTATACGACCACGTGGCATGAAGGGAGAGGGAAAGACTTTGGAAAGAGATAAAAATATCAACAGAAACTTAACAAATTATTAATTGATTCCTTAATACATGAAAAATCAATTTTTTCTTTCACTGTCCCGATTATCAATAATGTTAAAATTTCACGAATATCATCACGATCATAAACAATAATTATTTAATTGTTTAAATAATCAAAAAAACCTTTTTTTCTTCAGTTTTTCGTCGCCCTCGATAAAATCGTTTCGAGATAATTCGACAAACGTTTTGTAAACAGGAGAGAAAATGCAGACGGATTAGAAAAAAAGGAGACTCGAGATTTTATCGGAATTTCGTGTGGGCCGTGCAACGGCGGTCATCAGTCAACACACACCGCATCCGGAAGTTCTCTTATCACTTATCACTACCTACGATGTCAGCAGCGACGGTTTGTTTATTCTCTTGCCGCGCGGATGTGTTGATGCAACGTCGAAAAAACCCATGAAAATAATGACGTTGGAGTTTGCATCGTTGGAACGCAACGAAATTCTGTTTTTCCTTGAGCAGAGCTCACGATTCCTCTTCAATTTTAATCGGGACAATGAAACGATCCTTTTTTAGGATTCAAACACTTAATTGCTACGAAAATTGTAATTTTTCTTGAAAATTAACGGAAAATATATTTTCCGTCGGACCGGAACTTCGGGAACTTGATTGTCATTAAAATTGTTCAAATTTTTCCTTCAAAACACAAACACACGAGCGTGCGATTTTTGGATGCTATATACACGAGAATTCGCATTTTTCTAATAAACCTCTATTAACGTAATTCTGAGGAGACTAAATGGGGGCGGGGAGGGGAGGGGTGGAGGCCTCCGGACGAATCGGCTTGCAGGAAAGTGCGCAGGAACGTAAATAAAGCGCGTGCGCAAATTTTCAAGTCTACAAGTGCGATGCGGAGCCGGTCGAGCCGTCGTTACGAAAACAGAGGTTCCAGGATAAAAATTGTTAAACCGTGCGAATTTGAGATCGAAATGTTTGGAAAAAATTTCTATTAAATTCGTTCCTTATTTTTTTTTTTTTCATAGAATTATGTTTTTAGCATCGCAGCTGCATTTTTTGATTTTTTAAGTAAAGAGAATTCATAAATTCGTATATTTTTATTGAGAAAAAACGATTTTTTAGAGGAGATCGAGGAGCTTTCTTTGCGGTGCAACGATATATAGGAAACGAGTCGTTCTCATCGATCAGAATACGTCTCAAATGGTAAGAATAGCTACAAGGTTGCCCCCCCCCCCCTCCCTCTCTCTCGCTCTCTCTCTCTCTCTCTTTGTCTCTCTTCCTCGGTATATCTCGTCCGCTATATCTCCATTCCTTGTCTACCGCCCACCACCCTTTTCAAGCCACACACACGCGCACACACTAATGCATATATATATATATATATAAAGCTGGAACATTAGCTTAACCGTTTCCCTCGACATCCATCGATCCGTTTTTGATTTAATGGCTTCGTAAGAGCAAAAACGTACGTAACGCCTTTTTTCTCTCTCACCAAACGTCAAATGTCCATCTGTCGGAATAATTTTTCCGAAAAAAATAACAGCCACCAGGCCGAAAGAAAAATCATCGGAAAATCTGGATTTCAACCCGTAGCCACCGACATGCGTGCAAATTTGCACGAAAACTTAAGCTGGCAAGGGTTTTTGACTTCGTGGCTCAGCGACTTTTATCATGACAGTTCCGGATTAATTTTTTTCTTAAAAAATGACTCGTTACCTTCGATTCCACGCTCATTAATTGTCAATATCTTAATTAGTACTTAAATGGCGTTAAAAAAGAAAAAAAATTGATTTCAAAAATTCCTTCTGTGAAATTGACCTTTTTTTGGTGAAAAATCTTGTATTTTCTGATATTCTAATCATTGCAATCGATAGCCCGGGATTCGCTACCCCTAAAAAGTATCCCACAAGTTTTCGAACCGTACAAATGACGATGGGAGAAAAAATGATGAAATGTCGAAATAAAAATTTGCGCCCGTTTAAAAAAAAAATGACGATTTACTGATTGTTGGGGATTCTCGTTCTCTTTCCCGTCAGTTTTTGTCACAATTATTCACAGGCCACGTTATTTCGGGTGACTAACTCCGATACGCACTATCCGACGACATGTCTATGAGACAATAATCGTCGTGACGTGTATTTGCTCGATTAAAATGAGCAGATTCGTCTGTAAATTTCCACGATCGATTTTTTCCTCAATCTTTGCCGTTTTTTCTCTGTCTGCCCCACGCCAATTCGAAATTTCTTTATTTCGTTGTTGCGCATTCGTCGATACGTTTTGTATCCAAGTTTCCATCGACTCGCTCGAAACTGCCGAACAATACGATCGGATTCTTCTTTGTTCCTGTTCGCAACCGCAAACATCATCGCCTCCCTCTCCGCTCCTCTTGGGTTATTTCTCGAATCGTTTGCTATCTCGCGGTTCTCGGTCCTCGTCCTCACGTTATGTACACTCGATTTATTTATTATGCAGATATATACGTGCCCAGCGGTCGCTCGGAAGGGGTAAAGGGAAAGGTAGACCTCGGGCTTGTCGTCACCAATCTATTTATAAATAACCGCTCGATATGATGTACCGCGTTTCCTATTTTTAGACTTGCCTATACGCGATGAAAACTTCTCTCTCTCTCGCTCTCTCTCTCTCTCTCTCTCTCTCTCTCTCTCTCTCTCTCTTTCCATTCTTGACGAACGTTTCTGTAGGTATATAAAGCTCTTGGGAGGACATCCATTTCGCTGCTTCGCCATTTCTCCCTCCCTTTTCCCTTTTTTTATTATTTTTCTATTTTGTTCCTTTCGTGCAGCCACGCGAGCTTCGGCAGCATCGTGCAAAAACTAATAGCGGACATTATCCGATAACGGCGAGCAGACGATTCGTTGAAAAAATCACCAGCAACAAAAAATCTCGATTTGCGGACGGGAAAAAATAAACAAATATTTGTCGTTGTCTTGGCAAACGCTTTTTTGTCGTTTTTACGAGAAAAATAAAAACAAAAACAAGTAAAAATTTATGGAAATTTTGAAAAATGCCAATTCGTCGAAAAAAATCACTTGAAATTTAAAAAAAACGCGATTTACGGTGCGGGGAAAAATTAACAAATATTTGTCGTTGGCTTGGAAAACGTTTTATCGTTTTTACAACAAAAAAATTCGGATAATTTCGGATTTTTGGAAAAAGCGAAGGGGAGACGCGGAAAATTGAAGAAATTGCGAGTCCAGAACGTCAGCGGACGCGGATCAGTCACGGTTCGACACGATCAGGGAAAAATTGGATGAAATTTCAATTTTGAGGGCGGGAACGGCTTGCGAAAAATGATTTGAAGGTCTGGAGGTTACGGACGTCGATTGGAAGCGAATGATGAAAGCCGCGCTAAATAAAAAGTCGGCAATTTGGTAAAAATAGTTGCGTAGGGTTCGAAAATATCGAGATCTATAAATACGTTGAAAAATAAACTACCACACGTGTTAAAACACGCATTAATATTCGCTCTTCTCCTTCCCCAACTCCTTCGCTCTCTCGCCATGGATACGTAAGTATATATTTCGTATCTATAAGTAAAATGATAAATAGGCCTGTAAATATCGTGCCAAAAACGTGTCAGGATTTTTTTTCTCCTGATAAATAAAAGAAATCGTGTCTCAGTTCGTCGCTCGAAAGCTTTCGGCCTTACGACCCGATCTCGTGGCATTTAAGGGTTAAGGTTGAGCCTCGAGAGTGTGCGCCACGCCGAACTCCCCAGCAGTATTTTTCGTCTGATAGGAGAAAAGTCTCGACCTTTTGGAAAAAATTCAGAAAAAATCGATGGAAACGATTTTTCCTGCCGATCGGCCGAACCTTGTCGCAGAATTCGACCAGGAATTTTCATACCGTCGAGTGTAATCAACGAAACGCCCAAAATTCAATGAGCTCGACTGCGGGCGAACATTAGCGAGAGAATTCAGTAATTTTTCAACTTCCGGTCGACTCGTTTCCACGAATTTTTCGCGTCGATTTCGTTGCGGAAAAGCGAACCGTGGATGTTGATAAAATTTATGACACTAAAGTTGGCAACGTTGAGATCCAACGAAAAATTCTTTTTTTTTTTGTTCAATCTAAAAAACAACAATTTTCGTATCGATTTTGTGTTAAAATCGTAAAAAAACGATCGTTTTATTGTTCTGATTTAATATCGAATGAGAATCGTGAGCTCTGCTCAAGAAAAAACAGAATTTTGTTGCATTCCAACGATGCAAACTTCAACGTCATCGTTTCTCGAGTCTCTGGCTCATTTGCTCAGTTTCTATTTCTGTTCGTTCAACTTTCGAAAGATAATTAACGGAGTACGCTCCGGAAAATTATCGTGTGACAATACACAACGCTATTTTCTCGTCGTGGGGCGATACAAAAATGCCTGGGCCGATGCACGAAGGCGATAAGAAACGAGAGTCATGAAGCGATGGTTCCTGATCAATTCGAAGAGCAAAGTGTCTTTTGGAAAATGAAAAAAAAAACTTGATGGGAAAGCACGGAAAGCTGCAAATTCATAACCGAAGAAACTTGGAATCAGTTTTAAATATCTCGATCCATAAATATGACACTTGAATTTTTCTCGCGTGTACCGAATCCGGAATCCAGGTCAACGAGGGTCGGTTCGTACGTTCGATTATTCTTCGTCTCTTGAAACTCAAACATATATAGAAAGTCGTGGAGCATTTATTGAGATTTCCCAAAAGTCTAAACGTGGATGGTCCACGTGGAAAGACTCGAAAAAAAAGGATTTTTAATTAATAATCGAAAATCAATTGATCAGGAGCCAAAAATATGATTCTGGAACAAATGTTCAGAGTCTCTCACGATGGGACGCTCGAATCCCTAAAAATAGCCAATGAATTAAGCCCCTTTGTGTATATTTTGCTTCTTCCGAGATGTCGTTTCATCTTTTTTTACATTTCAAAGGGTTTCGCTCCATACACGTGTGTTTATCATGTGTTTCTGTTACTCAAAATTCTACGCCGTAGAAACTTGAAATGTGTTAATACAATGAGTCACATTTCGAGAGAGAACGATAAACGTCGAGAGACTGCTTAAGGGTTATGCTACGAAATTAGCTTCCGAAAAAATCAAATAATTCGCCAACGAGCTCAAACTATTTACGGCTCGCACGTGGCGCCAGAAATTACCAAAAACGTCATAATAATTAAGTCCCTATTTCATTAATTATTCAACCGCACGTTTTTACAATATTTCGAGATCATTCATCGTGTTTTTTCATCTCGAATTCACATGCAAACATTCCTGTGTGATCGAGCTCGAAAAATGCACGAAAAAGATAACCAAATCGTCTGTATCGAGCCGGAGAATTATTAAAGATTAAATATCAAAAATAAAACGTCAAAATTTTCGGTTTTCTCCAGTTTTTTTGGTTTGAAAGTTCAAAAAATGTCAATCGATCGTGAAAAAATGAAAATTAACGACGATTTCTTATCAAACGTTGCTGGGCGATGGGCCTGGAAAAATGCACAAAAAAGATGATAAAATGACCTGGATCGAGCCAAAAAATGATTCAAAATTATTAAGTCAAATGAAAATCGCAAAATTTTCGTATTTCTCAAGTTTTTTCTTTACATTCAGGTTCGAAAAGCGACAATCGTGAAAAAAAATCGAAAAATCGGTGGCAACCAGAATTTGGGAATCCATGAAATTCCTCACGAGCTACAGGACCAGGAACGAGTGACTCGAAAGGGAGACGCGAATAAAAAAAAAAACTGAAAAACGAATGAAAATTTTGCTGGTCGCAGTGAAATAATCTCGGAACTTTTTTATCCTTTTATTCACGTTGGCTCTGCGTTTGGATGAAATTCTCGTGATTCTGAGTATTGCAGGAAAGATCACGTTGCAATTGATTGAAACCACTTGAAACGGCATCTCCGTGTTAGGAGAACGCGAGACTCGAAAATGTTATTCGCGAGTGTGTACGTTTTAATATTTTTCGGTGTCTTTCTCGAGTTGTGTGGGGCAAAAGTTGGCGGGTGGTTGTGTGCGGGGATGAGAGAAACTCTCAGAGGGCTCGTTGACTAACCGCGTCTCGTTTCTGTGGAGTTTCGCATCGCAGCACGCAACCGCGCGCGAGCAAATGAGCCGCAGTGAAGTAAAGAGAAAGAGAGAAAAATCCTGGAGAGCCAAAGTTGGATGGCGCCACGAATGGCGCCGTTCTCTGAGTCAGAGAAGGAAAAAGAGAGAGAGAGAGAGGAAAGTTGATGAGAAACGTCGACGTCGACGTCGCCGGGATCAGGACTCGTGCACTCTGCAAATTCGCCAAGCTTTACAAGTAGCGTTGTCCCTTTTTTCGCCCACGTCCTTGTCGTCAAATTGAGCTTTTTTCTCTTCCGTAAGCGTCGAGGCTTTGAAGCCCATTAAAAATCGTAATTACACAAAAAATCCAATATATCCACTGAAAATTCAATTTTGTCAAAAAACGCCAATATTTTTTTGAATACAGCGAACTAAATATTTTGGGATAATTTCAAAATTTTCGTTATTTCGACAATATTTTTCATTTGTAACGGAACTGTCAGCAAAATTTACGATTGGAATGACAACAATTTACTTTCCGAAAAAATTTTCCAGAATGTTTTTTGCTGGAGTGACAAAATTTTCGTGAATTTTCGAAAAAACATTTAGTTCAACGTATCCAACAAAATATCCATGTTTTTTAACAAAATTTTCTTTTCAGTGTCGCGAACAATTGTCTCGATCGCGAATCGAAAAGCAAACGAGTGTGATTGAAAAGAAAAAAAGCGAACGACAGTCAACATACAAGAGAAAACATTTCACAAGGAACAAAAAATTTGATAAAAAAGATGAAATCTTTCCCTTAGATTGATGTATCGAAATAATTCCGAGAGATTTCGACGTGCAATGAAATTTTGATCGAATGCGGAATTTCTGACAAGCCGCGAACGAATGTTGCGAAAAGGCAATCGATTCCTTTCTCCACTCTCGATCTTTTCATCAACGCGCGTATATATCGATGACACAGAAGGTGGAACAATGCACGTTGTAAAAAAGAGAGATAGTGAGTTTGTTCTATTTATAAAGCTCGCTGCAGGTTTTCGTGGGAGGAAAATTGCTCGCGGCTCTTTCTCGCACTCTTAGAGAAGCTTTTTTTCGTGGCTATAAATAGAATTTATATTCCGTGCAACGAGCCTCGCCCTATCGAGACTCCGCGTCTCTATCTTCTTCGCTCTTCTTATCTATCAATCAACTTTTCTCTCTCCCGCACTCTCTTCCTCGTTCTCTCAAAGCTTTCCTTCGCTTTCTGACTTTTCTCTGTCATGTTTGCTCTTCCGAGTGACCTTTGCAGCGGCTTCAAAGTTGGTTTTTTTTTCCTGAGCATCCAACGCTTTGTCTTTTTCCTTCTCCCTCCCCTCTCGTCTCTGTCTTTAACTCTCTGTCTCGTATTATTAGGCTAGGTTATTGGTTCGCCCTCCTTAGACCGTCATCGTCGCGTTTTTTTCGGAGCCCTGTCTGTCGGGACTCTCTTCCAGCTCCCAAAGAATTCAGGTTATGTTTACAACTCCGTATTCCCACAATAACAAATCCCGCCGCGTCCCACACTCGAGATCGGCTCAAAAACGACCCCGGGAGACTTTAAATTTCGCCAACTTTCTCCCTTTTCGTTCTTCCGTTTCTTTTTCATAGTTTTACACCGCGTTTTTCACTCATTTTTCGACTTAAAGCAAAATTGCCCCAGGCTCACGTGATCCTGCATTAAAAAACGAAAAGATCGAGCCCACTTTGAACTCTTTTCGTCGAATTTTACCAGAGATATGAGTTTTAATAGGTAAAAATAAAATAAAATTAGCGTTTTAGGGTAAAAACCTCCATTCGTACCGTCTCGCCTCTTTTTCTACATTTTTCTCTTCCGATTCACTTTCTTTCTCTCTATCGATCAACGCGCTATTTCCAGAGAGAATTTCCTCGATCCAGTGTGGCCCTTTGCACGAGATTTGCGCTCCAGAATTCATCCCCAGGCTCGGAACAATGCGCGACTTTTGAATTTCCACGGAAAACTTTCGCGCATTTGTTCCTCGCCTCAAACAATGCACATTTTTCGACAAAATCCTCTTGAAAATGATGCGAGACTCGCTCGAAATAAAAGAAACAAGGAGAATGCAAAATGTGCGTTTGAGCAGTTGAGAACGAGATGCGAATCTCTCGAAACTATGAGAAACACCTGTATCAACGTTCAAACCGGTTTGACTTTCGAGTGCGTTAGGAAAGTGCATCAATGCTCTCCATGAATAAGCACACGTGCATTATTGATATCTGAAGAGCGAGCTAAGATTAGCTCCGTTATAAATAGACCGCGCGATTCTCGATCGACTGCACAGAGTCGAGATTTTCGCCATTGTATGCGAGAATCTTCCTGCAGCTTCAAAGTTCATCGAGTCATTTTTTTCGATCGATATTTTATTATCGGATTTTATATATAAATAACCAATATTTCGAGACCAACGAGCAAAGTTGCATTTTTTTCTGGCTGCGCGACTGATCGATCGCGTTTGCCGAGGAATTCTCAAGATTTTTCATCAAAACACATCGAAAAAATCATTTTCTCCTTCGTCTCGTCGATCCAATTTTTCCGGAGCTTTCGGATTAATTAATTATAGGAATGACGCGCGATCGTTGCGCGAACACGATCGACGGCACGGAATTTTCAGCGGGCGAGTCTGCTTCCAACTTTTTTCCTTTTTTTTCAAACTTTTTTTCGATTAACTCGAATTTAAATGCGAGCAAAAAAGAACGAAATACTATTTAAACGTTGGATCGCCAATGAACGGCGAACCGCGCGTGACTAATGTAAAAATAAGTGACGAGTGACAGTCCATTCGTCACTTATAATCGCGAAAAATGTAACGAGTGAAAATTAGTCGTCGACGAGGGGAGTAACGAGTCCGAAAACGTTCGAACCTCCACCGACGGGTATTTAACGATCATTTTGGAATTTGGGATCGTCAATCCCCATGAATAAAAAAGGCAAAGGAGATCGAAATTTTGCAGAACGGAAACATCGAGACACAAAAATCCAGAATTTCCCTTACAAACGATGAGCGAAAACTCTTTTGGATGAAAATTCATGATCCTGAAGTTTGCATTGTTGGAATGCAACGAAATTCTGTTATTTCTTCAGCAGAGCCAATAATTATTATTGAATATTTGGTCCGGCCAATAAAACGATTCTCTCTTGCGACCAAAAAACTCAATCGACTCGAAAAATTGCCACGATTTTCAAAATTCAATAAATAATCAATAGAAAAAATGTTTTTCGTTGAATCGCAACGCTGCAAACTTCAGAGTCATTAAAAATTCTTCGTCACACTATAAAATGACGAATCCGATCACTAAAAATTGAGCCGAGCAAAAAATCCTGCCGAAACTAATTATCGTGGTCAATGAAGGTGAGAAAAATTCGATTCAACGTAATTCTGCATCGGAGTGAAAAGCCACAAAGCCAAAAATTGAATCGAACGAATAATTCAACAAGTTCTAAAATTGGAATAAAAAAAAAGGAAATTCAGGAAACAAATAGAGATTTTTATAGACAGAAGCATTGCGAGGATGATGCAGTCAAGAATTATTGCCAATATTACTCACTTGGATTGCCATGATTAACGCCAATTCTCTCCTTCTCTCTGTCTCTCTTTCTATTTCGCTGCAGAGACTCGCGAATACAGAATACATAACAAAATTAACGCTGGGACACAATGCTAAACCGCCTTCGCCCGAATAAATAGAATTGGCAATACACCAGAGTCAGGACTCGAATAGAATCGAGGTATATGAATCTTTTCCCTTATTCTCTCTCCTCTCTTCATTCTCTGATGTCTCCGCGTATGTCTGTGATCTTCACGTTTACCCTGACAACGGAAACTTTATTTTTTCCACCTATTCCGGTAATCCGGGGTCATAAATGACCCCAATTTTGAAGAATTCATATCTCCGGTAAAATTCAACAAATCGAGTTCAACTTGGGCTCATTCTTTTCGTTTTTTAATGCAGAATCGCATCAGCCTCGGGTACTTCAATTTAAAGTCGAAAAACTTGTCAAGAATGCGGTAAAACGATTTTTAAAAAACTGGCGAACGGAGGGAAAGAGAGCGCGGGATTCAAAATCGCCTGGGGTCGTTTTTGACCCCACCGTTGTAGAGTTTTTTCACAAAGAATTGATTTTTCCGCAGCATCGACAAAATTCCCTGAGATCCCGTAAAATTTTTACGTCACAATTCATCGAAATCGAAAGATTTCTTCCATATTGTTCGGCCAACTTTCGCGAAATTATTTCATGAATTCAATTTATTTCGATGACATTTGAATTAAAAAATTTCGTGAGCCTCGCCGCTTCCCAAATTTTTATTGAGGGTTTTTTTTTTCACGGAGAATTGATTTTTCCGCAGCATCGGTAAATTTTAACGAAAAGTTTCAAACTTGGGCCCATTCTTTTCGTTTTTTAATGCAGGATCACGTGAGCCTCGGGCACTTTTGCTTGGAGTCAAAAAATGCATAAAAAACGCGCTAAAACGATGAGAAAAAAAATGAGAGAACGATGAGCACAATTTTTTTCTCGTTAAGGGATTTTAATCCTCACAAGCCACGAATATTTTTGAATTTCCTTAAAATTCATTGGGCCAATCGATTTTCTCCTGCGAAATTCGAGTTCGCGAGAGATTCGCTCGGCGAGTAACGTTTATACGTGCGATACGAGTTCGAAGAAGCAACAAAGTGGAATTTCAAACGGTTCGGAATTTCGTCGGGAATATGGCTGCGGCGAGGACTCGCCAAAAGATCGCATACAGACATTTCTCATAGGGAAAAAGCGAAAGAGCAAGAGGAGCGAAACGGCGGGGAGATTCGAGAGAGAGAAGCGGTCAAAAACGTTTTTCGAGACGGTATCGTGGCGAACCGCGGATTCGCGTTTAGTGCGGGAGAGAAATAACAGACCGTTCGAGAGTCCCGACCGCGGAGCGGAGACGATGCCCGATGTCATGAACATATATATATAAATATATAAGCGACGAGGAGTTGAGGCCAATTGGAAATTCTCGGGGAAACAGCGAGAGTGTGTACGAAAATAAATTCGGCTCTGACGAAAATAGATCGCAGGCTCACTATTTTGTGTGTGAACACTTTTCCATGTGTCTGTCATGTACCAATTCTTATTTATTTGTGTTACTACATCAGACACACACATACACACAGAGAAAGACACACGAGCACGTGATTGGATATAAATATGTGTATGAAACAAATGTTGTTTGCGTACATGTCCGTCAGTCTGTTAACGAGTGTGGGCGAATGAAAGAATGCAGGAAAAACGAGATGACTCCAAAATAATGTCGAGAAAAAAACTAAAATCCACCACGAAGGAGATGAAATTTGAAAAATCACTGTCAAAGAATAGAAACTCGGAGCGACCTTGAATTTCGAAAGAATTTTCACACTTTTTTTTCAATTCTATTTTTATGGGTTCGCTCTCTTTTAGCCTCATCGGTCTCGATGCCACCGGAGCCCACCGCGCGACTCTTCCCGATGCACCATCGAATCGCGTTTGCATCAGGAAAATCGCGGTCGCCCAAAACCAAGTGTCGCGGAGTCGGTTCGATATTTTTTTATTCCGCAACAGCAATTTTTTGCTCTTTAATTCTCTTCGTCGAAATTTATCGAATTTTGACGTAATAAATCAAATTCTCGGGCAGGCAATTTTGTAATTTATTGAAGTAGATTGCAAGCAATTTAGTTTTTGATCGATCAACCCTCCACGCGGATATTGCCGAGATCCGGAAACGAGGATGGCATTTCCGCATCCCCAGCAGCAGTGCCAACCAAGCCAACCTGCTTATTCGCTAGTCGCGCGCAAATTAAAATCTTTCTCGCGAAACACTCGGCCTTGACCTCAGCGTCATAGAAACCTTCGTCTATTTTCCAAATTACGTCGCCCACCCTCGTTACAGTCGCGAATAATCAATCGAGCATGATTAACATTTCCGAAATTGAAATTTATCGAAAAAAAAAGAAGCGGAAAAGGACACTTCGCGGTTGGGTGACCGCTGAATCCGAATAATCGTCGATTTGAATTTTCTCCTTCTAATTTCGTATTTTCTCAATAAAGATTAATCTCTAACGAGATGAAAGTAATTAGCAAAATTAATTATATCGGAGTTTCTTGTGTCGAGTCTGATTTCGGAATAAAATCGTTGTGTAACAATGAATTTGACAAGCGGAAATTGTCTGTTTCGTGTATTTGTGTGATTACGAAAATGTGTTTCGTCACACTCGATCATTTAGCTGCGCGATCTGACGGAAAATTTCGCTCTCTCTCTTTAATACGTCCAACTTTATCTCTCCGCTATCTACCGCGTTTAATAATATTATATATTAATAGAAGATAATCGTGTCGTAACATGGACGCCGTGTCAGCACAGGCCTTGCTTTATATATACGAACGGGTACGAAGTTTCCAATAAAAGGCCGTCATTCCATAACTTCTCGGTCCTAAATGCATCGCGTAAATGCCTAAAAATACACGCAGTTATGGACACCGACTCTGTTGACTTCGAGGGAAACAAATCTCGACGTAAGCAAAGTTCGCTAATTCCGAGCGGAAGCCTCGATAAGGAATAAAAATTGAATCCGTTTTGTTGCAGACTCAGCGAATGACACACAAGTTCCCAACGTTGGGGTGCAACGAAAAATACTTTTTCTCTCGATTTTTTGTTCAATTTGAAAAACAATTACGATTTTCGTACCGATTTTGTGTTTCAATCCCAGAAAACGATCGGTTTACTGTCCTGATTAAAAATTGAATGAGAGTCGTGAGCTTTGCTCAAGAAAAAACAGAATTTCGTTGCATTTCATGATGTTGAAGTTTGCATCGTTGGAATGCAACGAAATTGTGTTTTTTTTTGGCGCAGGCTCATAATTATTATTCAATATTTGTTACGGATAAAAAAAGATCGTCCCTCGAGACCCGAAAACTCAGTCGAGAGGAAAAATTGCCATGATTCTTGAAATCCAATAAATAATTAATAGAAACATTATTTTTCGTTGAACCGTTGCAAACTTCAGAGTCATGCCCCGCGAACAGATCGATTAAAATAGCGAAAAAAATTCTGTCGCTGGAAAAATCACGTAAAGATGATTTGAATAACAAAATTTTTATCGAAATTAGCGTTTGGTTTTGTTTTTTGAAAAAATGCGCAAACGCCAAGTATAAACGATGGAGAATTTTATTGAAAATTTGATCGAGCATAATTGGACGAGGTTGCGGAAGGATTTTGTGCTCCGAAGAGCGATAAATAATGATGCTTGCGGGAAAGCCGAACGAGGAAATAGTATTTCGAAAGCCGAGTGGTCGAAATTCTTGAAATTACCATTTAAATACTCGTTTCACGACTTGTATCTAAATTTCTATTCGCGCCACGAGGCCTTGACCTTTCGAATCGAAAAATAATGGGCGATTTAATCGGAGCTACGTTCGCCACGAATGCGGACTCGCGGGAAACGCGAGGGAAAGGGAGAAAAAAGAATTTTCCGAAGCAGCTCGCACCCTTAGGGCTGCCCACGACATTTATTTTCCCTAATTGGCACGCAGGTTCGTTCGTACATAATGCTCCAGGAAGCTGGTCCAGCCAAATGGCCAATTTTTAGTCTCTGAATTGCCTGGAATCATCAGAATTTTGAGGAAACTTCCTCCGCGTTTTTCCGGCAATCACGACTGCGACGTTTCGCTCTAACGAAAAGATGCGCATTTGTGTGTTTGACCGTACGCGAGGAGGAAAACGATGAATACATGGCAAGACGAGAGGGCGAAAAGAGCGAGAGAGTGGTCGGAGAGGGTGCGGGAAAGTACCAGAGTGTGTTATATAAATAGAAGCGGTCAATGCTGCTATGGGAACACTACCACGAGGCGTCCGAGAGCTTCAAAGAGCGAGTGAGGGGGTGGGAGGAAAGAGGGTGGCGTACTTCTCTCGCAACCCTCCACCCGTTTTCGTTTCCTCCCCCATTGCTCTGCGAGCTGTATTTTCTTATTTTTCTTCGCTCTCATGAATTTTTTCGCCCCCTGAACATGTTGGGGCACAACTTCCGGTCGAAATGATGGAAAATTCCTGAGTTCCGATGTGTTTATCGGAAGGAACCGAAAAAAAAGCGAAACGCACGAGAATTTCGGATTTTTTTTGCCTTTCAAATAATCGCTAGAAAAATTTTCTTCCTTCCGGAAAAAATGAGGCTCCGTTTTTACTCCGTTCTTTAATTCCCTTCGATCCCCTCCCTTGGTTCACCACGAGCAGCACGTGCAGCGTTCCAAGCCTCATTAGTTTTCTCTCCCTCTCCCCCCCCCCCCTCCCCCGTCACTCTCTCCTTGTCACCTTTCCTTCCTATTTCCTATATTTCCGTTTCCCTCTCGCACGCGCACCATTTCCTCTCGTTCGCTAGACTCGAGGAAACTTTTCTTTCCTCTTTCCCTTGAAATTTTCTGCGCTCTTCGCCGCCCCCCCCCCCCCCCTTTCCATATAATCCTCCGTCTCTCTCGCCCTCTCTCGCTTCCTCTTCATTTCGCGCGATCGAGAACCTCGAAGGCCACGAGCCTAGTACTCTATCGATCGAATCCTCCACAACCGAGCTCGTGTACAGGCAACTTAAATACACACGCGATTCGAGGCTAAATATGGGAGAAATACACACTCGCACTTGATACACGAGCTCCATTCGCCGAAAGCAGCTTTTCTACATTTTTATCCAACGACGAAACTCGTTGAGCAAACTTTTTCAAAAAATCTATTTAAAAAAAATCGTTTTTTAATAATTTGACGTTTCTGCATCGATATTTTTCATTTTTTTACGACAATATTTTATCGCCGAAACAAAAATCCCAAGAAAAACTTTGAAAAATAAAAAAAAAACTTTTTGCGTCAAAATATTTTTCGAATCGTGAACTTTATTTAATTAATTTCCCGGGCTTTTATTTCGTGACTGCGACATCGCACAGCCAATGCGCAATACCGTCAACCGCGGAGTGAGCGCGCGTGTATCTCAATATAAAATAGCCAACGTGAATAGGTTCGTTGCATGCGACTACGAGGGAGGCAAAGAGATTGAAAAAAAATAAGTTTCCTAGTCCGCAAAGGCTCTCGCGTGAGCTCGGAGAGAGCGAAGCAGGGAAAAATGAGTGAAGCTTGTGTGCAAAATGAGATGTAGAACGATAGAACGCGACCGACAGGGAGAAAAGGAGATTCCGCAAATAGATTTCACACCCGCTTATTACGGACACAGAGTGACCACTGTACTCGAGCAATGATAGTTGCAGATATGGCGCAACTCGCGTACGTTGACCGAAGAATTATCGTTTCTGATCAGCCACACAAAAAAAAAACAAGAAAAATAATAAAAACTATTGAAATATATTTACGCGACGATTTTTTCGCCTGATCCGAAAATTTTCCTCTCCAGCCGATCGCACGGCAGCTCGTTGGAGAGCTGCGTGAAAATTTTTCACACTCAGAATGATCGAAACGGAGATTCAAAAAAAATAGATCAATTTTTTGTTTCAATTGGCAGGAAAATCAATACGCGGTGTGGTCTCAAAGTTAACGTTCCCACGTGACACACTGAAAATTCAATTTTGTCAAAAAACGTCGATATTTTGTTGAATACGGCGAACTAAATATTTTGGGATGATTTCAAAATTTTCGTTATTTCGACAATATTTTTCATTGTAACGGAACTGTCAGCAAAATTTACGATTGGAATGACAAACATTTACTTTCCGAAAAGATTTTCCAGAATGTTTTTTGTTCGAATGACAAAATTTTCGTGATTTTTCGAAAAAAACGTTTAGTTTAACGTATCCAACAAAATATCGATCTTTTTCAACAAAATTTTATTTTCAGTGCAGTTTTCCGGGAATTGAAAGTAAAATTTTGATGACTCTGAAGTTTGCATCGTTGGAATGCAACGAAATTCATTTTTATCGTTAGCAAAAATAATTATTTAAATGGAAAATGTAATTACGATGATAAAATTATCGATTTTTGCCACCCGAAAAGCAAATCGGCTCGAAAAACTTGGATGACATTGAAAATTGAACGAATCTTCAATAAAATTCAATATTTTTTGATGCATTCCAACGTTGCAAACTTCAGCATCATAAATTTTGGCGAGAAACGCTTAGGAAATTGAGGACTTTTTCATGAAATCAGGAAGGGACCTTGAGGCGTGAGTGAATTCTTCTCTCGACACTTATCAGCAAACGTGTATAAATAAATGTACATGTCGGAAGAAAAACAACATGCACGTGTTTGAGATTTAGCTCGAGAGGGAAAAAGTAAAAGCATGTTACCGTGCCACGTAACATCGTCTTGTACATATATATAAATACGCCATTACAGAGTTTCAACCCTCCTCGAGTGGTGGCCTTGGTTTTCCTTCCAAGGACCTCCACCCCGTGGCAACCGATAGTCCGCAGTTACAAATTGCCCCAGTTCGTTTCTCGCTCACTGCGTGATTTTTATCTCGTAAAAATCACCGAGTTTCTGCGGTATAGGAAAAAAAAAGTTTTCCCATAAAAAAAAAACTGCGATCGATGGAAAAAAAAACTATTTTCGTCTCTTTCTTTTGACTTTTCGAAATTTTTATGTCCAATCGTGACCGGCGCGAGAAAATTCTTCATCAATTCCAAGCCGCAATTAATTTTCGTGTCGAGAGATTTTCTACAAAGTCAAGCTCAATTGAAATCTCTTGTTCTCGTCCGATCCACCGCGGCGTGGACCAATCCGCGCTCCGGAATGCGAGAATGATAATTAGGTAAACCAGCGAATAAATCCGTCGAATAAACACCTGTTATATACGCGTGGACAGTTGGCATCGATCCAACTCTCCCGTTTCGCCAATTGGCTTGAATAAAACGTGCGGATGAATGCGGATATCTATATAATTCTCTATTATTCAATTAATATTTGTCTTCGAGACTCTCCGAATCTCCCAAACCAGACAAATCTACGACTACGTTTCTTACAGAGTTGTTAGATCTTCGTGTTTCCAATTCCGCGCCCTTAAACGACTCCATTTACCACGACACACTCGAGATCCGCAATTTTATCATTTTTTTGGGTCGTTTCTCACTAAATCATCGTGTACGAGGCCTCATGACGCGATGGAGAACCAAAAAGTGGAGAATCGCCGGGATTTTCACAATAAACGAGGCAAAGTTAATAAATAGTAAAAAAATTCATCAATTGTTGGAAAAAAAAATTGGAAAAAAAATTGTTCGACGACGAAACATTTAGAAACTCGAAATTATCGGAAGAAATTTTGTCAATTTTCTTGCCTTCGCTCGAAATTTGTTTATTTATAGTATTTAATGCTCGCGACGATAAAATATGAAAATTTTCGTGCTGTATGGAATTATATACGAATAAGGAAATGTTGTGCTGATTGAAACTGTATAATTAGGTGGAGAAATTCGAACGTGAGCGCGAGAGAATTTAACAGCAGCAGGCTCGTTTAGTCTATCCTCGTTGTAATGATTACATTTCGTATAGCGGCAGGATAAACAGCACGAGGCACCGCGCACCGTTACAGACACTTTAACGATCGTCTACGGACTCGATAATTGTAATTACCGTAGACACCTGAGCCTTCCAGAGACTCAATTTTCCCAATCCTCCAACCTCAAAGTCTCTTTGTAACTGAATCTCCTTCTCACGTTCGATGACGAATTAACCGGAAAATTTGATATGCTCCAATCATAAATTATCCATGATCGAATATCCAGCCGCCAAGAAAAATTTATCAATTTGAAAGAAAAAACGAAAATTTTAAGAAAAATCCATCTCGAGCTTCCAGACGTAAAATTGGATTTTTAGCAATGGATTTTAATGGGAAGACAACAATTTAATCAACGATAACTAAACTAAATAATTAGAAATGTTTGTCACTAGAAAATTACGCGAGGCTTTGATTATTTTTCAATTTTAATTCAATTTAAAAAAAATCAATCAAGTTTTTTTTTTATTCAAAAATGATCAATCTGCGAAAAAAAAAATAAACGTTCCAAATTCAATGGAAAAGGCAAAAATTAAATCAACGATAACTACCCGAATAATTAGAAATTTTTGTCACTAGAAAATTACGCGAGGCTTTATTTATTTTTCAATTTTAATTCAATTTAAAAACGTCCATTAAGTATTTTTTTTTTTTCATTAAAAAATAATAAGTGTGCGAAAAAAATTAACTTTTAAAATTCAACAGGAAAGGCAAAATTTGGTTAACAATATAATTTCGTAAATAATCAGAAATCTTTAGATTAATTTATTCAGTTATTTTGCCGCGAGGCGCTGATTATTTTTCATATTTTGCTGCAACATTTTTCCGAACGAAAATTGTTACGTTTTTGGGTCTAATTTGGTCCCTGAGAAAGCTGAAAATATTCATAGTCACAGCCAGAATGCCGGGAATCTGATGAAAGTTCGAACCCCACGGAAAATTCAATATTCTAGGGATGGAATTCCAAGTTACGCAAATGAAGATCCCCTACGCGTAAGCCCACTTTGCTGACTCGATTACGTTGAATTTCTATCGATCGTGTTTACTGCCCCCAGGAAACTAGAGTTTCACCCCGCCTAACAGTGTTTCTGCTGAAAACTTGCCATTGAAACTCTACACCGCACGAAGAATTATGTGTGCAACCAGGTCACGAGAAGCATAACAATCGACCATGAAAATCCTCGGCAATATTCAAACTTCCGATCCTTAAATCTTCGCACTAATCGTAGTCTTTACTTTCAAATACATAAAATGAAATAATACGACACTGAAGTTTGCAACGTTGAGATCTAACGAAAAATACTTGTTCTCTTTATTTTTTATTCAATTTAGAAAACAACAACAATTTTCGTATCGATTTTGTGTTTAAATCGTAAAAAACGATCGTTTGATTGTCCTGATTAAATATTTAAAGAGAATCGTTAGCTCTGCTCAAGAAAAAACAGGATTTCGTTGCATTCCAACGATGCCAACTTCAACATCGTGAAACTTCAACATTCGGTGCAGAAAAAATTCGCTAAAATCTTCAGAATCTCTCAAAACGCAATAAAAAAATGTCAATTATTTTTTTTCCATCATATTTTTCAGTTTTCTGCTTCTTTCGCTGTATTGGCATCAAAATTCCTTCTCGCTCTGGCCAGGAACCCTAAAGAGGAAACCCTTGTAGCAAAATAGCAAAAAAAACATAACGAAATCGTAAGAGTTCCTATTATCTCGAGGGAAGCCCAAGATCGAGCCCTCGAGCCTAATTTTCCATTGGCTTTGACGAGTTTTTTACCAACGAAAGAAATTTTGCATCCACGATAAATTTTTTGATATAAAAAATATGATTGTTAAAAAAAAACAAATTTAATTTCCCTCCCGCCCGTTCGTCGACTCGACCAGTTTTTTTTTTGTTGGTTAAATTTTTTTAAATTCAGATTCAAAGGAAAATTGTTCGATTTCGAGTTTGGAAAATCGAGAAACAAACGCGGAGCATCTCGTAAATAAAGCGGTGAGCAAAGGCAAGTTTGCAAATAACCACAAGCCGCCTGCTCTGCGTGTACGTAACATATACGCATAATATACTAATGCCTTTGGGCACGTCGTGCATAACCGCATCTTTTCTATTTATAAAGTCTTTATCGATACAATTCCCTGCCCCCAGCAAATTTTCCGTTTGCATTTTCGAGCTTTGCCTCCTATATATAAATATATACGTATCCAAATATCTACATATTTATACTTTGCTGTATATATAATTACGTACACGATAATATATAGATATACACGTTATATATGAATTCTCTCGTCGTTATGCAATTCTTATTGCATAACGACGTCGTATAGCGAAATTCCTATTCGGGTAGCGTATCGTAACGATAATTATAAATAAGGATAATGTTATCCTTAGATTGATTATCATCATTATCAATTATTATAATTATCCCATAATAATTCATCACGAAATTTCTGAAAATCCGATTTTAACCTATAGAAATTCGTTAAAATCGATTTTTAATTGGTAAATTGCAAAAATCATGTGGAATCGATTGAAATTTATTTTCGAATTCGATCGTTGGATCTTGGACAAAAATCTGAAAATCTTTGTAACCATTTTTTGGGTCTCGAGACATGGGAAAAAAAATCGGAAAGAGATCGAGTTTGAAATTCAGGAAAAAAATGATTTTTCGTTAAAAAATACATTTTTAACGATAATTATAAATAAGGATAATGTTATCCTTAGATTGATTATCATTATTATGAATTATTATAATTATCCCATAATAATTGATCAAAAAAAATTCTAAAAATCCGATTTTAACCTAAAGAAATTCGTTAAAATCGATTTTTAATTGGTAAATTGCAAAATTCATGTGAAATCAATTGAAATTTATTTTCGAATTCGATCGTTGGATCTTGGACGAAAATTCAGAAATCTCTGTAACCATTTTTTGGGTCTCGAGACATCGAAAAAAAAATCCGAAAAGAGATTGAGTTTAAAATTCAGTTAAAAAATGAGAAATACATTTTTTTTCTGCTTGTTCTGGAAAAAGGAAAAGAAAATTTGTCGAGCTTGAACTTTTGGAAATTATTGAGAGAAAAAATTGATGAGAAAATGAAAAATTTGGCGATGCTTGCGTGTGAAGTTGCACTTAATCGAATGGTCGTGATGGATCGCGAGGGAAAGAAGAAAAAAGATAGTGAAAATGGCATTTGCAACGAAGGCTGGTTTTTTGCGGCCTCGTGTCAAATTTTTCGTTCCTCATTACGATCGCGTGAGAGCTTATAAAGAGGGTGTACGAGGATTCTTTTGGGGAGGCTCCTCGTCCAGGCGGGATGGAGGAATCATCAAGAAAGTTTTGGGACTCGTTACCGGCGCTTTGGCGACTTGTGGATCGATCATTTATCTGCTTGACAGATCTTTGCTCGCTTCGGGCCTCGAAGCACATCCACCGAGTTATCCTTGGTCGATGAATGGAATTTTCTCATCACTTGATCATTCCAGCATACGTCGAGGATGGCACGTTTATCGGAGCGTTTGTTCCACCTGCCACAGTATACGTTTCCTACGCTTTGAGCAACTCGTTGACGTTTCCCACACGGCGAGTGAGATGAAAGCTATCGCGGCCGAGTACGAAGTAAACAAAATTGACTAATTTTGCTCAATTTTTCCAATTCCCAAGTAAAATCAACGTTCCCGATACTTTTTTACACTTGAAATTTCATTTTTCAACATTTCAAATCCCGAAAAATTGTTTTTATTTCGATCGTTGCGAAAAAATGGAGAATTTGGATTTTTATTTTTCGTATTGCAATTTTCGTGGACGACAACGCGACAAACTTGTTGGGATTTTTCTGCAGGTCGACGACGGACCCGATGACGAAGGAAAATACTTCAAGAGACCGGGCCAACTGCAAGATCGAATACCCGATCCATTCCCGAACGAAGAAGCCTCCCGAGCAGCCAATAATGGAGCATATCCGGTTGATCTGAGTTTCATTATAAACGCCAGAAGATCTGGCAAAGATTATCTCTTCTCGCTGCTCACTGGATACTGGGAAGCACCTGCGGGTGTTGAATTGGCTGAAGGACAATTGTTCAATGCATATTTTCCTGGCGGAGCTATATCGATGCCTGAGGTGAGATGAAAAAACATTCGGAAAGATTTCCAAGCCCTAATTGATTTAATTTAATTGACTTGATCAATTTAATTGAAAAAATTAAAACAATCGCGCCCAGTCGCGATGTCCAGCCTTTTCTAACGTTTTTTCTCGAACGTGGACAAACGTCGAATGTAATAAAATTTCCATCCTTTTTGCAAATCGAAGATGATCCAGGATGGCGTGGTGGATTACGAAGACGGGACGCCGGCGACTCGTTCGCAGATCGCCAAGGACGTAGTGGAGTTTCTGACGTGGGTGGCGAACCAGGAATGGGACGCGAGGAAAGTATCGGGCATAAAGAGCATCGGGGTTGCTGGAATGCTTTGGCTTTTGATGTTGCACATGAACAGATCGCGTTGGGCGACCATGAGGAGCCGGAAAATATTTTTCGTGCCCAAGAACAAGTGAATTGAAGAAAATCGACGACTCAATAAAAACGATATCGATTTTCTCGATCCCAAGACCCAAAAGAGAGTAAAAAAGAGAGAAAATTGTATATTTTTTTTCTATCGTTACGAGGCGAGTTGCAGTCACGAGATTTTTGTGTACAATATGTTTGGGCGGGACGCATGGTGCCAAGAGCAAATCTTTTGATGCGCCTGACACTCGACAAGATCAAGAAATCTTGATCAAGAGGCTGCTCGAGTTGTTGCTGGGCGTTTCGGTGTCCGGAAAATGGATAAACACGAGACGAACAATATCCGGACGACCGTGGCACGAGCCTGCACCATTTTCATTGAAAAAAAGGCACAAAACAACTTTGAATCAAATTTTGAATTTCCTCTCGACTCTACTCGATCAAAAGTGAATGAAATTTTTTAAAAAATCTCTCCGACACGTTGTAAACTCTAGTTTAGTGAAAAACTTTTGTCAGGAAGTCTCGGGCGTGCCAAAGAAAACAATAAAATCGTAAAAATCGGATCGCAAAGTTGGAAAAATATGTGAAACGTAGAATAAACGAATTGACGAATAAATTACGAGACTGACACCGGAAAATCTTTGAATTTCGTGTATCCGATCGTTTCGACATCGAATTACCAGCGAAACGGAGGAAAACCAGAGAGAGAAGGAGCAACGAAGAGAGAGAAAGCGAGAGAAAGAAGGAGGAAGATTTTGGCGTGTAAATTTTAAAGGGATGATGTATTTCGTAACGGGCGTCCTTGAGGTTATTCCCAAAACTTGGTATTAATAGTGTGTGCCCACTGTCTGTATAAAAAGAGAGAGAGAGAGAGAGGGAAAGGATGAGAGGGAAAAGAGAACGCCAAGAAATATTAACGACTACGACGTCTCTTATGAGTCGTTAACTCCGGGATGACCGGCAGTGGTTGCCGCTTCGGTGTGTCGAGTTTCTGCTCGGTCCACCCAGCATCTATTTTCAGACTCCCAGATCCTTTCTTATACCTGCTCATACATATACACGGCGATTCGTATTTACACGAGGACGCAGAGAGTGCGAACGATATTTATTTCGAGTGTCTGACACCCCCGCGTTCGTAGGTGTGGGCCGTTTGTTGTCGACGCGCCCCTGGGGCTTCCTACGTCTTGGTAAATATATAAACCCGCGAGAGACGTTCAGGGCTTCGAGAGCTTTGACGAGCCGACCGTTTTTTTTCTGTCACGTCTCGATAAATATTTTCCCCAAACTTTTCATCTCTGCTCACGGTAAAATACGATCGTTTCTCGCATTTATTTCCTGCAATTTCGATCATCGGGAAAATTGAATCGAATGATTTGGAAACAATTCGGGAAAATCGGGGAGAAAAATCATTGGACGGGAAATTATCGACGGCGAACTCGAGTATCAAAGCCACACCAACATCTTTCATTTGTTAATATTAACGAGCAGTGAAATTTGCCATTTTAACATATGTTCCTGGCACCGTCTGCTCGCGGCCAACAAATCTGCCAAAAAGATCAACACGGAGGATAATAAAGAAACGTAACATTGAGTTTCATAATATATTTGTCACAAATATTCCGAGAAGCGTCGCGCGGCAGGGTTTTTACGAGCTCGATTTAACGCTCTTTGATTTTAGCAACGAGCCCTATCGCGTCAGTCCTCGTTTGTTTCGACCGCACAAAAGGGAAACTCGCGTGTGGATTCTGCGGAATCAGCAACTCGTCGTCGAATCAGGGCTCGACTGTATTTTTGCACTATTTTCGTCTTTATCGCCTCGTGAAATTGATCAATGAACACGAAACTCGTTCGGCCGCGAATCCGAAGTTTGTTCCGTTGGAAAAATGTCAAGATATTCGGCCGTTTCGACTGCGGGGTAGCCGAAAATTGCTAAAAAGTCTATGAACCAATGAGAATTTAATTAACGCGGAGGAGCGAAAAGTCATCGATGTTTTGGCGACTCCCGCGGCCGAATCCGCGCCGCCCTCGCATCGAATTCCGGACTCTCGAGCCAGTGTTTATTTCCGAAGCTCTGGCACGACACTTTCGATTAATAATAGTCGCGAAAAAGCTTCTCACCCTTGCGAGGGAACGGATCGCAGGAAATAAAAAGTTTGCGAAGAAAAAGGAGATGAAAATGAAAGAACAATATATCAGAGACTCGGCAAGTTGCCGAGCCGTGGGAAGTTTTCTATATATGTCAAAAAAATACGTGAGTGTGTGAGCAAACACACGTGGAGTGTCTAAAGAATGTCGCAACCCCGTGTGAGCGCGTCTCATCATCTCGCTATAATCATCGTGTCACTCTTTTCGTCTCTTGTTAATCTTTTTCCACACTCTTTAACGCGCGATTTCTCTCCCCTGTTGTTTCTGTCCCTTGGCTCTTTGGCTCCCCTCCGCATGGACCCGAAAATCTCTTCGCATCCGTTTTTTCTGAGCTTGTGTACGAGACTCGGATTGCCTGATACTTTTGGCAAAACTCTCGTCATCGCGTTTTCATTCATGTATGGAGACGCGCCAGTTTGACTCTCGCCGCGAACGTCGTACGACGAGCAGCGATTCCTAATTTCGTCTCGAGCGTGCAAATATTGTTTTAGCATTTGCTTCTCGTTTCATTTCATCCTTTTTTTCCTTCACCATCTTCATTTTCTCGTGAATTTCTACGCGAATATTCGACGTCATGCAAGTTTGACAGCTCAACGGGAAAATCCTTACGCGCGTTCGTTATTTTATTATCGCGTCGCGGCATTTCTTCTCGAATTATCAACGAGAATAGATTTCTTTGTTTCGTCATTTGTTTTCATGCGAGTCATCGATTTCTCATTGTTCGACAACACCTGACGCGCGTCATTTTCATTTAAATGAATTTACTTTTACGAGATTCCACGTCACCTCCTCGCCAAGCCATTTATTTCGTTCTCAAGAAAAAAAAACGATTACGAGCAATTACGAGAGACAACAGAAAAGGACACGAGGTTACGAAATAATATACACAACAAACTCGCGAGCCCGGGACCTGCAGCACATTGACCAATCGCCTTTCACTATTTCATTCATATTAACTTCCGGCTCGTGCCTCAAGATATATTCGCTGCTGGGCTTTTCACACCAGACAACCACGCCGCATACATCACTTCCGTTGGGTAACCCTGATGTTTTGGCACTGATTAACGACGCATCAGAATAACAACAATAATTATTTTAAACCACCTCGAATAAATTCGCAACGCTGAACTAATGATTATAAATACACTGAAAATTCAATTTTGTCAAAAAACGTCGATATTTTGTTGAATACGGCCAACTAAATATTTCGGGATGATTTCAAAATTTTCGTTATTTCGACGATATTTTTCATTGTAACGGAACTGTCAGCAAAATTTACGATTGGAATGATAAAAATTTACTTTCCGAAAACGATTTTCCAGAATGTTTTTTGCTGGAATGACGAAATTTTCGTGATTTTTCGAAAAAACGTTTAGTTGAACGGATCCAACAAAATATCGATCTTTTTCAACAAAATTTATTTTCAGTGTATCTCACTTTTTTACGATGTTGAAGTTTGCATCGTTGGAATGCAACAAAAATCTGTTTTTTCTTGAGCAGAGCTCACGATTCTCATTCAATATTTAATCAGGACAATGAAACGATCGTTTTTTACGATTTAAACACAAAATCGATACGAAAATTGTTGTTCATTTTTAAATTGAACAAAAAATAACGAAAAAAAGAATTTTTCGTTGGATCTCAACGTTGCGAACTTCAGTGTCATCACTTTTTTTTATACAGAGACGTTTAACCGAGTCGAGTGGTCGATGCAAATAAAAATGTGGAAAGCGACGAGGCTCACGAAAATTTTCATTCAAATGTCATCGAAATAAATTGAATTCATCAAATAATTTCGCGAAAGTTGGCCGAAAACTATGAAAAAAATCTTTCGATTTCGATGAATTGTGACCAAAAAATTTGACGGAATCTCAGGGAATTTTGTCGATGCTGCGGAAAAATTGATTCTCCGTGAAAAAAATGTCGAAATCGTTTTACCGCGTTTTCGACAAGTTTTTCGACTCTAAATTAAAGTCGCCTGGGCTGACGCGATTCTGCATTAAAAAACGAAAAGAATGAGCCCAAGTTGAACTCTTTTCGTTAAATTTTACCGGAGATATGAATTTTTCAAAATTGAAGTCATTTATGAGCCCAGGTTTTCGGAATATAGGGAGAAAAAAAATAAGCTTGACGTTCTATGGTTAATTCGGAGATTTCGATAGTTTGATATGAAACTAGGGAACGATCGACTGCCGGAAATCATATGCACTTGACGGTTGAGAGGGCGAGAGAGCGGGAGAGAGACAAAACATGCAACAGACACATGACGATACCTAAAAATAGAAGCGCAATCGACGCATTTCCGATTCTCTTCCGCCCCTCTCCCTCGACGATTATTCTACCCTTCAGTCCACCACCTCACCACCCTCGCAACTTGGTCGACTTCGACGCTCGTTTTCTCATCGTTGCCATCATATCTGCTCCCCTGAACGATCTGAGTCTCTCTCTCTCTCTCGCCCTCCCACGTCCTTTTCCATCATTATGCATTCTGCACGTTCATACATTATTCAGAGTTCACTTGCATCGGCATATATCGCGGGATTTGTAACAAAGACTCGCCCACCAGACCATTACTCGGTTCGTAAAATTTCAGCCCGAGTTTGTAAGTAAAAAACGACGATAAAAGTCGAAAAATAATTCGAGCGATCAGGGAAAAGTTTTTCGAATGATTGAAAAATCGAAAAAATTCCAATTCTATGGTTTTAATTTTTTTTTTGTTTATAAACGTTGAGACGTTTCGAATGAATCGTACGGCGATTGTTTTTTCAATAGTGCGGATAGTTTTTCGTTGCTGTTCGTAAGAAAAATCTCGCTTCGTCATGATCGTCGTCATTGAGCGTACAAAGTGCAAGGGCAATGCTAAATTCGCGATCTATTTGCAGCCGTTCTCCGTTCTCCATTTGTGGCTTTATTTCCTTCAGTCATTAGTGCTCGTTCAAAATGCAGTAGAAAAATGATTTTATTCATTCTGCTTGTCTACACTTGATTTTCAAGAAAATTTACAGTCTCCACGTCGGTCGAGATTTTGTCTAAGTTTCTCCAAATAAAAATGACTGTTTTTTTTCCTTCAGCTTGCAAAAAAAAACGTGCATATCCATGAAATTTTGAAATTCGCGAAACAAGTGCCTAAAAAAATGGAAATTGTGGGTTTTTTCTTACCTTTCGATGCAGCTGACGTGTCGGCTGGCTCCTCGCTGGCCATTGTGACTTTTCTGACGCCCGCGAATCCACTTCGCCCTGCATTCGTCACGACTATATCACTATTTCACCCCCCGCCCTTCATTTCGTCCCAATCCATCGAAAAACCAACATCCAATGACTTTTACGTTCTCCCACAATTATTCAAGCCATTTTTTCGTTTTTTTTCTTTGTAATTGTTCGCTGCAACAAAAAAACGAATACCTTTTGATAAAAAATCGACTATCGTGTCTCCGAAAGGCTTTTTGTGGTTTTGATTCCAGATTTATAAAAAATAAAAGCCACGAATTATTCGTAGCGCAAAAAAACACAGAAATGACAATTTTTTTTAACTTTTTATCCCGTTGATAAAATTAGACGCTTTTTTCGATTTAGGATTTATTTTGCAGGTACAAAGTCTATGAGTGGGCAATTTTTCAAGAAAAATCGCAAACACATTTTTTTGCAAGTCGTAAACGAAACGGGACTCGAATTTACACGCGTTTAGGTGGGAAAAGTGAAAAATTGGAAATTCAATGTCTCAAATTCTTGACAACAGAAAAATTTTCTGCACGGGAAAATTTTTTTAGATTCGGTGTCAAAAATAATGTCGATACAAAATTTTTCCAAGTATCCTAAATAATGTAATTTCGTGCGTTAAGGGAAAGGGGGGAAAAAAGACGAAGTGCTGGAGCTTCCGATGATGCATCGAAACTCCACTTGGCACGGTACGAGTCTAGGAAGTCCACGCTTGTCATCTAAGCGTATTTATAGCTCCGCCCACTGCCGAATTATGATATTACATCGCGCGGGCTATCACTATATATTTTGATCCTCAATTACATCAACAGTTTCGTCCCGATTAAGTAGATCAAAGTCGAGCCTGAGAGACAAGACAAATTAGAGAGTGACATTAAATAAACGAGGCGAAGAGCACAAAAATCTGTCCCATTCTGCCAAGACGTGACTTTTGTAATGAAAAATATTACTAATTAGACCAACGACCCGAAACTTGGCGAAAAAAAAATTGAAACACCACTCGCAAAATTCTGTTGAACGTTTTTTCATCTCTCTGTCATTTTTCTTACGATTTTTATCGTCAAAATTTATAATCACAGGAAAAACGTTGGAATGCAACGAAATTCTGTTTTTTCTTGCACAGAGCTCACGATTCCCATTCAATTTTTAATCAGGACAATAAAACGATCGTTTTTTACGATTTCAACACAAAATTGATACGAAAATTGTTGTTTTTTAAATTGAACAAAAAATAAAGAGAAAAAGTATTTTTCGTTGGATCTCAGCGTTGCCAACTTCATAGTCATATACAAATGTTCCCACGGTCTGGACAGAATATAATGAATAATAGTAACGACCCGCGATGGCATCGCAGTTACTGATGACCCACTTGGTGCGCAAGATTATATTCGTTAAAATAGATCTCCCTGGTGCAAATACAGAGTGAAAAAGAGGAGAGCGAGAGAGAAACGGAAAAGCGGTTCTTCCGATGATTGTGGGGACTTTCCTGGCCTATTTATGCTCCTGCTCCATTTAGATTTCGTCTTTATTTCCGACTGACCCAATGATGCCACGGTTTTATTTATCAACTCGAACGTACCAGCAAAATTTCGTACCGTGACTAAAAAAATATCATCCATCGACCAAAATTAACGAAAAAAGTTGCAGCCACAATTTTTCAATTATTACGAAAACTTATCACGAGTTTCCGAAGAAAATTTCATCAGCCAGCAACGATTTCCCGCCGGAGCCCGTTGTGCATATTCAAAAATATCAAAGGCTTTGAAAAAAAATGTAAACATCGTAATTTTGAGGATGCAATGTTGTTTCAATTATTCCGAACGACAAAAAGACCGGAGTCAACATCTCGTAATTTGCGAATCGATAGTAACGTCTCGCTGGTTGGACTTTCGGTACCGGAAGAGTCGCATGAATATTTCTTTTGATCCCCGAAAACGCGTGAAACGTTTACATCCAAGTTTTGTCAGCTCGATCGTAGAAATTTTCGTCTAGGGTGTAAAATTTGAAATTGAAAATTTGATAAACGTTGATAAACGTCTCACGTGCGGAAGTCTCGCGATGTCAAAAATGATAATAATAATAATAATAATGAGTATGTGAATAAATAATAAGAATCATCGTAATGTTTTTCGGTCTCAGATCAAAGACACGAGCTGCCAATTTATTCGCACAAAACCTACGAGTGCCGCACTGTTCGTACTTTGTGACCCTATTACAGAAAACTTCTCGAAATTGAAAAATAAATCACGTTCCTGCAAGGATTCTACTCGAACGGATCGAAAAACGCACCAAGTGGAAATTTTAAGGGTCTCTCAGACCCAGAATGTATATTGTACCGTGTAAATTTAAAACGAGGCCAATTTATCGTTCAATTGAATGAATCGAAAATACGATGTTAAAATTTGAAGGGTCTCTCAGACCCAGTGTGTATCGTACCGAGTAATTTTGATGCGAGGCTAATTTATTGTTGAGTTCAAATTCGAAAATTGAAGATTAAAATTTTGAAACGAGGCTAATTTATCTTTGAATTGAAAAAATCTAAAATCCGAGGTTAAAATTTGACGGGTCTCTCAGACCCAGTGTGTATTGTACCGTGTAAATTTGAAACGAGGCCAATTTATCGTTGAATTGAAAGAATCGAAAATCCAAAGTTAAAATTGTAAGGGTTTCTCAGACCCAGAGTGTAATTCTGATGATGTTGAAGTTTGCATCGTTGGAACGCAACGAAATTCTGTTTTTCCTTGAGCAGAGCTCACGATTCTCATTCGATTTTTAATCAGGACAATAAAACGATCGTTTTGTACGATTTAAGCACAAAATCGATACGAAAATTGTTACTGTTTGTTCAATTGAACGAAAAATAAAGAGAAAAAGTATTTTTCGTTGGATCTCAACGTTGCGAACTTCAGTGTCATTAATTCTGATACAAGTCCAATTTATCGTTGAATTGAAAAAATCTAAAATACGAGCTTCAAATTTGAAGGGTCTCTCAGACCCAGTGCGTATTGTACCGTGTAATTAAAAAAACTGACCAATGATGCCGAATTTCAATAGTTTATGAAAATAATGATTGGATTTTAATGGAAGTTTTGCAAGAAATGTTTTTTTTTTCAATTTATAATTTAAATTTGAAGGACCGTTGAGAAAAGATTTAAAATTGGCAAATTTATAATTTCTGGAGCTCGATTTGAAATTTTATGGACGATTGAACGAAGCGAATTTTTCAACAAGCATTTTTGTTGCATTCCAACGATGTATTATTCGGTACGAGGGAATCGATGTATTCGAATGTATATAGATTGAGAGGCGAGAGTGGACGACGAAGTGATCGGTCGTTGCTGGTGCCGCAAGGCGAGTGCAGAGGTGCCGAAGTCTCGTCTATTTTAAGACACCTCCGCCTCCCTCTTCTCCTCATTCGCCCCCCCTCCAGGCGCATCTCACTCTCACTGCGCGCGTGTTATACACAAACGCCGTGAAAGATTGCGAGTACATCAGGCAATGTCAAGGAAACACGTTGGCTGTGTAAACGTGTGCGCACGCTCTTATGTATGCGGAGAAGAAAAAAGATACGAAAGAAGGAATGAGAAGAGTGAGAAAATAATCCGTTTACATGGTCGACAAAAAAGAAAATTATTGCCAACTTTTCTTGATCCTTGTTGTTCATTTATCGAATTAGCGAAAAAAAAACAATTCATTATCGAAATCAAATTCTCGGAAAAAGTAATGGAAAAAAAATGACTGAGGATTCGTCCATTTCGTCCACGAAACGCGGTGGAGAATTCCACAAGTGATTTCGTAACGCAAACAATTTACTACGAGCCTCTTGAGTCGTATAATGAATTTCTATCGATATCCGTAGTAACCACACAGTTTATAAACATAAACAAGCCGCCCAGCGATATACGCCCGAGACCTTCGCGAAACGATCGTCGGTCATATCACTCTCGTGTGTGTGTGTTACTTAACCTCACAAAACGTTTACACTTTGCTCAGAACGCAAATGGAGTAATATCACGCAAATGCACATAATCTTGGCTCGTTATTGGAAGCCGATACTTTTGTACCTCATTACAGTAAACGCCGTGTATTTATTTTCGATTGTAAACATATGTACGATCCTTTCCAAGAGCAATAAAAGGAGGGAGTGTGAGTTCTGGATGAGAAAGAGAGAAAGGCTTACCTCACTGCGAAGATTGGCGCGAAAGAGTCCGAAGGCTCCCCCTGGGCTATTTGCGAGCTTCTTCGATCGTATTTTCAAAGACGCGGAAAACTCGGCACATCCCTTTTTTCCACTTATTTAATATGATTTTTTGTTGTTTTTTATTTTTTGCCACGATAATCGTTATAATAATAATTGTTCACATTACGAGAAATTATAAAAGAATAATGAACCGCGAAAAATCATTCGTACAGATACGGGCGGAGCGAGCGAGAGAGACAAAAGACGATTCTCCACTAGTGTCTCGCTGTGTGTTGACAACACCTTACGAAAAGACACACCGCGAGAAGGACAACCGAGACGTGCGCGCGCGTTCGACGGTGTACCAGAAACCGCGAGGGGTTTATATACATATATATTACAATCCTCTACGTGTATATAAACACACGGCACGGCGCAAGTGCGCTAAATAATAACAATACAGGCAAACTGCTACCTTGCCGTGGCACGATAAACTTTCCACTTGTCGAGGCTTTCCGACTCGATGCTGCTCGCGAAATTTTACATTATCTCGTAAAAATAACACGCGAATCGACACACACAGCAGCGACGAGGATGCGCAAGAAAAATGTAATACGAAAGTTGCGTTTGAATAATTTCCTAGACACTGAATAAACGTGATGCAATCGCGTCAAAGTCACACGATTTATAGAAAACTATCAAAAAAATATGATCCTATTTGTAAATAAAATACACGGAAAACCACAGCGTGGGATCTCTCGCGATAATCGACGATGATAAAACATTTCATGTCGCAAAAATAGTACCTGTGGCGCACTCCAAGAGCTTGGAGAGTAAGCTTCGCAGTTGCGGACAGTCGGACACTCGCTGCACACTAGCGCCGTTTTTCGGTCCAGCTTTATATTTATATATACAAACCGCAGTCCAGGCTGACCAACGACAACCGTTTCTTTAACGATATTTTCAACGTTTCGCGAACAAAATGCATGCAATAAAAACTTGCGCACAACCGAAACTAATTGATTGCAAAATTCTTCATAAAAATTATTTATATCTGACACTGCGACGTACTTCTTATGCAATTCAGCTCGTAGAGGTATTTTGAGCCACAATTTTATGCATCAGAATGTATTTTTACGAACTCATCGATTTGCGATGAGAATTCTCGTATATATTGATTTTGGGGCGATATATATTTTGTCCAAAATGTCCTAAAAGACAGAAACATCCTGCATTACCAGCAGTAGGAAAAAAATCTTTACCGACGACGTGGTTCACTCGAGCTCTCTCGAGTAAACTTGAATAATTGAATTTTCGTTCAATATTCATCGCACGATGATCTTTTTATACTTATTTTAAAAAAAATCAACGTTTCAATGTTCGACTGCGATTTCATTTGCGACAAGACTGACCATCCGAGCAATTCATTGGTATCTCGCAGTACCACGTGACCTCTCGGCGACTGTATTTATTACTCGCAATAATGGCGAGCAGAAGAGTTTGTTGTTTGCTCGGCAATTCGAGCAAATTGTGTCCAAAAACTGTGACGACATTGTCGACGAGCGTGCGTGGGAAATCTTATTGGGAAACTGGAAAACAAGTGACTCACACTGGCCAGGTAAGAAGAGCGGATTATTTTTTTCTCGCTCATATTTCGATGTTTTTACGATCGCCAACGAAAATTTTCGACTCTGCAGTTACGTCAGTTCCATCTGCCAAGATTTTCTTACGATTATACTTTTGCGACGTATCCAATTGTTCTTTACGCACACAGGCATACGATCCCGATGACAGGCGTCTTGCAAGATTCACCAATCGACGAAAGGAAATCAATCCCAATTGGGCCATCGACTTGATCGCCCAAGTTCCACCCAAACCGACCAAAGATCGAATCGTCGCTTGCGACGGCGGTGGCGGTCCTCTTGGACATCCTAAAGTTTACATCAATTTGGTGAGCACGCACATTTCTCAACCGGCAAAAGATTCCATGAAAACATCAAATTCTACTTTCCAAATTTTTATTTCGCTGAAAAATTTGCTGTTAGTCGTTCAGCCACAAGTTTAAAGGATTTTTTTCAATATTTTTGCATTGAAACGCGTTCTTCGCAAAAATCCCGAGTCTCAGCGACTTGGAAACAGTTTCTGGGGCAGTGAGACAGAGAAAATGTATTTGCACGAGTCTAAAAAAACGTGGATGCATTTTGTTGGGAACGTAACAGAAAAAAACGGATTTTCGCTTCATTTTTCAGGATAAACCAGGAAATCACAGCTGCGGTTACTGCGGCTTGCGTTTCCACAAAGAGGATCATCACCATTGAGTTCTGGACCGTGTCTCCCGGTAGTTTCATTAAGACGTTAGTTTACGTGTGTTGAAATGTAAAATAAAATAACACGACGGTTGCATGTGTGGAATCCTGGGAATCGGGCTGTTGGAGAAAGAAAACCATGGGCTCGTGCTTAGCTAAGAAAAATGTATTCAACTCTCACAACGTCTCTCAATTCTTAATAAATAAATTATCCGTTTAATACGGATAAATAAATTATCCGTTTCACATAACTGCAACTTTTTCGTTTCGCCGTACAAAAATTTCTCATCCAAGTTGGCATCATTGGAACGTTTCGAAAAATCGTTTTTATTTCTGCAAATTGCAGTTTTTTCTGCAAGGAATTTAGTTGCCGTTCGATAATGGGAATTTCTCCGTTCCATCAGAATCGCAATTTCAACGGAATAAAGAATTTGCCGGATTCCAGAGGCACGGGAATTGCTCCAAATTTCTGTTTTTCCTTTTATTTTGATTTTTTGTCGTTGCCATTATTACAAGGCCGTCTTTTGACTGTTCATTCCCAAGGGTATGGCCTTGAGCTCCGTTCTCATGCACAAAAATTCTCCGCACACGCACATTATGCTCAAGGAAACAATGTTCAAACACCACCAGCTGAATGTCGTAGGAAAACTGGAGTTGTAGGACCAGCAACAAAACAAATGTATGAGATGCGCGGTGCACGCGAAATCCATACACTGTTTGGTTCTCTGTACAAGCCACCAGAGCGCGAGCGAACCGATTAGAGAATTAATGACGAATATAGCGATAACGAGACGACCGCCGAAATCCCGTACATGGATTTCTTTGTACTGGAACGCATAATCGAGCGATTTGGTGTGGCCGAGCATTGTGGCGACTATCCAAATCCAGAGGCCGAGGGAAAAATACATGACCGTCTGGACGGCGACTATTTGGGAAATTATGAGAAACGGATCCCACGTCGTTTTTCGAAACTGTCCCGATATGTTATTCATTTTCTCAATTGTTTATTCTTATTTTTTTCGAGTAAAAATTCGCAGATTTTCAAGTTCCAATGCCGTAAGACGTGTCACGAACCTCGAACGTAACTTTGCACTTCATCGTCTCAACACTGCGAATCGTTTGGCACTTAGCAAAAAAACATTTTTCGTTTTTTTTTCTCTCTCTACGAGTTGCTCGCTAATTTTTTCTGCATCGCAGTTTGGTTACTTTTTGTCAAAACTCGTCCTGTTGCTTTGGAGCGAACCGTGCGATCAGTCAACTGGAAAATTAAAATTGCGTCAGAATCTGGAGCAATCGCGAATCGAATAATTCAAAGGTTCAACTTCGTACCAGCCTCGTCGTTTCGATCCCGCAATTCTCGTCGTCTCATCCGTCCTTTTCGTTCATTTGACACTCATCGGACAAACTTATGCTGATTTAACTGTCATACAGAACACAGATTTGCAGGTTAAACCTTCAGGAAACACGATACGTTCTCACAACAAGCTCTGTAATCTCGAAATTAATTTTTCCTTCCGCAGCAGGAAACGTGGATACAAAAGAGATTTTCCGTATCGACGTGGCTCGCCCCATTCCTACATCCCAAAAATCGCGATGTGGCACAGGGATTGCTGAATGATTATTCAAAATTTTTAACAATAATCATCGTTGTTCCTATGGAAATACCATTTATCTAGAATTTCTGACAAGAAAAACGAGAAAAACTTTGCCCATACATTGGAAAATGATTTTACGCGCTTTTTTCAAATTGTTCTATTTTATTCCGCCATTACAATAATAAATAAAATCATGGACAAACTCGTGTATGTTTTATTTTCCATTAATACAAAAATAATAACATTGACAAAAATGCAGAGACGAGACGTCAAAAACGTAATATTTTTGTGGTTTTTGAAACACACTTTCCGAACCACGATCATTCGTTTTCAATCCGTACCTTGGGAACGTAATAATACATAATTGTAAACAGAGTGCGGACCTGTCGTAAGAATAATAAAAGAAGCGTCACGATTTTAGCAAAGAATGAACAACAATGAGAGCGATATGAATGCGAATGTGGGGAACGGGAAAAAAAAGATTATTCGAGATCAATGAGTACACTCTGCGTAAAGCAAAGACATATGCTGTGCTATATATTCCATCAGTAATGTCAAACTCAGTGATGTAAAAATGGCGGACGTTTGATCGCGAGGTCTGCTTGCGATGTTGGAGAATTGAAGTTGCAGGATTTTAGTAGTTTCGGCGACGTTATTTTATGGGAATCGATAAAAGATCAAAAGTGATTAAAGGTGAAGCGAGGTAATTGATAACAAGTAAAAGGCCGAAAGAGTGTTGCAGGCGAGATAGAAGAAAAATAATGAGGCCAAATTGATAAGGCCTCGCGGCGAGAAACAGCGCATCCGTTCGTTCGTGCAGTTTTTTTTGAATCGACGTTTTACTCGTTCCGCTTGACAGAATTGTGCAAAAATAAGAAGGAGAAAAATAATTTAACAACGACAACGAGAACGCCTTTCCACACGGAACGGGGCAAATCCGTTCGAATCCCTTCCCCGTTGGAAAATGAATTGGGAGTTCATTTCCGAGGCTAATTTACAGCTGACCGAAACCGAGCAGCAATATTACACTTACATATTTATTTATTGCCGTGATCCTTCTGATGACGATCGTGTCCCGGTTGTCAAGGCCGCTAAGCTGTTACGCTCGGCCAACTTACCTCGCGATGTCACTGTGAAGGTAACTACACCAATTATCATAATCAAACTATTCCGATCTTATTTACTTCCTCATTATTGCGTAAGGTTAGGTTAACCTCGAGAAAATTCAATCGTTAATCGACTTACAATCTTTTTTTCATCATTCTCTCTACAAAAAATCGACACTGTCGATGTAAAAATCGATTTTTCTGTCCACACTTTGTTGCCACTACAAAGATAACAATGATAATGCAGAATGCAGTATTTCAGTCGAGTGTCACTCCCGTAGACACAAATATCGATTCAATTGTTGTTTTTTTGTTTTTTTTCCATCCTCGCTACATTATCACGATTTTTTCCATCAAAAAAGCGTTTCCTTCAGCCGCGGAGGATGTTGAACGTAATTTTTGTTGGCAAAATCTCTCAGAACTCGGTGAAACGTTGAAATTATTCATATTTTGCGGCAAATGTGTAAAAATTACGCAAAATCGTCCGAGAAATCCCATAAAAGGCTGGAATCCAGAAAAAACGTGTTTACGATAACGGGAGAGTGAAAGAGTAAGAGAAACGGTTAATTTTGCAGATTCTGGAACTCTGCGCAGGCCCTAAAGGCTCGACTTACTTGGAAGAAAAGCAATTTTACGTTGCGCTGAAATTAGTAGCCGCGCATCAAGCGGGAGTCGATATCCTGCGAGAGTCGTCAAAGCCGTTGGAGGTAATCACGGCATTGCCGAGATTTACATTGTCTTTGTTAGAGGGCGAAGAAGAGAGACAGGGTCTGGAGTCGACAAAGACGATGAAGGGGAGATCGGGTTCGAGATTGCCGGAGAGTACGACGGAGAGCGAGAGCGAGGCAGAGTCGCCGAGGGAGACGGGAGGGAGCACGGATTCGCCGACGCCGACAAACAGCGTGACGCAAGAAAGAAACGAGGGGTTACTGGGCGGAGAGAATATTTTGGACTCGGTCTCTGGGAGCTGGCAGGGACTTTTGGTCTCCGAAGAGCAGAGACAACTGCTCGGCACGGAGGAAGAAAGCTCCGAACGACACAGCAGCGACGAGGCAGAAGTCGAAGGAGACGGGGGTTCGTTTCCCCCTGAGGAAGTTTGGATAATAAGCGAGGAACAGCGAGATTATTACGCGGCTCAGTTCGCTCAGCTGCAGCCTGACCCGGAAGGCTTATTAGCAGGAACAGTGGCTCGTACATTTTTCGAAAAATCGCGTTTGCCGGTTGCTGAATTACGGAGAATTTGGCAATTGGCGGACGTCACTCGGGACGGAGCGTTGAGCCTTCAAGAATTTTACGTCGCTATGCATCTCGTTGTTCTCCGACGCAATCACGTGCCACTGCCGGACGTTTTGCCTCCTTCTCTCGCGATTCCTCCCGCAGTTGTTGCCGCTGCGGTCGTTCCTCCTCCCGTGGTCGTTCCTCCTCCGCCTCCGGTAACTTTCGCCAAAAATAGGGTAGAAAATGTGACTTCGGAAAAGAGCAAGGAATGGACGAAATTCGTCGATTCTCCAACCGGAACAAGCACCTCGCTCACTTCCCCCGGTCCTAAGCCCGTTAACTTTGATTTCCAAAAAGCTGCCGTCGAACGCGACCCAAGAATTCTTCACCCTGTTCCTCTCAGACTCACTCCCGAAGCCGCTATTCTCGCCTCCAGCGCCAATGGCAACAACAACAACTCCAGCACCAACGGCTCCGTCACTCTCGTCGACGACGATGTTCAACTTTCCGCCGTCACGCTCGTCCAAAGGCCACTCGCTAAAAAACCACCGCCTGCACAACCTGACGACGCTGTCATTGCCACACCAAAGAAAGATCCACCGCCTCCACCACCTCCGAGACCCTATAGAACTCACACCAGAAGTTCTAGCCTCGATTTGAACAAATTAGGTGCGACAGAATGAACATGAAATTCATTAACACTGGAACAACCAAAAACTGACAAATAATCCATATAAATCTTGCCTTTTGATCACTAATCAGGCGCAATTCATTTTTTCTCTACTTTTGACTCTCTCCGAACTGCTCACCATAGATTTCAACATCCCATAGACACAAGTACAGTGTGAGAAACGATTTTGGACTTTCTTAACTACTGAAAAACGCTGTAGAATAATTTTCTACACGATAATATTTGCTGGTTGTTTGAGCTCACGCTTCTCATTCAATATTTAATCAGGACAATAAAACAATCGTTTTTTAGCATTCGAACACACGATCGATACGGAAATTGTAATTTTTTTAATTAAATTGAAGAAAAAATCGAGAGAAAAAATACTTTTCGTTGGAGCCCAACGTTGGAAACTTCATTGTCGTGGTTGTTTCAGTGTTGATGAGAAAAAAAAAAAAACAATTCGCTTACACAACGTTAACCTCATGCGCCTTTACTGACACATTGTTTTTCCTCATACTGTTGCATTGCACAAAAGACTCAATGTCTCCTCTTGGGCCCACAGCAAAAATTGGACAGAACTTTCTGGGCGCTCCGCCTCTCGTGCCACCACGAGTTTCGCCAGGGATTGTGAGTCGTTGACACGATTTTTCTACCCTCTCGATCCTTCTCCATTCTTTTAATCAAAACTCAAACTTTTATCCTTCCAGACTTCTCCGAGGAAATTAGTTGGGCAAAGAAGCGAAGGAGAAGGTCAGCGAACTATGAGCGAAAGTCAAGGCTTTGTCGCTGATTTTTCTCACTTTTCTCCGAAAGGAGAAAATCCTGAAAATCAAATAAACAGCGTCGAGGCCAGTGCTCCACAATCTCAGCAATTTGCCGGTGTTTGTGGCGCTTTCCACATCTACAGAAAACCCAGTCCGAGTGAGTCATTTTCATCCGGCGATTCTGTTCACTAACAACACCAGAAAACCCTTTTTTTCGTCGTTTTTCTTTGTAATGGGAAAAATCGAAGGTTCAGGGTCATTGCGCAGGGTATTCAGCTCCTCGAATAATCGATTTTCATTGCAGAGCGTGGCGAAGGCGAGGACGAAACTGTGAAAGACGAAGCCGAGGAAGAGAGAACTTTGACTTTGCAAGAATTACGGGACAAGAATTCCGAGCTGCGTCTCGTGTGCGAGGAACTCACTCGCGAACTGGCCGGAGCACTTCAAGAGAGAATTAACCTTCGAGCTAAATTATTGCTCATAACCTGATCCAACAATTCCGAGTACAGTTTCCTCTCACGTTTTTCCCATCACTACCGCGTTTTTCACACCCTTGTTCCTTTCCTTTGCACTCACGGTACGTCAAACCTCATACCGCACACATTTTTAGTCTCGAGAAAAGCGAGAATAATCACGAAATCGAGAAAATACCGTTTCCGACCTAATTCCCGTAAAATTCTTTTGCAAAACTAATTGAAAACCAAGAAAATGATCAAACAAGCGATCCTCAAATTTTTTGCTTTTTCGATCACCAAAAAAATCATTAAAATTTTTTTTTTCAAAGTTGGAATTTTTCTTCACCGTTAGATGGATGCGCGAATTTTGCCTTCGGGAATTCCGTATCGAGACAAAATACGAAACGGCGTTTTGTCGATTAAATAATCGCGTCGATTTAGTCTCTGTGACGAAACGCTCTCCTCGAAAAAAAAAAAAAAACTAGCGATTTGTCCTCGCACGAGCAGCCTCGATACTCAAAACACTAAATCCTCTTGATCGTTGCTAATTACTGTGTTTGCGAAAGGCTTATATGTTGACACGTGTGTCCCCTTCTCCCTTAAGAGTTATTTATGCACGCTGGGCGTCGAAGAACATAAAGAGAGGGAGAAAAAGATAGAGAAAGAGCATAACGATCGTTGTAATTTACAAGAAATATAAAACGTTACGCGATGATGAAACTCTATCGAAAATGCGATTAAGTACTGTCGACTAATAAAACAAAATAAATACAACAAAAGACAAGAAATAATACACAATCGAATCGAAGCCAAAATGTATTTTCGTATTTGCAATATAATCAAATTTCATTGGTCGCGAGCTAATCCAAACCGCACAACGGCGTGTTCACTTTTTTGCGCAATGTACGGTCAGTCTGAGTTTATACGCGGGTCTTAAGGGCGCACTGGCTTGTCGCAAAAAATCTCGAACGAATCTCAACAAAAAATTCATTCAAATTGAAATCGAGCCAGCAGAATTTCATTTTTTTGACGCATTTTTTCCGACATTCACGGATCGATCCTCGTGAATATTTCTACATTTTTTTTTTCGATGCAGCAGCATTTTTTAGAATGATTTCTTTACCAATTATTTGAGGGGTGAAGAGAAATGGGAAAAAAATGTTTCTACACTATCACCTGAGGCCAGTGCATCCTTGATGTTTGCGAAACAAAAAAAGATTGATAAAGAAACTGAAAGGAAAAAGTTATCGTATAAATACTGGTAATTCTATGGTAATGTAAATTTTTAGTTGCATTAGCTCGATTTGTAAATATTTGAATAATTAGAGTACGAGGATTTCATCTCACTGGGATAAGCGTGCCCGGAGGCTGTAGAATAAAATAGAATAATGGAAAAAAGAAGACTAAAGCAGCCAATTTCTCAGATTCCTTTTTGATCGATCTTTTCTCTGGTTTAATTGCTTCGTTGACAAATATGGAGCATCATTAAAGATAAATTAAGTGAGAAAGAGAGGGAGAGAGATTGAGAGTCGACTGATGATGAAAAATGTAATAAATTATTTAAAAACGAGGAATAAGTCAGATTGGTGTCGCAATGTCGAACACCAGATTGTGATTTTCGTCCGTTCTCGACGTTCGTTCGCTTATTTATTTAGGCTACACACCGAACGTTACGTCGTTCCGTGATTATTAATATACCAGCTTTTCTTCAATCGTCTCTACGACAACTAAACATTTTCGCGAGTCGTTAAGTTATTCGAACATTCTGTGCCATAAGTTGCGATATTTCGTTCATATTATTCATTGAGAAACAAAAAACAATTACATCGCCAATCATTGTTCGTTCCGGTGATTTGAAACTTCCGGTTTTTCGTTTTTTCTTCTTTTTACTACTTTTACTTTAGCTTACTGTCAGTCAAGAGATTTATCAACATCCCGATAATTCCTCCAAGCTCATAAAATGTCTTACGGAACAAAACCCGACGACGAAACTTTTTGTAATTGTATAAATGGCGTTGTATTGTGTATATTTTTAGCTTCTTCGCATCGAACTCATATCCAATTTATCTTATCAGAAACTCTCCATTTTATCTTTTGTAGTTTACCGCCGTGCGGAATAAACGACTGTTGCAAAAAGAAATAAATGAACATTTCATTATCACAAAAACGATGCATTTTTTTCTTTCTTCGTTTCATTCCCCAGACTCTTTGAATTTTGGTATCCGGTAATTGTTCGTGATTTGTTTTGGAAAACGTCGGGAACTTGCTGAATTTATAATATTCAGGAGGAGGATCAAATGTGCATATTGTGGAAAGGAAATTGAAAGGGCTCCACACCGTGCCTGAGCCTCGGCTTCAACAGTCTCTGAGAATTTCTCGGACCGGTGAAAGAATCGGCGAAGAAACGCAAATCAAAAAATCAACTCGTGTTCGTAGTAAATCATGATCCGAAAATCGCTCACACATCGCAAAAATGGTCGAGAAGCAGAAAAATCCCAACGATCCTTCGCATCGCACCAAGGTCAGTTGGTTCGCGAAATAAAGAAAAGAAAAATAAAATCACCAGGTTCGCTCATTCATTGGATTTCGAAAATTTCGTTCGCAGCCTCAAAACTCCACTTCCAAGAGGAAAGCTCCGAAAGAAATAAGACGAGGACGTGAGGGATGCAAAAGACAAAAGTACGATGGAAAAGATCGTGTCCATCAATGGAGCCAAAATTACGATCGCTACAATTCTGCCAGCGAAGACGGTACGAACTCTCAATGATTTTTTCCACACCATCGAAACCTCGTGTCGGCGAAAGATTCGTCCGAAAACGACGTAAACTTTTGTTTCTTTAATCTCCAGGAGAATTCGACCGGATGAGTGGCTCGGACGAGTGGTTCGACGACAAATACAATCCAGTCCAGTGAAAATAACAGAAAGACCACAGAAACCGGTGAGTCTAATGCTTCCCGAAAATTTACGATCTCCCGATTCTCACTCGTAATTTTGTTTGTCAACGGCAAATAGAATAGAGCGAAGACCCGAAGGATGCAAAAAAAATGTGCGATAAATTCCACTCTTTACGGGATGTAACAACTTTTATTGATGTTCTGCGAATGAAAAATAACATTAACGATCGACCCACGAGAGGAGATTTACAACAGTTGAATCTACAGCGGGTCAAATCCGATGAATGATGGATGTTTCAACATAAAACATTTTTCGTGTTTCTATATTTATACATATGTGTATATAGATATTGTGTAATGGTCGAAACGGTGGTTACGGTGTATTTTTTCTGTCTTTCCTTTGCGCGTCAAATTTCACGCGTGGTAACGATCAAGAATCAAATAACAAGCGAAATTCGAGATCGCAGGATCTTAATCACCAAGTTTTTCAAAAATCTTTGTCTCCCTGTAAAAATTCATCTCGAGCTCATCGTGACTCGTTTTTGACTAAATTCCGTAAAGAATACATTCCGGATGCGTGAAGATCGATTTCTCGATGCTCAAGATCGGGAAAGTTTCGTTGAGGCAGGGACAAAGATTTTTTCTAGACCTCGAAATCGCTTGGGACTCTGATCGTTCCTCACGAACAAGAACGCTCGTCTGTGCGCGACGACATACTCGTTAAATATTCTTGAACATGCACACGCGATTCACACAAATATACATTAATAAATTTATCTCACGAGATTAACGCAACGATTTCTGTGCGATCGAGCCATCGGGAAGGATTTTCCAACCGTGTGTAAACGTGTGTGTGTGTTTTTCGTGTTTTTGTTGCTTTGCTTTGCGTTTATTAATCCTTGGTCTGCATGAACTTGATGAGGTCGATGACACGGCTCGAGTAACCGAATTCGTTGTCGTACCAAGAAATGAGCTTGACGAATTGATCGTTGAGAGGAATTCCAGCTTGGGCGTCGAAGATGCTGGAACGGTTGTCGCCGATGAAATCGGACGAGACAACTTGGTCCTCGGTGTAGCCGAGAATTCCGGCGAGCGGGCCAGATTCCGACGCTTCCTTTACTTTGGCCTTGATCGCGTCGTACGTCGCTGGCTTTCCAAGACGCACCGTCAAGTCCACCACCGATACGTTCGCCACCGGCACACGGAACGCCATTCCCGTCAACTTTCCGTTCAGCGCAGGAATTACTTTGCCCACGGCCTTGGCAGCTCCAGTCGCTGCGGGGATGATGTTTTGGGCGGCGCCACGTCCGTCACGCCACAGCTGCGAGGCACAGGCAAAAAAACAACAAAATTATCGACTGCTTTTTTTATTTGGCTAATTTTTTGCAAAATTCAACTTTTTACGATTATCCGAATTTGGGAAAATTCGTTTTCGAATATATTTCTAAATTTATAAGATTTTTCGAAATTTTTTTTTCAATTCGTGGCAATTTTTTCAACTCTGAACTAAAGGATAAAAATTTGTTGGCGAGCAATTTTTTTTTTAATGACAATTTCATGCAAAATGTGGAAAATCCGTTTTTTTCCGACTTTGCTCGGACGCAATTGACTCGAACGAGGAATACGCTTTGTTGAATCGCGACTCACCTTGCCGGATGGTCCGTCAACGGTCTTCTGGGTCGCGGTGGTTGCGTGAACGGTCGTCATGAGACCCTCGACGATCTCAAAGTTGTCGTGGATCACCTTGGCCAAGGGAGCCAAACAGTTGGTCGTGCAGGAAGCGTTCGAGACTACGGTGAACTTGGGATCGTAGGCGTCGAGATTCACTCCGACCACGAACATCGGCGCGTCAGCCGATGGCGCCGAAATGATGACCTTCTTGGCGCCACCCTCCAAATGAGCCTTCGGACAAGTAAGTTTTTCCACAATTAATCAAACGTCAGCTCGAGCCACCGATTTATTAAGTTGCGTTTATTCGGAACATTGAAATTTTTCCCAAAAAATGCACGAAAATGAGTCGAACCATTTTGAAATATTTGGAAACTGCAAATATTTCTTAAAAAATGAAGGAAAATTGATTATTCAATCAGAAAAAAAATTCAAACTTGAAATTTTTCTAAATGGAAGGAGGAAAATTAATTCATCCATTTTTTTCTATTAGAAAAGTTGAATTTTCTCAAAAAATGGACGAAAGTGAGTCGATTTTTCACGAAAAATTTGGAAACTGAAAATCTTTCTTAAAAAAAGAAGGAAAATAAATTTTTTCAAGAATTTCGAATTCGAAATTCTTCTTAAAAAAGGAGGAAAATTAATTTATCAATTTTTTCCATTAGAAAAGTTGGATTTTCTCAGAAAATGGACGAAAATGAGTCGATTCTCCTCAAAAAATGTGGAAACTGGAAATCTCTCTAAAAAAATTAAGGAAAATGGATTTTTTAATTGAAAAAAAGATTCAAACTTGAAATTCTTCTAAAAGAAAGGAGGAAAATTAATTCATCCATTTTTCCTATTAAAAAAGTTGAATTTTCTCCAAAAATGGACGGAAATGAGGCGATTCTTCCAAAAAATGTGGAAACTGGAAATCTCTCTAAAAAAATTAAGGAACATGGATTTTTCAATCAGAAAACAAATTTCAAACTTGAAATTCTTCTAAAAAAACAGGAGGAAAATAAATTTATCCATTTTTTCTATACGAAGAGTTGGTTTTTCACCAAAAATGGATGAAAATGAGTCGAACCTTCTCAAAAAATGTAGAAACTGGAAATCTTTCTTAAAAAAAGAAGGAAAATGGATTTCTAATTTTAAAAAAAGATTCAAACTTGAAATTCTTCTAAAAGAAAGGAAGAAAATTAATTCATCCATTTTTCCTAATTGAAAAAGTTGAATTTTCTCCAAAAATGGACGAAAATGAGTCGATCCTTCTCAAAAAATGTGGAAACTCGAAATCTTTCTTAAAAAAAGAAGGAAAATGGATTTTTTGATTGGGAACAGAATCAAAAACTTGAAATTCTCCTTAAAAAAGGAGGAAAATTAAGTTATAAAATGAAAAATTTTGAAAACTTAAAATTTTTCGGAAAATGGGGGGAAAACGAATTTTTCAATGTGAAAAACTTACGGAAGCCTTCTCGATGGTGGTGAAGACACCGGTGGACTCAACGACGTATTCGGCACCAGCTTTGCCCCATGGGATGGCCTTGGGGTCGCGTTCGCTGAAGACGGCGATGGATTTTCCGTTGACAACTAAATTGCCACCGTCAGCCTTGACTTCGCCCTTGAATTTGCCGTGGGTCGAGTCATACTTGAACATGTAAACCATGTAGTCAAGACCGATGAACGGGTCATTGATGGCAACGACAGTTGCTCCACGTTCGATCGACGCTCTCAGAACGAGACGTCCGATACGTCCGAATCCGTTGATTCCAATTTTGCTCATGATTATTTAGGAGACTGTAGGAAATAATGAAATCATTGAAAAAAACCATAAAACTTCATAGTTTTAATAATAATTTTAAGTTTTAATAATAATAATAGTTTTAATTCATAATTTTCCTATCCAATAACAATAAAATTAAAATTTCAGCTGCCAAAGATTTCGCGATCGAAAGTTTCGGCCTCAAAAATCGTAAAAAAAAAATCAATAATTTCTCCGTTTTCCTTTATTTCGAGAATCGAGGCGAATTGTTTATTTATATAATTCGATGAAGCGGGAGTTCAATGTATTTATAAAACTCCGTTGGCAATGACCTTGACACCCGTAAGTTTGTCCTTCAGGCTCTAGCGGAGCGCCCTTGCACAGAGTGCGCACCAGGCGCATGCGCACTCGGCAAAAAATGTCAGAAATCTTCGCAACTGTCCCCGTCGAGCTCGAGTTTCAAGTTTCCGAACTTTCGAAATGATATTTAATCATTACGCGATAAATTCCGAGGGAAAGCGTTAGATAAAAAACGAACGAAAATTATTCGATATTTTTCTTGCATAATTTCGTGGCCCGATGGAGAGAAAAGTGAATTTGTTGTGTTTCGACCGCTGTGACCTTTGGAAACTGTCGAGAAACAGCTTCCCCTTAATTTGGATTATTTTTTCATTATTTATTTATCATTTATTATTAATTATTATGACGAGCATAAAGTCATCACTTCGTAAATCGAAAAAATAACGAAATAACGACGTTCAGTTTATTTTTGGCGCGACTCGATCCTATTTACGGAATTTTGTCACGGAAAACATCGACAATGTAGCGAAAGTCTCTTGAATCAAGTCAGAGGTCGTCCAAGGTCAGAGCCAGGAATGTAACAAGGGAGATTCTAGCGCGTAACCCTGCCACGGCCTCATCCCTCCGAGCGAACTAGAGCCAAGAGTACGACCACGTGACCCCGACCGAGATGAAGCAAAAAAAAAGGATTCGGGTCGATAGCGCGACACAATCTCAACGAACGCGTCTTGCAGCCTCAGATACAGTGCAACGCGCTATATATAAAACGTATTACCGAGCTGTGTAGTTATTCAAGCGAAATGAATTATAACCCTCATTGAACGACGAGTTGGCTCGAACATGATTGTTGCATGAACGATCATCCTTGAAATTACGTGAACCTCCCCCGCATATAGAACGAAGCCCTAAATTTCGAGTGGAAATTTCGGTAATTCACCGACTTAGTCTCGAATTTTCTGACAGAAGTTTTTTTGACGAGTCGACACAAATATTTGATGCTAACGAATTTTCCTGCCTTCGATCTCTGCAATCGTCAAAAGCCACGCCTCGAAAATTCCTATTTCGGTATTGCCGCGTGGATTATTGCAGTCTCCACGAAATCGACGAACCGTCAATTAGGGGACAATCAAGCACGGAAAATACGATCACATTTTCAGTGTGAAAGTTCGAAAGTCATGCGCGAGGGCATCGTATATACGTCACGAAAATATACGATTGTTTAATTGACCGTGTATATCGTGTTGTTACTGCGTAGACAGGGGCGGTTTACGAAAACGGGCGCCCTAGGCCTGACGAAATTAGCGCCCCCTCTCCATAAAATAGTTGAAAAAGCATATGCTAGAATATATAATTTTTATATTTCAAAAACAATTTAACGGAAACAGAATTTCAATCATACATATATTATGTAGGTTTGTGGGTAGGAATGGAGCACATACACTGTCGCTCAAAAGTTTAGATACACTACCCAATATTTCTTGCGGCACAAAAAGTTTAATAACTCTGTCAAAAAAGAAGATTTTCTAATTTTCGCAGCGGCGTTTTGAAGGGGATAAATCCAGCTTCAGTTTGCTCCGTTCAAATATTTTTTATGATTTTTTTTCGACTCAGTACAGACTTTGGTTTGTGACTGTTTTTAGGCTTTTTTTTGACCATGGCAAATCAGGCGCACAGCTTCCGGATTTTTTTGATTTTTTCTTTAATGATGACATACTTAAAACTGCATGCAATAGCTCCATCTTTGTTTTTTAGAAAAATTTTTGCGATTTTTTTTCGAAAAGTTATCTGATTTTTTCCCAAAATCAATCAATTTTGAAAAATTCTAAATAACCCGAGAACTATAGGGTTTAAGAGAAAATGTCAAAAATGAAAAAAGTTGTGTATTTCGATCCTGAATCGCGTCGAATTTTTTTGGAATTATTCTTTGAATTTTTTTTTTTTTTAGTATTTTTTTCGAGACTTAGTTTTTTTTTAAGGCCGATAAAGTAATGATTCAACGCACTCACCACACTTAGATAAGTTAGAGAAACTTATCTGAGTCGGGTGAGTGCCTTGAATCATTACTTTATCGGCCTTAAAAAAAAAACTAAGTTTCGAAAAAAATACTAAAAAAAAATTCAAAGAATAATTCCAAAAAAATTCGACGCGATTCAGGATCGAAATACACAACTTTTTTCATTTTTGACATTTTCTCTTAAACCCTATAGTTCTCGGGTTATTTAGAATTTTTCAAAATTGATTGATTTTGGGAAAAAATCAGATAACTTTTCGAAAAAAAATCGCAAAAATTTTTCTAAAAAACAAAGATGGAGCTATTGCATGCAGTTTTAAGTATGTCATCATTAAAGAAAAAATCAAAAAAATCCGGAAGCTGTGCGCCTGATTTGCCATGGTCAAAAAAAAGCCTAAAAACAGTCACAAACCAAAGTCTGTACTGAGTCGAAAAAAAATCATAAAAAATATTTAAACGAAGCAAACTGAAGCTAGATTTATCCCCTTCAAAACGCCGCTTCGAAAATTGGAAAATCTTCTTTTTTGACAGAGTTATTAAACTTTTTGTGCCGCAAGAAATATTGGGTAGTGTATCTAAACTTTTGAGCGGCAGTGTATATATTTTATATTGGCGATATTGACGTTTGAGTGGACCCGATTAAAACGTTCGGAAATGTTTGACAACAAAAATGAATTGAGCACGAAAAAACTTAAATTCGCTTGTCAGGATGTGTCGCAGTGGGCGTACGATCGGTATTGGTGCATAAGAGAAGGGGGCGCGCAAACTTGCGAATTTCGCCGGCCCGGGGCGCCCCCTTCTGCCACGGCGCTAGGATGTGTCGCAATGGGCATACGATTAGTATTGGTGCATAAGAGAAGGGGGCGCGCGAACTTGCGAAATTTCGCCGGCCCGTGGCGCCCCCTTCTGCCACGGCGCCCACGGCGCCCTAGGCTCGGGCCTAGCGGGCCTAGTGCATAAGCCGCCCCTGTGCGTAGAGGTTTTTTGCGTTGCAACAAAATGTTTCTCGTAGAGATCTGAGAAAAAGTTGGAGCGAGGGGCGCAAAGTTCCGAATCTCGCCACGTAACGTATTTTTTCGACTCAGATTTTCATGTTTTTCGGCACGTAGTATCGATCGTTTCGCTCGCACTGGGGAAATGGGGCTACGAATAGAAACGTCACGGGGGACACGATACTGACGACACAATTGTAACAATGCAAAAGTCATGAACGGTGTATTTTTTTGTGTGTTTTTCAATATGTTTTTTTTTACTTCGTTATATCCTCAAACGCGTGCCTTGACGACAAGCAGAATCTCGACATTCAGCTGGATTAACGTGCGCGTTCAGAAAACACGAGATTTCAGTGAATTTTCGTAACGGAATGGAAAACAAATCGATCGTGTCGTTAGAGAAGATTTATTTATTCACTACCGGCGACTTTTATACTCAATATCCAGATTTATCGTACGATTTCAGTGAGTACTTACGTAACGAACGACAGGGAGTTGTTCACACTTCGGCAAGTACGGAAGTAGTGTCATTTGAAGGGCAACCAGACGCTAATATAACCGGCTTCCATCTTCGCGTGTGCGCGGTGCCGCGACGTAGCTGATTGGCTGGCGAGAAACGGGAGAAGCAGCCGTTCGGCCATCATCGTAAAGTCACGTGGTTCAGTTTTATCGAGCGGTTAAGAAAAAGGCGGCAAATTTGAATGCAATAAAACCATAAAAACGATTAATTGCGTGAATGTGGATTAAAAAATTGTTTTTATTACTCAAAATCATTTAAAAAAGAGTGTGAAAAGTTTTTATTGTGGAAATCCGATGGAATTTCGTCAGAAAAAGTTCGCGAATTGTTGCGCAATATATCGATTCCTGCTGGAGGGAGACGTTCGGCCTCAAGGTCACGTTGTGAGTAATTCTCAGTGTCACGTGTCCGAACGAATAATGAACTCGGTTTTCGCTCCGTTTTTAAACATTTTTCTGCTCAATTACACTTCATGGACCTTCCGCTGCTGTCCAACCAAATCTTTTCTCGTCTCAGCTTCGTTCATGTATATCGCGAGGTCAACGACACGGTGGGCATAACCGTACTCGTTGTCGTACCTTTAAACGTCATTGTTGCGTCAGAACAAGCAATTCGTCACGTTGCTGGAGTTTGTATCCTTTCGGAACGTCACAAACTACCCAATTTCTCGTAAATTGGAAACAAAAAGTTTTGCCTCGCCTGCTCCCGACGTCGCAAACTCAAGCAACTCAATTCCCGACGTGAATTCATAGAATTTAATGGAAAAAATTGCATTATTCGAAAAAAATCCAAATTGTGAAAATATTTTTGTAAAAATAATAAAAATAAAATTATTTACGAAAAATTTAGATAAAATAAATAAATATTTCGAAATAATGTAAAATAAATTCAAATTTTATAAATTTAAAGAGAATAATGAACGAGCAAGTAATTTTTGAAAATAAATGGAAATTTGATTTCAAAATGTAAATATTTTTCGTACCAAGCGACGATTTTGACGAAAGTGCTTGTCTGCGGTATCGCTGATTTCGCGTCAAAGATGCAAGAATACGTTGTGTGATTGAAATCTGATGAAACGACGTCATCTTCGGTGTAATGAAGAATATCACGAAGCTGATCGATCGACGCTTGTTTCATGACATTTTTCACTTCTTCGTAAGTCGCGGGTTTATTGAGTCTAAATATCGGAGCCGCGGAAAGAATTTTCAATTTTATTCATAATTATTTCCATTAAATCGTAAAGAAATCCGATAAAAATTTTCGTCTTTGCACTGAAATCGATATAAACGACTTTTTTTTTTAAGTTTTTTTTCTGAAATTTTATCGGATTTCACAATTTTGAGAGTTTTTTTTTTCTACAACGAGTAAAAAAAAAAAAAAATGAATCGCGGGTTGAAAAAAGCCGAGAGCCGACGTCTTTATATTCGTCAATGTCACCTGAAGGTCATGTCGCACAAGGAAACATTGGGCACAGGCACGCGAAATGCGATTGCCGAAAGCTTGTCCTTAAGTTCGGGGATGACCTTGGCCAAGCATTTGGCTGCTCCGGTCGACGTGGGTATTATGTTTTGCATGCATCCCCTTCCGTCTCGCCACAACTGCAGCAACAATACGTAACGATGCACAAAACAAATAAGCAAAGCTCTCAACATTGAGATCCACGACAATGGATTTAAAATCTTTTTTTCTGTCTCCGCGAGAGTCTGTCGCGAGAAAAACTCTCGCGGGATGTTTAAAAATAGATGGACCAATGACTCGCCTTTCCAGTTGGTCCATCGACCGTTTTTTGCGTCGCTGTCGTTGCGTGCACGCTCGTTATCATCGCCTCGATAACTTCAAAGTTATCGTTCATTATTTTCACTATCGGTGCAGCGCAGTTGGTCGTACACGATGCGCTCGAAATTACCGAGTCTTTTCGCGGGTTGTACGCACCATGGTTCACACCATAAACCAGGATCGTCGCGTCCGGTGATGGCGCCGTTATTATCACGCGCTTTGCACCGCCCTCGAGATGCAACTGCAACGATTTTTTCGTTACTCATCTCGATTTTTTCGATCATAACGATTTTTCATGATTTTTTCTCTGCCGATTTCGATTTTTTTTTATTGTAACGATTTTTCATGATTTTTTCGTTACCGATTTCGATCTTTTCGATTCTAAAGACTTTCCGTAATGATTTTTCGAATGATTTTCACTCACACTGGCTTTCTCCAGGCTGGTGAAAACTCCAGTCGATTCGATGACGATTACGACTCCGGAAACCCGCCAATTTATTTTCCCAGGATCCTTTTCTTGCGATGTTTTTATTTTCTTGTCTATTTCACACACGAAACATTTTTATTTACCGATCATTCTCATTATTTTGCACAGACGATAAAATTTCGAGTTTTTTGCGTTTTTGGTCGGACGTATTTTTCAAAATTTCTCGTTCTAAAATCATTTTTCGTACCACCGATCACCAGGGCATCGTTTGAACTCTCCACTGGCTTTTTGTACGCCCCATGAGACGAGTCGTACTTGAAGAGATAAGCCATGTATTCGCTCGGTATAAACGGATCGTTTATTTGTTTAACCTGAAATTTCCAAAACATCGAAATTTTGCATCAAATTTTTTTTTTCATCATTTTCTTACGCAAAACCAAACATTTTTCAAGGTTTCACCAATTTTGTCCGTTTTCAGCTCTAATTTATATGACTTTTGTGCCGATTTACCTCGATCCCTTTCTCGAGACACGCCCTGAGACACATTCGACCAATCCTACCGAATCCATTGATACCCACGGCTGCCATTATTTGATTTTATCACGATAACATAAACGCTCCGAGTCCCTGAAGTGTGCTCAAGAAATTCCTGACATCAAACTTTCTTTTGTTCCAATTCCGTTGAAAATTTGTGGAATCTTGTGAAATAATTGAGTTCCATTTCCAGAAATTTGTCTCAATTTTCGAAAATTTAACGAAGAAAAATTATTGTGACTGTGATTGTAAAATTTTTGTTGAAAATTTTCTATATAACCGAAAAAAAAAGTTTTTTAAATCTTCGCCATTGATTTTGACCGAAGAAACGTAACGAAAAATGTTTTTTCTTTTTTTTAATATAAAATTCGACGTTTGTCTACAAAATTCGAGAAAAAAAATCAATTAATCGTCGCTATTTTTTTTTCTTGTTATCCGCAGAATGAAAAACGTTTATGTATTTTAAAAAATCGTCGTTTGCGTACAAAATTCGAAAATAAAAAATTTTCAGCTAGAAATTGAATGAGAAATGTTCATTTTACATTATAATAATTCTCAAAATTGTCGTAACTGCACTGAAAATTCAATTTTGTCAAAATACGTCGATATTTTGTTGAATACAGCGAACTAAATATTTTGGGATGATTTCCAAATTCTCGTTATTTCGACAATATTTTTCATTGTAACGGAACTGTCAGCAAAATTTACGATTGGAATAACAAAAATTTACTTTCCGAAAAGATTTTTCAGAATGTTTTGAGCTGGAATGACAAAATTTTTGTGATTTTTCGAAAAAACGTTTAGTTTAACGTATCCAACAAAATATCGATCTTTTTCAACAAAATTTTCTTTTCAGTGTAGAATGATAATTATAAAGTAACAGCATATGAAAGCGAAAAGTATATGGAATCGAATTTCCAGGAATTTTCGTGCTTGCGACAATGAAAATGATAATAATCATGAGTTTTAATATCGTCGACGTGTTATATTAAAATTCCATGGAATTTCCATCGTGAATTGGGGATTAGCGATTTGCTGGAATAAGTTGAGAAGCAGGAACGAGTGCGTACAGTTTCGTTTGGGATTCGAGTGCGTACGGATCGTTGACGCGAGTGAAAAATTATTGAAAATTTTATCGAGGCGTGCGAAAATGATTGAAAGCATGGAGGAAACGGTAAAACTGTTGAAATCGTGTGTCGTAGCTCACCAGGGTGGAGTGCCGCAGGAGGAATTGGACGGTGAATATCCAGGAAAATCAAATTCTATTAGATTAATAAACTTTCATAATTTTTTCTACAATTTCGAAAAGCTGCGTTGTAAAAATATAGAGGGATTTTCGGATTGAATGTTTCAATTGATTTGCAGACCAGTTTCGCCAATTCACGGGCGATCACATTCCGTACTTGAGCCTCGGGTTCAACAGTCTCTACGAATTTCTCGGAGAGGTGAAAGAATTGGTGAAGAAACGCAATTCAAAAAATGAACTCGTGTTCGTAGTAAATCATGACCCGAAAATCGCTCACATCGCAAACATGGTCGAGAAGCAGAAAAATCCCAACAATCCTTTGCATCGCACCAAGGTCAGTTGGTTCGCGAAATAAAGAAAAGAAAAATAAAATCACCAGGTTCGCTCATTCATTGGATTTCGAAAATTTCGTTCACAGCCTCAAAACTTCACTTCCAAGAGGAAAGCTCCGAAAGAAATAAGACGAGGACGTAAGGGATGCAAACGACAAAAGTACGATGGAAAAGATCGTGTCCGTCAATGGAGCCAAAATTACGATCGCTACAATTCTGCCAGCGAAGATGGTACGAACTCTCAATGATTTTTTCCACACATCGAAACCTCGTGTCGGCGAAAGATTCGGCCGAAAACGATGTAAACTTTTTTTTCTTTAATCTCCAGGAGAATACGACCGGATGAGTGGCTCAGACGAGTGGTTCGACGACGAATACAATCGTCCAGTGAAAATAATAGAAAGACCACAGAAACTGGTGAGTCTATAATGCTTCCCGAAAATTTACGATCGCCCGATTCTCACTCGCAACTTTTTTTTTCATCCTTTCTCCTAAGGACGTCGTTCACGAGCCATTGGTCAATGGCAAGCAACTCATTGGCGACGATTTCTTCTTACAACTCGCCATTCGTAACATCGGATCCCCCGTGTACAGAAATGGACGTAAGTTTGTTTTTCTCCCATAATTTACTTTGCATCTTGCACGAAAAATAATGAAAATTACAAAAATTTTGAAATTTCACATAAAAATGGTCAATTTTAATAAAAAAATCGTAAAAAACAAATAAAAACTGCACTTTTTTCTGTTTTTCGTTTTTCTTTTCCCAGCCTGCACCGCTTTGAGCACCGGTCTCTGCAAATCTGGCCAGACCATCAAGGAGTGTACGCGACGTTTGAAAAAAGTGGGAGTTTTGGCGAACAAGTTGGTCATTATGCTCGGTGCCGAGGACATTTACAGGGTAAAAAAAAATCTGTAACAATTCTTAACAACCCTCAACACTAAATTTCACATTTTCCGGATTCTCCGATGACTTTTGGAATTTTTATGACCAGATAAAAATTCTTTCGTCTCATTAATTAAAACGAAAAAGTCTGATCGATTTGAATGAAAAATTCAGGGTCACTCGAGCGAAGAAATCATCGAGGACATGGAGGAACTTCTTCTGTGTCTTGAGAATCGTCACGCATTTTCGAGATCGGCAATAACTCTCTGCACGATTCCTCCCCTGGCGAATCTTCACATTCACGGTCACAGAAACAAGCTGGAAAATTTGGAACGATTCAACAATTGGATCAAAGAGCAAACAATCGGTTGCTTCAACGATCGTTGGCTTTCCACAGTCAGATACAACCTCGTGGATTTCCACAACAAAAATTCCACCGTTCGAGGCTCGACCGACTACGAATTTTTCCAAATGTGAGTTTCAATTCCTCTGAATATTTTTTCCATGCCAAAATAATTCCTCAACGTCCTTCTAAAATACAAAAAACACGTGAAAAAAGCGAAAAAAATCTTAACCGACGAGATTTCCCATGAGAACTGCAAAAAAAAATGGTATTTCGAAAATGTTTGTTCCAGGGATGCCAGAATGGTTTCAGGAACGTCTCAGCCTTACGTTCTTTGGAGCCATCGTGGTCGTCGGTTGGCGATGAATTTGCTGCGTTCTGGGTCGTAGAAAAAAAAATTTTGTCCGAATCGCCCGTCCTGAATGACTCCATTGACGCAGAAACCGTTGGTCGATATTATTTGTACATAAGTTTCTCTAATTTATTAAGGATGACCCGAGTTTTATGGCGGAAAAGTGTGAAAAATCGATTTGGCAGTGATAAACATTAATTTCTATTGATAAAATGTCAAATTAGGAAAAGTTTCGATATTTTGTACTTTTCTCAGTGCAGCACGCGTACGATTAATTATCTTAAGGTTATTAGACTATCGCTAATTAGTCTTTCCCATTGCTTATTTTTTAAGATTTTAGGTTACGATTTCCCATTGTTATTGCTAAGCTATTTATAACGAATGTTTTTTGCTGCATGTGCATGTGTGTGTAGAATAATTTGTAAAATAATAAGTATGTGTAAAAATGAAAATATTGCGGGCAATCTTCGGTCATATGAATCGGAGTCAAAATCGAAAAAGGTTGTACAAAATAAACATTTATTTCGATGGAAAAAAATCGCCTGTTTTGCGTCATTTACTAATTTTTTTTTCATCTCGAGCCTCGATCCATTTTTTTCATCTCTTTTTTATCAATAAATCGAGAATGAGTTCTCGAAAAGTTGAGCCAAATCCTCTTCGGACTGTTCTCTCGGAGCGAGCTTGGTGATGCGATGCTGCGAATCAATAAAATGAATAAATAGATAAATCAATTAAAAGAGGATTTTTTTTGCGTTTCTTCGAGGCGAGATTGAGAATTTTTGGAGAAACTTTCTTACTTGAGGCAAAGTTCCTTTGACCAGAGTCGGAATGTCGTCTTTTTTGAATCCCAGCTCGGAAAGTCCGTTCTCGACTTTCATTATTCTCATGTAACCTCTCACCGTGTCCGCTAGAATTTTTCCAGCATCTTCTTTTCTCGCGTTTCTTATATCGGCGCCCAAGAGCTCCGCAGCTTCCAGATGTCTCTCCGGACACGCGGCTCCCGTGAACGCGAAGACAGCTGGTGCTGAAATTACTACCGACAGTCCGTGTGGTACGATCGGATGGTCGTCGCTGTAGCCCTGAGTGTCACAAAAAAAATTCATTCTCGAATTCCTGAGACGTGTGTTTTGTTTTGGCTCGATAAATGATTCTCGAGGTTTAACGATTTGTCTTTTATCTCGTCGTCAAGCTGAACTTTTTTATTATTTTTCTTCAATTTCGTTCGAATCTGCCTCGATTTTGAGGAACGTTTGGGTCCGTTCAATTTTTATTATTCTGTGGAGAGAAAATGAAGGATTTTTGCTAAAACTTTCAATTCACATTTTCTTGGAAATTACGAAAAGTTTGACATTTTTTGCCAAATTTCCGTGGTAGCAAAATTTCTCAGTGCTGAAATTTCTCACAGACATGAAATGAGACCAGAAATCCATGATTTCATATCGTCACACCACTGAAAAGAAATTTTTCATGTAAAAGATTGAAATTTTGCTGAATACCATCGACTTGACGTTTTTTTTTTGAAAAATCTCAAAAATATTTACATTGCAGCGAGAAATATGCTAAAGAGTCTCTTCGAAAAGTAAATTTTTGTCATTCCAATGGTAAATTTTGCAAATAGTTTCATGTAAAAGGAAAAATACTGTCGAAATGACGAAAATGTTGAAATTTTCAAAAAATTATTTCAAAGTTATTTCAAAATTATAATTTCAATAATAATGAAAAAATATTGAGGTTTTTTGACAGTGAAATTTTTATTCAATTTTCTCTTCTATACGATTAATTGCGTGATCGAAACGTGCGTCGCGCTTTACCTGAGGCTGGAATCCTCGGACGTTGCCGCTGATTGGATAGGAAAGACCGTGACAGAGGTGGACACCGGCATTGCCAAAGCCAACGCCAGCCATGGTGCTGGCGAGATGCATGTGGCTGCGAGCTTCAAGATCGTCGTTATGGTAAACAGCCCTTTCGAAGTATTTCCGCATGACTTGAAGGGCGTATCTGGCCCAAACGTCGCTGACAGGATTGCTGCCTTGATAAGCGGGTCTGAGGATGGGATTGGTGGGGCACGGAGTTCTCTGGGTGTAATTGATCGCGGTGAAAGATTCGAGAGCGTGACAGAGCACATCGAAGCCCGAGTAAGCGCAAACTTTCTCAGGCAACGATAAAGTGTGGAGAGGATCGACGATTCCCAAAGTTGGCCTGAGGGCGCGATTCGCAATGCCAGTTTTGGCTTTCAGCGGACGATAATCGAATATCGATACGCCTGTAGTTTCGGAGCCTGTGCCGGAAGTCGTTGGCACCGCGATCAATGGCTTGAGCGCCACCAAAACTGGCTTTCCTTTGCCGATTGGAGCATTCACGTAATCCAACAAATCCGCTTCCCTGTCGCACGAGTACAAGTTGGCAGCTTTGCAAGTGTCCATTACCGATCCACCGCCGACCTGGTTCAAAAAATATCAACTACAGATTGTTCAAAACTGTCAAAAACAACGCGTCAACATTGGGATACAAATTTTTGTATGAAAATTCTCCAGATTTCTGGAAAAATCTGGAAAATTTTTCTTGCTATTATTTACCGCGACAAACGCGTCGTAATTTCCTTTCTTCGCGAATTCGATGGAATCCTGGAGACTGGCTTCGGTTGGCTCGACCCTGACCCTGTCATAAACGTCGAAATTAACGCCGTGTTTGGCGAGACTGTCGATCGCAGTTTTGACAGGAGCCAGCGTGGCCAGATGCGGGTCAGTCATCAGGCAAGTTCTTTTCACTCCCATGTTTTGTAGGTCCATTCCCAGCTCGCGTGTCACTCCGATACCGTAACGAATTGTCGAACAAGCCATCTGGAACGAGAACAACAAGTTTAAAGTCTTTGAATTATTGGCTGAGGGAAGAAAAACAAGTTTCGACGTGAAGTGTTGACGCGATTTTTCTTGCTACGAATGCACGTCATTGCGAATGCAGATTTTCAGCGAACGGAGCGATCGCCATTACAACAAAAAAACACAAATTTGTTTTCCACATGCATTTCCAAACCTCCCGGAGCGTGCAACGGAGAATTTTAATTTCTTATCTACTGGAATGCGTCAAATACGTTGCGTCTGTATATTTGTATATGCCTAAAGATTACGGCGACGATTGCATCGTGACCGGGAAAGGCTCGATTATTATCTCGAATAATGAAGCAACTCAAAGTTTGTCTTGTCATTCAAATGCTTCAAACTATCCTCGAGAAACTTATTCTTTACGCGATAGTCACATTTTCTTTAAATTGTTGCATTGAAAACTCATTTTTCTTCAATATTCAAAAAAAATGTTGAATTTGTCTTTTTTTTTTACCTCGAATGCATATTCATTTGTTGGAGTTGAGGTCGTTGCTGTGCTGTTCGATGCACCAGGATTTCCATGCGCTGGACATCGGCAACTGCAATCGTAACATTATTTTTTTTTCAAATTTCATTATCGGAAAATGAAACGTTGTCGAAATATGGAAAAAATTGTATCTCAGCCGATCGTTATTGACAGGAAATAAAAATTCGGGGATAAAAAAGAAAGAAAAACAAATCGAGTCAATTCTTTGGCATGTTTTGCAGGAAAAATTGTGGAAAACGAAGAAATTATTTGTTATTTCTCTGGAGCGATTTTTTTTTCCAAAAAGATCGAATAATAATTTTTTTTTACTCCAAATTTTTCATGAAATGTTGGCCTCAGTGCAGGTTTTGTCAAAGGCACACGTCAGCACTTACGATTGTGAGGAAATGACTTGAAGTAAATCGAGGGCACGTCTCCTGGGCAACATTTTAGAAATTCTGGAGTAAAGTTTTTAACGAAAAATTCAACTCGGGAAATGAAAATCGTATGAACCGCGCCGCGTGACTCGTTCCTCGCGCAAGCTCCAACTCTCGTGAAAACTCTCGTGAACTCGTCGTCGAGCAACTCGTCCTGTTCCCCCTCCACAATCCAATTGCCGATGACGCCCGCGTTGTTTGTCGGAACTTGCCTAGCCAGATCACTTGACCTCCACAAATTATTTCCAGGAGCGTATCATTCGGAGTATTCGAGATTTATTTGCTCCGGAATCACCTGCTTCATTTTTACATAAAAAAACCAACTTTTTCAAATTCGATTGATTGGAAAATGAAAAATTGCTGAATTACTTCAATTTTTCGTGCAGCATTTTTGCTCCGGAAGCTGCAGAGTCGAGAGTTTTTTTTTATCAAGAAAAATTCACTTGAAAACGATGAAAATTTAGGTCAAGATAGAAAATACGATTCGAAATTTCCTTGAGCGATTACGATCGAGTGTTTATTCGAGGGAAAAATCGTCGAGGGTCTTTATCAACGAGAGAGTTTCACTCCCTGGGCTCCAGATATATTTTGAACAATTCAAAAAAATGCAATTTTTGCGTAGCCTCTTGCACGAATCTGTAAAATTGAGTTCGACTTGAAAAAAGTACGAAAAAGTTTCTTTACGAATTTTTTCAACAAGGATAAGGAATTTTTATGTTGAAATTTGAATGCGAAGACCAATTTTTCTCGTTCCACTCGTAATTTTCTTCCTAATTTCGAAATCGATGCAAAAAAAAAGAATAATCAGGAGGTGCGTTTGATATTTGTTGGATATTTTTATTAAAATTGTTATATATTATTTACAGCGGATAGTGCGAATACCATGAGCCTGATCGGCAGGATCTTGAATATAATTTTTATCATTTCTTGAACTCCTTAAAATCGTCTTGATATTTAACGATCGTAATATTAATACTTAAATAAAAAGAAATAAAAGAAAAGTTGTATCTTTCTCGATTTATCATCGACGATCGCCTCGTAATACCGTAGTGCAGCTAAAATCTACGAACATGAGCGTAATTTAAGGTACAGGCACACATTTTTTAAGTAGTTGCGATTCGCGAGCGATGCAAAGGACTTTAAATTCTAAAATGGGAATCCCCTTTAAAAAGTCAAAATAAAAATGAGTAGAATTTTGTTCGAGATGAAAAAAATCGCCTCGCAAAAATAAAAAAAAAATTTTCTTCCATTTTTTTTGTGGTGACGTATAAAATTTTAGAATTTTGCGCACTCGTCGCGATCGCTTCCGAAGTAATCTCCGTTTTTCTTCAGCTTATTCGTAATTTGTTCGTATCAGCAAAAAGGTTTTTGCACATTTTTGTGAATGTTGTTTTTTTTCGTTATTTTGTAAAGTTACAGACTGCATGTCGCGTAGCGTATAAAAAAATTGTATGGCTCGTCGCATCGTGGAGTGATAAGAAGAAAAAACCGCCCAACACTCGTTCAGTAACCCGGGGAGACGTATTTATCTTTTTCACAGTATGCAAAAATAACTAGACGCTAGAAAAGGGCTTAAATAATCGATCGATTAATTTATTATGTAGATATTAAAATTACTGCGGTTGGCATCTCGTTGCCGTGGTAATGGAATCGGGGAAAAATTCAAAGGGCATCACTGCGTCTCGGACATTCTTAAAATATTCCTCTTGGTCCGAACTTTCATATCGAATAATAGGATTTATGAATAAATCTTGGAAGACAACGAATGGAGTTGAATTGCTGCCTGGAATAGAAATTGGTGCGAGGTTGACATTTTTTTTGCCTCTGAATTGATCAACAATTTAGCAATTCTCAATTTTTTGTGCGTTTTTTGTTGGAACGTTTGAAAAAGTTACAATTTTTTGTGCTCGAAAGAATTTCAATCGTAGGAGATAAAAAATTTTCGCGATTTTTTTCTTCTCTCGATAATTCTTTCGAGGGACATTTTTCCTTATTTTTCTTACACGCTCTCGGGGACGATCTTATCGTAGTGGAAAGTACTGCTGGAATAAAAACTGCCACGCTTCGGCATGTGCGGGGTCGCGATTTCCTCCTGCAGAGGCTTGTAAACGAGACCACAATTCTTGTTGTCGACGAGACCTTGACGAAGCATCATCGGCGGCCTTATCACCGGACCACGGCCTCTCGACTTGGATATCAATTGAGCCAGCTTCACAAACAGCAAAAACATCATCACAGAAGCCAGAACTACCGTCACAATCTGCCAAGTTGTCGATCTCCACAATGGGAAATCGATCTCAATGTCTTCCGAGTATCCCGCCGTGTTAACCTCATCGTACTCTTGATACTGATCGTGCCACATTGCGTCTTTTTCGTCCAATGGCGAGTCTTGTCCAAGCTGAAAAAACGAACGACCCAAAAATCAAGAAAACGTTGAAAATTTTTTATATTTTTGTCAAAAATTCATTCATCTAATTTTTAGTTTTTTTACGAAAACGTTTTGGCTCACAATGACCGAGTGAGCCCTCAAAGGGTTAAAAAACGTCGAAATGGGATTAAAAACATTTTGGGAGACGAGAAAATCGTGAAATTTCTGGATATCGATTGCTTACCTTGAAGTCAGGGAGACCGTCGACATCGAGACTTGAGAGACCGTCATCGGAGGAAGAGAAAGTGGGAATATGTTTGATCGTCTTGGTGCCCATGTCTCTGGACGGTGGACCATCCTCTTCGTTGTCACAGACGTTTCTCGCGAGATCGGTCCACTGGCTGACGCCTCCGGTCTCGGCGTAATCGTTGCCTGCCATTCCATAGTTGTTGACGTAACCGAGAACCTCGGTAGGTGTGACTCCGTGATCGATGAGCCACTGAATCGCGAGGTTGAATTCCTCGTCACACACGAATGGATTGTGCGATGCATCCAGCCCAGACAACTTTGGCATTGCCTTCAATTCCTCGTGAGTTATTCGTTTCAATTCGTTGCCACGAACCGAGATGAATCTGGCGAATAAAAAATTGAAAAAAAGAAAAATAAATCGTTGGTTTCCGGTAAATTTTCATTTTTTGTTTTTTTTTCTTCACTAAATTGTCCATATTTTATTTTTTTTTTCACGAAAACTGAAAATAAATGGCAACCTTTTGGTTGACAGAGCATTTTTGGGGTCAAATTGACTCAGTATGTACTCGGAGGGTCAAAAAAATATGAAAAAATCAAATAAAGAACTTTTGGTGCGGAAAAATTACCTCAGAGATTTGAGGGGCTGTCTCGCTTCGCTCCAAATTCTTCGTAGTTGGCACCTGCTGACGTCGAGTCTCGACAAGACAGGAGTTTGCAGGAAAGGCGTTACTTGAAGACTCACGAGAGGATTGCCAGCGAGATTGAGTTTCAAGAGTGTATGAGCCCCCATGAACATTTTAGGCTCGAGAGTGTTTATCATGTTGTCGGAGAGGTCCAGCTCGCGGAGGGACGACTGGAACTTGAGGAGACCGGTGGGCAGACGAGCCAAACGATTTCTCGCGAGGTTCAGTCTCATCAGAGCTGGCATCGAGTTGAAAGTTCCTTCGGTGAGCGTATCGAGACCGCAGTTTGCACACTCGAACCGATAAATCCTGTCGGTCGGAAATTTTGCAATAAATTTCACAATTCATTGACAGGGATGAAGCAAATTAGGCAATTATGATTAAAATAATTACGAATAAGTGTCGTATTCGTTGCCGAAGACCCTGAAGACCGGAAGCTTTCCCAGACCAGGATTGTCGTTCATTATGACGATTTGGAGTCTCGAGTTTGTTCGCAAATGGTGTTCGTTCAACGAGGTGATTTTGTTGTCGCTGATATCGAGATAAGTCAATTGATCGAGGTCGGAAAATGCATGTTGATGAATTCTTTTGATACCGTTCGATGCGACGTTCAATTTTTCTAACGCATTCGCCCCGATGAGATCATCTTTCGTTATGAACTTGATGCGATTGTGAGAGACGTCGAGGTTCGTTAATTTCGAGCTTTCTTGAATGCCAATGCTCGTCAAGCCGTTGTCTGTAAAAAAAAGAGCGAAAAAACGATAAAACACGATGATTTGATGATCGGGCCATTTTTTTTCGAGGCTTGAAAATAAATTGTCACTCACAGCTGATACGGAGAGTCTGGAGTCCCTTGGAAAGCGCGCCCTCGGGAATCTGGGTCAAGCGATTGCCTGAAAGGTCGAGTTCGACGAGCGTATCGATCGACTCGAAGATCGATTTATCGATGCTCTGGAGTTTGTTTCTCTTGAGATCGACGAAAGCGAGATTGGGCATTTTTGAGAAAGCAGCTCGTGGCAAACGGACGATCGAATTATCGGAAAAGTCCAACTCGGCGATGCTCGTCGAATTGAAAATGTAATCTCTCGATTTGAACCAATCGCGATCGAACATTTGACCCGAAATCGTCAACAAACTCAACTGCGTGTTGTTGACGAAATAATCCGCTTCGAGCTCTTTCAAACCGTTCCTCGTCAGGTTCAGGGCAAAGAGATAATCCGTACCGTTGAAAGCGTTTCTGTCCAGTCTCACTATTTGCGTGTCGACGATCGTGATCGATTCCAATTGTTTCAAACCGCGCGAATGAATCGGCTGTGGCCCGAGACTTATTTCTCCAGCGTTTTCCAGCCTCAGGTGAGCGATTTCCGTACCGAAATTTTGATTATCGATGAGTTTGCTGCATCTACAAAGTTCACAAGCAAAAAAATACTTTAGACTCGCAAAAACGGTCCGGAGTGGGTCGAAATTTCCAAGGCCATTCCAAAACTACAAAAAAACCAAAAACGCTATCAAATGAGCTACATTTTGCAAGCGAATAACTTTGTTTTATTGCAAAGAGAAGCAAAATGTCGACATTACCGTTCGCAGGCCTTGAGGTCTAACGAAAATGACTTTTTTTCTTTTTCATTGTCCGTTCAATTTAAAAAAACCATGAAAATTTATCGTACTGAAGTTTGCATCGTTGGAATGCAACGAAATTCTGTTTTTTCTTGAGCAGATCTCACGATTCTCGTTCGATATTTAATCAGGACAATAACACGATCGTTATTTTAGGATTCAAACACAAAATTGCTACGAAAAACATAATTGTTTTTTTAATTGAACAAAAAATTGAGCGAAAAAGTATTTTTCGTTGGACTCCAACGTTGGAAACTTCAGTGTCATGAAAATTTTAGTAGATTTTGTGTTTGGATCCTAAAAAAATATCGTTTAATTGTCCGGATAAAATATTGACGAAGAATCTCGTTATCTGCTAAAAAAAAAAAACGGAATATCGTTGCATTCGAATGATGCGAATTTTAGCATCACATTTTCAACAGGCGGACTAAAAGCGATTATTTTTAATCCCGGAAATCTGAACCAGAAACAAACGGGAAAACGAGGCCGAAATTTCGTTCTAGAGTCAAAATTGTTGTACCGATTCGCGTGAAAATGGAATGCTCGGTTTATAATATTACACGGAGAGAAAATTACATAAAAAATTATTGTTACTGGTACCACGTCGTCCCTCTAAGAAATTTGAGCAAAAACGTAGTGAATTTTCACCTAAAAAACGGCGAAAAATGTCATAATTTCCGCGATTTCGATAGAAAAAGAAAAATTACCACGTTTTTGCTCAAATTTCTCAGAGGGACGACTTGGATGATTCTGAAGTTTGCAACGTTGAGATTCAACGAAAAACATTTTTTCTATTGATTATTTATTGAATTTTGAAAATCGTGGCAATTTTTCGAGTCGATTGAGTTTTTTGGTCGCAAGAGAGAATCGTTTTATTGGCCGGACCAAATATTCAATAATAATTATTGGCTCTGCTGAAGAAATAACAGAATTTCGTTGCATTCCAACGATGCAAACTTCAGCATCATCGACTTGATACCAGGCAACCATAATAACATGGTAAATTTTGATGTAATTTCATCTCCGTGTAGCTTGTTCATCGTAAAATTGTTCTCGATTCTTGGGATAGGAGAAAGAAGTGAGAAAATTTAGATCTTACTTTGCTGTCGTAGAAGCAGCGTATTGACCGGAGCATCGGCAGTAATCCGGACAGTCGGTCATTAGCTCTTCCTCGTCAGCAATGTCGTCTTCAACGCTGCTGTCTCCATCGTCGATGCTGCCGGGGGTGAGAAGTACATCCTCGTCCTCGTCATCGTATTCGTCGTCTGCATCCTCGTCCTCGTCATCATCATCATCATCTTCATCATCGTCTTCGTCGTCTTCGTCGGTATTATCTTCGTCGTACGCCAATTCCTTTTCCGCTTCTTTCAGAGCCTTGAGTGCTTCTTTCTCCGCGAATTTCGCTTTCATGGAATCTTTATCATCATCGAACAGCGTATTTGGTGAACTGGGAGTGACTCGCACTCGTGGTTTCTGCGTGCTCGAGACACGAGGCTCGTCTCTCGATCGTTGCGCCTCGGCTTTTACCGCTTTGGCCAATTCCTCTTGAATTTGCTGTGAATTTCAATTTTTAATGAAATCTCGGACTTTAAATTGTTGCGAAATCGATGGGGCAAAAATTATAAATATTTGGGCAAGGTCCTTTGGCGAAAAATGGTCCCAAAATTGTTGGCGACGCGTGATTTTTATTGAAAATGAATTTGGAATTAATTTTCAAAGAGAAAAGTTAAAAAAACAAAAAATTGATCGTCTTTTCGGTTTTAATTGATAATAATGGACCAAAAAATGTTGAGACGGTTTTTTTCGCAAAATATATTCTACAAAAATTTACCGTAAAAACTTGAGAACCAAAGATTTTTCAATATCGACGATTCGAGTCGCGTAATTTGCTCGAAATTGACACAAATAACTCGATAAACAGCAACCAATTACCTTTGCAGTGACAGAATCTTCGTCGAGCGATTGAATTTCTTGCAAAAGCACATCCTTGGGATTGGTGAATGGATGAACGAATTCTGGGTTCGGTACAAGTTCGTTGGGTTCCGAAACATACGTTTCCGCCTTGAGCGTCGAAAGAGTGAGATTTTTAGTGATTCTTTGAGCGGTAGTCGCCGGAGACGTGGATATTGTCGCGGGAGTCGTCGGAGAAGCTTCGACAGCGAAGATGGTCGCCAGCAGTAGCAGCAGAGCTGCCCGAGACTTCATCGTGTCTCGTATATCTGAAAATCAAACCGAAATTCGTTACACAAACCAAAATCAGAGTCTCGTGTGCCAAAAATTGGGATAAAGTGAGGGCGAGAATCGCACAGTGATCGAAAATTGTGACGTTCTCGTCGAGGTCCGTCAAAACCGAGAAATTCGAGCCGGAAGTGGGGAGACCATGCACTGAACCGGAAGTAACGAGAGAATCTCCCAAAAAAATCGATCAGAATCTCAAAAAAATTGAGCAAAAAGGGAAAAGCACTTTTCCGAATTCCAGAGATTCGTTATCGAGAATCATTAAAATCGATCGCGCATTTTTTTTCGAGAGCAAACAGTTCACTCGAGCCGAACCATCTCGTTCAGCATTTTTCTGGTCTCTGCCGGCTCGCACCTTGTTTACACTGGCGAAAACAGACTCGGCAATAAAGCACAGAAAATTGTATTGGTGCCACAGAGCACAGTGTGTCGTACACACGAGATAACTCCCGGGGCACTTGGTGAACGAATGCCAGAGACGTGTGCAGCAAAATCTCTTGTGAGCCTCTCGCATTATGTACGCTGTATTGGTTTTATTATAGTTCACACACACACACACGAACGGAGCTTCATTCTGACGCGTGAAAAAGGGGCGGGCAAAACCATTTAATTATGCGAGAACGAAGGCAGTTACGACGTTTTGATTCTCGCTGACGACGGACGATGTTTATATCGATTGCTCAAGCTCAGAAAGACGTTGCGATTGTGCTGAAAATCCGATAGATACGTCCTCTTGACTCCGAGCCAACACACGTCTGTGCGAATAGGATAAGCAAACTCTCCAACACTCTCGAGATTCGAGGTGATGGATAGAGCCACGAAGAAAAGGCTGAGGAAGCGAGCGAGACATGAAGAATCAGTGCGACCAAGACGAAGAAAGCAGAAGAATTATTAATGTTTTGATCGCGATTAAGAATGATAAATGTTTCGTGTTGGAAGACAAAAATTGACGAGATAAAAGCGCAAAGATTCGTACAGCAATACGCGCGTACCTTTCGCTTCACAAACGCGACGATCATGTGCGCCAAACTTTCATGTGATGATACTGATTAGACCTCACGATATTATATTTACGAATGCTGGGCGAGGCCAATGCGAATGAGCAGATAGACAGAGGCGAGAATTCATCTCGCGGAGGAAACAGAGAGAGATCGTGGACCCGTGCGGAGAAAATAGAATCAGAGTTACAGATACAATGCAAAGGTGTGCCCTCTCATTTGTCAGCATCATTGCCATTCCATCGCTTTTACCGCAGAGACACATCGTTGGAATTTCAATTTCCATTTCCCAAACGATTAATTCCCCGTTTTCAAATCTCTCTTCGTCTGGCTCGTCGCTATTTTTCGTTCCAGCTTCACGCGTCATCGTATGCTCAACGAAAAATCAGCCTGGATCACGTGTTCGTATTGAATTGCAAATCGCCACTGTTTTTTTTTCATACATTACTCCGGCAACACGTCGTTTCTATTCGAACGTGACGTTCGATTGATATCGCCAGAAAAAAACGAGTTTTTGGTTAGAAAAAAAAATCTTTCTCGCCTTGGAACGCGTGGCTTTAAGTCAGAGTTCAAAATTTTTTCGTCTTGCCGATGCGAACGAATTTTTTCCTCATCAGCAAATCAATTTTGGGGAATTCCGTTTGAAGGAAAAATTGCGAGTCTTTTTTTATTACGATTAGAAGAGCTCGTCACGGATTTTGACTGACAGCCTCGTGGTCGCTGCTTCAATGGTCCTAAAGCCATTTGAGAATTATCGTAGCTCGTAAAAATTCACTACGATTCGAGTTTTAGCGTGCGACACTTTCCTGGCGCCATGAAATTTACGATTTACTCTCTAAATCGTGCACGCACACGAGTCCGATTAATTCCCTTCGACCTAACGGTTCAATCATCTCGGAAGAAAATCATCCTACACTGAAAATTCAATTTTGTCAAATAACGTCGATATTTTGTTGAATACAGCCAACTAAATATTTTGGGATAATTTCAAAATGTTTGTTATTTCGACAATATTTTTCATTTGTAACGGAACTGTCAGCAAAATTTGCGATTGGAATGACAAAAATTTACTTTCCGAAAAGATTTTCCAGAATGTTTTTTGCTGAAATGACAAAATTTTCATGATTTTTCGAAAAACGTTTATCCGAACGTATCCAACAAAACAACGATCTTTTTCAACAAAATTATCTTTTCAGTGTAGGCATTCGTACAAATGTTTTCTGTCAATCATTGAATAACTTAAAGAATCGACTCAAGAAAAAATCGAACGGCCTGACGCAGCGAAATTCGGACCGAGAGCTCAATATTGTTGAAAAAAAAAATGTTCAACCGGTAATCTAAACATTTTTTCTTTTTTTTAACACTCGTTTGGTTCGTTTAGTTCAGAGTGTTAAAATAAATATTGCAAATCATTCGTTTTATCAAAAACTTCCTGTTCCTGTGGCATTGAGAACAAGAAACTCGAGCAAACTTTTTCCGAGCTCTTTTCCGGACATCAAGAAATTATTCTTGACTGCTGTTGAAACAATTTGATGATGTAACAATGTCTTATCATTTTTCTTATCAAAACCGATGAAAAAAATCACGATTACGAGAGACGTGGCATTTTACTCCAAAATTTCCAATGCATCGTTACTGAAAATCGTGCCCTGGAGCTGAGTGTCGAAAAAACAAAAAATTCATTGAATCAAAAACTAAAATTGCACTCGCAGGATCGAGACGCGACATTTACTTGATTCCTGGTCGTGATTAGTTGGCAATCAGCAACAAATTATCGTACATCCCAGTCCGTCGTTTTGAATATCGCGCCAATTCGTTCGCGTTCGTTGCAAAGTTCAACCGGTCTGCGTTTTCCAGAGGAATAAAAATAAACACAATGGAAACATTCCCTGAACGTGATAATAAATGAAAGATAAAAAAAATGGAGCTGATAACGGAATTTAAAGAATGTTGAGTGCTTTGGACATTTTTACTAAAAAATCTTAATGACTTTTTCGAAATTTCGAAACCAGCAGGTTTTTAATTATTAGAGCACAGCTGGATTGACCGCGAACGTGACAAATTGTTTGAATGAAAAGGGAACGATTTGCTCGACGTTTTCGATGTTGAACAACAATTTCCCGTTAATTAATAAATATAAACAAAAGCGACATCGTAAAGTAAATTTATTTGAAATTGAAGTTTCAAAATTTTCGCCAACTTTTCATTGATTGAATATTTACCAGCTGCTCGTATTGGTACGCCAAATATTTTGCATCATCGCGAGAACTCGCGTCGTCGTTCTCGAGAGATAAAAACGATACGGTCGTGATTGTAATCGCGGTTTGTCTCTCGACAAAAATCAATATTGCTCGTGGGCGGTTCGATTAAAAGACGGAAAAAAAAGTTTCCACGATCGTGTCTCCTGAAAATTTCTCTGCATTTCTTCTCTGTTCTTTGTTCGCCAGGTTGAAAAGTACAAATAGATTTATTACTTCGCGTTGTTCTGACAACGTCGTACGAAAACGTCAGTCATCTTTGGACAGTATCTCTTCGCCATCTTTCGTACCGATACACATGTTTATCTATATTCACGCCTGTAACGTATGCACGCGTGACATACTACACGTTGATAACAATGACGATATCTCCAAGGGGCTAAATACATGTGGCTGCCTACACTCAAATGCATTATATATAAATCGCTTATTTGTGTTATCTCACGAGCTCGATCGTTACCCATGTGTGTACAAGTTTCAACCGTTTAAGGTTGAGCCTCGTATCGAGCGGCCCATGAGTGCGAGACAGACGATTGCAAATTTCTACACTGAAAATTCAATTTTGTCAAAAAACGTCGATATTTTGTTGAATACAGCCAACTAAATATTTTGGGATGATTTCAAAATGTTCGTTATTTCGACAATATTTTCCATTGTAACGGAACTGTCAGCAAAATTTACGATTGGAATGACAAAAATGTACTTTCCGAAAAGATTTTCCAGAATGTTTTTTGCTGGAATGACAAAATTTTCGTGATTTTTCGAAAAACGTTCCGTTGAACGTATCCAACAAAATATCGATCTTTTTCAGCAAAATTTTCTTTTCAGTGTAAAAACTCAATTTTTTCTTCATTCTTCATTTAATTGCGAAGAGAAATCTCTTTTTTCGTAAAAAAAATTCACGTTGCAAGAATCGGGAAAATCGATTTTTCAACCGGAGGAATTTATCGCCGAAAATGTTTTTTTTTCTTTTTTCATGTTTTCTGTACGTTTTTGCTTTTGGGGGAGAATTTTTTTTTCGAGAATTCAAAGAATCCTTTTATGTTTGGGCTCGATCTATTCACCAGGTTCACGCAGAGTTTCGACTTTCTACGAGCTACCTGTATTTCCATTTTTCTTGTCGCTCTTGACAATAGAAAATGCGCCGAGTAGCCTCGCTCACACACACACGCACGTTGTTATCATTTGGGAGAGTGTTGAAAAAATATTTTCTCTCTCAAAGACGAGTTTATTCTTCGGTTCTATTGACTCGGGAATTTTTCATCCCGCGCACGTATGTGTGTGCACGGAGAGTCTTCAAGGGCTTCTGTCGCATCCACGTATTATTCGTGTAGATCGGAGACTGAGAATGGATACGCGCGGTGTTAAAATCTTTCGAGTCCCTGCGTGAAGCCGGAAGCCTGATCTTGGATGTTCAAAGCTCTCGAGAGACGTCGATGCAGTCGCCGAGGCATTTATTGGCCACCCACGAGAATCCACAGCTCGATTCACCAAAATTTCATCGTGAAAACGATTTTTTTTTCGCTCGTCGATCTCGATCGCGAGGATTTTGGTGAATGGAAAAGTTTCCATGGATCTCCAAGTTTCTCGAGCCTCCCCCCCATCGATTACGATCGTTTTCATGAGCCAATAATTCTCTCAGGTCTCTTTGCAGAGTTTCGAACGTTTGAAATCGTAAAATCGGTTTGAGACACGTGTGTTTTCTCTTCTTCTTGATTTTCTACGGCCAATGACTGTCGCCGATGTTGGCGCAAAGTAGAACACGAGGAGTGCACGAGGATCCTTATGCCTCAGGGGCATATCGGTTCCTCAGCGAGTATGCACGCGAGCTACACATATAGATATATCGCCGAGGGTTTAGCGAGGGCGCGCACACCAGCTGGAACCCATGACCGGCTCGCTTTGTTCGGATAGGGCTGGTCCCCACTCTGTCCCTTAAAACCTCTCGTTTCCTTTAGCGTTTATACAACATTAATGTGTGTGGATGAGAGTGTATTAAAGTCGTTGCTCGATGCACGCAGTCCAGGTAAAATTACCTGACCGGGGACCAAGCAGGTGGTCCGGTTTTCTTCGGGCGTTCGCCGCTTCTTCTCCTTTGCCCGGCGAGCAGTCCCTTGTCTCGCACACCAAGTGCCACCGAGCTCGCGAGGACACACGCACACACGTGCAAACCCTCGAGTCTAAAACCCGCCGCGCATGGAAAAGGTTAGGCAATCCGGTGTATAAATATATTTCGGGGAACCAAGAAACCCATGCGGTTCTTTCAATCTTCCAAATTCTCGGTGCATACGCCTTTCGGAATTCTTGATAGATTCTTCACTGAATCTCGACAGGAATTTGGAACAGGCTCGAAATTTCATTCATGCGATTTACCGCCTGAGATCGGAACAATAATAATTACTCGATTTAGGATTCTTCAAAAATTTTGCACCAACACTGAAAATTTTTCTCCTATGGAAACAAAATTTTCTGACGTTAAGGATTTTGAGATTTACAATTTCTTACTGTCCTCATCTAACTGCATATAAATTGCAGTCGCATTGCGTTTTTCAGTTGCTCAAAAAATTTCGGCTCTTCTGCTGGCCATCTGCATAAAAAATCCGAAATTTTTTGCTACTCGATTTTCCAAACTTTTTAACGAAACGTCATTTCAATTTATACGCTTTAGAATGACTCTGAAGTTTGCATCGTTGGAATGCAACGAAATTCGTTTTTTATCCTTAGCAAAAATAATTATTCAAGCGCAGAATGTAATTGTGTAAATTCAAATATTTTTCGTTGCATTCCAACGTTGCAAACTTGAGCATCATCGTTTAGATGGGAAAAATTAAAAATTGCAAATTAAAACATTTCAAATTCTAAACGTCACAAAACTTTTCTTCATGTAAGAGAAAACTGTTGGTTTTGATGCCAATTTTTGATAGTCATTCTTGAAGTGTTAAAGTATTGATTTTTCTAAAAACCCATAAATATGGCAGCCCTTGAATTTCCATCTCTCTCTCTTTATTTTTTTCTACCCATTTTCTTGCAACTCACTCCGACAGCTGGGAAAAGTGGATTCTGGTCGCGGTTGAATTTACAGGTAGGTACGGATGGGAAATCGGCATTTAAACAGTCCCTGTGGATTTTCCTTGGAGAAAATAAAGTTTGGACCGATTTCATGGACCGAGACGATCTTCACGAGTTCCATTAGTTTCTTTAAATCGAACTAATGCAGAGATTACGTGCGTGTGGAGTTTAATGAGGACGGAAAGTTTCAAAATACCGAAAAAATTGGTCGATTTCTCGAATTTTCCGTAAGTTCCGTCGTTTGAGGCTTCAGGCAAAATTTTATGATTCAATAATTTCGATTCAGTTCTCTCGGACTACGCAGAAGACGTTAAAATCCACGTCTCAAACGGTTCGCGTCCTTGGTGGTAATTAAATACGATGTAAATCGAGTTTTTACACAGATATCGATTCGTCCAGTCGACTATTGACCTTTCCATACAAAACGCGGCGGTTAGAATAGCGCGAAAGAGTGTTTGGTCTTGTACGTGGATCGAGCGGTGAAGCAATAATTATTGAATCGATCGTCTCGAATGACGAGAATCGATCCAAACGCGGGTCCATGATAAAACTTTCTGTTTTTTTTTCATCTCTCGGGTTTCGTTGAAAAGCTCCGAGACCAGAGTTTCGATAACGCAAAGCACACAGCAGTAATTATAATATTTATCGAGGATCTTGTGGTCTCGATCGATCGACGCAGAAAAATTATGTGAACGCAAGCGTGCGACCACATTTTATTGCTTCTCGGAAACATTAGGAAAAGATTTTCGTTAATCTCTACGCGATAAAACGCGACGTTATTCCAGAATGTGAGCCAGACGTTGTGCTCGATCAGTTGAATCGATCAAGATCGAAGAAAACTTTGAATTCAATCATCAGCTCGAGGCACGAGTTCCAGAAAAATTATAAACGTCGTGAGGTCAAAGTTCAAGCAGAAAGAACGATCGTGAATTCTCTCAAGTTTGATCTTCGAGGATTTATATAAATAATTCACAAAAATCGTTTACTCTGCGCGTCATTATCCACGATCGTTCGCGCGTTCCCGCGTCTCTCGCAAACCTGAGCAGATGACAATTGCTCGTAATTGCGTTTTACGCAACGAAACTGTCGCCCGCCGCCGGCGCTGTCCGTGTCACGCGCTTTCCCGCGCCGTATAGAACACGCAGTTGCATTGACACGAACGCCCGAGCAGGAGACTAAAAAGAAACGAGCGACGTATGATCGCTCGGTGACGAGAATGGCGTCGCGCACCCCGAGTTTAAATTCTTTTGAGCGTCATACTTTATGCATTTACATACTCACCTTGTTTCGAGTTATCTCACTGTCGCCCATTCTCATTAGCGTTGCGACTCTATTTATAACGTTTTTTTATAATCATTATTATTCTTTCGATCCGATCGATTTCGTGCGACGCTCGCGCAGATCATCGCAGTCAATTTTCGGAAACAATTCAAAAATAAAATCGAATTCATTCAAATTCAACGAGTAACGAGTTCGCAAGAAGAAGCGAAAAAATCCATTTGAAAAATCCGAAAGTTGCGATTTTAATGAAAAAAAAAAAAAATTGAATGAAAACCCAAACGAAATCGAACGAAAAGGTTTGCTAAATCTACAGAGTCAGATTTTTCTCGTTTAAACAAATTTTAATTTAAAAAAAAACCTGAAAATCGTTCGGTCGATGATTCGTAGGAAACCTGTATCATTTTTGTACTTGTGCTGTATGCAAACTCCTTCGCTTCCTTTTATCAAGAGTTGGCTCACTCACGGGCGGTCTGAGATAGCGTAGGACAATATCGCCATGGCAGCTTATCAGAGTACGTGTCGTATGTACTTTCAAAGCCTATATTTGTTTTGTCTCAGGTCTAAAAGCACGCATCAGGTATTTTTTTAAATACAGCTCTCTCATATAGACGCAAACTTCACGATGCTCTTTCCGAGGCGTTCCTTTTGCTGTGCGAAAACGGATATGGGCGCGACGCGATTCTGGGTTCACGAAACTTCCGATTTCTGCACGACGCACCAGAAACTCTCGAGTTTTCAAAATTCAACAAAATCCTAAAATTCCCTCTATTTTTCTCACTATATTTCTTGAATAATTCGTCGCGGGTCGTCGATCGAGTCTCTTTCGTAGGCAAATAACAAAAAAATTGAAGCCTATCCCGATGACTTGTTTTTTCTAAGAAAAATTCCTCAAAAATCGTCAATTCTTCGTGACGAATATTCAACCAATTGTTTTATAGAACGAAAACAATAAATCATCCATTTTGCTATCAAAATCATATCCAGAATGTTATCGCGTTTATCGTGTATCGCAGGAATTATTATCAGTTTTTTTCTCGTCACGTCGATTCCCGTCAGGCACTCGTATCGAGAAGTTTTAAAAAATTCTCGACAATGTTCAAGGAAGAATCCATCAGATGATCATGTGCAAAATTTCCATACGAAAGCGTAGAGGAAAATGGGGAAAGAAAAATTAGACGTTTAATGATCGTGGACAAGTGACAAAGGAGAAATGAACAATGAGGCTTAGCAACGAGAGATTAACATGAAAAGCCCAGCGCAGAAAAATGGAGTATTGATTATCGGACACCTGTGATTGCAGCTGGATGCTGTTTCGACATAAATTCTCAATGATTCAATTTCATCAGCATCACGAGCATTCGATAGAATTTTCCAATATTTCCTCGAACGTTCTTAATCACTCTCCGATGATTTGCTTTTTATCGACATATTTCAATGCAGCGATGACACGAATTTGCTTTGTTTTGAGACCGTCAGCTGGCTGATGATGAACGCAACTGCGTATCTCAATTTATGTATAAAAATGTACGTCCCAGTGTACGATATTTTACTGCTATAGAAAACGCTCAATTACGTCAACACAGAACAAATTCTACAGCGTGGGCGTACTGGAGGCCACATAATATTTGCATTATTTATAGTTTCCTCTTTCCTCAAGGGATTATTGTGACTTTAAATCGACTTTACTCCAAATCAAACCGATTCAACTGTTCGTGAATTATTTCGCGACAGAAATAATGAAAAAATTACACGATTTAAAATTGATTTCCCTCGAAAAATGTGAATGAAACAAACCGACGAACGAACGGATGGAAAAAATGCAAGTGCAATAAAAAAAATGCACTCGCCAAATTGGCTCGGACAGCTCGAAAAATACACGCAAATATTTCGCACCTTCTTTTGCTTTTTCGCAGGCAAAAATTCGCAATTTCTTAACTAACGAGTGTCGAGTGACAAATGAATAGAATAACTTGGCAAATTTTTTTCTCTTCTTCCTGCTCCGCTAGACTCATCACATTTGTCGACGATGACCATCGCGGACGGGAAATTAAACTTTGCACTTTTTCAAAGTTCGCACCAGCTCGATCGCTGCGCGATGCAACTTCCTGAAATATCCTGACTCGTCGACTTTTGCGGTATACGAAAAAAAATGTACTATCGAGGCTAATCACGGGTACGAGCTCCGTGAACCGTAGAGGAAATGACAAATATTATACAATTATCCAAAAAATTCTGTACGGAATTAATAACGAATTCGAAAAATAGGGAATTCTGAAGAATCGAGTTTTCTTACGTTGGCGATGGAAAAATTCCGATTTCCATTTCAGTTTCCAAATGGATTGAGAAGATTAAAAAAAAAAAGTCATCGCCATGGCTTTACGAACGATTTTTTCCAATTCAATTCACACGAAATCGTCTACAATTTATTTTTTCACAGAAATAATGTTTGGAATGATTTGAAATGTTTTTTCCGAGACTATTTGGAAAAATAAACGTGGGCAGTGCATTTGCCGAGCCACGAAGCGATTATTGAGATATTCACTGGCTGCTCAAAGACACCACATGGCTTACGGTATTCCATCGAATCCGATTCCCCACATCGGCGAGAATCGGCGAGAGAGTGACAGAACAAAAAGTTGAGACCGAAAAATCCATTTTTTTTTGCCCCCAACTCTTTCATCTCCTGAAACTTGCCAGAGAATTCGGGCGCGTGAAATACAAAGTCAAAAATATCTCGATAGCACGCTGTAAATCTCGGAGATTCTTCGATTGTCCGTCTCTCACGAATAACAAATAAAGTCTCGAGGCATCTTGACGTCACGAGAATATAAACGGTGTGTTGATGGAATACAAATCTGTATCCAGGGAACGCACACGCTATAGCGAATTCTCAGAGCGTGTTATTCGCCAGCAACGAGTCTAATGAAAACAGAAATTATTTGGATTCGAATTTGAAAAAAAAGCGATTAAAAACGCGATTCCCTCGACGAGGTAATTGCGCTCAATTATTTCAAAGAAAAATCCACAGATTCTTCGGTCCACAATGAGAAAAAAGTGGAGAAAAAAATCCTCACACGATGAGAAGAAATTCAGAAAATATTTTTTGCGATAAAAAACATTTTAAAGAATGGAGCAAACTGATAATTGATTGTTCGAAATGTTAATGGTCGACCAAGCAGAAAGAAGCAAAAACTCTTCGAATGGTTCGTTGATCATGAAGCGAAAAAAGGAGCGAATATAAATAAAAAAAAAACGGGAAAATATACATCGACTGACAGTTATGGAGGTTGCCTGGAAGCCTTGAAGTTTTGCTCGATCTCAAAGCGAGTTGGTATCATTTTTGGCTCGATTCGGAGTGTTCGAATGTCAACTAGCCTTCGGTGGGTTCTTTCCTCGCTGGTTTATGCACTCATCGAGCCACAAGGTAGTCAACGATCATGGGAAAAAGTATTTTTAGCCTTTTGTGTCGCACGATCCTTGAATTTCGTGCAACGAACTCGAAACTCTTAAAAAAAAGTCTTTAAAACAGGTGATTCCTAGTTCGAGATGAAGCGAGCTCAATTCGGAGGAAAATCCGGAACGAAGGATCAAATTTAGTAACGAGTATCCTGCTGACGGATGACGACGCGAGCCAGAGGGATTTACTCCTCGAAAACCCCGTTCCTCGGAACGAATCGTCGCCCGGACCTTTAATTGCTCCCAAGTCGAACGAATGCTTCAAAAAATTCTGGGTGGCTCAAGAAAACGGTTTTGGGTCACGTCTTTTCCGATGTACGAGACGCCATCAGTCGATTTTGTTTCGTGTACGGAACGAATTTCAATTTTCCGAGAACCAGTCTCGATCGCGACTGAGATCGAACGTGCTGGCATCAGCGAGTCGCATAATGATCGAGAGATCGCATGTCGCAGAGGAAACTACAATTATCGTGGACGATCGCGAGCCTTTGAAGTTCGTGCAAAACAAAATCAGAACATTTGTTTAAAGTTTTTCCAGTCCCAACGTTGATTCCCGTAAATCGCCTGATCGTGCGCGATTTTAATTTAATAAAATCCAATTAAACACGAAATGAGTTCGGAATTTTTTTTTTACATCGCCACAAGGACTCGTTCGTGACGAAAATACGGAAATCTCTAGAGCAAACGTTTTTGTCCAAGGAAATGCCTTAAAGGTCAGCCTTCCAAAAGTTTCACGCAAAACGTTGCGACGCGGAGTGAGCAATTAATTTTAATGCAAAAAATGCTCAATCGGAGCTTTAGCATTGGGGCAAAAACACAAAGAGCCGATTTGGAAAGTTTCATGGATGAAAATCGCGTCAATAATAATCGCCTTGTGTGCCGAGGGATAAATTCGCGGCAGTCAACGATCATGACAATTCCATCAATACTTGATCAACGATAAGTTCCCTCTCTCAGCGGCGTTTTTTTTTCACAACGCCCAAGTAATGTCATTGGACGTTGTTGTCGCTGCGTCATGGTATATTTATGGATGAAGAAACAGAGAGAGGAGAGCGAGAGCGAGACCAAGAAAGAGGGGCACGAAACTGACAAGACTGAAAAATTCGTCAGAGAATTGAGCGATAACGTTATCAAGGAGTTTCTGATGAATCGCGGTCGCCAAATTTTTCATCCTTTTTTTGCCGAACAAAGTAAAAAAGCTTTCGAAAAATGATTCTCCCGAAATGTCGATGCGTCATGTGCCAGGCTGAGCAGAAATTTCATCAGGTGTCAATATTTGCGCTCCTCTAAACGCGCTCAAAGTTCGCGTAGAGAAACCCAAGTTTCTCGTGTCTGTGAGCAAAGAGGGATCGAGTACTTTGGCGATTAACGGTCCAGGTTTATGCGCCGGATTTCACCGAGCTGTACCGCGAATACAAGAGAAAGAGACTCGACTGCTGCTTCCTCGCGACCCCTCGCGCTCGCAGCACCGAGAGTGAATAAGAGGCAACGATGATGGCGGCTGCGAGAGAGAGAGAAAAAGAGAAACAAGGGGAAGCTCGCGGCATATCTCGCGGTTGAGAATGATGCTCGCACAACACGGGCTCCAAGGAATCACCGAGAAAAGCCTCTCCGAAGCAAGGATACAGGATATTAACTCGTATCCGTGTCCATGTGAGTCTTTCTCAGTCTGCGAGGCTCTCCGTGCGCCTGTGTCGGTCTTTTCACATCGAGTATGTGTCAGGACAGTGCCTCGAGAAGAAAATACTCCAGGAGGTTCGATGAAGCGTAGCAAATAGACGAAAGTGCGCGCAATATCTATGGATACCCCATAAAGCCGTCCGCATAACGATGGACACGGGGAAACCCGTAAAAATGTATAAAAATATCAGGGAACAACGTTCTCGACGTTTTGGAGCGAGCTCGTCAACATAAAATGAGAACTGACCACACAATTGCCACGATATTCAATTACGACACGTTCGCTAATGAGTTTTGAAAAAGTTGAAAAGCAATCGGTACTCACTTGACTCCAAATTTCCACACGAAACTGCCAACCGATAGAAAAACTTGAAATTCACGTAAGACACTCGATTCTTCGCAGATTTTAACGAAATCAACTTTTCCGAAGGAATTAACTTTGTTGGAAAAAAAAAACGAATGGAGATTCACTCCGAAGGTGAAATCGAAACGCGCTCCTCGACAAACGCTCTTGTCGCTGGAATTTCTCAACTACGTACTAGTATCGTGAACGCACGAGTCGCGAGTCTGGGGCCTGCGAGTTATGCGGGGGCCCCCCGTACAAAAGCCCCGCTCAGGCTCCCCGGAGTAGGGGGCTCGTTTACGTTCGGATTCTCCATGTGGTGGGGGCAACAACGAACCAAGGAGATTCCAGCGGACTGCGCTCATCTCCTCTCGCCTCTCTGTTCGCTCGTTCTCTAGATTCTTACCTGCCCATTTTGCTGCCCACATACAAAACTTCTGTACACCATTTTTCTCTCTATCATCTCGAGTTATTTACTCCACGAGCTCTGCATGTTACAGGTGACCATTTTGCTGCCACCTAGCGTCTCGATCCCTAAACTCTTCTGGATCGCGGACCAAGACTCGACCTTACGAGGATTTTACAAGCCGGAGTACAGTCTTGTCAAAAATCCATCGCGATTTTCAAACAACCGAGAAAAAACCCTCAAAACTCTCTTTTCACTCAAAATTTGCTGCAATTTTTACGAGAATTCCTAAAACTCAAGTTTAGCTCGTTTAGTTCAACATTTCCGGCGCATTTCGATCGCCTATGATATCGAACTTGAGCTGATTACGAAGCCGAATCATTAGTCTGTGAAATATCCAGGCCAGATCCAAGATTTTCTATCCAGGTCATGAAATTTTTTTCAAAATTCTTTTCCGATGCCACACAGTTTCGAAATATCGTGCGATTAAGTATTTTTTCAACTGCCGTTACTTCGACTCTTGACGTGGGTGTTCTTCGGCGAGACCTTCCAGCAGCAGGCGTCGAGTCCCAACAGAAGCCGCAACGTATCAACGACGTATCGACTATACTTATGGTGAGAAGGGCGTATCCGAAAATTCTCATGGTCCCCGCACAATTCCGCGAGATATTCGAGACTTATCGAACTGCCAAGATCGTATAACGCGAATGTCAATTCGCTATCGCTAAATTTTCGCTATCGAGGTCGATCGAAACGTCGACTTGTGTGTTTTCTCGAAAAATCGATGATTAGATACTTCGACGAATCTCCTAAACGATCAATGTCACTGACAACGATCGCAAGCAAAAAAAATCATTTTTACAAGGTCTAAACGTTTGTAAACGTTTTCTGTATTTGATGCGATGTAAAATCGAACGAATATCGTTTAGAAATTCAAATCAGACGCGTCGACTCGACGTGCCCATTACAAAGTCTCGATGTCACGATCGCTTTTACTTTGTTCACAAAATCTTTCGATACTTTTGTTCGGTTTTTGCGAGAGATGCGCAAAAAGAGCCAAAAAATCATCAAACTCGCTGGTTCGATTCGCAGATTCTCATTTGTGAGCAAATTGAGAAAAAAAATTGAATGAACGAGCGTAGGAAATCGATAGAATTCTGCATTTTTGTTTCCTTGATCGTATCGACGAGAAAGTCGATTAAAAATTCACTGCCGACGAGCCTAGAGCGAGGCCAGCCCCGGATTTCGTGCCCAAAATTTGAATAAACAAAAATTCTACCTGTTTCGTAATCTTGAGAGAATTTTACTCGATCGACGGCAAATAATGAGCCTTCGGTCGATACGTGACCGTCTGGAGGTTCCTGCCATTGTACCATTCGATCTGAAACATTTACCAACACTCGGTAAAATCGTTTCGAACGCTTTAAAAAAAGTTATACGACCCGCCACCTTTCCAGACACTCGGAAGCTCCACGAGTCACTGGGACATACTCCACGAGGTTTATTCAATTTCGCAAAGCTCAAGAAACAACGGCTGCATCATATTTTCGAAATTGCATTATCGAAATGACTCACGATCAGATTTCTAGCTGGACTCTTGGACTCGATTGTCTTCGCTTTCAGACAATGGCAATGAATTGCAGCGACTCCGATATTTATAAAGTGTAGTGCATCGAATGGTGCAATCGTGCGCCTCCGTCTTTGTCGTTATTAACATAAAATCTTGAGCACGCGGTTGATAATAAATTAAAGGCGACGCGGGTCGGACGGTCGTTGACAGAGAATTGAGTCATTGAGAGTCTCAGGGTTTGGAATCAGCCACCGACATTGTGCTACGAAAATAGCGATAATAATTCCTTACTACGCGATAATCCGGCTTGGTCATGTGAAAAGTTGATAAAGAAAAAAAATCGTTAATTTATTTTTATCCGAAGATCGCAACGTGTCGCAATCGCGAGAGCAGAATCGATGACGAAAATTCAACATCGACACGCGGTATTTGAGTAGAAAAAAGAAAACGATAATTGGCCTGAAAATTGGGTCAAGCAGATTCAACAGATTGACGATCTTGGCGAAAAACGCAGATTCCCATTGGCCATAAATGCCGGGCGCGACGGAGAGGTTGTAAATATTTGAATTCAGTTCGTTGCCTTTGCGGGGAGATAATAAAATTTGTACTGAATGAGGACGAAGAGATGCATCGGTTCCACACACTTTACCCGATGATTACGACAATTGGAATTTATCTAATTTCTTTGCTACGTGATATCGCGAGCGTGCTGGCTTATCAGATAAAGAGGAGCGATGATAAATTTGCCGCTGGGTTTTCTTATCTTAGCAGAACGTACACTCGAGTTCATACACTTACGAGAAACGATGTAAAGATTGAAGAAGAAACTTCAATGCGTCGCTGCCAACATATTTTTTTCAATTACATCCAAAAAAAAGTAACAAACGAAAAAAAAAGAATAAATAAAAAAAAAATAAACAAATATTTATAAATTAACCAGCAAGGGTACGCCCACTTCGCTGGGCACACAATAATATTACACACAGATTTCCACATCACCTATGAGGTCATTATCGATTTCGGTGGAGAACGAACGAAATCCATCCTTAAAGAGCGTCTACGTCGGTCGAGGAGTAACCGCAACAAATTTCTAGTCAATCGCTCGAATAGTTCAGGAGATCTCGTGATTTTGTTTAAAAAAAAGTGATGTTTTTTATCGATACATCAGTTTTGGATAGAAAACGAACAAAATTCGTTCTTTGTGAGCGTCTACAATGGAAAAGCAGTAATCATGACAAATTGCACGATCCTACCTTCCAAATTTTCAAATTTCATCATATAGACCCCGATGAAAATTATATTTTCATTGGGATCTATTTATGATTTTTTCATTGGGGTCTATATGATTTTTTCATTGGGGTCTATATGATTTTTTCATTGGGGTCTATTTATGATTTTTTCATTGGGGTCTATATGATTTTTTCATTGGGGTCTATATGATTTTTTCATTGGGGTCTATATGATTTTTTCATTGGGGTCTATATGATTTTTTCATTGGGGTCTATTTATGATTTTTTCATTGGCGTCTATATGATTTGTTCATTGGGGTCTATATGATTTGTTCATTGGGGTCTATTTATGATATTTTCATTGGGGTATACATTATGTCTATAATAATGATGGAAACAAAAATTTTGAATTAATTTTTTTTTGAGTAGAGAAAAAAAAACGTTGGCAGCGACGCATTGAAGTTTCTTCTTCAATCTTTAGGAGCTGGAAAAGAAGCGTATCGTTTTTTAATTGGAAAAGGACGTTCGAGAGTAAAATTGCTGAATGCATCGAAAAGTAGTTTCCAATATAAACTCCTAATTGATCGATAATGGATTTCGACTTGAAATTCCACGGACGTTCTTTACGTGGAAAGAAATTGTAGCGAAACGCGATTGCTATAAATTTTCTTCGGACGACAAACCGTGAGTTATTCCCACAAAGATGGAAAAGCTGATCGAGTTATCGGGACATACCGATGTATATCGAAGCTGCTGTGTGCGTAATATGGCGTCATTGATGTGTTACAGTGACGCCCTGCGTCCGGTGTGTGCGGAGAGATGTTATTTATGATTCCACGAACATCTCGAGCGCTTGTCGAGCGGCAGCAATATAAGAGCAAAGATCATTCGACGACGGCGGGTCGAGATTCACCTGCGATGCGTAAGAGTCTCACGGGGCGCCCAGAGAAGAGCGAGAGCAATCCCAGGCCCGAAGGCCATGGAAACAAGGAAAACGATGCGTGAAAAATAATGAATTCGCTGTTTAGACGCGATGACGTATCGAGGGACACGGAATAAGTTGAATTCCTGTATAAATGACGTCACTAATCAACATAAATTTGAACTTTTGGACAGATTCCCAAAAAGGAAAAACCCCGATCCCCCTATGCCACATTTCATCTCACCAAGTTGGATCATCAGTCACTGGAAACGGCCCGATGCGCTCTGCTGCCGAAATCCACCAAAAGTTCCTTTTTTTTAATCAATTTTTTTGTCTCCTTATTTACCTGTTCGCCGTGTCGTGGAGATTTTTAAAATGGGACGTTACGCATGACCTAACGAAATGAGATTCGTGGCAAAGCTGCTCGGAAGATCGACTTTCACTGATTATTTATAACCGAGTGAGATGTCGCTCTCGCTCGGATGCGTTTTCTCTTTCTTCTCGAATACAAACCACGCACACAACGTATGCACTTTATACAATCCATACGCGTGTACACCATATCGCGGAAAGATATTGGCGCCTCTTTATGTTGCTGCATTGACCACGATCTCGAGATCGCTGGCATTTTTTTGTCTGACTATTCTCGCTCTCTCTCTCTCTGTCTTTCCGTTTCTTATAAATATCCATCCCTCTCTGTACACATTTACCGATAACTATCATTCTCGTACACATGTTTTTGCACAAATGCACGATCTTGAACTACGAACGTGCACCGATGCTGAATAATAAAGCTCTCGCGAGATTTTTTGCACGCAAATGTATCCTTCGCTTCGAGAATCATGAATTTCTCTCTCTCTCTCTCTCTCCTTAATCGTTAGTATCGATTTATGTTGATGATGTTAAATACAATGTTTCGCACACAGTATTGGCGCATTAGAATCGTCATGACAAGATTGCACGCACGAGCGTTTCCCCATTGTTTTCCGACCGAATGAAAAAAGTTCCTACCAAAAAGAGTAAAATCAATCAATTTCAATCAATGAAATTACCTGCAAATGCAAACACGACGCAAAGTGTTTCCGCTCAATGAGATTTACGTGCGTACCTGCTTGTTGCTTCGTAACACTTACGTCCATCTTCGCGTAGCGACGATTAAACAACACGATTCCGTGCATAAAACCAAGGCACTGAGCGTTCGTACACTCAGACATTCACCGCATACAAGTAATTGCAATTTGTTTGCGTGTCGAGTACAAATGTACGCGGAGATGTTGTGAAACTTGATGAAAACGATAAATCTTGACGATATGATTCACAGACACGTTTCATCGTCATCCCATCGCGTACTCGAGGGATCAAGAATACGTAATTTTTTTTTTTTACAACGTTAATATAAATGGGATGTTTATACACACGAGAAAGAAAAATCATTACAAAATAACTGCATGCAACATTTTTTTTAAGCGCCGGTTCATTCTCATTTATTTATTTTTTATTATTATCAAACAAAAACTCGATTCGTACGGACAAAAATGATCCATTTTTTTTCCAAGTTCATCTCTTTCGTGTTGATGTGTCGATGTGCGATAATCTTGTTATATGTACAGTTTAAATTACGTGCTGTACGAGTTGTAGTAACAACTACAGCACGTGGAGTCCCGTCAGAGTAAATTCGGACTGACGACCAGTGGCAGTTGTCGTCGTCGATTCCCGACAGCTTCTGCATTCGTTTCTCTCTCATTAATGCTTCTCTCTCTTTTCTATAAGGCGCTCGGGGCGCGAATCACGGACGATTATAATAAGTGCTCCGAACGGAATTCTATTCCGGTGGCGATGATAGAAAGAAAAATAAAACGGAGCTCAATCTCTCTCTCTCTGTTCTCTCTTAGAAATCGAGAATAAACTTTTTTAAAAATTCGATAAAAAAATCCATTTGCTGTTTTGTAGAGTCGATCACGATTTGCAATTGAATTTCGGGTCCGTAAGTTCGAGATAAAAGTTAAATTCGACCAATGAATTTATAAATCTATGCACTGAAAAGAAAATTTTGTTAAAAAAGATCGATATTTTGTTGAATACGTTCAACTTAACGTTTTTTCGAAAAATCACGAAAATTTTGTCATTCCAGTAAAAAACATTCTGGAAAATCTTTTCGGAAAGTAAATTTTTGTCATTCCAATCGTAATTTTTGCTGACAGTTCCGTTACAAGGAAAAATATTGTCGAAATAAAGAAAATTTTGAAATCATCCCAAAATATTTAGTTCGTTGTATTCAACAAAATATCGACGTTTTTTGACAAAATTGAATTTTCAGTGTATGAAAAGAGATTTGATTCTTTATTTTTTGGAGCGTCATTTTTTATTGTTTGGTTGTGATACGTTCTGTCGACGGAGTATCAAGAGGCTGGATGATTAAAGTTGTGAAATGTTTATACGATCGGAGTTTATCGTAAGAAGCGAAATGTCATTGAATACGAGTGAAAAAATGGAAATGATTGTTGGGCAAGACATTTAACGATGATTCGTCCCGATTTTTTTTCATTCACGATCATGTTTGGAATAATTAATCGTCCGTGACGAGAATCTGAAATATTTGTACACGATTCGTAAGATTTAAACTTCTGGATCGCATGGAAATTGTGGAACAAAGTTTTACTCTGTTTGTAATGGATTCGTGTTGCCGTAAATAGTTGAAAGTGATGAATGAATTTAGTTTTTGTCTCTCGCGCTCAGGGTACAACCATTTTCACGATCTATAGAGACGCACGAGCAGTTTGTATGAACACGAGGCAATGTCATTGTCGCAGCTGACGATTGCCCGTGAAACTCGTCGTGTCCGGGAAGTTGGTCCATTAAGAGGCGAATCATTTAACATTCGCGTCGTTATGTGTGAACTGATCGCGACTGTGTCGTCTGCTGAGCGATGCACCCGTTTGGGATTTTGTCTTTGAGGCTGTCCGAGCTATAAATAATTCGGAAATCGTTTCTGACCGATTTTCATACTTTCAGGGCCAGACAACGGGACCAACGAATTCTTAAGAGCATTTCCTTTGAATTTTTGCCGCTCATTTTTGATGAATATTCGCCTCAGGACGAGTCTCTGGCTTCGATACGATTTTCACGACTCGTATTCGTGTCAAGGGACGCGGACAATGATAAATTTACACTGAAAAGAAAATTCTGTTGAAAAAGATCGATATTTTTTTGGATACGTCCAACTAAACGTTTTTTCGAAAAATCACGAAAATTTTGTCATTTCAGCAAAAAACTTTCTGGAAAATCTTTTCGAAAAGTAAATTTTTGTCGTTCGAATCGTAAATTTTGCTGACAGTTCCGTTAAAAATGAAAAATATTGTCGAAATAATGAAAATTTTGAAATTATCACAAAATATTTAGTTCGCTGTATTCAACGAAATATCGACGTTTTTTTTGACAAAATTGAATTTTCAGTGTACTAATTTAGATTATTTGTTTGGTCACATTAGAGTGACAGTAACGTAATAGGATTAGCACACGTGTAGGCACACAACTTGATATCCCTCATTTGTTTAATTCCATTCGCGCGTCAAAACGCGAGAATCTCGTGTGTCCTTACAAATTAAGTTCTCGTTTATCAATGGACGTTCATTCATAGAGGTGGTTGGCACTGTGCCCTTAGGCAGGAGCTGCACAAAAACGTGTCATTACGAACGAGGAAATATAAATTCGTATAATGTATTTCCTCATCTCGCTCTCCGCGACGTCGTGTGTTTTTACTCGACGCAAACGTTTCGCTACTCGGCGTGAACTGTGTGCAATGGGACAATACACGATAAATTGTATTTTTCGTGGACCAAATCGATAACAACAAAATCGCTCTTGTTCTTTACCGAATTTCCGAAAAAAAAATCATATTTATTTTCAACTATTCCGCCGTCCTAGACGCGCGAGCGTTATTTCGTTTCATTTTTATTGTCTGTTATTCTTTTTAATCCGTTTTCTTACCTGACAGCCGAGAACGTTCGAGATTATGCTATTTATCTGTCGGATAGAGATTTCCGAGAATTTTTTTTCTCCGCTCTTCTGCATCAAGGACTTCTCCTCATCTAATTTTTTTCTTCACCATATACAAGAATAAGAAAAGTTTTTTTTGAGTCTCACAGCTCTTGGAATAATAACGTCAAATTATGTAATAATTTCTGAAAACGATTCAACTCGATCCTGCACGCTCGTTCGACGTGCTCTCCGTTCCGGTTATCGCGCGTATACTCACTTCGCATTCTTATCTGTACTCGTCAAAGCGCGGCTTATCAACCTTTCAATAAAACTGAGAAAAATACTTGGCTATGTAGAAACTTGACTTAGTTGCGGTGTCTCAATCATTTCCCATGGTAAAAAGCAACTTTAGCGGAATCGGGACGACGCCGTTTACTTTTTCCAGAACAATGAGTCAAAATAAATGCGACAAAGCCTCGGAACATCGAGTTGAGGAAAAAACACACACACACATCGTGTCTATTTTTCTACATCCTGTGCGAATTCCCTTCGCACACGTCGTTGTCCGTTAAAATAGCGAAAAAATGTGTCTCCGAACCTTGAAAATCGACGTTCGCAAATTCTCGCGAAAACTGAACGTTTTTTCGAAAAATCACGAAAATTTTGTCATTCCAGTAAGAAATATTCGGGAAAATCTTTTCGGAAAGTAAATTTTTGTCATTCCAATGGTAAATTTTGCTGACAGTTCCGTTACAATGAAAAATATTGTCGAAATAACGAAATTTTTGGAATCATTCAAAAATATTTAGTTCGCCGTATTCAACAAAATATCGACGTTTTTTGACAAAATTGAATTTTCAGTGAAGGAAATTCCGAAAAATGGAAATAGGAAAAAAGAAACTGGAAGTTCGTAGAGAACGTAAAATCGTTCCTTACGCATAATTTCTTCACTTTGAAGCTCGTATTTACCTTTCGAGAAATTGTAACCGTTAGCGACGAGTTAATTCCCATAGATATTTGTGTCTGTGTGCATGCACGTAGATGGAGATCGACATTGGCAAAGGAATAGGTGCAATAGGAATTGTAACGTGGGCAGGTTGAGTTCACTCCTCTCGTCGTCTCGTTTCCTTAAAAAGAACCAGGACAGCAGAACGTGGACTAGCTCCCTCGGACAAGCTCCGCGGCGACGTCACACTTGTCTCCCTACGTTTAAATACATATATATATAAATAACTGACTGTCGTTAACCTTATTGCAAAAATCGCGTGCATGTGACTGCAGCAGCTGCGACGAATGTAACGCGCAATAGTGCGACTTTGTTCTTGGATCGCGTATTGGTATCGATTCGTCCCACAGCAGATATAGTTCCGATTGAAAAGCCTGACAAATACACACACACACACACACACACATTTTATTCCCACCTCGAGTGACTCCGACATTCTTGTAAAACGTCAATGACAAAGTTCTCGACTGAAAAGTGTACGTAGGTTGGATTTTCTCATTTCGAACCTTTGGACTTTTGATCAATGATCCTAAGATCACTCGCGGTTCCAGCTTAACGCTCTTCCGTATCTATAAAAACGTCGCGACGTCCGTGCGACGTCAAACACATATAAAACGTTCAATATTTTTAACGGCCAACGCATAGATTCGGCGCTTTTCCGTTACGATTCTCCTGCTCGATCTCGAGAGACATCCAAGCGGAGACTTTAATCTTTTGTTAATGAAAAACGACCGAAACGAATTATCTGCAACGGTAAACTCGATCTATGGAGTCTGTATGGGATTTTATCCAAAATACTATTTATATTTTCCATCGTCGGTCCATATGGAGCCGACTGTTTACGTATTTAGTACCTTCGTACAAGTTTTACTTTTTTTTTAGGCATAAAAAGAGAAAATAGCCTGGTTGGTGGTCTCGAGACGTTCCCTAAGTGTGTGAGTCCACAGAATTAGTGTTTTATGATAGAAAATGAGGATTTTGCGCATTTGAATTCGTTTATTATGGGGAATTTTGATTAGATTTGTAGACCGTCGAAAATTGATGACGCGCTCGAGTATTTGCGGGGATGCAGCAACGGAATTAATTGCACGAGACGATAAGATGCACAATCAGATGCTTTCACTCTCTTAAACGTTAGCAACGGGATTAAGAGATTTGTCGATGGTCCGAGGCTCGTAACTGTCGTTATTCGAATTAAGAGAATCGCCAAGAGGCCGCGCGAATCGTCTTTCTTTTATTTTTCCTCACGCTCTTTCTCGTGGCGATGTTGACTCGACCTTGTGGTCCATCATCTCGCTGCGGCTTCACACCCGGAAGAATAAATGCGTTTAGTCTTTTTTGTTCATCCTTTTTTTCCTTCCGCCCTCTCGCGTGGTCCAGCAGGCAGCGCGAGATTCGCGATGTAACGCCGCCGCATTGGCGAGCGAAGGTCTTTGCGCGCGCGGAGAATGTAATTTGGTTCTCGCGCGCATACAGAGACGCCGCCGCGCAACGACGTCACGACGTGGACTCTTTCAATTATCCTTAAACCCCTAACGAAGGTCTCGCGTCTTATATAAAATATATAAACACCGGCCACAGCTCTCGCAGTTCCGAGCCTCATCCTCTCAGCTGAATAATCTTCTCCGCGAGGCTCCGCATCGTCCAGAACTAAAAATAGAACAAAATGCAAGGGATTGACTGGCCTGCCCAGCGAAATTCAAAGGATCGAACCGTCCCACGGAAAAAGCGAAGAAAAACATGAAAATGTATAATTTTTCATCATCTAAATCAAGCCCAAATTCTCGTCAACCTCGCGACCCACAAACAAACGCATCCAGGTCAAGTTTCATTTATAAATGCCCAGTTTTGCCATCTTTTCGTGCAGAACGTTCACAATTATTGTGTCACTTATTTCAATGACTTTTTTGTGCCTGCTCATGTCTCCTCGTGCGGCACACACAACGAGACTTATACAGAACGATCGAGTATGTGTTGCCGCTATTCGTGTGTTACCGTTGCCGGTTGCGCGGGAGGGTTTAGCACTGACCTAGGGAAGAGGACTCGAGGTCGTCGATGGCACACATTCCAAGTGCGTCTATATTAAGTTAACTGCTTCATACTGTAGCCGAGGATTGCTCGTGTAGCTACGTGGCTCTGACATTTTGCTAGGTACACGATGGACGCAAAAAAAGGTGCACACATCGAGCCACCTACACACGTACGCGGAGATAAAAGCCCAACACATTCGCCGGCCGCGGACTGTGGCTCCGCGACGACGTAGGGCACAGGCTACGCCAATTGCACGCATCCGCAAATTTGCCACCAACTGGCACGCTTATGCTATAGAGTTACGACTGATGATGCGCGCGACACTGTCCAACTAAAGTGGCCACCTTTTCCGTCTCTGTATCTCTCTCTTCCTTGAAGACTAAAAATTCACGACGCCTCATTTGTCAGATTGAACGAACGAAAAATCATTTTAATCCTTCGCTCGTTTTCCTCGCAGCAAAATCGCTCGATGCAACAAAGTGCAGTACACAGATTTACGCAAATTTACGGAAAAAATGTTTATTCCGAGTCCCAATTTCGATGCTAATTAAAAAAACGACATTTTAATGATTTTTCCAGTGGTCATTAATCATCCAATTTTTTTTCATGTTTTACTTCGTGTTTCCTCGCATGTCTTTTAGTTTTCTAGTCCACCGACACGGCAACTATACTTTTTCAATTATTTAACGAGCACTCTCTTCGGGAGTTGGTGGAAAAAATTTGAAATCCTAATTCGCACGATAACGCTCATTGATAAGAACTCGCTACGCCACAAACCCAAACAAGCAACTATAAATAACTTTGGGACGACACTTTTACGCTCTCGTGGTACTGAAATTGTACAGATAAGTTTGCTGCGCTCTGCGTTGTTCCTACGAGCAGATTGCCGCACACTCGTTACATTAATCGTTTCGCTGTATCATTAGCAATCATTGCATTCACCGTATAATTTACGGTTTTGTAAAGTTAACTCGGTTTTGCACGAATTTCGATCTATTTCTTAAGATTTTCGCGACAGTCGTCGCTACACAATTCTTTTTCGCATCTCCCAATGCAATAATTAATCTGTTTATGTGTTTCCAAGTCAAAAACAATTTTTTACCTTCAGACTCGAGCGAAGAATAGCACAAGTTTGAATATTCGATTTTACTGAAAAAAAATCTACATAATTCGTCGCGAACACATTTGTTCATGTGCTCATCGTCTCAAGGCTGTGCAGCATCGATTAACGAAGCCAAATCACTCGATCCTCGACAACACCGAGAGTCTCTTCGCAGAGAATGTGTCGCCGAATGGAGATTATGAAAAATAATTTCTCGCTCTCCATATTATTGCCGCCACAGAGACGAAGAATAATAATTGGTCCAGAGCGAGACTTTGATGTGCGATTTTGCAATGATTCACGTTCAACTTTTAACAACGGCTGATTGTTAAAAACTGTTAATTGGAAAAACGTCGAAATTCATACGAAAAACGGAAAAAATCTTGCAAATTAACGATATTGAAGTTTGCATCGTCGAAATGCAACAAAATTCTGTTTTTTAATGAGCGGAGCTCACGATTATAATTCAATATTTAATCAGAACAATAAAACGATCGTTTTTTATGATGTAAACACAAAATCTATACGAAAATTGTGAAATTGAACAAAAAATAAAGAAAAAAATTATTTTTCGTTGGATCTCAACGTTTGCGAAATTCAGTGTCATGAAAATTATCATTTTTGCTCGCCGAGCACGGAAATTTTTGAGTTTTGAGAAATTCTCATCTCGCCGAGAATAGCGACGAACATACGGAGCAAACGAATGAATCCCGTAAGAAAATTTCGGGCTGAATCTCATCAAAGAAGGTTTCGAATTTCTCAAAGACTAGGGGGCGCGAAAAACGAGAGGAACGAGCGAGATGCAGAAGGAAAAAAAGATGCGCTTGGGCACAGACATAGACAAAATAGTTTAGCGGTGATTGACCTCGATCTCGCGGAGTGCCTACGGACATTGTAACTTCTCGAGATGACTTGAGATTCAAAAGGGCGTGATTGGATACAATGAAAAAGGTAAATGCACGAGAATCGCGTCCTCCGGGTTTCCTCTTGATCGCGTTTCGTATCAACGAAAACGTTCGCGTCGCTCTCGAATTATCCGCATCGCCGATCACTCACAGAAGTCTTTCTATCGGTTTAACAAAAAAAAATTTATTGGTCATTCGCGAATGAAAAAAAAAAACGTCGTATCTCGCAACTTCTGAGCGACCGAGTGCCCGCTCGATCGCGGCGAGCGTGTATCCGGAACTCGCTAGTGGACAGTTCGTTGGTCCGAAAGAACGAGCAACGAGGAAAACTCAGCGATCTTATCATCCAGCTTATGGAACTTTCTTTACAGTCGGGATATTCCATGAGTTTACGTGGACCGAGCCCATGCACTGCAGACCGAACACTCGCGGTCGTTCGATCACAAATTTCGATCTACGAGGGATGAATAAACTCAAAAATAAATAATCGAGACTCGCAGCACTTTTATTTATTCTCATTCTTGTAACTTTTGTCGAGTCATGGGCCTTGGGGAACCTCCGACGAAATAAAAGTCGAGTAAACCAAACCTGGGAGTGTTTTTTCCGATAAAAACGTAAAGATACGAAAATTTCCAATGAATATTCCATGTTTTTCCATCTTCAAAAAACAAAATCTCTCCCATGGCTTCCGATTTCGTAGTGTCAAAATAATCCTGTTGTTCGTGGGCCATTGGTAAGGTCGCTATGTCGTTGAGCACACGCAGGAATTTTCCGAGTCGTCGTGCATGTTAATTTTAAACTCGTGCAGCTCTTCGTCACACCATAATTTTTCCGAGAGCCCTTCGTCGTTTCGTCACGTGTCGGACTTTACAGTGAAAAGTGCCGTTCTCCTCCCTTTAGCGCATTATTCCTATTCGAGGGTTTCCTGTTCGTCCGATCGGCGATATTAATATCACAGAAAGTTGGAAAAAAACGCTGGTTCTTAAAAAACCATCAAATAATCCTCGAAAGGACTTTTTTTTAGAAGAAATATTAAAAAAAAAAAATTCGAGCTGTCAAAAGCTGGAGAAATAAAAAAAGCTTCGAATTATTTCGTAAGGCCAGAATCTTGACTTTTTAACCTTCGGACGAATTGTCCATGCACAATTGCTCGTTCCCCACGAGTTTAAACATTTTTGTTTCCGGCAATAATGTGCGCGAACGTGGGCCACGTTGATTATTAATCAAACGGGAGTTGTCGCGACGTTGCGTTTAATACCAAATCCAGTTGGTGGAGCTACATTGTGTACCTTCTGATTTCCTGTCCGGATAGACGAGTGATTTGTTTTTTATCCTCGACGGAAGTTCCGAACGCACGCGGAGAATCCGAATAGTTTATTTTCGGGCACTCCCAGCAGTAAAATCCGTCAAACGGCATGTTGAAAACACACAGAGAGATTCTTTATGAATATTCAATCGGCACTCGGTGTCGTTATCGATATCGGAAATGAACTTGAAATGGGACGAACATGTGGATTGCATGTTTGACATTAAAATAAACGGGGAGCAGGATTAAAAATTGAGAATTCTGAGTCGTCCAGCATGCGAGAAACGTGTTTGACCGTCGAGCGATTTTATTCCCACGAGAAAATTGCATCTCGCGTGGTAGAAATTATTCTCCCTCGGCTCAACGAACTTAATTAATCGTGTCAGAGGGTACGAGCCTCTGATTGATTGGCTATTTTCTATCCTCGCGTCATCCCTCAAATGCTAATCGATCATAATCGATGCACTGATTTTTATCCCAACGCTCGTATTCGTCGTTCTCGCGTATTATTCAATTCTCCGGTGGGCACGGCCTGGAAAAAATTTCGTGGTTAAAGAAAAGTGAAAGTCTTATGGAGATTTCGATCCGTACGCACCTTTCAGGAATGCCACGCGCACTAATATTTTATTACGTACAGAACAAAAATGAGACTTTTATTTTTCAGGAACCTCGCTTGACTAAAGAGAGTTCAACGTGCGATACGACCTTAATACTCCATCGAGTAACGCGTTCATGTGTCCAGAGCGTTAAGCAACGCTGCTGCTCCACTCTCGCCATCCCATCTCTCTCTTACTCTCTCAAACTCTTGTACACACAAATACATGAATACATGAGCTACGAAAGTTACACAGACACTAAAATAACATATATCTATATAAATATCTCCATTCTCTTGCGCGGTGAGCTCGTTATTCAACTTTGAACGACGACGAGGCGATGCGCGAACGCACTTGGACTTTCTAGGTCGAAAAATTCAGCTCTTGTTTGACAATTTTGTCGAGAAAAGTTTCCGACAGTGCTCCTGGAAAATTTAGTTGCAGTTTTTGAGAATTTTTTCGTTTTTTTTTTATTAATGCGTTAGAAATGGCGGAAAATAAACGTTCGCATTATTCGTCTTGACGTATAAATGGAAAGAATTGTTAGCAATTATTTAACCGCGCCGCTGCACGCTGCATCGAACCATTTTCTTCGAAGAGATCTTCGGGAGCTGCAGCATCCCCAATTCCCCGAAGGATCTCTCCGCGATCTCCTAATGATCGAATGCTCCTGCAGCCACAAAGACGCCCCATTGTGAGGATAATCATATTGTATAAGGAATTCCACGCCAAATTCAACTGCTAGCTCAGTGTTTTTCTCGGTTCGGTATTTCGTTGTTTTATAGAGAAATGAAATAAGACGAAAAGGACGAAGCGTCAGGATTTTTAATGATTTTTTTTTGGAGCAACGTTCTTGCGGGCATCATTTTTTTTTCTCCATGTGAATTCAATCGGGAAGTCCTAAAATATCGCGTCGAGCATTTTTGGAGTATTTTTTTGAGCCAATAAATCTCTGCGGGGAATTCTGAATTACGTTGACGAATCTGACGAATTCCCGTGTGCAGAATAGTCGCTGACAATCGGATCAATTCTCCAGTAATTGTTGCGCCAAATCGCGAGCGCTCGGGGGGACGATTGATAATGGGAAAGATGCGGACGCGAGTGTGTATTCGTTTGTTCCGCGGTTATCCGCGAGTCACTCCCTTCCGCAGCTATCGCGGACGATTCCGCGATTACATACACACCTATATATGAGCGTGTGGAGAGGGAGAGCGAGCGAGAAAACGATGAGAAATAGATGAGGAAAAAGAGGGAGAAAGAGACATTACCGCGAGCATGCCTGCGGGGCCTTTTAACCAAGAGCAAAGGAAAAAGGTGGGGAGGAGCGAGAAGAGTTTCGAAGTTCGAAGTTGGTTTGTGACGGTGCGCGGTGTGTAAATGGCTCAACTGTTGGTGGCCGCGCCGGGATCGTCGTCGTTGAACGGGGAGTGTGCGAGAGAGAGTGTGCAGTCGTGCCGAGTGGCACAGTCCTCACACGACCTCAGTCCGCGATAGATTGTAATCGCGCGCGAAGAGAGTTCGACTCGCGGTGCTCTTGATCGATTTTCCATTCGATTTTCCTCCTCTCGCCGATCCACGAGTGTAATTCGCGCGCGTGCGCCGCCTTCCCAACAAAATTCGTGCGTTACCCACGTTTTTTTTTTTCATAAATCAACAACACCACTTTTCGTTGCTTAATTGAGCTTGCTCAAGTCCCAAAAGTGTACTGATTGCTCCGAGACGACAAAAAGACGAATAAATATTGGGATTGGACGTTCTTGATTATTCCGAACCCGGGACAGGATTACAAGGGGATTTGTTCGGAGATCCGCGAACAAGAGGTAAGGCATTTCCGCCCCGAACATCCGAAAAATTATTCTTTCCCCATTATCCAGTGTCTGTGTCACGTGTTTGTTTTTTTTTTTAACGAAAAAAAAAAACGCATCGCCAAGTGTTTCCGCGTCCGCGATCGTGTGTTTCTTTATTTCTCGCTCATTTTTACCCGCAATTGTTACTCATCGCGTGTATATTTGTTGTTCCGATAATTATGTCCGCGTGCGTCTTGTCTATTCTTCGGATTTTTGCAACTCTCCCTGCTCGCCCATCGTCCCACAAACACTCATGCACATGTAAAGTTTATTTTTCTGTAAAAAACCTCGACGGCGTGTGCACACGAGAACGAAATACTTTTATCCTAGAATATTATTGCACGTATGTATGTTTATATGCAAAATTGTGCTGGATATCATTATATTTACCACGTCACGCGACACAACGTCTGTGGTGAACCTGGTGGACGGGCCAAGGACTTGGGCCGAGCTCAGATCCACGAGACACTCGTGTAAGACGACACGCACACACACATATTTGTAGATCCTTAAGTCTAGTAGTTATTTAATGGGAATGTAGACACTCGGAGAGTCTTTCAATACGACCAAATTCTCATTATACACGTTTTGAGATAACAAGTTATTTTGGGCAGGATATTTGGTCAATTTGAATGAAGTTGAAATAGCCCGAAGTTAAAAAAGAATCGAATAATTAGTGACTAGAAAAATATGTTTACGGGTTGGAAAAAAGTTGCTTGAAATTCGGTCAAGGTCACGCTGGGAATCACGGCCGGAAATCAACAAATGACAAGTAATAATTAACTTTATATTTAATTATTGTGAAGCTTGTTTCTTCTTTTTTTTTCGAGACGGACTTTTGAAAAGTTGTGATTCAAGAATTACGCACTCGATTAGTTCGAATCGCGAATATTTAGCGAGTTACGTGTGTCCGCGAGGTCGAGAAGACGAACGGAAAGATCGCGATTCGTCTTTCTCGCGTATCATCTTTCGCGCGACACGTCGCTCTGCGTCGATTCTCGCGATCCGTACCCCGAGCACCAGCATCGACCGGTTCCTCGATCATCCTCCGTCAAGATCCTTCGTCGAGACACAAAGTGCATTTAAGATTAAAAATAATAACGAATAAAATGATGGTAAAAATAGAGGAACGTGAGGCTCGTGATAAATGCTCAATGAAAATCGCTCAGTATCTCACGGTCACGTGACTCGAACGTTTGATGAGTTGAATTTCATGTTTTACTCAGCAAAGCGACCATTGGAAATTCTCTTTCCGATACACACACACCGTTTTTCCATTCATGAGCTGTAGCTGTTTGTAATGAATGAGTATTTCCAGTGAGAAAACTCCTCCGACCAGCCTCGCGGACTCTTTTCCCTCTCCATTTCTTTGTCATTCGACATCCATGCGTTTTTTTATTTTTTATTTCATTTATTTTTCATTTTATAGTCTCACGTGTTGCTCAACAATGGAATTGCCATCGCACACTATTATTTTCCAATACGAAATAGTTACGCACTGAATCATTAAGGTCATTAACGACTTTGGATTATCTCGTGAAATCTCCATGCGCTGGAATTTTTTTTAAATTCGAAATCTCTGTCGATTCACCGACGAACTCACGAACGTCATGACAAACTCAATGGCCTCCACGATTTTTAATACTTTTGCGTCAAAAAATCACAACCGAATGATTTTTCCTGCAAATCACTCCGGCGAACAAGTTTTCGTTCCAAAGGTCAGTGACCCCGAAGCCGTGCAACTGGAAATAAAAGCGAATCGTATAGGGAAAAAAATGAAAGACTTTTCGCGATAATTAGCAAAACCGTTTACGCACGCGACTCCGAATAGTCCGCGCGCGGAGCAAAAAGGGTCGCGGACATGCAGACCGGACTCTCCTGTTTCTTTCTAAAATTAGTACGCAAGAAAATTCTGGAAATCTACAGTCTCGAGGCCCGAATACTTGGTCGGCTAGAATAATCACGGCAAAAGTTTTGTCCATGCTTGAGACTCAGACACTTCTGTGAATTCTGGAAAGGAATAAACAGAGTGGGAGAGTTTGTTGAATCCGAGAAAACGATCATCCAAAAGCTTTTTATTTTGCTTGCCGAATGACGCAAAGTGCGAGGAGAAACGTTGCCCTATTTCGTTCTAATTAAACAAACTTTCTGGCTTCGTAATCCGAAACACGAATCATCATCGTTTCCGCACGTTCTACGAAGGTCGATTCGAGAGACAATTCGTGCACAACTGACCTGGCTCACTCTCTAGAGCAGCGATCTCCAATTTTCATTGACTCTTTCTTCACTTTTCGTTTCTTTTCTCGTCACTCTCGGATAATTAGTAACTCGTGTCTAAATAATAGATGCATATATATTTGTGCACCGGTGGATCATCGTTGGAGCAATGCACGATGCGTCAATAGTCAGCGAGGCGTGACGTGGGCATCGGAATACATAGCAGTCTCCAGGTAACTCGTTGTCGAGCTCAATGACGCAACGGGTTAATCCGAAGATCTGGAGAGAGCGAGAAATCGTTTCATTCGGATAATAAAATAAAATGAACGGCTGAACAAACAAAATTTGCGATCCACAGGCGATAAAATGGAGACAAAAATCGAGGCGGCTCTGAAAACCGTAAGATTACGTCGCGTTAATCAGAATCGAGGATAAAAAATCGATTAAAATACGTGAATAAGGAAACCTCCGGAATGGAATCCTGACCGCGTGTCTTTGCGGCTTCCAGAAATCTCGGGAACACTATGGACCAGACCCTCCAAGCCATTTTTTCTTCGCAAATGGTAAACTCGGTCACGTACAAACGTTTGTGATGCAATTTTGACCCAGAGAAAATAAAAGAGCAAAGAAGAGTGGGAAGAAAGAGCGAGAAGAAAACAAGCGATAAGTCAATCGGCGCGAATCACGTTCGTTATTCATAGCGGAGCACGCTTCAGTAACCATTTCATATATTTTCTTTTTTTCCTAACGCACAGCAAAGAGAATATCGTTTCTTGTTCGATTCATCATTCCCTCGCGGTGGAAAACAAGGAACAGAGAAAAAAAACGAGAATATCACGGAGAAATTGCGCGAAGAGAGCAGTCGTTTGTTCGTCGCTTTCTTTGCCGAGCTCCGCGTTTATATGGTCAACGGGGGAACGATAACGAATGAAAAAATCGAGTTATAGAAAAGAGGAGCGATAAGGCGGCAGGAAATATCACAAAAAAGGGAACTTCGTACAAAGATACGAGAGTGACGAGCACCACGTATGAGGAAAAAAAAAATCAATTATTGTCAAGACACGAGATAAAAAGAATTCTGATGAACTGAAAAACTCGCGATCTTCGATCAATTTCACTCGCAATTTTGGAATCAAGTCCGCAGGATAAGATTGTCAATTATTTTGCAACTTTCTACCGTTATAATAATTTTTTATCATCACGAAAAAGGCGCCAGGTCGTGATAACGTAAAAAAATATTGACAGAGTCGAACAAAAACTGAATAAAAAAAAATATTTCTGTGTAGACGAATCGATCGCGCGAGGTGTGGCTTATTTTTTAAATACACGCCTTACGCATCGCCTGCTCCGTGTACGTAACGTTTCTCCGTTGCACCTCATCTCAAGCTCGCGAAATACTCGTGGCTATACATCTTCCTGAAGAATTCTCAACGTCAGCCAACATATTCGCGAGTCACTGAACCGAAAATTCATGAAATTTATTGCAGAGCACTGGCCGGAAGCAAAAAGAATCAATTCGTATTATTTATTGTACTTGATCACGTGGCTTCCGGTTTGGCGACCTGGACGAACTCTGACGAGCTCGCACGTGGTGCATAGTCCAAACGGAGAAACGGAATTTGATCCTGCAACGATCGAGCCCGCACTGTCTGTGTCGTTGTTCCATTTTTGAATATTTCACAACGAATTTTTTTTTTTTTCTCGTTTACACTCCGTTGACTTTGATTTTGTACAGAATTTTTTTTTAAGTCAGTGAATTTTCGAAATTTTCTGGACTAAATTCTTACGGTTCCCTGACAAAAATCTCATCGACACTGACTTACGACGTTTTCGTAAGTCATCCAAAGAAATTGGTGAAAAAAATCGAACGAAAAAAGCACAATAGAGTGTTGAGCAATAATCGCCGCAGCAAACCTTGATCCTTCCAAGGATTCGATACAAATCGAATCACTCTGTCATTTTGTGATCAAAAGAGCAAATTGCCGTCTCACATTTTTTTTCTCCTCGGGCTGTTGCAATCCTCAGTCACTCGCCAACGTCAAGGAGTTTAAAAAAAAGGAGTAAACTGCACGTGTACACAAGAACGGCGCGTTTTTCTGTCATTCAGACACTCGCAAATGACACTTGACGTAAATTTGATGACGCATGTCCTCCACGGCTCGATATAATCACGTTTTCGAATTCTCAAACCGTTTTGTCTCATTGGCATTTGTATATGCGGGTTAAAAACTCGTGGGGTATTTTTTAGAGGTTGCGAATCCTGGGCTATCGATTACAATAATTATAAAATCGAAAAATACAAGATTTAAAAAAAAATGATCATATTCACGAAATAAATTTTGAAAATCTGTTTTTTTTTGTTCTTACGCCATTTTTATAATAATAAAGGTTTTGACATTTAATTAGCACAGAAGTGAAGCCAACGAGTCATATTTTAAGAAAAAAACAATCCGATCTAATTATGAGGCAAGTTGATGGGCCACGCAGACAAAAGTTCTTGCCACCTAAAGTTTTCGACGATGCTGAAGTTTGCAACGTTGAAACACAACGAAAAATATTTGAATTTATTGATAATTCGTTCAATTTTCAATGTCATTCCAAATCTTCAAGCCAATATGCTTTTTGGGTGGCAAAAATCGATCTTGTTATCATCGTAATTACATTCTGCGTTTGAATAATTATTTTAGCCAAGGATAAAAAACGAATTTCGTTGCATTCCAACGATGCAAACTTCAGAGTCATAGTTTTCGTGGGTGCAAGTTTGTACCCATGTGATGGCTACGGGTCAATTTTTTATGACAAGGACCGGAGGCTGCGAACGATTTATTGTTCCAATTCATAGGCGAGAATTTGATTTAAAAAATCATTCCGAAATAATCTTCATGGCTGATTAATTGTTCGTACGTTCCAAGAATAAGTTGAAGGGAAAATAAATTTAGAAAATTCGTCCACGCCACCCTGAAACGAAGATTAATATCTGCCAAAAATCCAACACACGTTCTTCGCTTTTGACTCTATCTCCGATCACATACGAAAGTGTCTTCGGTATAGTTATGTCATACGATCGCGCGTTAAAACGCTGGAAAAAAGGGGGCCCGAGGGGAAGTGAGAAGAAAGAAGCAGAAGACCTTGAACCCCGGTTCACAGACCTCGATCGACGTGGCCGTTTCTCTGACGAGAAATCGCGTAGTCTCTCGTCTAGCTCATCCACAAATCCAATGTCGAATCAGCCCAATCCACATGCTGAGCCTTGTGTGAGCTCTACGCCCGTGTATCCGTGCGAGCTCCATCGTTTTCGCCTCTAATAAAGTCTTTATGAGCCATTCATTGACGCCGGATCATTTTCGTCACAAAAGTCCACGAATTTGTACCATTTTTTCGTCCATTTGATCCTCGAACGTTTCGTTACATTCCAGCATCCGGTCCACATCACTTTTCCTGTTAAAATCACTCGTCGATCGACCCCATAACGAACATAATGAACTGAAAAGAAAATTTTGTTGAAAAAGATCGATATTTTTTTGGATACGTTAAACTAAACGTTTTTTTCTAAAAATCACGAAACTTTTGTCATTCCAGCAAAAAACATTCGGGAAAATCTTTTCGGAAAGTAAATTTTTGTCATTCCAATCGTAAATTTTGCTGACAGTTCCGTTACAATGAAAAATATTGTCGAAATAACGAAAATTTTGAAATCATCCCAAAATATTTAGTTCACCGTATTCAACAAAATATCGAAGTTTTTTTGACAAAATTGAATTTTCAGTGTGTGGCTCAGCAACATCGATGGCGCTATTTTATCCCCATAAAGTCGCGTTTCCCATGAAACCATTAAAAATCCACCGTGTCTCGTTGGATAATCTCGCGAGAAGAAAACGCTCGAGTTCTGTCGAAAATGAAGAAAATTGATCTGTATAAATTTTTTTATTTCATATACGCCTCTTGCGTCTGAATCTTCGTCAGGTTCGAGGGCAAAATTCAATGCTGCGTGTAATGATACAGCTGCTGCGAATTGTAACTCTAAAACGTAAATGGATTGCTCGAGGAGCTCACCGAGACTCTCGTAATTTTCTTTATAACGTTGGAGCAAAGATTGCCGTGAAGATCAGGAGTGCGAACGAGAGCGAGCGCACGAGAGAGAGAGAGAGAATGAGAAGGAGACGTCAGTTTTGCTTTGGCATTAGCAATGCTGATTACCCTGCGGCAGATGCCCTGTGACCCACCGAGGATTTATTTTATCTTTGCTTCATACACCGGCGACTCACAAACGTCGCAACACTCACAAATATCTTGAGCATTGCGTACATATTCTAATCCAATCATTCATACACGAAAATCCTTCGCTATTATGTCCCAATGTCGTTCCACGTGGACACTCCCAACTGGAATCTAAATCTAAATCTTTTTGTACGTCAAGAAATTAAAAATAACCGTTACATGAAAGAACCGGAGCATGACCTTGAATTTCGGGCTATTTTTACTTTGCAGAATATTTTTAATTCAGGAAAAAGACTAAAATTTTATTACGCATCCGAAATTTTATTTTTTCCCTCTAAAAATTTACATTTTGCACCAAAAAAAATCTTTAAATTAAAAAAAAACGAGGAATTAATAAAAATAAATAGTTTGTATTCGAAATTCTATTGTTTGTTCACAAAAAATTTACATTTTGTGGAAAAAAAATGCCGAAATTTGCGATTATTTGATTTTTTTTTTAACGATTATTGTTAGCAGCCGATTTGTTCAATAAGGAAACTTTGAATTATTAGTAGAAATTCTAAAAACGACTGTTATTGGAACCGGAAACTGATGGCGGCGTTTTGAGGATTTTCCAAATTTTTTTCCCAGTGCTATAGACGATAACAGAATTCTTGTAGAATATTTTTTTGTGGCGATTGTACCTGCGGGCGGAAGGTTTTTAATTCAAAATTCTATTGAGCAGGATTAAAGTCCGCGAATTCTGTTGTTTTTATCGCTATCAGAAAAAAGTGTCACGAGATTTCGTGTACACGAAGGCAACGAAGCGACAGAAAACTTGATAGGAATCTATTTCTGTCTCCCAGTTTGCTCGTCGTTGACTTTTTGTCTGAGCATTAAAATCTCATACGAGCATCAATCTACCTCTCAGCGTGTAACAATTACGAGGATCATGCGTGCGATCATGTTAATGAGAACGCACAAGACTGACATGGAAACACACGAAGTCGTTTGTATCGGTAGCTCGCATTAGAATCAAGGAAACGCACGATGATTAACGTCAATCACATGAATTTCTTCAATGTTTTGCTTATTACGCCATTTTATTCCTTTCCTGATGTTTATTATTATTTCGGCGATGAAGGGAACGCCGCATGGTTCGTTCGCAAGTCGCGTTGCAAAAGACGTTCGCGTAATGCACACGCGTTGGTCAATTTTTATCTCGTATGCTCATGTTGCCAGCTTTAATGGCAATTCTCGTGAAAAGAAAGTGCAGGACGAGTTGTGAGTCACGATTTTTTTTCCGCAGCTTCGTTCTCTCGTGCAAACATCAGATTCACAAGAAATGATCATTTTTTTTCTCTTACGTCATTCTCCTGCAAACGCAAGTTCCGAAGAATTCCTTCGGCCAAAATATACAAGTCCGATCTTTTGAAATTCGTCTCTCTCAAAATAATATCGCTAGCTCGTTAAAATTGGCTGAAAAATCAATTTTTGTTGGCCAAGAAGTTATCCATGGATTTTGTGCTTGTCCAGGCTTTTCAGGAGACACCGTTCGACGCGCGAGACATCGTCGAGAATATCGCGTTGAGCGTGCTCTGCTCCATTGAAGAAAAGACTGCACTGGGTCACGAGGCAAACACGGACAGTTGTGTCACTACCTTTTGTCCGAGAAAAATGCCATAAGAAATAAAAGGAATAAACGGAGCAAGAAATAAAATGAAAATAAGACTCGAAAAGTCGAGCTGCGTTGGTCGCTGTAGCCTCTCGTTCTGGCTCGACTCAAAAGAATGTTTTTTGTTTTCCAAACAAAAGAAAAAACGTGTGTTGGTTTGAATTTTTAAATTTTAAGTCTCAAGAAAACCGAGGCACAAGTTTCTCTAACAAACTGCATCGATGCAGCTCCCTGAAAAATGCAGTTCGATTTTGTTCTTCTGCGTTTTCCCAGTTTGAATTCCTCGATGTTCACGACAGAACCAGCGTGTCCCTGGTCATGTGTCACGTGTTGGATTACTCCAAGTTCGCAACCGCGACCTGTCAATGCCCGAGCGCGCGTGCGTCTGTCTCACATAGATTTCCGAACCGCACACGACACGGATTGCTAATCGTTTCGCACGACCGACTTGATATCGATATCTCTCGAGAAGCTTCTCGCCATCTACTCTCATGTCCATTTGCAAGATTGTTTTTTTTTTCGAAATATTACTCGTCACAGCTGATGCTCGGAGGCTTCTTCCTCGCTCGGAACGTCCAGCAGCTGAAATTCTCGCTACACAGACATTTCCATCGTCGATAACCTTCAAAAAAGCAGATGAAAAGTTCGGTGGATCGAACGTTGGAGTTTGAATCGGAGTCTTTTCCTTGCGTTTGTATTTCTCAACACATTTCACTGGTTTTTTTCAAATATTTGCCGTTCGCGAGGATCTTTGGCACTTCGCAAAAGCTCGCGATACTTCGCCGTCGACAATATTTTTATAAATAAATATTCGTAATATTTTTTATGAATTTTTATCACAAATGCGAGACCGATTTTGAAAAATTTATGTCTCCAGTAAAATTTAACGAAAAAAGTTCAATTTGGGCTTATTTTTTTCGTTTTTTAATGCAATTTTGCTTTGAAGTGAAAAAATTGTTAAAAATGCGGTAACGCACGATAAAAAGTCGAGAACGAAGGGAGCGCGGAATTTAAAGTCGCCTGAGGCCGTTTTTGAGTCAAACGAATACGGCGGCATGTTTTAATGAAGAAATGAATTTGATTGTTATTGTGGAAGAAGGAAACGTACGGTGCGGACTGATTGGGCGGGCTCTGCTGTGCTGTCACTTGCGCAACAATGCGGGACTGTCTAACTGAACGAGCCTCTCGACAGACACCGCGATTTCTCGCATCCCGTGTATATCAATCGGATACGAAAACGAGAGGTCTCTCGAGAGACTTTTGTAGATTCATATACACACGCGTATGCGTGTAACGCGTGTATACAGACATCCCATCGACGGAATGTGCAATATATGGCTCGAGGGGGAAATTACGTCCCTAATGTTCGGAGCCTCGATTACTCGAGGAGCCACAATAAGTATATACGGAATTAACCATCGGCAGACAGACAGAAAAATGGACTTTCATTATAATCGATAGAGCGAGTTAACGAGATTCTCCATTTGAATACGCATCGACGAGACCTTTTCCGAATAAGGATCAAGGACTTTCACATATATTTCAACGTTATTACGTTTTTCATAATGTTCAAGGTCACACGATACTTTCTCTCGATCCGTGATGAAATTTCTGCATGAAAATGATTTTTTACGATGAATAAATTTTGATTGTTGCGTGTCACGGGTTTTTTTTTTCATCGACGATAATTAGACCGGATGCGAACTTTTATCGAGGTCACGTCCCCGATACAGAGGATGAATTATTATCAAACAATTAATTACACCGACGACTCAATTTTTTCGAGTCCTTTTGAGGTTTCCTGCAGTCAATGACTCTTTAATTTTTCCATCACGGTCACCACACGCGCGATCCACAAACTTCCGGTACCTTTTCTTTCCACACGTGCACTTTTTTCTCACACGTTAAATTTCTGACAATTGAGCGAGATAAAAAATTCAAAGTGGCCATTTTCTCCGAACGAATTTTTCGACGGTCCAGAAGAGTTTGGAGCTCGCACGTGACGACTGCGAACTGGACCACGAGGCTGGCTCTCAATGTACAAAGGCGTTGGTACAAATACCGTTATACCTTTGCCAACTTAATACACACACGTACAAACGGTTTTAAAAGCGCGCATCAACGCGTCAGAGAGCAAGAAGATTGCCGGAACTGGAGGCGCGAAAAAACAACTGGACCTGAGCTTGACCAAAGCTGGTGATCGGGAGAGAGCTCGTTTGCGACATCTTTGGCCATGCACGCCATGAGATGTTTCGAAAAAAGTGAGCAACACGCGCGTCACGCAGATCCACGCGAATAGCCAAGACCTGTGGATCAATTTTTACCGCACGCAGCATCCAAACTCCAAAAAATCACTTTTCCCTTCTCATTTTATCTTCTCGTTCGATACTAAATTGTTATTGCTCCCGCGGGCAGCGTAGCCTGTGCAAGAAAATTCTTCTTCACGCCGCAATCTTGTATTTCCTCTGGAATTTCGTAATTTCCTCTTAATGGATAAAACGCGGCAAACAACCTCGTAAAATAAATTATCTCGTGTTAGATAATTACTTAAACGACCGTTATCGTATTTTTACATTTTGCCAGTGTAAATACAACCTTTAATACACTTTTTTCTCCCATTTCAAACCTTTTTTCACTTGCAAATGTTAATCTCACGTTTTATGATCTGTTGCAGATGCTCTCGCAGCCGCGTTGCTGCTAGCTATCCCGACCTTGTCTGAATAAACAAAACGTGAGTTAACGTATATTTATATATTTGCATATTAATACACCAGCAGCCTTTTAAATTTGGCTGCATGATTCGTCAAGCTGACATGATTTTTCTGGGCATGAATTTCAAGGCCAAAAATTTCTACTGCTAATTGACATTTTTCATTGCGATTTGATGCACAAAAGATTATGCAGAGTGAGGACGAGGTTAATATCCAAAGATCTCTGTAGAGACCGCGTAAATCAATGAAGATGCGTCGGTTAATTAATGAGACTAAATAATTATACGTTGGAGAAAAAAATAAAATAAAAACTCGTCAATCTTTTCGTAGCCACTTCATTCATTTCATTAGCAATCGTGATAAAACTCTGTTATTTATATGATTGACATTAAGTGACACGTGGACTCCGCAATCATCATTTCTTTCAGCTGAAACGTCGGCTCAGTAATTAACTCTGTGACAGAAAACTCAAGAATTCTTAAAATCTAATATTTTGCCTTTTTTTCGTCGTGCGTTTTTGTTATTTCGAGATCGAGCTCCAGGCTGTGATGACGATCATGGAAATGTCGTTTTGCTTCGCTAATTGCAGGATTTGCATCTTTTTGTTGCGAATTTGTTGACGTATTTGTTAATGCGACTATATGCAACGTGAATTCTCTCCTTTTAATAAGGATGGAACCCGTTTCATGGCTACATGTGTAAAACCGTGTGGCGTGTACCCTCGCGATATGCGTAATCGGATATTCCGACATAACGGACGAGAACTCTCTCGCTCTTTCTTTCGGCTCGGCTGGTAACAAGTAACACGAAATAGCGTTTCGCTCTACCGCGGTGAATGTAATAAGAAATTGGGCAAAAAGAACATGAAAGAAAATAAAAATCCGTTGATAAAATAATCTGCTATTCAGGAATAAAAACGTCAACGATCCAGAGGCAGAGAGCGTGCGAGATTGAGAGCGAGGGACAGTTAGATAAAGTTAAAAATATTGTTTTTTTTTTTTTTAATTTGAAAGAAAAAAGAGCCCGAGGTCGACGAGAAATTAATATTGCGCAACATTTCTGCTGAAAAGATATCGTCCGTAAAAACAAACGTTTATTTGCTTAAAAAAAATTGACGAGCGTCTATCGCCGGGAGGCTGAAACTTCTTTTTTTCCTGCTCATGACTGCGATGACAAATTTGATCGTTTAATTTCAAGCAGAATTCAAATATTTTTACACACTTGGACCATTTTTTTCGTTGTTTATTTGAATAATTTAAATATCCAGAGACCAATCAAACATTAGATAATAAAAACGATCCAAAATACAGCTCAGAATGAAAACGAAAAAATCTTTTTAGAAAATTTGAATAATTATTTACGATCAAACTCCAGGACCAAGTCGAGCGTTACGTTTTCTTTAGTTTTTATCACGAATAAAAAGGCTCGCGTGAGAATCTCTTTGAAAATATTCTACAGTGGATTACGGTGCAGCAAAGATACGAAGAATAATATGAATTCATGCTGCATTTCAGATCGTACGATGAGAAATGACACGAGCTCAAATTATGCGAATTCTTCGCCAGTGTTGGTCGTAAATGGCAAACTATGCAAAATTGTGTAAATACCAAGCCTAAAAAATCGTTCTTTATGTATAGAATTGCACAGCTGTGGTTTTTCCTACCACAACGCTCTTTTCTTTGTAATATTATGTATCGTCTTTCTTTCGCGAGGCCTTGAATGTCGCGGGAGACTGAAAAAAAATCGTCATGTTTTTTAAGTTTTTACTCTCCAGTGCAGATAATCGTTACGACACATTTTTTCACTCTCGAAAAACGAGGTTGAATTGGGGTGGGAAAAAAAAACTTGTAAAAAATCTGCCTTTTCAGAATTTTTCGTCATTTTTTTTCAAGTTTTTCCAGTCTCCATAATCGCACTCGAGAATCGGTGGTGTAAAAGTTCCATGGGAACTTGGCGAGAGAATTGTAAACCGCGAGGTGAAGGAAAATAAAGTTGTTATCGTTGATAAAATTTTCGATAAGGATTCTCGGGTCGATTTGCGTTGAGTCACGTACAGGTTTATCAATAATAATTTGTCAGGAGAGCTCGACTGTTCATAAAGCGAAACTAATGGTTTAGTTTCGTCGATAAATCGTCAATTTTCATGACGAATTGTCGACGCACTAGAATTTATTTGTTTTCACGTGATTAGAACGAAATTTTCACTCGTTATTTTATTTTTCTGTTGATTCAACAGGATCGACCGGCAAAAAATGCGAAGTACAAAGTTGTTTGTTTGCCTCTTGGGCATTCTCCTGTTATCAACGAGGTCCTGTCATGGTCTGTGCAAGCTGGAGAACGGGACGATGGCCCGTTGTCATTTTCTCGGGGATGCCAAGTACATCGACACGTACGACTTGGAGATCCTGAAAACCTCCGTCAGCCAGGAACGACTGGAGGGTGAAATATTTCACAAACTCGTAACTTTACGAAATTTAGATCTTTCGCATGGTGAAATAGAGCAAATTGATTCTGACGCTTTTCGGGAATTGCTCGATCTCCGGAGCCTCGATCTTTCGCACAACAAGATCACGTCCTTGCCTCCCAAGTTATTTGACGATTTGAAAAAGTTACGAAGCCTCAATCTTCGGCGTAATCTTCTCGACGAGATTCCGGATGCTGTGCTCGCCGTCAAAAGCCTCAAGACTCTCGATCTTGCTGGCAATCGCTTGAACTGCAATTGCGCGACCTTGAGAGCTCGCGATTTATTGGTCGCTCGTCATGTTCATCTGTCCAAGAGAATTCTTTGCGCGAGTCCATCCAATCTCAAGAATCGTCCGCTTCTGGATTTGGAGGTTGACGTTATTTGCCTCTTTGAGGAACAAGACAAAGAGATGCAGATGGACCAGCCGGAAGGTTCGGGCGAGGCGAGTCCGATTGAGGATTCCGACGATGCAGTGCCCGAAGAAAACGAGAAGGAAGTTTCTCAAGAAGTTCCGGTCGAGCCGGCAACCGAGGAAATCGAAACGCCAGCCCCGGAGCAGAAAAGTCTCGAACCTGAAGATTCTTCCCCAGTGTCAAGTGCAACAAGTTCTTCCCCGAGTTCCCCAGCAGAAACGAACGAACCTCCGAAAACTTCATCGACGAATGACGCTGCGTCGTCAGTTACCGAAGAAAAAGAAAAGCTCGTGATGAGCCCGACGACTCCTGCGAGTGTGAAAACGACCGAAGAGTTCGAAGAGACTGCGGAGGATCCAGAGGACGAGATTCTGCCTGGAACAGCTGATGACGAAAAAAGTCATCGCGTAGAAGGTTCCGGCGAGGCAGACGATTTGCACGAGGGTTCGGGTATCGAAGGATCAGGAACGGGAGTTCCGCCCATAAGTTGGGACGTGCCCGAAGAGGAAGTGACTCAAGAAACGAGCAGCGTCGAGCCTGACAAGGAAAAAGACAGTAGTTTGCTAGATATGTTCTTGGGCGTATTCTGGAGTACTCCAGCGGCGCCGGAAGACGAAAAGAAGAAAGATGAATTGGATCCGGAGGACGAGGAATTCATCAACGTGTCGTCGGAGGCAACGCCGATTGTCACGGAAAAGACAGCCGTTCACGAGGACACAATTGTGCCGGTGGTAATCGAGGGCAGGGGAGGATCAGCGACCAAGAGCGAGGGAACGTCTCAAGCTGGAACAGTCGAGGTCGATCACATTCTCGACGAGGCAAAATCCGGAAAAGTAAAAGCAGAAGATTCTGTGTCGGATGCTGAGGCAACGGACGCTTCGGCAACGCGACAGCCAAAGAAAGGAATGGGCTCGTACGTAGTGCTGGCAGCTCTGTTGGCAGTTTTGGGAATCCTCATCGGCTTCGCAGCCTACAAGGGAGATTTCTGCCGGAAGAAGCGAAAGCGTAACGACCCAGAAAACGGTACGGAGCTCAAAGACATGACGAAATCTCTTCTGGACGCCGGCAATGGAAACCAGCCGAAAATATCGTCAAACGGTAACTTAGAGAACGTGCCATTGGTCTCGACGCCACAGGACGATGATTCGAAGCTAAAGGACCACAAGAACGATCGACTCAGTGATTCGCAGGACGTTTCGCGAACGAGATACTCCGGAATGGCTCCGGACGTCATCGACCCGGTAAAACCACCGAGGAAATCATACGCGCCGCACGATGAGACCGAGGGGACCATTCAGAACGGAAGGAGTCATCAGGACTTGAGCGAGCCAGTGTGTCTGCGGAACAAAAGTTCAAATGAACCCGTGACCAACGGTAAAAACCATCATGATTCCGTCTCGTCGCTCGGTACCGAGTCGCGCGATTCACCGTCGATAAGAACGAGTCCTCGAGTCTCTTCACCAACAAACGGTTCCCTCGGGACTCTGCAGGCTCTCGCACGACCTCCGCTGAGTCCCGGAGCTCAGAGGGTCAAGATAACGCTAACGGAGAACCCAGACAGTGTGCCAAGGACACCGATACTCATAACGCGAACTAAAACGGGCGAGAATCTAGTCAAGACACCGTGAATAATCGATTTGGCTTGTGCTCAAGTCTCCTTGTTGCTCTGTCAAACTAAAAATAATATGCATACATAAATATTCCGCATATATCGATCGATATATTTCAAAATACGTATGTATTTATATCCGCAGTGTTTTATCGACCAACTTTGAGGATCTGGCGATATTCCTATGCGTGCGAAATCCTTGCACCATTGAACTTTCGATTAGTATCGTCGACCGCACGGCTATTCGCCAAGTGTTCACTCCTCAACCCCATACAATCCCATAACTCGTGCGTGCGCGTGTATGTGTGTCTGTGTCGACAAAAAAAAAACGTGGACGCGATCACACGATGTTCCTAGAAATCGGAATTGTTGGGACGTTGATGCAAGAATAAAAAAGTCGTCATGCAAAATCCTTTTTATACGATAACATGTAAAAAAAAACTCAATCGCGAAAGAAACACGTGCTCGAGCCCAGGCCGTTTACGCATCCAGGAAGAAGCTGCAAAAAAAAAAAGTCCCGAGATTTCTTTCACGATCCCTGCTGTGAGTTCCGTCACCGAGTGCCAACGAAATTTTTCGAGCCCATTTCTCCTTCGTGGAGTATAATCGCGTCGCAATCATTTTTATGATTTAGTCTCCATTGGATATCGCAACGGAAGTTGACGTAGTTTTGTGTTATTTGTAAATGTTTATTATTACGAGCTGCTGTGCGACCGGGGCTTGAAATTTTGAACGTTTTTGTTGTTTTTTTTTTTTCATTTTTTGTGCAATACCGTTCAGTAATAGTAGAATTTAAGTCACAAAATTATTTCGTTTACTTATCTTTAGAAATTAATTTCCAACAAGCCCCGTTTCCACGCAGCCACCTCTGGAAAATTTTCCCCAGACTATTTTCCCTTGGGGCTAATATTTATTTTTTTAAAAGTGCAACAAACAACTGCACGTACACGTTTGCATCGTATTCAAATGTGTTTGTGCGGGCACAGACGTTCAGGAATCACGATTTTTTGAGAAGTGCATCTCGCCAATGGAAACATCGCTTTTCCAGACTCCGGTGCACATTTGCATCCATTTTGACATGCACTTTTTGCAGTAATCGTCGTTTTCTGATCGCGCTCACAAGCACGTCTTTGTATAAGTATTCGTGTGACGAATCCTTCACGTTAAGTTTAGCGATTAATTATATAGCGATTAACCGCTGTAATGTCGCTCGTCACGAGCTGCATTCGTATTAGCCAACATTCCCTGATTCCAGTTCAGCTTTGCTGTACGACCGCTAACGAGCGAGTTGTTATATATTAAGGACGTTGTATGCAGAGTTTTTTATCGATAGAATTCCTTCAAATTTGCACCACATACAGAGAAAAGTGATTTCTAGTAGATCGCGCAATTTTAAGAGGTTTCAACATGTAGAATTCGAGATATTTATTTATAAAAATCACAATTTTCAGTAGTTTCTCATATAAGAGCGCGTCTTAAAAGTTCCAACTTTCAACATTAAATATTTCGATTTCTAAACGGCGAAGCCTCTTAAAACTTTGCATACGCTTTTACGTAACATCGAAGGAGCTTTATCCAGTTTTTCGAAAAAATCGCTCGTAAAATCTTTGCGAAATTTCCATTATTATATAAAAAATACCTCGGACAATCTTGAATTCGGAGTATTTGTTCTTTAGTCAATTTGTAACAACTTTTTTCATGAACTTGGGCACGTGAACCATTTTGTATGTGAGAAAAAATGAAAAGAGACATTTTAATTTGACCGTCACCGCATACAACGTCCTTAAACGAGTGAAAGATTCAGTAAGCGAGGGTGAGCGAGAGAGAGGTTAGTTTATTAGCGTTACAGCAGATAATTATCATCCGAGTCTAGAGGGATCAAAGATTGCGTGTAACGAGCGTAAAAGTGTGTACAATTACGTTTCGCACGTCTGCTTAAGCCAAATGAATAAATTTTTTTCCCCTTTGAGGAGAAAAAAGTGCAGCGACGTTCTAGACTTTAAGGCGCGATTAGATTAAACTTTTTCTATAGTATAATTTTATCAAAAAGGCATAAAATATTGTATTTACATTTATAAATACGTATATTTATTATATATTGCAAAAAAACAACATAAACAATTACCCAAAATCTTGTAATTGCGAAGGAACGGACGAAAGAAAAAATAAATGAAATTTCATACCTGCCGCGTCTGCTGTACACGCCGTTTGATCTCTTAATTAGAGAATATTGATGATGATGACGGTGAGAATGATTTTAGCAATGTTTAAGAGTAGAAAGACTTTATTTATATTTTTAGTCGTTGAATAAATAAATTGTGAAAAAAACGACATTATCGAAGCTTGCAGCGTTTTTGTTGTTTATCATCTACTTTGGCTCTCGTTATTGCTAATTGATTTCGATGTTTCGGTCGTTGGACAAGTCCGCAACGTTGGGGTCCAACGAAAATTACTTTTTCCTGCAAAAGACTCGTGAGCTTCGCTCAAGAAAAAAACAGAATTTCGTTGCATTCCAACGATGCAAATTGCAAGTTTTTGTCAAACGACATGAGGAGGAATTGTCGGTCTGTAGGCACTTCTGGGCTCATGAGCAAAATCATGGATCACGATGTCTTTGTTTCGATCATTTTGTGGAGACTTGAGATGATTTACGTCAGAATCTTCATCATCCGTTGAATGGCCGCTTTTCGAGGTCCGTCTGCGTCTCTTTCTCTTGGCCGTCGGTGTCTGAGGTCTCGGTCGTCTCTTGGAGTCCGAGGTCGAGCGTTCTTCGGATTCTGTGTCTCGTCTCACCAGCGTCGACGTCTTGTTCCTCTCGACGATTATTTGAGCCGATGATTCGCGCATTTGCGAGCCGGTCGTTGACGCTATCGACATCACACTGGCCGAATCATTTCTTCTCGACGACGAACGGATTCGTCGAGTTTGGAATCTTTCCTCACGCCTCGAAAGATTCTCCTCGCTTCTCGCACGATTTCGCGTCCTCCTCGGACGCCTTTTTCGTCCTCGCAGAGTCTCACACGATCCTATTATCTGACGCGATAACGGATCCACCGTTATCGTATCCAAAGCGTCCAGCGATTGAGCCATTCGGGGCATTTGAACTGCTTCCTCGTAAGGCGGCGGGTCTATCAACTCCAGCGGATGGATTCGAGGCTCTGAACTCATCGTTAACCCATTCGCTGCTGCCTCCAGCTCCATATTCCTGTGCGGACACAATTTTTGTCGTTTCTCAATTGAAATTCAAGTCGAAATGACTTTTTCGCCAAGAAATAACAATAAATTTGCAAAATCTTTGATTAACAAATGAAAATCCCACGAATCAGCAAATTCTCAACCGATTTTGATATACAAAACGGCGTTCGCCCGATTTCTCATGAAACTCTCAACGAACACACAACATTCAAGCTACGTGAGTTTACTCAAGTTCGTGCCACGTGAAAATACGAGTACGTGAGTGCGACAGCGATTCCTAATCACAAGAATTTCCAGAAGAGATGTTAAGTTTGTGGGTGTGGCTTTCCTCGTTAGGACTTTCGTGAAGATTCAAGAGAATCTCTAAAAATTGAGCTGCCCTAAAAAGAATTGACTCTTTCTAAGAATTCGCTGCTCTAAATATCCCCTCAATTTATAGAAATGTCAAAAAAAAATCTTCATTTCGATTTGTTCGATTCGGAGGTTAGAAAAGAATTTTTAACTGTCTGAATTTTTTCAATTTATAAAATTGTTGGAAAAATAATCATTTTTTCGACATTTTTCAGTCGGAAATTAGAAACAAATTGTTAAATTTCCTGATTTTGCAAACGAACGGATTGTAAACAGAAAAAAATCGTTTCTTTTTTCAACTTTTTTGAATCGGAGGAAAAAAAGAATTGTTTAATGTAATAATTTTGTAAATACCTTCGTCGTAGCAATCTGAGTCTCTCGATTCCCTCTTCCCTCTCGAGCCGAGCCCTCTCGGATCTGGCTTGTCTCTTCATCGCAATAGTGTGTCTGAGTGAAACGGAAGTGCCGAATACGAGGACGAGGACTAGCAAGGTCAACATAACGATGCCCCAAGTTCTGTCCTTCTTGAGGTCGGTATTAACGTCCCAGTCGCGATAGCAAGCAACTTCCCAAGAGAAGCCAGAAACGTTGCTGGGACTTTGACAAATAAGACTTTCAGATTTGGTCTTTTCCGGCCATCGAGTAAGATACGTAAAAGTTTCGTGCAGCTGATGACAATCGCATCGCCATGGATTGTCCTCGACGATAACGGTTCGAAGATGTTCGTTCGATGCAAAAATCTCGAGATTCAATCCTTCGGTAAGTCTGTTACCTGAGCAGAAAGCAATTCGTGAATTTGTTGCTAAAAAGAGATCGAATTTCAGATCGAAGTACAAAAGCGAATTAATTTTTGTTTTTCCTACCGGAAACGTCGAGTTTTTGCAACGATGGAAGATGCGAAAAGCTGTCATTGGCCAATTCCACCAATCTGTTGCGTTTGAGTACAAGATTTTTCAGAGTTTCCGATTCGAATCGATCGCAAACTCCCTCCAGGCGATTGTCGCTCAAATCGAGGGTTTTCAGTCTCGGTAAATCCGTGAAAATCTGGCGTGGAACACTCTGAACATAATTCGAAGAAACATCCAACGACATTACGGTTGACATGATGTTTGGAAATTTTTCAAAATCGTTGTACGAAAGATTCAGCAGACGTAAATTGACGTTCTCGCGAAACGTGAACGGATGCAATCGCGAAAGGCTATTGGACGAGAGATCGAGGATTTCCAGTTTTACCAGGCCCGCGAACGAACTTCTATTCACGACGTTGAGCCCGTTGCCATTCAAAAATAATTGAGTTATTTCATTGTTTTTCACGAATATACGATCGGGCAACATTCTTATTAAGTTTCTCGACAAAACTGCGTGAGTCAGAGCCGGAAAACCATGAAGACCCGGACGATCTAAATTGCATCCGGAAACGTCGAGTCTCTTCAAATTTTCATGAACCAACGTCTCGTCTCTGAAAAAAAACAAGTAAAAAAAGAAAATTTGCAACAAAAATCATCATTTTTATCAATTCACCGATCGTCACTCGCGCCACGACGTAAACTGTTTGAAAGATTGCACATTTTCTTTTGCCACGACTTAAGCAAAAAGTTTTCGAGTCTCTGTCTCGATGAAGTCTCGCTGGACAAGTCTCGGGTGTTTAGTTTTTCATACATTCGAAAATAACTCGTCGCGGTCGTTATGTATTTACCTGCTGCTGTAAACGAGCGTAGGATTGTTAGATAATTTCAACTGTTCAAGGTCTGGTGCACCCTCGAACGTGTCCGGCTGTAAGTAATTGAGGCAACAATCCGACAGGTCCAGCCATCTCAATTTTTCACTTGTCAGTCGTTGAATACTCTTTAAAGGATTCCCTTCTAGGCTCAAAGTGACAAGTTCCGGAAGGCCTTTCAAGGACGCGCTAGTGATATTGTTAATTGCTGTAAAATTCGTCGTCATTTTTGCTCTTTACACTTATTTTTTCCCATTTGAATTATTTTGCATTGCGATTAAAAATTGTGGAAGAAAAATAAACTCACAGCATTTGCTGGCATCCAGAGCTCGGAGAGCAACGTTGGAAAGATCGTCAAGACTGCTCAACGGATTCCGCGACAAATAAAGTACCTTAAGGTCGATCAATTGATTGACCCCCGCGACATCATAGATTCTCATTATCTCATTATGACTCAAATCCAATTTCTGCAAACGTTCCAATCGCTGCAGATCACGTGGCAAACATTTCAGTTTATTGTTTGCCAAATTCAAGTATTGCAGCTCGATCAGATCGTTGACCTCGTCGGGAATCTCTGTCAGAAGATTTCTCGACAAGTCGAGCTGCTGCACCTGTTAATTGCAGTTTCGATTAAAAGCCGCAATCAATAAAAACGAAAATCTGTCAAATTTCATCGTAAAGAAAAAAAAATACGTGACTTACCAAATCGCTGATATTTCTCGGATAATTCACCAATTCTTGGCTCGAACACACGATCTTGCGAGGTTCATGGTTCAAATAACACATGCACCTGGGCGGACATCGATCTTGAGCACAGTTCGATGGAAAAGACGCGAGGAGTATGAAAAACAAAAAAGAAATTTGGCACCGAATTTTCGTGAGGTGAATCCGTTCATTCCTTTTTTTAACCATTTCGAACTGAATCTCACGACAATTCTGTCATGACGTGTATTCGGTAACGCGTAACATCACTTCATGGAAAAGTTCGCCCTTTATGGGGCATATTCTTGGCGAAAAGTTAAAAAAAAAGGTGAATCTATGAATTTTTCGTCCTTGTCGTTGACGCGATTGCAATAATTATCATTTTTTTTGTCACACCTCACTATAGAGCCGAATATTTCATTAAGAATGGAAGGCCCACGATTCGCTCCGAGACACCAATGTGAAAACTACCAACTAACTTATCTTTGATAGCAAGCAAGCTGACATACTCACGCTCGAGATAACTCCCGTGAGATAACGAATCGTCGGTGGGTTGGACTTTCACGATACAAACGTTTCACCTACACCTTCGTTTCGGGAGAGATGGATCTAGTAGAATTCTTGGGGCCCTCGGTTAAAAAATTCATAGATGTGGCGTCGAGAGATCTGATCGGACACGATTTTCATATTTTTCTGAATAAAAATGTCTTGAATCGACGAAAAAATCCGTAAATTTCGTCGTTTCTGCTAAAAAATAAATAAAAATCTCATCATTTTTTCAAGTGGTGAGGAAATACAAACACCATGGGAAAGTCGATTCAGACTGGTACGCCATATTCATCATTTCTTTCTCTGGTAGCGATGAAAATTTATCCACAACGGCAATGCGGTCGAGCGAAACTCCTCCAAATGTATGGGCGAATTCAATTTACATTTATTTCCAATATTCGTTGAATAGAAAACAGTCGTCTGTCTCCCTTTCGCCATTATCGCGAGACTCGTGTCGAATCTTCCATTATAAATATATAAGAATAATCGATCGGTTTACCGTGTCGCAAGAAATTCACCATAAAGGTGGGCAAAAAGTTCAGAAGCCATAACGCAAGCTCGAGCAACTGGAAACGAAGTTCGTTCTCGATGTTTAGTAATTAAAACGTTGACAATCAAGCGTGTGGTTAGAAAATTTTTTGCTTCGTTCCGTTGACTTCGTAAAAACTCGTAACAGACGAGGATGACAACAAGTTAATAAACGATTTTCATTAATGCAGCATGAAAAAACAATCATGACTCTGAAGTTTGCAACGTTGAGATTCAACGGAAAACATTTTTTCTGTTGATTATTTATTGAATTTTGAAAATCGTGACAATTTTTTGAGTCGACTGAGTTTTTTGGTCGCAAGAGAGAATCGTTTTATTGGCCGGACCAAATATTCAATAATAATTATTGGCTCTGCTGACGAAATAACAGAATTTCGTTGCATTCCAACGATGGAAACTTTAGGATCATAAAACAATCGAAGGATTGAAATTTTTTTATTGTTTTTTCTTCGCGTTGTATTTATTCGACGCGATCGTTTCTTTTGAATGAGTACACGATGTACATTGTTAGGGCAATCAACAGACACACCCCAAATGCGATTGCCACGATGATCAACCAAATTTTGCCTGGACCTGGGGAATTATCAGACTTCAAAAGCTCGCCCCACTCGTCCGAGCAATATTCCCACCACGTGTTGCCCTCCGCTTGATATGGAGTGAAACACACGAGACTCGACTGCGTCGCTTTATCTCCTCGCATCAGATAAGAGAATAAAGGATAAAGATCCGAGCAATTGCAGTGCCATGGGTTATCCTCGAGTGCTATGTCGACGAGGATTCCATTATCGTCAAAGACAAGGTCGGCACCATGAGTTAATTTGTTTCCTTTGGAGAGCGAAAGAACGTGAAGAAACGAGAGATGGAAAATCGAGGAAACAAACATTTTAATTCATGTTGTTACTGAATCTTGAAAATAATTGATTATCTCGTACCTCTCAGGCTCAAATCCGTCAAACTTGGCACTTTCGAAAAGCTGTTTCTCCTGACTCTCGTCATATTGTTGTATCCAAGATCGAGCATTCGCAGCGAGAACGACTTGAACTCGTCGCAATCGCCGCTGAAACGATTTTTGCTCAAATCCAGTCTCCGGACTTTTGTCATGTCCGACAAATCCCACAATCTTTGACTCTCGATTGAATTTTTTGCCAAATTCACGTTTATCGCTGAGGTTTTTAAATTTGGCAAAGCCACCACTCGGTTCCCTCCGAGATTGAGCTCCGCGAGGGCCAAAAGTTGCGCGAAAATTGCCTCGTTTATCGACATTATTTTGTTGTCCGACAAGTCAAGCTTTTGCAGGTTCAGTTTTTTCTCAAACCACCCATTTTTTATGCTCTCCAAAGTGTTATTGCTGAGACTCAGGGACACGAGGTTGACATTTTTCAAGAATATTTTCTCGGGCAACGTTTTCAACCGATTGCTACCAAGATCGAGATTCTCAAGATTCGGTAGCCCGTCGAAACAGTCCGGAGGCAAATCCGCCAATTGGCAATCAACCAACACTAGTTCCGTCAAATTTTCACTCCTCAAATGGTCGATGAACTTCACAGGATTCGTCGTGACGTTGAGGCTTCGCAACGACGGTACAGAATCGAAAAAACTACCATTTATCCCACTGATCTCTAGGAACAGTCATTCGCACAATTATCCAAAAGATTTCCCATTAACTTTTCCACCGAGCGATGGATTTTGACCCTTCGAGAGCCTTTTGGGTCTTTTTGACCCCATCAGTTTTCTGTCACCATTTCTTTCCCATTTTTATTCAATTTTCGACGAAAAATACATTTGAGGCAAAAAAAAACAAGCAAAAATTGAAAAACTCCTCGGGTCAGATTGACCCGAAATGTATTTACTCGAAATGTGCACTCGAAGGGTCAATTTGACAGAATTGTGAGTATTTTTGTACGTCCAACTTTACCACAGTCGTCAGCTTCGAGAGAGAGAAGAGATCGAGCACGAATTCCTTCGAGACTTTTGAGTGGATTTTTGGACAACTTGAGGAACTGGAGATTGGGCAACTGGTTGATGGAGCTCGAGGGTGGAATATTGGTAATGCTATTGTTCATGAGATCAAGAACCTCAAGGTTGGTTAATTGCGCGAGTCGTTTGGGTAAATCGGTCAATTCATTGTCGCCAAGATGAAGCACTTCCGTTTTGGATTCACTAAGAAATTCTTCCGGTATCGATTTGAAGGAACGACGTTCCAGATTGAGGATCGATGCTGTTCGTTGCTCCTGACATGGAATTTTCCACCTCGATCAACGATCAATTCCCATCACATTTCCCATACAATTATCCCAAATATAATGTTAAGAAAAAAAACCAAAAATTGCTTACGGAATGAGGAGAAAATTTGCTGTAATATCGTCTCAGCGATTCGGAGCTGGAGCCAGAGTTGAGATCGGAGTCTGCACTGTCACAATGACACTTCGAAGGAAACCATTCCAGCAGTATCATCATCGACATATACGAGAGAGTAAAGAATTGACCGACCAATTGCATCATTTAAAGGTCAAATTTGAGGCTCCACAAAACTTCGGGGAAACCGCGAGGGGAGTGTTGGAAAAATGTGTCTAAAAGGGTTAGTTCCCCGAACCATATTCTGGTCGAGAGCGAGTCAATTGTCGGCCAACTTCGTGGCACGTCAGCAATATATCGAAAAACGTCAAAATTCTGCCTCGTCCCGACTGTTTAGCTTGTAGAATTTTTCAAAATACCCATCAAACTCCGAGCTTCCACTTTTTATGGTGTTTTAGAGAGGAGAAAGCCGTTTTTTTCCTGTTTTCAGAAAAACTCGACGGCTTGAAGATTTGAATGGTCAGTCCATTGGAAAATATAAGACATTAGATAAATACCTCGAGTATCCCAAAGCCGATATTGAGCGCGGTCGTCTCGGGCAAGTCTAAGCCTCTCTTGGCTGACCCATGCGGATATTTTCTCCTTGGAGGCTTTATATACCGATGTATACATGCAGGCATCGATATACATAGACATTATATAAAGAGCAGTCGCCACAAAGTCGTACAGATGATGACAACAACGACGACAAGAGCGCGGCTTTTTTTTATCGTACCTTTTAAATCCCCCTGGAAGGAGTCTATCGATTTATATCCTCGGGTCTCGACAGGATCCTCGATTTATTTTCAAGCTTCGAGATATTCGAGGAAAAATCCTCTCCAGACTAATTACATTAATAGAGATGAAACAACAAATTCAAAAGGTTTGATAAATTAAAGAAAAAACCATGGATAAAGGCGAGCTTTATAAAACGCAATGGAATTTATTGCGGGAAGCTCAAAAAGCACAATTTTATGACGATTACGATATAAATAAAGTTTCACAGGAGCATGAGGTGAAAAAGGGACGAAAAATGCTCGAATTAAAACAAAAACCGAGCAGGATACGGCTTCGGAAAGCTGCCGAGCGGCAAAGGGGTCGCAAAGCAGGAAAAATCAACCCTCGAGTCCTTTCATTATCCTCGTCCTGTTCACAGAGGTCCGAGGGTCCTGCCAGCCCCTCCAGAGCTAATGTTTCGAGGCGGTGAAGCGCGTGAGTGTAAAAATAAACGGAGATTTTATCCGCGCAGGTCAAGCAGGGAGAATTCGTGGTAAAAAGCTTTTTTTACCGCGTCTGGTCGCTTGATACCGTATGGGAGCCAATGGAAGGGTAGGTCACACCCTTCTCAAGGGGTGTGAGCGAAAACGGTTTAGCTGGCGCCGGCGCTTAGCTTCAGGCTTATCCAGTTCGCCCTCCAACTCGCTTGTACATCGGGATATTGAGGTGGGTGGTTGGTCGCAACCACATTTCTCAATCCTACCTGTTGATGCCTCGAGCCAACCCCTTTAGTTGCGATTTCACAAATCCGAGGCTTTCCAAGCCCCGTGTCGTTTCGTGGTCACGCCTTCCGCATTTCCTTCCGCGTCATTTCAATTTGTCAACGATCCTTATATTTTTTTTCCCCTCCAACAGATTTTCCCTTCGCATTAAATTCCCCTTTTCATCAAATCTCTTACAAAACGCTCGAATTTTTTCGTTGAATTTCATTAACCCTTCGTGGTCACACTTCCGCCACCGATCTCGGCAATCACACTGGGTCGATTCTACCCAGTCCATTTTTGAACCCGTATTGTGACCAATCTATCGGCCCGAACATTCTCAAAAAATTACTCAACAACCCTTGGACATTCCAGTTTAGATACGGAAAACTTTCCTGAAAGAAATCCAAGGCTAACATATTTTTTTAAATGCAAAATGAAGAAAAAAAACGGGAAAAAAAGTTTTTTCACTAAAATAATCGTCACTTTGTGGATTTTCAATATTTTTGCCTAAAATTTGGACCTGATATTCATCAGATCTGGTTCTTTTGTGAAAAAAATAGTAGGATAGCGCGCGTTTGAAAAAACATATTAATTCCGTTATTGTAAGTGGGTCGATTTCAGAGTGGATTTTAGAGATTTAGCGTTAGCGGCGGTAATACTTATCGCCGCCAAGGCGCAATGGACACTAGAAACTGTCGTTAAATGACGATTCCAACCCCATTAATTACCAGGAACTAGGAGATATTTACGTCGCAAGTTGGTCACTGGGTGGATTCTACCCACAGTGACCACGAAGGGTTATAATAAAACGTTTCATCGGAAATCCACGAAATTCCATCGCGCGTAGAATGAAAAGAAGAAAAAAGTGATAAAGAGATTTTGCTGTGATGTAGAAACAGCAGATAGTTGTAATTAAAATTCGATCAAGTCCCATGCAGACGCAAACCCTTACGCGAGAAGGTAGGCGGGCTTGTGTAAAATCGAGTTTTCTTATTCGGTTATAGATAAAGGCGCGGCCGAACAAGTTTGCTCGTATATACTTGGTCGGGAGAGTCGAATAAAGCGATGAATAAAAAGAGAGGGAATAAGAGAAAGAGACGCTGGTTAGCTGCGGAGGAAAAGAGAGTTGCCGGGGATGTTAGGGGGGTTGTGAAGAATGGTGAGAGGGGTTGAAGAAACACATAATACCGGGCGAGAGGTTCAAGTCAAGCGAAGCGAGTTTTTACAAAAGGGAAAGAGAAGGAGAAAGAGTTTTAAAAAACGAGTGCTATCTTTGGGTGTTTTGGGAGGGTGAGTAACCGAAGGAAGAGGGTGAGTTTGGCGCTTTGGGTGCTGTGTCGCGGTTATATATTTTTAACGCCTTCATTTCCGCCACAGCAAGACCGGAAATAGCGACACGATACCTCGCGGTGTTTCAAGTATTGATCAGTTCGGTCTGGGTATCCACCCACCGGGGTAAACGGGGGAGGAAGCGGATGAGGTGAGGAGAATGGGGGCGGCAGAGTGTATACCGGAGCAGCCTCGTCTTCGCGCTTTCCTTCGTGTCCTCCCCCCCCCCCCTCCCCATCCTCCTTTTCCCGCTTTTCTCAAACTCTAAGAAATATAGACTGCAACTGAGTCGCCCGATACAGAGCTTTGCTCCTATTTTCTGTCTCGATACTTCTTCTGCTGCTTCTTTATCTTCATCGTTTTATTCTCCGCAGAAGCAACAAAAAGTCAAGTGTAGCTTCGCAACATTCCCTTCACTTTACCCTTAGATGCTCCTTGAATATTTCCAATCCATAATGCAACATCCAGTTTTTTAAACTCGCGACAAGGAGCCGCAGGATTTTGTGCCCGACACGTCCGGTTCTCGTGCATTCGATTTTACTAAACATTTGCCCCGTGGCTAAGCCCCACAGGATCTTCTTAATTGTCCGTAATGTTGATCCTGTAATTAGTGGTTGAATGAGGAGAAGCTTTGATTAAAATTCCTGCATGCATGGAAAGCTCAGGACATGTTCGCGAACATTCAGCGATACAGTCTGCTCAGAAATGTGTATGGCTTTGTACATGTGTAATTTGTGTGTTCCGTGACGAAAACGACGGGCTTTGAAACAATTTTATTCCCCCGGACTCGACTATCCCACGGTTTAGAGAGACGAAGATAAAAAAGAGGGAAAGCTCGTGTCTTTCCCTTCTCGGTCTTTAAGCTCCGGGGTATAAATAGCGGCTTATCTTTTGTCGGCTTCGACGTTGCGTCGTCTCGTCGTTGGTCCTCGGATCCGAGAAGCGTCGTTGCCAGTCTCTCTGTACAAAGCCAAAATCTCGTAGGCGAACTCACCGGGTAGTGAGTCTCTATTACAATCTCTATAGATATATTCGAATTAAATGAAATGTATGTATAAGCTTTGTAACATGGTTGCAATCGCAAGCTTTTACCCCCACCCCGCCCCTCTCTTTTCAGTATAGAATCGCGTGGACCTTTGTAACCCCATAGCTGATGGAGCTAAGGGGTTTCTCACTCCCTTAAACTCCACTCGGTTTCGCCCCCTATAAAATACGTCTTTTGAAATGTGCACTCGTAATTGCTCTGGCATCTACCTAAATCAAATCCCGCCAACTTTTCTCTCTCTCGTTCTCACACACACGCAGCCCTGAGCTTTTCCTATGCGAATTTTTGACTAATTGTCAAAATTCCGACAATTTTCTCATTTTTATTAGAAACACGAAATTTTTTCATTCCTTAATTAATTTTTTATGCAAAGTTTTATTTGTGCAATGGGAATTATGATTTACATTTTTCTCGGTGGTTAAAAATTGTATTGATCAACGTTCGCTTTTATGGGTCGAGTCGCGGGGCGACGAATGCGTCGTAAAATTTGTGTGTGCTCTAGAGGGTCGTGGATTTTCGAACGGAACGAGCTTTCGGTGATTCGCGGTTCAGTGCGCCCTTAACAAGATCAGACGACGAGAGAGACGCGAGCGAAACTCGCTGCTTACATCGAGGAACGAGAATGAGAGAGAGAGCGCGAGAAAGGGGTGAGGAACGAGGTGGCTACGGTTCACACACGTACAATTCGTCATCGTACTCAACGGAGATTTCGACGACGACGCTGGCGATGACGAAGGAGCGACGGAGACACTCGCTCTTCCAAACTGTGCATCTGTTGCCACTCCCAAACCACCAAAATCCTTCCGGTATAGATCGAAACATGCTCTTCGTTCCCAAGACAAACCCTAAATAGATTGAGAGAGATAGAAATCATCCCTTATCAACTCAATAACTATGTCGAAATATTTATATTCATAAATATATCCAGAAATCAAGAATATTGAGTACAAGCAAAATTATCTTTATTTCAACCACGTTAAGGGTTGAAATTTAAAAAATGCTAAACAAATTCTGAAAATTTAGTATGTTTTCGTTCCAAGTATTCAAGAGGTCGTGTAAAAATTTTACAACGATTCGGAATCTCGTGATTAAAAAATTAACATTTCGTTTAGAACGATTTTTTAAGCAAGTACCAAAAATGTTTATTAATAAACTTCGTTTTTTTCCGCTGCTTTCAGTATACTGTAGATATTAAAAAATAAAAGCTTATCGCAAAGTTTTTTATTTATCAATGTTAATTGTTCAATAACGAGCTTCCTAATCGTTCAACAATTTTTACACGACGTTTCAAAGACTCCATACAAAGACGTACCAAATTTTTACAATGTTCTGGTCATTGGCGATTTGGGACTCAACATTCTCAATATTGAGAGGATTTCCTGACGAGACATGAATTCAGGATTTCTGTAGAAAACCTTTTCCCAGCTTTTACCTTGTTTAACTTTATTTTATTCTCCATGACAATGATTTACATTATGCGTAGTGGAATGCGTTCCGATAACAAAAATGTCCAGAGCCTCAATGTGAACGAAATTCTGCCATTCACAACTGTTTTAATCTGCCTCGACGTACATCACTTTTCCCGACCCAATTGTCTAATCACCGCGAAGCTTTCCTATCCCGTACCCACCCTCCGGGGACACCGAATCCAACTCTTCACCCTTTTCGGGCAACTAGACTGAGAATCTATGGCAGCCGATTCGGATTCGATGATTCGAACCACTTTCACCAACCACTGCGGACCCTCGTACGCGTTTTATGTGTTAAATCGCCCGGGTCCGGGTTAATTTGCCATTAAATTCAATTTGAACGTTTTTTTTTTCACTAATTTCGTTTCGATTGTGGAATTTAATGAAAAACAATGAAATTTTCTTGGAAAAATGTCGATCCGAGCGCCTGCAGCGATCCCTTCACGCTCGACACCGCTGCCGAACGTAACGTCGTAGAAGTTTTCCGGATGAGCATATTTCACGGCGTTATCAGGACGCCTCGATGCCCCGTACACGCTGTACACATCAGAGTACAAGCGGAATAACTCGAGGCGCGCGGATCGTTGAAGTTTGAGCGAAACGCAACGAGAAAACCGCGCGAGGCGGGCAGAGAAGACAACAGTTTTTTTTTTTCATTTTTATTTCGGGCATCTTGCCAATCTTAAGTCTACCGATGGTTTTTATTGCCTCGATAAACGAGAGAGAAAGACGGAGAAAAGTAGAAGATGTTGAGCATGTCGAATATAAAATTCAACCCTCGCAAAACACATTTTCCGAGTCTCGCGACGATATATTTGTACAAATGTAATCTTAATTCTCTCGAACGAATACTTTGCGCGGGGGGAAACACTATTTCATGAAAAACGAGGAGCGTTTTCTGCAGCTAAACAAAATTTCACGTGAATTCGATTTTCCTCGTAATTAGACGATTTTTTTGTTGTTATTATTGATTGAGAAATATCCAAGGCTCGCTATAGACGTTGACCTAATCGATTATCGAGAGCTCGCGAACTTTGAGAGTAGCATGAGAAGACTCTTGTTGAATTAGGATTAGAGGCACTTGATGTGTACACAAAGAGCGATTGTTGTGTATAAGAGGAACGAGAAGAAAACCGCGCGAAAGCGTGAAGAGAAAGCGTCAAGTCAACCGGAAGTTCGCTGAACTTTGGTATAACCCTCTGACACCCCAGGACAGTTTTGGAGGAGCAAGAGACTTAAAAAGTTTAAATCCTCGCTCTCTGAGTCTCGTGTGCAGCGAGAAGTCTCGAGAACGCTGTCAGTCACATGTTGGTCCAACAGCGAATCAGAATAATTGATATTTATCACGTGTCCATTCGTTTGTTTCTTTATCCGCCACGTTGATCGTCTTTACATGAAGAAAAATCCATTTTTTTCCATTTGCCAGAACGTGTAATTCGCTCTCTTACCGAGAGGCTCGGTTTGTTTGGATTACAAATTAGTGAGACGAAAACTTTGTAACGTTTTCGCCGGATAAGTAAAACAAACAGAAAATTTTCGTCCATAATTTTGCATAAATCTTTTCTAAACTGCTGATTAATAATCTTTCCTGGATAAAATTTCATGGGAGGGATTATAAATCTGGGGATTTTTCCATGACGCGACATCCGTATTAAGCATCAAATTTAGGATCTTATTTGAGGATTTTTTGACCCTCGTATTTCAGGGGCGCAGATTTCATAACTGCCAAGTTGGATTTTTGCTCTGAATATTACATCCTGCTGTATATGAAGAATTTTTATATTTTTTTATTATCTCGAGTCCCGTTACCAGGATAAATGGCCGAATGAACGCGATGATTCAATGGCGAGATGATCCCTGCAGGTTTATCTTGGTTATTCGGGAGCGAAGGAGGGATAAGATTCGGGGAAGGGGTCGCGACCAGTTATTTTCAATTACCTCGCGCGGGTTTCGACCACCCTCGCGAGGCCTGCTGCCTGCTTCGCCTTTCCTTCAGCCTAACCGCCTCCCACTCCTCTTCACTTTTCTCAAACCCACCCCATTTTCTAAGATCGCCCTATTTCACTCCGCCCCCGGTGTGGCCTCGTGAGATAGACGAAGAAAAGCACCAAATCCTCTCTCCCTCTTTCTCACCCCCTGCCGCGCGAAACACGTTATAATGTATGCAAGATAAAGACGAGTATGGGCGACAGAGAAAAAAGATGCGTTCTTCGTAGACTAAGATATTATACGGAAATATTACATATACATGAGGCATTCCCTGCCAACTCGATCTGTTCGGTTAACTCGCACCCTTTCCGCGCAATACAATTCACCCTGTTCTTCCTCCGCGTTCAGCGAGTTTTCGTCTCAAACTATCGTCCGATTCTCCACACTCCATGGAAAGTTACGAAATAATGATACACGCGATAAAAATCGATCGAAAGTGCAAGGATGCACCTGAGAATGCACTTTTGTGATGAAACAATCAATTAGAGATTTTTCGTCAAAAAAGTGACTGTAATGGATACGTTTCGGAGCTTTGAGATCGACGTTCGGGTCAATTTGACCCAGGACGATCACTGAGCCTTATAATTACGTGATAAAAACGAATAATCAAAAGTGCAAGATGCATTTGAGGATGCACTTGGTAATGAAAGAATTAATGATCGTTTCCGCGATCTATTTCACTAATTATTTGGTTTTGCAGCTTTGAGATTGACGTTTGGGTCAATTTGACCCCATCGAGCGTGAATTATGGTTGGCACGAAGTGTGCGCTGAGAAAAAGGGTCTCGTTAAGATTGCAAAAGCACAGAATTCATTCGATGACACTACACAATCGATTGAAATTCAGGCTGAAAGGCTGCGAGGCAGGTGTTTGTTAATTTGGCATGGAATGCCTCATGCATTAGTGTATAAACGATGATTTTCTCTCTTGCGCTGACGCTGAGATTGCGTGAAGCAAAAAGGAGATTTCTTGCAATAGAAAGAGAGAGGAAGGGCAAGAAAGGGGGTAAGGAGCATCACCCACGAAGCGAGAGAGAGAGAGAGAGAGAGGGGTGCCCATAACTTATCGCAGATTTAAGGCTCTTAGACTTAAGGGACTCTAATAATAATATAGCGCTATTCCCGAGCTCTCGCTCTGGTTCATGGAAATCGTGAATACCCGCAAAACGCTCTCCGCGGGAATACCTGCCCTGTACTTTCTCCTCCCACCCATCGTTGCCTCATCTTTTTCAACAGTGGCCCAAGCCACCCCTGCCGCGATCCCAGCTTTTGAATTATTAAAATTTCTTCTCTATTATCCATCTTTTCTTATTTTATTCACGCTTCCTCGTGTGCATCGCTCTTACCTCTCGCGTCAATCCTCGACGACAAATTCCGTGTCAAAAAATTCGAGCGAAGACAGCAACATTTTTCACGACACCATGGAAATTCCATGCTCCCCCGAAATTTCCCTCGATTATCCGCAAAAATCTTCATTTTCCCACCCGATTTTTTTCGGCGCCCATTTTTCGAAATAAACGACCAAAAAACATGGATTTCAGGACAAAAATCATTTTCGACCCTTTCGCTTTTTTCTCCCTCTCTCTCTCTCTCTTCGTTTCGTCCCTCTCAAGCTCACAAGAGCGAGATTTAAGAGATGCCGGGGTGGCTTGGGTGGTAAACAAAAGCCACGATAAATTTGGCAAGTCGGAGAATTAATAAAAGATTACACCTCGCGCGGGCGGTTATACGGCTCATGCTGTATAGAAGACTCACCGAGATAAGAACATTTTCTTTCTCTCTCTCTCTCTTTTTCATATAATACACACATAAACATATACATATATAGAATAACATATATATATCACGTTTCCCTGTGGCCTCTTGCGTCTTGAGAACATCGCGACGCAGCGTAGAATCTCTCGTGATGCTGCGAAACCGCCTCGCCTCTGAGACCGCAGCTAAATCATCGGATATCTTACCCGTAATACATAAACCACCCTTCAAGGCTTATACGTAAACGCACGCGCCCCTTCTTCTCTTTTTCTCTCCCTTATACACACCAATGCATATCTATATATTTATTTATTCCCCCTCCTCCCACCCTCTACGTTCGTCTTTCACGTTATCGCACTACAACGATGCTAAACATAAAATATATATACTTTATATGTGTATTCATGTATCTATTTTTTTATGCTCGTTTTGTCCATGCAGTCGTTGTACTTGGAGCAAAAGAAATGATGCACTGCTCGGGAAAATTCTTTATGTACACGTCGCTTAAGGAAATTCTAATAAATTGTGACAACCAGCGACAATGCTCGTTGTCACAATTATGCAAAAATTTTGTATAAATCTCCATGATCCGTGGCTTGCGGAGCTGGATTACGAGGATCGGGTGGAAATGCATCAAAGTAAATTCACAATGAATAATGAAAGATTTAGAATTTTTTTTCAACGAATTCGATGCTATTTTTTTGTTTTCGATCCGCATTTTTGGACTCGGGGCTTTTTTTTACGGTCTGTTCGAACTTTTAAACTCGTTTCCACGGAAACTCCGTATGACGTGCGAGTAAACTTGGTCTGAAACGAAATTCGAAGGGTGCATCGCGCGATGACTTTACAGGCAAACAGGCAGGGTCTTTATTAATTGGCACACAGAGGACTGGCCATGCTCGCAGTCGCGAAATACGTTGACGTATATCTGTACGCACGTGTGTTTGTGTATAGCTCGTCGGTATCCCGTTTGGGGAAGGAAGGAACAAGACATTGAGGAGGTGAATCTCGTGCTTAGAAACCCAATCGTTTCTCTCGTCTTTGATGTCGACCGTGGTCCATTTAATACAGTGCTGAAGCCCAATTAATTAATTGACATTGGACTCTGATGGCGTAAGAGCCGCAAGCATATTCAGGCTCGCCCCAGCATAATTTTTCCCGGTCTCATGCGATATCTTTGGCCGAACACGTTCAATTATCGAAATGACAGTTTTTTCTTCTTTATTTTCCAAGTAAATATTTAGGAATCTAGAGTCTTCGGTTCGTTTATCTAGAAAATCGAGTCGGTACGCAGGAGATTACTCGCGTCTTGGGCAAAATATTATTTCTTGCTCGCTGCACGTTGCAATTATCGAGCAAAAAATGCAAGAATATGCGGAAGCTGCTGCGTTGCTGCTCCGTCATCGCGCGTCGACGTTCTCACAAGTTTCAGCCGCGCCGCGAACAGAGTCGATGCGAATACCTGTACGTTTATATTTCGAAGCGGAAGAGCGCGCGCAGCGCCCTCTTGTGGTGCGCGGTCATAAGCTCGCGTGCGCCGCGGGTTAAGTATGAGTTAAGTCCGGGGTATTAAGACGCTCAACCGCGTAAGAAAACGTGGCGTTTGTGAAGACCCGTGGAATAAGAGGGAGAGAGATGGGAGCAGGCCACCCAGTGATCTATGGAGGGATTACCACTGGCGGTATTTCTTCATAACCGTTTCTCCAGGTCGCTAGCTGCGCCACCTACCGGTCCCCATCACCAGCCTCCTCCCTCATCCTCCCTCATCCACCTTTTCTTCCTCCATGCCTCACGTTCCTCACGCTGTCTTTGCAAAAAAATGGAAAAAAACGTCTTTGATGGCAAAACCGAAGCGTATGTTCTTAAGCAAATATTTTCCGGAGGTCCTGCCTTGGCGAGCCCATTCAGAATAGCGTGGGACCGTATGGACCACACGGAAAGGATTCCAGACCGAAAAATCCCTTTTTTCGCGATCCTGCTTCATTTGACAAGTCCTTGATTCAGTAAATAGCAATAAATTTCGACGATTCGAATCGTCACCTCGCAACGTGTCCTGCGAATCTTTTGTCTGGCTTGTGGAAAATTAAAACCGCAGCCGAGTGACGATATCGCGAGCAAAATGATGAATGTTTTTGATAAATCTCAGAGGCTCGTTGAATTGGACGGAGAATAAATCAGATTTTATATCCATGAGACAGGACGTTGACTCGAAAAACCATTCCGCATGAAACTTCCCATGTATTTGGACACGTATAACACGTAAGGGATGTTTATGGTGTGTATGTATGTATTTTCTCGCACACGCGAGACTCACAGGCCCCCAAGAACGCTTTCCCGAGCGAGAGACTGAGAAAGACTCGGAGGGAGTGAGACCATGGGGGTTGTATCTTAATAACATTCATGAGCTCAGATATACCCGGTAGATTTATTGCTACGGCACACCCGCGAAGAAGAAGAGACTCCAATGCCCCTTACCGCCTCCTTCTGCTCCTTTGCGCTCGCTCCTCGCCTCGCCACTTTCATCCTTCCACTCAGGAACACACACTCTGGCAATAACCGTTTTTGGTTTCGTCGTGAATCGATATCCAATCGGGATAATCATTGAGCCATCATCCCCAAAATTCCAAGTTCCCAAAATTCTCCAACTTCCGCTCCGAGACAATTTTTCCCAATCATCTACGAAGTTTCATTAATTTTGCTTGTATTTTTCCCCCATGACACTGTCACGAGTCTCCATGACGTTTTTTGTGACATTGACGTTTTTTTTTTCATACGTGCAAATGCGTTTTTATTGCTATTTGTTGACCGGTTGAAATTCTGTGTTTGCCTTGCACTTTGGATCATCAATCGCGATGGTCGTTGCATTTTTCAAGAGGAAAAAAAATATTAACATTGCGCGATTGCCTGCTGGACCGTCGGCCACTAAAAATGTCAAGAACAATGCAAAAAACATGATAATTTTTCATTTTTCATTAGCGCTGTCCATCCAATTGGAATTTCGTTCATTTCGGACTAAAAATTCGTCGCGATTCACAGAGAAAAAAAAATTTCGTCACTACCAATCGCAGCCAGCGAACGTCTCGTATAAAAGACGTAGGAAATGGTCAACGTGGCAGGAGGAAACGAATTATATAGATATAACAGACTGAACTCAGATATAAACTTCGGCTGCTCCGAGCTGCTGGCGCGTTGTTGCCCTTATAGCAAGCGCAAGGCAATACAGATTTATGTAAGTATTTAGCGCCGGCTCTTTGCTTTATCGCGAACCTTCCAGCACCACCGACTACCCACTAACATCAGCCAAGACGCTTTTCACTTCCTCTTACTCTCTTTACTCTCTACTTAGTAACAAGAGTTATATATATATTTATAAATACAATTTTCCTTTAATTATTATTCACTACATACCAAATAAAATAATCAACAAAAAGCAAATTCGTAACCAGAGAAATCCACGAATAATCCCAATTATTTTTAGGTCGAAATTTGCATTTCAAATCGGTCCAAATCGATGACGAAAAGTTCAGAATTTTCATCTCGAGCTTCACGATAATTTTCGCATTTTTACGAAAATTTACGATAGAAAAAGCGAAGAAATCGGATTATCGAGTGAATGGATTTTATCGTTGATAGATTCGTGTCGTGTGAGTGATTGCGTTGCTGATTATCGGTGATCGTTTCCTTAGTGTACGAGGAGGGGAATAATAAAGCCATAAATGCTCGTATCGGTGGTGCAAGCATAATAATAACTGGTCACAAGGCTGGTCGATCTTAATACTGTCTTAAGCCCCAGTTCGCGGGGCGACATAAATTATGTATCGTCCGGGAGCGTAAGACGCAAGGATCTCGTCGAGCACCTGCTATACGTTCACTTTAGCCTCGCTGGTGAGCCGCATTTTCAACTATAATTATTATATTATAATAACAACAATGTTACGACAATAATAATAACGTGTTGTAAGCTCCGAAGCAAAAGGGGCTGAATTTTCTCTTGTTTTATCCACCAATTTACGTCTTTCTGTTGCTGAATCGTTGATATCAATGGATCCCAATGTGCATATTTTACGCCCTTCTTTCCGCGTCTTATTCTCCATATCTGCAAGCCCTTTGAGCGCAATAACACTCCAAACTCTTCGAGCAACCCAGCAAGAAGTAAATAGACCATTTTGCCCCCAATTTCTCTTCCCTTCGCTCTCGTCCTACGCGGCTACAAAGTGACTCCCTAAATTTTCTCAAAGTCTATACGTAAGGGTTAAGGAATTAAGTGGTACGCGTCTCCTTGCCTCCTTTCGCTCCTTCTGGCTCCAATATTTCCTTTACGTTTTAACGGCATAGCTCGTGATGCAAGCCACTTGCCAAAGTTCTGACGAATAGTGTCAGGTTTTTGGCAAAAGTTTTCAAAAAATCGATATCGTTCTTTACTTTTTTTTTCGCTACGTTTTTCTTGAATTTCGATGTTCAGCGGATTTTGAACGTAGTAAATCGTTCGAGTATACGAATCAACGTCGAAACGAATTTATTTGGAATCTTATGAATTAGGCTGTCGCGTGTGTTTCATGCACTGAAAATTCAATTTTGTCAAAAAACGTCGATATTTTGTTGAATACAGCGAACTAAATATTTTGGGATAATTTCAAAATTTTCGTTATTTCGACATTATTTTTCATTTGTAACGGAACCGTCAGCAAAATTTACGATTGGAATGACAAAAATTTACTTTCCGAAAAGATTTTCCAGAATGTTTTTTGCTGAAATGACAAAATTTTCGTGATTTTTCGAAAAAACGTTTAGTTGAACGTATCCAACAAAATATCGATCTTTTTCAACAAAATACTCTTTTCAGTGTGGTTTGCAGCTTACATATGAAATTGTAACAGTAAAATAACATTGTTCAGAAATTAAAGGCAAAAGGTGGTGGGAAAGGGAGTCGGAGCGACTTGGTAAACCTCTGGGACGACGTCCATAGATCAATTAAGCGAGTGGTCGCATTTTCTGGTTCTTTTTTCTCTCTCTCTCTCTCTCTCTCTCTCTCTCGAGTTGAACTGCTGCGTTTACGGAGTAACAAAACGGCTTGGTGGGCAAGATCGAAGGAGCGAGATCCTGAAAGTTACGACCTTTCGGGTGGGCGATTGACAGAAGAAATTCTGTACACAAAGATAGGAAGCGCGGGGTCGAAAAAAATGAGAGAGCAGCAAGAATCACGATGCAGTCGTTTCTAATCCCACTTGGGCAAGAATCTCGCCCATTTTTTCATCCTCAGGGAACGACTAGGGTAGATCAAGGGTAGTTATTAATCCTCGCAGAGACTCCTCGAGCTCGTAACGGCCCAATCATGGTGCAATCACCGAAATAATATTGTTTATCGCCAGGCTCTGAAGCGCGTATAATCTCGTGATACAATGATATAAATTATGATTCTCGTGTCCTAAAGAACCTGGATTATTTTTTTTCTGCTCAAATAGCTCAAAGGATTTGTCCTTGAACGATAAATATACCAATAGGGGTGAGGGAAGAGGGATTAATAGAGAGCAAAAGACTTTGCTAACGATTGAAGAAATTTTGCTAGATTTTCTCGTTTGATCCCTGCGCGATGGACTCTCCGGATCATTGGCCAGGGATTTTTTCTTTTTATATCGAGCAAGAATCTGTGAGCGTTACGTTTTCTTGGGCCGAACGCCCTCTATGCCGGGCTCATTACTTTCAATCGCTCTTCGGGCCTCCCCCACATAAAATCCTAATTTTTAGTGGCTCTATATATACAGGAATATGGGGAATGAGAGCAGTTTATAGAGTCGGTGCGTTATATATAGTAGGATTAAAGAATAAGGCGCAGTTGAAAGAGAAAGAGGGCGAAAGTTCATTTATACGACCTCATCTTAGCGTCGTCGAGTCTCTCCCTGGCCAGGACTCCATCTCGCATCCCTCAAGGATTATGAGACCAATCCTTCGGCTAATTTGCGAGCTCTCGAATATTCCTCAGATCCCTGCGGCTAGAATTCTCATTTTTCCTTCCCATTTTCAACATCTCGCATATCTTTATCGATTAACTTTATAATTGACTTTGCACTTAATATTTCCGCACACTCTCAATTACCATTAAAAAAAGGAATCCGGAGGATTGAAACGAAAAATCCCAAAAGTCCGACAAAAAATGCGAACAATTCTCGGTGTCGGTCTGTTCGTCACACGTTCTCCAACGCCACAAGTCACCGCGTTCGTTGCTAAAGGCACAGCCGCGCATATGCAACGGGCGAATCGTTCAAGGTTGCAAAAGTTCACAAGGAGCAGCATTTGAGCCAATTGTGTGCTTTATAATATTGTTATCAGTCGAGTGCCTCAGCTGATAAGGCGACAAGCAATTTTTCATACGTCCAAACTAAAACGCGTCTGGGCTATGAAGCCTGTTGGGTGACTTCCGAACCAGCAGTTCTCCCAGCATCTCGTATTCGCGTGTGTGTTGAATTAATATGTATATGTATGAACGCAATATTATATGCATTATCTATCTGGTGGGAAACGTCCGGCGCAAGGCATGGAAACACACTGTGTTGAGGGAATATCCTAGTCAGGGACGAGATAGGACCAAGAGTATAGAGAAAACATATATATACGCAATAATAGAACGAGAAAGAGCAGAGAAAACAGGCCTCTCGGTGTGTCTTGTCTCCGCAGCATCCGAAGAGCCCACAAGTATATAGCGAGAAACGGAGAACAAGCCCGAGGGAGAGAGAGAGAGAGAGACTGGAACGCGGGGAGGTTGCCGTTATTCAGGAACTTTGCTGACAGCTCTCCGGATAGAAAGATAAGAACGTCCTGGTGAATGCCCAAGTGAGAGAGGCTGACAATGCGCCCAGAGAGCAAAGCCTTGTGCGGCATCAGTCTCCAAACAGTTAGCCCACTCTCTAACAGGTGTATAAACTCGCAGCCTGTGAATCAACGCATCAACCCCCGCCGCACACGACATCTCAGCGAAATGTAGGCCGCGACGTTTTTCACGAGATTCGTCCTAAAATTTCCGACGATGTACAAAGATAATGTGCGTCAATGGCTCGTCAAGATTTTACATTAAAAAATGAACGTGTTTGGTCGATTCAATTGGCCAAAAGTCACCGACAAATTATTCCGGATTTTATTTGCATCGTCCTCGCAATTCAAACGGGCCAGTTTTTTTTATTACTCAACTCATTCGTCACGCGAGGCCCTCTCCGAGCTCGAGGAAACTGAAGAAAACGGGAAAGGAGCAGGAGCCAACGGCGCCTGACAAATGAGGATCAGATAAACGGATCATCTGCGTGGATGCTGACTTTCGAGTTTCTTTTTATAAGCCAAACGCTACCCTGTCGCGGAGCCTCTTTCCTACAAAACTCTCTTGGCTACTCTCTGAGATTCCTCCGTTGAATCAAGCGCCGAGACACATCGACGCAATTTGCTTATCCGGGACAGTCAGCTTTTCTGCGGAAGCTTTATTATTTCCTTCAGCGAATTAAAACGATCCTTGTCGTACTCCCCGCGACGAGGAAGAAGAAAGACGAAAAATATGAACGAATATCCGATCGAATGCTCGAAATAAATTGGCAGTTGTCAAAGCGACGACACGCGATGATTGACAGTGTGTATACGAAAAAAACAGAGAAAGTTGATTCGTTTAATAAGATCGGATCGATGATGCTCTCTGCAGGCAACTGAATATGAGCCGGAAGATTGAGGAAAGTCGAAAAAAATGTCAAAAGAGAATACGCGGAGTGAGGACACGAAGAAGGATGCGAAGGGGCGGCGAAATGATGGGCGTACGCAGCATTAAGCGACGTTTTGCCAGTTGGCTCTTTCTCTACGTTGCTCTGCGACTCTTCTGCTCCGGTTTCCCGTTAGATGGATCCTTGTAAGACGTTTTAATTGGACAAATCCGCCTATCCTCATTAAATCCACAGAATCCCGTTGCTCTCTCGCACAGGCCGAGAGAATTCTCCTTGCGAAAACGTTGAGAAGAGAGTCGTCTGGTTTGACTCTCTTCGTCTGGTTTTCACGTTGGCTCGAATTCACCAAAGCACACAACACTCGAAACGCCCTTATCATAAACGACTGTATATTTCGTCATATCTTTGTGTTATTCCAACTTGCACGAAATTGAAAATCTCTCGTGTAATCCCCCGGACGATCCTTGCCCTTCGGGATTCTCGACTCGTCGTTTCTGCTCCTCTTCTTTGGTACACACACAATCCTTGTATATATCCTCGCAGTTCCTTTTGTCCTCTCTTGGTAAATCTACCCGCACCCTCCTAATCCTCCTTCTCGATGACGAAAAAAAAGTTTCGATCGCGTTCTGCTGGCTATTGAGCTCGCCAACAATCAGACGCTGGTAATCGCGTACGTCAAAAACGTCAAATATCCTACGAGCCATCAGCTCCGCGAGACTTTCAATGGAATCAGCCTGATTGGGTTCATTTTAAATTTATTGAGCCAACGATCACGTATGAGAATATAAACATCGCGGCTCTCGTTCGCCAGGTACGTCCATATAATGAACCAAAGTCCTTCGATCTTAGTTCTTGCTTCGCAAAACTCTACTAGAGAAACTTGCAAAGAGCTGCTGCAGAGCGTTTAGATGTGCAATGAATGCTTCGAATAAATAGCAGCAACGAAGCGTGTTGAAACGTCGCGCGCGCTGCTTGTTGTATTTCATAGAACGATTCGTATCCATTGACCCATTGTCAGAGGTTTGAGTTAGGGCTGACTAGATGACAGAGGCAACCCTCGCTCGTTTTCTTATCTACTCGCCGGTAGAGATAGATTTTCCTCGTTTTGCCAAATGCGACATTCCAATAAGTACTCACGTGTGTATCAGAGCAGCGGTGTGTTTGCTTATTGTCAGAGAGATGGGGCTCGAGGCCTGCGGAGACACTGAACAGCCTCCCTATCTAAGCGTTTCTAAGCGCAATGATTCTCCCATCATGTTTTCTCTCCTATCTGCGGAAACTCGTCCTCGATTCGTTTTGCAATTCCTGAGACACTCAATCCACACGAACGTGTGAACAGCAGCGTGAATTCAATCGAAACTGGCAGTCGCAATGTCTTATCAGGCTCGTTCATCTTCCGACGTGTTTCGAATCAACGCGTAAGGATAAGTCTCTTATGAAATTCGATGAAAACGTTGGGAGATAAAAAAAGTTGCAGGACAGAATTTCAAGGAGAACAAGGACGAGCCTTTGCAAAAAAAAAAGGATCAAACTTCTCGTACGTTGGCGTATATTTTTATTATTAATCGATACCATTCGTCGTATTTACAAACTTGTTTCATTTCATTTTGTTCGTAATTATAATTCATCGTGATAATTAATAGTTAATAATGTTTATCATTTATGTGATAATTACAGCAATAATAACAGCCTCTCGGGTAGCATACACTGGGTGCGCAAATTTTTCATTTTTTCCTCGGGAAATACCCACGTAAATACATTTTACTTCCAGCTCTACAATCAACTCCGCGTCACGTCTCGTCGTCATCGCCTCCGCATCTCTCTCTCTCTTGCTGCTCAAACTTTTCTCTTTCTTTTTTTTTTCTTTATTCTCGTTAAATTACATCATCTTTCGCGAAATTATGATACAGAGGAGAAACAGTCAACTAGTCCGCGTGATAGGAATGTGGCTGCGGTGATTCACCGTCAAACAGCGCCATCTTTAGACGCTTGCATTTGGCACGACGATTCTTGAACCAAAATTGCACGTTCTTCGGCTCCAGACGAGGAAACTTTTGGCGGTACGGCATCCTGTTCAATTCTTCCGTATACTTCAGTATCAGCTGCAATCAAAATTAGCAAAACGATCAATTTCAGCCAACGAATCCCATTCATTCGAGTGGAAATTGTTGAGGGACAGAAATAATCAAAAAATTTTCTTTGGAATTGGATTTTCGACCCTTCGACGTTTTTTTCTCGGTTTTTTATGCAGAATCACGTGGCAATTTCGTTTCAAGTGAAAAAATTAGTCGAAAATGCGGGAAAAGGCTGAAAATCGGGAAAACGAAGGAATTTTTTGTGTTCGAAGGATTTGGAACGATTAAAGATTGTATCGCCGTTTTTATTTTTCCAGGATATGCCTCGCGGCCTGACAAATAAAACGTTTTTGGGAATCTTGACAGACACTTCGGTCTCGGGGTAATGAAAAGTTTCTTACCGCATGGCTCGGATGAGTATTGTGACTGAACCAGTCCTCGAGTCTCGGGACTTCCGTAACGGGATCGATGAACGTCCGGTTTCTCTTTCGCCTCTCGTCGAGCATACTCGTTGGACAACCAGGTTGTCCCCTTGGTGGTAGGTACGGCGACATGTACATGATGCCATGGCCGAACATGGGACTTGGCACGAGGGAGAATCCTGGGGGCAAGGAGCCTGTGGGACTGGCCTCGTCGTCTTCAGAGCCTGAGGAAACTCTCGCCTCTTCGCGTTTAACGGCTGGAGTTGATATCGGCGGTTGTTGGTCCTCCGGACGTGTTGTCAGCGACAAGGGACCGACCGGTGAGCTGCTGGGCGGTCGTGGCGAAGGCGAAATCGACTGGAAAACACAAGAAAAGATTCATGAGCTTCCGGATCACCTGAAACTTGTTCCGGAAGTCATCAAAGCGAATCGAAGATTCTCTGGGAGTCGTTAAGATTTTGTGGGGACAAACCTGATGCCTGGAATCGTCTTCCTCGTCGCTGCAATCTTCGCTGATGATGCTGGCTCCACGGGGACTCAGTCCAGGTGGGCTGTATCCATTGATGCCCCGAGTCTCGGCCCTTTTTTGCGCCGCCCTAGCGTTCTTGAACCAATAAACGACGTTGTTGGCTTCCAATAGTTTGCGCCCGCGTCTCGATTCCAAGGAATTCAACTCGGAAACGTAATGCTGGATCTGCTGGCGCGATGGATGTTGATTTTCGCCGAACCATCTTTGCAAGCGAGGCAACTCGAGTTCCGGGTCGAAGCTGGTGCGCATTCGAGTTTTGTGGGAATAGGGCAACATTGCGGGATGCGGGGGGCCTATGGGACCGCCTGGTCCACCGACTGGGCCACCGGAATCTGGTCTCGGGCTCTGGCTCCGATGGTGATTCGACGATGGCATCATTGAGTTCAACCCAAGACCCATTTGTTGCTGCTGCAGCCAAGCCTCGAAATTCCTTCTCGTTTCTTCGGACAATTCATTGCCCCCGCGACAAAGCGACGAGAGAGTCATCTGTAAAAAATAAACAACGAAAATCCTGGAGGGTAAACAAAACGCTTGGAAAAAATACAAATGAATTTGAAAAATAAACAAGTTAACCTCATTGCGCGGAAAAGATCGTCGAATAGGACGCGCGAACAAAGAAGCTCGGGACGTGAGTTACGACTCGCAGACGCGTTAGAACCCCGAGATTATGGAAAAGTTTTCGTCCATATACGGAGTGCGGGGTTGCGTGTGCGCTCTGCTTATCGACGTGATTTATAAGAACAAACATGACAAGAGAGAGAAAAAGAGAGCGATGTGCCTGAAAAACACACGAGGATCAGTCACACGACGCCACTTAACGACGTAATCTTTCGGGATCCAACCATCTCGCCTTTTCACGGTAGCTTCCATTCAAAAATTACACTCGACTCATATTTCCTCAACGAGCGAAGCATTTTTCTCCCATTTTTTCATCAGCCTAGAATCTTTTCAATGATTTTCACATTTTCGAGTAGATCGAGAACGTTGGCTAAACTTTTTAGAATGAGGCAGTCAAAATTGAGTTGATTGGCGAAAAAAAATTTGTTTAATCGAATGTTGTTGACGATTCCTTCGATTAAAGCGAATAAAAGTTTTCGGGATGAAAAAAAGGAACGACTTTGCACGTGCTCGCGACGCTAATCCCAGAAGCAAGAAAATTTTCAGAGACATAATCATTTACGACTAAGGCGATAAAAAAAGTAGAAGCAATTTAAGAAATCATTGGGTAAACAACGGGAAATTGTGGCGTCACGTACGCGGACGACGGGAGTAAAAAAGACAGAGAGACAAAGAGCATCATCTCAAAGCGTCGAGGCTTATCTTTGAGACGTGTAGCTGACTCGTTTTTGAGCCTGATTTACGCGTTTATGCATACAGAACATCCGCGTAGCGAGAATAAACTCGGCACACTTGAGAGCTTGTCGGGATGACGGAGTTTAATCAGAACGATATTAAGCGAAGTTGAGAATGTCAGAGACCTGCTGGTGTTGATGACGATAATTTCTTTGACAACAAAACACGCGGAGGAGGAGGCGAAGGTGGTTCGAGACGATCGTAGTAAATCAATCGGTATGCGCGACTCAGCCACTCAGATCAAACAGACTTTAGTCTTACTGAAGGAATTATAGTTATTCGTACGAAATATCCGGCATAGACGAGCAGCCAGGAATCATGGAATCGAACAAGCTCCTCGACTCGCTTATCAGACGATAGAAAACAATTATGTCGAGCTGCGTAGACTGATTTATGATCGAAAGATCGAAGCAAGAAGTTTAGGTAAATTCGCTTCGTCATATTCGGTCAAGGCGTAAGATACCGAGGCCTCCAATGCGTCCTTGTAGAAAACTTGGCGTTCTCTACTATTACTGTTCGCATCTTCATGAGATACGGAGCACGTAGTCAGATCCATCAGCCAAGATGCAAACTGCTGCTGAAGCTTCGAGTTCGAGACCCAGTTAGGCCGAAAATTCAGTAAGCAAATATACATCCTCGTGACTATAGACCTTCGTTTTGCTCATACTGGAATGCATGTATATGTATATGGAGAAGGATGATGGATGGTGAAACGTCTGTCGGGAAAATTGGTAATCATAGACCACCGTGAGCGGCATTAAAGTTGGTCGGGTGTACGATACATATACCGGGATCTTCAAAGAGGTGCACTTAGATAATGCCCAGACCGGGGGTTGTTCAGCCCCCACCGTTTTCGTCCGGTTCCTTATACACTCTGTCGCTCCTGCTGCCACCTTCCTTTTCTCTTCATCTCTCCCCAGCTCTCGAGAGCGAACTCTACAGCCGTCAGTTTTGCCATCTTACGCCATCCCCACCGAACCTCTAAACCGTACACCACGTTGCAGCGAGTCTCTTCCCAAGCTCACCAGACCACCATCACCCACCCACTTCGGATCGGAGGGCGAACCTCCCTCCCCCCTCCCGGTGGGGAGGCTTTTGATGAAGGCTCCGCGAATTTACTTGAGTAAAGGGTAATCCTATCACACGCTATGGCTATGAGAGATCTTCCGCATTCGAAGAGGACTTCACATCCTCTTCCATCTTCTCTGCGCCAACTATTACCAAAATCTTTCAAATTTAAACAATAATGTATGGAGCATCGAACCCTTCATTCCGATTTTCTACACGCCGAAAAATGGGGCCTCGAATTCTGAGAGCCAATGCTAGAAAATCTAACAGCTTGCTGTCAGTTCGCCTAGATTTAGAGTTCTCGTTAAGGAAGGGTAAAAATTATTCTTACACCGTATAGTAAAAATGGTGCATGCATTCGCAACTAAGAAAATATAATGCCTAACAAAATATAAATGTGACATTTGAAACTGTTCTCTTTACTATTACACGCTACATTTTCAGATTGATTACTATACGCATAACACGAATCTTCATAGTATAGCGAAAAATATCCCCAAGTTATTAATAAAATGTGACTCTTTATACTGTACTTTTTGTAGAATACTGGATAGTAATTGTTCCAATCCCATGGGCAAAATGTTTTTCGAATTCTACCAAAAATCGCAATAAGGCGAATGCAATGTATTATTTGTATCAGTTTACGTGCCATATCGTAGGTTACAATTTAAATTCCTTCATTATTGCTATACTATAATTATAATTTTTATCGTCCAGTCAATACTTTTCAATATTTTTTCATATTTTTTTTTAGAAACATAGTGTTAGTTTTTAGAAGCGTAGTATTAATTGCTAAATTCAAAGCCCCTGTTTCCATGATCCTGAAGTTTGCATCGTTGGAATGCAACGGGATTCTGTTATTTCTTTAGCAGAGCCAATAATTATTATTGAATATTTGGTCCGGCCAATAAAACGATTCTCTCTTGCGACCAAAAAAATCAATCGACTCAAAAAATCGGCACGATTTTCAAAATTCAATAAATAATCAATAGGAAAAATGTTTTTTGTTGAATCTCAACGTTGCAATCTTCAGAGTCAAAAGATCGAGGCAATATTTTCATTGAGAACGAAAAAAATGAATGAGAAACGAATTTCATCCGGAACGCGTGAAAGGGGGAGGAAAAAATTGACTCCCTGATTCCGGTGGCGCATTCTCGCTGAGCCTGCTCCGCGAAGCTTTTTGACCGTTTCGAGAATTAGCAAGTAGTCGAGGTGAAGTCAAAACCGAGGAAGCATTTATTTAAGGCAGGGATCAACGGGTCTCGGTGCGGTGAGTGAAACCCGGAAAGCAAAAGAGAAAGAGAGCCGTACACTCCGTGCAAGATTACGCACGCGGAAGCAAAGGAATGAAACGAGCAAGGAGAGAGTCTGGCAGGATCTATGAAGACGACGCCGCACGAATGACATCGAGGGAGAGTTTCCTTTCTCGCGATTTTCAGGCTTTCCCGGTTCACCGGTGAACCGGAGGACTTCTTAATGAGATTAAGTGTCCCGGCGAGAAACACTCTCTGGCTAGATTTACATTTTATACATTTTTAAGTGATCTTACCGCCGTACCAGCCGCACACACACACACACACGCGCGTGCGCTACTGCATAATACCAAGTTGTCTACACCTCGTCTTAATCTTTCCTGGAGATTTTCAAACAACTGGAATAACTCGCCGACAAGAAAATCCTCGAGTCTAAAATTAACGGGCTCGTCATCAAGAATCAAGCATGCTCGAATAAAATTCCGTTTAGAGTCAACTCACAACACGATTAAGGAATAATCAGACGTTCAAATGTTTTTCAACAACAAAAGCCTTCGTGAGTTTTTTTTTGCTTTAGGATTTTCTTACCTCGTCCAAGGGACAACCAGCCGAGACCAAAAGTGCATGGTTGTGGAGTAACAAGAGCCTCAACATTTTGTCGCGGACATCGGCCGTAGGACTAGGCGGTGGTGGTCTCGAACGATAAACTTGGATCTTCAACGTAGCGACGGTCGTCAGTTCAGCCAAAATATCACCGACCGTTCGGAGTGGTTCGTCCGCGATTTTTTCCATTGGCAGAGGCTTCCAGTTTCTTATGACGATGCTGCCCCTAGCGCTGGGTATGAGATCCGTTTGATATCCGAGACGAACTAGGGCCTCGCCTACCAAATCCTGAAAGACAGAAAAATCGATGAAATTTCGATAATTCCTTCAGGAACAATAAGGCGCGATTAGGTTTTCGAGATGTTTGTTGATTTTCGTACCTGGAATGGCACAGCAGCTGGAATTATGACGTACGTGTCGATCTCCACATGTGGATTTCGCCATTTTTCACGAGCCACGCTCAGTCGACTTTCAACGATGCTGTGAATCGCTTCAACGACGCAATGAACAGGAACGGGACTCTTGCCTGCAACAGGAAAACACGAGAATGTGCTTGATATTTGGTCGGATAAAGATGCCACGATTAACAGAGCTTTTTATGGCAATTTCATCTTGCGCTCCCTCCGCACAACATTCTTCGGGATGAGGGGAGAAAAAAGGATGAAAGGTTAGGATTGGTACCCTCAACAAACACTCTTTGAGAATTTAGACAGAAGCTCAATTCAGACTTGAAGAATCTTTTGAGCTACTCGTGCGACAATGACGATTGACTCGCGAAATCTGTTGTCGCGAGAATTGGCGGATAGGAAGGTACTCGCCTATCCAGGAGCTCAGCAGAGAAGGCACGAGAGAGCGAAAAGGAAAGCACAACTAGAAAAGGCTCCCAGGGAATATGATTCGAGGACGGGGGACGGGGGGGCTCGTTGTGAAATGGTCTGGCAAGTGGGTGTGACGATTGCGAATGGTATGGGGAAGCTACTACGGGTGTAACCCTCGTGCTAAGCGTATGCAGATCCACTCGTCCGTCCCGTTCTCAGAGTACCCGAGACAATGGGCGAACGTGAACGCTCAGGCACAATGCTCCCGATCCTTGTTTAACCCTAACTTAAGTCCCGCCAAGTCTATATCCCACTCCGCAACCTCGTAATCCCAAGACCTCTCTACTCCTGGATGGCGCGCTTTGTATCACGAGCTTGGCGAATCATCAACCCTTGGCTAAAATCGGAGTCGCGTCATCAATGGAACAGAAGCTTTTCCTTCGCTGCCAATAAACGCGGAACGACAAATCCCCGATAAAAAAAAGTTTTCCGAAAAATTCCTCATCAAAAGTCTTGACAGTTGAAAAATCATCGATTTTGACCGCGACTGATAAGGTTCCATGATTCTTGCTAACGAGACCCAAATCCTGCAGATTTAAACGCATAAAAAATGCATGTTTTGGGATCCTGAATAAGCAGATGATCCGAGTTTAGAACGAATTTGAGGACTGTGGAGATCGAAGGGTTTTGCTGCGTCAGTCGTGGACTCTGCGTTGATGCACTGCGAGGTTTTCTTTGAATTCTCGCTTATAGTGAATATACATATGAAGGGTATAAGCGACTCTGGTAAATGCACGTATACAGCTATATATGATAATCTCGTACATCATGGTCCCAACTAACCAGGCTGATGGCCAACAAAGGATTTACTCTGGAGCTAGTATATTAGGTATTAATGCTTCAACTTCCGTGGCGAGCTCGCTCGGACTTGGAGAGACAGAGAAAACTCGAGAGAGAGAGAGAGAGAGAGAGAGAGAGATGTAGAGAAAAAGCCATGGTTCTGGGTAGCCCTCGCTATTCCTCTCGAGCTGGATCTGGTCCAGCGATAGTGAAGCTGGAATATAGTAAGATGGGACGCAGGAGACTTGAGGGGGATGTCGAAGAGCGACCTTCGGCCTTCGACATCGTTTATATACAGTGCGAGCTTCGTCTTTCGCTTTGGTTCGTGGCTCTCGCAAGCTCTACTGACCGGTGGCTACCTTAATCCCAGGATCGTATAGTTTTCATTAAGGGGCGAGACGGGCCTTGAGTACCGAGAACGACGACTACTATCAAGCCACCGTCTTTGTACCGGGATCAGCTGCAGGCCACGAGACCACTTTTCCTCCCTTTCCTCTGCTCTCGCTCTCGCTCTCTCTCTCTCTCTCTCTCGCCCTCTTTATTCCTCGTACTCGGCTAATACGCCGGGGTTTAGATCTTAGACCTCTCACACAGACATCACCCTTTAGCTTCCGGCAACGTGTGTACATAACGCGATTCTTAATCTCTTACAGCGCTCCGACGTTATCCAACGCGCGTTACCAATTCCGTTTATGACTTTAGTTTCGATTGTAATGCACGCGCGGACTCATCGCCGTGGCGGGATCTCCGATCAGTGAATTATTCAATCAATCGTTGCGCGGCGAGTTAATCTGCCAATAAAATAATCCTGTCTACGTCATTTTAGAATTTGAACCTCGTGCAATGAGGCTTCGAGCTTATTCAGCCTCTCAAACGATCTCTTTGTGCCTGGAAAGAAAGCAGTTACAAGCCAAGTGTATAACGATGTGAAAAGTAGGAGAGCAAAGACATTTCTCATTTCTGGCGGTCCTGAGGTCAGGGAAACGAGACTCTCTTTCGTATCTGACTCTGGTTATCTTCCGGCTGCTGCTCTCACCCCTTCGTCGAACAAGGCGTCTCGCTCGATTCTCGCGGGGCCACGACGGAAACGCCCGCGCGTTGCTTCGGAAGCCTCGGAGCCTCTCTTTTCGTTCGCTTTGACAGTCCACGTCGAGAGATAAGCTTTTCCGCGCGCGCGTTTCTTGAGAACTCGAAAAGTGAGAAGTGAAAGAGAGCGCTGCGCGACCATCCGAGAAAAACCCCTTGAAAACGACCTGAAAATCCTCTCTCTCAGCCTTTTCCTTCGCGTTTATTATTTCTTCCCTTGACGAGCTCAAGTCCAAGTCAACTTGTACCTTTTCAGCAGACGTTTGTCATTTCCTTTCGCGGTTCATCGATGTCCCTTTTCTTCTGTTTCTTCACTCGCTTTTCCCAGACTTTTTTCTCCGTCAATCCATAGACACGATCATTCTCCTCAAGGGCGTCTCAATTTTTTCTCTCCCCAAATCAATTTTCTCTTCATTCTCCATATACACACACACACACAAACAATGTGTAAAGTGAAAACTTATCCCCCCCATGATTCAAGATCGAGTTCAACGGAGCCGCGAATTTTTACTCCGCGAGGGTATTCGATAAATTAGCGAAACGAGATATTCAACGCTCAAACCTTGCCCGTGCGTTTTTCCCTCCTTCGCATACCACAGCCGTGTTGATACAAGATAAAAAGTTTCGAACATATTTTTCGACACGGTTAACTTCTCACCCTCTCTGCCAAAACCCATCTCCACATCCTCGCGGCCCCTTTGCAACGAGCACTCTCGCCACTTTTGCCACTGGCTTTCGCTTCTTTTAATGGCTCGGAGATTAGCTGAATGTGACGACGAGCAAGACAAGATTTTCTTCAGTTTTTCTTGTCCCTAGGAACTAGACAATCAGGAAAAAAATCTCTGGCGAAAAAAATCGTTTTTTTGATTTTCAAATGAAAATTTTAACCGATGGAATGTCGAAGATCGCCCGCTCCTGAGTCATAATTATTCGCGCATATTGCGTACGAAATGACGCTTTGTATTTTATACCATACGACAATGTGGAGATTGCAAAACGTGCTGCTGCAGTCGTCGGGCCTTATCGTTATCTCGATCCGGTCGTTTCGGCTTTGCCCGCGTACACATGTACGCGCGGAGTCTTACGTTTTATGCGCACACATGTAGATCGAGAAAGAACGAGAGCTACGAGACGAAGCAGACGAGAAACTAAGTTGAGAGAGTGAGAAAAAAAGCAGAGAACGTGCGAGGGGCAGAGAACGTCGAGGTGACGAGGACATGGGAATGTAGGCGAAGCAGCACGACGGATTATTCATAGGTCCTAAGGTTTCTCTTCTCCTCGCTAATCCAGCCAAGCAAAGAGCCTGCTAGCGTCTTGCTGAACTTGTAAGACGCTTTTTCAAGCTCTACATTGTGTTTTTCATTAAATTTTCAATCTCGTTTTGTCCTTACTGTGAAAAACCGCTAATGCCATTTTAAAACACACAGAAAAAATTCAACGTCGAACCGTTGGGGCTTTTTGCTTTCTAAACTCGCTGTAAATTAGCTCATTTCCGGTTCGGGAGCGCGAGTCTATATCCTAATCGGGCGGACGGTCCAGCGAGAGGGGAAGAAAGGGAAGAAAAGCGTAGGCGTTGTAGTATCTGCAGGCTGATCCGGCGGATGTCAGACTTGGATGATAAGAGTCCGAGAACTCTTTCGGAGAGACTTTTATCACTGTCAGGTTTCCCCTCATTTGTGCTGCATCTCGTTCCACAGTAAATCCTTAATCGCAACAGTTTCCTACCATTTCGTTGCTTCTCTGGGAGTCTTTCGACATTTTGTTCTCGCTCGTTAATGAGCTCGAAAATGTTGGGATTCATGGAGCTTTTGAGATCGTTAATTGACGAAAACTTTACACGCCATTTCCGCGGAGGAACGAGAAGCAAAAAATTGTCAACGCGATCATCGGTTTTTGTCGTATTTCGTAATTATTAGCTACACACCAAAGTTTTGTTGATTCTGTCGTTAAGAAATGTCTTTCGTTTAAAGCTAAATTCAGCATGGGATTTGGAAGGTTTCGTCGCGTGGCCAGTGATCTTATAAGCTCCGGAAGGTTATCTCATTATGTCTTATCTAGTGCTTTCAGGCACCACGGCCTTTCCCTTGCGAGGCAACAGCAGAGCACGCGCTCACTGCTTTTACGCGTCTGCTATTTACGTTCCGCGAGCCTCGCTCGGACGAGAGAACGAAAGAATGGGAGATTCGAGAAAGGTGAACCAGAGTTGAGCCCGCGGAGCAGCTTAGAATGCACGCGAGCAGTCTCGAACTGCATCAGGCACGCGAGAATCGTTCCGTCGATATGTAGACGCGCGACACATCGATATCAGGATTCCGCAACGTTGACGTTTTCATTTATTCCCCCAGCACAACAAAATCCACGGATCTCCAATATTTCTAGTCTCAGGGATTCGCCCACGTCACAAAATCTCGATTCGTACGTCAAAATGCAGGAAAAAACGTGCCAAATTAAATTTTTTAAATTCATTCAATTGCACCAATTCGATCGTTTTGTTTCTTGGGAAAAAATACCAAACAGCTGAGATTTTGCAACAAAATCGTACGAACACACGTTCACACACATTTTCTTAAACTCTACTATGCGAATACTCGATGGAAGGGTTAAAACTTGGTCTAAGACGCTTAGGGGTAAGCTCTTATACAAGGTGGAGAGAATAAGACAAGCGAGAAGGTCCTAGAGAGGTGAACGGAGCTCGTTTTCTCGCTCAGTCTCGTTCGATTTTTTCTCTGTCTCTTTCCCCCATGATTCGTCGGTATCACGTGTCTTATGAACCAAATACATGGCTCACCCATACACAAGTGTGAGACACATTGAACTGTGACTGAATTTTCTCGAAGACACAAATCCAAAGCACGTGTACGCGCGAGGAGCAGCCACCGCGACGATGCGAGGAGAGCTCCTGAGATTTCCTGGTGTGTGGCGAACACGTGAGACGGGAGAATCGGGGTAAGGGCCGCTGAAGAGACCGGAGAATCGAGAAGATTGTGTATAAGATTCTATTAAGTGCTTCGTAACAATTCTACGGGCCCTTTAAACGTGCGTGCATCCGGAGATTAAAATTACTTTGCTAACCCGAGAGAGATGAGGGTAAACGAGGGAGAAAAATATTGGAGAGAGACGCAAAGAGATTGTGCGTCGGGGTAAAAAGCCTCGTAAGTTTGCGACGCACAGAGAAAACGTCTCGTAAATTTATCCACTGTAAGGAGCTTAATTTGGGATTTTCGGTAACGAGTTATATTGCTCCTTTGTTATAGAAAAGTCCTCTCTGCGAAATGAGAAGATCGAAAATGGAAAAATTTCGATACAAAAATCCATCGATACAGAAAACTTGATTTTTTTTGTTGATTTTTGTAAATTTTATTCTCGATTCTTACAAATGACTGCGAATTTTGGTGGCAAGTTTAATTATTGATCAGGAATTTCCTTGACACACGGTCTCCTTGGATTCGAAATATAATCCTAGCGAGCGGAAGCTCGGAAAGAGATATCGGTCGGTTCTTCCGGCGCTGTGTGTTGTCTGGTACGGTTTGTTGGACGATAGGAAAGCGTGTTCAGTTCGCGTCAGCATGACGTGTGGTAAATCCCAAGGGCTATTCCGTTGTGGGCAAGCAGGGCTATACTCGCGAATTCTGTGTGGCGTCTTAGCTCGAATCTCTCCAGGGTTTGCATGTATAAACCTCCGCAAGGGATCCAGGAGATGTTTGCATTGGAGCAGCAGCTCGTGGAGCGAGAGAAAGCAAAATGGCTTGCAAGAGAGAAAGCGTGGAGGCGCTTAAGGGAGCAGCACGCGAAAGCGAGTAATCCACGAGGGATTTTTAGCTGACCTTTCGCATGGCAACTGTGGGGGATGAAAAAACGCGTCATTTATGTTGGAGGATCTTCAAAATTTCACAATTTCATCGCGGATCCTAAAGCTTTTGTTTGGCCCCTAGACCCAAAGCAGGAAAATAAATAAAAAATATATTGACTTATCGGTTTAATAATGAATCCTTGTCCCGAAAGCTGCCTGGACCAGAGAACGTCAAAACAACCAAGTTTCAATTTCTTCCTCTTTCTTTGACTTTGAAAAGCGATTCAACGTTGTTGTGCAACGTGCGTTTCAAACGCAGAGAGAGATTCTGTAAGACAGGAATTATTGAGTCGTAATCTTGCGGGTTTTCCGTTGCTGCTGGGCTGCTGCGGTGACCTCTGGCTCGAAGGAGGATGCCCGGAAAAGACCAAGATCTTTGCTGCGAGAGGATGCGGCGAATTTGCTCTAAAACGTCGGTTCTGTCTTGGCTGTTCTCTCTGCTGGTTTCTGTGTGGGCGAGCGAGCTAGAAGATTGCACTCCTTGGAGCAGAGTCTTCGCGAATACCCTCAGAGAAGACTTTCTCGCTCTCTCTCTCTCATCTTTCCAGAGCGACGTGCAGGGGGGTAAAGGGCTCCTTAGCGGAGATCTTAGGCAAATCCAGCGTGAAATCGCATCAGAGCAGTCCCCCCTGCTCACGAAAACCACCACTTACTCGTACCACGTCGGATCGTCTTTGCTCTTTCCCACTATCCTCACCTCGCCTTCATTCTTAGCGCAATATCGTCATCAAATTTACATGCTCTCCATTATTTTTACCGTTTTTCACCCTGGAACGTCAACCTGGGGTCAAAAACGACCCCAAGGACTTCAAACCCTCGCCTTTTCTCCCTTCGTTCTCCCATTTTCGAAAATTGATCTCGGCTCACGTGATACTGCATCAAAAAACGAAAAAGATGAGCCCAAGTTGAACCCTTTTCGTTAAATTTAACCGGAGATCTGAATTTTGCAAAATTTTGGTCGTTTATGAAGCCAGAGGTCATGGGAAAATAAGGTCAATCAAAAAATCAATCGAGGGGTGTCGAAAAGTTGAAAAAATTTGTTTCCTTGACGGGAAAAATGAAGGCGTGAGGTTTTCGATGGGAATTTACATAAAGATCGTTCCACAGAAATTCTTAATCGAGCATTTTTGTCTATAAAAACTCACTAGCATCTTCGAAACGATTTTCCTCGCGAATCCAAGAGGCGAATTCGCTTAAGAGGTAAATTAGGCTGTTAATTGAATGAAAATCTAGAGTCGTGATGATTTAATTTCGTCTTGGATTATCGACGAATGAATATCATTATAGGCCTTCAATGATTGTGTCACACACAATTAAGCGCTTGAATGGAATTATGAGGCATTACGATGCCGCGATACGCGAAGCCTCGAGGCACAAGCGTATAGACTAATCGTTCGACACCTCGGAAAGTTCTAATCCGTTTGGTCTCTACGTGCGATTTGTTTCGCATACAGTTTACGGCTTATCTGGATTTTTGGTGCGATTCGACGAGATAAAACGAGAGAAAGAGACTCGCTGAGGAGGGAAAACGGTCGAGCAGCTTTTGACGATCCAACAAGCGTAAGTCTCGACAATTACTCAAAACGTAGCGTTTTCTTCTGGCTGTCACTCGCGCTCAGCTCTGATATCTCTTTTATCCCCTTTTCTCCGAGGTGGCTGTGTGTATCGCTAAGAGAAAAAGCGAGTGAGACAGAGCGAGCAAGAGTGAGAAAGAGACTGACTCATCTAATCTTCTTTCACATTTTCCCTCTTTTCCATTTCTCGGTTAAGGTTCCTTGGCTCTTAATCAAAACACAAGAAAAGACATTAAAACCCGTGCTCTCGCTCTCGGTGGCTCCCAGCCCGCTTGTTTCTCTGTTTCTCTCGCTCGTTTTCGTATCGTGACTCGAAATAGAGTGTGTACCAGAGAGAGGACTGCTGCAAGATAACGGTCCCCCGTTGGCATTTCGCGTTCTCGTCTTCGCGCTACGTTTACGCTTCCTCTTTCTCCCGCCTTCTTTCCCATTTTTGCCCCCTTCGTTCATTCTCCCTCCCTTCGCTCTCTCTCTCTGCAAGAATCTTCTCGCCTGTGGCTATCTCTTGTGCTTTTTCTCGCCTTGCGTTAAGCTGCCTTTTTTTCTTTCTTACACGAGAATCCGAGATACGAGCAACACTTTCGATGCGTTACAATGTTACGGAGGAGCGAGCAAAGAATCAAAGACATCGATTAGTTCGAGCAATGAAAAGATGAGAAAAAAAAAATTGCCTTCATTTTTCATTCCTATACGTACGAAAATTGATATTTTCGAGAATTGACAAGTACGGGGCATGGTCGCGAGTTAGATCGAATCTTGTGACCGATAAGAAAAAAATACAACGCGATCTCTGGCGAAATTGTACGCTCCGAAAGATCCACGCGCCTTGGCCCGCAAGAAAACTAGATCTCTCAATACACATCGGGTGAATACATAATGTGTAATCCTCCGGGTATGCGGACTCGACGTCTTAGGCTAATCTTGTTAGTTGCCTTAAGCCTCCGGGCTGACCCCCCCCCCCTCTCTCTCTCTCTCTCTCTCGTCTTCGCATGTACGTGTACAATACCCTTCGCCCCATCTTTTACGTACATATATACATATAGATATACATTTTTTATAATGCATGCTAAGTTACGTGCCGCTACAGCGACGACTTTTAATCCCCGAACACGCCATACGCGCGAGCATTCGTTATTCTGCATAAGAAAAAGAAATAGGATTGCACTTCGGAAAACATTATCCACAAATATGTGACGGTTCGACTACATTTTTCTGCCCCACAGAGCAATCCCTGCAGATCGATTTTAAAACAACATTTTGCACTGTTCATTTTAATTTTGTTTTTTAAATTTCAACTGAGCAAAAACAAATGATTTTTAAGTTCGAATCGAATTCCATCGAAAAAAAATTGAATCCACATAAATTTTGTGCAAAATTGCATACAAAAATGATATTCCAACTGGAACGGCTTGTGTATGGATTTGTTTAAATTTATATTTAAATGGCAGAGTAAAATGAACTCGTGGACGTGATAATTCACATGTACACCGATACTGAACGAGCTAGATTGTGAGAGTTAATGCCATTCTCACACCATAACGCCAACTTGCAGGATTATCCCAGCCAGGGATATTTTTGATCGTGCAATAATCCCTAATACGATTTACACAGCTCTTCGGAGTGCTATCGCGCGCGCAGGCTAACCCGCAGGAATAAACAAGCCTTCTAATGCGACCAGAATTCATAAATATATTACATGAATATACGATAACATGTGAATGCAGTTCGGGTGAATTTTTTTTTTCAAACTCCTGTACAATTAATTCAATGCGGAAAAATTTGGGCTAATTAACGAAAAAACGATTTTTCATTGATCGAATTATTCGAAAATCTCAAAACTGTGGCCGCGTTCATAAAAAAAAAAAAAAATGTTGTTTTGTTGAAAATTCATGAATATTAAGTGTTAAATTATAATAAAGCTCGTGTAAAATTAATTCAATAAAGAAAAATTTGGGCTAATTAACGAAAGAACGATTTTTCATTGATCGAATTATTCGAAAATCTCAAAACTGTGGCGGCGTTCATTAAATAAAAATAAAGATGTGGTTTTGTTGAAAATTCATAAATATTAAGTGTTAAATTATAATAAAGCTCGTGTAGAATTAATTCAATGATGAAAAATTTGGGCTAATTAACGAAAAAACGATTTTTCATTGATCGAATTATTCGAAAATCTCAAAACTGTGGCCGCGTTCGTTAAAAAGAAATAAAAATGTCGTGTTGTTCAAAATTCATGAATATTAAGTGTTAAACTATAATAAATTATGAAAAAATTGATTTATAATAATGGGAATTTATCATTTCAATTATCATCGTGCGGTATTAATTTGAATTAGCATTTTTTTCCCATGAACAATGACGTTATTCTTCTGTTTTGTTCAGTGTGAACAATTTGGCGGGATTTTTCTTGATAAAATTCACGAAAATTTCCAACAGTGCGTTTGTCAACGAGGGGAGTGTAAAAACGAGGAGATAAAGTGTAGCGAACTTGGAGCGATTGAATGAAAGAATTTAACAGGGAGATTAGCCACTGACGATGATGCCGAACGCGTCATATGGCACAGAGAGAAAGAAAAAGTTTGAAATAATCAAAATTTCGACATTTCCTTTTATTGATAATCGTTGGCAAGAGCAACACAAACTCCGGGGTAATGTGTTCCATGAATTTTACCTATAGCACTCGTACGGAAGTGTATTTGGTGGTTACGCGGTTGTTAAGTCGAGTTTATGGCTCAGAGCCCCATAATACACAGAAAAATCCCCTGCCAAGTCAAAAGCTCGGTAATTTTTTTCTCACCTTCAACTACAAGCTTTTTAGTGCATTTTTCGTGCATCGGATTATCAAAAAGTTCTCTTTTGATCCCGAACATTTATTTATTCCATTTCATTCGTGTTTCCACGCGGTGTGCAGTATTTTTTAAACATTTTTTACTCTCGCAGAAAGAGCGCAGATAAAAAATCAGCTGCGGCGACTGCGGAGACACTTTGCTCATCGCGTTTCTTTTCTTTTACTCCGTAATACTCGCTTTTGAGCTTCGCGCCGTACATTTCGGCTCGCTCCCTTTCTATATATCATTTCTCTGTCCCTCATTCTCGTCAATTCTACAAGCATCCAAAGATTAAGCCATGAACGCGGTTATGGCACTGACCCATGAAGATAAGCAGCCTACGGAGCGATATCCGTGCGAAGTTTCGAGCTGCTCTTGCATGTGCAATTGAGACACGAGAATTTTTTTATCAACCCCTCCATGGTGCATGTTGGGCGCACTTTCGATGCCATTGAACGAGCAATGAAAAAAGTTCATTAGCGTCTCCGCGCAGCGATCGGATAATTTTCTTTCTTTCCTTACGACCGCGTTTCGCGCATGTCGACGCAACATTTTTCGGAATTACATTCATCCATTCGCCGCATATTTACAACGATCGTGTGTGTGCAAACACATCGATACGACGAATCGTACTTTGAGCGATTGTGCTGCACGCTCCGACGCTTTAAACATGAAGAAACTGTACGTCAAGTTCAGTGACACACACGCTCTCCCCCTCCCTCTCTCTTTTTTCTTTCCTTCTCAGTCTCGCACTCTTTTTGATCCTCCGCGTGCGTGGATCGTTCTCCGATTTGTGAATAAGCAATTGTTACGAGATTGAAAGCATGCGAGGTATTCCGTGTGAAAAAAAAACCATCGTCAGCTCTAGCGCGGAGCTCGCCAGATTTTCGACGCGCGAATCGACGTTTTTTAAACGTTGATTGATTTTTCCTCATCGACCGTTTATTTTTTCTTCGATTCTTATCACCGTGAAGGGATGCAGGAGAAAAACGTGCGGATCTCGGTGAAGAATCGCCCGTACGAGAGGCGCGAACTCGGACTGGAATACGACGAGCTGTAGTAACAATAATAATTGTTTGTTTGGGATTGATGAAATAATGGAAGCTGATTATCTCGACGCCTCGATCGACGGATCAACTTTCCGTCAATATTAGGCGCGAGAAAAAAAATCCATGACTCTGCACTGAGAAGAAAATTTTGTTGAACAAGATCGATATTTTGTTGGATACGTTAAACTAAACGTTTTTTTCGAAAAATCACAAAAATTTTGTCATTCCAGCGAAAAACATTCAGGAAAATGTTTTCGGAAAGTAAATTTTTGTCATTCCAATCGTGAATTTTGCTGACAGTTGCGTTACAAATGAAAAATATTGTCGAAATATCGAAAATTTTGAAATTATCGCAAAATATTTAGTTCGCTGTTTTCAACAAAATATCGCCGTTTTTTGACAAAATTGAATTTTCAGTGTGGCAAACTAATTTTATATTGTTTAATGTTTTTTTTCCACCGCGGATTGCAGGACGAGTGCACAATATTCAGGAAAACGTGACGTTATTTTTTTCGTAACCAGTCTCGGGCTCATGGCGAAACGAATGGATGGATTTGAAAAACAGGAGAGAGGAAATAGAAACTGAAAAAAAGCAGGGGGAAGGGGGAAAGGATGAGAATGATGGATATAGAGTTAAATCCGCGCGCATCCCGGACTATATGCTTTAATCCGCGAGCTAAAAATCAATACTCTCTCCTCTCCTCCTCGAACAAGATACATCCCGCGAGAGAGACAGAGAGGGGGAGGGAGGGAGAGAGAGAGAAGAAGATCGCGACAAAGCCTCCCTCGGGATAAGCCCGGGGGTCCTGGGATTTAGTTAAATAAATCCTGGATCAACGGATAAGCCGCTTTTTTATATAATTTTTTTTTTCCATCTTCCGAATGTCCCCTTTTTCGAAGGGCGGTTCATTCCTCCCCTCGACTTTAGTGGCCCCGCTTTTGCGGCAAAGCCCATCGAGCAGGACCTTGAGCAACATTTTGCTGTGCTTCATTTTCCCTCTTTGCTCTTCGCGTCGCCACTTCCTTCTGCCGTGGCTTCTTATCTACGCGGACGAGTGTCCCCGACCCTCAAGTCACGTCTCGTCACTGTCATATCCACCCGGACTCGTCTCCACCCTTTTTTCCTCTCTCTCTCTTTCGTTCTTGTACTTTTACCAGGGCGAGGATTATTTCTCAAGGATCGTAACTTATGAATTTTAACTCCGCAGCCACCCCAGTCCTGTGATCCCAATCGCGTCCCAAAATTGACTGAAGAGGGCGAGCGAGTTGAGAAATGATTCCCCATTATCTCGATCCACGAGCGACAGTCTTTTCCAAGAAATTCATTGTCATACTTTCTGCCAATGATGCATTTTCATCGAGTCAAATTCTCCAAAGTTTCAGACATTTCATCTCAATCGTTCTCGGTCCAGATAAACTTTTCTGGATGCAGTTCAAAGAACCGTCATTCGGATGCAACGAGTTAACGCGTAATCTCCCATTACTCAGAGCAGAGGCAACAATAAAAATCCTCTACATATATTTACACTTTTTTACTACGTAATACTCTCGTTTCCATTAGTGGCTAAACTCCTGCCCCAGGCTCCAGGAATTATGGTGATCGTATTATTAAGATCAAATTCCTCGAAGCATTGTCGCGCCATTCGATGCGGTCGGTGTGCGTTTTTTTTTATCATTGAATTTTAATTATCATGTCGTACTTTTTTTTTTTGTTAATTCATTTTTTTTGGCTGCTTACGTGGAATACTGAATCGTTAGATTTTGTGTGGGTTAGTAACTGTATATCCATGCAGATTCGAATCCCTTGTACGAACGGACCAACGTCAACCATTTGAATATCTATATATTGTGTGTAGAAAGGTACAAATGCGCTTCGTAAATCCGCGCAGGCACATATACACACGCTCTCGCGCATAAGTACGGCTATACGTATTTTAATCTCGGATTAATTCCATAGCCGCCGCGCCCGTTTTGTGCCCTGTATCTCTCTTTCTCTTTCTATATTCACGTTTCTCTCTCGCTCGCTCTCTCGCTCTCTGCCAGTGGGTACAACCGCTTCGAGGATTAGGGATTGAGTCGAGATCCTGATTCTTTTGCGCAACACGATATAGGCTTAGCCGCGGCAGAGAGATCAACTGAACGAGAGAAATCTGCGCAAGAGGACGCACGACTAGCCCATACATACATGAATTTATATACAAACATATTCAAAGGTATACGCACGCATACGGAATACTAAACAATGTGAAACTAGCGATTGATCGATCTCGTTTTTATTTTTTGCCAACTGGAGGAAAATGATGAAAGTTGCTGAGGTTCGTACAGCAGTAGAGAGAAAAAATCGCAGTTGTTTGCATTCGTGGCTGCAATAATGAACGGGAAAAAATCGAGTAACTTTTACAGGAGGAAATGAATTTTTGATCGTTCATTCATTCGTAATCGAGTAATAGATGCGAGCAACGTTTGAATTATTGGTGAAAAAGCTTTCGTTCGATATCGACGTTTTTGCAGTCATTTGGATGCTTTTGAAACGATGAAAAAGGAAAAGCTTAGCTGGAAAATAGTTGCGAAGGATAAACGTAAATTTATGAATGCAAAACGCAATGCCGCTCTGGCTTTGCAAAAAAAGTAAATTTCTCTTTTATGGATCGAATAGAGTGGAGAAACGAAGGGTATCGTGAAACTCACACACGATCGCGAGGCTCCGGCTACGTGTACCAGGACTCTTTGTTGGACTTCTAAGGATAAGCGAATCCTTGCGTCAGCAGGAAAGCATAAAGGAGTCGAATTGGTTTCTATCCGTGTTGCGTTCCTTCTCGTTGGTAAACACACATGTATGGGTAGCGGCAAAATACGCGTTTGGTAGGACCTTCGCGAAGCCAACCGGTTCCAGGACTTTCCAGTTCAGGATTTGGGTTGATTTTCAGTGGTTTCTCGTATCAGGATGATACTAATATCGAAGAGGACCTTCGCCGCTGGTTTAGACGTCGCGCAACGTCCCCAATTTCTCCTTTTGCTATTTCAAGTCCCTCCCACCAAACGCGAGAGAACGCGCCAATCCTGTGACCGCGGTGTCAACAGCTCTCGGCGCTGACACACAAAAAATAAAATTGAGAACGTTGCTATCGCGACGCTTCATAGGCTGCGACGCGTTTCCTAAATTTCGGCTAAGTTTAGGGGGTTCGCGTATCAGGATCGCAGGAGGTGTTTGCGCTGCTCCGAAAGGACCACGTTCGTGATGCCGAAACCTGATCCTGCGAGGACTTGATAGTCATATCTCGTCATTTACCGATCGGATTGCTCGCGCGTGCATATTGGCGTGAAATCAGAAAAAAAATGCATAAAGGACGAAAAATGCAATGAGTCATTTTTTTTTTCAATTAAACGCTAATCATAAAGGCAGCTCGAAAGTTGTCGTTTCAGTATTTTGTTGCTAAAAATTGACGGAATTAATGATTGATTAATGAATCAAAAAGTTTGCTTAGTTTAGTTAAATTATTAAGGAAAAGACGCGGCAGTTCTGGAGTAAATTTCGACTCGAGCGTGCGTGCCCGACCTACGACAATGCGAGCAGATATTCCTCGTGGCGTTCTTTGTCCTTCTGCGCTCCTGATATTCGACCGTGCGTATATCCCCTCTAAATCGCCCGAGGCTGCCGAGATCTCGTAGCGGCAGGCGCTAAATGGTGTCGCGCGCGGGCGCATTAGCGAGAGCCTGATCCCAGAATCGAATATACAGACAGCAAGACCGAGAGTGGTCAAAGTGAAAGTATCGTTGATTGGAGCGACGGTAGAAAGGAACGTTTGTCCTTCCGGAACGAGCCAATGTCGCGTCGATAAGGCGAAGGGTTGAAGGGCCACATATATGTAGGGAACGAAGGTTTAGGGATAACCCCAACAGCCCGGGGTTAGAGAGAATCCCATGGGAATGTGGGTAAGGCTACCCTGTGACCTCTTCGGCTCAGGAGAACATAATCGACGGGGGTAGTTCGAGAGAGCCCAACGCGCTAAAGGATTTTCTATTTCCTTCTCTCGCTCTCCCTGCTCTTCCACCTTCATAATCCCACGTTTACGCGCCATCCTGAAATCAGGAAAACCCTGCGGTTGATATTCGCGCTCTCGCATATTCGGGGAGCGCGGCAACGACCCTCTGTCGTTTCAGCCACTTGGACACTTCTCAACTCTTTCCTTGCCTGTTACAAACGACGAGGAAAGGAAAAGGATTGAGTTTAAAAAACGAGCCTGATTAATAGAGAGACGCGTAGACACTGGAAACGAATGCCTCGATGAGAACGACAGCGGGGGTTGTTTACCCCGGAACTAGGAGAACAGCACTCGCTGTAACCCTCGAACATTTCTCAAGCCGTTTTTACACACTTGTTGTTGGATCGATCGAAATAAATGTCAAAATTTTATGATGATACAAACTTTATTCTGCTTCGAAGTCCCTAACGAAGTTCCATTGTGAAAAATCAAAATGACTGTCAATTAAAACTGAATTATTTGATTGGAAGAGTTTCCGGATGATCAGCATCAATTCATTTTCAAACTCCCCAACCCTCACCATTTTTTCCTCATTCCTGGAGCATTTTTTTTACGTTTCTGGTGCGTAAACAAGTAGCAGGATAACATGCAAGAATTTGACGAGGAATGAGCTTCCTGTGGGATCCTGATCCATTATCCTTCGGGATTGGCGCGGCTCGAGAATATGCTTGAATCGGGTTTGGTGCGTGTGCGCCCCGTGCACTATCCCGGAGCGCACCAGCCATCAGGATTAACAACGGCAAGTTCCTGTTCTCCTATTCCTTGGGGTCCTACAAAAGCCCTTATTTGGGTCACGGGGCATATCGGCGCGTGGTTCAACCTGGAAAGTTCGTCCACAGCAGGTTCCCGCGCGCTAAAATTCTTACCCTCTCCTCAATTTTTTCTCTCGCATTCTCCCTCACAAAATCGACCTGCTTTCCACTCCTGCTAGCCTTGCCGCAAAAATAAGCCGGCAGGTATCGAACAAAGGACCTCATTTGCATATTTCTAACCAGAGACCTCTTGGGCTTTCTCATTTCTACCAACCCGATGACGACCGTTTGCTTCCCAGTTCTCAAACTGCACCCTTCATTCCCAATTACCATTCTGCTAGCGAGAGCTTAACGGTTCGGCTCACCACTCTACCCAGAGCCAGAGAAAGCAATCGTCGTTATTCCGCCTCTTCGTGGCCTCCTGATACCGGAGATGTTTCGTAGGCCTACGAATTATCAGGCTACGATCGATTCAAACTCCCACGCGCCCGTTTCACTCGCGTCACATTTATTTCATTTTCATTCCTAAAATTTCACATTAGAGTCTATTTCACTTGATAATTATGACTTTCCATTAATTATAAATTAACAATCGCAATGTGCATTCACGGAATTTACTTTTTGGGCGAAATTTTCATCAATGATTTTGAAAAAAATCGGGATCAAGTTCTTTAGGATTTATTTAATGATTCTCGACGTTTTGCTTAAGGTTTTCGGAGTCTCTGGGAATGTCGAAACTCGGGAACGAAGTGAGTAATAAAAATCGACGTTGTTCCATTTTTTATTCAGTTTCGAATCGTCATTTTTACTTTTGGGGGTCGTAGGCATCGTGAACAATGATGAGAGCAAGATGAATGTTTCCTTTTGGTAAAAAAAAAGGGTCTGGCGGACCCTTGAGACACAGGGAAGCAGGAACGAGCCGATCAAGGACGATTGCCAACGCGGTAAAGTTTCTTCCCCATAGAGACCAACGCGTCCTGTAAGTTTGGAGAATTTCGTTGATAATCCTTCGGGATAGGGATTCGCTGGAACATTGAAACTTCTCAAGGATCAGGCGGCCAGCAAAACATGGTTCGCTACTCGGCGAAAGCTGCTGGAGATGCTCATCGTCCAGGCGCGAAGCAAACTTGGCACTTCTTGGGTCCTTCTGTTGTCCTGATTATCCTGAGCGATCTTCATCCCAATTCTCCTCCTGGATAAGACAGAGTCTCGGAATACAACCTCGCGATTATCCTCATTCCCGAAGTTTCACTTCTTCCAAGTAGAATCTGATTCTTCAACGTGAGTAAAAGAAAAAAAAAGCCAAGGATTTTCTCGTTTCGTCTTGCGTTACGTATGAAAATTCTTGGACTCGTTGTTCAAATCCCCATCCGAGGAAGTTTTTCCATCAGGATGTACGAAGTGGTGCTCGAGATTTTTCTCAACATGCCTAAAGCCAAGCAACAGGCTTTCCCTACTCGTGGGGAAAATCCATTGAGCACCAAAAAGAGCTCGGAAAATTGGGTTTTCTTCCTTGTCTCATCTGCGATCCTGGGATCCTGGACTCTGAGAAGTGCCTGAAAGGAGCTGCGACACTAGCTCGAAATGCGCATATCGACATATTCGTGCCAAGGTCATTCGAGCTACGGACTGATAATCGAACCGCCTTTGAAGAATCACGCCTGCGATTCATTCGCTCCGATCGATCCTCATTCGTGATTGGCTCGTCGATGTAATAACCCAGTCGCGCCGCGGATTTATTAATTGTATCCATGTGGCAAAATCGTTTGAACGTCTGACCAGGCCAAACAAATCTATCGACAGTCAAAATCTACCGAAAACTTTATTTTTTTAGCCGCAAGAACGTCGACGTGGGGTCAAAAACGACCCCTGCGGTTCCACCGCATTTCCAACTGATTTTTTGACATCAAGCAAAACGACGTGTGATCCTGCATGAAAAAACGAAAAGAATGAGCCCAATTCGAACCCTTTTCGTTAAATTTTACCATAGATATGAATTTTTCCAAATTGGGGTAATTCCCAGGTTACCGGAATAAGTAAAAAAATACGGTCACCGTTCTACGGAAAAGAAATTTGTTTGACGATTGAGTCGTGCGATGCCGGAAGGTCCAGAAGCTTGCGTGATATGGATACTGAGTAAATTATGAGAAGCATGCGCCTTGCAGCACATACATGGTCGCGTATATAGCGAACGAGATGTAAAGCTTAGTCCATGGATGAGCCGCTTAGGAGTCTAAACCTTATGTGCTTCTCTATGTATATTCGTTCCCTTATCCTGAGTGTCTTTCTCGCCCGGCGTACTCCCTGCCCTTGTCCATTCCCTTTGTACCTGACTGCACATATATACCAGCCCGAAGGGAGTCTCTGGCGTATCTCTGGGGTAACTTGAATCGCATGCGAGTTGGTGGGATCGGAGGAGGTGGAGAGAGTATGGGTGAAAACACATAGTTCAATGAAGATCGCGCGCACACAGAGGAGGGTTTGGTTAAGGTAGTTGAGATGACTACAGCAGCAGGAGAGAGCTCTGTGCACGGGGATTATCCAGACGCTGTATAGACGTGGGATTATCTGCAGCGGAGAGAACACGATACGCTTGTGTGCATGTGTGTATGTAGGGACGTGTGTGTTAAGCGGAAACATGTACGCGCTTGGGTCCTGGAGTAGCCAAATCCTTTAGCGGCGGGATCGGCATCGCCGTTATAATCGTACTCTGCATGGATATGCAGCCCCTTAAAGCCTGAGTTCTGAATATATAGCTGTAGCGTTGATTTCTAGTCAAAGAGGCGTAACTAACCGGGCGGGCTCACTTTATATGTTAATTCGTGTGGGTTAAATGCCCAATTGTGTAGCAATGTGCACGTACACGAAGGACGATGGATTCGTATATATTCGGGATATCTCTAACTACATTTATAGCTCCTGCGGAATATCCTCGTGGCGCTGCATGTACAGAAGGCTTTGTCGATGTGTGTGTATGTGCGATCTTTTGTACAGAACGGGGATTGCACGCGCGGTGGATGTTTCCGTAAGGGAACAGAGAGTTTGACCGGGATTCACGACACACATTGTTATACGTGCATTCCAGATGCATCATCGCTCTGTATATACGCGAGCACTGCAGTCTAACGCGCAGAAGGCTCTAAAGGACCTCAAGTTTTATCGTTTTAACTGGTAGCTCGAGCCCTTCGCTAAGGCAACTCTGAATTCATGCATGGAATATGCGATCCCCGCGCGTTCATACGTCACGCGTGTATATGTGGTCGCTTGTTTTTGGACGCGCGCGCGGAACGTCCGCATATCCCCGTTTGCGTGTTCGTGAATCCTGGATCGCACCGGGATACAGCGCTTATAGGGCCGAGCTTCGCGATCTATCTATATGCGCCCCCTCACCATGTCACTGTGTCGGTGAATTACGCTGGTGCCCGAGAAGGATTAATCCGGGATTATTGGCCGTGTGTGAGACGGGACGAGGACCCCTCTAAATCCTAAATCCAACGCACACTACCAGGTTAAGACTAACTCTGTGCGACACCCTTTCTCTCTTCTCTCTCTCTTTCCTGATGCGGAAGAGTGTGACGCGCTTCGCGATCCACGGAACACATTCGTCTCCACGAGCCAAGCACACACGACTTCTTTGAAAAGGATTTAGCCGTTTCCGAGTCCAGATCTCCGAAGGGAAAATAAGAGAACTTAATCCGATTTCATGATGGTTACCGAAGAATTGTACTCGATGGATTATTCTAATTTTTTCCCTCTCCCTGCTTCGCCCTTATACGATGAGGATTCTATTTCGAGATTATCGAGCAACACAAGTTTCGATTTGCCTGAAAATTATGATGCATTTTTGAACGATTCAACTCCACGGGACCTCAAAATTGCCCCTGGATCAAATCTTGTGCAATTTTCATACATTTTTGTAAATTTCAGCGGAAAAGATTTTTTTGAAGGAGAGTTGGGATAAGGAGAATTGGTGCTAAAGTGAAGAAGCCATATCGAGTGTGTGTTAAACCGCTACAGAGAGATACATCTCCGGAGCAGCTTATGGTACGTGTGTGAAATCGGGGAGATCCGGTTTAGCCGTGGCTTTATACCATAAGACGTAAATCAACGGGTTCGCGCGCACAGCGACTGGGAAGCGGGCCCGAACACGGTCCGGACGTTTATCCCGAAATTTCCAGTGGCTCCCAATTAGGGTTTCCAGGATCAGCCGGTGCAAAGTCACACGAACTCTCGTAGCGTTCAATGTATATACGAAAATATATGTAGCCATGTATATACATAAATATATAGGAACGTATTTAAAGTTGGCTTTTCGTTGTGTTACACATCAGCCAGTCGGCCGGAGAGTGGCTCATGGGTGGGGATAAAAGATATGGTCCCCGAGCGTCCTTTACCATGGAAGCCATTTATCAGTGAACAAGTTTCGTTTGTCCACTGAATGGCAAACTCGATACACACATTTACGGAGTATTATCCAACAATATTCTATCCCATCGGAGTTGATGGTGTTTGTACGTGTCTGTGTGTGTGCAAACCTCGGTGGAAGGTTCAACTTCGCTTAACGAGTTCGATCGTACCAACACGCTGGAACGAGCTGCTCCAGGACAACGAAAACAGCCAGAGAGAGAGAGAGAAGGATCAAAGAACCAGAAGGAAACGTGTGCATGGTCCTTGCGTGCTTCGTTTATTCACTTACATATGCATCCCGGTGTATATTTATGCGGGAAGGTGAACAGATACTTTCAAGGGGTGTGCACAGTGTGTGCATGTTCACAGGTCGCCTAGCCACATAACCCTGGGATCCGTACTTAATCCGGATTAGTTGCCGAGGGGTCACAATATCTTCCTCTCAGCTTACCCGCATCTCTCATCCCTTTCAGTCTTTCCTCTCGCTGCTCCTGTTACCCCTTCCACGTGCAGTCCATTCGCGGACAAAAACACTACCACACGCATGAGAAATACGTGTGTCCGCGTACACAGCAAGAGAAACAGCGGATGCAGCGCTTGTACACACTGTTGAAATGTGACGAAGATCACACATTCATCTGACAACTGGAAACAGCATCGAATAACGCACCCATACAAGCGTAATATTGAATCTTCCGATTAGCGTTCGCTCGCACAATGGTCAGATATGAAAAGCTATTTGTATGGTTACGCGAATTTGGATTCTCGTTGGATTTTCGCTAAAATAGCAGATGCCAAAGCTTTTATAATCGCGCACTAGGTGAATGTCGAGGCAGAAAATTTATAAGAGTTCGAAAAATTATAATTTGTCGATAATAACTTTGTTTTTTTCGTCCTGTCACATTTTTGCCCGGAAGCATAAATCGCATTATCGACAGAAAGGGGAAAGCGGGTAAATCGAGGGACGAATCAGGTACGGAATAAAAAGTCGATTTTCGCCACAGGGTTACACGGATTCTTTGTCCCTTTCGTTACTTCCGTTTGCCCAGGATTTGTAGAGCATTTTGTCGATCCGTGTGTTGCGTGCGTATGTGTTTATTGTGCAACGCGGCGATTAGTTGAACGCGAAAGCCAGAGGAGGCCGAGGACTAGAGGCATGAGGCCGTTTCACGCGGAGCCGGACGTGAAAGGGAAGGAAAAGCCGGGCGCAGTCAAAAGGACCATGAAGGAACTTACGCCTGAATGTATGTTCTCGCATTTGGATCTACACGAGGATTTTGCGTGTGTTTGTTCACATACCACGAGCCTCCGGAGACGGATAAGGGTGCGCGAACGCTCCTGGTCTTTCCTGCACAACGGTGGTGCGCGTTACTAAGAAACCCCGGAGGGTCGAGCCTCGTACGTTCGTAGTACCGAAGGGAAATAAAAAAAGAAGCCAACATGCCACTACACATGGGTCTGCACGAGGGAGGGCGAAGGATATTCTGTGTCGCGTAGTTTCGGGATTAAGAATAACGCGCCGCGTCCTTGTCGTCTTCGGTTCTGGTTTCAATGGCGCGATCCCTTATGGGCTGATCCTCGTATGGGATTTGTTAAGCGTGTACACAAACCCTGCGTTTCTAGCGTCGCGCCATCCGGAGCTACGCGGACGTTAATATTCTTCTCACGAGAGTCACGAAGGCATAATTTTCTGGTTGAAACGCTGCGACGTGTCGGTAGAACGGGAAAGATTGCGAGGACGAGGTTACGGGAATGAAAAATCATTCGAAAACGTAGCCGAAGAATCACTTTCATTGTTAATCCCTAATCCGGATAAATTGACTTACCTGTTACGGTCGAATTCTTGCTGAGATCGAATCCCTCGTGTTTCGGGCTGTTGTTTACTTCCTGCTTGGGATGTTGACCGTGGGCGTTGAAGGGTAGTGCCTGCGGAGGATTCGCCACCACCGGAGCCTGCGACTGGTGAGACGAGTGAAGGGATGAGGGTTGCGGTGTACTTCGTTGCTGTGGTTGATGCTGTTGCGACTGTTGATGAGGCTGGTGAGTCGGTGGAGTTCTCGGCAATGAAGTTACGCTGCTGGGCCTCGAAGGTGGCGATGCCTTGTGGGTTAACGCCAGGGCTTGGCTCTGCAACGTTCCGATCATCATTTCCACATTGAATTTCATCAAAAAAACATTAAAAATTAGGTCAATCAAAATATTCTCAACGAAACAACGTTCAAAAGTGTGAAAAACTCGGATTATCCATTTCCTACGGATCAATTTGTCAACATCTTGACAAGAAACCTTTCGAAACTACCCCGAATACATGTCAGCCGTCATTTAATTCACAAAATACGTTGAAACACGCAGCGATCGGAAACAACGCTGTACGCATTGCCACCAAAACTGTTTGAGGCTCTTAAGACACCTCCTTCTCCATCTCCGTCTCGCTCAATCTTTTGCTCGGGCATAAAGTGTCGAGGGTTCCTCTGCACGTGTGTCTCATTAGCTCGGACGACTGGTTGAACCGGGTAGTCTGCTCTCTTGCTCTCTTCTCTGGCCCGAGCCCGTCGATCCGTGGCAGCATGCGTGCGCCACGCCAACAATTCCAGCTCGAGAGCTCAACTGATTCATTGCCCCCGCAAGACTAACGAATAGCGAGATAACCCCTTAGGGATTTAAACGTACTAACGAAAAAAATGGGATTTGAAAAAAAAAAAAACCAACGCGACCCAATTCGACTGCGAAACTGCGATCTGCCAACCCAACCGGCTAAATAATCTTCCTCGGCTCTCATCGATCCGTGGCTGAATTTTTAGTCGATTCTCCTTCTCGGGCCTGCTCACTTGAGATATTGACGTTGAAGCGAAATTGCTCAATCGTTATTTTCACGAAAAAAATGCAAAAATCAACGGAATCTGAAAAAAAATTGGATAATTTCGGTTTTTTTTTTGATAAAACGTCAAATTAAAATCTGTGGGAGATTCAAATTTCTGGAAAACTGCGCCTAACAATTTGCAAACTCCGTCAAACCTCCTGAGCAGTTTGCTCTCGCAGAAATCGATGCGTTTTCATTATAAATTGAAAAATTGAAAAAGTGTATGTGTGTGTTGGAAAAAAAAGAAAAAATCTAGAATTTGCTTCAAATTCAAAGCGAGACTGAACGATTCAAGATGTGATGAGAGACCCAGAAAGAAAAAGCGAGAGGCAAGTGAAGAGACCCCGGATGATCTAACCGGCAGCAACATATCGAGCTCGGTTTATAACAGAATCTCTCAGCCCCCCACGAGAGGAGAGCAACGCTAGTTGGAAGCAGAGCAGCAGAGAGCGAGCGAGAGCGAGAGAGAGAGAGAGAGAGGTCCCCCGGGCCGAACTCGCCGAGACGACACGATGAAATCTGAGCACGTGCTCAATTCGCTTTCGAGAGAGAACCGAGAGATTGGCCGCTGCTGGACAGAGTTTGAAAGAGGGCGAGCAATGAGCGTATACATATGACGAAATGAGAATAAGTGAGCGAGTGAGAACAAAAGACAAAGATAGAGCGAGCTAAGACATAAGTGCGGACTTAGATTTATGTATGAGTGAACTTAACACTAACGGCTAAGCCGTGTCCGCGGTGTCAACAAGGGTCAACTGGGCCCAGAATGCGACAATCCCTTCTACACACTCCATGTACCAGAAGTGCGAATGCTAACACACTACATGCATCGTCCTCATGATTAATATCAGACTGCTGATAATATGCTCCACTCACGTATAATCTAAAACAGTTTTAAATATAGCCTGTTCCAGTAAATTTCGGAAATTCGCTCGATCCTTTTCCCCAATTCAAATAAATCGATTCCGTTCAACTTTTTCGATGTTCTATGCATTTTCGTATCATTTTCCATCGATAATTACAATCGAACAATTTCCACGTGGCTCTCCAGAGATTTTTTTTTGCTCCAGCCCTCCAAGAAGATTCCATCAAAAGTTGGATCCTCAGAAATGAAAAATAATTCGTAATCTCTCGTTTTAATCGTGTCGGCGCGGAAGCCAATGTCAGATCCAATAGATAATTTTTAACTCGCCGGTCCACATGATAGGCTCCAAATGAATTTCATCGGTCTCGAACTGTTACCCATGAATATCCATTATAGCCACGCACACCTATGTGTATCGATGTTAAGATCGAAGAAGGCCGATGCGAGCAGGCGATTGGACGTTTTTTTCACTTGCGAGGACTGTACCAAAGCGAAGCTCATGAGATGGGATGAGAGGTCCGAGAAGGCGAGCGCGGGCTACTGTTTCGGGAGCTGTGCTGTGCCTGCGGAGGTATGCACGGGCAAAAAACACGTCAGACCGCTGAAGAGTCCAGAGAGAGGGCCCCGAGGGAACTCTCGACGAGAGATAGAGTGCGCGATGGAGTTGAGGAAGCAAAGGGAGTAAAAAAAGGGCTTGGAGAAGGATGAACGGGATAAAAAGTCGAGGGAGAAAGAGAGAGTGCGATGGAGGTTGATCTTTGTTGATCGGGAGTCTGCTCTTCGCGTCTCTTTTCATCTCCGCCCTTCGTGGAGCTGCTGTCTCGGTCTCTCCTGTCCCGTGTCCGGTCCCGTGCGGAGCACCACAAAATGAGATCCGGCGACGTGCGACCGGGAGCAAGAGCGAGAGAGAACAACAAATTGAGGGAAAAGATGAGGCGGAGGCAAAGGGAACGAAGGGAAAGACAGAGCAGGATGCCAATGGACAGAGAAGGAGAATGTTCTCTCGTTGAATCCTGGCATTCCATGACTCCGTTGCTTATATACTTGAAAAAGAGAACGCGAGGAAGAGAAACTGAGGGAGAGACAGGACCCCGAACCAGGAGCACAAACGTACCAGAATATTCCGTTGTACGTACGCGTTACACATACAACACTTTCCAAGCAGAAAACCAGACGAAGAATAGTCGAGACAAGGGCCTCTCGTTTTCCAACACGACCAGCCCGTTTTGTTGTACTAAAACACACACACACACACATACAAATACCGTACCAGCACCATCGTGCCCTAGGCACAAAGCCGCCTCTGCATCGACACCGTCTACGTAAGAAGGGGCAACAGGTGGATGGGGTTATCCAGCTTATCCAGCTATAACGCCCGAAGTGATACCAGCAAGGAAACACACCAACATTCATGCTTCTATCCCGTACAAGTTGTTCTCCTCGGTCTACTAAGGCTGCCTCACTTCTCTCTTCCCTTTCCACCAATAAAACAAACAAAATTCAACTTTTCCGCACTTCTTAAAACAGCAAACGACCAAAAACGACTTTACATTCGAGCTCCCTTCTAAATTATGTATTGACACTCGCTTTTCACACCAAAACTAACAATTTTCTCCCATGAAGAACATTTTTCTGGCATTTAGAATTTCGGGACATTGAATTTTCAATTTTTCATTTTCTCCATCCAAACGCGTGTAAATTCAAATCAAGTTTAGTTAAAAAGTTGCACCATTCGAGTTGTAGTAAAAAAAAAATGTATTCAGGATTTTTTTTTTTTTGCAGACAGCCAGAAAAGCTTTGAAAGCTGAAATCCAAGAAAAATCCTAATCATTTTTTTGCAACTCGTAAACGAAACGTGACTTGAATTATTTACACGCGTTAAAAAAGGAAAAGTTAAAAATTGGTAAGTAAATATCTCAAAATTCTGAATATCCCGAAATTTGTGGTTTTTGTGTCAGGAATGTTCGTTTAAAATTATCGAAAAATCCTCAATAAAGTATCTCTATGATATGTTAACTATATTTTCCAAAAATTATCATAATTCACGAAAGTTCTTCGTAACCCTCGAGGGTCAATTTGACCCGAACTTTATCCGCGTGTCGTCAGGAGCTTTGGTTGGTTTTTATTGAAAAACGAATTCGATTGTTTCAAAAAATTGTTGGAAAATTGAATTTTTGAGAAATTTGAATTGGAAAATTATTTTTCGCTCGCCCCGGAATAATAACGACCGGAAATTTCCTCCGGGTCAAATTGACCCGGGGTGTGGCTAGACAAATAGTCGCGGCAAGATGTTAAGAGAAATAGAACAAAATCAAGGTCGATATAGGGCTTAGAAAAATTCGGCCCCGAGATCTGCAATCGTCTTCGTTGAGGTCATCCAATAGCTTACGTAAGATTAAACGACGACCAAGGATTTATCGTATATGTATGCCGACGAGCCTCTCGCGAACTTTTTTACGAGCTATAAACACATGTATATGTATATATAGATCACGGTCTGTGATATTTGGCAATTGAATGACCGTTTCTGTTGCTTATCATTACGTCAGACAAATTCAGAACAAACTTGTCATTTAATTGATCAATTTTTATACCAATCGAAGCGTGCATCGTATCGTCGATTTCTGACTATGAAATACAAATGACATGAAACTTTGCCGGCCATTTATCCTTTTCAGGACATTTCACGTTTTGTTTTTTTGACATTCGGGTCCAAATTTAACGACAAATTGCATTTTTCTGTAATTGTTATTTTTTCTTGATCGATCAGTGACAGATCGAAACGTCTCGAATTTGCTATAAATCGAATAAATAAAAATCCATCATTTTTTTTTCCAAGTTCAAATTTTGAAAAGAATTGAGAAATTTAAAAGTTTTTAGGTTCGTTGATATATTCATGTGTTGAGAACAGTGGATATATGGCATTTTACAAATGCACAGGTTTGACGTATAGGCCGGATAGATGGATAACAATTATTCCGAACTCGGTTGGGGTGGTCAAACAGCGTGACCATGCGAATGCTTACAACCGTCGTCTGTGTCTCCTCGTCGTCATCGTCGTCGTCGTCGTCTTCGTCATCGAAGTTGCATCGTCGTCGTCATTTTTCTCTACACGTTGTCAACAATATTGTGACGTTCGTTTTGTCTAAAATTACGAATAATCTTCTAGGTCAATATTTTTCATTCATAAATCAAACATTTCAATAATATTTCCGTAATAATTAAATGGAAATTGGAATTGAATGAAAATTATGGTCATTTCCCGTTCCAGCCACAGGCACGTCCTGCGACGCAAGGATTTTTCATTTTTATTTTTTTGCTGCATATTTTATCATTAATAAATACGTTAAATAATAATTCCGAAAAATTGGATTCGAAATTTAATAAAATTCAAGGAAATTGCTGTCATTTTGAGTTTCATATATTTGGAGGTCCTGGCGCAAGGATTTTTGATAAATTTATCACAGTCACCGCATACACGATTGTTTTATGTAAAAGTTTACGCAGTTCCCCTTGCCACGAGTCTCAACGAATACAGAGGAGCAAAAGTGGATGATGAAAATTCTAGTCGATGTCAGAAACATTGATCTCCTTGAGCCTGGCGCTTTGGATACTTCCGGTTGAATGACCGGAGGATTAAAACCTTTTTTGATTGCCCGATCGGTTTGTCAGCCAGGTCCGGAGGCGAGATGACAGATGATGGAGGAGCGAGAAGAAGAAAGGAAAGGTAAGAAGAGCCACGAGGGAGCGAAATCGAGGATATGATGAGAGTTTGCCTTTTCCTTTCTCGCTCTGTTCTTTCTTGCCGATCTCGTTGAGGCACTATCGCTTCGATTGAAGAACGAAATGCAACACACACGAACATGCACGTAGTACAAAAAATAATAAAAAGAAGGAAAGTTTGAGACCCGGAGAACTTTACGTATGTGTTTCGCGTGTGTGTGTGTGTGATATGGTCGATGGTTTCTGCGTTCGTTCGCGATTGCCTCTGCTCGCTTTAGCCAGGTCGCTCGGACCATCGCACTCTCTTCTCTATCTCTCTCCCTCTCTCTCCTGTTTCGGGCTGCTCTTATGTTATACGTCCGTTGAAAAAACGCGCCGGGCGTCGCGTCGATTCTCGTGGTCGTCGTCACAGGAAGAAGGCAGGGGCACATCCGTATCGTGGTCAGAATCCGTGACCCCCCACGTACACGTATATACAAAAATACACACACTCAGTTATTCCTCACCAACGATCCCAACAATCGCGAAAGAGCCAACCACACGTTGACGCCCACACGTGGAAAAAAAGTGACGGAAGGATACCAGGAAAATATTTGCAACAGAATATCGGCTATTCATATATTTTTATTAATCCTTCCAGTCTTGCTTGGCTCAAAAACCGTTTTTTCCTACTTTTTAATAAAATAAATGAATCCTCGCAATTCCCTATTTTTCCTGCATCCATTTTTCTATTTCCATCCCCCATAAACAACCGAATGCCAACTTTTTTCCCAAACTCGGTCCGAAACAGTTTGTAATTAACAATTCTTGGTAATTTGCGATTGCGAAAAGATTTTTGGAACTTGGTCAAAAAAATTTACAACCGCCACGCGACTGGACCGACCAGGTTCGATTTCTCATTCATCTCAATAAGTTACGCCCTTATTTCTCTCCTTTGGAATAAAATCTATATCTAAAATATATCCGTCAATCCATAGACGAGGGAAATCGACGGTCGATTCCATTTTTCATCCTTTTCCTGTGCGGCAGTCATCATTCTTTTTTCCGCCGCGCGTTCCCCGTTTTCCGACTTTTCCTTTCACCGCGTTTTTCCGATCGTTCCTCGCACACAAAATACCCGCGTGGTTTTTTAATCAAGGATTATCCCACGCGTTTCTTTCGGCGTGTGCAAAGCGCCACATGCTTCTCGTATTAGTTGGCGAGTGTGTCTATGTGCGTGAGTGTGTTTATTCGTAAGCACGGCTTTAGGTTTCAATATGCGCATTTTCAGAACGTTTCAACGGGGATCGCCCGATCCCTCACGTTGTGATTCGCTCGAAGCCCAGATTCTCACATATAACCAAATATTCGATTCCCAGAAAAATCAACGTGCAGCAAAGGATTAGAAAATGTTTTTTAAAAACGCGGCAAAATATTTATTTCATAACTTTTTTCCAGCAACACAAACGCATCGCGGGGTGCAGGGTTGGCGAATATTCTTGCTAATTCCAATCGCTTTTCATTGTTGATGGGACGCGGCTTCGTTTAATACACGTTAACAATCCGTTTTCCCGGTCGCGAGTAATGAATTCGCAGTATCTGCGCTCGAAATTAATAAACTTTCATCTAGCCAAAATCTACATTACAAAAAAAAAAGATTAATCTCGTTGCAACGTCCTTTTTGCTGGTGTGCGCTCGAAAATTGGAGGAAATGACAAAAATTGTTAATGCGACCGAGGGAAAAAAGACTCTGGGCTCAGATCCAAACTGATGGAAAATTTAACGAGATGACCAAGTTTTTGCAAGTTTTATAAATTATTTTTACAAGGCGTGGATAAAATCAACGAATTAGTCGTGCAAGGACTTGGGACTTGATGGTCTCGCGTCGGGGGGGTGCGTAAAATCGAGAGGGGTGCTGGCCAATTGGCCGTGTAATGCTATGGGGCTAAAAAGGGGCTCGAAATTCTCTCTCTACATTCGTCTCCCTCTCTCTCTCTCCGTGGCTTGCCTTTGCTATATACACGTTGGTAATTCGGCATTTAATTCTACAACCCCGCGCGAGTTTCTTCCTTGCCGCTGGCTCTCTCGAATAAACACACCCCTTTTAACCGAAAATTTTGGCTGGTCGTCGTAACTAATGTATAGATGTATTCATGTACTTGCTCTTGTTGGATTATTATCCGAGGGGATGTCACGATTATGGTCGTTGGCCTCGTGAACCGCTCATTCAACCTGCTGCCCGTCGGAGCAGGAGAAAAATGAGTGGACACATTTACATGCAATTTTTCTGCACGTATCAAAACAAGTTTGTCAAATTTTTCAAAAATTCCCTTCGCATCCACAAAACAGACCCTTGACATTGCATTTTCATTTTATTTCGTTCGAAAGAGAGAAAAAAAAACAAGATTTTTATTATTTCGTGTGACACATAAAAATTATCAACACACACGCTGCTGCGTGGTGATTTTTTTTTTTCATTCGCGCTGCACGATAAACTTTGATTTCTGTTGCACCAAACGCAAGGAATATTCATTGGAAAGCTTTTTTCCGATACGCGATTAATCTCCTTGTGTGTGGAGAAACTCCTAGAATATTGTGATCGCAAGAACGAAGCGTGGAAAAAATAATTAACAGTATATATCGATAGAAAAAATAATGGCGTTAATTAATTCAAGCAGCGACGCAATCTTTTGTGTGCTGCAGTGGATAAAGAGAAGGGGAAAGGGTGCCAGCAGTGCGGATGAGGCGTCAAACGAAATGATGTAAAGTGTACAAGTTTCGAGATTATAGAAGCTGCAGCCCCGCGGGTTTACTGTCCTCGGATTTTTATCTCGGTGCTATAAACATGTCAGACATAAAGGATTTGACGCGGGGGCGTTCGCGCACTTGTTTCTCGTTCTTCAGCCTCGCAGAAGATTCCTTAATTCTCTATTTTTTAATTGTCCAACATGTCGAAATTATTGTTTCGTAAAATTTTATTTTTTTTATGTTATTTTATGACACGAATAAAAATTCCAGAGTTCGAGGAGGAAATTCGGCGGAAAAATGGAAAAATTGATGATTTTTTTCACACATTACCTGAACTTGATCTGTTTTCGTGTTTGCAGCCACCCATGCTTCGGCAAAAGTCTCCATTGCGCTCTGAAAATCCATACCCCCCTCCTCAGGCCGAGGACCCAGCTCAATTACTAGCCGCTGACTCGATCACCAGCAACGCCATAGTTCTCGCGTTTTTCTTGATATTTAAATTCCTTTGATGAAATATTTTTATTTTAATCACATCACACAGTTGGAAAAATGCACTGGATCTTGTTCGCGATGTTTTGACCACGAGATACGACCAAAATACGTAATTCAAAGTACTTTTCATGGGAAGAATCGTCGAGGAGATAAGGATTAATAATTCGTAACGAAATTTTGTCTAATATTTGAATGGATCGATTAAAATTCTAAAAGTTTCATTCACTGTTGACAATCGTTCGATATTGTCGGATCTCCGCAACGAAATTCGCAGTCGCGGAGATAAATTGGCGGGAGAACGATCTAAACGATCGTTTCGATAGTTCAGAGTCTCCTCTCGTGACTTTTCTCGTGCACAAATTCAAAAATCCCACTATCATTCCGACTATTCTTGTTCTCGTAACTGTCACCGCGTTTTAGTCACAAATTTCATCACTTTTCGATTATTTAATCGAGCGTAAACTGCTCGGAGATTTGTGAAACGAAAGTAAAGTTGAAATCACGTTCGCGGAAGCGCGGGAAACACGTTGTTTTTAGTGGATTTGATTATTTTTTCATGGTGAACAGTTTTTAAGGATTTTTAACGCTTTGATCATTCTGGCTTGAAAAGTCATTGTTTTGGGCGCACGTAAACATGGACACGATCATTGTTGACGGAACATTTGGCGAAAGGATCAAGCGATATCTTATTTGATTTGAATTTCGTGAAGTTCAGTTTAATTTTAATCTCATAATCATCGTTTCATCAAATGTTTACTCAAAATTATTGTTATCGCTGTTGGAGCCGAATTCCTGGAGTAATTCACAGATTAAAAATAAGTATCGCGTTGAATGTTTGATAAGTTTTCATTTGGCGAGCTTGTGGCGCGTTGAGGAGAAAAAAATCGGAGTGATTATCATTAAAACACGTTGGTGAGAGAGAATAAAATGGTAATTTGTGAGTAACACGTGGAGCACGATACGCAGACGGCGGCGCTCGGCCCGCGACTGTGTGTGCTCGAGCGTCGCGGCGCTCGTTCTGCCCCTCCGGCCGCCCTACCACGGCTATCCACTGTCAATCCCCCACTACTCTATATTGCGCGAACCTCTCCTGTGACGCTGAAACATCCTCGCGGCCACTGGCTTCACCCTCGCAGCTTCTTCATCATCCCCTTCAGCCCTCTCAACAACAACCTCGATTTTCTTCTTCATCCCTCGCCCGGCACTCTCGCAGCATCCCAATTCGAGATCAATCTATACGCTCGTTCCCTGACGCTGCAGTGGATCTTGGCTATGAAAACGAAAACGCGACCGACTTTCCAGAATCAGAAGAATCTCAAAAAGTACAAGTGGCAAACAGAAAAAAAAACGAAAATTATGACAATTTTTTTCTGGCTGCAGCGAAAATCATGGCTTTCGGGCGTCGAGCTTGCTTTTCCAACCACAAACATTCCATGGTTCCGTTTTTCAACCTCTGCATTGCCTTCTTTACGGATTTTGCTCCCTCTTCGAGACACGAAATCCAACCCTTGTCGCGCGTTCCCCTTCGGTCACGACGTTGACCCATAGCGCAAAGCTCTCTTCCTGCTGCACATCCTCCTTCTCCTCATCGCCCTCCTCCCAGTTCGGACGGAGCTCCAGCAACTGGGAGATGGAACGAGGGTGTGTCCTCCACTCGACGAGATAAGGCGCAGAGAGACCACGCGATGAGAAAAGGTGGAGCTCAAGATGAGACTGAATGTTGCACCTGTGCAGTCGTCCCGAGCTTACGATGCTCGGGCAAGGCTCGGGGGATCTCTGTGCGAGCCTGCAAGCCTTGGGAATTTCTGAAAGATCATTCCAGCTCGTTCTTATCCTTCCTTGCAAAATGATGGCAACTGGGTCGACAAAAATTAATGAAAATGGGAGAAAACATGAAATTTATCAAAATTACTGCACAGCAGGCTCGTTTTTTTTGTTCGAACGTTCTTTTGATTCGTGGCAATTGTTGTAAATAATGAATTTTCACCCACGCATGATTTCGTCACAGTAAAAAAATGTGATTTCTTCGAATTAAAATCGCCATCCAGACGATTCACCGTTTTTTCTTTTACAACGCGTTTTGTCATCGCGTTCGTCGAGTATCTCCGTGGACCAGTTTCCGGCCAGTGGTCCATGATAACGCGTTGATTATTCTCCCGGCATTATAACGACCAGCAACATTTGCGCTTTCTATTTCCTTAAACCTTATTCGTATTTCTGGAAATGATCGTTTCCGGTTTTCCGAATTTTTATTAATTTTTTAATTGTTTATCCTGCGGTTAGGATTATCGAGAGTATTTTTATGGGAAATCACTCCCATTCCCTTGAGTAATAATGTGCCACGAAGTGCCTTAATCCGAGTGCGTGAATGTTTAATACGTCGTTATCTGGTCAGCATTATGCACGATGCGTCCATCGAACTTCCGCACGATGAAGCCTCTCTAAATTACTCTGCAAACATCGTTCGAGTGAAATTTTTAATTACGAGTGCAAAAAAACAAACAGTGCAATTTTCAATTGTTTTTTTCTTTTCAAAATCGGGTTTTATTTGATTGTTTTTTTTTTTTTATTCCCGATCGATTGACGTAACGAAAACGATTGTCAACGATGATAAACGTTCCCCATCAAGTTTTCGAAACTCTTGATAATTCTCTTTGGCCAAATTATTTTCCATGAGGTTGAGATTGATCAGCATTGGTCCATAAAGATGAGAAACGTTAGAATCCATGAATATTGCATTTGATCGGATGTTTGAAAAAATAATCGATTCTGGATGGAGCAAATTTGCGTTGGTGAAGTGAAAATTTCATGAATCAACGTTCGAATATCGAATAAATTTAGCGCGCGTACACAAAATAGTTCAGACAACCCCAAACACCCACGAGATTTGCCTCCGCACTCTCTTTTAATGTTATGCTCCATGATAGAACAGAGGAAACGAAGTAGAACGCGTATCCGACGGATACAGAGTTTCACACTCGACAAATCCGATTGCATACACGTCACTTTTCGTCTATCCGAACGAATAAGCCGATGGAAGCCAATCTTTTCGGTGCCAAAGTATCAGGTGGATTCTAGGCGAATATTCTCCTCAGTTTTTTTCGAGATTTCCACAAAACTCTTTGCCCCAAGTTTCCCAACCAAGTTGAAGAAAAATCAACCGTAAAAAATAACAAAAATTGCGATTATATAGCAAAAATTTGAAAAAGTTATTATAAATCAAAATTATTTTGATTTCCTCATGATTATTCGCTCTTTTGGCAATGGCTTGTCGTTTTTATGGAAATAAAACTGGAATGGAGCAATCGCAATTATCGAAAACTCAGGATTTTGCTATATTTCGATGTTTTTTCGGTCTTCAAGTTTCTGGGACGCATTGAGCGTTTTGTGGGTTTTCCAATCGGAGGTCATCTCAAGGTGAGCTTTCCTCCAGACCGTTGGCAAACTCTCCCCCTCCCGAATGCCTGTGATTCTCTTCCATATCCCTCCCAGAGACTGTGCAGTGATCCTGAGCAAGCTGGAGAGGAGAAGACGACCTGGAAAGGTGGGGGATGGAGCAAGATCTCATCGACCACCAAGACGACACAAAGTAACGATTGCATCCAAGCCAGGGCTGTTGGGCAATGCAACGCGAGGAGAAGCAGGCTGGGGTTGGGCAGGTGAGGGAACCTTCTCGAGAAGGGGTTGCTCCTCTCTCATCGGGGCTCTCTTTCTTCGGCTCTTCGAGGAAAAGCATCCCCGCGCGAGGAAGGGGCACATAGAGGAGATTTCGTATGCAATCTGTGTGTAAAACTCGCCAGGCAAGTTGAAGCTCCGAGCAGGTTACATTACACGGTGCTTCTTTGGCTCTGGCAAATGAACAAGAGAGAGGGAATGCGTTTGAGTGTGTTTTCGCGAAGAACGCAGGACGAGTCACTCTCGAGTTTGCGCGAGTGCGTTTAACATATATCGGCAACTCTACACTCTATTCCATGCGAAATGGCTCACAAATTCCCGAACGATTCAATTTTATTAATGAAAAAACAAAAAAACATGAAGAAAATTGTCAAATACGGTTCAAAAAATGGGATTTTTATTTATGGATCTCCGCGAATCTTGGTTTTGTAGGACGTCGATCAAAACACCATAGAAATTGTGCTACACCCCATAGGATTAGCCATGTCGAAGTTGGCATCGTTGGAATGCAACGAAATTCTGTTTCTTCTTGAGCAGAGCTCACGATTCTCATTCGATTTTTAATCAGGACAATAAAACGATCGGTTTTTAGCATTTAAACACAAAATCGGGACGAGAATTGTCATTGTTTTTTCAAATTGTACAAAAAATAAAGATAAAAAGTATTTTTTGTTGGTTCTCAACGTTGCGAACTTCAGTGGCATTTGGATTAATTATTATTTTTGATTTTAGTCATTTGAAACGTTCTTTGGATGAAATTTTGATTCGTGGTCGATTGGTCTGGGCTAGAGATGGAATTTCCTGTAGAAATGCACTAAAACACGTAAGAGTAATATTTTATAGACGTTTTGCAACACGAGTCTGAGGAGCGAGGAGGAGAAAGACGAGAATACCCGAGGATGCTGGATGAGGAGGAGAGTGCAGGAGAGAGAGAGAGAGAGCGATGACGAGAGAGGGAAACAAAGGTTGAGCTAGAGAGGGAACCTGATGAGGATATAACGAAGCTTCCCGAGGCGTGTCGTCGAGGCGTTTCCAATCTGAGCTTGCAGGCGGAGCTTTCCCGGACCGCCTTCGACCCTTTTTTCGCCGCAAAAGCTTTTATATTTTGCGGCATCACGGAAGGATGGTTGACGGGAAGAGGAATTTTCTTTTTTTTATGCTTCCTTGCCTGTCGGAGCTTTCCATTCCTTGCCCATATCTTTATACCGCTCGTTTTATTTTGCTCCCGACGTAGCCTCGCTCTCCTCCCTCTCTTAGTCTCTCGTTTTTTTCTTCCAGAAAGCTTTCCATGGCTCGGCATCACGAATTTTTCCTTTTCTCGCCGATAGATCTTACGAATTTCGCAACAACCCGATACCCACGTATTTATATTTCGCGCATGTCGGCTCAACTTTGCTCCAACTTTTCTCCGCTCCGATAGACATTTATCATTGCATTTTCAGAAATATATATTGCACTCGGGAATTTCGTTAAGTTCGATCATGCACCTTCGGAATCCTCCATGCATTCCGTTTGGATCTGACGAGATTTTGAATTCTATTCAACGATTTAAGCTCCGTTTCTCCGTCTCTCTCTCTCGCGCTTTTCTCCTCTCCGTATCCTCCATCGGTTGCCCCTCTCCGCAGGACTCTTTGCCCAGGTGGTTATGCCCGTTTAAACGCAAGCTCCAACAGAATCCTTCCCGCCCATCCTTAGCTTCCTTCCAACCTCTGAAAGAGACCAACGAATCGCGACCAAGAGTGGGAGAAATTTCTCTCAAGTCTCTGCGGATGCTCTCTCCTCTTTCTCTCGTCACGATTCCTCCACCTTTGCGCGCGGGATTCCCCCCCTCTCGTTGTATATCCTGAAAAATTTTTCCAGCCGAGCGAAGCCTGGAATTTCGCACTAGGGGAAGTTGACGGAGGACGTGAAACGTGAGATAGAAAGGAAATTTTATATACACATATATATCGCGAGAGTTAGTCGAGGGTAACGTATGCCCGGAGCTAATTTGCCGGGGCTTCCGTGAAAATTACGAGCATCCCGCCTGATGCATCCGAATATCCTCGTCCACCTTCCTTTCTCTCTTTCCCTTTCTCTCTTCGGAGCTTCAACCGGATCCTCTGGTTGCAGGTGCCGGCACGAGAGATGCACCAGCGTATCATATAGTTTATGTGTGCGCGAGAACCGACCAACGACATACGCCCTTCCAACTGCCAAAAGGGCGTAAGCCACTTGGTACTAAAAGGGTGAATCACACCCGAAACGCCTTCATCCCTTGCAGCACATATTTACCTTATTTTTATTCCTTTTTCAGCCTGCTCTTTCCCTCCCCTTTTCCCTCGTTCTACACACAAATATAAATTACACGTGTGACGTAATCGTGCTCCGCACAAACTCTGATGAATTTATCGAGAAAAAAAAATATTTCTTGAATTTTCACCGATCGTTGTTACGTAAGAATCAAAATTCTCGTTACAAAAAACATTTTTCGTTAAATTGCCACATTTTTTATTGAAGATTTCGAGAGGAAAGAATGAATTAGACTTTCCACCGAAAATCGTGAGTGTCACGAGCGCCTGGGCCTATGCAGCCGCGTTTACTTCCACGTAAAAGTCACTGCACGCCACCAGATTGGCTCAATCGTTGAGTTTTTCTTCAATATCGTTTTCCTCATTCAGCCAAAGATTTTGGCGATGGAAAAAATGTTTGGGAGATGGATTTGGTCGTGTAATTCCGCGATTCACTGTGTCGAAGTCTTGGGAGCGATCCAGGGATCGTGGACTCTCGAGAGAATTCAAAAGAATATGGAAAAATTGTGTCAACCTCTCCAGTCGCTCCCTCACTCTCCATCGAGTCTTGTAGCTGCTTGGGAATCTCACATTTTTTTCATACAATAATAGATTTCATGTAACGTGGCGTTTAAACGACGAAAGAGGGTAATATAATATAAATCGAGCAAGGGTAAGTAAAGAGGCGTGCAATCTGTGGCTCGTAGACATGTGTGGTTACGAGTAAAGGTGGCTCCCGCCTGCGATACAAATTGAAAACCATTTAGCGAATCTCCCCATCGTTCCAAGTGTTAATAAATTCAGGTTTACGAGGGGGTCGCCTGCGATAGACAGAACGAGAGAGAGAGAAAGAGAGGAAGAGCGATAAAGAGGAGGGAGAAAAGAAGCTCGAGCTGCACATTATGAATCCGCCATAACACTTGCTGTTCCACATCTCCGCCTCTCTCTTTTGGTTAAATCATCTAAAAACACATTTGCTCTTCCTCTGTACTTCCGTTTCGATCGATCGTTCTTCATCGTAATCGCAAGATTGTAAAACACAATTTCAAATTTATGTTCTTGGCCATTAGACCCAAAAAATCGTGAAATTTTTCTCCCGTTAACACGAAACTACGAGAAAATAATTAAAACAAGTTCGTTTATTTATTCCGTACAAAAGTTTTCAATCGATCGGCTACATATTCGATCTATTAATTTGCAGTTGGGAACCCACAACCTCGTAAATTTCGGCCTGTACTCGCGTGAGAAACTACGAAAATGTGGCTCAAAGGCGAATATGAGGTTTTGAAATTTGGATTACGACTCACTCTCCTTGCTGCTCCGAAGGGTTCGCCGCGCGTTGCTTTTGCAGAGATTCTACGCTCTGGCACTAGACACACATGCATGTTCATCGCGACTCTCTTGTTCCTTTAGTGCCTCTTCCATGGATTCCTTCCTCTCCTCGTAGATATACGTTTTCACTTCCACATATAAATAGCCAGTGCGTTGGATACCTGAATTTCTAGATTTCATTATGAACAGGCTAAACTTGTGAGTATCCGAGACATTCCGAGTGGAAACGACGAATTTTCATGCCTCGATTTCATCATGAAAAATTTTCTTGCATTTTGTTTTTATTTCATTGCGAAAAGCTTTCCTGCTTTTTGACAAGTTGGACTTTTCGAAAAAGCAAAAGATCCTCGAGCTTTGCGGCTCTGCAAAGCCAAAAACAAAGTTTAGAGTTTTTCACGTTTTTTTTTGTAAAAACGATCGTTTTTGAATCACATGAAAAAAAAATGTCAGTTTCGAAATAATCGACGGTTTCGCACAGATCGCGCTGTACATCTCGTTGTAAATTGACATGATACGAAGGAAAGTTGAGGGTTGGCTGAAGCTCTAAGCTCCTCTTGTTTCTCTTTAGAAATACACATACGTTTCTGATGAATGCGACATCAAGCCGCTTAGAAGACTGATTATCGATTCAGAGAAAATCGTCGAGATCTCAAGCCAGAAGGATTATTCGCAAAGGACGTAGTTCGCTTAATGGAAATCAGCTTTTCATTTTGCCTTTATGAAAGCGCGAATAATTTCTGGCGTAAAAATAATATTAAAAAATGGGCAGAGCACTTTTTTTAATTTGCTTTATTTTCAGCACTCGAAATTGCATTTACGAGGACGAAGCCGAGAAACAGGAGAGAGGGAGGAACCTCAAGCGCTCGAAGTTGGTGGTTTACCCTCGATAGATCTTTGCGGAACGACGTTACGAGGAGATTAATTGGTCGTATGTGTGTGCCAGCAATTGGCCGGGATCGTTGGGTCCTCGTAGATAAGTGCGTCGGCGTTTGCGGGCTAAGTGCAACGAATGGGCACAGAGTAAGACGCTGGTGTACAAGGAACGGAGAGGAAGAGATGCGAGGGGGGCAGAGCAGATACATGTATTACAGGTTTGCTTGGTATTTTCCGTCTCTCTCGGTTTTTCTTTCGGTGTATATTTGGCATGTACTATAATACAAGCCGCTTGTGCGGCATAATAATTCAGAAATTTGCATGTACGCGGGCTAACTCCTCAAGTAGGTTATCTATGCTGGAAGTTTTCTCCACTTGATATATAACGCGTGTTCCTTCTCTCTTTTCTCGCGGGGCAAAATGTGAGAAGGAGGTTTCTCAGGTTTCTCTTTCCCTTATGCGAATTCGCGCTCGGGGCTCGTGCTTTTCTTCTCGGTCCTCTTTGTAGCTCCATTTTCTTCGCGTGCTTTTCCCTATTCTCATCCCATTTACTCTACGCGATGCTGTATTCTCGGTTAAGCATAGTATATCACAAGCTCCGAGGTAAGTTGCGTAACTCTCCTTGGTGGCTGGAAGTGCATACTGCATTTGTGAAGATACAGAGTGTGCGGTGGGTCGCGGAATGTAGTTTCGTCTCCGGGACTTGTGTTATTATCTTTGACAATTTGAATAGCTTGGCTTGGTTTTACAAATGATCAGGAAGCTTCATGTTCGGACGTAGGAAATGTTTGGTCAGACTTGGCGCGCTGGTTCGCTATTGATCAAGAATCGGAAAAATTGCTTTATCATTTTTTGTACGCGTTTCAACTCTTTCTCTCAACGAGAGAAGCTTTTCCATGGGTAATTGGCCTAATTGTCCGTGCAATATCAGGCGGCAATTAAGCTGCTCGTGGCTAATTAAGTTCGCGAGTAGACGACGTCGACGGCGATGGGTACAGAGCGCGAGGGGTGGGATAGAGATAGCGGGAAAGGTGATAGACCCAGAGGAAGAGAGAGCGAGAACTATAACGGACGGTATCCCTATCGGGGAAGGTCCTCTGCGCGTTCCTACTCACCATCCCGTTCTTCCTCATCCTTTACCTCCGGCTCGCAGGACACAAAGCTCTTGACTAACTGAATTTTCTTGAGCAGTACAGCAACGTCCATCAAAGATCATGTCTTCGATATAGTAAGTCTCTTGCACGTCGCACCCGATGACAAGGAGCGACTCCCAAAGACAGGAGGAGCAGGTTTCCGTTCTTGTGAAAGCGGCAGCTCTTTAAGGGAGTATATTGAGATGTTCCTGGCAGCTGCTGCAAGCCTCCTCCATATTTGTATATCTATACACGTGTGCAGAGTGGATCCAGGGTTTCGAGTCAAGAATCTAGTAGGGAAAAGTCTAGGGTTCACCCTAAACGTTCTCCATACACGCGAGGATGAGAAATACGAAGGAAAAGCTTCCTCGCTTATAAATCTAGTTGTCTGTGCCTATAGATATCACCAAAAGATGGCTCTCAGCAACGTTGACAACGTCGTCGACGATTTCTCCGCGTTGTTACGTCCTAGAAGGCACCTGATAGGCCACTCGCTCTTCTACACGATCCAAAAGTCCTAAACGCATCCGCAAGCTCGCTTATGCGTATGTTATATGTACGCGATAAATAATTCACTTATTTCCTGCCACCCCAAGGACGATATTGAGTTAACCCTTGCTCCCCCTTCCCATTCTCTGCTTCGTCTCAATTTCTCTGTCTCCATTTAACCTCGGAAAACACGCTTTTGCATGCTTGCCGCATAAAGTCAACTCTTCCACCATTTCCACCCCCTGGCCCAGCTTTCGTCACTCTTTCCCTCAATGTATCGACGCACCCCCGTTTTAATATTAAAACCTTCCAGCTATGGACGCGTCCTCCGACATTTTGTTGCGGTGTAACTCACTCACCAACGTTCATACACGTGGGTCACGCAAACTCGACCCGTCTCTCTGTCCCTTGTGAACTTTCCGCTTGTCGAAAAAGTCGAGGGTCAAACCCGATACTATTTGTTCCCAGGCTTTTCAGCCACCAATTTTACAGACCTCCCGCGTGTATTATGATGCAGCATTTTCCCACTAGCCGAACAATAATTAAATAGCATCCCCAACCTCTCATAAACTCGATCCCGTTGTTATAATCGGATTTTTTGCTACTGACACGTGCAGGAGGAAAAATCTTCTCTGTTTTTCCTGATGGGCCTGACGAATGGCCAAGTTTCGGCTCGGAATTCAATTAATTTCACATATTCGCGGATTTTTAAAGGCTTGAAACTCGTACACGGAGAAGACGGATTCGTTTTGTTTAGTAAGAAATAAAATGTTTCGGGAAAATGTCCTATATGAAGGTTAACAAGCAAAAGAATCGTAGCACCAATTGCGAAACAGCATGGTATTTTCTAACACTTACAACTTTTCTTAACAAGAATTATAAACAGTTCTGTATGAATAAGAAACAGTAATGCTCGCGATAATGAATTTCAGGTTTGTTTTCATGAACAATTTACCATGTCAGATGAGAATTCAGTTATAAGTGAGAATTTCTCAAATTTTATACGTCGACATAGTAAAATTCTGTTATCCCAATATGAACATATATCGAACATCTGTGAAATTTTATCACACGTATTGTTTAGTTTACCATGACCATTGCGATTTTCTTTAATTGCTATGTAAAATTCTAAAATCGGTTTTAATCTGATGATGACGTTTTACTATGCTGTTTAGAACGATTTGTCGCACTGCCATTCGAGATATTGCTGTAATTTCCGAACTGTCCTCAAAATACCATAATTTTCAACAATAAGTAACTGGATTCCTAGTATATTTCTTAATAATTTTCGGCTTTGTTTTCGCCATGTAGCGATCCTTTTTCACCTTTAAGCTCCATCACAATTGCTGGTTTTTTGTCTTCCAAAATATGCGACGGAGGAGAAATTGAGGTTAAGGGCATTGTGGATAGGCAAAGTAAGTATCAATCTCTGGAACAGTTTCTTGGTTGGCGAATGAGAGAATTGAGCAACTGCAGCATCCAGGAAGGGTTTGATACTAGTGGAAACCTGGGAACCACCGGGTAAGACCACTTAGAAGGCAAAGCACCGAGTGGACTTGCTCTCTTCTCTCCTCTTTGGCAAAGCTTAGGTCTACCCTCAAAGTGGCCATTACCAGAGAGGAGCCTGAAATAGCCCATCCTTTTGCAATGTCGTCGTCTTGCGATTCCGCTTCTCGTGTCCTTTGTATATCTATAATGGTCTATCGGCGATGGTAGACCATGGGCTTCCGGAAATCAGTGACCCAAGACTCGTTTCCACTTTATGACTAATGCATCTACATTTATATATAGCAACGTATATAAATATGATTTCTCGAGGATCGCCTCTTTGCTCAGCAGTCTCGTCTTTACTCCGCACCGATATCGTGCGCTGCCTTTGCATTCGCAAACCGACCATCTTCTTCCTCCTAGACGAAATCTTACTCGACGCGCATTTACCACACTTGCCTTCAACTTCTCCAATTAGGTGGATCGATTCGTCAGAAAACGGGCATCGATAATAATCTGTCTACTTAATGTCTTAGACTGACCATCCCTCGATGCGGCCAGCTTGCGGTTTCTTTCTCCTTTCCCAACCGCGTCTGTGCGGTACGAATTATTAATACGAATAATCGTTCCGTCCATCGTGTCTCCGGGTGAGCAAGTCTGCTCTACACGTTTCTGCGAAGATTCACGTTGAGTCTTGGTCTCTTCAAACTTCAGGCAATGGCCCAGTTTTTGCTGTCAATTTGTTGACGCGACACGTTGAAAACTGGCACGAACTATCACGCGCGGCAACTTCAGGTGAATTCCGATCACTGCCCGGAGATCGGGACATGAATTTGCGAAGAAAAAAGTAATTGTTGCAGGAAATATTGAGGAGAAGGACAAATGGAGGAGCGCGGACGTTGAAGGAATGAAAATATCGAATGCGAAAGAAAAGTTGGTGGATGGCGCGGCTTTCCGGAGCGCAAGAGCGGGGTCAGAACGGTTTGGAAAGCGAAGCATTGTCTGCTGTTAAGCCTGGCATTCAGTGGCCTCTTCTCTGAATCTGTGTCTCGCTCTCTCTCTCGCTCGTTTGCTCGACAAGCAAGGACAGTAGCCGAGTATTCCCTCTTGCGAGTATAAATTGCGAAAGAAGAGGATCTTGGCTGGTCTTCTTGGCCATGGTACAAGAAGAGGAGCGCGTGGGATTGAGAAAGAAGACTATGAGAAAAGGGAAAGAATAAAGAGCAAGAGCGAAGGCGATCTCGCGCAGCAGAGGGATCGAGAAACGAGCAAGAAATAAGAAATTAAGAGAGAGTCTTAGAGAGAATAAAGCTAAGAATTAAGACGGCTGTGGATGGAGAACCGAAACCGAGAGAGACCGAGAGAGAAAGAGAGAATCTAGTGGTACAGAGAAAATGCCAGAAGGGGACAAGCCCAAGAGAACCTGAGAAACCTTTTCCACCAAGCAACGGCGGCACAAGCAAGCCAGCTCTCCTCGCGTCGGGGCTTAAGTCCTTCAGGGATTCTTACTCGCGCGTCATTTAACAAAACAATTAGAAGTTAACCCCTTTTCCTTCTATATTCCGTGCTTTCTTTCGAATCGCCTTCGACCGCGCGCTCTCATTCTCCCGGAATGAAGATACTCTTGTCCTATCCACCATGCCCAGCCATTCCGGCTAGCTCCGAGTTATATTGCGCGAGTACATGGCTTCGTATATATTTATATATAGAAATCTACAACGACATACATCAGTATTTATGTAGCATAAACTGTCAGAAGCTCCTCGGAGGAGAAGGAAAAAGGCAAAGCCTCTGTCGTTGATCTCCTCGGAACAATAAAACAATAATGATTAAAAAAAAAAAAGCGAAAAAGATCATGAGACACTTGAGGGACAAGAGAAACGGAGTCTTTGATCCCAAAATGTTATGCTCGTTATATGAAAAGCTTTGCAATGATCACGAACGCGCTTATGCGACAGAGTTTTCCTTCTGTACAAAGCGAGAGCTGTTCAGAGAAAGAAAGAACGTTAGTAATTGCAAATTAGACTCACGAATTTACGAGACGCTTTCTTTTTCTCAAGTCCTGGCGCGGTAGAGTTACATTTTTTAAGCCTATTTGGCTACACCGCCGCGTATCAATGTTGACCTTAAATTTTCTCTTTTTCTCTTTGCGTCATCTACTTTTCTCCTCTATCGAATCCCTCGCTCCCTTTTTTATGCGGCTACTGTTTTTTTCTTTTCCCAAAGTTCTCTCGTGCAAGCGCCTGGCACAGCTTTTGCTCCCGTCAACCACGTATTTCTATGTGGATACACATTTTTCGCTCGTTCCATGAAAATAAATAAGAGCAAACACAGCGCTGAGGAAAAAACGCGACGTATATCTCATTTTTTTTTTTCCAGGAACAGTTTTCTCGCATTTCTCACTCTCCAAAACGTTTCTCTTTCATTTCCCGCAGCTTCGCCTTCTCTCATTGCCCCTTATTGCCGCATTCGCGAGAGACAGAGAGAACGAGGGTAAAAAAGTGCAAAAAGAAGTGGGCAGGAGCGAGTTAACGAATGTTAAAAAGACGCGTACGTCAGGAGCTCAGGACAGGGTGGCGGAGACGTTAAAGGGGTTGGAAAAAAGTGTGTCCATGTAGATGGGGCTGAGAGTATAGCGAGGGCAAAAGATTTTCCACCAATTATCGATACCGTGAAGCGTCTTTTGATCTCGCGCAAAGCATTTCGCTGGGCTCGTCTGTTGATTTTTCGAAACTCTTTTTTTCTTACTCTCTTATTTCCATTGCTGAGGTAAATACGAAAAAAAACGACAAAAAACGAAAGCGTTTTATGCCAGGATATTATTTTTTTACCTTCGTTTCTACGTCTCTGCGTTCTCTCTCGGCAAAAGGGCGCTTCGCTACTCGTCTTGGATGGAAAAATAAAATGGAGGGCTCTCCCGTTTTTGCGCTGAGAGCCGCAAAAGAGCGAGAATACTCTTACCACTTGGAATTCTCCAACAGACACAGAAAGAGACACAGAGCCCTTCACCTTTCATACAAACTCTTCCGACTCCTTTCAGTCCTTCGTGTCTTATGTTGTGATTCCCTGTCTTTCCTCCTCCTCCTTTGTATTATTCTTCGATTCATTTGATTTCGCACCAGAGATTCCTGATAACCTTCCATACCTCCCGATCTTCAAAGGTGCTCCAAACTCTTTTCGTCTCAGAAAGAAATTTCATTAATTTGCTGCTGCAACCATTCAACTAAATTATTTCTTTCGAGCCACTACATTCATTTGCCTCCAATGATACTCCACATGTCCACGCGTTTTTCCGATTAATTCAACCTTTCGAAACGAAAAATTCAAAGGCTCCAATTCATTTTTTTTCCTACGCGTATACATTCGTGATAATTCTATTGAAAAATATTTCTTCTCCTGTATCTCTCCCCGGAGCACCACGGACTTGTTAGCGATACTTTTAGAATTACTTGATAAAGATTTCTGCAACGTGACACGTGTCAGAGAAATGTCGAAAAATAATGAAAATTGAAGTTGCAACAAGACTCCAATTAAATAAAGTTTTGCATGATAATTTTTGCCTAGAAATTTGACAGATCATAATTTTTAAACTGCAATGCTACGTACGACGTGGAAACATCTAATTTGTACAATGTTTTTTGAGAGAATTTCATTGTGCGATGAATTCGTCTGGGTTGTCAAAATTCAAAGCGAAGTTTCTGTGTTTTTATTTATTTATTTCTGCTCGGAGGTTTGATCGTTTATTGTTTTTATTTAAATATTTATTCGGTTAGTTATTTTGGAATTGAATTATTTTTGTTAGGTTGATTAGATGCTGTCAGACGACGTTATTTCAAAAGTATCGTTTCCCAAGCGAGATTTTCATCCCGGAATTAAGGAGCTTGAAGATGCTGTCAGAGAGAAAGAGAAAATGTATAGAAAAAAATGAGATGATGACGTTGGAAGAAAAGGATGCTGCGAGCAAAGACTGGGTCGATTCATCAAGATCTCCGATTCATAAAAGACTTCTAATCTTTAGTCGGTTCTGTGGTGCTTTGACTATATACGTTGTGTATAGCTCGGATGGGTCTTCGGCTATTGTGATGGTAATTATCGAGAGCTACCCCTTGTAACAACCTTCAACTGGCGCCGCACTCTCTTTCTTTTCTTCATCCTGTATCCCCCATTTCCTCGAGGTCTTTAAAGAAAATTTGCGTGATTTTTCATCCGCTGCCTCGCGGTCTTACGAAAGAGAATACAAAAAAGAACGATCTTGCAAAAATCATCTTACCGAGTTGCGCGCAGAGACTTAAAGAATTAGAAGAAAAACGTGACCGAGACGAGACAAACGCCGGACGAGAGTAATCGCTAAAGCGTTGCGAAGTTGACGGCTGAATTCGCTTTTATCTCGAGGTATTTGCAGCAGCAAAAACACCATCGAAAAACGTGCTGGACCTTTTTTTCAACAGTCAATTTTTTTATGGGTTCCTGATGCTGGATGAAGAGTTTTTCAACGAAAACCGATTGAGAGCGGACCGCACGAGCATATTAGTGCAAAGAGCCACTCCGCCCTTCACCTCCATCCCCCGCCTGCTCGGGGCGAGGTATCAGTGACCCCCAAATAGGGTGGCTCTCGTTCGAGAGCCGGATCAAACCTGGAACGTTGGCTTTTTAGCCACGCGGCGCACTCCCTCCTCTTGACCAAAGTTGACCAGCGAGCATCCCTGTCGTTGAGAATTTCCATTTGAGTGTGTCCTGTGCATCGAGCTCACCCAACAGCATCATCGCTGAGAGTTGACGATCGTCACTCTTCCTATAACCAGCAGCTCTGCGGACCAGATTAATTTCATTATGAATGTTGGCGCAACACTCGAGATCGACCAGGTGGTCAAACATCCTCGACTCTATTAACAGTTTAAAGGATATTACGAACGAGAACGATGCACCAATACGAAAATATAACTCTCGGCTCACTCTCTATTTCCCTGAAACGCCATCCACCAAATCCTCCCACAATCTCAATCAACCCGACGCATTAAAAATCGTATCAAATTCAAAAAATGAACATTTCCTTCAGCAGTTTTCCAAAATTAGAAACTTCTCAGCATTGTCTCAGGTTTCTGCAAGAAACTTGCAAGCAGTAAATTATTAAGAGCAGCCTCCCAGCATCCCCTCGCGGATCTTCCATTATCGTGAGGACTCGCGATCGATCCTCTTACCGCGTTGGTGCCACGATTTTTCTCAGAAGCGAGGGATTTATTCGTCGAGTTTGTTGTTGACTGTGGATGAGACGCATCATATGTTGCTCACGGATGAAAACAGCCAGAATCCAGGGCGAAGAATCACGATTCTTGGCAATTGGAAAAGGCGGGGGCGGGAGGAGGGAGGGAATAAAAAAAAAACATAAAATTCTCTACGCCCTTTTTCTCAGTTGTATGGAACTAATAAAGACGCAGTCTTGGCTCGCGAAGAATGTACGTTCTGGGTATGTATGGGTGTGTATGAAAAAGACGAGGATCGTTTCTCGGTGCGCGGCGTAAAATAGGAGGGATTAGTTTTCTACGGGAGCGCCGTCGGGGCTTAGGGCATTGATGAGGTTTTTAAATGGGTTCTTCTTTGATGGCAGGGCGAGTGTGCCTTCTACCCTCTCCTCTTAGTGGTGCAGGAGGGGCCAGCCGGTGAGTTTCCGCTCCCGGAAGGAGCAGAGCAAGCTTTCTGCTGCTGAACACGTTACCAAACCGCCTTCTCCTCCTCGACCCACCCCTTATCTCGCAAGGGTAAAGGCACGATATATTTACCAGGGGGATTAAAAAATCGAGAGAAAAATTAAGTGTTACGGGGCCCTCTTTCCTTCTCGCTATCCATTGGCCTCTCTTGGCTCGAGCCCGCTGCCGTTCCTTTACCGACTTAATTCGATGTAATCCCACGCTAAGATCTTCAACCCCTGCGCAACGCGAGAGAGACCTCCGCATCATTCTCCGCGACCCCGTTCAGACTCTTTTTTCCTTCTTTTCTTTTCTCTTCATTCTTTTATCCTACCACGCTTCTCGTTATACCTACCAAAACTTTTGTATCGATGATAACCAAGAGCTTCTCGTACTCGCTCTATACCGCCGAGAAAATCATTCGAGAAAACATAATTCCTTTCTCCTGTCTATACCAACTGCGAATATGAATCGAAACCTTCAAAGTTATATATTCTAAAGAAATATCCGCGAGTTCGAGTATCTCTTCATTTTTAATTATGCAAAGTCCGCTATAATATTTCCAACTCTCGCCCTTATGATTAATACTGCGTCTCCATACACGTCTCTCTCTCTCTCTCTCCCTCCCTCTCTGTTTCTGTGTTGACGGTACAAATATTTAGATGGCTGGGACTATCGAGCCAGTCAAATGGTTCTCTCAATCTCTCGTTATATGACCCATCCGCGATGTTATTAGTAAATTAACTGACATCAAAGAAAATTCCTCCGATGGTCACTTACCCAACTAATGGAAAGGTTCCATGACCTTTTCCACACATATACACATTTGCCATGCGTTCATGACAGTCGTAATTTCTGTATTTTCCTTCTGGACATGATCGAACGTAAAAACGAGTACAAAAAGCTCATTCGATGTCTCATGTTTCTGCCAAAGTCCATTCAAACACAACGTTATAGTGATTTGGAAGCCAAAATTTTCAAGCGAATTCCGCAAACCTCCTGTGAAATCACGATTTTTATTTTTCAATGGAATTATCTTTGAAAAAAAAAGAAACAAAACATTCAAACGATGTATTTCGTTGAAATAATTATTCGAGCTTTTCACGAGACGCCGTACTTAAGCAACTCGGGAGACTTTTTGTCGACAACATCCCGAGCGAATCGCTTCTCGTCAAAAAGTTGCGAGTGAGTATAAAAAAAAAACATGCTCATCAAACAGAGTCAGGGAAAGCGTTCGAAATTCTGTTGAGCGGGCATTGCCGGAATTATATTTATGGAAAGTTTAATTAACCTGAAGTTTCTCTTACGAAAATGTAATTTAATGAGTTTTTTTTTTTCGAAAAAGATTCACGTGATTGAAGAATCACGTGAATATCCAATTTTTATCGACACATTCGCCTCGTCTCGGTTCTCAATACCATTGCCTGCTTGTTCCACTCTCTGAGAAATCGCTGATGCTTTTTTCCTCGGCGGACGCCAAGGACTAAATTTTGCGCGTTAAGCCCTCGGTGTAATCCCACCCTTAATATTCAAAAACGTGATCGTCCTGCCAAGTGTTCTCGCGGAGCCCAAGACTCGTGAGAGAGGCCAAGGAGAGGAGAACCGCTCTCTTCGAGTCCGAAAGAGCCCCGGGCTTTTCATATGCTAATTGGCATTCGTCATTTTCTTACGGCGAACGACTTAAGTGAGCTTAAGGTAACTCCTTCGGAGATATGGACGAGCAACTTGAGAGAAACATTCGACACAGCCATATCATATTTCTTCTCTTTTCATTTCCCCATTTAATTCTCATTTCCCGAATAAAAACGTCGCGACCTTTCGACAATTTTTCAATTAAATTCTGGAAATGATTGAAAAATCATTAATTTTACGAAATTCCGATCATCGTCCTCGATTTTTAATCACTATTTTTATTCAAATGTCGGAAATCCCGTATCGAAACTTTTTTTACTGAATATATGCGAATTGTCGCGACGTTTCGACAATTTTTGAATTAAATTCTGGAAAAAATTGAAAAAACGTCAATTTTACGAAATTTCGATCATCGTCATCGATTTTTAATCACTACCTTAATCCAAATGTTGGAAATTCCGTATCGAGACTTTTTTTTACTGAATATATATGCGAAAAATTGTAAACTCTGGATTTATTTAACGTTACGAAAACGTTCATGATGGAAAATCGTGACTAACGATAGAGCAGCACGCAGTCACGCCTTTTCTATTCAACTTCCGATCAACCCGTTTTTTTTCTTCATCTGACGGGCATTTTAACGTGAGCAATCGTGTGAGTAATACGATTCCCATGATAGAGCACATGGTGTGAGTTGAATCGGAGAGTTGCGTTTTTTTTCTTTGGTATATTTTTATCGTCGAGATATCTAGAACTCCATATCTGTAGTAAGATAACACAGACTAACGTGCCTGGTGCGGAGCCCACCTTGTCGACGTTCGCACCGCTACGTGCTCTCTCCTCGAATTAGTACGTGGAGTAAAACACGCCTGGGATAATCGTGTCACGAATAGGAGTGGTGTGTTTATCGCTTTCTCTCTCTCACTCTCTCTCTCTCGCGAAAACCGCGACTTTTGTAGCTGCCAATACCATGTGTTGTGAATCGGAAATTATTGAAAAATTTAAAAACAGACATTAAAACGCGAACGCGCCCGTTAATCGTGTTACTCCGACTTGGATATCGCACCGAAACGCTAAAAGGTAAATTTCACTGCTATTTCATAATTTATTAAGTTCCGAACGAGGCTCGATTCGTCTGGTGAAAAAATCTTTTCGAAAAACATGCCAATCATCTCAGATTTCGAAAAATTATCGATTTTAGTACCGAATGAAAATATATTTTGACTTGGACGACATTAACCTGTAATTATCGATCGTTTCCGAGGTATAAATTCCCTGTGAAGAATTCTTTTACGCCCGTGACTCATGGACTCGATAGATAACTCCGATGAGACTCATTTGTGAAATTGTTTAGTCTCACGTTTTCTCCAACACGAAACCAACGTCTAAAATCAGTGATTAACGACGATTCAATCAAAAAACCAGAAAAACTGATTGAAAAATCTTTGCAAAGTGAAATAAAGAGCACGTCAAGACAAAAACGCTGCTCCTTGTTGTTTATCACGATATTTAGTTTCCTGTAATTACATTTGTGAGTCTAATTTTCAATGAGATAATTGGAACGTCAAGTGCGCGCCAAATCAACAAACTTCATTCCCTTCCAGTGCTCGGTGAGGTTAGGAAATCGACGTTTTTTGCATTCCTACACAGTTCACATAAACCTCCATAGAAAACTAGGAAAAACATGTTTTTTATCGTAAAAAGATTCACTCGAATTCCTGAGTGACAAATGCGATCGATAATTATTGCTGAACAAACAAATTTCATGCTCGATCGTGACGTTTTGTTGTCTAAAATTTCGTCCTTCAACAAACTAATTCGAAATAATGAAAAGTTTCGTTTTTTTGTTTCTGGTAAAGTCTCTGACAGGAAGCGATGGCTATAGGGCCTCGGGAGGTCGTGAGATCGGAGGTTGAAGGTGGCCTTTCCGGTCCGGCAAATCCGATTCCCAACGAATCATTGGATTGCGGTTGCAAGCAATTTCCATGCCCGAAATTGGCAAAATTTGCGACTCGGCGTTTGTTCGTTGGTCTCCTTTGCTGGATCGGGATTCTTCAGGGAGCTGCACAGTCATATTTTTATGTGACTGGGCCAACGATCGCACGGAGATTTCAGTTCGATCCAATTTTAATGGGTGACTATTTTGCTGTTGGTTGATGGATTTTTGGAAATAATTTCAGTTCCCCATGAAATTAAACTGGACAACTTTGCACCTAGTTAAACGGGAAATAATGAACATTCAATTTTTCCAGAATGGATTCTCATCGTCGCCGAACTGACGCCTTTTCTCGCAGGATTTTTCGTGGCTTACTGGGGCGACAGAATACACAGAGCTGCCTGGATCGGAGCTCTCGTGCTGATCCAATCTGCTGGTTTCCTTATCCTCATCGTTCCTCACTTTACCCACAACATGAGGGTCGTCGAAGAGCGGGAAAACATAACACGCATGTCCATTTATGCTGGTCAGTAAAAATGACTAATTCTCGACGCAGCTCTAAACAGTAACGAATGGTCAATGGTGACCCGTTTCGTTATCGTGAACCTTATCAGTTGAGCCTCATTGATCATGGAAACTGTGCGGCGATTGGTTGGACTCGAAAATCCACGATTTAGATCGAAACTTCCTTTTTTACAGAAGACCATCCAGAATTGTGTTCATCGGGGTCAGCCAGACTTGCTATCGAGAAGAGCGAACTGTGTTACTTAGTTTTGGCTCTTCTCGTTGGCGTCCAATTGTTGACAGGAATGGCCAACGTGGCTTACTACGCTTTGGGAATTTCTTATCTCGATGACAACACGAGGAAAGGACGGATCGAGATTCTCATTGGCATTGCGATTGCTGTGAAAATCATGGGACTCTTGGCTGGCTACGTGCTTGCTTGGGCTTGCCTTAAACTTGATTCCGAAAATTTACAAATAGTCGTAACGTATCAAGAAGAAATCGGTGCCTGGTGGCTCGGGTGGCCTGTACTCGCTTTTCTTCTCGCTATTCCCGGGCTCTTCATGTCCTGGTTACCGAGGAGATTGCCATCGGAGGTACCGTTAACTTTTTCCTGAACTGGTCAGCGAAACGTCAGAAAAATTCAGCAGTTTTCACGAAGAAATTTTATCGATTTTTCCGCAGGTAGTAGAACAAGCTGCAGCCTCGATTCTTGACCTCGCAGGACGTGCAAGTCCGCAGAGTTTCGAAAGAATAGAAGTCCCGAAAGTTGGTGGCACCGGCTATTGCTCCTCGCTACTCCGTTTATTCTGCAACAAAATCCTCGCCTGCAGCGTTCTCGCAGCCATTTTTTGCTGCACCGCAGTCATCAACTTCGTGGCGAATGAAAATTTATTTCTCGAGTCGCGTTACTACGTGCCGAGGCCCACAGGAATGTTACTGGGTTTTGGGGATCCCTTGTGGTCGAGGATTTCAGCGGGTAGGTCCCGATCAATTCAGCGCTCAAAGCCAATCTCTGATTGACTTTATCTTCCAGATTTATCGAAGCCAATCGTGATCGGATTGGTAATTATAATCTCAGGACTAATCATCTCAAAAGCGAGACCCCGTGCAAGGACCTTAACGATTTACAACATCGTCGCGTACTTTCTGGCGGCAGCGATAATATTTTCTCTGGTTTTTGCGACTTGTGAGAAGCCGTCAATTCCTGAAGAGCGTCGAGGATCGTGAGTAAGAAATGAATCATGGAAAAAAGCGCTGCAACTGAGAAAACACGTTGATCCTCTTGATTATCCTCATTGCAGTCTCCTGTTGTTGAAAGCTTGCAACAGCGAGTGTCGTTGTTCGAAAGACGCAGAATTTCGACCAGTTTGTGATGCCAGATCAAGTTTCACGTTCTACAGTCCCTGCCACGCTGGATGTAAGACTGTGGAACAAGTTGACGGTGTCAGAGTTTACGGCGACTGCAGTTGTGTCCTGGAAAAAACGGGGTTGAGTAACATGCAAGCGACAGAAGGTCCTTGCGGTTCCGAAGCCTGTCAGATCGGTTGGTTGCTGTTCGAGGTCAGTCAATGCCGGACAGTTCGATCTTTCCAAACCAAAATTGTCCCATCACGAGCTCATAAACTAACTAGACTATTTGGACGAATTTCAGATCGGCACTACGATCGCGTACAGCCTCGTGGCCTCGAGCATCGTCGGAAGTTTGTTGATAGTTCTGAGGTGCGTTTACGCCCAAGACAAAGCTTTGGCGATAGGATTCTGGATGGCGTTTGTTTCCATATGCGTTTACGTGCCCGGCAAGTTGGTTTACAAGATCATCGCAAATATGACGTGCAAGCTTTGGGGCAAAGGGTCCATCTGCCATCTCCACGAAGACGAAAATTTCGGTAACTACATGTGCTACCTGACGGCGTTCCTTCTCGTCCTCGCTGCTGGTTGTCAAATAGTTCTCTGTTATTTCTCCCGTAAATTGCGACTCTATGGGAATCCGATCTCGGAATTGCCGGGGGGAACCGAATTGCGACCAGTTGAACGGAACCAGGCAGCGCCGTTGCTGCCGGACAGTGCTGTCTCAAATGCCACCGACGGTAAGTCGATTCTTTTGACATGATGGCTTTTCTATAAATTCCCCATAAATTCCCCATAGACCCCCATAAAACCCCATAAAACCCCATAGACCCCTATAAATTCGTGGCTTTCCCCCATGACGACTAAAATGTTTTCTTTTTTTCGTCCGGAACGAAGGAGACACCCAAGTCCCCGTCGATCAAACGATCGTGACTGCCACATCAGTTCTCGACCTTCGGGAGCGTCGCCTCGACGAAGAGCCTCAGTCTCAACCTCTTAAATATGGACCACTAGGACCTGGTGATCGCAGAAACAACGGTGGCGCTTCGAATGCTCAAAGTCTTGGAGGTTCAAAAGCGAAAATGCAGAATGAGGACACGGACGACGAGCTGGACAGTTCCAGCGACGAGGAGGGAACCATTAAACGGAAAATGTTGGGCTCCAGTCCGCAAATCTCTTACAAACCCCTGGAACTCGACTCGGACGTGGAAAGTGACCTCAGCAGCATCGGTCCACGTTCACGCAGGGGAGTCACGAGCAGCGTTTCCGAAGAACTGCACAAAGATTATCCAGCCAATACTTCGAGCTCGACGAACAAACGACACTTCCCAAACCCCGATGACTACGAGGATCCTTCGAGAAAATCGTCCCCTTTCAATTCGGCGGCGAGTCAACGGAATGGGAAAAGCCTCGATGACCTTGAATCTGCCAATACCCAAGGAGGTTTCTCAAGGACGAACAGTTTTGAGTTTGCCAAAAACAAGGTTAATAAAAAAGAATCTACGAAAAGTCACGTCGGGGACTTTAACGAAGTTGGCATCCCGGTCATGACGCCCCTCGTTGCTGCCTCTATTTTGACCACTTCCCCGGCATCCGGACCCGCAGTCTCCCAGCAAGAGGTCAAAGTCCTTCTGCCAAGGCATCAGAAACAAGCGAGCCAAGAAAGACTCGAAACTATACGATCGCTGCTCGACTCAGTCGATGAAACTCGCAGACACCATATGGAAAACGATGTCCTACGAGAAGAGGAAAATGAAAATTATCCCGATGTCCCTCCACCGATCCGGGGCCAACCACCGTCTCGTGATCAAGCCTCATCCGGATTCGGCAGCTCCAACACCATCGCAGACAAATCTGAGATTTTCTTGCCCTTGCCAGTCCTTGAAAAACCAAATTCCACCAATTCCGGAACTCACTTCTCCACGAGTCGTCCTTCCAAGGGTGGTCCACTTTCCACCGCCTTGTAAATAAACTTAATAAAATAGTCCACATCCACGTTCAACTCAATATCCTCTAGGCTAATCGTTCAGTAACTTTCGTAACTGTTAATTTTCGTTTAACAAGTAAGCAACGTCTCTTAAAATGTTGAAAAAACTTTTCCTACACCTCGTGAGTTATTTTTCTTACCTTCACAAACGCCTAACTGGGCTCCCGATCGCACCCGACGCGTTTCTTCATCATAAAACCGACCCTGCGCTGATAAACAGAATTTTCTTCGTTTCTTCACAAGGAAGAGAATGACGTCCGAGAAATCTATGATTTTTCGCACATTCCGATCCCGAAACACTCATTCAAAGACTGAAAACCAGAAAAAAATCAGCAAAAAGCTCATTTTTTCGAGTTTGCGTGCGTTCGGACCCCAGTCAAGAATGGTAGGCGATAAACAACGATAATTTCGTCAATGGATTCCTCGATTTTCATCCAGCCAAACAATCCTCGAGCACAGTACAAAAAAAATCCTTCTAGAAATGAAACTCTCATGCATGCGCAGGTTCAAGAGCTTCGTTGAAATCGAAGTGCATCGAAGACTCTAAACGATCAAAAACAATCATAAATCGTATTGCATTATTTTATAATGCATAAAAAACGTACAACTGTGTTTGTTGTTGTTGTTTTTATATTTATTCAAATAAATTGTATTTCTTCTTCTAATTTATATAGTTCAATGCACCGCTCCCTTCCGTTACTATTTCCCGCGACAGTTTCCGCTCTCAGACTCCAGGAAAGTCTCGCTAACTAGTGCAGTTTAATATGTTTTTTTACATTTAGACAGTTTTCTATAAATATCTATAACAATTGTGCTTAAGGTACTTGAAAAGTCTTTATTCCTCACACGGACTCTCACTCGTTCTCTATCCGCCGATTCGTTTCTCTTGCACGGCGTCCCCCTTTGTTTTTTTTTGCCTGAACTCACTTAACAAAAAAAAAAGTAAAAAAATTTCTTGAAAAATCGATGCAAACGTCGTTTTCCCACTACGTAACTATGGTCTCGGCTGGATCGTCCGCTATTTGTTCGAGCTCGATCTCCTCGTCGAATATCTTGACGTCCTTGACGTAATACCAGACTCCGACGTCGAAAAGCGTGCCAATTGTAACGAAGCCTTAATGAGATTATTGGAAAGAAAATCAATCACACAATCAATTCGTATCAGTGAAATTCCTTCGGTCAGCAAGTATCGAACTTGATAAACATGAGAATAGAAATCGACGCGTATTTTTCTGCTGATTTCGAGACGATTTCATCGATTTTTATCAAGGCATTTGAAATCAAATCGTGATAAAGATTTCTCATCGAAAAACAAACAAACAAACAAACAAACAAAAATTCAAACTCACTCGCTGCGGTAAAGTTGAGCAGATATCTCAACGCCTCGCCATTGTAGAGCCAGCAATTTCCGGTTCCGGAGCACGTTTTACCCCATACGATGCAAGTTTTGTCTGGCAGAAAGGAAAAAAAAACCATCAGAATACATTTCGCCGGAGCAAACGAGGAGAATTTCGATGGGGACTGGGAAGGTTTACCGAGAATAAATCCGAAGAGAATAGGCGACGGTATGAAGGCAAAAAGACTCATAATCGTCAGTCCAAAACCCATGGCCACTGTCTTGTCCTTTTCGTCGACGCATCTCACAGATACAAGAAAGTTGGAAGCTCGGCCAGTGGCTCCGCTGAACTTGAGGAGACAAACGACCGCCAAGAAGACGTAAAACTTGTGCATACAGTCAACAGGACAAGAGCCAGGCACGGCAGTGCCGAGACTAGGATTTTCGGATCTGGCAGAGAATTCGGTGGTCGTTTGGAAAGGCAAGTCCGTTGGCAAGGAGGACCAATTGGCGGCGACGTAAGACAGAGCTTGAGTTGCTTGTGGTCTTACGCAATTGCAATCCGTGTAAACTTTATTGCCGTGTTTGTCGGTCTGTGAGAATTAGACAAAACGTCAAGAAGCAAAAAGCCCGATTACAACGTTTGCGTAGCGATAAGAATCTCGAGAACAGAAAAAAATAATCGAATTTTTCTATCGCGAGTGATTCGCTGCGTCGTAAATTCCGTGAGCGCGGGCTGAAAAACTGAAAATTGGAAAAGTTGACGAACCTTGAGACCTCGGCATCCGGCGTGACACGCCGAAATGAACGTTTGACCTTCCTCCGAACACACCGGATTGTAAGTGACGTAATCACAGTGACAAGGCTCGTTGCAGCTCAAATGAGTCTTCAGGGCACCGTCCGATTGCACTGCCATTTGATTATCGTTCGCTGAACAGCCGAGGAACGCGTACGAGATCATTCCCATGACAGAAACTGCGCCAACCATGACGTTCCATGCAGCCAAGTATCTCGCTTTTGGTTTGTACTTGGAAATTATTAAGCCGGAGAGAAGAATACCAAAAGCGCTGAATACGAGGCCCACCGTTCCGGTTATCAAGGAAGAGACCGAGGCCGATTGTTTGTACTGAGTCTCAATGTATTTTGGCATGAATATCCAGTACGGCATGTAGCCCATGAAGTAAAAAACAGTCGCGAGGTTGTTGCACATGAGCGTGGTATTTGTCAAGAGTCTTTTGAACGTCCTGAGCATGTCACCGACCGAGGCTGGCAGTTCAGGTTCCTGATGTCCGTCCTTAACGTTTACAGATTTGCTGCGCTCCAAGGCGATCATTTTTCGAGCCGCAGCCCGAGGCAGGGTCTTGGGGAAAAGTGCAATGACACTCGCAAAAAGAAACAACAGAATCGCCAGAATAATCCATCCCAGCCACCAAGCCCCGAGCCACCTAAAAACGATTCAATCATTTTAATCGCTTCGTCGAGATTCTCACTCGATCGAACAACAAAAATAACTCAGGAATTTTTACCTCGGATCCTGCATATTGATCGTCGGACTCAGAGTCGGGCTGATGTAAAATTTCAGAGCAAACGATGCCAATCCGTAGCCAATCGCTGGCCCCAACATCCGAAGGAAATACGAGAAACTTATGAGCATCGGTGTCTTTGACTTTTGTATGTTGTCGTCCATGTATGACGTGCCAAGAGTGTAATACAGCGAGCCTCCCACGCCCGAGACCAATTGCGCGATAAAGAGCAAAACCTGCGGTGCAAAATTGCCCTCCTCACCCTCGTGGCATTCTTTCCCACGACTCTCTTTCCCCAGACACAGAAACTTTCGTTGTCTGTCGAATATTTTGAGGCTCGAATTGCCACTGATGTTTGTCGCTGGCGCGGAGCCATATTCCTTCGTCAAAAGCAGAGCATCCTCCCCAGGTCCATACAGAAAATGCGGCAGCATCGTCAGGCAGCAAAACAGGACAACCTGCGATAATCACAGCGATAAATGATAAATATCCGCTCAATTTCCAAGGTCATTGCTCTTAGTGAACGAATTAGCCGTAAGCGCTGTCAAATCCCGAAAGATTTTCAATCACCCTGCGGCTAATCGATTCGAGAAACAATTCGAATGTCTCAAAAACATAAATAATCCACGATTAACAGGCGTGAATCGAGTCTTATCAAATGTTATCTCTGCTGGACGCTCCGACGTCTATCAGCGCGTTGTGTAAATCATATATTTCGTGCATTCGACTCGATAAACACGTATAAACATTATTTTTCTCACATTATCGTTGTTTGAGTTATTTGAAATAAAAAAAAATGGAATTGGTCGAGAAAAAGATTAAGAATATTGAATGTACAGCCAGATGATAATCTGAGGTGTAAATTTATCGTCCTTGCTTGGAGAGAAAATGTTGGACGAATAAACAGCAGCAGACTCTAGTGCGTTGGATCGTTTGTATTCTTGAGATCTACGACCTTCCCTATGGATTCGTCGCGTGTCTCGCGTCTTAGTGAATGAAGCTCTCGGACTAGAGCTAACTTTTGATAGATACATGTATTATTAGAGCGTAGAGAGACGCAGAGCTAGGCGTGAATGCTCGTAGGCTTCGTTCTACGATATTCACTGCACGCTTGCCACTTTAACCACGAACTGCGAGAGCCCAGCAGCCTCGCAGTAGCTATTACGTCGGATAATTCGGAACAGCTGTCCCTCGCTCACTAACTGCACTTATTGTTGTGATTCCTATTGTTGCTATTATTGGTATAAGTTTTGAATAACAAAAATAGCATTTCTATTGGCTCTTAATGCGACCGCAGGACAATCTACTTGGCAGTTTTTATCTTGTCACTTTTCTGCTTTTATTCTTTGATCGAAAACACACGATGGAAACGAGCGATTTCAAGAGCATCGTTGGATTTTCATATCTGTTGGAAATTTTTGGAAATAAATCGATTAAACTCACGGAATAAATGCCAACAGCGATCCATCTTGGCCTGTGGCCTCTTCCTGCGTAGTAGGAGAGAACGACCGATACGAAAAGTTGAGAAATGTCGTTACCAACGGTTATGAGACCTGAACATTCCAATAATTGATGATTTCGTTACACTCGCTCCAAGCGATTTATTTCGTTAATCCAGAGACTTGAATTTGTAAATATTGAGCAACCAACTTACCGGTTGTTTTCGAGGGGATTTTGAATCTTTTCTCGATCGTCGTGATCGTCCCATTGAAATATGCGTAACTAGCTGAGAATATGCAGCCGAGTACACCATAAAGAAAAACGTATGCTTTCTTGTTGGCAAAACGCTGGAGATTCGGGCCTTTGAAGCACCAAATACCGCAAGAGGTCTCGTCGGTGATGGGTATCCCTTTAAAAAATGCATCAATGTCACGTCCGGTTAGCGGCGTCGTTGGTGTGACTGGCGGAGTCGTTGGCACTTTCAATAATTTCACGCTTTCCGGCCCATTTTTCTCCTTGTTTATCGCATTGTTCGTCAAGTTCTCCGTGTCCTTCATGATTCCGTTCGAGATTCGATTATTCATATATAGAAAAGCAACTCACACAATGACCGAGTCAAACACGAAATAATAATTGGCAACGGAGAGTCCCGATTCGCGCACTCGCTCACTAAATTTCGACACTCTCACTTTTTCTTGTTTTTCTTCTGCCACGTTCGTAGGGTATGCGAGATAAACGATCCGCGGGCTTTTCGTTGAGCAGGAATCAAGCGACGATCGCGGCTGAGGCTTTCGCAGGATCAATCGCGCCAGCGTCAACGATCCTTGACATTTTTTCTCCCTCGTCCCTCACGATAATCCGCGCATTTTCGAATCCATCATTTCCGCTCGTTTCCAAACGCACCCAACTACGAGAAAAAAAAAAACAAAAATTGTCAAAAAATGCTTTACGTGAGAAAATTGCGATTGGCAAATTGAAAGCGGAAGAAAATGAGAAAAAAAAAAAACAAATAAAAAATCGCGCACCACCTACCGTCGAGAGGGCAACGCGCGAAGCGCGATAGCGAATTCCTCTCCCGCGTCCAAGAGGCAAAAGATCGAGCTACTTCTGAGACAACCAAGATCCCGAAGACGACACACTCCGCGAGATCTCTTTAGGGCAATCTTTTGACGCGTGCGGGGGAAGGGGCGAGGGCGTTCTTATAGTCTAGCCCCAATGAATTTGCGCGTCCGCGAACGCTCGATATCCTTCCACAACTGAGTCTCAGAGCCGCGTGTAACAAGACGTGTATTGAAATCGGACGTGAATCTTCTTCTTTCGGCGGTACTCTCTTGCATTACCCCTCCCCCCTTCTTTTGCTTGCTCCGTTTACGTCCACGTGAAGTGCCCAACTCGCGCGCGTATGCTCGATGTCTCTTATTCGTGAAGAGCAAAAGGTAGATAAGACTCGAACAAGATAGACTTGTATGCTCGTCCCCGCACATGGACGATACACGCGAGACCGCCAAGTAGTAAGGGACACGCAATGACTTGGTTCTCGTCATATTCGTCGTTGTGTCAGGGAGGAATTCGTCTAGCAGTGTTCGTGCACACGCTCGAGTTTTCTGTGGAGGAGAAACCGAGGCAAAACGGAGTATCTCTGAGGAAAAACAGTTTTTTTTCCACGTTAACAAGCTTCGTCGATTTATTGCCCTTTATAAACAAGAAATGTATGGCGTTTGTCAAAAATCTGGCAAATTGAATGAAAATATTTGAAAAACGCCCGTGGGTGCCCTTTGAAAATGTTTTCTACGAGTTTTGCTCTCGCAAATCTTTTATTTTTAGAGGAAATTTGGACGGAACTCACGTCATTGCTTCCGAATCGTTTGCCTTCATTTCACGTGGAAACCGACGACTGTCGCACGATAATGAGCTTTTCAACGTTAATGATGCCAACAACCTATGAACCCGGAAACGACCGATAGCGTTTAGAAAGTTTGAGAACAAAAAAAATTACAAAATTTCGGAATTTAAATCGATAGAGATATCGAGTTTTTCCAGTCGCTTTTTTTTTAATCGTTTTTGGGACTTTGTCTTGGTTTTCCATTCGGGGAGTCCGCAGGTTGAGCTCCGGACTTCCACCCTCGTCTCCCGTGTGCAGATATTTACAGATCCACACTCGCGAATCCTCCTCGCGAGCTCTCGTGAGCCCTCGTCGATGTCGTCGATTGAGTCTCCAGCGTTTTCTCTCTCTCGCCCAATGAACCAACGAACCTGAAGAAACAGATCGATCGACTTGAGAACTCACCGAGAATTGCGTCTGCACAAATTTCTCATTGCGTCGAATCGATCGAATCGTCGATGTGAATTTCCACTCGGAAATCGTGATAATGAAAACTCATCCACTCTCCTAATCGAGTTATCTAAAAATTTTGATCTGTTCCTGGTCTCTCGAGCCGCGTAGAGATTATCGTAATCTAAAATCCATTTTGACATATAATCAAATGATCGAACCCACGAGAACCGACTGCATTCGTTTTTTCTTTTAGCTCACGCACCAACGGCCACGAATCATAATAAAATTTGAAGATCAAAAGGAATTCGAGTTGAAAAAAAAAAAACAACGAGCGCTCCCCTGACATTTTTCGCATCCAGATTTTCCAGATTCATCAAAACGAAATAATTTCCCATAATTTTCTATACGAATCACACAAAAAGCTTAAAAATGTGCAGGCTTTTTAATTATGTGGAAATTCCCTCATCAAAACGTCATATTGGACTCGCAAAAAACTGTCTAGAATCGCTCATTTTAACATCCACCGAAAATTTTACTCCGAAATAAAAAAAAATCTGTAAAAAGCAAAATCTCGTCTTCGTTATTGCTCGCAAATGATTGCACGGAAGTTTTACGGAGTTGATTAAAAATGAGACACTTGTTTGGGTCTCGTTCTTCTTCTTTTCCAAAGTTAAATCTGGATTGGTTCATTGGTTTGGTTGGCTGGAACTGGCTCGGCTGATTTTCATAGGCATCATGTTATTTGTGTGTTTGCACACACGTTTACATATCTATATATGGATTTATCCAAGTACTTTGTGTACATATGTGTATATGTATAAATTTGGTACGCAAGCTCTGCTCTCGTGACGTCCCAGAGAGCTCTCAGTTTGCTCGAGCGAAGCTAGATGCCATAAGCTATGTAGCGCTCTATCGTCCACATTGTGAGCCCATTATGATTTAATAGAGAAACCGCGAGCGTAACGGTAACGCGCCGCTCTGTCACCAGAGCCAAGAGAGAGGGGAGAATAGGTGGAAGATGCTGCCTGCTCACGTACCCGCCTGCGCGATTTCTCTTTGACATATTCATGCACTAAACTCTTCCGTGCGGCCAGCCCGCTGCTTCTACGTAAATGCATATCATCCAAACACATGACCATTGTATTTACGGCTTAATTGCAATTTATTAATTATCGAAAACCTTCATTTGTATTCCAAACGATTCGGAATATTGTCGTTACTGATGCATGAATCTATTGACTGAGACGAAATAACGAAACGAAATAACGATCGATTGGAATTTTATTGATTTTTTTACAGAAAAAAAAAACACACAAATTTCGACATTTTTATTCATATTTTTCCGTCTCTTTTGGTCTCGTGACTTAAATCCAGAAAAACCAGGTTTGCTCCCGCGTAAGTTTATGCCGACGATGAGGAAAACACGAGTCACACTAATGTGACTTGTGGAAAATTTAAACTTTTATTTCTCATATTTTTATCTATTTTGTGGGCGAGCTTTCGTCGTAGTTAATTTCCTCGTCGACTATAACGAGACGTTAAACAAACGGCAGCTACCGTGTCTTGATAAGAATATTAGTATCGTAAATTCTTGTGAACAGGTAATTAACTGGCCGATTCTTTCTTCCACGAGACTCAGGGAAATGCTTCGTTTTTTTCTCTCGTTATTCTGGAGCGAGAATTTTTCTTACATGCCTTTTTTTTTCATGAAAAAACTTTTTTTTATGTAATTTTATTTCGAGGCTTTCGATCCACGTTTTTGCCGAGCGAGACGCCAAATTATTATTTCCAAAAAGACGTCGAGACGTGCGTGATCGAAAGTTGAGCGTCGCGCGCGATCAAATCGATTTACAACTCGACTGCAGATTTTCTCGTTCCTTGAAAATAGTACAGCGATGCGTCCCGCTAAAATATAAATATAGAGATGACAAAGTGAATAAATTATTACCCATTATGTAGAGAACTTTTGAAAAAGCCTTCGTAATGATTTATTGCAGTGTATCGTGATGCTGCGATTGTTGTCAGTCTCTAACCCTTTCGATGCAGCGCGACAATTTCATTTGCGCAATCTCCAAGATCGCGAGAGTAAGCTCGCGCGACGATAGTCCAAGAAAACCATCGTCGCGACGCTTGTCAAATAATAACAACAATTATCAATAAATTAAATGAAAATACACCATTTTGTTTGTATTTTCGTTTACAGTAAATTATCATTGTGGTTTCGTAATTGTTGCTGATAAGGAAAAAGATTGGCTGTCCCGAAGGAACGAACATTTTTCGCAACCGCGAAATGCAGAGATGAAAAAATGTTCACGAAACGACGTGTGAATGATTTTTTTCGTCGACTGCGCGTAATTTTGAGTTGATTCTCGACGCGTCCTCGGTTCGAGAAACTTTTATAATCGGCAAATAGCTTAAACGTGTCTTATCTATTATTTTGTCTCCTTAAAGTTGACGAAGACGAGTTTTTCTAAGTCATCGTGGCTGTCGACAAAGTAGCAAGAGAGATGGATGAGAAAAAAAGTTGTAAAACTGATTTTGTCCTCCGTGTGAGAAGAATAAGCTCTCGCGGTGTGTTGCACGCGCGCGAAAACCTTTTTTTCTTTCATTTCGACATTTGCACGCGATAGCGCGGGGAAAATTGTACGGTGTTGCTGGAGCAAGCGACTGTTAGATACGAGAGAACGCGATCGCTCTAAATTGCGACATTCAGAGAACGTCGACAAGGCCGGACGAGCAAGATTAGGATCGTCGTAGACGTTATTATGCACATGCTGTCTCCCGTTCTAGTAATCGCGATTTCTACGCAAAGAACAAGATTCGTTGCCGACCAAAAACCAACTTTTTTCCCTTCGCACTTTCGCTTTTCGAGTCAATTTTTTTCCCTGGCGATCCAAAGTCGCAAAATTTTTCACCTGAATCATTTTTTTTTCCACCACATAATAAATTACCGATTAATTAGCTCATCGACGTCGGATAATTAGTGGCCGAAATCACGTAATTGGTAAAAAAACCAAAACAAACGTCGAAACTCACTGAGTATCTTGCAATTTGCTCCATTCCTCGTGTACACGGAGAAAACGAAGTCGAAAATTATTAAGAAATATATTATAGGAATCCAGTTAATTATTGTTGAAAATTATAGTATTTTGAGGACAGTTCGGAAATTACAGCAATACCTCGAATGGCAGTGCGACAAATCGTTCTAAACAGCATGGTAAAATGTGATCATCAGATTAAAACCGATTTTACAATTTTGCATAGCAATTAAAGAAAATCGCAATGGTCATGGTAAACAAAACAATGCGTGTGATAAAATTTCACACATGTTCGATATATATTCATATTGGGATAATAGAATTTTACTATGTCGACGTATAAAATTTGAGAAATTCTCACTTATAACTGAATTATCATCTGACCTGGTAAATTGTTCATGAAAACAAACCTGAAATTCATTATCGCGCGCATTACTGTTTCTTATTCATATAGAACTGTTTATAATTCATGCTAAGAAAAATTGTAAGTGTTAAAAAATACTATGCTGTCTTGCAATTGGTGCTACGATTCTTTTGCTTCCTAACTTTCGTATAGGACATTTTCCCAAAATATTTTATTTCTTACTAAACAAAACGAATCCGTTTTCTCCGTGTATTTCCTGGTTAATTACACTTTTTTGATTAATTAGGCGAGCTCCTGAGAACTTTTGACCATCAGCCGAAATTCCTTCTTGGAAAATTCACTCCGTAAATTTAGTCCGACACCAGTGAGGACGGAGCCACGTTTTGTAAAGACTGTACTCCGTCTTAGAAGACGTTGATTAGTTCTGTATGAAAGATGGGTCAGGGTCATCCACTAATGCAAGCACACGCGGTACACACGACAGCAAAATCAATTTTATTATGAGTCGTGCGTGAAGCACAATGTAGCATATATTTTTGTTGAATGGTTGGATCCATTAAAACGGATATTTATAGCGAGACTGCATTGGGCAAGAGACGATAAAAATAAAAATAAAAGTTTGGATGAAAAAGTCGAAAATTTCCAACATTATCAACGATCAACTCTGGTAATCTCGGTTAATTCCACACAATTCTGATATTAGAACTCTTCGACAGGATAGAGGAAACGCGATCGATATGGAAAAGCGTGATGGCGAAGAGAACGAAGCGAAAAGAGGAAAAAGAGGGGGGAGGGGGTCAATTTGCTCGACGCCAGTGTGGGCGAGAGAGCTGGTTCGAGTAGAAAAGCGAGCTCCTGGAAAGCCGAATTCATTAGTCGGGAGATCTAGGAGGCTTAAAAATTAAAAGGCTCTCAAACAAAAACTCTCGAGCCCCAATGTCGTATACCCTTTTTTTCATCTCTCTCTCCCTCACACCCCTAAAATTCTCTGTCATTTTGTTGTTATCATTATTATTGTTATAATTATAATTATTATAGTGTACGTATTCGAGAAACTCGTCGCGAGTCTCGCTCGAGACTTAATCCTGCGCTTCTTTTTCCAAGCTTTTCGTCCTTGCGTCCTCCTCGATCCCTTTAAGGGATCTTTCGTGACTCGCGCTTCAAACTCGTGCTCCTGCATCTCGCAAATCTCTTTATTTTTCCAACGCTACGGTTCTCTCTGCGCGTCGGCCTATTTTTTTGTTTTGAAAATTCATTTATCCTTCTGCTATCGAATTCTCCAATCTGCATCTTCCGAATGATAATAATCGTCGCGTCACAACGACCATAATCTCCGGAAAGATTCGCTCGTTCGATTGGCGGATTATTTTCTCGCCAGAATATTTCGTAATGACGAGGCAAAAACGTCGATGATTCAAATCGAGTTTTTTCGACGATGGAGCTTCGGATTAAAAAGCGACAACAAAATTGAAATAATTCTTTCAGCTTTTATAATCGCGTGACGATATTGATTGAAGAACTTTCGAAATTTTGCTAAATTTTTGGAGGCAACTGTTGTTGTGCGTATGTATTTACAAAATTAACCTCCATCGCGATGCTTTTTCGTGATTTTTTCAACTCGAACGTCGACAAAAACGAGGCGCATGGAGCCGACAAGATCTTTTTCCTAATGCCCTAACCGGTGGCTCGAATCATAAAACCAAAGACAAGAAAAAAAACCTCAAAATTTCGAGTTGCCATCTTCGGGTTTCTCGACCAACGTCGGAGCCAATCCGTTCACCTCGATCGGAGAATTTCCGGATGGAAATGCCATGATGTCCTTGACAAACTCGCGCCGCTTGTCGTCCTTCAAGCCGTAGAGATCGAGATTTCGGGCGAGGTAACAGAGAAGCCCGTCGAGGATTGCGGAGCACAGTATAAAAGCTGAAAATTATAAAAAATAATGATAATAATTTGAAAAATCATTAAAAATTGCCGGGGAAAATGTAAAGGGAGAATTTTCGTACTTGCGGAAATGTAATTGACGATGTAACGGAAATTCTCTTTATCGTAATACCAGCAATTTCCTCGAGCTCCACAGGAATGCTCCCAAATGAGGCAAGTCGAGTCTATGAGAGCGCCGAAGATTATGGGTCCGGGAATGAGCCCGAACAACGAGACGAACGTCAGCGTTACACCCTGAGCAAAACTCTTGTCCCTTTTCTCGACGCACCGATAATTCACGAGAATGTTTCCAATTTTGCCAGAAGAAACGAGGATGTGAGTGACGGTGCTCAGAACTGAAAAAACAACGTAAGCTCCAGTGCAATTGACCGGACAAGGCCCGGCTTTTACGAAATTCATCGCGTCCATTGTGTCGTTGATCGCAAGAGAAAAATCCAAAATCCCTGAGTCGCTCTCCAACTCGAAATTCATTTGCGACACACAACTGCAATTCCCATAATCTTTGCCATCGATTATCATCGTGCAGCCTGCGTGACAGGCCGAATAATACGTCGTCATCGTCGGCATGTGACAAACTGGAGCGTATTTTACACCGTCGCAGATGCAGTCGATGTTGCAGGGCTCCGTGAAATTCGCCCTGTGCAGAACCACCAACCAATTTTAATTCAAATAAATAAATAAAAAAAAAAAGAAAAACCATAAAAAGAGCTGGAAAACTTTTTCCAAGTCAAAATTATTCTCAGACATTTTTAATTTTTATTCAAACCAAAAAAAAATATTTAAAAAATCGTCCAAGACTCTTTTTAAGTTGACATTTTTTTTTTCGTACCTGCCGATCTGTGGCTCGAGACCTTTGATCCTCGGTCCATCGCAGCCAACGAAAATAAACGACATTGTAATCGCGAAATAAATAATTCCCACAAAAACGTTCCAGGACAAAAGTTTCGAGGCTGTAGGTTTGAATTTGCTAATTACAAATCCCGATACCAAAAAACCCATGACCATGCCGATCAACGAAATCGTGCCTGAAATAAATCTCAAGATAAAATTGCCAAAAGATATTCCTGCAACCCGTGACCGGGATCCAAACACACGCGAAGTCTAAAAATTTGCTTTTTACTCATTTTTTTCTGATTTTCAGTCTTCGAATGAGTTTTTCACGACCCAAATGTGGATGAAATCAGATTTTTCAGACGTCATACTCTTCCTTGTGGAAAAACGAAGAAAATCACGTACGGGAAAGTCAATTTATCGGCACAGGGTCGGTTTTATGATCAAGAAAAGCGTAAGGTGCGTTTGGAGCCCAATTATGCGTTCAAGGGTAAAAAAAATTACTCATGAGGCCAGAATCAAGCTATTGAGTATCGCGAAAAAGAAATAAACCTGTGACGACGGTGCCTCCGGCTGCAGGAGTGGAAAATTGAACTTCCAGATATTTAGCTAAATACGTAATGTACGGAATGACTCCCAGAATGCCACACGTCGCTGCAAGACTGTTGCACAAAATGATTTTATTGAGCATGACCCTCTTGAGTGTGACTGGAAAGTCTCGAAGAGTTGGTTTGTATTCTTCCTCAATGGGCGTCAATCTCGACACTTCGGGTGACGTTTCTTTCAGGCTCGAGGACCTCGAGGTATGAAAATTCAGATCATACTTGAGAGGCGCTTCGCCTGGATCCTGCCGGAGTTTAAAAACAATAAAAAAATCATTAGCGAGCGCAAAATTCCTCTAAATTTCATGCTTTCGCAAAATTGCCTCTCGGAAATACCTGCTTGTCTTCTTTCGGCACAGGCTGCGGTAGTTCCCGAGGAAACATAGCGATCAAGCAAGTCAAAACCGCCAAAAGAGTGCCAAGAATAATCCATCCGAGCCACCAAGCGCCCAACCATCGTGGATCGTGCTGATTGATAACAGGATGAAGAACTGGATCGATGTACAAACTGAGGCAGGCGTATCCGAGAACGAAGCCAATCGCTGGTCCAACGGTTCGGAGCGAAAAAGTGCATCCTGCGATCGATCAAATTTCAATCAAATTCCACGATTAAAAAATTCATTTTGCCACGTTTTTGTAGCAAGAATAATCAAAAGTAAATCAATTTGTTGTAAATTTTCTTTACAGATTCGTCATCAGCCAAGAACGTGACTTTATTAATCTCAATAAAGATTCGTTAGAGCAAATGCAACAAGAAATAACGTGGCAAAAATGCAACGTCTATAAAAATGTTATCAACACGTTTGAGCACATATTTGTGCACGATTTTTCCATGAGCACGAGATACGAGACTGGATTTTACACGTTATTGTTTTCGCACGTGTTTATTCAACAAGCCTGGCAGCATTCGTCGCGATGATCAGGGGAAACAAATGTTTAATGACATCGAAGGGTCAATATAATTCGATCGATTTTTAATCATTTTTTTTCTACATTTTTTTCTTTCAATTACCAAGTAAAAGTGGCGTGTCTTTTTTCTCGGTGTTGTCGTCGAGATAAACCTGGCCAAGGCCAAAGTAGAGCGTCGTACCAATGCCGAGAATGAATTGTGAGAAAAATATAAGAAGCCGAGGAAGGAGACTCGCGTCTGTCGCATCCTCGGCGTTGCAGTGTTCTGTTTTCTCCTCTCCGGGACAAAGCGACAGATCAGTTTTGACGTTGCTTTTTGTATCGTTCAGTATCGAACGATCGAGATATTCTTGCGTTAGGGCCAACGCATCGTTTCCTGGACCATATATCGCGTGTGGTAAGGCCAAAACGAAACACGAGACTGCACTCAGCCCAACACCTGTCGCTAACCATCTTGGTCGATGACCCGATCCTCCGTAGTATATCAAAATTAATGAAAGAATCTGCGATATTTCATTGCCCGATAGGATTATTCCTGCAAACATCAACCACCACTTTATTCCTTTTCTCAATTAAAAAAAAACCACCAAAATACTTCAAAAAAATGATCAAAATTATAAAAAATGATCAAAAATAATGAATAAATAAAAATAAAAGTAAAAATTATGAAAAATGATGAAAGATAAAAAAAATAGATGGAAAAAAATGAATCTAAATAAAATATATTAAAAAAAAAATTTAAACCAATTTCAAGATAAAATTTTATGAATTTAATTATTATTAAATTTAATTTCATTCCCGGGAGTGTGATTTTGATCGCAGATCGATGGGCAAGCCGAGGCTAAACGGCCGCCCAACCGATTATTGGCCTCGCCTGACTTTGTCTGTCTAATTCCAACTCTCACTCGTTCGTCTTTGCGATATGAAAACGTAAATGCGAAATAATGAAGTTCGTGGATTTGCTGGGGGGCAAATCACGCGCGAACGATAGTGATGACACGAGATCTCTGCAATGATTCTACATACGGAGACGCATTACGTATCTGCATGTGCAAACGCACTCGCATAGGCCGTGCAAGTCCTCGGCGCATATGAGTGAATATGAAATTTCAGAAGGCGCCGCGTCCGACTGTGGTAATCCGATTCTAACATAAAACCACTGTCGCAATAGCTCGATTTTCTCATTTGTGCGTTTTCAATTTTTCATTGCCCTCGAAATATTTTTCTTATTGAAAAAATTACGATTTCTTAGAATTTTCTTCTGCGCCATGATTTGTATTTTACAAAAACGCTAAAAAAACGCTATTGTTGTTAAATTTGATGAAAAAACAAAAGCGACATTTTACCAGTAGTTTGACTGGGGATTTTGAACCTTTTTTCCAACGTCGTGAGGGTCACGACGATGTAGATAAACGCCATGGCTTGCACCATACCCAGTACCCCATAAACTAATAAAAACATTTTCGTAGTTGCCCTTGAACTCAGCCATTTTGGATAAATTCCGCATAATCCGCAGCCATCCGTCTGTTTCATCACTCGATGAAGATCAGGCTTCGGCTGAAATGCGAAAAAAAAAAATCATTTCACGAAAAAGAGTCAATTTTTATTGTGAAATTTTGTCGAAATCTCAACGAAAACGAGGAAATTTTCTGAAAAAATCGCCACGTTTGCAATGCATTTTTTTGTGTATGCATCGAGCGCAAATCTCGAACGTTCAAATTCGTCGTCGAAGGCACACCCAGTGACCCTCCTAATGACGACGCTCGTCCAAGCCTAATCCGTTACAGACGTAACGCGAGAGGAAAATTGACGCGTGAGCGATTCCGCTCCACTCTTCGTGGAGTTCCAGAGCTCAAGGTGCATCGTTCTAACTTTTCATCCGGATTTTCTCCAACAAAAAACACTCGAATGTAATTGCAGCAAAAAAATCGAAAATAATTACGTTTTTGTTGCATAAAAATGATTGAAAATCTCATGACAGCCGAGAATTTGTCCACGCGAGTTTGCCTGGAAGTTAAAACTTTGAGTTTTTAGTGAATTATTCCGATCGAATCGTATTTTTTGCGATTATCATTTTTTCCCATGCTCAGGTAATTATTTCAATGGTCCCATTGATTATTCCCAGCCACGGGGTTTTCCTCTCGGTTTATTGACAGAAATCGCAACAACCGAAAAAAATTGCCATCGCGTCCAAAATTTTTGAGATTCTTTCAAAGCTCTCAAAGTTAAGCTGTCAATTCCCCACCACGCGATCGTCACCGCGCGTCTAGTCCACGCGGAAAATCGTGATAACAAGATTGCTTCCGTGCTCCGTGCAATGCTATGCATACAACGATGCATCCTCTATAAATGCACACGCGAATAGTGCGTATGCACGTACTCGCGAGTTAGCAACGTGGACGAAGAAACTAACACGCAGGCAATGGCATTTCTCGGTAGATTCGAGACTGCGAATTTGCAGCTCGCGATCTTGAACTAGAAAAGCTCTAAGATATACATTTTTACAACCTGTTTAACCTTTGCCTCGAATTCGTCATACCAAATTGGCAAATTTTTCGTTACCAAACGCGGACACGCTTGTCAAGTGATGAATATGAGTTTTGAAGCGAAAATTCAATAAATTTACAGCAGATTCGATCATGAAATTTTGTTGGACATTCCGGTGGTCCGATCGGAGACACAAAACCATAAAATTCGTCGCCCCAATTATTAATAATTATGGGATTAAAATAAATCACGAAAAATGAATTCTCAAGTTTTTTTTTACTCCAGAAAGCGACTTTGGATCGGAAGAAACTTGGAGAAATTGTCAACAAAATTGAGCACTTTGAATATTGTCGAAAAACGAAATTTGTAAAGCTCCTCGTTCTCACGCGGTGCATTTGGAAAAAAAAAAACAAATGATTGCGAGAATTACGTAAATCTTCTCGGTGGATGAACGGAACTTGGATCGATTGTTGCTGCGGACGGAAAAATAATCTGTGCTTCGGTCCCAATTGAAAAACGATGCAAAGCATCCGCTTTTTTTATTCCCGGTGGGCGAGGAATCGAAGGACCGATTGCAATCGCGATCACTAAACGCTTCCGGCTATCGCGATGTGTGTTCCGACACTTGGGCAACGGGCAAGAGATGAGACAGAGTCTCAATTTTTTTTTTTAATTAATAAAGAAATTTTTTTTTACCGAAAAAATACGTTTTTTCGATCTCTATTTCCAAAATGATTATTTTCTTCACTTTTTTTTAGATTCATGCCCCCGAACGCGGTCTCGAGCTCGATGTCAACATGAAAATTCGTTCAAGATTACGTATCAAGATCAAAGAACTTTTCCAATTCTTTTATTTTCCATTATTTCCGATATCTGTGAAGTTCTGATATAGTTGGATGCCAAAATTTCTACTGGTTGTACAAAAACTTAATTTTCTTATCCGCCATCTCGAGGTATTATCAGCAAAAAGAAAAGAGATAAGTCATCAAAGTTTCTAACGGGCACGAGCCTCGATATTTGTGGATGAAATTTGATAATTTTAGTTTGAACAACATCGCGTGAATCTCGAGAGCGTTGAAATCGTGATAAAATTTGGAAACGAGGTCCACGATGCGGGGATTCGATGATTTGAGTAAATAAGAGAGAAAAATTGTATGTCGAACCTGTTTGTACAGCTCGGGACTGGAAAGTTTTAAATTTTCGTGGTTTTTATGATCCACATGGACGACACGAAGAGGGTGACTTCTCGGAGACCCCTCGAAAGCACAGTCAAAGATTCTCCCGCTCTTTTCTCCCTTTTTCAATCGTTCCTGGGAGCCTCTCGTCTCTCTTTCCTTCCGGCGAACGTCGGTAATAAAATTATTAAATAATAATAGCACACAATTGATTCTCGCGGCAGATATAGAAATAAATGTTGACGGCTGAAATCGAGGATGGTCGATCTCTCGTGTATTATCGCGGGATAACTGAGTCGAGGACTAAGCCTGAAGTCCCCTCCTACAGATTCGTTTTAATCGAATGATAAAGTCATTCAAAGTCCTGCCGGTTTCTGCCGCTCTTGGTGCTTGAGTCTCCTCGGAGAGTTGGTGAAACCGAGGACCGACCGGTGCTGACATCTTCGACCATCTCGGGACTTTGCTTCGAGTCCACTCGGTGGATAAATCTCATTTTTTTTTGCAGGAGCATTTAAACTTTGTTTCCGGCTGCTCCGGCTCCAGGATTGTCAATTTTTTCACGCAGTTATGCAGGAATTGCGGCAAATCGTGTGTAAAAAAAATTTGCATAAAAAAATTGCTGTAATTTGTTGAATTTTCGATCTTTTTATTAATTCCTTGATCATTAAATCGTAATTGAACATTTTTTGCACGCAGTTACGCAGGAATTGCGAAAAATCGTGTGTAAAAAAAATTTGAATCAAAAAATTGCTGTAATTTGTTGAATTTTCGATCTTTTTATTAATTCCTTGATCGTAATTGAACATTTTTCTCACGCAGTTATGCAGGAATTGCGGAAAATCGTGTGTCAAAAAAATTAGAATAAAAAAATTGCTGTCATTTGTGGAATTTTCGATCTTTTTATTAATTCCTTGATCATTAAATCGTGAATTGAACATTTTTCCACGATTTCATTCTCCATTCGATTGGTCAATATTCTTTCGTGTCTTCTCGCGGTCGATAAAAAAGTTTTCTGTTAAAAATTAATTGCGCGAGACCAAGTTTCGTAAATTATTTTCGAAATTTCCCGAAATTCAGTGCAAAAAAACAGGAAGCTAAAGATTGAAAAGTTGCAGAGAAGTTGCAAAAAAGAGAAAAATAAATTTTGCCTGAATTTTCGTGTGTGGAAATAAAAGGGACACAGAACTCGTAATTTCTCTTAGAGACAATATATTTGTTTGGTATTTAGTTGTTGTTCTTTTGTATTTTCCTCGTAAGCCTAATATACGGTCGGTATAATATAATTATTGAAGATAACAAGCGATATATTACAATTGGTGATGAGGTTGAGGTGTTAATGAGTGAAAGACTGGTCGTTGAGAATGGCTTTGCAGTGGGTAACGGTGGAGTAACCGCAGCGATAAGAAAAGTTGAAATATTTCGATAGCTGCAAAGTGTCATAATTTATTTTCGTCTCATTTTCATGGTTGTTGTTATTTTATTCCGTTTTCATGAAAACTGCTTGAGTTTCTGGTATAGATTTTAAATAATTATCTCACTGCTGGATCTTGTCCGGCTTTCTGCGGCATTAAGTACAAATCTTAATGAATACGATCAGTGAGAGAGAAAGAGAGTAAATAATTCATAATAATAGCAATATTAAGAGTCAATAATAATAATAGTAAATAAAGATAATAATAAAATGGCAATAATGATAAAATAATCGTCGCAATAGTGGCAATAATGACAATAATATTAATTTATTTAACTATTAACCTATACGATCGAATATAATATTATTTCTTGTTGTTGTATTCGTACAATTAATTATCATTAATTAGACCTAAATCTTCCTCCACTCATTTTTCTCCTCTCGCTTCTCTCTCTCTCTCGTTCGCTCTTTCTCGTGTCTTTATACAAGTACAAGGGATTTTACGATTTCTAGTTCCATTATTTATTCGCTTATCTTTAATTTAATTTGATGTTTGTTGTTGTTTTTTTCTGTTTTTTTTTTTTGTTGTTTTCATTCGTTTTCTGTTTAGATTTTTTTAATTTCTCAGTAGCTCGGCCTCTTTTTGTTTTCTTATGATATCGTTAAGGTATAACGAAGTGTGTAACTTGCTCATTTGAGTCACTAAGATTTTAAGACTAGACAGCCTCATTCCATTAGCTCTCCGAGACTCCTCTGTCTATCTCACTCACTCGTACATTTTTGTCTCTCTGTCTCTCACGCTCGCTCGTTTTTTCTCTCATAGTCTTCGTTCCTTCGCTATTCCCTTATCCTTCTTTCTTTCTTTTTCCTTCCAATTCCTGTTTGTCCTCGCGGGGTACAAAACTAACACACGCGAATTGCCTGCTCCGAAAACCTTTTCTGTTGTGTGTGCGTGTGTCTTGGCCGTTTTTGGGCCTCTCAGAGCGAACCAACGTCTTCTCGCTGACTAGCATCTAACCGACGAATGCGTTAAGGCCATAAGCCCACTTGAACTTTTATTTAAGGCACCAAAGGACGATCTTGAACGTAGTGAATCGATGGATTTGAAGAAAAATTCTGCTTTTTTATTTCCAGGTAGTTTTGTGTTTTAAAATCGACTCCATCAGCTTTTTTTATACGAGAATAATATTTTTTCGTTATTATCATTAGAGAGTCCATCTGTGTCCATATTTTTGCACACTCGATCGATTTTTCGTGGCATTTCGAGTTCGTTATCTTAATGGACGATGCCGCACCAAACGAGCTCCGTTAAACATTCAATTTTACAATAGAATCTCGCTCCAGCTGTCAACGAAAAAACGAAGATTCGTTGATTGGCGAATAAACGTTTAAGCCACAGCTGAGAGCCTGAAAAAAGCCAAATTTCTCGAATGAAAGTGCAAAAACGAGGCTCACACGAATGTGACACAAGTCTGAGGATTTTAATGAATTTTTTTCCAACGAAAATGCAACTAGAAACGTCGCAAATTAATTCGAAAGCTCATTTGGCGCGCACGAGTCAATGGAGTCGGTATTCAAGGCCACGATTAAAAGACACTTTTTGCAAATCTCGCTGCAGGCGACAAAGGCAACCTCGGTCAGAATTACCCTCAAAATAATTCTCTCTTTTCCCCCTATTCCCACTCATTTGTATAGAGCTTCGACGTGGTCGAAAGAAAAAGAAACAACGAATAAGAAACGAAGCTCGGAATCTGTCGCTAGAGTTTTTTCCCAACGCCTAATCATTTTGGGCGTTTGTCTCTTAACGAATCTCGCTTTTTTTTACAAACGAGCATATTTTACAAAGGACGAAAATTTCTTTCCTCCATTCTCAACTAACATTATTATTATCCTTTACTTTTTTAATAACTGTGTGTGTTGTTTAATATTTATTTTCATACGTACTCATTGATTTCGAAACTATTCATTTATTTATATATTTTAATATTTATTTATTGTGTAATAATCTATTCAGACGTTCAGCTGTCTCGAAATTATACAACGCCGTTAATCCCTCCTCGTACTTAACAATTACGCCTCTCATTTCGTACAACAATCCCAGCTCAACGTCAATATAAATAGTATAACACTAGTATCTCTCTTTGGAGGGCGATTGGCTGGCTGCATTGGGCATTGCCAATTTTGGCTCCTAATTATACGCTCGGGACCTGGCATGGGTGAAAGAGTCTACGTCAAGGAAGATATTCTAAAGGAGATTTATCGTCGATTCATCCTTTTTTCTTTCCCGCATTCATCGATACATCGTTAAGTCTAAATAGTAAGACAATAATGCTCAATTGTCAGATTCGCTGAGTTTCGAAAAAACAAACGTTTTCGAAATAACCAACAAACAAAAAACACGATAAATCGATCGAAAAAGTGTCGACAACTATTCTTTTTTTTTCGGTATTAAGAAGATGAAAAACAAAACGTTTGATCCCAATTTCATTTGATTCCCTCGTCGTTGTGTATTTTCTTGATTTCTTTTTCTTTTCCACTCTCAAGAGATTTCAGGCAAAACGATCGGTGAGATTATTTCCGCCTTTCTTCCATTTCTACCTACGAATTTTTAACTTTATTGTTTTATTTTTTCGACTACCGAGACGAGACTGATCTTCGGTCCACGATTCAACGAGATCGTTCGGATTTTTCTCATTTTTCAGGCGAACGAAATCGAGCCACTCAACGATTTTGAAGTAACGATCGAAATTTCTTTATCGATTTCATTCGCACGTGAAAAACTTTTGCAATTCCATCTCATTGCGTTTCGAAAGGGCGATAAAAAAATCATTTTTTCGTGGATGGAAAAAAAATCGAATACCGAGTCTCGCCAGTTTTCGGTACAGGAAACTTTGTGCATTATTCTCATCCCCTGACAATCGGACGCAGTTGTCGAAATTCTGCGTCGTTTTTGTTTTTTTTATCATTTTTCATTTTTCGTATCGCGATTTTGTATTTTTTTTTCGATCTCTCTGCGACCTCCGGAGTTTTCTCTCGTGCAAAAATCTCGCGAGCATCCTCTACTGGAGTCTCGCTTCCTGGGGCGTTGTTTGGTAAGGCAGACCCGGGAAGGCTGCGCCAGCCGTTGATCCTGGCAATCCTGCTGCACCAGGCAAGGCGGCATACGTGTAAGAAGTTACGTAGTTCGCTGCAGCCGCGTTCGCTGTAACAGAATCACGAGAAATTGAGTCAAAATTGACAAGAATCTCGAATTTTTTTTTTTCTTCAATCTTTCAAGCATTTTCTCTTTATCTACGAAGAAACAACGACGGCAGAAGGAATTCTATTTTGAAAATAGATATTAACGGAGCTTTCTACCTGGTTGAGTCCACAAAACCGATTTTTTGTTGGCTACATTTTCCGAAAGCCCGGAAAGAGCTTTCTGGGGGAGTAGCGAGTTTACTAACTGCCCTTGGAAAAGCTGATTAGCTGTAAGATCAAAAAACGTTCGCTTTATAAACCCGATTTACGAGGCGTCGATTGTTTTTCGTTAAAAAAACCCTCTGGGCGAGCATTCGAGAAATTTTGCATGCACCACAAAAAAAAACACGGTCCAGAGAGCAGACTGCATGAGTAAAAAAAAAAAATCAAATTTAAAGAGTGACAAAAAAGATTTGCAAATGGAGAAATGAAACTCTTCGTAAAACTACAATTTTGGAAACATTTTCTTCTCATTTTCTAATCAAAAAGATAGAAAGCTCCTCAATTTTTTTTCTTAATTGAAAGAAAAATAATAATCACAAGATTTCCTTCGTTATTTCGTTATTTTCGAGCCATAACCAGACGAATAAATATTCAATAAACCAAAAGCCAAAGCGACCGATCCTCGACCAGCAACGCGGCAAATCCGCCTGCCAATGCCCCACCACCATCAACATCAACATCATCATCATCATCATCATCATCATCATCATCATCATCGTGTCATCATCATTGTTCATCTCATTGTCGTGAACCATCGATAACTCCAACATCACAGCACGTAACGGGCGAGTCGCGTGCATTTTTTTCTCGTGTGCTATACGTGTGAGCGTAAAACATGCAACGTTTTGTCTAATCTCAAAAATTTATGTCCGAGGGTGGCATAAATTTGAAAAAAAAAATCGAAAAAGTTAATCACGTTGACGCTGATGACCGATTTTTTGGAGCAGTCGAAAATAATGCAAGGATTTCGACTCGTAAATCGAGATTCCCATTGATTTTGTCATCGTGAACAAACGACGTTTGGCAATTGACAGCAACACGAGGAACTGAGAAAAGTTTTTGATCGAAAAGCATCTCGAGAGATGAATAGCGCTAAATTTTGAGATGATTTGGCTGAAAGTCAGTCAGGCAAAAGGTTCGTACGAGACGGTAAAACGTTTTGATGAAAAATCATCGATTGGTGTGAGTTTTGTGAAAGGAAACGTGCTGGAATTGCCACATAAAGCTTTCTACGGTGTGTGTCTCGTGTCCGTGTGATAAGCTTGAAATTTCGGTCAAAGTTTCGTCAGTTGCGTGTGTTTTTTCATGGTAAAACTTGATCCCGAGTTTCTTCACCCGAGGCTGTGAATTTCTGTTGATAAATGTTTGTTTTTTTGTGTTGTGTGTGTGTGTTTTTGGGTTTGAAATCGCTACCATTGCCACGAAGCATTGACGGCAGATAGAATGTCAGTGGGGATTTGTCCAATCGATGGTGTCCCATCAAACCCGGACTTCCGGAAGTGTTGCCGTTATGCTGATGCTGCTGATGTTGTTGTTGTTGCTGTTGTTGCTGCTGCTGTTGTTGCTGTTGATGGTGGAGGCGATTGGCGAGTTCATTGCTGTCGATTGGGCTCTTGTGGACGTTTTTGAAACACATACCGGCGGCAGCAGCGCTCGTGTACGGCGAATAAGCATCGGCAAAGTTGTACGACGTGCCGGGATAACTCGCAGCCGCAGCTGCAGCGTTTTGGTACTCGTAGAACTGGGATGCAGCCGCAACAGCAGCCGCGTGACTCAGTTGCGTCGTCGGAAGCTGCAGGAGTTGTCCACCGGGTGCGGTGGCCGCGAGATACGGCGATTGGTACATGTAGCCCGGGGGGACTCTGCAAAAACGAGAGTAAACAATCTTTAGAAATAATCGCCAGAGTCTCCGTTCCTTAAGGTTTTTTCTTTTCATTCACGCGAAGAGGATCACGTGGCAACGTTGGGAAATAATCGACAGTCCCTTTTCTCAAAATGCCCAAAGACTCCGAAAGCTGTCATCGAGTTCAAAAAACTTTATCGACTTCTCATGGAAAAACTACGAGTTGAAAAAATGTTTTTATTTCTCGTTGACATCCCGTTAGTCGGGCAAACTCATTGTCGATCGAAGGGAATCAGCAAAAATGCTTTTTTTATGCGAAAAAAATGATTTTCATAACAAATGAAACTGGACAGCGTGAATATTTATTTTCGAAAGGAATTTCAACGTGTTTCTCGTACGTTGATCGCGCAAAACGTATGCGACACTTGGAACGTTCGGTCGTTATGTACGCGACGTGTCTTCTTACATATTTTTGCATACAATTTCTTTCCTCGGGGCTTTATCACGAGACAAAAGGATCTGCCGATTACTGGAACGCATTACAGTCAGAAGCCAGGAAATACGTGACGAAAAACCGGTCTTTGTGACAGAAGGCGAAAAAAAAACAAAACTTTTGAATTGATTTTCTTTTTTTGACCGATTCATCGAATTTTCCGACTTCGTACTTGCCCAATTGCGATCCGACACGGTGAAAAATGGGTAAAATTTCATTTCATCGCCGAAACAGATTGTCTTTTGCAAAATTCTGTTAAACGGTGAAACTTCAATCGAAAATTACGCACAAAAATAAATGCCACAACACTTTTCGTGAAACCAAAAACACTTTTTAAGATCAAGGTCAAATTTACCAATCATTTTTCCTCCGTGCATTCTCTCGTGGATTATTTTAAGACGAAAAAAAAAAGTAAAAATGAAAATCAGTAGTATCATGTAAACAGCTACCAAAAAGTACAAAAGCACGCAACACCAAACGACAACTCATGAGCCGAGGGAACGACCTGGGTCGTGCGTCAGTTTTGCTTGAGTTTTCATTATTTTCAATATCACGATTCCATTGTTTATTTATTGTTTTAATTGAATCCGGTACGTCAAACAATGCCAAACACTCGGACCAATTTCATCACGAGAAACAACAAAGTTAATGGAATTTTTGTTTTATGCAAAATCACAGAATCTCGTCAACGAGGACTTTTAGTAAACGTCAGCGCAAAGAAGAATTATAATTATAAATATTGTAAACCTCATTGCCACGCTCGGAGAGATTTGCGAATTTGATCCGTACGGGTTGGCGTCATTCGAGGCATAACCGGAAGTTGGCTCTTCAGGGAGTCTGACAGGGAATATAGGAACGTGAGAAATTTCAAAATGTCCACGAGAGATTAAAGATGTGCACGTGTCCATCAATTTCAAAGGCAAAATCTTGGCCCAATTATTTTCTCCAAATGTTCAATAATTAACAACGAAAAATCAACGTCAAATAAATTGGGCACGTTCGATTAAAATTGACGATCGATGCACATCTTTTTTCTCCACGAAATTCAACGAATCCTCGGACACTTTGATCGCTAAATCACTAAATGATCGTAAGTTCTTAAATAAAATGAATTAATGAGAAAAAAAAAAGAGAAAGAAAAACACTGGAAAAAGTGAGAAAATTCCAAATGTCTTCGCCAAAGAGGTGTCGCCAAAAACAGCAAACCAAAGAAAACGTGTAGTAGGTACAGCATATTCTATATATATGTATATAAACATATGTTACCCACATGTTTAAATAAACCAATATCCACGAGTCAACATATAGAATATACATATATGCAGTATGTACTAAATCGGCACACGTCACACGAATTATCTAACACCAACGTTAGTACCTGGATCGCGAGCTGACGATCGATCATCGCAGCGATTTCATATTTTTTCGCTATCAAATAAACGAGAGATTCGATCAATTTTTCCAGCAGATCGCATGGACTGGGATATAAAAACAAATTCAAAAAAAATATCAATTCTAGAACGGTCAATTGAGGTAAAAAACGACCCGTTCGTTTTTCCCTTTTTTTTAGAATCGTTTTACCGCATTTTTGACTGATTATTCGTCTTGGAGCAAAATTGCCCGAGGCTCGCATGATCCTGCCTGGAAAAAAAACGAAAAGAATGAGCCCAAGTCGACCCCTTTTCGTTAAATTTGACCGCGGATATGAATCTTTGAAAATTTCGCTCATTCACGACTCCCGGATTACCGAATTTGGTAAAAAAAAGGAGGTTACCGTTCAAGGGCTAATGAAAAATGAAAATGATGCGAAAAATTGGCGAATGGAATGGAACGAGACACCGAACAAGTGGAAAGACTCGGTGAAACTTTGTCCTACTCAGTCTCGGTCAATCCTGCTCCGGCTTCCTGGACAGCCCTGAACTTTTCAACGGATCGATAATAGCCAGTAAGTTCCGAAGAGCTGACAGCGGGGGGATGGAAAAGGGAATCGATAATACGGTAGTCCTGGGACCGTCTGGGAATGACCGCAATATATCGGAAAGCGAATTAATCAATTTTTATCCAACGCGACTCTCGAGAGCACGAGAAAAATGGATTTTTCATCTTGTTTTTAATTTCGTCATTGTAAATGCGACGCGATTCGTCGAGTCGTTGATTTTGACGGAATAAAATGACGCAAAAATGTTTTTTTAAGACCTCGATTGAAAAAAAAAAAAACGGTAGCGTGTGCATGACACGTGTGGTCTGACGTGAAACTTCCGGAGAAGAGAGAGGTCGGCTGGGCACTGGTGCGTTTCGTTCGGGGACCAAACCGGAAGTCCACAGCGGTCTCGATATATGTTCTTTTTACTCGCTCGCGATATTAGTACATTATAAGAGCGCGTGTAGTATTTTAGCACAGCCGATCATACACGAGTATAAAAGAATCGGGCCGAACGTGTGTGTATGTATGTGTGTCCCGCGCACGAATACACAGGCGCGTGTGTGTCTCACCGGGGAATTTTCATAAAAATTATCTGTCGCTCGCATCTCTCGGGTGGAGGTCCGTGCATTATGGATGGCTCGCGTGTCTCCCTTGTGGTCTTTTTAGCCCGAGAAAACCGAGCGAGATCCCCACCTAGTTCGGAACAAACAACACTTGAGGGCCCAACCGCAATCGACGTTTCTTTTATTTCCACATTTTCACCTAATTTTCCCGCTATTTTCAGCCCGCGACCCGTTTTTCTCGAACCATTTTGAAAAACCATAAAAGCGAACGAGAATTTTCGACATTTAATCGAAATTCTGAAACTATTTATCGAATGTTTCAGTTTTTCCAAAGGGGACGAAAACCCTCGAGTCATTCCGTCTCTAATAAAATAAAAAAATAAACTGCCCTCATATTTTTTTTTCATCGTCCTCGATTTCTCGTAGCTCTGTCCAGCTTTTTTATCTATTTTTTTTTATATTAACGGTGTGACGTGTAATATATTACAAAAGATGTCACAGCGCGATGGCTCATTATTGCTGGATCGATGTTCTAGTCCGAGCAATATGGACAATCATAGAATTGCATTATGCACGCGTGTTTATAATGATAAATGCAAAAAGAAATGCATGTGTCTGTCGTCCATCGTGCGGACTTGTTTGTTTGTTAGCTTATCCATGAAATTTTTTATGTAGAGCAATTTACGTAATTGCGGAAAAAAATGGGGGTAAAAAAATAAAAAGATGACGATAGGACGCGCGGAAAAGTGCATCATTCTAATTGCTCGAGGCTCGTTTGCATTATTAACGAATTTTTCATTTCTGCGATATGTTCACGTGGCAAAGGATCCAGTTTTGATGGAAAAACGATGTTTGTTGCATTTGCCGCTCGTGTGTCCCGGAGGAGAACGAGCAATTGAAAAAAAAATGATAGAAAGACGATTGGCGCGCGGGACTCGCCGTTAGAAAGGGGTGATTTTAACCCTCTCGTAAGGCGGCGAGGGAGGATGTCCGGAATCGTTTTACCGTCACGAAGCTCCCGAAGCTTCGTAGCCTTCGTGCTTTGGCAAGCTTTCGTGACGGAAACGAGCAAACCACCCTCGATTTCCGACGTAAAGTGGCCAACTGCCTGATTACGATCTTGACTCGTTCATCCCTCCGGCATATTACGCTTCACGTACAAACTACGCACGTTCCATACCGTCCGAACAGTTTGATAAACACGTAGCGGAGCGATAACGTCCAATGGAATGTCGTAAAGTGCTGCAGGTCCATTTAATACGATGGAGAAAAAAACGCACGCATTTTTCGAAGAATCCGATAATTTTGAGTTGTTCAGAACATCGAGGCGTTTGGTAAATCGTTCGGTTCACGAGTGAGTTGCGACGCAAAGCGGCTAACGATTCTGGAAGAAAATCTTTCCCGAGAAATTGCACGAAGTTCGAGAAACGATCCACGAATTTCTCCCCCGAATAAAACGTTGAATTTCGACGTTTCTCATTTTTTTCGCACGCAGCTCTTGCGCAAGAATGGGCAAGAAATCGTGAGACCGAACCCAGGGGGTGGCTACGACCAAGTGGCGCCGGCGCCGCGGATAATCCAATGGGATGATCCTCCAATCCGTGGAAAGCTACCAACGTCCAATGAGAGCTTGTTTCGGGGTGGTTTCGGCCGCTCGTGTCACGCGCGCCGCTACGCCAAAACCTCCCCTTTGTCCGTTGGTGTGAACTACAGGATTTTCCCACGTTCCCGCTATAAATTTCCCTTTTTTTCCCACCGTCATAATCTCCAGCGAAAACTCTACAGAATTCGACTTTTTAATCATCTTGAGTGAAAAAAATGTTGGTGTAAATCGAGACGCAGCGAGACCCAGTCATTGCGACGTTTGCTCGCTGGAATTTTCCTTGAAACGCGATCAATCGAGCAGAAATGAAACTGCTCACAGTTTCCGGAAGCAAATACCAAAAATACGAATGCATTAAGACGAGGAAGCCCCAGGATATCATTAGCGACTGGAAAAAGCTTCAAGCTCGACGGTAATTCATCTCGCAATATTCATCAACACTCGCGGCTCCTTAATGAGCCACTCAAATCCCGGAAATGCGCGTTTCGATGCTTCAGAATTGTAGAGGAAAATTTGTGGACGAGTGACGAAAATTCTCAGCACGAGTTGGAGTGCGTCGAGGAGACACTTTTGAGATCGCGAAAGCCACGAAATTCCCAAAGCGCCTCGAGCTCGGAACTCCGTTGGGAAATTCACAGTTTTTTTTTGTTTTTTTGTTTTTCTAAAGCTGCAGCTCGAGAGTCGGGGGAGTTGATCTACTGGGTTCGAGTCGTTAGAGACGAGCTCGATCTAATAGCCGCGTAAAGCCTCGAACGTTTTGAGCAACGACGACAGGTGGACAAGATAAGTTTGACTCGTTTCACAGTGTTTCATCTCGCTTCTCCTCCTGCTCCTCTTGCTCCTCTTTCCTCGCCTCCCCATCGACCCAAAAATAGAAAGCTCTCTCGCGGTCCTTTGTCGACGAGGGTTTTACAGCAAAAGGATGAGTATCGTCGTCGCCAAGACGCGCCACGACGCGAGACGACGTACAAAACGATCAAGACGAAGAAAATAAACTACAGGGTTGAAACAAAATTTACCAGCGAAAAAAAAGCGCCAGAGAGAAAGACGAGAAAGGTCATAAAACCGCTAAAAGTTGCACTGCTTTGTTGAGACTGCAGTGTGCGGAGGAGTCAAAGATCCGTGACAACTTTGAGGAGAAAGAGAGATAATGAAAAGCCTTGCGAACAATTCATCAGGAACGTGTTCAAAAACGATATTCCGAGGCTCGTTACACGCAATTGTCTGCGTAAAAAACCGGAAGCCGGATCGATTCTGCTCTTCCGGGGCAGGAAAAGTCACTTTGAAAGAATAATAATTCCGACGTTTTTTGTGAGCCGCGTCAGAAATTCTCAAAAGCTACGAAAAAGCTTCAAAAAACCAACCGCGTTGCGATTCCGCAATATTTTTCAACGGAATCATCGACTTGAGCGACAAGCAACCATGTCGAAGATGAGGGGAGCGAGAGTTTTCGAAATGACTGGAAACTGAGAAAGTTTCGGAAGAGCTCGCGCAGAGGTGAAAGCTTCTCAAGCTTTCTTCACGAGCTCTTCGTCTTTGTCACCGAGAAAGAAAAAAGAGAAAGACACGAAGAAGAAGAAATGGGCGAAGATACGAAGAGAATGAACAGGAAGAAGAAGCAGGAGAAAAGAAACGTCAACAAGAATGAGAGATAAGATAGACGAGGCGAAGAGTGCGAGCGCAGTCGCGAGAGGTTGACATCGAGGGACAGGTGGATCTAAATAAAGACTGGACCAAAGCCAGGCTCCAAGATGGCCGGGCAGAGCAAATGCGTACCGCAGTCGCGTTTATATAGAAAGAGCTCTGAAGACTTACGACACCAAACAGCATCGCAGCGAAATGTGTACAAGAGCGCATAGAGCAACGCGAGAGGGACAGCACGAGGTGAAATGAGAATAAAAAACGAGAAAAACGAGAGAGACAGAAAGAGCGAACTGAGGCCATTAGCCACTGCGAGTTGCCACCGCTCAGTGGTGTTGAATTTCATTTGAGTGTCCGCCCACGACCCTCCGTCGTGGGTACGTCGCCCGTTCCTCACAAGAAAGGATTTGGCCCGTGACGTTTGCTCCTCGCTCTCTCTCGCTCTCTGCGCTCTCATCACGATCGAATCTTAACAAACCACTATTTATTCACCCCGCACATTACTTTTCGCTCTGATTACCTTCTAAAACTTCTTAGCAACGAGTTTTCTAATGCGCCAGTCACTCGGACCTCGGTAGGCCAAAAAATCGCACTCTCGAGTTTTCCTTCGTCACTCAAAGCTCCAACTTTGAATTTTCCCATTTCAATGACCGACTGATCCGATTTCGGAGATCGTGGCACGCGATCGAGGCTGCGTCGTGTGTTAAGACTCAAAACCACCACGAACAACACCAACAAAACGTAATAAATAATAATAAACAAACAAAAAATGACATTAATCAAAAGACTCAAACGACCAAAGAAAAGTAATCATTAAATAATAATAATAATCAACACCAATAGCGACACCAATTGTAGAGTGTACAAGCCCTTTTCACACACGCAACAGAGGTTGTTAATAATTCGTAAATATATTTTTCCATCAGACAAATTTGAGGCTGATTCGGGCGCAAAATTTCACTCGCGTTTTTCTGTCTCCAAGTCCAATGACCCGGAAAACATTGCGCACAGAAAAATCGAGGCTCAAATTCCCATTCTCTTTGGTTTATTTTCATGCCTACGAAATTGTGAATTTTTAGAGACTTTTTTCGTCGTGGAAATGAAACTAAATGAATAGACAGCTCGCGATTGCGTTGGAGGACCAACAATAGATCGAAAAATCAATCGCCCTAAGGGAATGTTGATAAAAATTTAACGTTTCTCTCATTCTTGGCGTGCTGCAAATCGCAAGTCCGCGTGTTTCAGTAAACACATATATACATCTCTATAAAACTGTTGGACGGGGTCACCTGCATTATTAGTTCGAGCGAGAGCACGGGAATCTCGACGCGTCTGCTCTATTTCCGTCGAAATTCCCTCGCACTAAATCACTTAACCATAGAGCAACATCACTCGAACTGTAGCTCGACCCACATCGTCAAAATCCCGTCACCAATGAGGCACGCACCAAATAAAAAACAAAAAAAATCTTTTTGCCAAAAAACCAACATTTTCTCGATAGCGCGAAGCCGCGACTGAAAACGGCGGGAAATAAAAATGATTTTTTTCCACGAATGAATTCAATGGACACTGGAAATTCGATTTTCCGTGCAGAGCAAAGCGTCATTGTGCAAACTTGATGTGAAATATGAAAAAATAATAAAAAAATCTCAAACACGCAGTAATTTCCTACATTTTCGAACATTCGGAACGTCGATTTTGAGAGTTTTCGGACTGCGGTCCATCGAGAATGACAAAAGTATACGACACGCTGGTCGGAAAAGCTTCGAAATGTGCGCAAGTGTTGAAAATATTTTGCAAAAAAAAAACGGAGTAAAAATACCACGTTGAAGCGTAAAAACCGTTGAATTTCCACGACACATAATAATAATCTATGAAACGAGAGTGTAATGCGCCAGCAGTGGGTCAAGTTGGCATGAAAATTGACATACGTACTCACGATAATAGCGTTATTGATTGACGTTACTCACGCGACAACCGTCACCACTGACCATCGCCATTAACACACGATGATTAATATGATTATTAAAAATAATCCGATTAATTGATTATTGTGAATTGATCCAATGCGCCGGATTAAGATAAAGTGAAAATAAACAAAAAAAGAAAAAAAACACCAACGAACCAACCGCAGAGGCAGAGTGTGGTGTAAAAATTCACAAGATTGCAATAACAATTAATTGAAAAGAGAGAAAAAAGTAGAAACAAAAAGACAAAGAATATTCACAAGAGATAAAAAATAACAATCGGTAAACAAACAAGACAAAAAAATCTCAACAACCGCAAATCCATTTCAAATAATCATAATCACGTAATCATGAAGAAAGTATAGGAAACAACGAAAGAAAAAAAAACGATAAACGTCAAAGAAAAAAAAACACAACCCCACAAAATTCGATCCTCTGAAGGATCTTTGGCAATATTATTTGTATACTGAATATAAATATTGAAAAAAAACGGTAAATAATTCGTTGATAGGTACTCATGGTCTGTTTTGTTCGTATACGTGTGCGTGTGCCGCTGCTCTGTCGCAACATCTCTCTTTTCTCGCCCTCTCTTTCATCTTCGAACCCTCTTTTTCTCTTTCTCTCGCTCGCTCTCTCTCTCGCTCTCTCTCTCGCGCGCGCTCTCGCCCCTGACTCCTGAATCCCCTCTCTCGCTAGTTCGCTCTCTGCATTTCGATCGTTTTAATGCCGCGATTGAAAAATCATTGTTTTTTTGTTTCTTTTTCATTCTTTTGCTTCGTCTCGTCATCTTTTTCTCGTCGACTGTTAACAATCCGTTCCCTTTGCTTTTTCAACTGAGAGGGACAAGAAGAAGAGGGATTACGGGGACTCTCGAGTACCCCGCGACCAACGGGGTAGGTTCGAAGTTCACCGCGTCTCTCCTCGTTCAACCCCACCATCTCAATCTCAATCCTCCCGTCGTCCCGAGCTTGCGCTCGCGCGCGCTCTTCGGGATGCTGAAATGTCATTTTACATTCTAGTTTTAGCGATTTAACAATTTTCAGTATTTCAAGCTCAAGAAAATCACCCAACGGCGAAACCCAATAGAATCTCAACACAATTTCAATCCGTACCAAAAAGTTTGGCCATTTTTTTCTCTCAGTCGATCGTTAACCCGAAACAGGAAGTAAAATTAAAAAATATTTTTCCGATTTTATTTTTTCGCTTTCATCGACATAAATATTTGAAAATCAGCCACAAAATTAACAATTTCAAATAATTCGCCCCCCTCTCGCTCACACTCTCTCTCTCTCGCCCTTTCTCAACAAGTCTCGGTGATGACAAAAGAAACTGTGTCAACGACCATAATAAAAAACGTAAGAATACTAGAAAGAGAGAAAAAACACAGTAATTAATAAATTAGTGTGTTGCCAACACCAGTTCGAAAACTTACCCATACTGGCTGGGCAGAACTGCGGGATATCCTGCACGAATACCGGCTGCGAATGGGAATGCTGAAATTACAAACGAAAACGAATTCATCAATTCACGTTATTACGCTATTCGCATGCCAATTAATCACAATGCAAAAATATTGAATTTAATCGATGCGCTTGAGGACGGTCAAATCCAAATGTTTCTTTTCAGTTTTTCTTGCATACAAATTGGTTCACGAGGCCAAGTTCATGAAAAAAGTTGTTACAAATTGACTAACGAACAAATACTCCGAATTCAAGATTGTCCGAAGTATTTTTTATACAATAATCGAAATTTCGAAAAGAATTCACGAGCGATTTATTTGAAAAACTGAATAAAACTTCTTCGATGATACGTAAAAGTGTATGCAAAGTTTTAAGAGGCTTCACCATTTAGAAATCGAAATGTATAATGTTGAAAGTTGGAACTTTTAAAACGCGCTCTTTATGAGAAACTCCTGAAAATTGTGATTTTTATAAATAAATATCTCGATTTCTACATGGCGAAACATGTTAAAATTGGACGAGCTATTAGATTTTACTGTTTTCTGAGTGTATTGCAAATTTGAAGGAATTCTAACGATGGAAACTTTTGCAAACAACGTCCTTAAGCAACAATGACAAAATAGTATTTTCGTCGTACATTTTGGGATCCTCGACGTTTGTGGAAACAGAAGGAAGCGATAAACCCAATTCTTTATGACGTTCGTACGCGATAAAACGCACGTGATTATGCTCGGAAAATAGAGCATGTCGGTGAAATAATTGTGCAAAGTTTTTGTCGAATACTAAGCAAAGTTTTGAGAGAGAGAGGAAGAGAAAACTATGAAAATATGTCCATCGCGTATTTACAGGCGTTGGATTAGGCTGCTGGCATAAGAGAGTTTAGACGTCTGGCCAGACGCGGCAACCATTATATTCGTACGAGCGTTACCCGTCGTTGAGCGACAAAGGCAAAGAAAAGAACAAGAACAAACATCGAGCGAGCTGCGGCTGAATAAGAGAGCAAGAAAGATGGCCAGAGAGTTTTTAACGCGAGGATAACACGAGCGAGTGTGTGCTGTGCAATTTTAGACTTAGGGCCATGACGAAGAAGAAGAAGAAGATGAAGAACAAGAAGAAACGCAAAGACGACGCGGTTCCGAGCAACGCTTGAGCAATTTTGGCTCGATGCCACTCGCAGAAACATCGAGACTTGCAAGTTTTGAAAACTCGAGAATCAGCCAAGACTACACGTGACTCAGAAAGCTCGAGTCTCAAGGGACCACGAGAAACTCCTTCGTGATTCCGATACATCGCGGAGATCCTTCATTTTCACTAACGAACCAAAAACAACCGAGATCCTTCTCGCAGTCGACGAATCTTGCAAGATTTACAACTCCAGCCCAAGATAAATGGTCCAAAAAATGATTTAAAACGTTCTCAACCATGGGGAACCAACTGGAAGCGACCGCGGTGGCCAAATCCACATAATTCTGAATTCTGGCTCGAAGTAATCGTCGCAATTGGATCGTGGATTCTGACAAATAACTCAACAACAAAAAAAACGCAGTTGCATCAATTTGTGAATTCTCTCCTGCACCCACGTGCATCGCGAGCGTGTCAGACGTCGCATAATTCTCTGTACCTCATCGTAGAAGTCATAGCGTTAAAATGTGTCCGCGGTTTTGCTTTCTGTCGCACACGAGCCTCGCGGTTTCTCGACCGACCAGGTAAAGTCCACGATCCTCGAGCTGTTTTATCGATTGACCAATGACATACATCAGAACCAGACACAACCGAGTGACACTGTCTCTGGCAACGGAAAAAACGTATTTCGAAATGGGCGACTCTGCGCGGCAATTTAATGGCGAACACTCCAATTAAGTTGCCATCGAATGTGTGTGCCCGGTTGAGTCGTTCACTTAGGCCCTGCTCGTTTTTATGTCCCCCATTTATCGCTTGACAGAGAAAATCTACTTTTTTTCTCGAGTCACAACCCACAGCCCTTCGCATCGACAATCCATTAACACCTTTTCACAATATTTCTTTTTTCCAACTCTCCACGAACTACTTCATTCTTGCTCTTGATCGTTAGCGATAACGACGCAAAAATCGACAAACCATTTTCTTTTTTTACCATTTTTATTTGTTCAAGGAATTTTTTCTATTTTCATTTTATTTTTCTATCCAATATCAACCGTGCCGGGCACTCTAGCGCATTATCTTCGTTCCCGAATCATCATTGAATCGGTAATTAACGATTTTTCATTTATTATCAATTTTAAGTTGCGTGTGAACCTTGAAAGTGGAAAAAATTACAAAAAATGTCATTTTTTGCTTCGAACTCCCATAAATAGAAAAATTATCGGAAGGAGGACAATTAATTAAATTTAATTTAATTGATTTCGATAATTTTAATAAGTTTTTTAATAATTTAATAAATTAATAATAATTAATAATTTAATAATTTGAATAATTTAATTTAAAAATTAATTACATTTTTCAATTTTATCGAATCGACCAACTGGGACACTCGTTTTTTTGTAATTAGGGTATTTTTTCCCAATATTTACTTTCGTGGGGAAAAACCGTGATTCAGGGGAAACTTTTGGTCTAGAAAATAGTGTCGAATGATGGAATTGTTTCGGAAGAGGCTGAGGCTGCGATGAGGAGTTAATGATCGATCGAAAAGAGCGTGTTCTCGAGCAGAACTGAAAAAATCACTTTTTCCGAAGGAGCGAGAAGAAGGAGAAGGGCAACGGAGATTTCGGCGATTTGTTGGCTGCGATTCAACGACGCAGAAGCCCGGAGATGGTGACAATGACGCGTGGAATGCAAAAGCGCGTTCGGGCTTCGAGAAAGACGGGGTGAGCAGTAGCTGCGACGAGTCATGCAGTAAGCTCCGGAAAAAAAGTATGACGGCGAGCGTCGTCATCGAAAAAGGCCGAACGTGAAAAAAAAGCGAAAGGAATTTCGGTGCGGCGAGATGAAAAGTTGAAAATCATTGTTATTTGTTTGTTCAAACAAAAGTCAAAACTTTGGCTCGTCGATATGGGGTTCGCGTGTTTATTTTGACTGTTGCCTAAAGCCGAAGCTCCTAATGTTTGCTCGCCACCCTCTAACTCGGACGTTAACATCGAGGAGGCTCGTGAAAAATTGATGGAAAAAAAAATTGCCGATCGATGTTCGTTCGTACGTCTGCCTACTTGTTTTTTTTTTCTCTCGCACAAACTTTTCGACAACGAGCAGAGAAAAAAATTGCTCAATTCAACAACTTTCCAAATTCCAACCAACCCGATATTATTTCTTTTATATATGAAAAGGACAAAAAAACTAACAAATTGTCAACTCACTTGCTTGGAGATTGCCCCTTGGTTTTGCCCCCAGAATCGCGAGATTGACGTTTGCTTTTCGGCCATCGATTATGGGGTTGGGGTCCTTGCAAGCCCTTTCCGCTGCAGGTCGGTCGCCCATGATGACCTGTAAACAAAACAATCAAAAAACTAAAAATCCACAACTTGGAATATTCACATTTCATCGACAATTCCATTTAAAAGTTTAAAAAACCCAAAAAAAAATGCAGTATAACAAAATTCAAAAAGGCTGAGATTTTCGACAATCTCGAATCAACCGAACGTCATTAAATTTGAAAAATAAGGAACGAACGTCAATTGCGAAAAGGAGAACAAAAAATACGAGAAAAAGAAAAAAATTCATCGATTTTCGTCGATAAAGATTAAAATTCGTCAAACTTTGGATCACTCTGAAAACATATTTGTTGTTTGAGGGAGTAACAGGTTAGAGCTGATAAATACGGCAGCAGGTCAGATGTTCCATGAGAACAGGTGAAAAAGTTGGGTTTTACATGCGTCGGTATATTGTCGCGATAAGCATATCGGACGATTTGAACGAGGCAAAAAGTGGGGGCTATCGTCATTCGCGTCTTCCGATTATTACCGAAGGCTTTATTCATCGGTTCTTTGGCGCTCGAAGAAACGTGACTGTGACCGGGTTCGGAGACGCACTCGTCTCGCTCAACGGCACACGATAAAACCACCAAGAACCACCAAGTGTTATCGCTCCATGTTTTACGTTGGTATATACCGAACCCACGATCGAGGTGGGCAACTTTTCTACACCGTAACTTATTCCAACAGCAAATGTAAATACGAAACAGCAAACATTATCAACATGAGAACTTTTCAAACACTTTTCACTATCCAATCAATTATTTGCTGCGTTAATTGCCTGGGAAATTAATATCAAAAAATTATTCAAAGCTTCGTGTCTGATTAAAATTTTTAATGACACTGAAGTTCCCAACGTTGGGGCCCAACGAAAAATACAATTCCTCTTTATTTTTGGTTCAATTAAAAACTAAAAATGACCATTTCCGTATCGATTTTTCATTTGAATCCTAAAAAATTATCATTTTATTGTCCTGATTCAATATTCAATAAGAATCGCAAGCTCTGCTCAAGAAAAAACCGAATTTCGTTACATTCCAACGTTGCAAATTTCAACATCGTTATTTTTATGGTCACGAAGAAATTTATGATTTTACGTTTTGAAATAGAGAAATTTACATTTTTTCATAGTGAAATACTTTGAAGTCCGAAAAATTGAGACTTTTTTTTACCGAGGCACGAAAAAAATGAAATTCTTTGACTTGGAAATGTTCCCACGAAGAATTTTTGAAGATTTTCAACTCCCGGAGGGCCAAATTCTTCAGAAACCTCTATGAGAACGTTTCTAACTCAGGGAGAAGTGAAAATCGAGGAATTACCGTTATGAGAAAGATTCGAGGGACGAGCTCAAATTCTGACCGATTTGTCTGCGCAAAACGTGAAATTTCATGACAAAAAAATTCACCATATGTCGAATGTGAATTTTAAATACAAGGAAAAAATTCTAAATACGGTTAATCCGGCGAGAGCCCGAAATGAGATTTGCAACCCAATATTTGCGTCGGAAAAAAGATTAAAAAAGAAAATTCTGATATTTCGATAAATGAAGAATTTGATGAATGAGGAAAAAAATGCTTTTACGTTCTTACGATTTGAAATTCGGGAATTTTTATCACCAGAGACCAGAGAAACACTTGTGAATATATTTATTTTCTTGCATGAAAATAGCTCGAGGTGGTTGCGTTCAGGAGACGAAAGAGGTTGAATAGGTGAGTTAGTTGGATAATGGTGCATGGAAGTTTCCAACGTTGAGGTCCAAGCAAAAATACTTTTTGTTGTAATTTTTAGTTCAATTAAAAAAATAATGACAGTTTTCGTATCGATTTTGGGTTTGAATTCGAAACTGCTAGGAAATAAAAAGAATTTCGTTGATGACACTGAAGTTCCCAAACGTTGGGGCCCAACGAAAAATACAATTTCTCTTCATTTTTGGTACAATTATTATTTTTTTTCATTTGAATCCTAAAAGATTGTTATTTTATTGTCCTGATTCAATATTCAATAAAAATCGCGAGCTCTGCTCAAGAAAAAACCGAATTTCGTTGCAGTCCAACGTTGCATATTTCAACAACGTATTTCGTCGGATTTCAGGGATGGAAACTTCAACATCGTTTTGGATTATGGTAATTTTGGCAATACTTACGAAACCATAGCCTCTACTTTTGCCAGTCTGTCTGTCGGTGATGACAACGGCTTCCTCAATGTCACCGTAAACGTTGAAATGTTCCCTGAGGCTTTTGTCAGTGGTGTGATATGGCAAACCACCGACGAATAATTTAGTCCAGGTGGTGTCCTTCTGTTGTGGCGTAACGCCGGCAAGAGCGCCGAGACTGGAGACGAGCTCGTCCGGCCCTGGAGCACCAACGGTCGCAACCGTACCAACGGCGCTGAGACCCGCGGCACCGGGCATCAACATTCTCAAAATTTTGGCGATTCCGCGGGACGACCGCGCCCTTCTTCCACGAAGAAAGAGAGAGAGAAAAAAAAGCGGAAAGCAAAGAGATGCGAGTGGTTGGTCAGCTGATGAAAATGTCAATGTTCATGAATTCTTCGGGCGAATGGAACGGCGCAGGTCTACCGTCCGTAGTGGGCGCGATTGATGGATCAGAGACGTTTCCGGAGCATTAATGTGAGCATGAAAGTTGGCCTGGAACAAACGAAAAAACAAAAAATTCGTTAGGACTCGATATTTTGCTGCGAATCAAGTTTTTTCAAGTTCATTTCATTTTTACAGATCCAGGTCATTAACATCGAAGACGAAGGAATTGTGGGAGGAAGATTATGGGGAAATAAGAGATCGGAGCGTCTCGCGAGGCTCTGCCATGGGCAGATGGTCGACGGGAGGCACGTTCGGGGTGGAAACGCTCAAAAAGTTGGCCTCAAATTTCCAAAGGTGGACGAACCCTTGCCGCGGTTTTGCGAGCGACTTAATTCTCCGCCTGAAAAGATCCTCCCGAAACATCAGTTTCGAGAGGCTTTCGTGACTCTGTGCATTACCGATCGCACATGTGCTCGTACCGGAGCAGCGTGTACACACACGTGGAATGGTCTAATCGCGTTCTCTAGACGATCGGGACATTGACCCGGCTCTTCAGGGGCCGAAACATCCAATTTTAACTACAAACTTGAATGGCGACCACAAGAGAAGTGTATTGAGAAATAAATAAGATGGAGAGTTGCGAGAAAAACTAGAGCGTCGACTTGGGCAGCGAGGGAATAGAAAAAACGAAAGTTTCATCGTTCAGAAGCGAAAGATACGAAGCTCGTAAACATGCTGGGTTTGCAGGAGCTCAGAATTTCGTACTGGTCGGAAGAAAGGGCCAGGGAGTCTGGTGAATCAGGCCCAAACCAGCCCGAAGGGTCCTATCGAGCTTACCTCTCTCGTACTCTCTATTTTTCCTTTTTCCCTCATTCGCTCCCTCCCTCTCGCTCCCTCTTATTGTACCCAGAATGGCCTTGGCAAGGGTAAGGGGTGTCTATAGTTGTACAAGGCCCGGGTTTTCTCCCACCACATCGAACGGTTGAGAGTAAAAGAGAGACGAGGAACTGACGGGGCCCCGAGAGGCCCAACGAACCGTCAGGGCCTCGATGGTTCCTCCTGCTGTTCCCGATCCCTAAACGGCAGCTGCTTTCGGCTCCGGCTGGGCTGTTTCACTGCTGCGCGCTCCTTCTCCCGCTGCAGAACCGGTGCACCACGTATAATAATCATATATTGTCCTATGTATTTGTAATGCCTACACCAACAGATATTATGCTCTTCATTTATTCCCGCGCATACGCGAGGACGCGCGTATACCAACGTTTTTCTCTATCATCCTCCTCGCGCACATTCAACACTCTCGCAAGACTCGTGCCCCCTCGCTACCTGAGAATAAAACCCCGAGACGATGCGACTGCGACGATGCAACACGTCAAAACGTTCTGCACGTATATACAAACGTACGGACCAAAATCTCGTGTGGTTCGGAATTACTAAAAGCAGGCTATCCGGACCAGGTCCTGCACAAGGAAACCCCCGAAGACCTCACGATGCTTTGACACTGAAGTTCCCAACATTGAGGTCCAACAAAATACTTTTTTTCTTCATTTTTTGTTCAATTTCAAAAACAGTGACAATTCTCGTACCGATTTTTGTTTGAATCCAAAAAAACGATCTTTTTATTGTCCTGATTAAATATTAAGGACGTCGTATGGCGACGATCGAATCTAAATGTTCGTTTTCAGTTTTTCTTACATACAAAGTGGTTCGCGAACCCAAGTTCATTAAAAAAAAATGATGCTGAAATTTGCAACGTTGGAACGCAACGAAAAATATTTCAATTTATTGATAATTCGTTCAATTTTCAATGTCATTCCAAATCTTTAAGCCAATATGCTTTTTGGATGGCAAAAATCGATCGTTTTACCATCGTAATTACATTCTGCGCTTGAATTATTATTTTTGCTAAGGATGAAAAACGAATTTAGTTGCATTCCAATGATGCAAACTTCAGAGTCATTATAAAAAGTTGTTACAAATTCACCGAAGAACAACATACTCTAAATTTAAGATTGTCCGAGGTAATCTGTATTTTTTATACAATAACCAAAATTTCGAAAATATTTAACGACCAATTTTTTTGAAAAACTAGATAAAGCTACTTCGAAGTTGCATAAAATCGTATGCAAAGTTTTAAGAGGCTTCGCCATTTAAAAATCGAAATATTTAATGTTGAAAATTACAACTCTTAACACGTGCTCTTATGAGAAACAACTGAAAATTGTGATTTTTATAAATAAATATATGACGTTGAGGTTCGCATCGTTTCAATGCAACGAAATTCATTAATTTTGTGGCAAAACTCTTGATAAAAATGTACAATGTTATTACAATGATCAAACGATCGATTTTTGCGGCCCAACAACGAAAAATTTCCATGTTTTATAAAATTGAACAAATTATCAATAAAAATAAGTATTTTTCGTTGCATTCCAACGTTGCCAACTTCAGCCTCATAATAAATATCTCGAATCCTCTTGAAATTGCGCGAGCTATTAGACGTCACTATTCTCTTTGTGATGTAAAAATTTGAAGGAATTCTATCGATAGAAAATTTTGCATACAACGTCCGTAATTAAGAATCGTTAGGTCTGGTCAAGGAAAAAACAGAATTTCGTTGCATTCCAACGATGCAAACTTCAACATCGTTCGAGACTTGGTCTTAGGAACGAAAGTTCGAGCACTCGTACGAAACTACGCGCATGAATCAACGAATCCAATGAAAATTCTCCGCGTACAAAGAGAGAGAGAGAGCGGATTACGCGAGCCCCTGAATCTCGTGAGAGGGATGCGTCGTGGAAAAATAATAATGGAACGCATTCGAGCGGAGAAAAAGGAGAGTGTACGGGAAATTTCTACCCCCGTAGGCAACGCACGTGTTGGCAGGAAAAAAAGACACCATGACGGGAACAAGGGTGAGTTTTCCATGGCACTGCTTTTTTTTTTTTTAATGATTCTTATCGAGGCCTCCCCAGAATTCAACGCAGCGTAGCCAAACTCTGGCTCGTGGCTCCTTGGAACACAACGTCAGAAAACGGCTGTTATTTTTTTCCTTTCTCAACGATCCTCCTCCTTTGCATTGCCTTCGTCTGCTGGCATCGGTTTCGCCGGTAAAGGGGAAAATTCAACAGGAAGTAACCTACATGTGGGCACAAGTTCACTGTCCGGAAAATTCTCCCGAGTTCCCCCGTCGACGCAGACCCCACGTGCGAGACCTCGCGGGAGGGTAAAAAACAGAGGGTGCCTGCGCGCCTTATAATCATCGAATGTGCAACGAATTTACGGCCGCTCAGACCTTACAATTTACCATCATGATCCCTGCCTTGGAAGCCTCACAACGTTTCGAAATATTTGTACGAAAATCGCATGAATGATCGCGAGAAATTTTCATTCAGCTGCTGCTTCGTTCGCGTTGTACAATTTATGGCTTCGAGTCTTTCCAATTTAATGCTCGAGAAAGTGCGAGAGAGAAAATGTTTATTTTGGCGTGGATGAGATTCGATCGATGGGCCAATTATTCCTCGTACTTTTCGGTCCCTTCGAAATAATCGACACGTCGAAAATATCACAATCGAACACATTTGTACGGTCCATGTAACTTTCTTTCGTTTCCCGAAAAAAAAATCGGCGGCGAGAGACTCGCGAACGGTCTCACGAACGTAATTTATTCGGAGGCAATTAAACAGACACAAAATTAATTTTTCTCAGGCGAATAATGATGAAGGAACTTAACCAAAGCCTCAGAGATCCCTTTGAAAATCTCGGATCTCGTGTTTCGTTGGTAAGAATCGCGAAATCGTGGCAGCAGCGTGGCAACCCTTCTCCGTTTGGTTTATTAATAAACATGGCGGAGAAAAAGCACGTGCCCGGAGCTGACGAGACAGAATTTGAAGCAGAAATTCTGCGCAAAGTGAAATAACGTGTGTATCTCGATCGAATTTAATTTGTTGTTGTTCGGAAATTTTTATTTTTCATTCCCGCGAGATTTTCTCGTCGAGACGAAAATGTCGAGCGAGAATTTATGGAATTAGTGGAAAATCCTGAAAACCATAGCAATCGCAAACGTGTGACTGATTTCCTTTGTGGAAAAAGTTCAAGTTTTTGTTTGAGTTTCGGTGGATGTATCGCTGTTACGACTAAGACTAGGGGGGCAAACTTGAACAAAAGGTTCTTGAGGGATTGCCCCGAGGGTCTCAGCCAGGTGTTGGCACTCGGAAGGGTGCAACCCTCCCGCAGATATATACATCAATGCTCGTACGTATTGCCCCTCTCCGTAGCCTCGTCCCTCCCACGAAAAACCAAAACTTTTACGACGCAAAACTGTACACGAGCCTGTTCAACAACTTTCCGACGTTGACACTTTTCAGTGGGTCGTAGTGAGTCGAAAAACCACCGCAAATCTGGCAATGCCCGATGGAAATTCCTAGAAAACAAATTTCCAACGCGAGAGGCTCGTTTGCCAAACGAGCCAAATAATAAATCGTCGCTCGAATTCTTGACAACGAAACAATGTTGCATCGTGACGAATTCAAGACCAGAGACAATGGGACTTTTCGTATTTTTGCCAACAACGCGAATCATTCCCAAAAGTGTTTTTCGGCTCGGACAATAATTCAAAATATTTACAACCGATGCATTTTTTTCCTAGGAATGCCATCCAATGGAATGGATTCGTTACTTTGTATTTTAATCTCTAGGAAAGTTTTATTGAACATTTTATTGGGGGTTGCAATAAAAATAAAGCGAAAATAGTTTAATGAGCAGAATTTGAATTTTTATTGAATGGAAATGAGTCCAAGTGGGAAAAACTGGAAATAAAAATGTAGAAAAAGTTTTTGCACGTCGCGATGATTTTTTTTATCCCGAAAAAAACGAGACTCGAGCATTTCGAAAAACACGTGCAACGTTTTATTTTTCTCGAGACAATTTATCAACGATATTTATCGTGAATAAATGAATTTCGGAAGCGAATGCCGATTTTTCACCCTCGAAAAAGAGACTTGGCAGTAATCTCGGTTAGTCGGAATTAGAGACGCGTTATATTTAGCCAGCAGCGAGAAAAATTTGTATATAGATATATAAGGAAAGTTTGAGCCGCTCGTCCCGAGACGCTCTGCGAGACTATGCGATATAAAGAGCGAAAGAGAAAGAGATAGGAACGCGGGGGTGTATGCGAAAGAGAGACAGAGACAGAGAGCGAGAGAGCGAGAGAGAGAGCAAAGTCTTTTGGACCCAGGGTAATTCCCGCACTCGCGTAAATCACCAGTGCCTCAGGGAAATACGAAGAAGCAGGGGAAGGGAACTCGATATTTCTGTGCGTGTGAATTCACAGGCCTCTGAATACTGCGGAAAGAAATGTCGTCCGTAGATTCAGCCGCAACTGTGTAATCATTTTTCTATACGACCACGAAAAATATTAAAATTCAACAAGATTATAAAACTCACCGAGTTCTCTCACAGAACTTGTGCGCGAACGAGGTCGAAGTTGCGTTTATAAAATTACAACAACTCAATTAATTGTTGACGTAATTTTAACGTAGAATCCAAATCACACTTTTTCGTATTTTCCTGCAGCAAAATTTAAATCCACACAGAGATTATCTCTCGAGGCTTGAGATCAATCGGGCACCCACGCTTGTTGCACAAATTGGATATTTCATAAAAAAATAATAAACGTATACGCGTTGGTTTTGGATTTAAACAACGATTCAGTTCCGACAACAAAAAAGACGAACAAAAGGAGAGAAAAAAGCACGAAACAGCGTCGACGATTAATCAATCCTCGTGACTATTTAATTTACGAGTCAAACTTTCCCCACGCGAGTTTCCGATCCTTTTATCAACAATTATAGCGACCTTTTTTTTCCTCAACGTTTTTTTATTCGATTACGAGCCTTTTACGAATTCTCGAGCTCGCGCACACACCCGACTGTTACGAAGGTCCACGTGCGAATGCCGATCAAGGTTTGAGGCAACCGCGATCTTCGCTGGTTCGCCGGAACCTCCTGCCTCGAACAATCTCATTGGATATCCCCCAAACCCTCTCCCCTCACATTCCCACCTTCCCTTTCTCATCTGTTTCGTTTCGTCGTCGATGCTCCGCGTCGTCGTACCCACAGACGTCCTACTCCGATCCTACCCAAACGGCTTTTCAGTGCCGTATTCGTTCCCATTTTCCTTCGGGTCCCGTTTCCATTTCAACAAAACCCCGAAATTTTACTCATTTTTCTCCAAACTTTTCAAACCTCCAAAAATTTATTTTTCTTCTCAGGCTTTTCGTATCTTTTCATGATTTTTTTCACATCCAATTGTCATTGTTTAAATGTCAAAAAAATCTGGTTCGTAATTTTCAAAATTAATTTCCAAAATCGCAGGAAACTCGAAAAATTTTGCAAAAAATTTTACGTAAATTAAATTTTTATTTAATTAAATTGACAGTTTGCGAATTTCTTTTTTTTTTTTAATAAAAAAATGGAATCGACTCGTAAAGTTGGTAAAAAAATTGGTTCGTAATTTTCAAAATTAATTTGCAAAATCGCAGGAAACTCAAAAAATTTTGAAAAAAATTTTAGGTAAATTAAATTTTCATTCAATTTAATTGACAGTTTGCGAATTTCTTTTTTTTTTTAATTAAAAAATGGAATCGACTCGTTTTTTTTCATGCATCGATTTTGGGCTCGATTTTGGAAAAACTTTTTTGTTTTTGTTGTAAATTGTTGCAATTTTTCGTTTGCGAGTTGTTACGGAGTAAAAGAATGTTTTGAGGGGTAAAGATAACGGGAAACGATGCAGGGCAAGAAAAATGTGGATTTTTGTGGACAAAATGAATTGATTGAGCAGGCGACGAGAATTTTGGATTGTAAAATAGAAAAACGAGGAGATCGGGAGTGAGAAAAAAAAGCTTAGCGTGCGGGGACCAACGAGAAGTCCAACAAGTCGAGGTGGTGGTCTTTTACGGTGTATCAGCTGTTCGAATAATCGTTGGACTCGGTTGGGCAGCTGTTACATCTCGTTCTTGTTGTTCGGGCAACACGAACCTGGAACTGAGCCCAACGGAGCCCCGTTTCTTGGGTTTTTTAGTCGTTTTGCTTGTATGCGTTCGATTCGTTATACAAAAATCAAGCGGGTCACAAATCAGCAGAAATCTTGAGGCGCCACGTGCCTTGGAAACGTCCGACATGAATTTTTTCGGTCTCGCGAATCTGCCTTGAAAATCGAATGAATAAATTTCAAGGATTTTCATCTCGTGGATTTAGATCGATCGATTTGCCGATATTTAGCTCGTAAAATAATTGAAAATATTTCAGGAAATAATTCGAGGGCCAGGGAGACCGAAAACGAGACACAAAAATATCGAAATGATCGTCTTGCCCTGCGCATAGACAGTTACGCGCCAACAGCATTTACACACATATGGAAATGTACAGTGGCAGGATATCATCATCCGCGCGTTATATTCGAGAGAACCCGAACAGGACCAAGAATAAGAGAGAAAGAGAGAAAAAGGGTAGAGAGGCTTTGGATGGAGGAAAATGAGGACGAGAGAGAGGCGAAATTAAAGCGAAGAGACCCCATAGGTTCGTGGCACGCGCTGCCAGCTGCCCCACAGCTGTCTCTTCTGTCGTTTCCCCCCATAAACCGAGACGAAGAAGGGGAACAAAGTACCCGAGACACAGAGCGAGACAGACGAAAAAGATCGGCAGCAGAGACCGCGGCATAACAGAAAAGCCAACAACTCGCCTTTGCTAAGTTCCAGCCCTCGGCTTATGCAGTCCCATATACTCGAGCGTGTGCATATGCACGTGTACGCACCAAGCTCTCTCGCGACGAGCCACAAAAATTCACCGACTATCGACCAACGTATTATTTATTTTTTCCTCTTTCCCTAATTATCGCTCGCTGCTTCCTCGCCAACCGCACCGTCTCAGCGTTGTTCAAAAAACAATATCGAACAAATTTTGGCGACCAATCATTTTTTGAAAAAAATTGACGATTTTTGTACGCCACACGATCAAAATGTTCGACGTTTTTTCTGGCCTGGACAAAATGCATCGAAAAAAAGCTCAAAACCCAAAAAAATCGAGCGCCCCACGTGCATTTTGTGCATTAAAAAGTGTAGACAAAAAAAATCATTTCCTCCACACAAAACTTCCTGAAAGTATTTGTTTCCAACTTTCAATTTTTTGTCCACTGACCCGCATGCTTCTCGCATCGGATGTAGGGAGATCCGAGGTTCTCCGGTATCAAGCGAGGAAGTGTCGAAAAGTGAAGAGTTGTGGGGAGCAAAAACCCACCGGAACTCTGATGGAAACTTTCACGTCGGAGCTCCATAAAGACAAGAAAAAACAACATTCGCGTTGCGTCACGTGCGTATGCGATATAAATATGAGTTACGTGCACGAGAACTGACACTCAGAAGGTCGTAAGTGTTGAAATGTGCATTTGAAAGAGTCGCGAGTCGATGAAAAAGCAAAAAATTCCAAGCATTTCGTTATGGACGAAAAAATTTCGTCCTTTCCTATGAATTTCTTTAGATCGATGACAAAATTTCAAGCTAATTTCGTCGTTCTGAGTACGCGATCGAGTAATTTATGCGACCGAACCGAAAGGGCGGTAGCGAGCGCCGTTGAACGAGTTCCTTTTTATATTTTTAACGCTGCACTAAAAGCTGCACCAGTGGGACATTTGAGGGACTTTGCATTTGCGGTTTCTCATCCGGCCTCGTGAAGAGTCTCTTTTTCTGTGGACGAGATCAACATCACAGGAAATAGTGCTGTTTCCTACCGAAGTGCGCGTCCTAGAGGGCTCCATGGTTTACGCAAGCAGGCTATTGAGTTTCGGCATTGAGTACTAAAAAAAAGGGGGAGGCATAAAAAAGACAAAAAATAAAAGACGAGGATGAGGTGAAACGAGGCGGAGACACCGCGTCAGTACGAGCTGACGAGAAGAAAAAAAAAGAGAGACTGAGGGACAAGAAATTTTTACTGTGCCGGAAACACAAGGGCGTTCAACCCTCGACGAATCCTCTCCATACGAAAATATGTAAATTTAGATTTAAAGGGCCACACATTAAGATGCAGTCCTCATTTTTGAATATATTTTTGTAACGTTTTATATGAGCTGCAAGGGCTCTTCGAAATTTCGAAGACTCGTCAATAACGTTTTTAGCCGTTTTTTTTTTTTTCATTTTTTTATTTTCTCATGGTTCTTGGATGAGATTTTATTTTCGATCGATGCTCCGAAACATCGTCCCATGCGTTTGACACCTTAAACTACTTCCACAACTCGCTAAAACCATCTTTTGCTCGGAGGCTCTTCAATTATAATGAGACAATGCCATACGCGTGCGAAATCCGAGAGAAAGAGATGGAAAGTCGAGAGATGACACACGCACGCGGCCTTCTCGAAATAGACATTAAGGAAAGATGCTGCGCGCTATCTCGGGTCGAAAATAAATCAGTTTCTTCCACAAGAGTTTAACGACGATTGGCCACGAGTTTAGTCGATAGAAAAACGACTATTAAGCCGCACCTACGAGACTATGGATCGAACCGACCAGTTCAGAGTCTTGAAAAATCATTTTTACAGGCGATATAAGACGATAATAGATTTATTATCTATTCATCTTTATTACAGAGCATGTGGTTTCGAACTAGGAACAAAAAAGCTTCTCAAATCGACGTAGAAACACGAGGTTTCGTATTTCATTTAAAATTCGCTCTCCGAATCGGAATATCCAACTTTTTCTCTCAGTGTAAAAAAAAAAAACAGTGTCAAAAACTTTTTTCCGGCTCTATCGAGACTCAGCGACACCGACGAGCCTGCGAACGTTGTTTTTTTCTACTTCCTACCACAATTTTTTCGTTTTCCTTTCCCGAAGCGAACAAACTTCACGAATAACAAAAAAAAACTTTTTTCTATATTTTTTTTGACACTATGATTCATTGTTGTAAATTACACACATTTTGGTAAATATCGGAGAGGCCGATCCAAGTTTTCATCGTTTTTCACGCGACTATTTTCTCGGGGGACACCTTAAAAGAATTCAACAATTGGCTGTGCCACTCGAAAGCGAGGAAATGTGTCACGATTCGTAGCATCTGTGTAATCGACCATACAATTGTGCAAACAATCGGATGCTAGGGAGGGGAGAACTCTCTTCGTTCTGTTAGAAAATTGTGAAGTTATTCGCGTGTGTATAAAAAAAAAATAAAAAATTATTCGTGTGTTAGAAATTGATCCAACATTTATTCACCGCCAATGACAAATTGAGCGTTTTTTATATTTTTTCATTTTTTCCACCTCGCGTAAACATTTCGAATTATTTTTATATCATCATTTGAAAAAGAAAAAACAAAAATGAATGTGTAAGAAAAAAAATTGGAATCGAAAATAAATTTAAATGTTTACATGTGAAAATATTCGAAAAAATAATTTTCGTGCTCGTCCGCAGGCTCTTTCAAGTTTTTCTCCGTTTCCGATCTCGCCCCTTCCTCTCGGTTTTCGTGCAGAATTTTTGTTGGTGTAAAAAATGTCGCAAAATTCGTTATTTCCAAGTTTAGCCAATTTTCAGAATTCTCGTGATCGCTATTACGATAAAAATAAAAAAATTGCGTGTGTTTTGACTTTTGCTTATCATAATTTTTCGTGACAGGCTCGTTGATTCTTCCCTCAATCAAATTATCCCATTGCCCGGACTTTCGTAATCGCCGCTTCGGTCGCTCCGATTCACGCTCCGGAAGCTCTCCCTTCACCAGAAACGCCGCCAAATCCTTGTCCATCATGTCATCCTCATTCTTCCATGCATCTCGCTCCAAAAGCTGCCAAAGACGCTTCCCGAAAATCCAACTCAGGGAACGTCGCTCTTCCTCGGTAAATCGATCATTTCGCAGCTCATCGACAACCAAAGGAATTAATTGCAACACACGATCCGTGTCGATCGAGTCGCCACCCGAATTTGACGGGGACAACGATCCATCGATCGGATTTGAAATCGGCAGCGAGGGAGTTTCAATGTCGAGCACGTTAACGTCCGATGTATCGAAATCTGCAGGACCAAATTTTCACGTTTCGTCATTTTATTCGTGAATTCGAGAATCGAAAAATTTGGAGAGCGAAGAAAAATCGTTTCCTGCAGGAAAATTATCTGCGAAATTTCGTGGTCGATATTTTGAAATATGATGGAAATTTTAATTATAAAATCGTCAGCATTTTAAAATTAGCGAAATTTGGATGGAAATTTTAAGGAAAATATTGTGATGGCGAATTCGTCGGATTTGTTGGCCCGGGAAATTTAATTGTTCTGAACATTAATGAAGAAAAAAAAACAAGAAATTTCACAGTTAATTGCTTTCGTGTGGAATTATTCATTTTTGTTGCGTACCTTGCGACTGGGTAGCGTCGAGACTGAATTTCATGGGCGATTTGGGCACGTCAGCAGTGGGGGGATCGACCCGATTGATTTTCTTTGGTCTCGAAAGCATAAATTTCATGTAAACAAACATAATCGGTACGTTGTCGATCGTTTCTTGGTCGAATTCCGGCTCGTCAAAGTCCAAGAATTCCCTAAAGCTGAGTTTCATGATTTTGTTGACTAAAGTATTTCTCGTTTCGAGCATGGACCGTTTGGCTTGGATGAGGGGGAATTGATTTTTTTTCTTGGGGATGAAATCCTTCGATGTGTTTCGCCAGCCAAGTCGATGCAGATGATCGTTCAAGTTCGGCATCCTCGCGAGCTCCTTGTAAAGTCTTTTCCGAATTTTTGCCAAGCGACGATCATTTTTCCACCAATCGATTCGATATTCTCCAGACTCGATGAGGCTCGCCTGGTCCTTCAGGATCTCATGCTCCTTGACGCTCTCAAAGACTCGCTTACCGAACGCCAAAATTTTCCGGTGACTTTCGTCCATCGATTCCGCGACCTCGAGCAACTTTTCAGCCTCGCGAGACTCGTCATCGTCTCTGTGAACTTTTATAACACGACCGTAGCGTTTGTGACTCTCTGAATCGGAGCTTTCAGGCTCAAAGTCCTCGATACTGACACGAAATCCTTCTCTACGCGGGTAATTCTCAGCGCACACCAAAACGCTCACACACGTCGCGAATAACAAACAAATTATTTTTATTTCCATTGCACAACTTCCACTACATTCAAATTTTATTCCAAGCGATTTAATCCACATCCATGTGACTCACAGCACGAGGATTCAATCTCCAGGACTGTCCAGTCTACGCAGACACAGCAGGTGGACACTGTCGCCCTCGAAATCCCTAGAAATTTTATCTCGCGCATGCCCCAATACGTCTTTATTATAATTATAATCCGTACGGACACGAAATCATCGTAAACAAACGGTTCAATTCGAAAGACACATCATGACGAAGAAAAAAAAAAATTTTCCTAATAATTATCCAAAAACGAGAGCAAAAACGTATTTATTTTGCTGGACTCAAGAAAAAGTGTCTCAGCTCGACGAAAAATAATAAAAAAATAAAATAAACAATAATTAATTATTATTTCTGAGAAAATCGACTAAGAAAATTGCGATCAACTATTTATTGCTCGAAATAACGAAATAAAGTCCACTACAACGAAAAATGATGAATTTTTAGGTCTAAATTTAAGGAGATTTAAGGACCAAATTTGAAACTAACGAAATTTTTTCTTTATTTGTTGTCTCTCCACGGAAAATTCATAATGTAAAAATAATTGAAAAAGAAATGAAGAAAAAATGATTTTTTATGTTTAGGAAAATCGAGCGACCAAGAAAATTGGGATCGAGGGGCCATTTATTGCTCGAAGTAACAAAAAGTCCATTACAACAGAAACTTAAAGAAATAAATACGAAAAATAATAAATTCTTACGTCTAAATAAATCGAAGCACGAGGTCCTTGGAGATTAAGGGACCAAAATCTTCTCAAATACAAAAAAAATACGATTTTTTTGTTTTTCTCTGTAAAATATTATCAACAAGCGTCAATATTTAGTAAAAAAGAAAAAAAAAAAGAATAAATGTTCCGAAGACTCAGTTCGGCAGGAAGCCATTGACGCTTTTGACGCGAGACGTAAATTTTGCTTCATTAGGCAAGTTCCGTGACCTCCCAAGCGGAAGGTTGGACGGCCACGATCTGGAGGACGGTGAAAACGAGCCGGAGGCAAGATCATCAGAGGAGACGGAATCGAAATAAGGAGGAAACTGAGTATAAGCGAAATTTTGTAATTCGCCATTGAAATTGGACGAGGGATTCGAGAATTGTGGAATATCAAGGACGTTTCTGGTTTGCGTAGGGAATCCCGTGGGTTGTGGGACCGTCGACGTTTCCGAAGCGGGTATTTGAGTCGGTACCCCATAGAATTGTGATGGTGGACCATAAGATTGAGATCCTGGTGGAGAGTTTTGCAAGGGAGGCCCGTAGGACGAAGGAATCGAGCCGGAAGTCTGCGGATGAGGTGAATTGTACGAGGACGGAAATCCCGAAGGATTTTGCGGCGACGGAATGTACGACGGGGCGTACGGACCGGAAGTTATCGACGGTTGTCCGTACGACGGGGAAGGCGAGCCATAGGAACCGGAAGGAAAGCCTGGGAACTGCCAGGACGAGCCACCGAATGCTCCAGGAAAGCTCGAGGCCCAGATCGACGAGCCAGGACCAGAAAACGCCGGACCATAAGTCTCCTGAGGCAAATCGTACGTGATTTGCACGTTTCCAATTCCCTGCGGTCGTCCACCGTAATATCCCGTGACGTCACTCTGCGTATTGTTTTTAACTTCCGTCCGATTTGGGGCGATCGTCGTCAATTCCGCCTCAGGAAAATCCGCAATCGGCGGACTCATCGTCGTTGCAACGGGTCTCTGAGACTGCCGACGAACTGGCTCGATCGGAACGTCCTCCACGACCTTTCGAAACACAACCAGCTGACAATTACGACGGACTCGATTTAAGGACGCGCGTCTGCGGCGACGGTCAAATCTAAATGTTTCTTTTCAGTTTTTCTTACATACAAACCGGTTCGCGAGCACAAGTTCTTAAAAAAAAAGTTTTTACTAATTGACTGAATGACAAAATCCTCTCAATTCAAGATTGTCCGAGGTAATTTGTACTTGTTATATAATAATCAAACTTTAGAAACAATTTTACAAGCGATTTATTTGAAAAACTGAATAAAACGTGTTCGATGTTGCATAAAAGCGTGTACAAAGTTTTGAGAGGCTTCACCATTTAGAAATCGAAATATTAAATGTTGAAAATTGCAACTTTTAACACGCGCTCTTATGAGAAACGACTGAAAATTGTGATTTTTATAAATATCTCGACTTCTACATGGTAAAACCCCTTAAAATTGCGCGAGCTATGAGAAATCACTACTCGCTTTGTGTGATGCAAATTTAAAGGAATTAACACAATAAAAAAATCGAAATCTTTTGAAATTTTCATTATTTTTCTTTTTACTCCTATTTTCATTTTTATTTTTTCAGGGTTTTTTATGAACCAATTATGCGGGAGGATCGAGGGGGACGAATGGAAGATTTAAAGAGCAAATACCTCGTTTTCGTCCTCCTCCTGCAGTTCGATGTCTTGGCGTTTTTTCTTTTTGATTTTATTTTTAATTTTCGTTTTGTCTTTCCTTCGTTTTCGGTCGTCGACGAAATCGACCTCGTTCTGCTCGTCTTTCATGAATTTATCAACAAGTTCAGTGTTGCTTGGAGCAGAATGATTTTGGGCTTTTATTCCGGTCTCCAATTGGCTTTTTATGAGGTGCAAAAGGCTCGTTAGATCGTTGATCGATTGTTGCACGCTGTACGAGGCTGTGACGTAAGGATAAGGATCGTACGAGGCAGCCACGAAAGGATTCAACAGTCCTGACGGTGGCGAGAGACTCGGAGACCCCGAAACTTTTGCCAAGTTCGCCAGACTCGCCATATTCGAATGAGACAAACCTCCGCCGAGGTTTAGACCAGCGAGCAACTCGAATTTAGGGATAAAAAATTTCGCTGCTCGCCTCGATGTTATGTTCTTGCTAAAAGCCTCTTTCAACTTTGACGAATTTGAAAGAAGTTCGTGCAATGAAAATAACGATGAATTTAGGTGGGACGTACTTTTTGGCAGATCGTCTTTAGTCCTTGGCATTAAACTTTCTTGGGATTCGGTCAACTTGCCAAAAGTTTCACATTTGACGCCTGTAAGCAAGTGAAAAATTCAGTCGGCGTCGTTCAAACGGAGTGTCAATTTTTTTGCCTTTTTTCATTCTCAAAAACTCCCAAGGAAAAAAAAAAATAATCGTTCGTTCAGAATATAAATTAATTAATTGTTCACGTAATTTTCATTTTTCCATGAATTTTAAAACCTGCCGAGCTTGAGCATCAGGCCAGTGTCGAATTTTCCGGATAATCGTACGTCAAATTTGACTTTTCAATTTATTTTCATTCAAATTGGAAAAAAAAAGAAAATTCAGACGCTCGATCGTTCGGAAAAACTCGAATAAAAGTTTTTTCGGGCGTCCTCAATATTTCTAGAATTTAGACTGAACGAAAAAAACGTTGAACCTGAATTTTTTCTTTAAATATAAAAACGGAACGAAAAAAAATGTGAAACGCGATTTTCTGCGATCGGAAAAGTCAACTTGAACCTTATAAAAGTTCGATTCAGTCTCGCCGCGGTCTTGGTAAAAAAAAATGCACCGAGAATCAACTTGCCATTGTTCAGGAGACTCAGAATCAGGAACGACAATACGAAGCGTGACATTTTCACAGGTTAAAGTTTCTGGCTAAACTGAGGTAAAATAATTCATCACGAAGACTTAACATGAGGATTTTTCATGCGGGCTGTGATGTATTTCGCCCTCATGTGATCTAGAGAAAGTGAATATTTTCGTATTATCAGAACAAAGGCTCCGTAACGTTTCCCATTTCCGGGACACGCAGTGTCGAAAGTTTCCGAGAGAAAGTGTCGCTTTTGCGAGTGAAAATAAAAACCGTATCTAATCCTTCGAAAATATCGATTTTTCGTTCGAATCTGAAAGAGGTTTCCGCGGCATTAGCTCGCACAACGAGAATCAACCAATGACGTGTACTTTCGCGATGTAAACACATCTGTCACGTGTGTCAGCGAATTTAGCGAGTTTGAATGTTTTCTCGCGTTCGCGTGCGCATAAAGCCCGCGCTCAGTTCCTTCGATCCCTTCGTAATTTGTAATAACCCCAAAAATGTTCGAGCAAACTCAAGAGACTGAAAAACCGGCAGAGCAGATCGTCGAATCGGATTTTAGCAATCCAGAAATGCAGGAAGCGAGAGCTTTCCTACGAGAAAGATTTCTTCGCGTTATCACGGGCATCGTGGGTAAGATTTTCCATGTTTTACGAACATAACCTCAAACTGCATTCGCGCAAAAATTGCAAATATTCACGAAATTTCAAAAACTCACTTTCGTGAGTTTTTCAAAACTGTTTCATTCCCATAAATATGAATCTCGTTCGTTTTTTTATCAATCATCCACATTTAATGGCCCCAAATTAGTTTTTTGGCGAGAATGAAAATCAAATGAGCGTTCAATGACAGAACGTTCGTCGTTTTTTCATCAAATCGGTGACAGAAACGACCATTGTGCACATCAACGAAATTTTCTCACGAGACACTGTTTCGTATTTCTCCTGAACTAGGCAAACCTGCAGAATTCACGCTCTACGAAAACGTCAAACTCAGAGGTGAATTCCGTGGCAGTGACGTCCTCGGTAAAGACCTTTTCGTCAGATACTTAGAAACTACGTTAGGAAAAGTTCCAGAAGCTGTTCTCAGGGCAAACGATATTGTTCACTTCACCGTCGAGGATATCGTCCCCAAGAAATGAGAAAAATATGAATATTTTGCATTTGTGTGAGTTTTTCTGCCGATAAAACTATTTTTTTAAAAATGTAGTCGTTAAGCAAAAAAATTGACGACACTTGGCGAAAAAGTGTCGCATCTTCATTGTGTACAAAGTTTAATAAGTTAAAAATGGATTAACTTGTCGATAAAATTATATAATGACATGTGTTTATTGGCCTCGACGAATTCTCTGCGTTGATAATTTTTTGGCTTGAAAATTAAGAAAAAATGATAAAGAATCTGAAAAATTCTCGACATGGACAATTTTTTGAGAATCTCTTTTCTCTCCTTTGGCCTCCGTCTCCGATCCACAGTGACGAGGAGTGAAAAAAACGTTGAAATCGATTGTCACAGGAATTTTTTAATAATCTCGAGTTTTTAGGAATTTTCAATCAATTTTGTGAGTCAAAATTCCATAAAATGGGTGAGAGCTCGAGAAAAATGTTTGTGGCTTGTTTTTTCGATTGTTGGTCCAAGAAAATGTTTCGTATTTGTTGTAGAATGAGATTTGGTCACGATAATCAATGAACCGGAGCTCAGGATGCCTGAAGATTATTGAAAAAACGTTAAAAACAAATGTCACGAGCATTTTTGTTGTAATCTCGAGTTTTTCTGAATTTTCGACAAATTTTGTGAGTCGAAATTCCATAAAATAGGCGAGAGCTCGAAAAAAATGTTTGTGGACATTTTTTTTGAATTGTTGGTCCTGAAAAATGTTTCCTATTCGTTCTTGAGTGAGATTCGGTCCCGAAAATTAATGAAATGGAGCTCAGGGTGGCTCAGCATCGGGTAGATGGAAAAAAAGTTCGAAGAGTTTTTACAAAATGAGAATATTTAATTTTACCACACACTGAAATATAATCCTAACAGCCTATGTACAAAATAATGATTCAAGACCGACGCATATTGAGCATCGTATTAATTTCTGATATTATTCGCCTAAGATGATCGATGATTTCCTTGAGATGGCGATTTTTCGAGATAACTTGCTGCAAAAACAAAGAAACGAAGAGAAAAGTATTATTTTTGGAAATTTGTCTGAGTCACAAGGATTCGAAATGTTTAGGGCGATCCAGCAGCTGGGAAACATCGAAAAATTGCAGCTTTTCTTTCCATCGACAAGAAAACGCCAAGCAATTTCTCGTTTGGCTTAAAAAATGAATTTTATCGAAGAAAAATTTGCAACTGACGTTTCCCAGCCTTGTAAAGCTCCTCGACACTATTTTTTTTTGCACAAACCTCCATCACGTCTTTGCTATCTTCGCAGGCTAATCGATAGGCTTCCGAAGTCTTTTTCTCGTCCGATTTCATGTCCCACTCCTCTTTGAGGGGGATGAGACTCTCTATGTGAGTGTACTCCATGCCTTGGAGCTGACAATTCTCATTGCACTTTTCGTAAATGAGCCTGAGGCGTCGAAACAACAATTTAATCATTCTCAGCTGTTCTATGACTTTGGCTTTCTTCTCATTCGCCAAATTCGCTCCCTGTGCAGTACCTTGAAGAAAAGAAAGTGAAAAATCACTTTGGCTGCATGAAAAATCGTCAGGGACTATGAATTCTAACTTTCAAGGTCACTGCGAATAATTGAGTATGAAAAAATGGTCGGAATTCATGATGCTGAAGTTTGCGACGTGGGAATGCAACGAAAAATATTTCATTTTATTGAAGATTCGTTTAATTTTCAATGTTATTCAAATTTTTCGAGCTCATATGCTTTTCGGGTGGCAAAAATCGATCATTCGATCATCGTAATTATATTCTGCATTTGGATCATTATTTTGGCCAACGAATTTCGCTGCATTCCAACGATGCAAACTTCCGAGTCATCAGAATTCGTAGATTCAATGACTCTGAAGTTTGCAACGTTGAGATTCAACGAAAAACATTTTTTCTATTGATTATTTATTGAATTTTGAAAATCGTGGCAATTTTTCGAGTCGATTGAGTTTTCCAGTCGCAAACGAGAATCGTTTTATCGCCCGGATCAAATATTCAATAATAATTATTGGCTCTGCTGAAGAAATAACAGAATTTCGTTGCATTCCAACGATGCAAACTTCAGGATCATCAGATTCAGCCTTTCCACAAATAAATCTCGTCTCTCCCGAATCTGTGCGCATCAAAGCACAGAAATTATTATTTCTATTACTATTATTATTATTATTATTATATTGATTAATGTAATAAATATAATGAGTAATTAATAGAAATAAAATAATAAAAAATAATGATTCAATTATTATCAAGTTTTGCTATTGCAAAACTTTGAAAAACTGCAAACAACTCGAATAATTATCCATAAATAATCGATCGAACGTACCATTGGGAGGTTGCAAGACTTTGAGAGTTTGAAATATTTCCAAGGCCCTGCTGATAATGTCCTGGACAGTTTCTTGTCCGAATTTGCAGAGGCTGACGGTGTTGAATTCTTTATTTTGTTGTTGTTGGGCAGGCGGCTGGCTCGGAGCCACAGGAGTTTGCGGCGTTGTGGCTTGTCCGCCGCCTTGATTGCTCTGCTGCACGTGGGTCGCTTGTTGCTGTTGCTGTTGCATTTGCATCTGCTGTTGCTGTTGCTGCATTTGTTGCATTTGCTGCTGCATCGCCGACTGTTGGGCCATTTGTTGCTGCTGCTGCGCCAAAACTTGCTGCGCGTTGGGCATCCCCATTCCGCCTGCCCCGACCCCTCCGACTCCTACGCCCACACCAAATTGTTGCGGGTTCATGATCCCTGTAGAGCAAAAACCTCGTAAAAACCCGCAAACCTTCAAAATTTTCCATGAATTCCATTCTCCCTTGAGTTTTTCACGGAAATTTTCTCTTTTTATTGATAATTCGGCAAATTCGCAAAATCCTCCACGTTTTTCAAGTAGAAAGACTTTTCGGTTCATCGTAATTTAATTCTGCGTCAAATAATTCGGTCGGCCGAACAAATCGACGAATTTCACCCAATTACAACGAAATTTCAAGTTGAAATTCAATCAAAAATGTTTTTTCAATCCAACAAAAAATGACGACAAGTTTTTCGTTGGATTCCAACGCCACGAACTTTGGTGTCGTGAATTATTTCGAAAAAATGTTTTGCAAGGATGGAGATCTCGAGATTTTTGAAGAATCGAGAAGCAAAAAATGTGAAATTGTCGTTTGTCGACCGAGTTAAAGGGTTCAAGGTCATTTTTTGACTCACCTGCTTGCTGCGCACCCATCAGTCCGGTAACCATTTGCCCTCCGCCGAATTGATTCCTCATGGAGGATTGTTGGGGTCCGGGAAAACCCGAGGGAAACGGATGTTGCTGTCCAGCCATTTCAATCGCTTTTTCGTTCACTCTCGCGGTGACGTCGACGATGGAAATTGTGAAAAGATTCTCTCGGTTTTTCCTTTACTTCGATGTCATTTGGCTGGAAAATATTCTGGAGACTCTGTAGATTTTGGTAACGTTTTTTTTAGTTATTTAACGAGTTTTTGGTTTCGGAATATTTGGTCGTTGACGCAGCACTCATTTGAGGTTAAGTTCGGTCAAATACACAGTCTGTCTCGATCTATTTGCATTTTAGAAACGTTTCCACGTGTCTGTCTCGCGGATCAACTCGAAATCACTTTTTTCAACATTGTTTATTGGTATTTACGAATTTTTATCAAGTTTTCACGTTTTGTTTATGTTTTTCTGACCTCTTAGAGGTTATGTGATTATTCTGCCTTGTTTGCGTCGCGTGTCATCCTTTCCCAGCGTTCACTGTTCACTATTGACAAGCTGCAGCGCCGCTCGTGGCGGAATCGTGAACTGAAAAATATTCAAAATTCGCCGGCGCGTCTTCAAAAAATTCTTCTTATTATTCCCGACTCAGACTTTCGATCGCGACGAAATTCGCAGGCACCGAAAACGCAGTTGGTAAAAATTGCCAGCAGAAAGTTTACCCGAAATTCTCGATTTCTCGCTGTTCTCGGCGCCTAAAGTTTTTCTCGTAACTACGCGGCATCGAGAACCGTCGCGTGTTCATATTTCATAAAGAAAAACTCCATGATCAGGACTCCGGGGACTCGCAGGCACGCGAGCAATGTTCAAACAGGAGATAAGGTCGACGGGCACGGTGAGTGGACCCGGGGACTCATAACGCTTTTATATATACATGTCGCTTGCATATACAGATATAGTTTGTGTATACTGACGAATAATCTTTGTTTGGTATACCGGCACCTTGTCCATCGGTGCATCGGTGAGCTGGACATTTCTTCTTTGACTTTTTGTGGGGCTCTGGATCTCAGTGTCTCCGAGAACTTGATATCGTTCGCTCTGCTTTATTATTTTTTGTCTCCGGCTCGTATAACCTAAAAACTTGGCGTTCGTCTTTGGATTTGTCTCTCCCGGAGACTTAAAAATTGCGTTTGATCTGAAAAACAAAAAACGACGATGTTCCGGAAGTTTTCGATGGTCGGAATTCTCGCGATTGTGTCGATTTTACTGTCGACGAGTTTTTGTGAATTCGTGAAATCCAACCAACTCGAAACGTGGCAACATCAATTGGATCCTTCCGTCATTTCCGGGATACGAACCCTCGAATATATCCGAAGATTGATAATCGCTTCGTTGATTAACGAAGACCCGATTAATTCGCCATTTTTATCGATAAACAAACGAAGTTTTCCGAGAAATTTCGAGGGTGCAATTAAAAATGGGGAAAAAATGAACAAAGCGCGTAAGTCCCGACGGGGTCCAATGAATTCCACGATGTACGAGGCGCTCTCCAAGTTGGCGAATGTCCGAGTGACCGATTTGAATATCGACGAGAATTCGAGAACGAAAAATCATCAAAATTCAAAACAAAAATACGTGCGCCAGTTTCCTGCTGCTGCGGGAGCAAATCTTGACCTTGCAAGTACTCCCAAGGTCAATTCGTCCGATACCGCAAGGCCAAAAGTCTTCAACGCCTCGAATTTGATCCCCAGAAAGTTCCAATGCCACCCGATCAGCCAAATTTATTTACCCCACGTTGATAAACAAATGCCAGCGTTTTTGTGCGCCCACGGAAAAAAAGCATTCATCATTTCGAGCGAACGATTCAATCAGGAAAGCCGAGATCGATTCCTCGTCAGTCTCGACGACAAAACTTTCCGACTCTTGAATCCCATCCGCTCCGGACCTGCTGCTCTCACTTCCGGCGTCTCCGTACTTCCGGCTACGCTCGTTCTCAAACGTGGACATTCTGACTACTCGCTCCGCGGCCTCAAACCTCAATCACCATCTACGGCGACGAAGCCACCCGAATGAAGCTTTTTTCTCATCGAGCCACCATAAAAAACTTCTCCAAAAACATTTCCACTCGATTAATCCACAAAATTTAAAAATTTACATTGAAAATTAAATTAAAAACAAGATTCAAACGAAAATTAAAAATTAAATTGAAAATTAAATCAATAATTAAATTCAAAATAAAATAAAATAAACAAAATTGAAAATCAAAATAAAAATTGAATTTAAAATCAAAATCAAAATCAATTTAAAAATCCAATTGAAAGTCAATTCAAAAATTAAATTCAAAATCAAATTCAAAATCAAATTAAAGAGAAAATTGAAAATAGAATTAAAAATAACATGAAAAATTAAAGTCAAAATTAAATTCAAAATAAAATTTAAAAAAAAGAAAACAAAATTGAATATCAAATGAAAAATCAAATTCAAAATGAAAATCAGAATCGAAATCAATTCAAAAATCAAATTAAAACTAAATTGAAGATAAAATTGAAAAAAGAATTAAAAATAACATGAAAAATAAAATTGAAAATAAAATTTGACATTTTTCAAAAATAAACACAATAAAATAGAAAATAAAAAATAAAATTCGATAATTCAACGTCGATCGAAACTGTTCACGCTGTACTCGTCTTTATTTTCTAATAAATGGTGAATAAAAAAATTTACAAGTAACTATGGAGTCTCTCAAAGTGTGTAGACTAAAACGAGAGATAAAAAAAAAGATTTGTTGTTTTTTTTTGTTCTTTCATTGAAGGCGCGATTTCGAGAGCAACGTGCGTCGAGAGATCATTCTTCCTGGAGCATGAAATCGATCGATTCGTCACTCGGTCGCGATTCCTTTGGATCTCTCGCCGGCCTCAACATCCTGTCGCCGCTCCTTAATTTACCGGAGTGAAAGTCTTTGGGCTGTTCGATCGGTCGGATTATCCTGTCGTCCGCGTCGTCGATGATTCTCTCATTTCGTTCCTTCGTCGTTGTTTCTCTGTCGATTGACATTTTTCTCAGTGGACGTCGCACCGAGTGAGCACGCCGATCGCCCGCGACCACTCCGTCGTAAATATCGTTCGGGCGCGTTTCTTCTCTCTCCACTTGGGCTGCGAGCCTCTCGAGATCCTTCAGATCCACCGGAAGTCGTCCACTTGCCTGTGCCATCGAAAATACCATGAAAATCGTCGGTTAAAACAAGAAATTTCCATGTTTTATCAATTTTTTCAACGCAAATTTGACGCGTCTTGATTAGACACGAATTTCGATAATTCAGCCGGGCAAATCTGCAGAAAACCTGCTTCCTTGGCAATAATCGCCCGAAGCACAAAAAACGATCCCATAAACTTTCAATTACTCCGGAGACTTTGTTCCGCGCAGATAATTATCATTTGCCCACCTGCGCTAACAAACGCGAGCAACCAATTACACAATTTTACCGCTCGTTACACCTTCCCACATTATTTGACGCGATGTTTCGCTTTTGAAGAAAAAATCAAATAAAAACCGCAGAAACGCGATTAAGGGAATTTATACACGAAAGTTTGACGCTGCTCGGGCTTCTCCGCCATATAATAATGCAGTGCGTGTATATAACGCGAAAAAATTGACCGTAATCTCGCTCACCTTGATAACCGCCTCCTTTGAAAGGCTGATTGGCTTTCTTGCACTGTTCTGCTCCTCGGCTTCCTCGGTCCAGACATCCTTGGACTTTTCAGCGTCTTCATTATCTCCGGAGCTCGCATCGAACTCTTGACGCTCCAGAATCTCAAACGGCAGTGCAATTTTCGTCCTTAACTTGCCATTACTCGTTTTATCCTCGCCCGATTGCCTTACACCGATCAAATAGATCGTTCCTTTCCTCTCTGAACCCGCGTTCAAACCCCCGTCGTCCTCTTCGTCGTCGTACGACGGATGATTGTCCAAGTTTTTCCTCAAATCATCGCCCGAATTACCCAAATGCTCCGGCGGAGTATTCTGCTCACAAACGGCAAACAAAATGCCCAAAAATTCAATAACCACACAAACAATATTTTAATTAATTAATTTATGAAATTATGGACTCAAAATTATTCAAATTATTCGTCTAAAATTTCAACCCAAGCGAAATATCGGGAAACAAAATTTTTCTGGTTCGGTCGCCTGGAATTCAAATTTTGCGCCCATTTTCTCGATTTTTTTTTGCCCAATACTATCGAAGGATGTAGAAAAATTAAATTTCCAAAAATTCCGGCTCGGGAATTTCGATCCCATACGAAAAATTAGCGAAATTCCTAAATTTACGAACTTGAAAACATTTTTCATAAAATTAGATTTTTCGCAACAACAAAAAAATTATGAGCCGCTTTCGGGTTTTTAGGATTTAAAAAAATCATTAAAAAAATGACATTGCACATTCATTTTGCAAGATCGAGAGTTTTTATTTATTTTTTAATAAGAAACTTGATTTATATTTACAAATCCGATCGATTGGAATTTTATTCTACCTCCAGAGTCTGTTTTTCGTGGAAAGCCTCGGCCAGAGCTGGATTTATTTCGTCCAGTGGTTGATCCCCGTGTCTTATATAAACGGGAATGTATCCAGGAATGTTTGGCAAAACCTGCAGTGGGAGTGCATCTGCGAATCGAATGAGCGATGAAACGATAATTAATCAATTTGTTTTCCCCTCCAACAAGATTCTCCAGATTCCCGAAGAGCGAAAACCGCGAAATATTTGAAAAAAAAACTCATGGCAACGTGTGTTTGATGAATTAATAAAAAAATTTGTAAAATTCCGCGTGTTTTTCGAATGATTTTGGCACTTGAATCCACGGAGAGCGAAATTTCATTGATCCTGGTCAATATTTTGTAAATTACGATAAACTGCCCTCGTTTTTTTGGAGCGAATAACAAAAATTTTGTCATCCGAACATAATTTTTCCGGCCACGCACTGTCACCGAAATGAGTCATCGAAAAAGCGAAATTTTCAATAAATATTCAAAGAAAAATAAACGCAATATCGTAGTCCCCGAAATATCGACAATTTTTTCAAGGAAATGGAGTTTTCAGTGAATCGATTAAGTTAAGTAATCACGGAAACGAGGGCTCGATGCACAACACACTGCGCGAATATTCCTCTCCGAAGATTTGGACGTTGCACTGAATATTTCGTCACGATTTTCAGAGCGACCGAATTGTTGAGATGAATTGATTTTTTGGGGTTTTTATTGGACGGAAATTGGGCGGAATTTGATCCGCTACTCACGGGCATGGTCGCCGATGTACGCGAGAATTAGGGTGGCAATTAAAACGAGATTAAATGTGCCTATGGCCCCCGGCCCACGCAGCATCCCAGCGGTTTGCATCTTCGAACGGTACTGGGCCCCCTGGCCTCTAGGAACTCTCCTTTATATCCATGCGGTCTTGCTCGCTTCTTCCCGTTCTTCCAACACACCGGCTCAGCTCCCACCCGCCTCTTTGCCAACACCCGAGGGGCGCCCTCGGGGTTAATACCATTCCGTTAATATTGCCGCAAAAAAAAAAGAAAAAACGAGCCATTAAAGGAAAAAAAAGAGAGTAGCGGCCACGAGGAATCGCACACACTGATCGCCATTGTACTCGCCCTCCGAGGATTCATGTACACGAGCCTAATTGTCGTGGAAATATAAAAAAGCCTCGGCCAAGTTCTTCGTACCCAGACACGAGCAAAAATGAGCAACATCCTGCAGGATTTTTAATTCAATTAAACTGCCAGGTGTGTCTTTGCGCAATTTCGATAATTTGTCCCCAAAATTATCGAGTCTTCGTGCGATAAACCGTTTTTCTCCTTTTCCTGTTTTCTTTTTGCGCCTCTCGGTTCGATTACTCGAGAATCGCATGAGGACGTTACATACGATTTACGCGGATGACCTCATGAGCCACGGTGAAGGTTCTTGCCACCAATAATATTCCTTCGACGTGAATCAAACTCGCGCGCGCGGTGACCGCGCATCGCGTATAGTTACGTGCGATTTTTCAATCATATCCGTATAAACCTCGATCCATCGATCTTCGTCGCGATAAGGTTCTTGATTGGGAAAAATATAAATCCGCAGTCGCGCAGCTTGAAAATAAAATCCTGTTGCATATATTTATCCTTCGATGATGACGAAAGCATCGGGTAATCTTGGCAAGAGACAAAACATCGTAGATATTTTTTCACTGCGACGTTAAAACTTCTCACAGCGCACGATTCCAATCGCTGAGTTTTTTTCCTTCAATTTTTGTTTTCTTTACGAGCATTTCTTATTTCTTCGAGCGTCTTCGTCAATTCTATACTCTTTGGTGCATTCTGCGAGGAATTTCAGTGCCAGCGTATCCCATAAAGTCTCGTGCGGCGAGAGGAAACGCCAGAGAGAGACCAAGACCCAAAGAAAAGAGAGAGACCCCCCCAGCCTCATGGGAAACATGTATTAAATTCTTCATCTCAGTTCGAGAGGGCAATAGGCTTTCGTGGAAACGATTAAGGTGTCTGCAGTTTCGAGGATCCAAACGAGAAAAGTACTGCGGTGATTTGCACAGTTATATATTTTGTTTAACCGTTCTGGCAGCCTCTCGGCTTGTTTTTTAGATTAACGAGAGAATGATGATCTTGTGCAGCAACGAAAAACTCAGAGATGGAAAAATCGAGGGCAGATCAGCTTGAGTTTAAAGTTTCTTATAAATTGTTGCGAAATTCATTCGTAACGGAGACGAGCCGAAGGAAATAAGCTCGTTTTTTTAATCGGGTCAATCAGCCTTGAAATTTCAACATTGACAATAACAAAAAATCGTTTTTTCCACACAAAGTCGAATAAAAATTGAATTATCTCCCGAAAATATCGATAAAAATGGAATTTTGTCACATTTTTGCCAGTCTTTTTCGATTCAAATATTTTTTGTCGTCTTCTCGATTAATTAAGGGATTGCCAGGCAACGGGCTTGGGGATTTTTATCTTAAAAAATTCAGGAGCTCGGGAAAAAGCCAGAAAGCCTCATTTCGTTTTTTCTTGCACTATTCGTGTCCACACTGTGCTGAAATATCATCTCGACTTGCTCACTCGCGTCGTCACGTTCTTACAGTAACGTACGTCGATGAAACTCGATCTGACATAAACATGATAATCTTTCGTGTCATAATAAAACGATGAGTGCGTAGAATCGTTTTGTACGCGATTCGACAAAACCAGCATCGACAAATTTCGTTAATTTTCATCTTTCAGAAAATATATTCATCACTTCCGGTTCCTGGGAGATCGAAATCCCGATACGACAGTCTCTGGAAATTCTCATTCTCGAAATTTTTATTCCACGCCAGTTGATTCGAAACGGGGGAAAAAAATCTTCGTCCCTCGGAATTTTGAATATTTTAATCCGCAGGAATTAATTTTTTTATTATTTCCATCAATTACGACGTATTTTTTTTAGTTAAATCAAACAAAAGTCTTTTCAGTCGCGTGAAAAGATAAAAATGAATTTTCCAGACGCAGATGACAAGTTTAACGAATGCATTAAAAACGTGCGCGCGCGCGGGCATAATTAGCATAAATCATTATTATCGCAGGTGCGATCGACTGTGCAAAACGGAGGCCATTTTGATAATTGTAAACAAAGCTCAAGAATGAATACGCCGCGGTATGAATCAGTGATTGATATAAATCCGCAATAATTCGATTTAAATTTAATTCAGATCCGCGCTGACTCACGGACCTTTACGAAGTTAATTAAATTCGATTCATCTTTCGCTGCGCGGATCGATGGCTCTTTCGATTAATCACGACGCTGCTCCTCCGTTGGAATAAAAATGATTCCGCTACACGCATTTTAAAAGACGTGAAAAAAAATGACCGTTTCGAAGCGCGCTTAACATCGACTTGATCCCACTTTAGCAATTATTTTATTGATTGATTTCTGCAATCAATTTTTTGCCTCAAAGACAAAGTCAAGATAAAAGTCAACGCGAGTCTTTCGTCGATGAGGTTTAAGCTCGTAACGAGCGTAATTAACATTGCAATTTACGATGCGAATTATCGCGTCACAGAAAAATGACGAAAGCTTTTCCACGCGACTGACGCAGATCCGCGAGATCCTGCAGCTCGTTTCTCTTTGTTTTTCTTATTTACATACAAATCGACTTGGCATTTCACAAGGAAAACGATCCTCGTACGAAATGAATTTCGATCCTCCGAGTGATTGTTGCTCGCCAGCCGTTTCGATCCAATCGATCTCTACAGACTCGAGAATATCCCCATAACAATCTCTCAGCTCGCGTGCTTTTTTCATAAGATTCGCAAATCAGACGTCAATTTCTTTGCCGATGTTTTTTCTCAAAATACAAAAAATACGGCATCGCGATCCAATCATAATCGCGGAAAAGTGAGATGACAGAATTCTACGAGTTACTCATGAATTTTATATAAAAATAAACTGCATCCAGTCGCGATGATTAATTCTCGAGAGGTCAGCGTCATAAATCCAAGAAAGTTGACGCGTAATTGAATTCCTACGAATAATCCTTCAAATTTATTGATTTTCGTTCACGTTAATAACAATCCATTAAAATTAGTTGTTTAATCAAGGTCAGCGAGTCAAGGAAGCGATAAAAATCCTTGAAGAGCCTCATCGAGGACGAAAATTTGCCAAATGCTTAAAAAAATCCGTGCTGCTCTGATTTTCGCACTGCAAATCGAACCAAAACACGTTAAATCTCAAAATTCATAATCTCGGGACAAAATGCCAGAGCGGACTGTAAAACAATAAAAAAGCGACGAGATCGAGTCATCGAATCGGAGAATCTTTTTCGTACTGAGAGCAACGCGAATTATCTCGTCGCGATTGGTCATTTGATTAATTATAATAAGCATGCGGCTGGGCGATAGATCCAACGCTATAATTTATATTCGCAGGGACTTGTGCAGTTAATTTTCAAATTATCACTAATTCAGGGTCTGCCACGGACTCGCGCCAGAGAAAACGTTATTTTTTGTTGTTTTTTTTTGGACGACGAGAATTTTTTTCTGTACGGGGAGTTGAGGTCACGAGATTAAAAATGAGAATCACTCTGACATGGTATGAATTGTGGTTGGCGAGGAGCGTGAGTTAGGGAGAGCGAAAAAGCGCAACACGTCCGCCTGGAAATCCGAGAGTGGTTAACGCTTCGTCCATCTGCATATTCACGATGCATCGTGTGTCGTCGATGATTCTGCATGTGTGCGAGGGCTTCGTGGACATTGTCATAGTGTACGGCGTGCACGGCTAGAGATCATTACAATTGCCAAGCAGGATGGCCCTATTGCAATCTAGGCCGAGAGCGAAATTGTCAATCAAGGTCGACGCTCCATTGATTATACTGCGTTGGTCTATGAGAACTCTCTCGCTCTCTCTCTTTCGCTCTTTCTCCCTACGAATCGTGAAAGAGGGAGAGAGAGAGACGCGACGAGCAAAGTGTGAAAACAGTTCCTCTTCCGCGGCGTCAATTAATCAGGACAAATTCAATCAACTTGAAAATCTCTTTGCCCTCATGAGGATTTTACTCGCCCCTGTAGCATAATGACAGTAATTTTCGCAAGTGCTGCCATTTTCTTGATCAACGATCATTACTAAAGTCTCTCTGGGATGAAAATCATGGATTCATGTCGTGCCTTTGACTGCTCGATATTCGCGCATCGTCGTAATAAATTCTCAATTAATTTGATCGCGATTCTCGTTTTTTTTTCGCAATCATTTAGTTTTACATACGCGCCTCGCGAATTCACGTGGCGACAGAGATTCAGCAGTTCGCAGCCTCCTGAATACCCGTTTCTTGAAGCATTTTATCGTTTGTCCAGCCCGCGGCTTCCTTATATGAGACTCCAGGAGCTTCCAGACACTCTCCACCATCAAGAAAGCCGCGAATATCATGCCGTCCTGCATATACGATAGACACCGTATCCCCATCTACATATAATGTTATCGCGTTGGCCAACGCAAAGGTCCAGCATGTGGAAGACTCTCTTCGCCCTGCTCGCCAGTTGGAACCGGTTCCTTTCGGCTCGACGAATCGAGTTCCTCTCCTCCATGTTGTCTACACATCGCATCTTCCTCTCGCTAAACTTCTCATCGTGTACTGTCCGCGCCTGTGTCTCTCTGTCTATACAGAGACTTGCCAACATACACAGAGCTCTTAGGACACACAGGGTTAAATAGAAATGCACGATGCACGTGGATTGAATTAAAGTCTCCTCTCTAATCGTGATCTCGATTTATTTCTGCCTCTCTTTTCCCTCCTTGTAAATCCAAACTCCAGTGCACACACTTTTTTTTTTACTTCACTCGCTTTACAACTTTTGCAACCGCGCTCCAACAGGGAATAGGAATTTACGAGATTTCTTACGAGTATCGCTATTTTTTTCAGTTTTATTTTTTTTTATTAAAAATCATTCCCTGCCTCTCTGCATGGACATCGGAACTTGAAAATCCGGTATGAGTTGTAATTCGTCTTTATATTTTCGAGCTTTCGCTATTTTTCTGAAATTGACCATTTTTTTTTTTTTTTTTTTTTTAACGACGCGATCAAATTTTCCTTCAGTTTTCTGGTCGAAACGTTGCGCAAATACTGTAAAAAAAATTGATTCCCGTTGCGTTTTCCGAGGCCATGAAAATCGATAGTGCGAATTCGGATGATTGAAATTTTTTTATCCCGCGATAGTAACGAGTTTCCGGTTCACGATGCACCGCGCTCGGTGCACTCTGCACCAAAAGTATTTTGCATGCAACGTGGCCTTAACTTTTGACACGAAGTTTCATCGCTCCGAAGAAAACGTTAGTGTGAATCGTTACCTCACGCAGCTTATACGAGCGCAAATTCATAAAAGAATCTTTATTGCACTCGCTGTGAATACCGCAAGGACGAGAATGCAAGGCGTTGCATATTTCGCAGTCTTTTGCCTATCGGGCTTCCTTATCATAAAACTAGTGGACTGTAAATATCGGTTTTGTTCGAAACAACGGTCCGAGGGGCCCTAACTCACGAGTCAATGTAGCAGCAGAGCGTTCCATATGTAAATGTTATGGAATTAACTATCGATAAACTTCCGAGAGGATAAGGCAAAGGGGAATTTAACTCTCAAGGACTCGGGAGCATCGAGATGTTATCGGGGGGAACTGTCGTTTTGTATTGTATGGAAATGTTGCACAACGAACTTCGAAGGCTTTTAAGTCGAAGACTCTGAAAAAAAACGAGTGCAAAAGCTTTCGATAAATTACGGGATAATCCGAGATAATTCTTATCTCGATATTAAGCAATTAAATGATTCAATTAAACGGAATAAACGCGACCTGCTGTAAAGCCGCAAGAAACATGGGAATAAATTTCATTGAATAAAACTCGTCCGTACCGTAAAATCGAAATGAAATCAACGCGATCGCAGAGTTTCGCTGGTAATTAAGACGCGCGAGTCGTTTTAATGTACAAATGCCGCAAACTCATTGGTGCTCGCACGCACTTTTGAATAACGCAATTACGAGGCTCATGAAAAGGCTGTAAATAATTAGTGCGAATGGTTAAAAGCTCGGGGAAAAGTCTTCGCGATTAAATCCAGTCTCAATCGCTAAGCAGCTCGAAACTGCACGTACAAAGTTGGGAAAAAAAATAGTGTGTCTGTGTTGAATCGATTTCCAGTTTTACCAGCCAATTAGCACGATGCCAGCTTTTGCTCTTGACATTGATCTCGAGAGATCGGAGGGCGACGACTGCTGCTAGTGCTGATCGCTACCAATTACTCGTCGTATTCTACGCGGTTGCGGTATCATCGCGTGCTCGGAAATACTAATTATATCCGAGAGTTTTAATCCATTGGAACGGAGTCAGAAAAGTGAAGAAAAAGAGGAAAAAAGGAGTGGAGAAAAAAAATAAATCGATTTCGTACAGATAATTTGATTGCCATTGGATTTTAATCGGAGAAACTTGGCACTCGTTTAGCTCGAGGCTCTCGTAACTCAGATTTATTCACGTTCCCAACGCGGACGCGCGTTCAAATTTACGTTAGCAATTGCAACGAAATCTCAGGGTCAAAGATTCTCGTTAATTACAAGCTCGATACGGGCACGAGTCCCGTAGCAATTTCCTCTCTCTCCTTCCAGCTCGCGATTACTCCCACTTTGTTTTTCTCTAGTTGCATTTTGGCCCATAGTCGCTGCAGCCAGAGGTCATCGACCGGAAATACACACACAGTCGAGAAAAGTAACCGCGCTCGTATGACTTTCGTGTCCAGTACAAAAACGTCGTCGTAGTAGCCTCGTCTGCGGTGCACGCTCGATCTGCACCCAAGGATTCGAAGCTCCCTCGTGAGTGCGAGACTCATTTCCACACGTGCTTCGAGGGCGAGCGACCGGACCAGACTATCGACTCTTATTCCGCAACTGGTCTTTCACGACCTGTAAACCCACATTTCCTAATCAACTTGATTTCAACCAGTTCGACCGGACAGCGAGTCTCCGTCAAATGAGATGTCCGAACGATAAGAGAAAAACAGAAACAGACGAGCCAGAAAAACTGAACGTTTTTCCTGCCCGTGAGCCGCGAACCAATTGCACCGAATATGCGACTTTGTTTTTAACGTCTCGTTATGCTTGTTAACTCGCGCTCGTATTTTGGCGCGAAAACAATTTTTCTTTCTTTATTTTGTGGGCGACGTGCTCGCGGTTACTTGCAAATAAAGAATCGGAGAACAACTTACCGTTATCTTCACCCGAGTCTTTGCCGCGAGAGAAAGAGAAAGAACGAGATAGACAAATAGCAATTATAGCTCGTGGTTGCTACGAGCACCGAGCGACTATAGACACAGAAATCCTCCGAGAGAGAGAGAGGGAGAGGCGGAAGAAGTGAGGAGCAAAATGTTATGAGACTCTCGCTGCTTAACCTGCTGTGGCGCTCATCTCGAGTTCAGACACCCGGACCACGAAGCACAGCCTCGTTTCCTGGCTTTTGTATTTATAGATCCAAGCTCCGTGGTACATTCAAATAATTCTTAATACTGCAAAAATCAGAGCGAAGCTGTCAGAGCGTTTTTTTTTTTTCATAAAAACAGTAGCGAGAGCACGAAAGATCGTCAAAAGTGCAAAGATGCGTGCAGCGAATCATTAACCTCGCGATCGAGAGTAATTCGCACAATCATCCGCATTCTCGCGAAGCTCATCTCGCCGAACGTGAAGATGAAAAGCTGCACGAGGCTGTGGAATTAATTGCGTCAAAACAATCGCCAAAGCAGCATCGTTGACTTTTAATCAATTTCTGGAAGAGAATCCAAAGCAATTTGGCCGCAGTGCAAAAATTCCATAAATCTGCAAACTTTTCATCTGTTTTTATTGCCACGATTTTTTTTCTTCCGAAGATCGTTCGTGCGACCAATGCGCCAAGCCAAAACGTCATTAAACTCGCAGATCTTCCGGATCACCGTAACGAATAATCGCGGAAGCGTATCGCCGAAATAAATCGACCAATTTTTGAAATCCTTTCACGGAATCCCGACTCTGTGCTCTGGCAGTTTTTCTGCAACACTGGGCGGTCGAAGACCCTCGCGGTAAAATGCTCTTTTTCATGGCCACGCGATCTCCTTGCCTAGTCTTTCAGCTGAACGCTCCGTTTGCGTGATCAGTCGCCATAGGGATTTTAAAAGATGTGCACGTAAGTACATATCTCCCCGACGGAGCATCGCGCCATATTTGAGACAGATTAATATCCTCGGGATAAATGTATAGCCCGACCACACGTCGATATGAATTTGTAGCTCGAAAGCTGATCTGGAGCTGCTGCACCGAGAGTTCATACACCAGAAACTTAACAATTTCGGTTCTTTACGGGTTCGAAGCCAAATTATGGAGCAGAAGTTCTCCACTCCGGACTTGTAATAAATTTAACGTGTTTGCGTCCCAAATCCATAGACCAGTAAAATTACGGCTGAAAATGCGTTAATTCTCAGCATAAATTCCAATTTGAGGGGTTCTACTGAGGTCAGCTCAAGGTCATTTCGATGGAAACGCGTTTAATTCGATATCTCGAGAATTATCAGTGTGAGGCAAAAAATTGTGGAGACCTCTTCTCTTCTAAATTAAATTTACTCACTTTTTTATCTGAAACTTTTTTTTCTAACATTAATATTTTTTAACTTATAACTCCCGCAAGGCAAAAATTTTACTTTTTTTTTTATTTTTCGTTCATGTTTATTTATTTCGTAATTTGACTGGACTACCAGGACCCCTGCTCGGTTAGGTCAGTCAAAAGGGATGAGGAAAGGTGAAGTAAATCAAAATCGAAACGAAAACTCGAATCTGCATATTCGTAATAGTTTTTTTTTTTACAAACAATTAAATAAGTACAATTACACGTTTTTTAATTATCGTTCGATAAACACGTGTTCGGAAGTCATTACTGGATGAAATATTTGATTGGCACTGTGCATTTCGCAGCTATAGTGATTTTCTGAAATGATTGGTCCCATTACGATTTTCTTCCTGGACGATTACCTGCGCGACAATGGAATGGAATCAATTTTAATTACTTGAAGATTAAAAAGCTGATGGAAGGTTTTCCGGAGATTCGCGCTAACTCACCAACTTCCGGAAGAGGATTGGGCTGAGGATTGAGCTGAAGATTGACTCCAGGAACCACCGTGTCCACCTCCGCCTCCGCCACCCTGGCCTTGGCACACTTGACATTGGTTCGCGCCTCCACCTTGATGTTGAGGATGTCCACCTCCCGATGATGGGTAATATCCACCTCCACCTTGATGGTAACCTCCTCCACCTTGCTGTTGATGAGTAGGATATCCGGACACCGGGACAACGACAACGGGAATGACTCCGACGGTGTTTCCTGAAAACGATTTCAAATATTTAGTTTCAAACTTCTGCGTGACCTTGATATGACCTTGATGGGAGGTGTCTTTTTCAATTCTTACCACCGCTGCTAGGATAATGTTGTCCGCCACCTCCACCCCCACATCCGCCTCCACAACCTCCACCACCGCCTTGATATCCGCCTCCACCTCCTTGGTATCCGCCGCCACCGCCGCCATAACCGCCGCCGCCACCTCCGCCAAACATCTTTGCAAGTTTACATTTGAGGCAAGGTGCGCGCTTCTTCCGGATTTTGTTCGTAGTCGTTTCAACGTTTTTCACTATCGCTGGAGCCGCCAAATCGTTGTCAGGCTTCTTAGCTTCAGGGTCTTCACCGAAATCTACTTTTATCACTTTCGTCTCGCCGTCCTTCATCACTTTCTCAACCTCGAAACCTTCCTCCTGAAGATCCTTGGCTATGTCGTCCAGACTCACGGGATCCTCCTCGTCATCGGCTTCCACGACCAGGAGAACCGTCGCCAGAGGTTCTGTCGAAAAAAAATCGTCAAGTTCAATTCATTTTTCTATATCTTCATAAATTCTTAGTCAATCATGAATTTTATGAGATTTCTCTTGATCAAGCCGTTACCTAATATTCCTGGCATCGTCTCGATCACATCGTCCGTAAGTTTTTCCTCCCCATCTTCAATGTCCGATGCATTCGTCACTGCGTAAAGATTGATGAGGTAAACCACTCCGTGTCTTCCGGCCATGCTCTCGTCGATCGGTGGCGGTTTCAACTCCGTTGCCAATGTCACATTCTCCACAAGGTCTGGGACGATCTCTGCGCATAGGCAATTTCTCGTTAGTCATAAATTCGAAGCAACCAAGACGATTTTCTTCAATTACGAAACTTTGAGGCTCCAGTATGGATAGTAGAAATAATAGTCAATAAACAGTGTAATTATAGTATATGGAATAACTTTGTACTGTATCGAGAGACGTGGCAGCGGCTCGACACCAAGTTTAAAAGAAAAGCGTAGCGCGCAAAACCGGCCGGACTCTTATTTACAGGAAAATAGGCATTTTATGACGTCCCACAAATTTTCAATCGTTTTAAGGAGATTCCGCTATGGCGCAGGGAATAATGAATGAAGTGAGGCAATTCCCAAGAAAAAATGACGATCTGCTTTTCGTTTAGCAAGCAATCCGTTGCGAAACTCTTAAAAAATGAGAGGTTCCGAGCATTCTGTCGATTTTAACTAGAAATATCTCCTCTAAACCTTCGTTGACCCCGCAATTTTTTTATCGATTCGGAACCCTTGGAGTTTTTTTTTGTAAATTGAGATTATAATTCACGTTTCATCGAATCGGGAAGTATTTTTAACTTTTTTCTGATTTTATAAGGGTAAGAAATTTCCATAAAGCCAATGTTAAATCAAATGACTTTCGACTTGGATTTCGTTTTCAGATTTTAATCTAATTATCGCTCTATTAACCCTCCGTGGTCACTGTGGGTAGAATCCAACCAGTGACCAGCTTGTGACGTAAATATCTCCAAGTTCCCGGTAATTGATGGGGCTGTAATCGTCATTTAACGACAGTTTCTAGTGTCCATTGCGCTTTGGCGGCGATAAGTATTACCGCCGCTAACGCTAAATCTCTAACATCCACTCTAAAATCGACCCACTTCGAATAACGGAATTAATATGTTTTTTCAATCGCGCGCTATCCTACTATTTTTTTCACAAAAGAACCAGATTCGATGAATATCAGGTCCAAATTTTAGGCAAAGATATTGAAAATCCACGAAGTGACGATTATTTTAGTGAAAAAACTTTTTTTTTCCCGTTTTTTTTCTTCATTTTGCATTTAAAAAAATATGTTAGCCTTGGATTTCTTTCGGGGAAGTTTTTTGTATCTAAACCGGAATGTCCAAGGGTTGTTTAGTAATTTTTTGAGAATTTTCGGGCCGATAGATTGGTCACAATATGGGTCCGAAAATGGACTGGGTACCTCCTTAACTGGAAAACGGCTTGACGGAAAAATGTTTATATTATTCTATATAATTACATAGTGAAATATATCATTTCAACTTGGTGTTAAGACGCTACCCCGTGTCTAAATATGATAAGGTTTAGGATACAGTATAATTGCGATCAGAGTTGAAGGAACGTTCGTATTTACCAACTTCAGGATTAGCGTCCAATGGCAAACCCGTAAGGGACGTCGCCAGCAGCAACGTGCCCACAGCACTGAACCACCACATACTTTTGTTTATTCGATAATCAACACTGTATAAACGTTCCTGTCGCTCTTTCAAGTTCTACCGAGTCACTGAATCATGAATTCTTGGTGTTCCATCTTTTATAGGCAAACGTATGAGAGTATCCTTCGACGATATATGATCCTAGCTTGATTGCGTAACCTCGGAATAACGTCTGCCAATGAAAACTCTTGGAGCTTCGAGCGCCATTGTTAACGTCTTCGATAATGTACCGCATCACTCACGAGCCCCACCAAGCGGCATCGTAGTTTCGGTTTTTCCAGGGAAACACAACAACACGATGTCCGGTCAAGTTTTTTCTATAGCCCCATTATTTATTCGATTGTCCGATACAAATTGCTCTAGGAATCATCCGTACGTACCGATGCCACTAATTATCCCATCGTTACCAAGAACCACACCGTGAACCAAGTGACGAGCTGAAAAATAAAAACCGCAATTGAACCGCAATGATAGTTTTCCGCTCAGGCTGATCTGAGCCTCCCAAGAAACGCCGACAAACGTTTACACATCTCTGCGAGAGGGACTCGGCTAAAAGTTTATCGCAAGGAGCAATAGATCAGACGATTACGAAGAATTCATGCTCTTCACTGACTCGACACTCGATCGCTTCATTAGAACACGAAATCACGTCCAATAATTTCAAAATCGAATGTTCTATCGATACAGCGAACCGATCTGAAAAAAAAACAGCAAAACCAAAAATTTCATATCATCGAATTAGCATTGTCCCGGACAAAGTATTGTTCCCTGACAGAGAACGGTGACGGGTTCTTGATGGGTTACCTGGCCAAATTATACATTTCAAGCACCAACCGATGACTCCGCGAAAAGCGTCATTTGGGAAGTGTAATTCGTAGATGATTAAATAAGCAATATAAACTCGAGATCACGTATTTCCCACTAAACTAGTCAGAAGCGAAAAAAAACCAATTGTTTTCGCACGTATCGAGGAGGATCTCGATTCCGGAATGGGGAAACACGAGAATCCCGTGAAATCGGTCACTGCCGATCTCCAAGCTATACGTAAAAATATTCATGCGCCTGACATGTAGTTCCCAAAGCTCGTTACAGACTCGAGAAGAATGTTAATCCAGTTTAACCTTGACTGGGAGTGTGGCATCAATAATCATGATACAAACAATTACAATAACGATCTCTGCGTTGAGCTGGCTACGCGGTGGCGCCACGAGGCACTTACAGAATTATGTCGATGCAGTGAGAACGATTGCGTATGAGTGAATCCAAGTTAGCGGTTTCGATTTTTCACGCGATTGCATGTTATCGAAAGAAAAAAACAGCCGAGAGATCGTTAAAGTTCAAAAAGTCTCTGTCAAGCTCTGATAAATCTGATGGAAGCTTCAAAGATCGACGCATCATTTTTTATCCCATACAAGGATTTACGTTAAAAAAAACGCAAGATTCACGAGGACGTGGAATAATTACTCGTGTGATTGATGCAATCATTATTCCTGAGATTATGACACGTCGAAGAATCCTCAATATCGATTTATTTTATTTGTGTCTTGAAAATCGAGAAAAACGAACTTCTCCGAGCCTCTCAATCGGAATGACTCATTCTCCTTTGAAGTACGAGATCGAAACAATAGCTGGAAATACACATAGAAATTAATCTGGTGCGTAGCTGGCTATTGAAAATTAGCTTAGTAATGAGCAATAATTAAGTCGTTGCTGGGAAGCCCCGGACGAATCGTTCGCCGCTCGTTCCTCGAACGTCGGAGCGACGAGTCGTTTACCTTCGCGCATCAATTGGCAGGTGGAAAATCCTTGTACTCCGTGAATGAATCGCTGGTCGCCTGATTGCTAGTCAATTATTTCGATAGAATAACTAAAACTAAACTCAAGTGCTGCTCGTTACCGACTGAAGGTCACGCAGATTAAAACACGAACTTACCGCCGGTCGATAAAGAAGGAAATTGCGGATAATTCATCGACAAATGATGCAAAACTACTTTAGAGAATCTGCAACGACAACGATCGGTCAAATCGGCTCGGATTTTTCTTTTTTTTCTTCATAAAGGCTTTGCGAGGCCCGACAAAAATTCCTTGCTACAGAAAACATCCGGGTCGTAGTTTCCAAAGGCAGGAAAATAAAAATTGATCTTGCAACATTGTCGAGTCGATGTGAAACGGATTTTTGCGTCAAGGTCATCGGAGGAAAGATTACGAACTAAAAGAGTGTTTTTAGGAATTCCGGCTGATAACCTTTTGGAAAATCCACATCTTTTCGTAACGTGGCAGTCTCTTTATTCACCACATCCTGAATAAATGTATCCAATACATGTACAAGCTCATAGATCATCACAACTTTATAATCTACGTGGAAATCAGTTTCCTAGAACGGCCTCAGCGAACGATCGCTGGCTCGCCTGTCTCTCTATTGCGCTCGGACATGTGGCGTCTCAGGGATACAATTAAAAAATGAATTACGTCACTCATAGAAGAAGGATTAGCATCGCGAAGCGGTGTATCGAGATGAAGTCGACGCTGGCGTTCCGTTTGCAGAGAAAAAGATTTGAAAATCCGTGTGAATCGAGCGAGAGTATTGTTTTTTTCACTTCACCGAGCAGCGGAGCGATTAATTTATTCCGCTTAATTACTACCTTCTTTCACATGAGAATAACTACACAGCTGGCTGCTTATTACTTATCGCTGCTGATTATCTCGCGACTATTTTTAACCCAATCATCGCTCGAATATTTTATTAGCTTCAGGAATCTTCAGGATTTGTACAAATTTAAGCAAACTCAGATGTCAAATATATCCGCGACGCTGTCGCTGATTTCCATGAAAATCTCGCCCACCGGATCTCGCGTTCGGCTCTTTCGTCTCCGTTCTTCGTCTCTCGGTGGCAAGATTCTTACAAATTCTCTCGGCACATTCTGACGGTTTTCAGAGTCTGGGAATCTCACGTGATTTACCGCTCCGGCGTTTGCTGTTCCTTGTGCGAACGATACGCCCGTTGCATGGCTCGTCACTTGTCCTTGCGGGTTCGGGCCCCGATTGCTAGATGCTGCGTTACCATGCGACTCTCCCGTGCCCTGAGACGCTCCTGATATCGCGCTCGAACTGAACGAACCTTGAGCGTTCCCGTTGAAATTCTGGCCCACCGAGGCTGCTCCACCTTGAGCTTCGCTCTCAGCGTTTCCGGAAGTGTGCACTCTGTTGTTGGTCGATGATGACGGCCCGTTCGGCCCGAAGCTACTGTGAGACGAAGATTGACTTTGCGCCGATCCCCCTGAGCCGTTGGAACTGGCGAACGACGAAGCCGAAGCTCCGGTCACCTGGACACCAGTTTTTTTCCCATTCTGATGAGGAGCTTGTGACCAGGATCCAGGATTCGGCCCATTCAACGGACTCTGCGTCCAGCTATCCGAGGGACGAATTTCCGGCTGCTCGAATGACCAATTCTTCTGAGGATCTGTCGCTCCTTGTCGATGTCCACGGTATGCGGTGATCACGACTTCCGGACGTCGCTGCTGCCACCTGTTGTCGAGGTTGACGTCCAAACGGATCGGCGGCCTTCTGGCTGGCAACCTGTGCGTCGATCCTCGAGATCCTTGAGTCACGTACAGTTTCCGGCGTCCGTCGTTCGTGTTGTAAACACCTGGGGATTCCCCTTTATAAAATTATCTCCAGAAACTTTTCCGTGGACACAGAAATCCCACAATACAAAAAACCGTTTCAATCTTTTCGCTGCTTACCTCCAGCCTGGCGATTCGCTTGAACGTTGCCCCATCCCGGGCGGTCCTGTCGGTTCCCTTGGCCACTGGAATGCAAAGTTCCAGCGCTGGAACTTGCACCAGAGCTGGCCGAAGACTGAGACGATCCAACGCCGGATTGTGCGCTGGATGTGGCTTGTCCATTAACGACATTTCCATGGGCCGCCGCGTTCGCTTGACCCAGAGCGAACGAATTACTGTTGGCTTGAGCATTCGAACCAAACGCCGGATGATTCAGACTGAAAGAGTTCGAATCCGAGCCTGAAATTCCCGACAAACCAGCCGCGAATGAACTCGATTGACTGGCCGAAATTCCCGCCCTAGAATCACCGAATCAACGTCGCATTTCCAATAAAAATCAACCGAAAATTTCAGCACATTCGTCGATTTCGATTTGACTCGGGAACCAGCAAAAATTCTTACGCAATTCACCGAGAGATTTCCAAACAAAATTTCATATCGACATATATTTTTGCAATGAATAATCTTGACGACAATAAAACGATCGTAACGCGGACTCATTTCCACAAATTCAACAAAGTAAATTTTCGCCTTCCCTCTGCTCTGGCTGCTCTTGAAAACTGCATCAAATTTTGCACCTCAATGATTTTACCGTCTGCGGCAAATGCGTCATATCGTTCGTTTTTCTTCGCGTTGTCATTTTCAAGAAAAAGTGTCTATTAATAAAAAATATTACGCCGAGGCGTGTAAACAACTCGATCACCTGTTTCTTGAAAAAAAAGTGTCCGTTGGCAATATTATTGTTGAAAATTGAGACATTCTCACGTTCAGCCATGCCAAATGTTTTCTTTCGACTCGTTATTTCAATGAATAATCGCGGATTTGCGTGACGAGCTCCGGAAACTGACGTGGAGCGAGGAATTAATTGGAACAACGTGTCGATTTAAATATGTTGTTGTTTTTCTCACCCTTCGTTTTTATTGGAAGTGCCAGACTGGCTCGTGCTTTGTGAAAAGCTTATTCCATCGTTGCCACCACCGACGCTAAGCGAATGAGCATTATTTGTCAATCCACCTGAGCTCAGTGAGAAACTCGCTGAAAACGGGAGAAATCTCGGTTGGATCGAGTCATTATCGTCATTCGATTTTCCACGGGGTTGCTCAGCCGTCAATTTTTCTCGAGTCTGCCACAGCCCCTCGTGCTCTGTTTCACACAAGTCTACACTCAATTTTCCCTCCAACAACAAATACAAACAATATGTGGCAATTAAAACGATGCGCTACGCGAGTCAGAATGAGTTTATCGACGCGAACGGTGCGCGAAGAGGCTTGACTCCTTCAGAACTATAAAAAATCCCAAACGTCACTGTTTTTATAAAAACAAACAAATTTTTAATTGCATGACGATCAAGTTTTTTCTCTGATAATTCTGTCCAATGTTTTCGAACCTCGTACGAGTTTCTGTGTCATAATTCCCCAAGAATAAATCCAATTACTGCAACAATATTGAACTCGATTTCTTTTATTTTATTTGCGTGAATTTCTTTATCACCGGATGCGTGAAATGTCAATAATTTCAAGTCCCTAATTGGTTTTTATTTGAAGATTCCTCCTGAGAAAACGTCAATTAATTTTTCAATTTTTTATTCGTCAATAATCAACAGACGAAATTCGTACTGTCTAGTGTCGATTAAATGCCACATTAATCGATTAATTAATGAATTTCTCGTTGTTAAGATTCTTACCCGCAAATGTTAGACCCCAAAGGAGACAAAAAAATCCAACAATATTAGTCGCGCACTTCACCATGACTCTTTTCGTTCTGACTTGTCCGCAGTCTGTCACTGCCCTTTTTCAATACGATTGTTCGACCTTAGGTGACTTATTGAGATGCATGAGGCGTCCTTAGACGCAATAGTTTCTCGGTTAGTCAAAGGAGTGTGTGTCGTGCTCATCGAAATATCGTGAGGTGTTTTTATTCACACGATCGAAAATGAAAACTTGATTTAAAAACCACGACGACGACGACAATGGGCGCTGGGGACTACGCAATCGCGATTATTCCTGCGTGAACGATGTCAACAGGAATCGATCCTTTTTTTTTTATTTCTCTGCTTCTCAAACATTTTTTTTCATCCTCCAAAACAGCCTTTTTGGCCAGTCATCGAAGCAGATCGGTTGATTCTTTCGGTGATTTACGAAAGTTTGCCGCAGCGACGAAACGCGAGATAGAACATCTTTCAGCAACGTCACGTACACTCAGTCGTTAACGAGACTCCGAGTGCGAACGCCGAACGAGGTCCTTGGGAAATCCCAAAGCATATATTCTTCTTCTCCACTGGGCTAAGGCTATTCGATGAAACTTGTTAATGCGATTTAGAATAACTACCAACTTTGTGATTCACTTCCCAATCGTCTTGTAATCCTAACACGTTTCTCTACATAATTCTCCTCTCGTTACGTATTTTTTTCGTAGTTCCTGAGTTAAAAAAAAATCGAAAATCCAATCAAATGCATTTTTGTGTCATAATGAATGGAGCTGCGCTCAAAAAAGTGAATAGAAACAGACTTTGGATTGCAACATACTTTATAATCTTCACTTCCGGTCTGTCGTAATTTCTAAACGTTCGGCCTTCATTGTCATCGTTCACAATTCTTTTTTCAGCCCAATGAGCAGTTTTTTTTCACGAATCTCTTTCGATTGATCAATGAAACACAAAAAAATTGATTCTCACATCGTTTTTTTCGGCAAAGGATCAATTTTTTTGAATTATCTAATAGAAACCAAATGCGCCACGATCTGCAGTGCGGAGGAACCGAAAAACTAGTTTGGTGATTGACAGGAAGTATAGAAATCTCAAAAACATGTTCGCTATTCGAGAACTCGGAAGGTTAGCAACTTTCGCGTCGACGCTGCGGGTATTTCCGTCCACGATCCTCGTGTAGCATCTCGAACGATTGCCCCGTTTAACGTAAACAACGTTAACGACCAATTGCTACAAGAAAACTTGAGAGTTCACGACGTTTTGACCCACAGCGAAGCTTTCCCGATCGATTCCCGACAAACAAAACTTGGTTTGATTTTTACAAGTGCGCACATCGATCAGGAAAAAATCTGCAACGCTGTTTTTTCCAAATGCGATTTTACTTTTGAATTTTCCCAAAAAATGCTGAAGATTCTTGAAAAAAAAAAAAATTAACCACGTTAGAACGATAAAATGAAAAAAGGATCGACATTTTTAAGCCAAAACCGTTTTTCTTGCCGTTCGAGAAATCACGGAGGTGCGAGACGTTATTTCGCCGAGGTGAACGACACGAGAGACGGCCAGAGTGTCAAGCGATGACGTTATTGTCTCTACGAGCCACAAATTATAACGCAATCGAGTCAAAATGACCAAATATGCAGAGAAAAGGGCAAAAAAAAAGAATAAAAATTATCGACGAAATGATATGCAATGTGAAAAAATGGAAATTCCCTCGGCGTCATAAAAAAATGGTTAACATGATGTTTGCCCACGGATTTTTCTTTCCAGTAATGAAATGACGGCGAAGCGATGAATTCCCGATTACGACGATTAGATTTTTTTTTTTGCATATCCAGAATCTGAGGGACTCGGCTGTACATGGGCGTAAAAAAAAAATCATGTACTTATGAATTCTCAGATTGACGGTGTACAGTTTCTCGCTTACCGCGAAGCAAAGAGGATAATAACAAATGGCGTTTGAATCTCACCGGTGTTAAGTGTCGATCGATTATCTCGTCCAGGATGTGTTAGAATCATTTTTACTCCCATAATTCTCTCTCCCTTGCATAAAGTGCATCGTTTCTCAGTTCCTGCGATGCACATGAATAATTCGTCGGTTCGTCACCCACTGCACAATTTTATTTGACAAAGACCAACCGATGAGAAAATTAATGTGTCTGGACGGAAAAATAAAAATAAATTTTACGTTCCGGCCGATACAGTCATCGCCGTCGGTTAGAAATCGAAAAAAAATTATCGGTCAAACAAAACTTGCATGAATGACGTGTTTGTACAGCCGAAAAAAAAAGACTCTGTAATTTTTGGGAGAATCCTCTCCGAAAATTACATTTTTCTGTGAAAACCGGTTTCGTTATCAATTTTCGGTTTCTTTTTTCAACTCAGACAGCCCGAGTCGTTCGATTCTAATTTTTAACAAATTTGTTGTTCAATTTCGCCGAGATTGAAACCGAAATTATTGAAACAATTGTTTTTTTCTAAATTAAAATGTTGATCGAAAACGGTGCACAGTTATTTTTTAATAATCTGGTCACGGGTAAAAAAACAATCAAACTATTCTGTCAATGGGAATAATTACGGAAAAAAATAATTTAAGGAACTGCGGCCCACGTTGAATCTTTATGAAAGGTTGAGTAGTTTGCCAGTATGGAGAAAACTGCTCGCTAGGAAGGAGATGAAGAGTTGATTACTATAGCGAAATAAATTGTAGGGTCTTTCTCCGAGGTCGTGGCCTTGACAATGATCTTGATTCTCGGGGCAACGTGACGCTTGACTAGTTGGCTTTGGCGTCCGGCCGAGCGAGTCTATCTTTTTGTTATTAAGAAAAAAACTAATGACCACGAAATGGTATCGCTCATTGCACGAGCATCTGCGATAACCTTCGGCTCCTTTCGCTTTGAATTTTTCACACGCAAACAGTTTATTAAAAAAAAAACGCACACAAAAGTGTGAAAAAGTCAAAATTCTTTTTTTTCAACATCGAATGCATTTTTTTTTTTTTTTTTTAATAATAAAAAGAGAAATGTGCGAATTTTTTCCGAAATTCATCGCCTGTGTGGGGCCGTCCGATGAAATATTTCGTGCTCCAAAATTACTCGGAATTGTCGATAATGATCGAATGTGAATTTGGGCGCGTCAGTCGTGAAAAATAATCGATGCAACTAACTTTTGCACATGTATTTGGTCCGTGCTCACGTTACATTTGGCGCCAACTGTCCAAGCAACTCAAAAGCAAAACAAATGAGAGAGAGACAGCTGGAGCGAGAATCCTGTCTGTCAAAGGAAGAAACGTGGAGGCAACAGATCGAGCGGTGTCCAATCCTATATAAGATGATGGCGAGACTCGCTAAGTTAGTCATTCTCTTGCCAACTGCGAAGTTAATACGAACACTGACTATACGAATATATTCATTTCCGCGTACAAAAAGTGTCTTAATAAACAACGATAACATCGTTTAGACACAAATTTTCAAAGTAAACAAAAGCTTATTAAGTTTAAACATTTATTTTCATTGATTTATATTTTTAAAACGAACGATAAATAATTTATTTGAAAGAAAAACTAATAATCATTTTTATCTTACTCTTGAATAAATAGAAAAACCAAGCTATGGATTTTTCCAAGTCTCTCGTGTGTGCACTTCTCGTTCTTCTTGGACTACTCGGTGCTCACGGTTACCGAGCTGATAGATCGACTGGTGGTAAGTTCTTATCGATAACATCTTGTTTCGCCATTAGAAAATTGTTGATCTTATCTATGACGATCATTCGCAACGCGATTTATTTCTTCCTTTGCTGCTGTTGTTGTGATTCTCATCCTCACCGTTTATTTCTCCAAAACAACTTTTTTTTTGTTTCCCAATATTTTTAATATCGAGTCTGACTTTAAAAATCGTGGGAGCTCGCCACGAACCGAAATAAATTGAATTTTTTTTTCCTTCATCCCAAAAACGACTTGAGACTGGAATTTTTTTACAATAAATCGGAATTCTGTGTGGGGGAATTTTTTTTATTTATTCTTTTTATTACGCGGCGATATTTTTCGAAGGCTCAATCGCACAAGACCCAAGAAAACGTTTCACACCTTCGAGACACGAAAACATACAGAAAACGTACGACCCACGAAAATGAATAACGAAGTTGTTCCTGAACGATGACCTCATTGCCGCGAGCTCACCTTGACATCCTCTCTCGTTTATTTCTTGTTCAATGATATTTTCTTTCCTTACGTATTCACATTGTTATCAGAACGATCAACAGCAGCATCTTCATCAATAACGACGACCATGAATAGCCAATATAGAAATATTACTCCGGCGAGATTCGATAGATTTGTTTTTTGCATTTGATGCATGACAACGAAAAGGCAATTCGATTACTTCACAGTTATGCGACTGATCACTTCCAAAGTTCATGATCCAAGGCAGAAGTAAATTTGATTTTAGTCTGAGGTCATGGTAAAAAAAGTCAAAGAGCTCGCTCGAAGATAACGAGTCGAGAAGAGCTGCAGGCATCCAAAACGTAGTGACGAATGACCATGAAACTTTTTTTCTTTCGTTGCTATTGTGGCGGATGCATGATGCAAGTGCTAAACGAGCACGGATCGCAATTAAACATGATTAAAATGTTGAGAAGAAGAAAAAACGAAGGAACGAAAATCTGAAAACTTGATGCGCTCTGATTATTTAGCTGTTGACACTAAATCTCTAATAGCTGAAAATAATATTCTACAATTGGCTGTCTCTTTGTTCTTGGGAAAAGTAACAAACTCGCAATGATTGATAACAATTTAATTGATCACAAAGTTTAATAAATATCAATAATTTTCTCTAACAATTATTAAGTCCTTCGAATTTTGTGTGATGAACTCTCAGAGCACGAATAGTCCGCCTTCAGGTATTACAGATTGTAGGGATTCGTCTAGAAAGTGCACAAGTCTAACCCGATAGTTGGAATATCTGTTAATTCTGTCGAAAAGGTAAAGGACCACCTTTGTTACTCAAAAGTCCAAGTGTCGCTGAGTCAGAGTTGGAAATCACAGCGAGGATTCGGAAACGTGACGTCGATAGTTCAAATGTCGTTAGCACTACACCGAGTGCCATTTCTAACACTATATCAACACTAAAAATCAGAACTCTTCCAACCGATCCTCCAGATCTTCCCTCAAAACCAAGACCCCGCAGGCCTTCCAAAAATGCCCGAAAGCCACGTCCCAAGCCTCCGGCTGAACCGACGGAAGCTCCACAGTCAGATCCTGAAAGTCCTGACCCTCCCAAGAATCCCGAAAACCCACCACCGACAAAGGCCCCAAACGCTGGACTTACCCCTGGTCCGAAACTCAAAGCGAACGAGCCTCCCGCGAAAACTCCCAAAACCACTCCAATGCCACGAATTCAACCTAAACCGAAGAAAAATAAGCCCGACGATTACAACGATACACCGAGTTCCGAATATGAAGAGGAACCCGAAGAACCGGAAGAGGAACCAAATCCCGAAGACGAAAAAGAACCCGAAGAAGAACCTGACGAACAGGAACAACCTGAAGAAGAAACTCCGCAGTTTATTCCAGTCGCCATTTTGGGTCCTGAGCCTGAATCTCAACCGGAGGATTCAACGCCTGCCAAGCCGACTCCAAATTCTCCGAAAAATAGTAATCCAGCGAATAAACCAAAAGCCAAGAGACCCGCCACTAGAGCAGCGCCAAAAGTTGCTCCAACTCCGTCTCCTCCGAGTGATGAAACTGACGATGACGTAACTGAAAGCCCGAAAAATAAACCAACGCGTAAACCTTCTAGCAGAAAGCGAAATACTCCATCCCCCGTCGAAGATGACGACGTTGAAGACCCAGAAAATGAGAATCGGGGCGAACCACCCGGTAAAAAGCCACCTAGTAGGAAACGGAATCCTCCGCCCGAACCAGAGGCCGACGATGGCGATGTAAACGATGATGCACCGGAGGATGATCCACCGAGTGAGTCTCCAGGAAAAGCTCCACCAGGTAGGAAGCAAAAGCCTTCGCGCCCAGCCAAGGTCAACAACGACAAAGAAAATGATGAAGATCCTAAAGATGAAGCTCCGGAAGATCCACCTGCAAAAAAGCCACCTAGCCGGAAAAGAAATCCTCGACCTAAACCAGCTGACGATGATGAAAATCCCGAAAATGAAGAACCGGAAAATCCACCCTCGCGTAAACCGCCTACCAGAAAACAAAAGCCTCCACCCAAACCGGTGGACGATAATGAAGAACCAAACGACGAAGAGCCTGAAAACGAAGATCCAAATGATTCTCCACCGGAAAGACGACCCACCAAAAAAAGGAACCCTAAACCTAAACCAGAAAATGATGATGAAGATCCAAATGACGAAGAACCGGAGGATCCACCGGCAAAATCGCCACCGAGCAAGAGACGAAATCCTCCGCCTACGCCAGAGGATGACGACGAAAACGTGGACGAAGATGAGCCAGACGATGAACCGCAGAGCAAAACTCCAGCGAAAAAACGACCCAGTAGAAAGCCAAAGCCCTCTCCCCGTCCCTCCGATGATGACGACGACGAAACTCCAGAAAATGAGTCTCCAGGTGATTCACCAAATAAAAAACCATCGCCGAAGCAGCCGAAACAGTCATCCCCGGTAGACGATGAAGATGAAAATCCAAATGATGAAGAGCCAGAAGATGAAAACCCAGAAAATCCAACTGCCAAAAAGCCATCCATTGGGAACCGTAATTCGCCCTCTGAACCAAAGGACGACGATGAAGACGACCCGAAAGACAAGCCACCAGGAAAGTCTCCAGCCAGAAGACCTTCTGCCAAGAAGCCAAAACCTTCCCGTCCATCCGGAGATGATACAGAAAACCCAGACGACGAAGACTCTCCGGCTGCATCACCCGCCAGACGTCCATCTCCGAAAAGGCGAAATCGACCTCCTCCGGCAGAAGATAATGACGAAAATGAGGAAGAACCCGAAGAAGATACGGAGGATGATGCACCAAGCAAAAAGAAAAAGCCTACCGCACCTGACGGTGATACTGACGACGATCCTGACGAAGGAAATCCAGAAGATGACACAACCAGCGAACCAGATGCCACACCGCCCCAAAGCCCTCGCTCGAAAAACCGACCAAAACCTCAGTCGCGTAAACCTGCGAATGAAGCTCCGTCTCAGAATCGACCAAAACCAAAACCCAAGAACAAGAAACGTCCTACACTGGACCCGGCTGATCCAGAAGATTCAGACGTTGTACCAAATTTCGGTACTCGTTTCCGAGAAGATCCGGACGCAGATTCTCCCTCGAACGCTGGTCCGAACGGAGCCGAAAGTTCTGGCCCAGATAATCCAGCCCAACCCGACAACAAACCGTCATCCAATCCACCCAACGTGTTTAATCCATTCCCTGGATTCCCCAATCCGTTCGGCTTTGGAGGTGCAAACAGTTTCAGTTCCAGTTCAGCAGGTGCAAATGCAGGCGCGAGTGCAACTGCAAGCTCAAGTGCAACTGCAGGTGCTTCTGCAACTGCAGGTGCTTCTGCGAATGGCTTTGGCCAACCGTTCAGACCTGATTGGACACCATGGGGACCCCAATTCGGCCCAATCATAGACCCAGGATTCAGTCCAAACTTTGGTTCACCTTTCAACCTCGGTGTTCCCCGTCCCACTCCAATGCCCATGCCTAATTATGTGAATTATCCACCTGCTGCCATCCCTCCAAACGATAACGGATCGTCCGATCCACCAAAGTCGAATGGACCGATGGTCCCTCCCATGGCTCAGTCTCCACAAGGTCCCAACTACATATCAGGCCGTCCTGAATCTCCACCAATGGCACCTTCCGGTCCAGTCTTCTCCTCAAACAGTTACAGTCTAAGTTCATCAAACGGACCTTATCCATTAAATCCATTCTTGAACGGTCAGAACTCTCAACCCACCGGAAATGGCTTCAACCCTAAACCACCTTCCCCGTCGAATCCCAGTTCTGACGTCGGTCCTTCATCCGGTACTTTGTACTCAGTTGGTACCGGGGCACTAGCGAGTGCTGGAAGTTTCGCCGGTGCTGGATCAGGAAGTTTTCCAACGCCGGTGACTAACCCTAACCAAGGATCTCACGCAGGTGGTAACGAGCTCGCAGGACTTCCCGGCTCCAGTGGAGCAGGTACGATCACCACTCGAACCTGGCAAACAAAAGGACGAGATAAATCCGCCGCCATTGATTCAACATCATCCCAAGACATTGATCACATACTTTGTCTTTTCAGTTTCACGTATGGTTCTGATAGTGCATGCGTTGTCAACTAATTTTGCTGTATTTTCAAAACCCTACTTCGTTTCCCTTCCGAAGTATTTAGGTCGAAATTCATCAACAATTTGTGACAAAGAGTTCGACAGTTGCATGACTCCGGAGCTACTGAGTTTCCAGCAGGATTTTAGCTTCTGCATAAGTCCCATCGCATGCCATGTCCACGCAAGAGTAAATTTACATCTGCATGATACCTGAAGGCATGAAAACGTAACCAGCCCCAACTAACCAACAAATAACCCAAGAAAATAGATCTAACAGTTTCATCATAAGATTGTTTACTGCCAACATTGAAATCCGCTGAAATTGGACGTGTTTTTTTTTCATTTTTTCAGGCTCTGGTGCCGGCTCCTACGCTGGATCGATGTCGGGCTCAAACTTTAATGACGATCTTTACAGGCAAGTAAACAACCATTTCAAGAGCGTCGAGGCACAAAACAACGCTATACGTGCACAAATTGAAAGACAGATATACGAGCAACAACAAGCGTAAGAATTTTTGCACCTGTACCTCATGTAGCTTAGCAAATCTCATCCTGCCATCACATACCTCTCCCAAGTAAACTCTCGAACAACATAAAGTTAACACAGATTTCATGACGTAAATAAAAAAAACATGTTGTTTCACCTGAGCCTCTTTTACAAAAACAAAGTCGTGACTATCGTTGCGCACTGTTTACCTTTCATTTCCTTGCACATCGCACTCATTTATTATTGACACAAGAAATTTTCCATTCCTTGGAAACTCTCCCTGGTGGTGGTGATCAATCATGCGCTTTCCTTTTGTTTTTTCTTCGTCTCCCACTGCACTGTTGTCTCGCTCGCAAAGTTCCAACGATGGTGCTTGGACGACAGCCTCAGCATCGATGCAGAACGATGACGGAACGTTCGATCCAAGCGCCCACGTGTATGCAAACACGCATACTTCAACGCCTAATGGAGTAGGTTATGCGGGTTCTAATCCTTTACCTAGCGGAACTATGCAACAATCTTCGATTCCTTTAGAACAAAACCATCCGGGTATCGATTCTAGGTGATGGTTTTAATTACCAGATTTCCAAGTTCTGTTCGCTCAAACAAAACCATTAGTATGAAATGGTGACGCGGATTAAAAAAAGCATGCGACATCAATGAAATTTTAATTGCATGCAAAGTAGTCGGAGGTTCACTAATACCCCGGAAGTAATTGAACTTTTATTCCATCCCAAATACAGTAACGGCGTAAACGGTGGATACGGAGGATTCCCAGGATATGGAAACGTAAGTTTTACATCATTGTTTTTGCCCAATCGGCAAAACTTTAGCGAATCTTTGCGTTTCAAGGTCATTGGGAAATTTGCATTTTCTACTTTTAGAACATGGGTTACGGCAATGGTGGCTACGGAATGGGCGGCTATGGCAACGGCGGTGGTCACGGCATGGACGGTTTCGGCATGGGCGGTTTCCCATCAGGTGGATCCGGTTCGTCAAGTTCCTCATCCTCATCTGACGGAAACTACGGTAACCACGCACCGGCTGTTGCCTCTTCAAGCGTAGGTCTCGGACCCGACGGTGGATACCAAGTCGGACAAATCAGTCCAGTAAGTTTCTTCAACCAAGTAAAAAACTATTTTCTGTCTTTTTGTTTCTTGACGAAAAACGAACTCTCTAAATTTCAGGCTTCACCCGGAATCGAGTCTCGTTTCGGCGACACCATCGATGCTCCGAACGACGGCGCTGTCGGTACTTTCTCCAGTTCAAGTTCCAGCCAATCGGTTGGCCCTGATGGAAAAGTCGTTTCTCACAAAACCACCACCGTCGCAGTCACAAAGGACGGAAAAACCACCTACAAAACCATCAAGGAATAAACTCATCAACCACGTCCATCGAACGCCGCTTAACGTCGTTCGTTATGGCAGAAAACGATAAATCGTGATCGAAATAAACAAAAGATACAATTAATACAAATCTTGAGTATTGTCCTGAGCTTTTCTTGCCATCTGCGGAGTCAATATGAATTTCCTAATTAGATATTATGTAACGTCATCATTCCGATAATGAGACCATGCAATAAAAACCTTTAAAACTTTATTCCTCAGCTAATTATTCGCCAATTCCCAAAAATCCTTCTATTTTTTTATCCCTAAAACGTTCCTTCATGTTTTGAAGAATTTTTCGATCAATAAACGACAGACGAGCACAAGAAATATCTGGGAACGAAGTTGTTTGGTACTTTCCAGGATTTCTGGATCGAAATTGCCAAAAAATGGTCTTGGGTTTTATCGATAGTCGGTGGAAACTTTGGTTTGTCTTGCCAATGGGAAAAAAAAACATTTTTCTGACCAGTTTTTTCGGGTGTATTTTTTCACGCTGTTTTTATATACGGGGATCGTATTACTAATTTATTTATTGCGAATTCTCATTGTACAACGTGATCGGTTTTACTCAATGGTGGTTCAATTTTATCGTCGATTGGAGTTTTGCCAGGAATCCAAGGATTCCAAGCCGGTGAGGCACGTGATCCAAAATTACGTGGATGGAAAGAAGCTGACGGGAGTCTGGCTCGATTACGTCTTGGCAGAGGTCCCTGCCGTCAAAAAACAATGAAAAACGTTAAGCTACTAATTGTTCGCCAATCTAAAATAGCCCACAAATTTTCTTTCACCACCTGCGGAATATTATTGTTCATAAACGTGGGAAAAGTTCTGCCATGATTCGGAAACATCGAGGGCGAGTCGTTGTCGTATCCGGAAGCTCGAATCCCATCGATCACCGGCACATCCTCGACTTTAAGGGTCTTTGACTTTGTCAACACTTTCACAGTCACCGAAACTATCTCGTTGTCTCCCTCGCTCTCGTCCATCGTCACCGTCGTCTCACACACATTTTCTTGGCAATTTACTCGACCAGGCTTCGCTGCAGTCACATCTTTTCCATTCACACTGATGTAGATGTTTTTGATCACGTTCGGTTCCCTCGACGAAGGATTCTGTCGAAATATTCTCATTTTTAAAGCAAATCATTGCGATCCAGACAATTTTTACAACAAATCGCAAGCAACGGCAGGAAAACCTTGAGGCGATTTTTCCAGGAGGTTGAAATTTGATAACGACTTGAATCAGAATTCGTTTTTTCATTTTTTTTTCTCCGAACGGACTTTAAATTTACGGGCTTGGCTCAAAAATGCTCAAAGTCGTTTGAATATTTATTTTCATTCGTTAAAAAAAATCCTTTGCATTTTGACGTGCAAGGAATCGGAGCAAACGTTGATTTATTAGAAACAAATTTAGATGAGTCATGAAAAAAATTCTATTTTGACCTTCAACCTCTAGCGTCGGTATTGTATATCCGGACGAACATTTATGGACATTTATATTGATGGTTATTTGCATTACGCCAATGTCTGAATATCCATAAGGACGTTCAACATTTTTATGACTTTTCTCCCTCGTCTGGAGCTTGGCCAAAAATCTATTACTCTCAGGAGCCCTCGAACAGCTCGTTCAGGCTCCGAACGATCGCTGTCTGAATAAATTTACGACGGGTTCATTTTTTTCGTTCAAAATATTCTGCGATCTATTCTGAGACTGAAACTTGTTCATTGAAAAACGCGAAAAAAGTCATTCATGCATTTAAATAATTGAATGAATTTGAATCGTTGACTTACGTAATTGTTTCGTGTTTTTATCGAATTTCCTGGATATCGCGAATTGAAACTTGCACCGGAATTCGATCTCGCACCGGAAGGTCGAAATCTGTGAGATTCCTGAGGCATTTCAGGCTCATTTTTTATCACAATAATCACCGGATCAGTCGGAATCGAATCTGCACACTCTTCGTCCGAGTCGAGATCGATTTTCGACGAAATTTCAACGGCCGAGCCGATTGAAAAAACGACAAAAATCACAACCAGTAACTTCTTCATTTTCTTACTCTCGAAGATTCGTAAATCAGCTCGTTTACGAGCGAAACACTATTGAGCTCCAGAGATACTGATACTTCTCGATTTTTCATAAATCTCTACACCGACGACACGCAAGGATATCGCGTTTTCCAGCTCGTAACTTTATCAAAAGGAGGGGGTAATAGTTTTAGGATGTCTTAGAGATAAGAATGAAGGAAAAATTGCAGTGACCTCGATGCAGATTTGCACGTGACATTTACGAATCATTTTCTTAGACTCGACGAAAGGAAAATCAACGTCAATAATTCCACGACGATGATTAAATAAATGAAAAAAAAAAAATGAGAGAATTTTTTTAATTCCTCACGAAAAATCCTTCTCAATTTTGATTTTTTCGTGACGATTTTTTTCCTTGCTCCCAAAAGTATTTTTATTCTCCCTGGCAATGCCAATTGAGCGATATTTTTCTTATGCAACAAAAAATAAACGAATTAGTGTCAATTCTCATTTCCAAGGGGTTGAAAAAAAAAATCATTTATTCTCGACAGGCGCGTTTAGACAGATGCAGTTAATGAACTCCGCACACTGACCATTCAGGACGTTCATGAATGACATTATCAAAACTTTCCCTTGGCTGCGTTTCACGTCGTTGTGTGCAAGTACACAAGAGGGTTGGCACGAGTGTGAAGCTTACATGATAGGGTGCACCCCTTCGAACAAGTCGTTCCCCTCGATGGGAAAAGCCGTGATTATATACTGGCGACGAGCATCCACATTGTATGGCTTGAGCAATTTCACATCTCGTCAATGTACAGTGTGCAATGAATATCGTATGCATGGGCTATTTCGTTCCAAGCGATTATTCCGACACCTCGATCTCATCATTAGAGACAGAAAAACAACAAAACGACGAGGAAAATTTTTCTCGTTGGTTAACAACAAAAAAAAGCAAATTTCATCAAAATAATTTTCTGAATTCTGCAAAGTTTTAATTCAAATCGTAATAGTCTCATTTTAGTGAACGTCAATAAATTTTTTGATGAATTAACGAATTGATTTTCGATCTAAACAAGGAAAAAGTGTCAATTTTGAAATTTTGATTTTATTTATTGAATTTCGAAATGTAAATGAATTATTGGACGAATTTTCATCGGCTGAATTTTCTGTCCGGCAGTGCCTGCGATTGAAATGAAATTTTTAAGTGTCTCGGCCTTCGCAAGTGATTTTATCGAGATTGAAACAATTTATTGCGATTTTTTGATTCGACGTGGAAGGTTCGATGTAAAAGTACACGAATATATTCTTTTGTCCCTACTCCATAACGTTTGACTATGGTCTCTCATGGCAAACAAAGGGTTAGCCACTATATTCGCACCAAGTGAGAGAGAACTCATTGAAATTCATTAAAAGGACTCCCATGACAGAGCCCTGGAGGTTCGATAAACTTTGGCAGGCTACGAGAGTGTTTTCATAGCTTTCGCACTGCTCCAGGGATCGCTTGGCCATTTTTTATGGTCGTTTGTATTTAAAACACTTTTTCCTTCTGGATTTTTCGCTCATTTTAATTTTTATCATTATTCTTGACAATTTGCTGACGAGACGTCGAGCGTATAGATAAAATATTTAATTGAGTCGCACACATGCGAAACGACGTCCAATTAGCAAACTGGAGGAGGAAATCGCTGAGACGATTCGCCGAGGATAATTGATGCAAAATAAAAAGTTACGTAATGTTTGTAAAAAGTTGTCAATTTTCACAGCTGGCTGCTCCTTCCTGGGGCGTTGGAATGAATTTTTTCTGAAAGCCAATGAAAAATACGTCAGAAAAAATAAAATTATCCACCGAATAAAAACTCGACGTTCGTGTTTCACGCTTTCCGGTGGGAAATGACGCTCATAAACAAGTTCTCGTTGAAACACACGTCCAAGGTACTTGACCGAATGTTTCTCTGTACCGAAGCGTCCGAGACAAAATCACAAAAGCTTCACCAACAGATTTAATGAGCCGTGACTAATCGTTCACGCACTATTGGAAATTTATCGATAGCCAAGAATTGTCGGTTCGACCAAACTCCAGTGACCCTTGCACTCCAAAGGCCACGAGCCTCGTTCGACCAATAAAAAAAATCCAACTTCCCAGACGATTGAAACTTATTGTCGTTGCTTTCCAATATTTTTCGCTCCAAATGCTTCGAGTTTTTTCCCAACAATCCGAATCCAAGTTCCAGAAAAATTATAAAGGGAATTTGACGAATTATTTGCAGCGATTGAGTCAAAAATCAAAACTTAGAAAAACAAAAACAAAATCGATGCTTTTCTCAAGTTTCTTTCGTCGATTTCGAGCGTTTCATAACTGACCGTCAATCAAGACGAGTTTCCCAGCCTCGTTAACGAAATTTGACCAATTGTTTGCCGAGATTGAGTCAAAACTGGCAAAAAAATGAAAATCCGTGTTTTTTTCGCTGATTCAAAGCATTTTATAATTAACCGTTAATAAAGACGATTAAATGGTTTTTGAAGAACTATTTGCAGCGACTGAGTCAAAACTTGGGAAAAAAAACAAAATCGCTGGTTTTTTCAAGTTTTTTTTCGTCGATTTCGAGCATTTCATAACCGACGGTCAATCGAGACGAGTTTCTTAGCCCCGTTAACGAAATTTGACGTATTGTTTGCCGAGATTGAGTCGAAATTGGCAAAAAAAAAAATGAAAATCCATGTTTTTTCCGCTGATTCGGAGCATTTCATAATTAACCGTTAATTAAGACGAGTTAGTAAGATGAGTAAACGATATTTGAGGAATTATTCGTCGGGATTGAGTCAGCGAGGACGAGTTCTCAATGAATGAGGGGCAGCGAATACTGGAGGTGAATCGTATCGGAGGAAGCGCGTGACGAAAAGAGAGAAGCGTCGTCGTGTCCGAGAATAACTCGTTTGGAAATAAATTGGCGAATCTTGGCATAGCGCGGAGAAAATTGGCGAGATTTATGGTTTCCAGGGTAAGGAGAGAGTTTGGTGGGATTCCTCGAAATTCGTGGAAGGGCGTTGGTGTTGAGAATTGTAGAAAAAAAGTAGCGAAGCGATGATTCGTGTTTTACAGTGCAATAAATTTATTTTTCGTACGTAACGTGCGCGTAATTTATATACAAGCACGAATTATTTATCTCTCTCGAATCTTGTTTCTCCCTTGAATTTCGTGGACGAATATTCATCGTGCAGAGACACGTACGCGTTAAATTCAAAATTCACATCTCTTCACTATGTACAAACCAATAATAATATTTATAAACATGAATCTATGTACAAAAATACAAATGAAAAGATTGGCACATTGGAAACGATCTATGTGGCAAGCTGAATTACTATCACATTCTTAAAACCTATTAACCGTATTTACGAAATATTCAAAAAGATGCATGAAGCTCAAGTTTGCAACGTTGGAATGCAACGAAAATATATTTGATTTTGTTGATAATTCATGCACTTTTCAATGTCATCCAAATTTTTCGATCCGATATGCTTTTCGGATGGCAAAAATGGATCATTTCATCATCGCAATTACATTTTTCATTCAAATCATTATTTTTGCCAAGGAAAACAATTTCGTTGCATTCCAACGATGCAAACTTCAGAGTCATAAAAAATGCAGTCTATTTGTATGTGTTTTTGTTCCATTTCTTTGATCCATTTGCATCGATTTTCCTTGCGGAAATATTTGGATTTTTCGCTGGCAGTGCTCGGTGGGAAAAAAAGTTTTCTATTTATTATTTTTCCAAGTTTTTTTTTTCATTATTTCATTAAACTTACGAGGATTTTATGGATTTGACTTTGCAATGTCGAAGAAAAATCGTAAAAGTGGTAAAAAATGATTGAAAATAAAAAGTTACTCAGTCGTTGAGTAATTTTGGCGAAATTTTTGTCGTTTTTACAGACGAAAATCAGCAGTCGCGAGTTTCCGGGTTTGCTACGATTAAGTACTCGGTGAATATTTACAAGAACTCCAAATGTTTCTCACAATCGCCTAAATCTCGACGATCGTCGGGCAACAAGAGAAATTCGCTTTTTTATCTTTGATTCAGCCCCCTAAACGTATCTCGTGAGTTGAGTATGAAATTCTTGAAGGCAAACGATAAGTTGACTGAAAGTTGGCCTCTCGTCGGCGGACATTGCCCAGCAGTATGCCATCACTGCAAACAACTCGTCGGGACAATTGATCGGTTGGGCCAGTCTGTACCCATCGCGTAAATAGGACGCCATTTCGAAGGGATCGACCTCCACGTAGGGCTGTTGAGCCAGAGTCGTCAACTCCCAGAGAAGGACGCCGAAAGCCCACTGCAAAGAACCAAAAAACGTTAATCCAAATTTAAAAAAACCGAAAAATCACTGCAAAAAAAAAAATTGCACAGAAATTCCATAGAAAAAAATGAAATAATGAAGTGAAGAAAATTTTTCGTGAATTCTACGAAAAAAATGTAAAAAAGTGTAAACAAAAATGTAATAATTAAGAGAAAAAGTAAAAAATTCAACTCACCACATCGGAGGCTGTCGTGAAAGTTTTGCTGAGAAGACTCTCGATGGCGAGCCACTTGATTGGTCGATTTTCATTGTCGCCAAGGCAATGATAATCCTGGGGGAAAAGATCTCTGGCGAGTGCGTTGTCGGTGATTTGTACCCTCAGATCGTCATCGACCCTAAAGAGAAAAACGAGTGACAATTAATTGATGAATGAAAAGCAACAGCGTTGAATATCTGAAATATTTGGATGAATTTTGAGACCGAAGTAGGTCAAAGCTCGAAATAATTTGGTGGAAAAATCGGTACGGCTGAGCGAGCGCGTAATCGATGGAAATTTGGGGCAGAAAAGTATCCCGATTAGTCGTGAAAGTGTCAGAGACTCTGAGAATTCTAATTCAGATGAAAATTACGAGGGATTAAAAAATCTTTGGGTTGGGTAGATTGGCCGGAAATAAGTTGAGAAAGAAAAAACTTGAATGGAGCATAGTTTGGTGAAATTCGTACAAAACGTCCGGGCTTAGTGGAGGAGAAAACGAGAGATAATTTGGACAAAGTGAAGGAGCAGTCGATGGAGCACGAATAATCGGTAATTAAGGGAGTCTCGCGTGGCTCGTTCGTCCATAAAAATAGCGTGCGAAAGGTCGATCAACAATGAGGATCGGTCGATTGATTCGGTTACGATTGAGTAACGAGCCCCGCCCTCGTGAATTTCCACGAAGAGCGAAAGATAAAAAGATTGTGGAGCTGTGAAAAATAAGGAAAAAACTTGCGGACAAGTTGAGAAAATGAAAATAAACTTACACGCAATTTCTCGCTGCGAGATCACGATGCACGAGCCTTTTTCTGTGAAGGTACTGCACGCCCTTGGCTGCTTGGAGTGCCATTTCAACGACCTCTTGAGTGGTCAGAGCACGTGGAGGGCCCTCGCTGCTTAATTTACACCTGAGCAAAAATCTCTTCATGTTTTTGTAGCCCGTGTGAGGATAGAGCAGGAAAGGTGCACCTCGGTCCTCGATCGAGACCCCCAAAACTGGTAAAAGGGCGGCGTGACTCAAGCCATAAAGGGCCAAGCCCTCTCGCAGCAAAAGCGCGACCTTTTGACCAAAAGCAAACATCATTAAAATCAAATCCCAATCAATTATCATCATAATTCTTGCCTGAATAAAATCGAGTTAAAAAAAATGTCAATCGACAAAAAACAAATGACTCTGAAGTTTGCAACGTTGAGATTCAACGAAAAACATTTTTTCTATTGATTATTTATTGAATTTTGAAAATCGTGGCAATTTTTTGAGTCGATTGAGTTTTTTGGTCGCAAGAGAGAATCGTTTTATTGGCCGGACCAAATATCGAATAATAATTATTGGCTCTGCTGCCGGAATAACAAAATTTCGTTGCATTCCAACGATGCAAATTTTAGGATCATAAACAAAAAACATTGTTTTGCAGTGACTAACCTGGGCTTGGGACGCGTGTTCAGCGGCAGTTTTAACGAGTACGTCACGAGGAGTGGTCGCGCCTTCTTCATGGTAACTGCCCCGATAGACTCGTCCAAAAGTGCCCTCCATCTCGATACTGAGAAGACGAACTCGGCATCTGTGCAAATGATAAAAAAATAATGAAATGTTGACAAGAAAAAATGTTTGAAAACGTCAGTCGAATCAGCAGTTGACGTTTGTCTTGAGGGTGAACAGAAGAAAAAGGACCCAACGAGTTAGGAATTGAAAAAAATTAACACGAGGTCAGACACTAATTTTTGGAGGCTGGAATGGGATAATTGGTGAAACGTGGTAAATGTCAAGTCTCGTTCCTCCAGTCTGTTTTCTATAAATACTCGCTGGCATTAATCAGAAGTAGACCAAGAGGAAGGGACTCGTGGATGGTTAGGCAAATTCGAGTGTGGCGCCTGCGTCACAAAAATTCGCCCTCTCGCTCTTGAGTCTAAAGGTTGAGCATGTAAAAACCCTTCAACGGTGTGAGACATCAATCTTCATTATTCAAAAGTTCTGTGTCAACCGGCAGATAAACGAGTGTCGACTGAAACAACGTACAACGAGAATTCAAACAGCCAAAAAAATGTCCCCCAGAATTTTTACAAAACCGGAGCCAAAAAGAAAAAAAAACGGAAACTTTCCTGAGCCGGAAAAGATCAAAACTAAAAATAATTGAAAAAAACACCAAACTCGCTAAATTTGCAGAGATCGACAAATTTTCCCACAAAAATAAATCGCGCAGTTTACTCATCCGCGATATTTTTTCACCACTTTTCAAACATCCAAAAATATCAAGAGTCCCGATCGTGAAAAAATGAGAAAAAAAACGTTGACGTTGAGCCTCAAATGTCGGAGAATAAAAAATAAACGCTAAAAACATTGTAAACGAAACAAAGTGTGTAAAACGAAAAAAAAGAGGGGAGTGAGTAACGCTCGGGGTATCGAAACCGATTTAGAAAGTGCAGTAGCTGCATCGCCGATTCGTCGAGGCAGAGAGCGAGAGAGACGAAGAGAAAAATGTTAGCGAGCGAGAGGCCTCGGTTTCGTGGACTTTATTTTGGGACGAGTTGTACTTGAGCACGTACGGAAACGACGGTACGATCGATCGTGACCGATAAAATCGTTTGACGTCGATCTTGGTATTGAGATACGAGGGTATACGTGACTATTCGACCAGACTGCTCGTTCTCGCTCCCGCGCGATGAGTCTGTGCAGTGTGCGCCCCAGAAACTCATTTTTTTCTTCTCTCTCCTTTGTTTTTTGCAATCTTTTTCATCGTCTCGCGTTTCTGACCACTTCAACGATTGCCTCCCGCAAAAGCTTTTCTCGCTTGCAGTGATATCGGCTTTTTTTCTTTTTTTTTACCATTTTTTTCCCCTTTTTTTCATCCTCTCGACCCACAAAGAGAAATAGCACAGAGGAAAAGCTTCTCGCTGTATCTCATTGTTCGAGCTCTTCGACTGCGAGTCTGAAGTGATTGGTGGACGCGAATGAAAAGGCGAAGCTCCCGAGCAATCTTTACAAGGAATCGTGCGCGTTACGCCCTTTTCATAGTTTTTATTAACAAGACAAAAGATCAGGAGACTCAATAATTGCGCGGGCGTGAATTTTTCATCGTCTTCGAGTCTCTTTATCGCGAGGGTGGCGATCATTTTATTCCGCAATTAGCGGCAATTAATATCGGGGAATAATAAAAGGAGAAAAAAAAACCATTAATTAACCGCAATTACGAAATAATTAATTAATCCTGTCGTCGTTAATCAAAAGCTCATAAAAATCGCAATAAAAATGAAAAATGAGCAAAAACTCTTCGTTGGCTCGATGATGCGTGGGTCGTGGGCATTTTTCTACAACCCGAAAAATCAAAATTGCAGGAAACTCGGGAAAAAAACCAATTTTCAGGGTCCGCGACAACTTTTACTCGCAAATTCAATCGGAAAAAAGTATAAAAAGTTTTTTTTTTCGAATCCACTCAAAAAAACTGAGCGAATGCAATGGATAAAGGATGATGAAAAAAAAGGGCGAGGATTACCTTTGAACGGTGATTTCCTGGATTCTTTCGTGAAGTTCGCGACTAGGTCGATCGTCGAGTCGCCTGTAGCTCGATGCGGAAGCGGCGGAGGGAGGCGGCGGAGTTTCCGGAGTGAGAAAAGTCTGAGCCGGGCCAATTCCGGTGCCCCTTTCGACGCTGCAGGCGGAACTGAGTCCACGAGATTCCCTGGTTGGGTAAAAAATGATGAAAAAATGTTGCGGGCTCTTGGGAGTCGTTGAAAAAGTTGCATTTCGTTTTGGTTTTTCGCGCGTTTTTACGAGAATTAACTTACTGCAAAGGATCTCGATGTCGCCGAGCTTTTTTGTCTCTGACGTAATAAGCGATTACGAGGACGCAGATCGCAGCGATGAATGCACAAGCGCAGCCAACTGCGGCGTAGAAAATTTGGCCACCGGAAGTGGAGCCTGACGCGGCGACGAGAACTTCCTCAGGTCCGGGATAACCGCTCTTGTCCTTGAGACAAATTTTCTTACGACGGAACTCCAGACTCGTCGTGTTGCGACGATTCAACGATACGTTGATACGCAGCGAAAGATCGATTTCGGCGTCGTACGGACCGCAATGGAGCGCCAGCGCCCATGTTTGTAATCCACCCACAGGAATATCACCTGTTTGCGATATGTTCAAAGAGCTGCTTAACGCCGAAGGGTTGCTGATGTCCACGGCCATTGTATAAGGCAGCTGTATGAAAAGAGCATCAAACAAAACCGTTTAAAACAGGAGCAACGTAAGATTTTTTCATCTAAAATCACCTCCTCAAATATAAACACCAAATCAAATGAAAGTCAAGTTCATTATTTATTTTAATCCCAAGTTATTTCAATCTTAAAAAACGATCGTTTTATTGTCTCGATTCAATATTAATCGATGAGCTCTGCTCAAGAAAAAACAGAATTTCGTTGCATTCCAACGGTGCCAACTTCAACATCATCCAAATCCATATTGACCTCGAACTCTCTTCGACAACTTCCAAGTTACGTGCACAAAATTCGAGAGACTGGAGCAAAAAATCGACCATTTGTCCATTGAAAACTCTTCGAGAGCTAACGAAGCTTCAAAAATTGAGATTTTGTTTTTTAACTTCGCCCCTTTTCATCAAATCCCAAGTCGAGTTTCGGAAAAATTCGAAACCACAATTCAAAAAGCTAATTACGTGTCTTGAGAAAATAAAAAAAAGCCCAAATCGACGTTGACAGCAAATTATGTGCACAAAATTCGAGAGACTGAAGCAAAAGAGAGTTAACGGCGCTTCAAAAATTGAGATTTTGTTTTTTAACTTCGCCCACTTTCGTCGAATCCCAAGTCAAGTTTCGAAAAAATTCGAAACCACAATTCAAAAGCTGATTGAGTGTCCCGAGAGACTTTGGAGCTCGCGGCTCGTGTTTAGCGAAAATCACGACGCGTTCGCCAACTTGGTGATAAAAGTTTGATGCACATTTCGACCCGTCGTTTTATATTTTTTCGACATGAAATCAACATCGTGTCGATTTTTAAATTCAAAAAAATTGTGCGGTTTTGCAAAATGGAGGATAAAACTGTTAATAAAAAAGTAACTCGTCTAGAAAAACGTGAAAAGAATTAGCAAACAATGAGACGTGAACTCTGCGAGCAAAACTGAATCTGCCATGACGTTGGGGAAAAGTCGCATACACCAAGTATTTGCGGTATTCGTATAAATATGGTTGGAGAATAAGGTTGGGGTGAGGGAGAAAATAAAGTTTGTGGATAAGAATCGCGAAGGCCAGAAGAACAATTGCGAGCATCGCACGATACATGCGGTGAGTTGGCGGAGCCGCGGGTTAGTCGAGAATATACTAAGGATAGAAAATGGAACTTCGAAGATGCGCAGAAATCGGATGCATTGCGATGATGAGGAAAAAGTTAAACAACGGGAGTTGAAGAGAGAGCGACGAGCTAGAGACGAGATGGGGAAAACGATATTCGAGAAACAAAAGACTCTGGAACAAGTTGCATCGCGGCAAAGGGTCGAACGAGGAGGGCGAAATAAGGAAAGAAGAGCATAATGCACGTGTTTTAAATCGACGGGGAGAAATGAGTAAAGAAGAGTGACAAAGAGAACGAAGGGAAAAGAGAGGATCAAGATTTACCACGTCATAACGGGGGGCACCGAAGTGTGTTGGGAAGAAAGACAGAAAAGCGAGCAGGATACTCGTTTCTTTAGATTCCAAGAGTTCCATATAGATATGCCGATTCATATCGGTATAAATCTTTTTGTGTATAGATCCGCGATGCATTGCTGCGCGGAGTCGCGGTGTAAAATATCCACGAAAGAGCGAGAGCGAGAAGCGAAAGAGGGAGCGATAAAAGAAAGAAAGATGGTGAACAAGTCGAAGCAGAACCGATCGCGAGGGGGAACTACGGACATCACGATCTACCACATCGTTACGAGGGAAACGTTCCAACTACCGAAAGAAAGAGAGCAGGATATTTTGCACTCGGAGAAGCAGCAGCAGCAGCAGCATCGACTGTACACAGTAAAGTCAGTTTGCACTGGGAATCTCTTTCTCCCTCTCCGGAGCTTCCTATAATCTCGAACGTTCGCGCCGATAGACGGAACCGAAACAAATAAAAGAGAGAGAGAGAGAGAGAGTCATGCGAGATGAATTCTCCGAAGTCGAATTTAACTGCCGAAGGAACGTAAAAAGTTTACTTTTTTAGCCTCGTAAATTCGCGTTCGAAACTTTGAGGCGTCCGACTGTGATTGTTTGGAAAAAATTTTTTATAATTGTTTCAAAGTTTGCGTCTCGGATTCAGGTCCAGAGGGAAAAAAAGTGAAAAAGACAATGAAATTCGGAGTTTATGGGGGATGAAAAAAACGTGAGGACGAAAAGCGTCATCGCGAACAAATGAGAAGAACGAGTTGAGCGTGATTGCTGTCAAAAATGGAGATAATCAAGGAGAGCGAGAAGAAGGTAATTGAGGAAGAATAAATAAAAAAGATAAAGAAGATTCAGAGCAGGGCGAGGTAAAAGCGAATAGTCGGGATTTCTCTGGCTATCGCGTCGTGTGTTTCTCTTCCTGCTGCATGCCTTACGGTCGAGCGTGTCTCGGTTTGACAGACAGGTCGATTCGTTTAAGAGGTTCTCGGTGAAACAAGCGCGAGGCGATTTTGTCGCCAGGGTGAGTGATGTCGTGGCACGAGCCGTCACTCTTGCCCGCGCGGGCGATCCTGTTCCCTTTTTCCGACTGCTCGCCTTTCTCATTCCTTTTTTGCTCAATTCATGTCCCTTTTCTTGTCGCGGGCGCGCGAGCTTCCGATTTAGGGACTTGCAACCGCGAAAAGGAACACAAGCAACAGGAAACGTGCATACGAACCAACACACACGGAACAAGAGAATCAACGAGACGATCCCGGCGAAGAAGTCGTTCGACCACTTTGTCCTACTGACTCGAACGTTTTTTCACCGCAGCAGAGACGCCCGAAAAGAGGAACAACGTAAGACGAAGAGAGAGAGAGAGATTCGTGTCGTTGATTCCAACTCCAGCCTGATCTTCATTCTCTCACGAACGAGTCAATCCGAAAGGAGTCAGCAGGAAGAGAGTGCGTTGAGACAGAAATACTTTACGAGGGCAATTCGTGGCTCGGGAAACGACGACTCGTCGTTGTGTAAAAAAAAAAAGCCTCCAAGTCAACGCGGGTGCGATTAAGGAAAAATCATGATCCTGAAGTTTCGATCGTTGGAATGCAACGAAATTCTGTTATTTCTTCAGCAGAGCCAATAATTATTATTGAATATTTGGTCCGGCCAATAAAACGATTCTCTCTTGCTACCAAAAAACTCAATCGACTCAAAAAATTGCCACGATTTTCAAAATTCAATAATTAATCAATAGAAAAAATGTTTTTCGTTGAATCTCAACGTTGCAAACTTCAGAGTCATTTGTTTTTTGTCGATTGCCATTTTTTTTAACTCGATTTTATTCAGGCAAGAATTATGATGATTATTGATTGGGATTAGATTTTAATGATGTTTGTTTTTGGTCAAAAGGTCGCGCTTTTGCTGCTCTATCCTCACACGGGCCACGATTTTCAAAATTCAATAATTAATCAATGGAAAAAATGTTTTTCGTTGAATCTCAACGTTGCAAACTTCAGAATCATGGAAAAATCAGCGAAACGCGAAAAAAGGAGTTGATTGTTATTTGCGCGAGGATTGTAAATACGAGGCGATAAAGATGTAACGAGACGTTGTTCGGAAGGAACGATCCGCGGACGAGGTGGCCGAGCCCGAGGAATGTCCGCGTGGAAAAGAGAAAATTATAGATTCTCTCATTCATTTATTTATTTTTTTATTTTTTTCTTCCTTTATTTTCAAGTAATCGCTGCTTACCGCGTGAGTTGCTACTCGAGTCTGTCTAAAGAGCGCTCGTCCCAACATTTTCATGAAAAATATATATTTAATATCTGATGAGAGTGAGCGAGAGAGAAACTGAAGAAAATCAACGACGAGGAACGCGCGATATGCCTCGGTGACTGAGCTAAGTGTAACCGCGGACTCTCATCCCGTAAAGGATGCTTGCGAGAGTGGCAAAGAGAGTTGGAAGAATGTATAGATATATAAACGAGAAAATAGCTGGGCATTGAGAGGAAGCCTCGAATCTCGATGCATTTCTGTCTTTCCTGTGGGCATAGCATCGCGCGGCAGTAAATCGAATAGTTTTCAATGTCCGTTCGAGCCTGAACGAGCCTTAATGTCACTCGGCGCATCGACAGCCCAATGATAAGTATACTCGTGTATATTTTCCCGTGCGATTGTGCATTGAGAAAGCCACAGAAGCGATCAGGCGGGTAGCCGGAAGATCTCAACGAGAATATTATTTTCTCACACCTTGTATTTCGGCCGCTTCGTTCCCGAAGCCACAGATGTTTTTTATGCGATTCTCAATAGGACGGAAAGCCCGTGAGACAGATTTATGTTTAAATCGTCAAATTGCCTGAATCCGGAATTACGATGCTGAAGTTTTCAACGTTGGAATGCAACGAAATTCTGTTTTTTCTTGAGCAGAGCTCACGATTCTCATTCAATTTTTAATCAAGACAATAAAACGATCGTTTTTTACGATTTAAACACAAAATCGATACGGAAATTGTTGTTGTTTTTCTAAAATGAACAAAAAATAAAGAAAAAAATTATTTTTCGTTGGATCTCAACGTTGCGAACTAATTCAGTGTCATATTTCAAAGACATGAATGAGAATTAGAATTGTAAACTTACGGGTCTTCCGGCGAGATTTTCCCAGGTGAAATGCAGTTTGTGCACCTGGGCAGGTACAGGCACGACGAACTTGATCGCATATTCATTGATCACTCCTTCCCTAACGTAGAACAATTCAGCCTGGAGGCCTGTAAGCACAAAAGCAAACGAGACGATAAGAGACTGGAGTCGCGTTCGGGATATTTAACGATTTTTAAATAGCGACGAAACGATATGGAGCGATTGGATATTTGCTGGATAAATAAAAGATGGTCAAAAAATAAAAATCGCGTGGATATGAAACTTCGCAGAATCCGAGGCTAAAAAAAAGATCGAGAGATTGTCAGGCAAACGAATTTTCATTCGTTTCTCTCGAACTCTTATCTTGATCGAGTATATTTAGGGTGTGGATCATAAAGAAGGAGAAAAAGTGTCGTACTAGGTGTCGAGTGGACATGGTGAGAGTGCCAAATGGAATGAAAAAGGGAGAATAAAAAAAAAGGACAAGTTTGCAGCAGGATTTTATAGTTTCTGGGACTCGAAAGCGTTTTGTTCGTTTTTTTTTCTCATGAACCTTTTTACCATACAAGTCGAAGGCTCGATCAAATATTCATATGCATGTGGACGTATAATTCGCTCGATATCGGAATAAGAAATGGAACGAGAAAACTCTGGACCCTTATTTGCCGAGGGAGAACGAGACGAGACGCGAGAGAAAGGAGAACGTCCAATAATGCTGGGGAAAAGAGGGAGAGAAGGAAACAGAGGCTGGGAGTGAGAAAAGGAACTGGAATACAGGTTTCGTATCGGATATCGCCCGCGCGGGCGAGAGAACGTGCGTCGTGCAAGAGAAAGAGATGCTCGTGGTCCATGACTGAGGACACTTGGAGCCTTTTCAGCACCCACACGTTTCCTCGCTGCCTTTTTTTCATATTTCATCCATTTATTATTTATTTACTTATTTAATTATTCATTATTTTATTTATTTATCATTTAGTATTAATTTATCATTGAGTATTTGATTTTATTCACATTTTCCACTTTCTCTCTCGTTTCCATTCAATTGCATTGTAAAAAAACCTCGTTCGCTCTTATTCGAGTCCACGTGCGTCGCAGTTGAGTTGAAGAAAAATAAGAAAAGAGAATCGACAAATTCTCTCAAGTCCGAAGCCCTCAGGATCGTGGACATGGGTCTGCGAATTATTGGACAAAAGCGACGCAAAATTCGCAATGAATTCCGTGCATATTTTTCACAAATATTTCATCGCATGTACGGCGACAAAGCTCTCGCCTGACAAAATTGGAAAATATATGGAGCAGGAAATAAAAAATGATGTTTTTCCAGAAGCGAGACTTTACGATCGCCGCCGAAGAATTTCATCCAAGATTGTAAACAAATCGAAATAGATATTCCATTTTTAGAATATTCAAGAGATTCTGACGCTTCCCATACAAGAAAAAAACCTTAAATTTATTTTCCAAACAGCACGAAGCGAAAAATGAGGCGTCGAATTTTTTTTTTTATATATAAAATTCCATCTCCGATGTTTGCTCGACATTTTGCCACGTAAAATGGGCAAATTGTGGAAAATGTCGATAAACACATACAAAAACTCTGTGACTCCGTAAAATCTTTTCTCCAATCGATTTTTATGTTTCAGCTAAATTGACCCCAGAATTTGAACTGGGACCCCAATGACCCCAATTTGTAGAAATTCATTTTTTTTTCGGTTTTTTAATCACAGGATCGCGAGAGCCTGGGGAAATTTTGCTTCAAGTCAAAAATGCGGTACGAACCAAGTGCGCGCGATGTAAAGTCGCCTGCGGGGTCGTTTTTGACCCCGGTTTACCGTTCTGGAGTCAACCAAAGCTTCGGTGTAAATTTGTGGACGTGTGTTTGGTATAATAATATAACGAGAGCAGTAACGGAGCGGAGGCGAACGAGAACTACATATTGGAGAGGTGAAGCGAGAGGGAAAGCTGCGTGCACACAAAGTGGAGAGAAGCAGCGATTGTCGGGGTATTATAAAGCGGCACGCTTTGTTCATTGTTCAACGTTAAAGAGTCTTGTCTCTCTCTCGATGTTTCTTAACTTTGTCGCTTTCGGTTGAGAGTTAAATTAGGTTTGCCCCGGTGTATTGCTCAACTGAAGCAAACAGAGGGAACCTCTTGTTGCAACAACACAAATACGTTCGTATACAACGCATGAAAAATCCGTTTGACTAGAATCGACGAAAAACTGGAGAAAATTCTGACGTGTGTACGATTTTTTTCAATTTTTCGAAGCTTCTTGTTCTCCGTTCAGGAGCAACAAAAGTGAGGACTATAAATAAAATGGCGTAATAAGAACCCCTTGAAAAAAACGTTGAAGATATTCTTTTTATCTTTTTACAAGAGAAAAGCATACACGGATCGAAAAGCGTTGGCGAAGGTGGACTGTACCGTGACTCTTTGAGATAGAATCTCAAGCAGGTTTTGTTGTTTATTTTTTTTTTCACCCTATGGCAATATATCTGCGTTGCCCTCTTCTTTGCTATCTCGTGCCCACGACGTACCTTGCGCTGGTCGCGATCTCGAGGAAATTCGGAAGCCGCACGCTGTACCAAAGCGAGGCAACCGAAGGAGGGACGAATAAAGGGAAAGGGAGAGGCCAAAAAAGTAGAGAAATAAGAGGCTCGAAAGTTGTGTAGCGAGGAGAAAAAATATGTTTGAGAAACGGTGAGTAAAAAAAGGGCAAAAGGGAGAAAGGCGAGGAGGGAAGAGGCAAGCTGGGTGCCTGATGGTATACATAAAGTTAAGCAGGAGAACCGAGAGCCAGAGAGGCAAAGAGAAGGTGCAAAGGGCCAAAAGGGAAGCCCTCGAAGGCGCAAACAGCCTCGATGCTGCAGTTTTTAGCCCAGAGCGATCAAAAGGTCTCTCTTTCAATTTCCCTGCGACAATTCTCGCATTTTCCGTTTCCCGGAACGCAATAACGTGTCATGAAAACTGATCAATTTTTCCGTCCGCGCGCGTTCGCAGTTTTAACGAGCACGAAACTTCTTGTCCGGAGGCAGCAAAAATTTCCAGGGTCCGGCGAGTATATGTTCGTGCATCAGGCACGAGGTTATTTCGCTCGGTCATCGTGACTCTCGCGGTTCGAAAGGGATCATCTGATAGCGAGAACTCTTAACGAGCCACGAGTGAATTTTTAATCATCCCAAAAAAGACAATGTGCTCGGTCCTCTAACCAGAAGCCACCACCGCACGATCTCTGCTCAACTATATACACAATTTGCGAGAAATCGAGCTCGCACACACACACACACGTATGTAAATAAACGTGCACATGGGAATGAGCAAACGCCATCAATTTCCCATGGGCCGTTCCACGTGAATTTAACCTCATCGAGTCCATTTCCCAACAACGTAAACAAAAATTCTCGTAACTGCAAGAAATTCATCATTTTATTCTTTGCCCCACGGATGCGAAATATTTTGGGAACCGTTCGGGGCCGAAATTATTCGTGATCAAAACGAAAAATCCAGGTCGATGGCGGGAAATTTGAAAAATGTTGCCAATTCGCCAAGATTCGTGATAAAATTTGAAAAATTATAGCGATTGAGTTTTTTTCGTAAAAATTCGAGACGAAAAAGCCTGTACGAGGTTTATACCGAGTATCGAGTTTGCGTATTGTATTTTATTCACGAGCTGACTCGGTGATCTCGCTGGCCCCGCGAAGAGCTTCTGCAGTTCTTTTGCTACCAAGATGCATGTATGCAGGAGCGTGCGCGAGCGCGAGCACACAAGAATCGAGTATACAGAACGTTGTACTGTCTCCATGGTAGTCTTTCATTCGGCGTGCCCTCACAGGGGCCTTTACCGGTTTTCTGCATCAGATATCACCTCTGGAAAGCGCGTCTTTTTCTCTCTCTGCCCCGCGAGCCGCCCTCACGACTATCACGAGGATGCTGAGGCACGGAGAGAAACAACAAGACGTTATGAGTGGATCGGAGTGTATTGTATAAAGAAGAAGATCGCGAGAGGCCGCGTGGCCTGCAGCAACTTTTTCCTTGTTCGCGGGGAACGAGAGTCCGCGATAATCATCCGGTGTGGTCCAAATTTTTTTAAATATAGCGCAGAGAGCTCATTGAGGCCATCGATCTTGGCTTTCATCACGACGAACGAAAAACTCGTCGATGAATTTATTAAAAGCCGAAGCAAAAAATAAAGAAATTTCTCTGCAGTTTGCGAAAGAACGTTTTCGCGAATTTTCACGTGTGCGAGAATCTAATTATCGATTATCGAGTCTTTTATCAACATTTACGTACATGTAAGTATCACAAGATTTTTTTTCATGTGCGGTGAAAGGTGAGCGCGGAGGGTTAGCAAAGGCACGACCTCCGCAGCACCGTTGCGAGCGAGAAATATAAATAACTTGACCATTTTTATAAACATTGCGGGATCCCTGAGAATTTTCCTCTTCGCCAAACTCCATAATCAACCAGCCGCAAATTAAATTCCTCTCCCTCTCTCGGTCTTTCTCTTTGAATCGCTCCTTTGATTGATGCGCGCGCTATCGAGGGTCGTATAAAATTTTCTTTCATGATCGACTTGCCTTTTTCCAACCCCTTTCGCAACTATACACTCTGTTCGATGTCTTTGGCCCGTGATTCTGACCTCCTTAGCATGGTTTATATTCGCCGAGGTCTCTTACCGAGCTCATCGCGGTTTCCACACTGAAAATTTAATTCTGTCAAAAAACGTCGATATTTTGTTGAATACAGCGAACTAAATATTTTGGAATGATTTCAAAATTTTCGTTATTTCCACAATATTTTTCATTGTAACGGAGCTGTCAGCAAAATTTACGATTGGAATGACAAAAATTTACTTTCCGAAAACGATTTTCCAGAATGTTTTTTGCTGTAATTACAAAATTTTCGTAATTTTTCGAAAAAACGTTTAGTTGAACGAATTCAACAAAATATCGATCTTTTTCAACAAAATTTTCTTTTCAGTGCAGGTTCTCCAAAGCCGCGCGCAGCCTTCGGACGTTATACCAAAGAAAAAAGGCTGTAATGAGGCTGAAGTTCGCAACGTTGGAATGCGACGAAAAATCCTTATTTTTATTGATAATATGTTCAATTTAATAAAACATCGAAATTTTTCGTTGTTGGGCCGCAAAAATCGATCGTTTTATCATTGTAATAACATTGAACATTTTTATAAAGAGTTTTGCCGCAAAATGAATGAACTTCGTTGCATTGCAACGATGCAAACTTCAACGTAATGACAAAGTAATTCAAATCGAATGATCGATTTTTGCCACCCGAAAACAAATCAGCTCGAAAAATTAGAATAACATTGAAAATTAAACGAATCATCAATAAAATGAAATATTTTTCGTTGCATTCCTTGCACACTTCAGCATCAAGGACACGGACGTAATTTTGAATTGGAATCGATGCACGAACAAGGTGGCTCTCGATCTAGAGATTAAAAAAGTAGCTTTTATACATTTAAACAAAAAGCGAAATGGTACTTTGAGTTTAAATGGTCACAGAGACGAGTAATAAAATCCTTTCGAGCGTATAACTCAGGGGTGCGTTTCATTTGCGAACGAAAACGCGAATAAACAGGTGCGCGAGAGCGTGCAGTGCGGAGCAAAGGGGAGGGGGTGGTTTTTTAATAACTCGGATGTGTACATCGCGGAGTACACGAAGGTAACGTGATGTATGATGAGAGGCACAGCAGGGGTGTGTGTGAAGGTGGCATGTAGCCGAGAATCCTTTGAAGTCTGGCGTTTGGTAGAGCGAACTGCCAAAGAGCCGAAAGAGAGTGAAAGAGTTGAGGTGCGGGCGGGCGGGGGCGAGAGAGGGCAAAAAAAAGAGAGAGGATGAAGAAAGTCTCGCGCGAGGAGGTAAGAGGGGGTGAGGAGGATACGCAGAGGCGGAAAGCGAAAGAAACAACCCTTTTGAAGAAAGGCGTCGACCCTTGAGCGCGAGAGGGAGAGAGAAGCAGTGCCAGACACAATTGTCACGAGCGAGGGAGAAAGGGCTACGAACTACGCCACTTGGAGTTCTCTTGGCTCGTGTTTTACGTGTGTAAAGCCTGCGGCAAGCAACAAGAACCTCAAGCTAGCCTATAAAGGTTTGCCAGAGCGTGTGCAGCATCGAACACACACACGCGTGTCTAACTCGTATCGGTTTGAATGGCAAAGAACTTTACCTGTGAGCCTGGCGTTTTAGTTCCGAGCAGCTTCTGGATTTGCGCTGCTGTTTTGCACTGTCTGCATGTACCGCCAGACAACAAGCAAAGTCACTAAACAAAGGCCTAGTGCAGTTAACGTTGCACACGTAATTCGCTGCCAATTACGCCCTTTCGTCTCATTTTTTTACTCTGGCGTGTGCAAAGCAAAAAAAAAAACTCTTCGTTCCCGGTTTCCGTCTCCTCCCACGACCTCCAACGTTTGATCTCGCGACGTCGCGTCCGCGAGATGATTCTCAAAACTTCATCTTCTTTGCTCTCTCGTAGGGCACTCGGGAAAACTTTGTATCTTGGAAACTTCCGCACGTCTCCGCGCGGCTTCCCGGGGCAGTAACCTTTTTCAAACAAGCCTGCTCAGGGGCTTTGCCGCGCGCACTCTATTGTTTGCGAAACCTCGGCACAGCCGCGATTTATACGGCCGGAAACTCTCTAACGAGAATTGGCAAACTCAACGATTAAGTCACTTGACCCACATGCAAAATTCTCTCATGAATTGTGCACAAGATTTTTTTCTCTTTTCTCATCGCGAATCCTGCCGAGTTTTTCTTTGTACAAAGTTAATTCAAAGCTCGGGCGAGTACGTGGCAAAGCACGAGGAGTTTGGGAATATTTTCTCGTCCTTTCTCCGCTGCTTTTCAACGTCCCATCGTCCGGTTGACACACAGCAGAGAAAGAAGATCGGAAAGGAAGAAAATACACGCGCGGGGAATGAAAAGTCTCAGCCGGAGACTCAAGAAACGATGAGGAAAAGTCTCGATAAGTTTCCAAACAAAAGTCGCAAACGTACAAGAGTTCAATGAACGAATTTTGGAAGAAAACGAATCGCTTGATTTTCCACAATTTTCTTTTGACCGAATTCTCGATTTCTTTTTTTTTTTTTATCGACAAACGATCGTTCCGGAAGACGGAAATAAATGAGTCTGAAGTTTGCATCGTTGGAATGCAACGAAATTCATTTTTATCTTTGACAAATATAATTATTCAAATGCAGAATGTAATTACGATGATAAAATGATGAATTTTCGCCATTCGAAAAGAATATCGGCTCGAAAACTTTGAATGACATTGAAAATAAAACAAATCTGGAATAAAATTAAATATTTTTCGATGCATTCCAACTTGCAAACTTCAACATCATGGAAATAATTTATTTTGACTAAAATCTAAATTGCACGGATGAGCAAAAATTGTTGTCAATTATTTGAATTTTGTCGCTAACGTTAATTATTCAATTTTGATTATTTTTAATAAAACTTTTAAAATGTCGTGTATCCGCGCGTCTGTATCTTTTTCGTGTGTACATCGCTCTCTGCTCAGCTCCGATCATCGTTTTTCGTTAAGAAAATAGCCAGGGAGAAAAAAGCAAAAGGAAAAGCTTTTCTTTTCCATCCGAAATGAAAATGAAGTACAAAAAGGGGGCAGGCGAGCTGTGTATAAACCCGGCGCATAGAGTCCATCTTCTTAATGAGAATTCTCTGTCGACGAGGGAGGAATTATTGGAGTACCAGCGGGCCACTCCAATAATTTGTATCCCAAAGAACGAGAGCAACATTTTCGTGGAGCAGGTCGAAGCATCGCGAGGGAATGTGACATCGCGGTTTTCAGATGAAAATTTAAGAAGAGCCTAGTGCAGCTAGGGCGGGCAGGAATCTGTGAATGACACTGCGGAGTTAGCAACGTTGGGCTCCACCGAAAAATGCTTTTTCTTTTCGTCATTTGTTCAATTGAAAATAAAAAGACAATTCCCTTATCGATTTTGTATTTGCACCACACCAAGAGAAAAGTGAGTTCCAAGAGCTCGCGCAATTTGAAGAGGTTTCGCCATGTAGAAGTCGAGAAATTTATTTATAAAAATGACAATTTTCAGTAGTTTCTCATAAGACCGCGTGTTAAAAGTTGCAATTTCCAACATAAAATATTTCAATTTCTAAATGGTGAAGCCTCTTAAAACTTCGCAAACGCTTTTACGTAACATCGAAGAAGCTTTATTCAGTTTTTCAAATAAATCGCTTGTCAATTTTTTCCGAAATTTTCATTATTATATAACAAATACAAATTACCTCGGACAATCTTGAATTTAGATGATGCTGAAGTTTGCAACGTTGGAATGCAACGAAATATACTTTTTCTCTTTATTTTTTGTTCAATTTAAAAACAACAACAATTTTCGTATCGATTTTGTGTTTAAATCGTGAAGAAAGATCGTTTTATTGTCCTGATTGAATGTTGAATGAGAATCGTGAGCTCTGCTCAAGAAAAAACAGAATTTTGTTGCATTCCAACGATGCAAACTTCAACATCGTGATTTTTCATGACACTGAAGTTCGCAACGTTGAGATCCAACGAAAAATACTTTTTCTCTTTATTTTTTGTTCAATTTAAAAAACAACAACAATTTTCGTATCGATTTTGTGTTTAAATCGTAAAAAACGATCGTTTTATTATCCTGATTAAAAATTGAACAAGAATCGTGAGCTCTGCTCAAGAAAAACCCCAATTTCGTGTCATTCCAACGATGAAATCTTCATGATCGTTCGCTGCGAACGAGAGAGAAATTGATGTCGAGAGGAATGAAAAAAAAGTTGAGTTAAACGAGGGTGGTGATTCGTAAATGGCCGTGGTGCACTTTGCCCGAGTTTGATGGTAAAGATGGCGAGGCGTGAAAAAACAGCCGGCAAGAGGATTTCGCACAAGCGAAAAGGAAGGAGCGTGTCCGGAGCTGTCAAAATATTCGTATTCAGGAGAGCTTTGACACACTTTTCAAAGAGATGGAGACGAAAAGACGAAGAGCAAATGCGCGAGAATCGCGTCGATGGTATACAATGGGCTCGAAGCAGGCAAAAGAAAGAAAAAAATTATATACAGAGCCGAGAGTAATCGGGGCCCAGTCTGCTCTTTATTCTCGTCTCGTTTCAACGAGCGATGAATGCAAAAGAAATAAAAATAAAAAGAGAGGGCTAAATGGCGAAACGACAGGGTCGTGGCCGTACCGAACGGTGAGTCTCGTCCGGGGGATGTAAAAAGGGCTTAACTCGGACGATTAAACACCTCGAGTAATCTAGCCAAGTCCCTTTTGTTAGAAACTGAACACGCAGCGGCTCGTGAGGGTTTCCTTAAGGTTTTCGAGCAACTCGACACCTTTCGGAGTTGGTCCCCTCGCGCAGCCACCCGCTCGGAGCACCTCGGGATCAAAAACCATACAAATAAAATGTGGAATAAAAGAAAAACGTTCTTTTCCTCTGTGAGCAAAAGCAGCGAGGGGTATCGGGACACGGTGCAGCAGAAGCATCAGGGATTCAGGTGTACTGTGCACGGGAGGCTCAATATAACGAGGCAAGTAAAAAGGGCCGGTGGACGCGCGGAGCTGGGACAGTCCAGGAAGGTCTGGAGAGCGAGCAGGAAGAAGGGAAGCCAAAGAATAAAGATGAAAAATATATTTGAAGAAAGGAAAACGAGGATCAGGGACGCGCAGGACTTGCACTGAAAATTCAATTTTGTCAAAAATCGTCGATATTTTGTTGTATACAGCCAACTAAATATTTTGGGATAATTTCAAAATTTTCGTTATTTCGACAATATTTTTCATTGTAACGGAACTGTCAGCAAAATTTACGATTGGAATGACAAAAATTTACTTTCCGAAAACGATTTTCCAGAATGTTTTTTGCTGAAATGACAAAATTTTTGTGATTTTTTGGAAAAAAACGTTTAGTTTAACGTATCCAACAAAATATCCATCTTTTTCAACAAAATTCTCTTTTCAGTGTGCCAAAGGGATTGAATGAACAGCTCGCCCGAATTACATCAATAATAATGAACAAAAAAAACATTATATTCGTGGCAGTAGCAAAAAAGGGATGAAGCATTAGCATGAAAAAGAAATAATAATTTGTATTCATTGGATTTGGCCGACGTGCGGATGCCCGTCAACAAAACGAGACCAAAAGCAGGCGCGGTGAATTGGCCTAAAGGTGTGAAGCATAATGCGACTAAATTCCCTGGGACATTTCAAAGGGACTGTGTACACGTTCAATTTTGTCCAGAGCACCGAGTTCTCTATTGACGATGAGTTTGAATATCAGAAAAGAAATGCGAGTGAAGAGACGCGATGGCGGGACGAAGGAAGAAAACAGACGACGTCACGGACATTATACGGGTCACGGAATTCCGTTTCCCGGAGTTAAAGTGAAAAGTAATGGGATATTAGTGGGTCAAACGGGACAATGGAAATCCAAAGTATTAGTGAAATAAATTTTTATTTATCCATCAAAAAGGGCGTTTTTTTTTCTTTAGATCGATTCGGGCTTCTTAATGAGGCAGAATTTCGATGCCGTCGTGTTTTGAGTCGCATAACTTGTCGAATAAAAGACACACGACAATGCAGCCGTTATTTATTATTTAACGGTCGCGAGAGGAGAAAGATTTTGACAGGTTTTCAAGCCAGGATCCGGCACAAAAGACTCGACGTCGTTTTATTGAATGAAAGTCATATAAGCCGGAAGACGAAAAAAAATTCTCTCCTGGTGTTCACCCCATGGGACTCTGTGCCCCTAGAGTTTTATAGAACAAAAAGTGACGTTGCTTTTCCCTTCGGAAAAACCTCTCGCGATTTTTTCCATCCGAGACTCGAACGTTCTGAAATTTTCGTGGACACATCGACGATTTTCACGTGCTGCATCGAGGTTTTCAATCCTTCCGAGTCTCAAGGGGATGATGCTGAAGTTTGCAACGTTGGAATGCAACGAAATATATTTGATTTTGTTAATGATTCATGCAATTTTCAATTTCATCCAAATTTCCCGACCCGATATGCTTTTCGGATGGCAAAAATCGATCATTTCATCATCGTAATTATATTTTCCATTTAATGGAAAAATACTTATTTTTATTGATAATTTGTTGAATTTTATGAAACATGAAAATTTTTCGAGTCGATGGTTTTATAATTGTCATAACATTGTACGTTTTTATAAAGAGTTTTGCCACAAAATAAAAGAATTTCGTTGCATTGCAACGATGCAAACTTCGGAGTCATCTCAAGGGGTGAAGTGACCTTGGGGGGGATAAATCATCGATTTTATGCACGTTGGACCGTTGGCAAGAATAAAAGATGCAAATAACGTCGTCGTGGACAATATATTTCGCACGTGGACACACATGGCTCCGCGGGAAATCCACTGGACGTCAAATAATTCGTCGCTTCTTGTGTGTTATTTGCGAGAATTAAGTTTCATGGAAAGGACAACGTGCATGGTCGCGTTTGTCAACAAGAAAAAGGTCGTAACTGTAATGGTTCGGTGGACTTTGGATCGCGTGTGCTCGGCCCCTTTGTCAGCAAGAAATGTCAGGACGCGGATGAGACTCGCACGTAAAGTCCTCGTTCTTAACCCTCTCTCTCCTTAATTCTGTGGCAGGTAATAAACGACGCGACAGACTTTCCTGTTTAGCATATATCGAACGGAGAGAAAGAGAGAGTGAGCCGAGTAACTTGAGCTCTCCTGAATAACCCATAAGTCGTGTTACACGACGGATGCACCCCCTCGTGAAGCAAAGAGTCCTGTGCCACGAGCCGCGCACGGAGCTGCGTCTACGAGGAACGAAACTTGGCTCTGTGCATATGGAAGACTTGATCCAAACAGGAAGGCGTTAAAGTTGCATGAGACACATGATCCACGCATGGAACATAATTTAACGTCGACTGGTTGCTCCCTATAAGACGCACGACATATTACGAGCGATTCGCCTCTTCTGCTTATTCTTCACTCTCGTTTCACACCCACGCACGAGAATCTTCAAATCTGACGTGAGTTAGGAGCGAGAATCGCGGATTACCGAGCGACTGGGATAAAAAAATGTGTCGAGACATTATTTTCGTTACGATTTAGAAATTTTCATCGTTTCAATGAAAACTCGCGCTCGACATCGCCGCTCGCCAGACCTGCTTGCGATGTCGACAAAGTTGCACAGGATTCCGACGTATTTCCTCAGTGTTTTCACAACGAAAATTTTCCTTGAAATTGGGGTTGGAGCGACGCAGGGAGCAGGGACAAGAGAGTTGACAAGTTTACGAGGCGTCGTTCACTCGCGCGGCGGAAAGGATTACGACGCGCCACCGGCAGTGCGCGATGTAAAACGAGATGCCACAAAATGTGTGCGACGTTCAACTTTCCACATCTAGCGGAGGCTTTACAACGTGAGTTTCAAACTCCTAGAACATTTTTGGTCCTTCTGCTTGCAGGCAATCTTGACTTTTACGACGAGCATCCGTTTCGCAGGGAGAGTAGAAAATTTAACAGAAAAAAAAAGGACAGTTTGTCCCTAAATATCGAGAGAAAGAGCGTGCTCGCGTGGTTAAGGACTCGGAGGGCGTTTTCAGAGGGAAAATAATGGAGCAGGGACACCTCGACGGAGCAAATATTCGTCGTCGATGAGACTGAAGTTCGCAGCGTTGAGAACCAACGAAAAATACTTTTTCTCTTTATTTTTTGTTCAATTTAAAAAACAACAACAATTTTCGTATCGATTTTGTGTTCAAATCCTAAAAACCGATCGTTTTATTGTCCTTATCAAATATTGAATTAGAATCGTGAGCTCTGCTCAAGAAAAAAACAGAATTTCGTCGCATTCCAACGATGCAAACTTCAACATCGTGATTTTTCATGACACTGAAGTTCGCAGCGTTGAAATCCAACGAAAAATACTTTTTCTCTCTATTTTTTGTTCAATTCAAAAAACAACAACAATTTTCGTATCGATTTTGTGTTTAAATCGTAAAAAACGATCGTTTTATTGTCCTGATTAAAAATTGAATGAGAATCGTGAGGTCTGCTCACGAAAAAACAGAATTTCGTTGCATTCCAACGATGCGAACTTCAACATCGTCGTCGTCGTCGTCCGGAATGAATGAGAAACGTTTGTATAATTGATACAATTTTGTGAAACGAATTATACGCACCGATTAAACAAATACGCCGAGTATTTTCGCGGGCGTTCCGAGGAGGACGATAACGCGAGTATTTTAATGGTGTCATTAAAAATGTGATTATCGTCGCGGTGGCTCGAGTGAAGAAGACACATCGACGTTTTTTGCATAATATTTATTCGCAGCTACTTTTTGCCCTCATTATCACACACTCGGGTCCATCGCTCGCGAGTGTACAAACCAGTTTTTCGAGAAGACAAGAAAAAATGAACTTGCGAGATCCGCGAGTAATCGATTACAGTCGCTGGGCGCGAGTGAAATGAAATGTGTTTTGCCATGGAATTTAAATCGTTGGCTCGTCGTAATAACGAGAAAAGCCTGGAAGCACGAAAATGCCGCGCGTTCTTGATCTTTAAAAATCAAAACTCATTTTTTTTTAGCCTCTTCGCTCATCCGCGAGGTTTACTTAAATAAAACATATTTTTTCAATCCCCGACAGGCTGAGCCGTGATTGAAAAATGTTTATTCGTTCGATCGAGCCGAAGCAGCGGGGCGAGTGAAAAAATAATGCCAGACACGAGGGAGCGAAATCGTCAACTTCTCCAAAGTAAACCTTCGTCGAACGAGACGCACGCACGGATTCCCGAATTGGAAGCTAACATAATATTGTCTTTCCGAGCAGCTCCCTCTATGTACTTACTCGTGTTCGCATATATATCCAACTAACCAGACGAGTAGAATAAATACACAGGATATCGATTGATACTTTTGCCCCCTGAAATATCGTTTCAATTTACTTTAAAAAAAAAAACATAAAAAAAACCTCAACATTGAAAAATGACGATGTTGAAGTTTGCATCGTTGGAATGCAACAAAATTCTGTTTTTTCTTGAGCAGACCTCACGATTGTCATTCAATATTTAATCAGGACAATAAAACGATCGTTTTTTACGATTCAAACACAAAATCGATACGAAAATTGTCGTTGTTTTTTAAATTGAACAAAAAATAGAGAGAAGAAGTATTTTTCGTTGGATCTCAACATTGCGAACTTTAGTGTCATGAAAAATCACGATGATACAGTTTGCATCGTTGGAATGCAACGAAATTCCGTTTTTTCTTGACCAGACCTCACGATTCTCATTCAATATTCAATCGGGACAATAAAACGATCGTTTTTTACGATTTAAACACAAAATCGATACGAAAATTGTCGTTGTTTTTCAAATTGAACAAAAAATGAAGAGACAAAGTATTTTTCGTTGGATCTCAACGTTGCGAACTTTGATAAATTTTTCAATTTGTTCGTAAATTCAAAATTTTAGCGAAAAATTTCAAGATTCGAACAAATTTTCGGCTGAGACTAAAAATTTTAGTTTGTTTTATCATTTTCATTAATTTGTCTCGAATCCTCCCAGAAATCTGCACGTAATTTCATAATTCTGGCTCCAGATGAAAGAAAAGATTGATGGAAAAATATTTCGGCCAGTCTGCGGCGGTTTTAGCACCTTAATGGCGTTCGTTGTTTCGGGAAACGATGGAGACTGAAGAAACGACCGAATTTGGTCTGGATCAGGAAAGGGGAATTTTGCTAAGTCTATATATTTGTCATATTGCTTTTGGAATGGAGTACACGTGACAGATGGAGTTCTGATTGAGACGCACGTTGCGTGCAAGGGCCAACGCGAGGGATAAATAGAAAATACAGTGCATGCAGTGCATGGAAGGAGGAGAATTCACATTTGACATGTGGTGAGCTGTCGAATCGTGACGAGACACACACAGGGCCAGGAAATTCTATACTCTTAGTATACAAAGCAGAGGAAATGAGCAAATAGATTCGTCAGTACAGAAGCAGGAGATGGAGAAAAAAAAGGAAAGAAAATTGAATTAAAGTTGGATCGAGTTCCCGATGAGGAAATTCGAGCCTGGATCAAATTTTCCATTCGCCAAAAATTCTATGACGCCCAGAAATCTTCGACTAAGAAATTCAAACTCGCCAACGATCTGCAGGAGATCGAGTGCACGATTCCCAACGTCAAAACTCACACACTGAAAAGAACATTTTGTTGAAAAAGATCGATATTTTGTTGAATACGTTAAACTAAACGTTTTTTCGAAAAATCACGAAAATTTTGTCATTCCAGCAAAAAACATTCTGGAAAATCGTTTTCGGAAAGTAAATTTTTGTCATTCCAATCGTAAATTTTGCTGACAGTTCCGTTACAATGAAAAATATTGTTGAAATAACGAAAATTTTGAAATCATCCAAAAATATTTAGTTGGCTGTATTCAACAAAATATCGACGTTTTTTTAACAAAATTGAATTTTCAGTGCTCTTAAAGGAAAAATGAAGCGACGAATTTGCTGCAGAAAAACGAAAAAAAAATGGTTTGCCATTCGGACGTTGAGTTTTCAGAGTTCTAGCAATTGTTTGTCCACGTGAGGGATGGGATTCCTGAAGGAAGTTGAGAAATGGAAAGAATATGGCGAGTAGACTCGTTTTTTGGTTATTGTGAGTTTTTGTTGGTCGATGGAGAACGTACGCGTTTATTGGCAAGTGGGAATGGAAGCAGAAATGGCTAAATAAGTGTCCAAAGCGCTTACGGCCAAGGATGAATTGCCAGGGACGATTTATCACTCGGACGAAGGAGCAGGACGACAAGATCTTTTACAGTTTATTTTTCCTTTTTTTTGGAGGTCAAAGGAGCTCCAGGACGTAAGGAGGAAAGTGAGATCATCAAAGATCGTCGTGGTCGTGGTCGTTGCGTAGGGACAAGGTGCACGTTGGAAGGTTTCGTTGTACACGACGATGCAGAATGGTCAAACGTAGTTTCTGAGAGGAAAGCCTGGGGATGCCACCTGCGGTGCAAAAAAGAAGAGAGAAAGAACGAGGGGAGGCTGGACACGCTGGTTCGTATGTTTCTCTCTTTCCCTTTCGATATTTCATATCTCCGATCGATCCTGACCTTTTTCCAGCTGCAGCATCAGCGGGGAACGTTCGAAAAGTAAAAAAAAACACACGCACACTTTTTTCTCCTTTATTTTATTCCCATTTCTGTGGCTCCCTGGAAGCTCCTCGTGATCCTTATGAACTCTCGAAATTTAACTGGCGCCGATGCGAGATAACGGTTACGACGTCCAGTCGTCGAGATTTCTTCGCCCTCCGATGATGGCGAGACCGGAGAAGGACAATTTTTCAAATCGTTTCAAGATATTCCGAGAGACTTGGATGTTTATCCACTCCATGGACTCTTGTCCCACTCGAGAAATTTCTACGACCAGCGAGAGAGAGTTCGCAGCGAGTGCTGCTGCTCCCTTAACATTCGGATCTCCTTCAAGCACTCCAACGTGCCACAGACTCCTCCACTTGAAATCGCGGAGCATTATTTTCCTCAATTCTCGTATTTACACCGTCCGACGTCGTCGAAAACGACAAAGCAATCGCGTTGTTGAAAAAATTATCAAAAAAATGACCTAAAACCGAATTTTCACACGATGTTGAAATTTGCAACGTTGGAATGCGCTACGAAATTCGGTTTTTTCTTGAGCAGAGCTCACGATTCTTATTGAATATTGAATCACGACAATAAAATGATAATTTTTTAGGATTCAAATGAAAAATCGATACAAAAATGGTCATTTTTAGTCTTTAATTGAACCAAAAATCAAGAGAAATTGTATTTTTCGTTGGGCCCCAACGTTGGGAACTTCAGTGTCATATTTCCACGAAAAACATGGAAATTTTTTCCTTCCCGTTGAACAATAACGAAAAAATTCATGAGGCTGAAGTTCGCAACGTTGGAATGCATCGAAAAATACTTATTTTTATAGATAATTTGTTGAATTTGATAAAACATCGAAATTTCTCGGGTTTATATAATTGTTGGGCCGCAAAAGTCGATCGTTTTATAATTTTCATAACATATGGTACATTTTTATAAAGAGTTTTGCAACAAAATAAATGAATTTCGTTGCATTCCAACGATGCAAACTTGAACGTCATAAAAATTTCGTCTTTCTAATGATTTTTCGCCAAAGTAACGAGTTTCGTAATAAAATTGAAAAACGACCTTGAATTTCGGACAAAAATCGAGATCGTGTCTTGAAAACGAAACGAAAATGTCGAGACTCGTGGAAATAATTCGAGAACGTCGTATTTATTTTCTTCTAGACACAAAATCAAGTCGATTCTAAAGTGTGACGTGGTCAAATACTCGAAGAGAAAGAAAGAAAAGAGGCAAGTCATACAAAAGGCGATCGGGGATGGCTGCTGTGAATTGAGAAAGTGTCTGGAACGACGTGCCACTCGAGACGGACTTGCATTTGTCAGGAAATATTTGTCTGGTTGTCCGAGAGGACAGAGTGAAAAAGTGAAAAGTCAGGGATGGAGGAAAGAGGTAAAGACCGAGAGGAGGTCCAAGTGGATGAGTTGAAAACGCCATCTCACAAAATGTGAGGTCGAGTCATGGTTCCTAAGGGTCGAGAAAAAAAATTTCCAACTTGTAAACACTGGACCAGAAGAAAAGTTGATAGAGAGAGAGAAAAAAATACGTGCGTCACGTCCGCGACGAAAAGTGAATGAAAACGTTGGAAAAAGAAGCGACGGACGAATCATTTCACGCGATTTTGTATACGCGGCCCGAGTAACTTAATTGAGCAGCGTGGATAAATTTATTGAAGAGTCTCGCCCCTTCAATGTTCTCCCGTTGTTTATTCGCACGTCACAAACCACGGGGTGCAGAATGGTAATCGCGTTGGCGAGAATACTTGTGGCGAGTGCAGAGTCTCATTTAGCCCACAGCAGCAGCAGCAGCAGCAGCAAATAAGCTTACGCGATGATGTAGTTGCGAGTGCAACAACGCCAAGGAGCATCATCGTTCGATAACACAACGCAAACGCACACGCAGCCATAAAAAGAATAAACGATCGAGTCAATTGTATAAAGGGTGTCCAGAAAGTTGGCTTCGATGAGAGCCAGATCGAGATTTTTCACATTATCACATTTTGACACACACTGGCTCATTTTGACCCAGTTTGGCTCCTGGGTCAGAGAGACCCAGTGTGTACGTGATGCGAGTATCAATTAAAAATTTCAAAATTCTCAAAAACGAGCCCACGAAATCATTTTCCAAAAATCAAATTCGAAAAATATCTCCAAATTTTCAAAAAGCTAGATTTTTACCGAAAAAAACATTCGTCCGGGTCACAAAGACCCAGTGTGTACGTGATGCGAGTATCAGGTAAAAATTTCAAGATTCCCAAAAACGAGTGCACGAAATCATTTCGCAAAAATCAAATTCGAAAAATATCTCAAAAATCAAATTTAAAAAAAAATATAAAAAATTCCAAATTTCCGAAAAGCTCGCGAATTTTTATATTTTTAATATTTTTAATATTTTCAATGAAGGCAGAAAAAAACGTTCGTCCGGGTCAAAATGACCCAGTGTATCGACGAGAGGGGGCGAATCTCGAGTTCCAAGACACACCTTGTACGTAAGTTTAGGCGCGTGTGTGTGCGTGTGTACATAGATGCTCGTTAAGATGCTGTCACTCAGATGAGGAGAGGCGAACAGGTATAACGCGGCTATAACGGATCGAGTGGAGAGGCTGACGCCCGAGTAAGATGGGAAGAGCTCAGAGGGAAGGAAAAAAAAGCGAGAGGAAAGAAAAAAAAATGGATGAGAGGTGGACCGTGGCTTTTTGTCTGGACAGAGGGATTAAAAGATTTTCAGGAGGATAGAGAAGTACGAAATTGATGAACACAACGTTCGTGTTTACCGTGTAGAGAGTACCAACGAAAAGTTTCCAACCTCCGAATATCGAAACGCGTATCTGATTCGAGTGGATTACACCCTTTTACTTGTTAGTGTATAGACGCGGAGATTTGACTCCCGCTGTGGATGCTGATCGTACGAGGAGATCTGAGGACGAGAATGGAAAACAAACAAAAAAACAGGAAAAAGATTACGACGAAACGTTCGAGTCGATTTGGAACGATCTCGCGCGGCGATGTCCGTCGTTGATTAATTTTATGTCCACCGCGCGGTCAAGACTTTGCCTTCCGCGAGCACACGTCGCGTTTCGAAAAGGAGAAGAAAAAAAACGATGATAAATAAAAGGCAAACAAGCAAGAAAGATTCTACATTAATCACTTTGTTTTACTACTTTGAATGGCAATTTTCTTTGAGGCAAAACGTCCAGGCTGAAACGATTTTTTCGTCTCTCTTTTTTTCTCCTCGTACGACAAAACGACCAAGTTTTTTCGACACAGCTGCGTAAAGAACTCGAAGGTGAGGGCCCTGCCGAGTCGTTAATGTTTCTCTTACTTTTCATTTTTTTTTCTTTTCGTCCACATTTTACTAGCTGAACCATTTAATGGCGTTTCTCGCGAGAGCGATTCTCGAAAGAGATTTAACGCGAATGGCCAAACTTGTTCGCTGCTGGTGTCTCTCGTTCAGGGCACTTTAGGGACTCTGCGAGTATCGCACTCGGCTCTTTTACTCTTTAAGGGGCAAATTGTGGTGGCGTGGCTGTTCCATGTCCCAGTGGGAAGCGACGTGCGCCCTGTACGGTGTCGCTTTTCGTTGCTTGTGGGGCTCAATGGACCAGCAGAGCTCCGAGTCAATTCCATTATGTCCGAGAGCAGCGCAAACTCTTGGCCGCACTGGGTCCGATTGATAGAAAGACTTGGTTGTAACTTTTCACAGAGACGCACGAAGAAAACGCTCGAGTGAACTTTTCCACATTTGAGAAGGGTCAGTAAGTCAGAGGCAGAAAAAAAATGGGAGGACGTCAACTGGAAAGAATCGTAAAATCCCTTTTCCCAAGAATTTCGAAAAAAAACGAGATTTTCAGTCCCAGAAAAATATTACGAGACGAAAATGTCGAAAATAATGAGTGAAAATTCGAAATTTTCAAAAAAGAAACGTAAAAGGAAAAAAAAATTATCTCCGAAAGATTTCCAGCGGATAAATGAGTCTCCGAGACGAGAGATCAACATCTCGATGTTTCGGTATGTAAATGTCGCGCCCACCACCACATGTCCAGCTAAATCAAGAAATGCGAAGCAACTCGCGCGCGCGGCTTGTATAGGAAATATCTCTCAGCGTAGTTATCCTTGCTCGGTCTCTCTTATTCTCTTTGGAATCATATGCACGTGCGCCCCCGTCGTGTCTATCTACGTGTTCGGACTGGACGCACACAGCCAGAGGAAAAATAACACGAGAGTCTTAACGAGGAGCTCGGAGATTGATGGTGAGAGGCAGAGGCGGAGAATCGTCGTTTATTTTTCTCATTTATCAGGATATCGTATCATTTTTTTCAATGCTCGTTATTCAAAGAAAAAAACCCCCGAAACGAGTAATCAAAAAAAAAAAAGAATGAAAATCAATGAAAAAATCGGTAAAAAGTTGAAAAAAGAGAAAAACGATTCAATTTTCCTGGTGCATTTGAAAAGTTTCCGGTAAATTCGTGACGTCACGACCCTGCTCGTACAATTTCCCGCCTCGAGTATTCATCCATTTCCTTCGTTTTTTTCTCTCCCAACCGCACAAAACTGTCTCTCACCCACAAACTCCCGCAGTTTTTTGTTGTCGTTGCTTCGCTCCACGCCGGGTTTGCGATCGCCTGCTGCACGCGCTTTTTCTTCTCCCATTCAACCCGCGAGAGCTTTGCTGTTCTCCTATTCAGAGCTTTACCGATATGCACACGCGCATGCATCCGGAGTCGAAACAGAAAAGGCAGCAGTTTTGCTATTGTACGAGCAGCCAACAAAAAACGCGATACACCCACTTCGTTAGGCATTTGCACTAAACCGCGACTGCAAAAGAGCGTTTCGCACGCTTGAAAATACACAACGACGATGCTGCGAAATACTAATTTCCTCACTCGTTCTGATTATCCCCATAAGAGCTAAAAAAAATGTATTTCCGTCCCATAATCATCGACAAAGTGATAATTACGTCAATTGAGGCAAATCTTGTTGCAGAAGTTCATTAAATTTTATTATTCCAATTAGTACGACAAAAAAAACAGCGTATCGGAAAAAAATCGTTGAAATTCTGGGGAAACGACAAAATGATCGAGGATCGAGGAAAAAAATGATTAAAATTGAGAAAAAGTTTGATTTCAATGAAAAATAATTGAAAAAAAAGAAAAACAAAAACTAAAATCTACTCGATAAATAAAAATTTTGGCGGCGCACGGCGTACCGGAAAAAAATCGTTGAAATTCTGTGGAAACGAAAAAATGATCAATGATCGAGGAGAAAAATGTTTAAAATTGAGAAAAAGTTTGATTTCAATGAAAAATAATTGGAAAAAATTAATAAAATCTACGCGGTGAATAAAAATTTTGGTGCAACACGGTGTCCCGGAAAAAAATCATTGAAATTCTGTGGAAACGACAAAATGATCAAGGATCGAGGAAAAAAATGTTTAAAATTGAGAAAAAGTTTGATTTCAATGAAAAATAATTAAAAAAAAAAAGACAAAAAAACTGAAATCTACTTGGTAAATAAAAATTTTGGTGCAACGTGTATTTACGCGGGTTTTTCATGGTTAATGCGTTATCAAGGTTTAGTTGTTTTGAAATCCTGCGGGTATATCTCGTTGGGAGGAAAATTTATGAGTGCGACGAATGTTTGTTTGGGGCGGATAAAATTGGGTGCTGCGTAACGGGGTTTGAGGGAGCGATAGAGAGAAGAAGAGAGCCCACCGTTGTCCGCGCCAATGTCCGTGCATAAACGTTTTCACGGGGCCCCGGCGGGCTCTTTGAGAATAAGAAAAAGAGGCTCCGCGTGCGAGAGCGCGACTATAGCGTGCACGAGAGAGGTATACAGCATCAAGATGGGCCTGTCAGACCCTAACTAGGTAGGGCCCGAGGATTCACGGTTGTGCGAGAGAGAATCAAATGAATTGAGAGAGAAAGAAATAAAGAAGAGCCAGAGTCTCACACCATAGGAATCGAGAAAGCTGCTCGCGGAGCTCTTGCTGCGTCACCACGTGTTACTCGCTCGTCATCTATACATATAAAAAAAATCCCCCTGGACCCGTTGATTTGAGCTTGTTCCTCGTGTTTTTAGTGTTTTGACACGGGCTCGTGACAGCAGCGTTTGATATCGCGTTCGGTAAGACTCTTTGATGCTTTTCGGATTGAACGTTGAATTAATTTTCGCCAACCCCATGGTTCCTCATGGTTTAATTATTCATAAACCCATAAACTCGAGAAAATTGAATGGGAAGAAAGTTTCCACTCAAAAATTTCGGGGATTAAAATCGTTTTTGGGCTTTTTGTAGTTCGAAATAAAAAATAATCAAAAAATCCATTAAAAAATTCAACAATTTTCAAAAAACTCTGTCGATGCGGATTCTCCCGAGTTTATTTTTTCATGAAAAAGTTGAATTTTCGTGGAGAAACTGTTTAACATGCAAGATACGAAAACCCGGCATAACTCGACCCAGGAAATCGTTATTGCGTAGACCATACCCAGACGAGACGTGACGCGAAGATGAGAGGCTGCCCGCGATAACGGGGGATGAGAAAATTTGTTCCTTCGGTCTTCGTCGGAGTTGCGCTGTATCGAGCAAGTCTCCGGGGATTTAAGGATCACGATAGATGCATGAAAATTTATAAATCTGTATAGATATATGGAAAACGGTATATCGGAGCGAAAATTACATTCGCATGCCAATTCGCTAACGCATTCAAATAAATAGGAAGAAAATAATAAATAATAATAATGATAAATAAATATTTGTCCATTTATTCATTTATTTATTTTATTTATCGATTTGTTTATTTTATTGGCCATTTATTTATTTATCCATATATTTATTTATTTGTTTATTTATTGATTTTATTATTACTCATTTAATTATTAATTATTAATTAATTATTGAATTATCAATTGATTATTAATTAATTATTAGCCAATTATTCAATTATTTATTATTTATAAATTAATTATTCAATTATTCAATTTTTTATTTTTTTTCGGCAATTCATGTATTTTTTTATGATTTTTTGGCAATTTATTAATTTTTTAGAGATTAATAAATTCATTTTTATTAATTTTTTTATTATTCATTGATTTATTAATTTTTTTCGTGTTCAATTTTTTTTTTCCTATTTTATTACGAAATTAGAGACTCGACTGTCTTTCGATGGTCGGTTTATCAAAATAAAGACGAATTTTCGGGGTATTAAGGTGACGCGAACGAGACGTTGGTAATCGCTGTCGAAGAAGAAAAATGAAAAACGGAGTGAGAAAGATTGGCGGGGGGGGGGGGGGGAGGGGATTCGTTGAGGGGATATTCGAGAGTTATCTTATCCGTTGGAGCGGATGATTTTTCGTCGTTGGTTCGCGGAGGCGATGAAGAAAACGTGAAGAAAAAAAAGGTGTGGAGAGTCCGAGCGCCAAGAGTCTCATAACACGAGGCTATTCTGAGATAAGAGCGACACGATTTATACGAGTCGGCTGGCGAAGCGATTCACACACAGTTCAAACGTCCATCGAGAGCCCCATAAAAAAAAAATAAAGAAAAAAAAGCCACAGATTCGGAGAAAAAAAAATCGGGAGAATCGACAAAAAAATATTAAAAAAAAAAAAAATAGATAAACAAGAACACAAAGCGAGTAATAAATGGAACCAAAAAATTATGTTCTCCGCACGGGGTCTCCTGCGGCGAGAAATATAAATCAAGCTCCGCTGCCTCAGGCCAAAAAAAAAAACAATTTTTTTCTCTTACAAAACATTCGTGTCACGTGATTTTATTGAAATATATCGGCGAGGACACCTCGTCAGATGTTTCTTCGAGATAACAGCAGTTCCAAAAAATTCCTGCTCGATATGGTGATTTTTCGAGTCCCATCAAGCGGCCAATGAGACAAAATTCCTTTATCGAGTCGCCCATTAATCAATTTCGTACTCCGCGAGAGATTTTCTCTCTCGCTTCGGTACGAAATTCGGCAACGAACATAGATCACGAGGCAAGTTGAATAATTTCTCAAAAATCCTTCGCATGGACGTGGATTGTTTTTTTTTTCGCGAGCTTATAAACAATTTACAGGATTGTCGATTTATTTGCCGATTTTAATGAACGATCGCGCGTACGTTCGTTCGCAAATAAAAAAGAAAAAAAGGCAGACAATTCTCGTTATCCCGATACGGCTGAAGGGAATTGAAAAAATACGCGTGAATTTTGAGGGCAGAGGTGAAAGTTCCATACGGGTGTCGCGTCGTGAGTTATCGGCTTGTAAGTTACGTCGAGTAAAAGCCCGACAGCAGCAGCCTCGGGCCGTCTTTTTTCGCATTATTATTCATTCACGTTATTTTGTCGGCAAAAATGCTTTACGATCGCGGCCGCGATCGTTTGAGCATGTGTGCGCAGAGTTTCAAGACCATTCGGACGATCCATCAATCATCGGTTGAGCAAGAGGATCTGGCCAGCGATTTTTTCCAATTCAATCGATACACGCGGCTCGAATTGGACAACGGGATTCGCGTTAATAACGTTGCGTGACCTTGCCGAGAGTAAAATTTACCAATTGACAATTTTTTTTTCGTCCAAGTCCTTAAAATCTTGTAATGAATAAGTTTTTCGAAATGTCGAGTGAGCAATTATTTTTTTTCCGAAAAAACCACGTGCGGGGAAGGTCCGATCCAAATTTCGCGTGAAAATATCAAAAATCCACGGAGTTACGATTTTTTGAGTGAAAAAACTTTTTTTTTCACAGTTTCACATAAAACCACATGGTCGCGGGGAAAATTAATGGGCAGGAAAACACAGAACAAACATCGAGGATTATGGAGGCTTGAGCATGAAGAAAAAACGAGGGAGACTTGAATCTTCATGAGTGAGGCTGGAAGGAGGGAACGAGAGCGCGTAGACAAGGATCTCGGGGGCAGAGGACGAAGCGAGAGCGTGCGGCCACGGTTTTTCTGATATCGGGAGAGCGATCTGGTGCAGGTCGAACTTGCGGAGGTTTAGAGCGAACAAAACAGGAGAGAAGGAGGATTTGCGGTTGCAAGTTGCGAGAGAATCTGGGAAATCCGTAGAAGGACAAGAAAATAGCAACAAAGAGAATTATGAAAACAGGTAAAAAGTGTGGCGGGATAAAAAACGGAAATGAGAGACGAAAAACGAGCCGGAAGGAGAGGAAAAAATGGGGAGAAAGAGAAAAAGGAACTGAGAAAAAAGGAGGCTCGTGAGTTAGAAAATAAAATAACGGGTGAGTCTCGATTATATTCGGCGTCCAAGAAATAAAAAGAGACGAATAAATCGGGTCTCGTGCATGGACCGCACCCAACGCCGCAGCATCCCAGACACAAACCCATAAGTTGGAGAACGCATCGCGAAGAGCTCGTGTGTGTACAACGACAGAGGCTTAACAAGGACCTCGTTATAATATTTTATTACCACCTCTCGTTTGCTTCTCTTCTTCGCAACACGAAGCCAAGTCGCCAGACAAAAAGGAACAGAAAACTCCATCGCCGCGTATAAATACGTGAAACTCTATACATTTTTTTTCATGACACTCAAGTTCGCAACGTTGAGGTCCAACGAAAAAAACTTTTTTTCTATATTCTTTGTTCAATTCAAAAAACAACAACAATTTTCGTATCGATTTTGTGTTTAAATCGTAAAAAACGATCGTTTTATTGTCCTGATTAAATATTGAAAGAGAATCGTGAGCTCTGCTCGAGAAAAAACAGAATTTAATTGCATTCCAACGATGCAAACTTCAACATCGTGATTTTTCATGACACTAAAGTTCGCAGCGTTGAGATCCAACGAAAAATACTTTTTTCTTTATTTTTTGTTCAATTTAAAAAACAACAACAATTTTCGTATCGATTTTGTGTTTAAATCGTAAAAAACGATCATTTTATTGTTCTGATTAAAAATTGAATGAGAATCGTGAGCTCTGCTCGAGAAAAAACAGAATTTCGTTGCATTCCTACGATGCAAACTTTAACATCGTTTTTTTTTCCTCTTACGCTTCTCCATACGAATAAATTTTTGATATTTTTCGGTGGTTCATGAACCGCTGAAAGAAACTCGAAAAATGTGTACATCTCCGAGCAACAGCGTCAGGAACGCGCGTTAATTGGTATGTTTGAACGATTTTTATGACAAGACAAAACAAGCGAGAGAAAAAAAAGGTAACGAGGCTCACCTCGTTGGAAACGCGAGTCTTGTTTGTAAAGGACGCTCGAAATTAGCAGCGATCGTTGAGAATAGATCTCCGAAGTTTGCCTTCTTAATGAAATGTTTAAACACGTTTTTTCTCGTCGTTTTTTATTTCAACATTCATTGGAATGCTGGAAGGAGCAAAATTGCGGAAGGGCAAGTGAAAAAATCGAGTGTGGAGAATTTTTGTTGCATTCTAACGATGCGAGAGTTAATGCGATTAATTTATCTGTTACGATTGCAGTCGGACGTGGCGTTTCGCTACACTCGGAGGATGCGAAACGTTACACGTGCATAAACACGTAGGTGGCGGAGTTTGGAGAGCGAGAGAGCGAGAATAAAAGTGTAAAGTCGAGATCGGCGTTGAAGCCAGCAGTAGGAACAATTTCTAAGCGCGTGTGAGTAACCAGCGGGAGTAATGGGTCGTAAATTTTTGAGTCGAGGAGCTCCGCGCGAGAGCTAAGAGCGAGAGAGCCTCCGAAGAAGAAAAAGCGAAACGAGAGAGAGAGAAAAATACGCACAGGATGAGAAGGCGAGGAGAGGCAAAGCGTTCAACGGTTCCTGACCTTGTCTGGAACAACGGGAGCGAAGTTTACGTTCGAGGGACCAAACAAGGCCCAAAGATTGCGAGAGGGAGAGTCCGGAGAGTGCACGAGAGAAAAAAAAAGATTTTCACTTCAGTTTTGATTGAAAATCGAAAAAAACTTCATCGGAATTTCGAATTTGACGACATTTTCCCCGTGGTGTACACACTTGGGTCAATTTGACCCGAGCCACGAAATTTCGTCAACCCAGTTCCCAACCATTTTCGATCGAGGGCTCAAATTGACCCAGCGTGTCGGAAATATTGTCGAAAAAACAAAAATCCAATATAAATTTAATTTGGGCAATTTTTGATGAATGGAAAATTATTTTGTTGAGTCTCGAGAATGCAAATTCCGTTGTCACGTTCCCATGGAAATTGATGGATTTTCTTTTGATCGTATTGGGGAATAAGAAAAAAAATACGATTGGGAATTCGTAGATGCGAGAGGGACTCGCGAAGGACGAAATATTTGGAATTTCTTGGAGCACAACGAGCTGGAATAAGCGAGGAAGGGTGAAGCGAAAAAAAACGCGCGAGTGGGTAAAAAAGTTCGTACGTAAAGGCTGCAAGATTCGTGAGGTCGTAAGATATTTATATTCATATTTTTTCAGTGGTGGCGAATTTCGCAGCTGGGGAGAGATGCAAAAATGCTTCCGGTGCGGGCGAGTGCGATAATGTGTAGGAGAGCTCGCCGGATTTGACGACACGAATTAGTTGCGACAATCGTGGCGTGAGATTCTCCGAACGAGGGAGAAACAATTGACGAAACTGACGAAATAATCGACAGCATCCGAAAAAGCATGAAAAACTAATGAACAAGAGGAATAAAAAGGCCTGAAGGTCATCGGGGTCGAAGCCGCACGATTATTAATGCACGAGCGTGTCAAGGAGGAAAAATTTTATACGAGATTCCCCATAAAATCGTCGAGGCTTCAGCGAGCCCAATATTTTTCTCGGTTCACCGAACTGCGTGCATGAAAATCATTCACAATCCTGCAATTCGTTCCAACGAAAAAAAAATACATCGCCAACGTATCGTACAAATCGTCATTTCGTTTTTTTCTCCACTCGAACGAACGACGATCTCTCTCCATTTTTATATCGAACAGCAATCGACAGTCACGTAAACATTGTGATATCGATCGAGCTCTTGATTCTGCTGTGTTTACCCATTTTTATCGTAAAGAATCATCTCGCGACGATTCCCAGAAAAAGTCACATCGACACTCAAATTCTTAGAAACGACCGAGCTAAATATTCTCCGAGCCTTTGAGTTTCTGAACGAATTTACCGAACAATTCTTTCTAAAAAAAACTACAAAACGTAATTACGTAAAACGTTAATTGCTGTCATTGCAATTTCGACGAGAAAGGAATTTATTCGGGACTTTTCGAGGTTAAATTTGATTTTTTTTTGGTAAACACGATAAAAAATCGTAAATCAATGAAAAAAGCAGAATTTTTCGACTTACCCATAAGTTTTCGGACTTCGGTTTGGCTGAGGAAAAGATTGAAGAAGCAATTTCCGGGTGTCACGAGGACGAGCAGCAGGATCGCGAATTTGATGAGCATTTTGACGTTTTTGCGCGAGTCTCCGCAGATACGAAGGAAAAAACAAACACCACGTGCTTTTTATCGTAACGTAAAAATGGATACGTTTGTACACACGTATGTATGTAAATATAAACACGAGTGAGACCAAGTTTCAACGAGACGCGTTCGATTCACAAAGACACCATGGAAAATATTGTTTTCGCCATGCACTCGGAGGGTAATAGGTCGACGAGTCACGTCATTTTTCCGTGCACATTGTAAATCGTTCCCATAAATTGCCAGAATTGTTTGCCCCCTCAAATTCCGGAAGAAAGACAAAAATCTCAGTCTCGTTCCCCCATGACGATATATTTTCGTCGTCGGGCGTTATTACCAAGCGAATTGACAGAGTTTTTCGATCGACAGCGAAGCACAGAACCGCGCGAACGAAAATCGAGGCACACACGAAAGATTGGTCGGTTTTTTTGTCTGACAGTCACTCGGTTAATCTCGATTTGAGGGAAGCGCGCTTATCCACGTGTTTCCGAAGGATTATATATACACAAAACACGAAAATTGACGTGTGCGAGTTTTCGTACGACAGTGCGAGGCGTTTTTGAGGTTAGAATCGATCGAAAAATGTTTTTGTTTGCCTCGTTAAATCAAAATCCCGTTAAAAACGTCGTTCGATCCAAGAGTCCGAGTGTAAAACGCGCACGAGTTACAGAACGTTGTTGACTCGTGAAAGCCACGACCAGTTGTGCTACAGCCGCCATGAGTCGTCCAGGGTCGACGCCGAAGCGGACTGACGAAAACCGACGCTAGCCGAGCGCTCCCGAGCTCGCACGAACTGCACCCACCACCGCTAGCGCTACCTCGCGGTCCCGTATACGCTTCCATGTGTGTGTGCACGCCTGCGTGTTCCCCAAGCCGCTCTACAGGACGCGCGTTTCTCTGTGTGTGTTTCTGTACGCGCAGGGGCTAGCGAGAGTCCCTCGATGTTACGTTATACGGTTTGTGTATACGAAAAAAAAAAATAAAAATAATCTCGTTCGCGATCGCGCTATACGATGCAAATAGCATTAAGGACTTTTCGCTCGAAAATTTCCAGATATTCTAAAGCAATATTTCACTTTTTATACTTTTTCGCGTACATTCCCCGCCAAAAACCGTTGACAGTTAAAAAAAATGCTTCTCACGTGCTAAACTTCGCCAAGTTTCCGAAAAAGTGAGGCTAGCAAACTTGGAAAATTCCGTCCAACAGTCGCAGTCGATTGTATCGAACGTTTTATTGACATTTTGGCTCCACGCACTGCGGTAAGTTTGTAAATAAATATGTTTTCGTTTCGGCTACGATAATTGGGCAAATTCGCTCCGTTCACAATCAAGTTTTTTATGAAAGGGAAGAACCGGCGTAACAGGTAGTTTGCTCAAACTCTAGCATTGTGTTTCCGAAGGGCCAAGTGTCTTCAAACTGTAGTTTTCTCTCGTTTTTCCCGCGACTATCCTTTTTACTTCTCTGTCTATATATATATATATATATATATATATATATATATATATATATTGCGGGTGATTCTTCAATGCCTGTGGTTTTCTCTCGTTTTCCCCTCGTCCCTGTCGGAATATTTCTCATTTTCTCGAGACCCTTCGGGGCGAAACGTCACGCGGAAATGTGTGTTATGCCGCTGGGACTGAAACGTCTAAAAAACGGAAAAAACAGCTCAACAGAGACGGGGATAGAGAGACACGAAGCAGAGGACACTTGTCGCAGTATTTTTCGGAGACCGACAACCGCGCTGAATTCTCGTGACTGAGGAGCATGAAAAATTTGCCCTTCAACCCCGAAACAGCTCTGCAATCTCTTTTTTTTCTTCTCCTCAAAACTCTTTTCATGCAGCAATGGATTATCAAATATTAGCACAATATGCCAGCGTGAATAATCGATGAAAAATTTTTTTCTTTTTACGGAAAAAAATGATCGAACGAGTTTTCGGCAAATCTCCAAACCACACAAAAGACTCTCGAATCCTTTTTTCGACCTATTTCGAGAGTTTAACTTCACGAATGAGTGAATCGACCTACGGGGTCAATTTGACCCGAAGAGTCGATCGAATTTGTTTCTAAATTCGTTAAAAATTTCGACGACTTATTTTTCGTAAAATGTTGTCCACGCGAAAGTCTCTCGAATCCTTTTTACGAATTATTTCGAGAGTTTAACTTCACGAATGAGTGAATCGACCTACGGGGTCAATTTGACCCGGAGAATCGATAAAATTGGTTTCCAAATTTCTTAAAAATTCCAGTGAGCAAAATCCAGTCTCTGGAATTCGTGAATCGACGCACTGGGTCAAATTGACCCGCAGAATCATTCAATCTCGTTAAATTTCTGATTTTCTTCGTTTTAGCAATTAAAATTAATTTCGCCATAAAAGTTTAGACCGCTTAATCGAGATCCTCGTTTCCCAGGACGATACGGATCGCAGAATGCTAATTTATCGAATAAAAATAAATGATACGCGTCGCTCTCGATGAATTTTCGGAACAATGTAAAATCGCGCATACGCTCGCAGTTCGCCATAACTATAACTAACTTTTTCTAAACCCCCCGCGCGTTACCATCCATTCGAGCCACGTGTATACTCGCCTTCATGTATTTTTATGAAACGCGAACGATGAAACCGGATACGAGCTTGTCCCGCTCGGGTTTCACGGCTCGCGCGATACCAAAACGACATATTGCAACCGTTAAATTCTCTAAAACGTTTTTTCAACGACAAATCTCGTCTTCCATGTCCGTATAATGGATTTTCATAATTCATATTCCACAAATAGTATCAATTTCAAACGATCGAATGGCCAAGTGGACTGAGCAGAAATTTCCATTATTTTTACTTGGAAAATAAATTTGCTGGATGCACCAAATTAAGAATCGCTTCAAGCGGCCCTTCGAAAATTGTTTCTTGAATATTATTTTCTTACTTATCAAATTACGTACAGGAATGTCTCCGGTAGAAAAATGTTTGAAAAAATTGTTTAGATGAGTGCAAACCGCTATGGCTCAAGGTCAAGAGACTCGACATGAAAACTAACGGAATGATCATGGGAAAATTAAGAACGAAAATTCGACTCTATAAAAACGGCGAGGTGGATGGAAATTTACAATAAAAAGGACAGGAAGACGTGTAGCGGACGTTCTCAAAATTCTAACAGCATCAATGATGGAAAAAATTGAAAAACAGTTAATGAAAATAGTGTTTTACGATTAAGTTATAATTTTACGAGCTCCGTGTGTATCGAGTATAAACTGATTGAACGCGCAAAACGGTCCATGCGCGCGAACAATGCATTTAGCGAGTTCGTAGGATGGAAACGGTCGAGGTTCTGTTAACATCTCGTTTCTTCTGCCCGGACGCTTCTGATTACTGAACTCTGTCATTACCTCCGGTGCAGAATGGAGCAACGAGTGAGTGAGGGATACAAGAAAGAGAGACAGAGAGCGAGAGACGACGAGCAAGATTGTGCGAGAGGCGGAAAAATTAAAATGAAGAAGAAAAAAACAAGGCATCACACCGTTAAAGTCGAGTGACGTGTGTCGGAGAGAAAAAAGAAGAGCAAAAATTGGAAAATACGCGGTTAAGCATACGTTGCGTTGATGTAGCGTCGAGCAAGAGCGAGAGAGAAGGAAATGAGAGGAGAATAACGCTCGAGAGACTCGTTTTGCAAATTTGCGGCTGATTGAAAAGTACGCGCGCGGAGATGAGGATGAAAGAATGAGAGAAAAAGAAGCAGCAAAAATCACCAAGGCACACGGTCCATGATTACTCTCTTACTCTCCTCTCGATTGCTCGGCCTGTGTGTCTATATACGAGGCATAAATCCATGCATATAAGGACTCTATGTGTATACAAGACATTCCACAACGAATAAACGACAAAACCAACCCCCTTAAGGAGGTTCCGTTAGTAGAGCGATAATAAGATTAAAATCTGAAAACGAAATATGTTGTTATTCAGGCATCGCGATTAATGAATCTCCGCAGCAATTGTTCTCGATAATTGAATTTGTTTTGCATTTTTCATTATTCCAAATCAAAGCCACAGGCTCCAGCTCGCCCTCGGGCCTTCCACAGGCAACATTTATGAGACTCAACACGCAAAACAATGTCGATGTTATTTTGGAGAAACGATCAGAGCGAGTCACGATTCAATCTAAGGCAAATACGAGATGCGCGCGTTCGCGCGAATCAAGCAACGAGTCAGCAGCCACTAAGAACGGGCCCCTTTGTCGGGCCTAATCTGTGCAAACAGTCGTATATTATAATCCCACACACGCACACACACGCCTTTAAGCTCAGAGCTCCGACTGACATCGCTGCTTCCTCGCCACCGATGTTTAAGGGCTTGAACTCGATGCGAACAGTCGCATCGTATTCCCGTCGAAAAAAAAGAGAAATTCTCAAAGAATTTTCGTTTTTTTTTTTTGGAAAATCACAAAAATTTTGGTCATTGCAGCAAGAAATGTTCAAAAAAAAAAATATAGAAAATAAATATAGAAATAGTCGAAAAAAAGAGAAATTCTCAAAGAATTTTCGTTTTTTTTTTGAAAAATCACAAAAAATTTGTCATTGCAGCAAGAAATATTCAAGAATTTAATTAAATATTCTAAATTTTTGTCATTCCAATCGTAAATTTTGCTGCCCGTTCCATAAGGAATGAAAAGAATTGTCAAAATGACGAAAATTTAGAAATTATTCAAAAATATTTAGTTCACCGCGTTGCAACAAAATGTCGATTTTTTTTGCCAACATTTGATTTAAATTCGAAGGAAAAATCAAACGGGAAATCGATCGGAAAATGAGGAAATCATTTTATTTTGATTATTTCCTCGTGACAGGAGCAGTTGCTAGAAAAAATTGTACTCGTTACGATCTGTCGGGCTTCCGGAATGACCTGTTTACCCGCAAAATTCGTGCGCAATTTATTTTTTCATCTTGAAAGCCGCACGTGTCACGGAAAAGCCGGCATGACGACTCGCTACCGCGCTCCGTAGCGAGAGTTGTGGAAAGAGTCGAGATAGTTTACAGAAGCGTAAGCGAACGGTAGCTCTCGTGTGTGTTTTAAAGCGCGACGACATAAACGCGACGCAGAAGCCGAGGAACAATGTTTTGCCTTGGAAAACACCGAGATAAACGTTGGCTGCAGCTCGCGCGAGTGCACGAGGCGCTCGCAGGCGCTTCCACACAACCTCAGCTTTTATATACACGTACGAGTCGCTTCTGTCGGGCGGGGATCCTCCAATTAACGAATTTGCCGCGCGCAATCCCGCGCTCCCTATCAAAAGGCCCGCCGCACCGCCGCCAAAATCTCGTCGCTCTCGCGCGGCTCTTTGCCCTCGCGGCTTTGTAAAGCCTCTCCACAAAATAAAACAAACTTCCGATATCATGAATCCTCGCATTTTATTCCATGTAATTATCCAATTTTTCCAGCTCAGCCTGTACAATCACAAATATTGCTACCGAGTTCACCAAATTTATGGACTTTGCAGCACACAAGATAATCTTTCATCTGCTCCAGAGCCTTAGATTCCCTGCAACTATTCCGGGGGTCGTGGGGCGATAAGAAAAATAAATATTCCGAGCTTCATTTTAATTGTTATACTAATTAACGACGTTGTATGACGACGATCAAATCCAAATCTTTGTTTTCACTTTTTCTCACATACAAAATGGTTCGCGAGCCTAAGTTGATTCAAAAAAGTTGTTACAAATTGACTTAAAAACAACAAACTCTAAATTCAAGATTGGCCGAGGTAATCTGTATTTGTTATATAATAATCGAAATTTCGAAAAAAATTTACGAGCGATTGTCTTGAAAAACTGAATAAAGCTCCTTCGATGTTACGTGAAAACGTTTGCAAAGTTTTGAGAGGCTTCGACATTTAAAAATCGAAATATTTAATGTTGAAAATTTCAACTTTTAACACGCGATCTTATGAAAAACCACTGAAAATTGCGATTTTTATAAATAAATATCTCGACTTTTACATGGTGAAACCTCTTAAAATTGCTCGAGCTATTAGACACCACGGTTCTTTTTGTATGGTGCAAATTTAAAGGAATTCTATCCATAGGAAATTTGGCAAACAATGATACTAAAGTTCGCAACGTTGAGATCCAACGAAAAATACTTTTTCTCTTCATTTTTTGTTCAATTTAAAAAACAACAACAATTCTCGTATCGATTTTGTATTTAAATCGTAAAAAACGATCGTTTTATTGTCCTGATTAAATATTGAATGAGAATCGTAAGGTCTGCTCACGAAAAAACAGAATTTCGTTGCATTCCAACGATGCAAACTTCAACATCGTCATTTTTCATGACACTAAAGTTCGCAACGTTGAAATCCAACGAAAAATACTTTTTCTCTTCATTTTTTGTTCAATTTAAAGAATAACAACAATTTTCGTATCGATTTTGTGTTTAAATAGTAAAAAACGATCATTTTATTGTCCTGATTAAATATCGAATGAAAATCGTGAGGTCTGCTCACGAAAAAACAGAATTTCGTTGCATCCCAACGATGCAAACTTCAACATCGTTTGCAAACAACGTTCATGACATTTTTTTTTTTGTTATTTTCCTCGTCGTTAATTACGATAAGTTAATAATTTTCTACAAGCCCTGCACGCGGTACTTTTTCCTTTGGCCACACATGCTCGCGACACTCGCACACGAAAGGCGTGTATGAGAAAAAATGTTTATTTAAGGATTCGCGTCTCGTTGAAAGCTTTTCACAACATTTTTTAAATGGCAGCTCATAGAGCAACGTCGCGCGGATTGTGGTCGCGGTTCACGACTCACCTGACCCGAGGATTTAAAAAACGTCATACACGAAACGTCATTTTCATGCGGGAAAGGGACTGGAGGTTCACAGAAAAGCTGCGTGCATCTCGTTGATACGCTTGTCCTCGTCTGTTCCTTGATTTCTCTCACAATGAGGCGAAAAATACGAGAAGCAACGATTCGGAATGGCAGGAAGAACGAGATGAGGCAACGCGACGACAAGCACCGAGAGAGCAAAGAAAAAAGCTGCGGTTTTGAAAAGAAACGTATAGATAAAATAGCTGACTGTACGTTCGCCTAACAAGACGACTCTGGGACCTGGGTGGCTATTATCATAATTGTGGGCTGGAGGCAACGGCTGTGCCTACAAACCAGAATCTCTCGACCGCTCATCATCCACGATCCTCCGTCTCGCTTCTCTCTTTCATCTCCGACCTCTCTCTTTCTTTCTCTCCTCTTCCTTAAGACTCTTCTCTTGTAGTCGAGAGAATTCTTACTCTCTTGCAAACTGCAGTTCCTTCATTATCGTTTCTCTCTCTCTCTCTCTTTCCGTCTCTCTTATCTCCTCATTCTCCCCCACCATCCCGCGTCTCTTTTTACATTTCACTAATTTTCTCTTTAGCGAAAAGCGTCAGCATTTTCATTGTCCTGCGAGATTTCTCGCGATGCATTCTCAGCTGAAAAACTCGTTGACACTTTGTCGTTGAATTCCGTAACTCGGATAACTTGAATTTTTCCAGCCGTGCTTTTGCATTAATTATTACATTTATTTCCATACTTTCATCATACAAATTCAGTTAACGATTATTGTTTGACGATGCTGAAATTTGCATCGTTGGAATGCAACGAAATTCGGTTTTTCCTTGAGCAGAGCTCGTGATTCTTATTCAATATTTTGTTAGGACAATGAAACGACTTTTTATAAGATCCAAAGACAATATCAGCACAAAAATTTTCATGGTTTTTGTTATTTAAACAATGACGTTGAAATTTGCTTCGTTGGAATGCAACGAAATTCATTGATTTTGTGACAAAACTCTTTAAAAAAATGAACAATATGTCATTACAATGATAAAACGATCGATTTTTGCGGCCCAGCAAGTATATAAACTCGAAAGATTTCGATGTTTTATAAAATTCAACAAATTATCAATAAAAATTCATATTTTTCGTTGCACCTCAACGTTGCAAACTGCTTCAGTGTCATATTGTTTGATTCTCGTAAAACATCACTCCGCTGGCATGAAACGTAGTCCCCGCCACAAATCCTCGAACTTTGATCGAAATTTTGATCAATGATTCCTCGTACGATCCTGGATCAGCGCAAGCGCCTTAATTTTGAGAAAAAACTCGATTATTAGCGACCAAATACGAGCCAACGTCTTTCTACGATAATCCAATAATGAAATTTTTCATGGATGATAATAATAAATAATAATAATGATGAATAATAATAAAAATAATTGGAGTAATAATTTTTTATTGTCTCTGATTGGCCGCGCGGTAATTTGCCACGTAATTATTGACGAGCGTGATTCGGATCAGTATCTCGAGCAGTTTCGAGTAAGTTTTGTCATAATGAGAAGTAAAGTACCGGAGCAGATCTGCGGGGATGATGAGGGTGATTGGCCATTTGTTGAGATGCTGCTGGGCTGAGCAGCGAAGCACTTTTGTTGGGAGTAGTCCGGAACAGCTTGAGAACTGCTCATCTCAAGGTCGCTTGTTAAATCCGCGAGGCTATGCATAAGAATGTATAACACGGGGTTGGATCACGCTCTGGACCACCCTGAAGAGCTCTCAGCCTCCCGTTTCGCCTTCAGACCCAGACACACACACACACACGCTGTATTTTCACTCTTTTTCTTTCTCCTTCTCGCCCTGTCGCTGTCTCGGGCGATTTAATCTTACGAGATGGTGTTTACGAGGCAAAGTTAGTTCCTCGGCCTCGTACTTGTCCAGTTTTCCATCAACTGAACGTCTCTGGAAAATTGATTAATAAAATTGACAGTTTTAATCTTCTTCGTCACGATAATCGATCGATCGTTTTTTTCTCGTAGATTCAGTCACTTTGCAGCTCGCTTTGCAGCTTCTTTCGATTATTTCGATAATGCAACCGCGCTCGCTGGATAATTGAGAATTACAAAGATGGAGAAAACGACGTAAAGACTCATTCGCGTTTCATTCCGATCCACACGCGCTCGCATCATCGAGCCTGATTGCCTCTGAAAAACGGGGAGAGAGAAAGTTGATTTTGCACGGCTTATTGCAGACCAAGTGGTTGTTTCTCTTCTCTCGAGCTCTCGTACACTCGAGCAGTACTCAGATGAGCCATGAGTATCCTCCTCCGCGATGGTGCCGGGGAATCTCGATCTTGAGGAACGAGGATTCCTCACGTAAATTCGATCCCTCGCTATTCTCCGCCTCATCCTCAAACTTTTTCATTCCATCTCTCACGATTTCGTCCTTTTTTTCTTCATCTCCCATTGCCCCATTACTCCTCCCATGCCTCCCATTACAAATTTTGATAATCCTCAACTTTTGGAAAATCGAATTTTATCTGAGGATCATTTGAATTTTTTCTCTTCAGGCAAACGCCCGACCAGAGACAAAAAATCGGTCCATCTTGAGCCAAACTATGATGCTGAAGTTTGCAACGTTGGAATGCAACGAAAAATATTTCATTTTATTGATGATTCGTTGAATTTTCAATGTTATTCAAATTTTTCGAGCTCATATGCTTTTCGGGTGGCAGAAATCGATCATTCGATCATCGTAATTACATTTTGCATTTGGATAATTATTTTGGCCAACGATAAAAACGAATTTCGCTGCATTCCAACGATGCAAACTTCAGAGTCATGCCAAACGCGGCACCAAGACGCTCCAGCATCTCCGGATCAATTTTATGATCGAAAATATGTGAAAAAATGAAATAAATCGTTTTTGTTTATTAAAACATGAAATTTTGTAGAATCGAACGTAATTTATTTGCGGGGAAATGCAAGTTTTATGGAAATTGGACTAATTGGTTTTTTCTTGTTGCGAAATTTCGATGCTGCGGGTCCAGGTAATTGGGATTGTTTATGTTCTGCATGCTCTGCTGCTGCTCGATCTTGACTGGCGTGCGTCTCCGAAGCCAAAGTGCATTTTTGTTTATTTTCTCTCCCTTTTTTTCTCGTCGATACTTGTCATTTTTTTTCTCTGGCCACATCGCCTGCTTTTTATACTTACTTGGTATATACCCAGAGAACCCAAGACATGCCATGGGCGTGTATGTTTGTTTAGCTCGGTCTTACCCTGTTATTAGAGGCTGTGGCGGCTCGAGAGTTCGCTTCGTCTTTCTCGCACTTTCTTCATCCTCCGGCCGAGCTATATACGTATGGTCGAGAACGTGCAGCTTGTTGGTCAAGAACCAAAACTGCTGGTGATGGGGCATCACGAACCAGTGGAAACGCAGCGCGGCGATCGTGGCCCCTCGATAGCCCGCGATTGCAAACCGCCCTCTCTCCTCCCCGTTTTCCATTCTTCTTCGTCTTCCCCAGCAGCATCTCGCGTTCATTTTCCTTCTCATTCGTTTTCTCCCTCTCTCGCGCTTTTTTTCAATTTTATTTCAGCTCCGCGAAATCCTCGCGTACGAACCTTATGGAACTCGACGAGGCACACACACGCGCGTACAAATCGATCTCCCTCCACGCGGACTCGCAAAACGTTTTTTTTTTTCGATAATTCTCACTGCAAAAATACTTTCTCTCAAATTTTTTTAGGACGAAACTCAGTGAACTATTTTTTTTCACGATTCTCTTCGATCGATAGAAAAAACAATGCGGCTCTTGAGGGAATCGAAGGAAAGGAAATAAATTTATTGAGGAATAATAAATTTAAAAAATAATTTTTTGTCTGAAATCGAAAACAAATCAATTTTTTATATTTTTCAACAAAAATTCCTCGAACTGACACAAGTTCGGAGGATCCGGAGGAGCAAAAAACAAAATGTTGGCCATGCAGATCGAAATTTTTCCATCTCCCGGCATTTTCATGAGGGACGAAAATGAAAATTTTTCAATTGTGCAATTTTTTTTGCACGATTCAGTTTTATTTTTTGCAACCGGAGAATTTTCTCACGGGCTCACTCCGTTGGACACTCGAGTCCATAAATATTGCGGACAATAAGTGCAATAAAAAGTATGGGGCGCTAGGGTTTTATTGAGATTCCCATGGCCCCCATAATTTTGACGCACTCGCAGTAAACTCTCGATCAAATATTGTATATTTATTCAACGGGGGGTCTCTCCGTCGGTTAAATAGACTTCCTGCCCAGGATAATCGTTCCGAAGCTCAGTAAAAAAGTCGAATAACAGGGGGATCATACATTCAAGGGTTTTTGCCGATTATTAGGGGTGACGAGAAAAAATGTCGCGATAAAGAGATAAATAACGACAACTTTTACACAATAAGGCTCGATTGAATGGAGCAAAATTTATGGCATGTTTTTCCTCTGCTACCCGCGCGTTCTTTTCGCTAAGGGGTTCTTTGGAATTATTATAGGGGAACGTTCCCAACACCCCTGAACGAACCTGCATAGAAATTTTGCCACCACGCTACCAGCAAACTCATCTAGCCCTTTATTTTCTCGACAAAGTTCACTCGCGTACGTCCTCGAACCAAAAATTCATTTTTGCCAAAAATCTGAAAGTGATTTTCGCAAATTATTTCACCGTTTTTCAAATAACACGATTTTTTGACTGAAATATGAATTTTTAATCATTTTTTTTTTCTTTACTTTCGTTTATTTTTCTTGTTCTCGCTCCTGCGAGCCCCTTTTTTGCCTCAGCACCAAAGGAATGTGTGGAGAATCCGGTCGAGATTCCCGACTGATACATTTTTTAAGAATTTTTCAAAAAATGCTGCCCGCGAAGGTCCTGCAGACCGTGGGGCTCGGCAATGATAGAAATAATGTCAGTTTTTATCATCAGTCGAGCATCCGCGTCGATCTCACAAATTCCTAGCATCGCGATGAGCAGAAACTCGCTCAATCGGTAAAGGATCTGCATCGCTTCTTATAAAAGTGAAGACTGTTCGGAAACTCCGACGCTGTGCTTTGCTTCGCGTCTCGACCGCGTGGCAGTGCTTTCCTTTCTACAATTTCTCGTTCTGTTGCACGAACCAGCAGACGGTACAGGAATCATCAGCAGCGAGGCTTCTCAAAGAAAATTTTCCTTTAACCAACAAACTGAGGGCTGAACAACTTTTATTGTTTTTTTTCATCAATTCGCTGACGTTAAATCGTTTGTGTCTTTCTTTGGCATTTTACACTTCAATGAGATTCTTTTCCGTTACATAATTCCTTAAAAAAAAAGTAAAGTCACCAGTTTATTTTTTTATAGTGCAACTCGATTGAAACCACGTGAGTCGGTGCACGTTGAAAAATTCTCATGCAAACAAATTATCAAGGAATCATTCAAGGAATCATTTTTGTATTTTTCTGATAAAAAATCGATTCGCCAATCGAACTCGATCCATGTGCACTCGTTGATTCAATTAGAATCTGATTCAACAATTCTTCTGGTCAGTCTCCAAAAACCGCGATGTGTCGAGATGATTCCTGGTCGCGATGTCGCGGGCTTCCTCAATCACCGAATTTGGAGGATTTTGTTCTCTCGTCAAAATCCATGCGAATTGGAGGCTGCGAACAAATTTCCCATCACGTCAGTTTCATTCACTTGCCACCACCATAAATTTCATCCATTCCCCATTAACATAAATGATAATAATAATTAATGACGCGAGCGAGAAATCCGAACAATAAAAATTGGGAAAAAATCGAATAAATGTGAAACTTAAAAAAAAAAAAAACGATCAAGGCGAATCGGAAGCTGCGGAAACAAATTTTCCATTACTCCAGATCCATTTCGCTAAATCTCAACCATTGGTAATAAAGATAATAATAATAATAATAATAATAATAAATAACGAGAACGAAAAATTGAATAATCCCCGGAAGGTACAAAAAAACGCAGGAGACGGTAAGACGCAATTTGGAGAACAACGAGGCGATTTGCCTCAACCGATGAGAAGAAACTTAATGAGACCGACGAAAACGTTATTTGCAACTCCGCGTCATTGAACAGCGAAAATTCTTGACTCACTTCATCAGAGGCAATTGTACACAACTGTATACAACCGCATAGCCTTGGTAGTCGGTTCCCAAAACCCAATAATCGCTCTCCGGACGGGAAAATCCAGAATTGAATCGGAGTTTGAGTTTGCCTGGTTCCGTCGCATTTGGAATTCGGGCGGTTCCTTCGATCGCCGAGTTTCCTCTGAAAAATTGTTCCAGCAGCGTCAATCAAAGTCTCACAGTTTCGTGCTCCCAAAAACTCATAATGTGCGTTTTGCTTACAACGGCGTGACTTGCTGGTTCTTCACTGTCAATAGACCGCCTTCCCCCACACCGTAATCGGCTGTTATGCATTTTCCAGCTACCTCGAAAATCGCAAAGAACTTTTGAGCCTCGTACCATCTTCCTACAAACTTTTCAAAAGGCACTCAGTCAAATTATCATTTTATTCCTTCGACGTCCGGACGCAAAAAAATTCACTTCATTCTCAAAATTCCAAGCGCGGAATTATTTTCTCGGTTTTTTGCCGCGCGGGGCATCGTAAACTTCGGGAATCACAAGACGACACGATCTTTTCTTTCGCGTCCGATATCGAAGACGATTCAGCCTGCGATGAAAATCTCGTGAGATTTTTTACTGTCGCTAAAAATAATCGCGAAATCACGTATTGAGAGAGTTCAAACTCGAGGCTTTCGTATCATTCAGAAAACATGCAATGTCATGAGATAAAGATCCTAGTTCGCGGTGATTCTGGAATGACACTAAAGTTCGTAACGCGTACAACAAAAAATACTTTTTCTGTTAACGATTTGCACTATTTCAAAAACCATGACACTTTTCGTACCGATTTTGTGTTTGGATCCTCAAAAAATATCGTTTTAGGGTCCTGAACAGTTATGGAATAAAAATCTTGAGATCTACTCAAAAAAAAAAACAGAATCAACAGAAAATATAAATTATCCCGATCAAGATTCAATTCTGCAAATTCGCGTTTCCTCAACCTCGTAACGGTAACTTGGGGTCAAAACGAGCCCAGGCGACTTTCAATCTCGCGCTTTTCATCCCTTGTTCTCCCGTTTTTCATCGTTTTACCGTACTTTTGACTAATTTTCCGATTTCCAGCAAAATTGCCCAAGCACGCGTGAACCTTCATTAAAAAAACGCAAATAATGCGCCCAAGTTGAACGCTTTTCGTTGAATTTTACCGGTGATTTGAGTTTTTAATAATTGGCTCCAGGGTTGATTGAGAAAAACGATATTTAACGAATTAAAGAAAAGCCTTGTCTTGGGACGCAGTGCAGTTGCTTTGACTTGGAATCGTTACCGAACGAGATTTTTGGAAGGATTTCAAGTGGCGAGAGTCACCGGCTCTTGCGAATGTATCATATTCAACGTACCTTAGTGACGTCGAAATCTGGAACAGTTTCAACTTCAGGACATGAACCCAAAGAAGGCACTTGGGCGAAGGCACCGCCTAAAATCGAGAGCGCGATCAACGAGACGAACATCGTGACGTTTTAAAAAGTTAGACGCGATTGAAAAACGAGCAAAACTGTTGTTAATTATTGGAATCGTTGTGTCTGGATCTTAACGATCAATGATCGAGGATTCAACGAGAACTGAGTACGCACGCCGTCGTGCAAAGTGTTTTAAAATGCTGTCTTCGCGTGTATGTCGTTAGAGTGTGTTCCTGCGACGTACTGCGCAAATAATTACGCAGTACGTCATTGCGCAGTACATTATTGCGCAGTACGCAGGAACAAACTCTAACGAGAAAAAGCCTGGTCAAGTACATTTGGTGATTCTCGCCCGCTCGGTAAAGAAGAAAACTTGTGTACCTCGCGGGCAAAATGTCGTTACACAGTAAAGACGTAACTGAAAACATCGCCTCACTCGTAACTAAAAAGTTTTCGTCGAATGGGAACACAGGGATATGTCGTCAGTTCCGACCAATCAGAAAAACGCTAGAGCCGCGGGCCCTTTCTCTGTGTCATATACATACACGCACGCACACTTCGATCATCGCATGATTTGCCCATGCAAATTTTTTTTCTCAGCAATCACGACATCAATCGGGTTAATTTATAGCTCAATCGAGGAAGGGTAACTTATTTAGTCTCCAGTTCAAATTTCAAATCATGAGATTAACCCTGGACTTCGTAATTTAAGAAAGAGTCTACCCCCACCGGCGAAATCGCTTTATTCACGCTGTGAAATGTACTTGACCCGAGACTCTGCCGAGTCTCTGAATTCCTCACCCGATCCCAACGTCTGGTGAACAATATTCATTCCATTTCCAATCATTTAATTACACAGTTTTGCGTTACAATAACGACAAATGTTGCAGTGCGCAATAAGCCTGTGAAAAACGTTTGAAATGTTGTGAAATATTTCGACCCAGTTTCAATTCTTTCCATTTTTTCTTACCAACGCTTCTCGACGACGTGTCGGAGTTTCAAACGTTTTAACTGAGTCAATAAGTCAAACTCTACTTGCTCTTCCTAAGCTTATCATTACGATAGAGATTTTTTCGATCCGTTTGAACGATACTCGAAAATTGAGGAAACTTTCGGGCATTTCAAATTCATGTTTTGCCCGAGATTTGGAGAAAATTCTTTATTTTTCAAATTTCGATCTGTTTTTTTCATGGAAATTCGGTTTTCAGTTGATTTTCATGTCCGATTATGAGCGCGCAGTTGCTGTGGTCGGTTTGCACGAAGAGGGAGGTGTCGATCCCGTGCGACTTGGCAATGTCCATCGCCGATTTCACAAAATGAATCATCAATGGAACTAATTGCATTTTTCAAAGTGTAGAATGTTATGGAAAGGAAATCTTGATAAAAAACGATCGTAATCGATTCTCAATGACATTTTGAACACGGACAGAAAATTGAATCCAAAATCACTATGACATCATTATCCCTTGGTACCATCGCGTCCCTCTCAGAAAATCCCATAGTCGCATTTTTCGTCTGAAATTCATCGAAAAATGTCAAACATTTTCGAAAGCAGTCAATTAGTATATTACACTACAAGGGCAGAAAGAAATAAATGGACTGGCCCATTATCGTTAACGAGTATACTGTAAGCAAATTTCGTGCTCCACTATGAAAAAACAAAATTAGTTTTCCCTGCATTCCAACATTTGGAACTGGAAGAGATATCAGAGCGACTCTAGACTTACGTTTTTAGAACTGTTGCTGCGCTCCTGTATAGCGCTGTTCAGCACTTTCCCGAATTTATTTTATTCGAAATGAAATTAGAATTGAATAAAAATTTATGCGACAAAAAAGTAATATAAATTAAGAATGAAAAAATACCAACGAATTTTGGACTGTTGCTACTCCCGTATATCACGTTGTTCAGAGACCTTCTTAACTTTAATTTGATAACCGAGATTTTTGCATTCACGATATTCATAACCGCGATTTTTTCCGCACAGCTGTTAGAAATATCCACAATTTTTACATTCGCGATCTTTCTAACCACACGATATTAGAATCGCGATCTCCATAACCGTTATCTGTCACGAACATAGTCTTTTTGACGTTTTTGGCGAATGAATGAAACGGGCAAAAGAGAAAAAATATATAGGCATATATTTAGTGTTTGTCACCGGATATCACTACTCACTAGTGTCACTAGCAAGCGACTGTGAAAAAAAAACAACTAAACATCAAAAATCTGTGCGAAGAAACTGAACATTTTTTTATGCAACGAAAAAAGGAAAATATTAATATCTGTAACGTGGAATAAGGTACAGACACAAGTTTTGTACGAGACAGGTACATTCTGAGACAAGTACATTCTGATTCTCGAGAAAAGTGTCTTGTAGCGACTTTTTTAAATGTACTTGTCTTGTGTCGCTACCACGACTCTTGATAACACGATTTTTTGACTGGAATACGGATTTTCAATCATTTTTTTCTTTTACTTTTGTTTACTTTTCTTGTGCCTGCTCCTGCGAGCCCCTATTTTGCCTCGGGACCCAAGGAAGCTGTGGAGAAGCCGGTCCAGACTTCCGACTGATACATTTTTTAGGAATTATTCAAAAAATGCTGTCCGCGAAGCTCCTGCAGACCGTGGGGCTCGGCAATGATAGAAATTATGTCAATTTTTATCATCAGTCGAGCATCCGCGTCGATCTCACAAATTCCTAGCATCACGATGAGCAGAAACTCGCTCAATGGGTAAAGAATCTGGATCGCTTCTTATAATTGTGAAGACTGTTCGGAAACTCCGACGCTGTGCTTTGCTTCGCGTCTCGACCGTATGGCAGTGCTTTCCTTTCTACAATTTCTCGTTCTGCTGCACGAACCAGCAAACGGTACAGGAATTATCAGCAGCGTGGCTTCTCAAAGAAATTTTTCTTATAACCAACAAACTGAGGGCTGAACAATTTTTATTGTTTTTTCGCATCAATTCGCTGACGTAAAATCGTTTGTGTCTTTCTTTGGCATTTTACACTTTAATGAGAATCTTTTCCGTTACATAATTCCTTCAAAAAGTAAAGTGACCAGTTTATTTTTTTATAGTGCAACTCGATTGAAACCACGTGAGTCGGTGCACGTTGAAAAATTCTCATGCAAACAAATTATCAAGGAATTATTCAAGGAATCATTTTTGTATTTTTCTGATAAAAAATCGATTCGCCAATCGAACTCGATCCATGTGCATTCGTTGATTCAATTAGAATCTGATTCAACAATTCTTTTGGTCAGTCTCCAAAAACCGAGATGTGTCGAGATGGTTCCTGGTCGCGACGTCGCGGGCTGTCTCAATCACCGAATTTGGAGGATTTTGTTCCCTCGTTAAAATCCATGCGAATTGGAAGCTGCGAACAAATTTTCCATCGCATCAGTTTCATTCACTTCCCGCCACAATAAATTTCATCCCTTCCCCATTAACATAAATGATCATAATAATTAATAACGTGAGCGAGTAATCCGGACAATAAAAATTGGGGAAAAATCGAATAATGGGAAACGTAAAAAAAAAACGATCAAGGTGAATCGGAAGATGCGGAAACAAATTTTTCATTACTCCGGATCCATTTCGCTGAATCTCAACCATTGGTAATGGAGATAAAAATAAAAATAATAATAAATAATGAGAACAAAAAATTGAATAATCCCCGGAAGGTCAAAAAAGACGCAGGAGACGGTAAGACGCGATTTGGAGAAAGAAAACACCGGAGGCGATTTGCCTCAACCGATATGGCGGGAAAATGTAAATTCAAAACCACCTCGGCAAGTAATCTCGTTGGAATTCCCGGTAATTTGACAAGTTTACTGGCTCTGGTTAATAAAACATGTACGCGTGAGTGAAACGGTGAGCTCAACGGTTATTAGAATGATAATTTCGTTCCGATAACGCAAGAGATAACGAAATTTATGTCCGCGCTATTATTTTCGTGAGTTTGTTCGGCTGACGCATACGCATGTGTTGATTGGCTTTGCCGCACATGCAAAGAAGCGTTTTTATCACTACGAAGCATTGTGCACGACCATGTAAGTTAATGAGACCGACGAAAACGTTTTTTTCAACTTGGCGTCATTGAACAGCGAAAATTCTTGACTCACTTCACCAGAGGCAATTGTACACAACTGTATGCAACCGCGTAGCCTTGGTAGTCGGTTCCCAAAACCCAATAATCGCTCTCCGGATGCAAAAATCCAACATTAAGTCGGACTTTGAGTTTGCCAGGCTCCGTCGCATTTGGAATTCGTGCGGTGCCCTCGATCGACGAGTTTCCTCTGAAAAATCGTTCCCAAAGCGTCAATCAAAGTCTCACAGTCTGCTCGTGCTCCCAAAAACCCATAACGTGCGTTTTGCTTACAACGGCGTGACTTGCTGGTTCTTCACAGTCACTAGACCACCTTCACCTGAACCGTAATCGGCTGTTATGCATTTTCCAGCTACCTCGAAAATCGCAAAGAACTTTTGAGCCTCGTACCATCTTCCTACAAACTTTTCAAAAGGCACTCAGTCAAATTATCATTTTATTCCTTCGTCGTCCGGACGCAAAAAAATTCACTTCATTCTCAAAATTCCAGGCGCGGAATTATTTTCTCGGTTTTTTGCCGCGCGGGGCATCGTAAACTTCGGGAATCACAAGACGACACGATCTTTTCTTTCGCGTCCGATATCGAAGACGATTCAGCCTGCGATGAAAATCTCGTGAGATTTTTTATTGTCGCTAAAAATAATCGCGGAATCACGTATTGAGAGAATTCAAACGCGAGGCTTGCGTATCATTTGGAAAACATGCATTGTCATGAGATAAAGATCCCAGTTCGTAGTGATTCTGGAATGACACTGAAGATCGCAACGCGTCCAACGAAAAATAATTTTTCTATTAGGGTTTTGAACTATTTCAAAAACCATGACAATTTTCGTACCGATTTTGTGTTGGGATCCTCAAAAAATTTCTTTTTAGTCTCCTGAACAGTTATGGAATAAAAATCTTGAGATCTACTCAAGAACAAAAAAACAGAATTAACAGGAAATATAAAATCCCCCGATCGAGACTCAATTTTGCAAATTCGCGTTTCCGCAACGTCTTTAAATCTCGCGTTTTTCATCCCCCGTTCTCGCGTTTTTCATCGTTTTACATAATTTTTGACTATTTTTTCGACTTCTAGCAAAATTGCCCCAGTCTCACGTGATCTTGCATTAATAAACGAAAATAATGGGCCCAAGTTTAACGTTTTTCGTTGAATTTTACCGGTGATTTAAATTTTTAATAATTGGCTTTAGGGTTGATTGAGAAAAACGATATTTAACGAATTAAAGAAAAGCCTCGCCTTGGGGCGCTCGCGATTCCTCGAGATGCGACTCTCGTGCAGTTGCTTTGACTTGGAATCGTTACCGAACGAGATTTTTGGGAGAATTTCAAGTGGCGAGAGTCACCGGCTCTTGCAAATGTATCATATTCAACGTACCTTAGTGACGTCGAAATCTGGAACAGTTTCAACTTCAGGACATGAACCTAAAGAAGGCACTTGGGCGAGGGCACCGCCTAAAATCGAGAGCGCGATCAACGAGACGAACATCATCGTGACGTTTTAAAAAGTTAGACGCGATTGAAAAACGAGCAAAACTGTTGGTAATTATTGGAATCGTTGTGCCCGGATCTTAACGATCAAAGATCGAGGATTCAACGAGAACTGAGAACGCATGGCGTCGTGCAAAGTGTTTTAAAATGCTGTCTTCGCGTGTATGTCGTTAAAGTGTGTTCCTGCGACTGACGTACTGCGCAATTATTTGCTGCGAAGCCTTCGTATTCCTCACCCGATCACAACGTCTGGTGAATAATATTCATTCCATTTCCAATCATTTAATTACACAGTTTTGCGTTACAATAACGACAAATATTGCAGTGCGCAATAAGCCTGTGAAAAACGTTTGAAATGTTGTGAAATATTTCGACCCAGTTTCAATTCTTTCCATTTTTTCTTACCAACGTTTCTCGACGACGTGTCGGAGTTTCAAACGTTTTAACTGAGTCAATAAGTCAAACTCGACTTGCTCTTCCCAAGCTTATCATCACGATAGGGATTTTTTTGATCCCTTTAAACGATACTCGAAAATTGAGGAAACTTTCGGGCATTTCAAATTCATGTTTTGCCCGAGATTTGGAGAGAATTTTTTATTTTTCAAATTTCGATCGTATTTTTCATGGAAATTTGGTTTTCAGTTGATTTTCATGTCCGATTATGAGATCGCGAGCTAATCCGCGCAGTTGGTGTGGTCGGTCTGCACGAAGAGGGAAGTGTCGATCCCGTGCGACTTGGCAATGTCCATCGCCGATTTCACGACTTCGTCCGAAGGGTGACGAACTCTTGTTTTGAACCACGCTCTCGTTCGACTAAAGAAAACGAATCATCCATCGAACTAATTACTTTGTTCAAAGAGTAGAATGTTATGGAAAGCAAATCTTGATAAAGAACGATCGTAATCGATGCTTAATGGGATTATGAACACGGACAGAAAATTAAATCTAAAATTACTATGAAATTATTGTTCCCTAGTACCATCGTGTCCCTCTCAAAAAATCCCACAATCATTTTTCGTCTAAAATTTACCGAAAAATGTCAAAAATTTTCGAAAGCAGTCAAATTTTTTTCAAAAATCTCAACATTTTTGGGAAAACGTCACAATTTGGCAAAAAAAATGTCAAAATTTTGCGAAAACAGTCAAAATTCCTCTGAGAAATGTCAATATTTTTGAAAAAACGTCACAATTTGGCGAAAAAATGTCGAAATTTGGCAAAAAAAATTTCGAATCTTTGCGTTATTTTGAATAGAGCATATATAATCGAAAATTACTGTGCATTTTCTAAAACCGCATGGGGTGGTGACATACAATACAAATAAAATTTTTAATATTTTTAACTCTCCCTGTAGGATTATTTTAAAAAAATCCACGTTTTCTGAACGATGAGATTATAGTTTTGAACTCACATTACGCCTTTTATTTTATTGCACGAGTAGACGATGTTGTAATTCGTGTAATCAGTTGCTACGATCCAATAATTAGCCTCGGCAATATTTTGCAGAGACGCGAATACGATTTTGAACTTGCTGGACGATTCGGCTGGATCGGGTCGTCTAAGATTCGCACTCAACTCTACGACTTGGTTGGTTCTAGAAATCATTAAACAAAAAGGACGGAACAAGTGAAATTTTCCGAAAAAACTGTCAAAGAACGATTTTCATCGGTTAAATCCTTGAATTGCAAACAATGCAGCAGGGAAAATTGTGATTTTACGTACTCAGAGTTGATGCCGGACCGTTTGAGCGTTAGGTCGTTGCCGTTAGGGCTGTAGGTCGTGGTACTGCATTTGTTGATATTTTTCCCATTCAGACCCACGAACTTTGATTGCTCGTACCAAACTCCAAGGAGCTTGAATTCATAAGAAGTCATACACGTCATGGATCGTCATGGAGCTCGAGAATTATGAGGAAAAACAAAAAAAAAAAGAATTTCAACGTTGATCTTCATGAATTGCTTCGAATTTTTCGATTTAATGACGTTTACCTTGGTCGTGTTCAAATTCGGAGCCGTTGCTAGCGATGGGCACTCCGTAGGCTGCTCCGAAGCCTGCGAAATTACAGCAGGAATACTTAAGTAACTCAAAACAAAAATGGCAAAGATCATGACTGCGCAGAAAATTTGCTAAGCAATCTCTAAGAAATATGTAAAAATTGCCCGGAGACATGTCGTCGTGCATGCTCTTTTTATACGCTCCTTCAGCCAGTGTTCGTGACAATATTTTCACATAAAAAATTTCTAATAAAAGCCAAGTTACGTTATCGATTTGAAAATGCGAAAAATCTTTCGCCTTGACATTCTCAAACTATCGTGCGGCAAAATAATAGAAAGGAAAATGAATTCTTTTGCACGCGCCACAAGAATATGGTTTTCTATTCAAATAATCAAACTGATTACATTCAAATCATTCCTCGACACTTTTGAAAACGCCCAAGTTCAAAGCACGTGCGATAGAACATAAAACGTTGGGTTTAAGACGCTGTCACATATCTCGATCGTTTCATTTCCCTGATTAAAAATTGAATGAAAATCGTGAGCTCTGCGCAAGAAAAAACAGAATTTCGTTGCATTCCAACGATGCAAACTTCAACATCGTTAAAATCAACAGCAATAATGCGTTAAAAATTGACAATTATTGTTTAAATTTTTTTTCATTTTGTGCTCCTGCTGTTTGGACAAGAAAACGCGGTCTAAGGGTGACGTTGGGTAAGAGTTTAATGAACCACAGAAGTTTTTTTTTCACATTTTATTCAATGCACTGCAATACTTGGTTGAAGAGTTGACAATTATTATATGTATAGAGAAAAGGCAGGTGAAGTGGAACTGGCCAGAAAAATGTCTCAAATCCATTTAATCAAAAATCATCATCGAAAGAATCAGAATTCAGAGATTTTGATGGGATTCCATTCGAAAAGTTTCGAGTTTATTTGAATTAAAAAACAAAAACTTTGGATTTTTCCTGAGGGTATTCCGCCTCGCCCTCCTTCCCCAACATTTTTCTTCATCTTGCTCGTTCTGTTAGAAAAAAAATGCAAAAATGCTGGAATTCTCAAGGTGACGTCGAATAAAAATTTATCAAATCCTTTTCTTCCGCATTTGATTGAAGCGACAATGTGTTATCTCGAGATAATTACGATTTCGATCTCAAGAGATTTTTCTTATTGCCTGTGACAATTTTTATTTATTTTGTGCCATCGGCAAATTTCGTTATCGCATATTTTATCGCCAGGTCAACGACCCCGCCGGCGAATTCTATTTCGTTTAGTTTCTACGATCAAACTAAAAAATCCGATAAGTAATCAAAGGTCCGAGGTTGGGCAACGTTGAATAAAAACAAAATGCCTAATAAATTCTGTTTTTACAATTTTTAATAAACAAATGAAATGTCAATTATAAATCGCAAGGGAACGTTTCTGTTGATTCATTTTTGTAGTCGATCTAACAACCCGATTGGTCCGATTTGAGGAAGATTGATTTGTGCAAATGATTCTTCTCGGCAACGGCCATCGCCTCGTCGATTACCGACTGCGAAGCGTTCCTTTCTCTGGTCAAGATCCAAGCGTTTTTCAAGCTGCGAAAAAAGTGCACAAAGCGATTAGATCGAAAAAATTGCGTTGCGGGAATGAAATTATCGATTTTTTCCAAAGCTGCAAAAATTCAAAGCAACGCGAATAAATTCGCTTGTTTTTTTTGGCTTCGTGTATCCGGACAAATTTTCTATTAAAAATGCCCCCGAAGCTTTGCTCGCGGACGTGGAAACGCGAATTCGACTTACTTGAAGTATTTGACGTCGCGGCAACTGTAGACAACGGCGTAGTTTTCGTAATCGGTTCCCAAGACAAAGTAATCGCTTTCGCGGCCGATCGGATCGTTATCCACCTTGATTTTGAGCTGAGCGGGCTTCGCGGGATCAGGAACACGCGCAGTTGACCTAAGAGATAATACATCTCCGGTACTGCAAAAAAAAAGAAAGAAAACCATCATTTGGCACTCTCGAGCCTTTTTCTCGCCGAAATAATGGAAAAAAAGTTGATTGGCTGTTGGAGTTTCTTACAGGAGCAAAATTTCACTGTTGTTGATGGTGACGGTGCCGTCGTCGTTCAGAGAATTGTCGGCCGTCACACATTTGCCTCCGATCTCAAACTCCGCAAAGTACCTTTGAGCCTCGAACCATCTTCCCATGTACTGCAAGAAAATCAAGATGAATTCATGAAAATCAAAATTCGTAATGACTTGAAAATCAAATTCCAGCGATTGCAGAGAAAATCTATAGGTGAATAATTCAAATCACCTTTTCCAATTTGAAGTCAGGGACCGTGTCGACTGTCGGGCAATTGCCCAAGGAAGGCACCTGCGCAAAAGCACTGCCGACGAGGCAAAGGGACAGAATTGCGTAAAACATTTTCCCAACGTGGAAACTCTGCTGAACTGGCCACAGATTACAGTCAATTACAACTGATGATTGTTCCATCGCGTTCATAGTTCTTATATACTTCCTAGACCCGAATATCGCGTATCAAAGTTCGAAATGTCTTTCCAATTAGTGATTTTTCGATATTTTTCGATCATGGTACAGATTAAAGTAGACAAAGATCGTAAACGCGTGATATGCGATGCGATGATGTCAACGTGTTTAATCGATCAACGTCTAATTGTGGTTCATCGTTATTTATATAATAATCGCCTCGAAAAGTCTCGTCGTTCGTCTACCTCCGAAATATTTTCAATTTTTAGGCAATTCATTGCCTTTTATATTAATTAAAACGCAACCGTCCGCGATTTGATGTCAACGAAAAATTCGCGGGGCGATTAATTAATCGGATGATTAGATTCGATCGATTTAGCTAATTAATCAGTCGATTATTTCATTTATTAATCAATCGATAAAAATTTTTAATTTAATAAGTCAATTAATTACAATAATTGATAATTAAATAAAAAATAAATCAAGCGTGGTGATGCAAGTTGTGTGTAAACAGATAAACCTGGAAAAGCCTCAGAGACCGAATAGCGAAGATCATTGTCATTGGAAATCGCGAGATTTTTCGATTCCGAAACTAGTTCGAACCAGATAAACGAGCAATTGTGTTTATGGGATTGGAATTTTTACACATACTTCCTAAAATTGTAATCTACTCTTATACTTTTTCGATCAAAGCTCAAGAATACAACGAAAACTGGCGAGACAAGCTGTTGCCAATGTTTTTTTTCCAAGTGACTTTATGTTTCACCTTCTGACGTGTCGAATCGACATTCCAATTGCGTCGTTTTTATTAATTGTCCCATGCAATCGTAGAATTAATAGAAAATCAAAAAATTGATTGAACTTGCCATGCGGCTTTTTATTTTCATAGAAAATTTGCATTTTTAATTCATGAGGAAAAGTTCGAGTGACAAAATATTTCAATTTTTTTTTAAATATTTTATTTTCAATTTACCAATGTTTAACAAAAGTTGCGTGATCGATTCAAAAATACGAAAAACCTTTCGTCTTGACATTCTCAAACTATCATGCGGCAAAATGATGTAAAGAAAACTGAATTTTTTTGCACCTGCCACAAGAATATGTTTTTCTGTTCGAATAACCAAACTAATTACATTCAAATGAATTTTCAACACTTTTAAAAAAGTGCCCAAGTTTTTAAGTGCAACTTGACAATTTTGCACGTAAAAAAATTGAAACTTGGAACGAGATTTTAGTATAAAATCAATCGCAATAATTGCGTAAATTTTTTTCATTTTGTGCTTCTGTTGTTTAGAAAAGGAACGTCTCAGGGTGACGTTGGGTAAAAGTTTAATGAACCACAGAAGTTTTTTTTCACATTTTATTCAATGCATACATTATTTAAATATCATAAAAGATCGTAGAAAATAACAAAAGAACAACAGTTTGACAATTATTCAACAATTTTTCTATTTAATCGCGAGAGCATGGCTTAATTAACAATTTGATTGATTAGCTTTAATGAACAGTGATCGACGAAGACCACGTTTTTCGGCAACTGATATCGCCTCGTCGACCACCGTCTGATTAGCGTTTCTTTCTCTTGTCAAAATCCAAGCATGAGTCACACTGCAACAAAAAAAATTCAATAAATAATCCATTAAAATGGATCTGATCGAATTAAATCATCGCGACCCAACAGGTTGCTGGTTCATTAGAGAATTCCGACATTTTACATTCCAGTGGAACGTTCCTGCAAATTTTTGCCTTCATTAGTAAAAAAGCTCAACTCACTGCATGAATTTAATGTCGTAGCAATTGTAGACGACGGCGTAGCTTTCGTAGTCGGTTCCCAAGACCCAGTAATCAGCCTCAAAACCGAAAGGTTCGTTACTGAGTCTGACCTTGAGCTTGGATGGATTAGCGATATCGGGAATCCTTGCAGTTGTCTTGATAGACCATAATTCCCCAGTCCTGCAAAATCGATCGTCACGTTTATAATTAATTCCTCTCTTCATTAAATTCCTTCGAAATGAGTTTTTTAATTTCGTAACATTTTCTTACAAAGTCGAAATCTTGTTGTTTTCCATGTTCATCGTGTCATTCTCGCCCAACGAGTAATCGGCCATCATACATTTACCAGCGACCTCCCATTCTGAGAAGTATCTTTCCGCCTCGAACCATCTTCCCACGTACTAATGCGATTGCAATTAAAAAATCAGAATAAAATTTTCGAAAAATCATCAAAAAATCGAAATAACTATCAAATTTTTTTTTTTCAGTCCATTTTTTTGGCTCGAACGTTTCTCAAGATTTTGCAATGCGTCACAATGCGATCGAAATTAAAAAATCAGAATAAAATTTTCAAAAAATCATCAAAAAATCGAAAAAACTATCAAATTTTTTTTTTCAGTCCATTTTTTTGGCTCGAACGTTTCTTAAGATTTTGCAATGCGTCACAATGCGATCGAAATTAAAAAATCAGAATAAAATTTTCAAAAAATCATCAGAAAATCGAGAAAACTATCAAATTTTCTTTTTCAGTCAATTTTTTTGGCTCGAACGTTTCTTAAGATTTTGCAATGCGTCACAATGCGATCGCAATTAAAAAATCAGAATAAAATTTTCAAAAAATCATCAAAATATCGAAAAAAACTATCAAATTTTTGTTTTCAGTCCATTTTTTTGGCTCGAACGTTTCTTAAGATTTTGCAATGCGTCACAATGCGATCGCAATTAAAAAATCAGAATAAAATTTTCGAAAAATCATCAAAATATCGAAAAAACTATCAAATTTTTGTTTTCATTCCATTTTTTTGGCTCGAACGTTTCTTAAGATTTTGCAATGCGTCACGGAATGCTCAAAGAATAAAATTAACAGTGGAATTACCGAAGCGAGCTTGAAGTCCGGGGTCGTGTTGATCTCCGGGCAGCGACCAAACGAAGGCATTTGTGCAAAAGCACCGCCGAAAAGACACAGAGACAAGATTGCGTAAAACATTGTCGCGAATTCTTGAAACGAAATTGAATCGAATCGATTTTTTTGGACAGGCGTTGTTGCTTCGTTGGTAACGAATTACAGTGCAAGCAGAACTGATGAATTTCTGGTGGTTGCAAGTCCGTCTTAAATACGTTTTCGCCCGTTTGGATCGCGGGTCGAAGTCGAATCAGTGAATCCAACGACACACGATGTTCCAGATCGTTTTGCTGATAACGGTGCAGAGATTAGGAACTTAAAGATCGCCGCCAAAGAACAATTCGGTGACATCGTTTGTTCTAATCGATAGATATCTAATAAATCTTGGATATTTCGTCGAGACAAAACTTTTCCATCAAACGCCTTTCACCTACAAAAATTGACCTCGTTTTCGAAGTTTCTCGATCTCTTTCCAACCGTCGTTTCGTTGATTAGGGTCGGGAACGCTAGCCTTTCGTGTTGGTATCGAATTTTCGCGAAATAATTATCGGAACACATTGCTCCATGTTTCAAACAGCTTTACTGACTCAATAAATACAATTATCATGACTTTTCGATTAAATTTACATTTCGTGAATGGGGACTCGCGAGTCTGTTGGTTCTCCTTCCCAAAAAGCTCTGGAAATTCGTGTGCAGTCATGGCAAGTGCATCAAATTACTTTAGTCTGCTTGACAAACTGGGATATTCAATTATTGCAGTTCGTTTGGTCAGTCGGAAGATAAAGCGAAGTGTCGATGCCGTGGATAGTCGCGTCTTTCATTGCCGCATTCATGACTTCCGGCGAAGGCTTTCGCTCTCTGGTCAAGATCCATGCTCTCACTCGGCTAGAAAAGAAATACAAGAATATTGCAAATTATTGATTTTGGTGAAGTTGAATGCTGCCCGGAGATTTGGAAGGGAATGGAAATAAAAACGTGTGAGGCGAGGTCGGATTTGTCGTAATTGGCAAGGCCATAGGACAGCGATGGCTCGAAGAATCGACTTTAGGCTCAGACTCACTTCGATTCTGGAGTCAGTTGTTTGCATGAGAATACGACGCTGTAATTTTCATAGTCGGTTCCTACGATCCAGTAGTCAGACTCTGGAACAGTCTTAAATGCTGGGAATGTGATTTTGAATTTGGACGCATCAGCCTCGTTAGGAATGGTGGCGATGGCGTTTACGCCTTTCGCTGATTTTGTTCTGTAAATTAAAAAACGAATAGATTCGTACCTGCTTTTTTCCAATTTCGTAAATTTATCGATTCCGGAAATAAGATAGAAAGTATAATTTCACTCACGCCGTATCAAATCCACGCTTCCAAATTGTCACGGTTCCGTCCTCGTTGTAATTGTATTCGGAGGTAACGCATTTAATATTTTTCTGCGCTGGATCATAGTATTTCGCCTGCTCGTACCAAAGTCCAGCAAACTGCAATACGAGAGTAACAAAAATCATAATTAATTGTCTGAATTCCAGAAAGATTCGGTCAGGCACGTCGTTTCAGTGTCAAATTTTTTCTTGTATGGCAAAATTTGTATATTTTTTACCTTTGTGACATCAAAATTCGCAGCAGTTTTCATTGCCGGGCAAACCGAACCCAATGGCTGCGAAAATGCAGCAGGAACCGACACACCCAGAAGGCCAAGAGCCAAAACTGAGAAGATCATCGTTACAGAGAGAATTTCACAAACAATCCTGGTCAAAGTCAATCAAACGAATGAGTATTCGCGTTCGTTGGTCTGCAAGTTGAAATTCAAACTTAATTAATCATTCCATCAATTAATCAATCAGCCCAGAGTCAAAATTTAAATAATTTACATGACTCTGAAATTTGCATCGTTGGAATGCAACGAAATTCATTTTTATCTTTGACTAAAATAATTATTGAAATGCAAAATGTAATTACGACGATAAAATGATCAATTTTTGCCATTCGAAAAGCAAATCGGCTCGAGAAATTTGGATGACATTGAAAATTGAACGAATCTTCAATAAAATTAAATATTTTTCCATGCATTCCAACGTTGCAAACTTCAACATCGTTAATTTACGAGGTAAATAACATCGAATTATACTTTACCTGAATTGAGATCAAAATGAACTATTGAAAAGTCGGAAGTTCCTTCGGCTTATATAGCCCGGACTACGTGCTTCCAATAAAAAATACGATCGCCTTTTTGGAGTAAATAAATTCGGTCAGTATCCATTTGCTGTAAGCTTATACGACATTTAAGCGTGGGAGTAAGAATTATTACCCATTGATTCTTTCCCCTCTGACTCAGAGCCCAACGAACACTTTTACAATCGAAACAGAAAAGAATTTCTACGAGAAAAATATTGACACTTGACTGAAGATTCTAATGAATGAAAAATCGACCATTTTTTCCTGTTTTTAATTCCATCTGACGGATGTGCAGCTTTTTACCTTCGAGCAGCCACGTACGCCTCAAGGAAATTTGCGACTTTTATTGACTCTTCGCTCAAAAGTGTGGCGCGTCGATCGTTTTTAACTAGTGACAAAATGTTAAGGTAAATGACGTTCAATCGATGTGGACCACTTGTCAATGACGTACATTTTATTATTTTCACAAATTCAAGCTTTTTGACTAGGGCACGGGAAAAAATGATTTTTCGAGAATCTTCCAGTCTATTTCCATTTTTCTTCGCAGTTTTGTTTACACGTGTCGATTCTCGTAGTCGAGTTTACGAATTTTTGGTGATTTAAAATGACGTGGCTTTAGCAACGCAATAAATTTGCCGAAATTGACGTCTCGTGTCATGATTTCCTCGTTTTTTCGTTCAGGATCGAGAAGGGGCGATGACAATTAATGGAGACGTGTATAATGACATAAACACAAGAAATATTTTATTTTATACACTTTCAGTTCAATGGGAAGATCGATTTTGCAGGCAGAGCAATTCTCAAGTTTCCTGAACATGCGTGATAGCATTTAATTGTCACAATCGGTTTGGTCGGTGGGTAAATAGAGAGAAGTGTCGATGCCGTGAGCAGCAGCAACTTTCATCGCCACCTCGATGACTTCGGGCTGAGGGTTCGGCTCCCTGGTCAAGATCCATGCTCTCACTCGGCTAGAAAAGAAAGACAAGAATATTGCAAATCATTGATTTTTGTGCAGTTGAATGCTTTCCGGAGATTTGGAAGGGAATGGAAATAAAAACGTGTGAGGCGAGGTCGGATTTGTCGTAATTGGCAAGGCCATAGGACGGCGATGGCTCGAAGAATCGACTTTAGGCTCAGACTCACTTTGATTCTGGAGTCAGTTGTTTGCATGAGAATACGACGCTGTAATTTTCATAGTCGGTTCCTACGATCCAGTAGTCAGACTCTGGAATAGCCTTAAGTTCTGGGAATGTGATTTTGAATTTGGACGCATCAGCTTCGTCAGGAATAGTGGCGATGGCGGTTACGCCTTTCGCTGATTTTGTTCTGTAAATTCAAAATCGAATAGATTCGTACCTGCTTTTTTCCAATTTCGTAAATTTATCGATTCCGCAAATAAAAATGAAAGTATTATTTCACTTACGCCGTATCAAATCCTTCCTTTTCAATGGTTACGGTTCCGTCTTCGTTAGCAAAGTATACGGCGGTGACGCATTTGACATCTTTCTGCGTTGGATCATAATATTTCGCCTGCTCGAACCAAACTCCCTGAAACTGAAATCCAAAAGTAGAAAAAAAATCATAATTCACAATCTGAATCCTCGAAATCGGGCACGTCGTTGAACTGTCAATTATTTTTTTTTCATATTTACCTCAAAGACATCGAAATTCGGAGCAGTTTCCATGGCCGGGCAAACCGAACCCAATGGCTGCGAAATTGCGGCAGGAACCGAAACGCCCAGAAGGCCAAGAGCCAAAATTGAGTAAATCATCGTTATAGAGAATTTTATAACCGATCCTCGTCAAAGTTTCAATCAAACAAATGAGTATTCGAGTTCGTTGATCTGCAAGTTGAAAGTCAAACTCAAAAAAATTTCAATAATTCACCAGGGAAACGAGATCGAATCGTAAACTTTACCTGAATTCAGATTAAAATGAACTATCAAAAAATTGGAAGTTTCGCCAGTTTAAATAGGCTGCGAGTTCGTGTTTTAATAAGGAAAAATAAGATCAATTTTATAATTCCATCAAGAACGTTCAGCCAATAATAACAAACGAACGAATAGAATTTCGAACCATCGATTCCTTCCCCAATGACTCATTGTCAAATCAAGAACTTTTGTGATCGCAACTAAACCATATTTCCATGATAAAAATATTGACAATCGAGCCATCACTCGGATCAACGATGTACGGAAAAAATATTTGAGTTGAAAAATATTGTCGACGTATTCGTTAAATTTGCCTTCGCAGTCACGTACGCTCGAAGAAAATTCCGCAGTTGGTCGACACTCGAACATGTGTGTCGTTTATTCTTCCCGGCTTTGAGACGACGACGTGGAAATGAGCTCAAACGATAGCAGACATCACCTGTCAATTGTGTACATTTTATTATCGTTTATTGCTCATGGCACTGAAAAAAAATCGTTCCCTCAAGAATCCATTTCCACGTTTTTCGGATCGGGACTTTTCGCAAGCGTTTCGTGAGGATCTAATGAAATTTTTTCGATTTCCTCCTCTTGCCACAATCGATCGCGAACTTTTTCACACACTTTTGATCAATTTATCAATTATTTCTCCTCCAAAAACTGCTGCTCCGGTGTCGGAAATTCGTGAAGAATTATCCGAAACGTCAACGAATTCGTGTACGTAGACAAAATTGATCATATCACAATGAAATGCGCCTGATGGGATCGACCACGATGTTTAAAAGCGAATCAAAACTCTTTTCTTCTCAATCAGTCTTTATATTATAAATAATTACACAATATTAAACAAAATTACGTACAATTGATGATTCATTGACAATATTTCGTCCGAAAGATTCTTCCAGTCCCTCACCATTCGAAACTCACGCTATGGAGTGGCTAAACCAATAATAGACTAATTGACACTTGAGAGTCGTTACAAACTGCCAGTACAAAACTTCTAGTGACCTCCCAAGTACACGTTTCCTATTTATAGTCTGAAACACGAGTAATGATATTACGAAAGTTTTGACGTTTAGGTGCTTTGATATTTATCAATAATTATCGACGAATTTGACTTGGAAAACAAATATCAGGTAATGGCTCCGTTTGAAGTATTGACGTTTCCGATAAAAACAGTTTTCGGTACAAAAATTTGGACAATATCGACTCTAGTTTACTAAATCCATTGGATCGGCGGAAAAATCGATTTTTCTCTATTTTTCAAAACCCATTTTTTTTCAACGCTCTATAACTTTCGAATGAATTTTTTTCAAATTTTTCCAAGTGCTTCTCTGCATTGGCCAGAGTCTGGCGTTTCGATTTCACTACAATCGAATCTCAATAGACAAGTTTGTTGCAATTTTATGGATCGATAAAAACCTCGGTCTGACAGACCGACAGTGTTGGAGTAAGGGACCAAAAATTGTAACGTGTAATTTGAGCTCGTCACGTGGAATTGTCGATGCTCCAATTAGCCAAATCATCGTCAATGGCAGCGATCGCTTTTTTCTTAAAATGCTCCATTCTTTAGTGATTTTCTGGACAATTCTTCTGGTCAGTTCGGAACAAGTATGCTCGACTGATTTGATTTTTATCCAGAATCTGATAAGCGTTCTCGAGGACTGCGATAGGTGGTTGTCGCAGTCTGGTCAAAATCCAGACACTCTTGAAACTAAGTCAGACAGGAAAGAATCGAAAATTATAATGAGCCATGCGTCTCTTGATTGTCATTGAAATGCTGTTTTTGATAAATCGATTAATTCCAAGAAATTGGCATTTTTAGACTCACCTAAAGAGTCCAACGTTCGTGCAACTGTGCACGACCGCGTAATCGTCGTAATCGGTTCCCAAGACCCAGTAAGGCATCGCGTATGGGATTCCTACCGTGTCAAACTTGACGTTATACTTTGCTTCGTCAATTCTTCCGGTTGGCTGAACGAGACCAATCGCACGTGACTCGACCTTTGATCTTGGGTCGCGATCCAAAACAACACATGATAATAATAATTATTCATCATCGATCTACGAAACAACTGGCGAAATAAATAACAACCATAATTGTGAAAAAAAAAATTATTCATTTCCGTGACAAAACTCACAGAGTCGAAATGTGAGCTTCCGTTACCCGAATCGTACCTTCCTCGTTCATCGTGTAATTCGAGGTCGAACATTTGCTCCCAAACGATAAAATCGAGAAATATCTCTCGGCCTCGTACCATTTCCCCAAAAACTGTTCACAGAAAAAGGAAAGTGTTACAAAAACGTTCGAGACAATGATGAGTAATGAAATAATCGCTTTTGACTCCTCGGCTATTCTTTCCACACGATAAAATCATTTCAAAGTCGACTTTTCCATGCACACACAAAGTGTTAGTAACTCTAGCGAACCGTGGCGCATATACGATCAAGATCGCGATGACTAACCCTTTGGAAATCGAAATTCTCGACGGTCTTGACGTTCGGACATGGCCCGAAATCTGGCACGAGTCCAAATGCTCCTCCTATCGCCAACGATGACAGAACGAGAATCCGTAACATTTTTCCCCCTTGAACAAACACGAGAAATTACAACAAATTCATATCAATTTTTCAATTTCAATCTAAATTTTCAAATTAACGTCAGAAAGATTCACGTTTTACATTCTCGTCCGAGACAAACGTCAAGTCTTGAATATTTTTCAACACTTCCCCATGAAAAATCCACAAAAACCATAATTTTGTTATTTTTTTTTCAATTTTTACTCGAACTGTGCCAAAAAATCGATTTTTCACGATTAATTTTTTGTCAGGGCATGGGAATTTGAATTGGATCGATTTTTGCCGGAAAAAACCTCGTTCGTTTATGTTTCCTGCTCACCTGTCATTGTATCAATCGAGATGTCTGGACCAAATCCTCGTTATTGAATTATTCAATGAGAGCCAGAGAGTTATGTGGCGAAAAATCGTTGTGTTTACGTATATGTTATAAGCGCGACGTCGCGGTTATGAAGTCCCTTTTGCACGTGAACTTCCCGTTGGTGATGCGTGTCGATGACTGGCCTTGGGAATCCGAGCAACAAACTCGATTGGTCGTGTGGACCTGGGCAAGCTGGTGAACTTGTTCGTGTCTTTTCGCTGCAGGAACAAAAAAGACAGACCGAGACGAATGGGCCGAGCGAGAAAGAGAAAGAGACACTGGAAGAGAGAAAAGAAGGGAGCGAGAGAGAGAGAGAGGTTTGTGTTTGTCAGTTAGTGGGTCAGTAACGGTAAAGAGAGTTCAAGAAACCCAAGTGCGACGATCGAATTCGCCAATCCTGGCTGCGGCTATGAAATTATTGCTTGTCCAATCGAACTCGTTGCCTCAGGCTCCAAAACGTCGTCATTCGGGATCTCAATATTCATCATTTACTTTTTTTTCATCATTTTTCAACCTGGATTCGAAACCCTGGGTGTCATGCAATGACTGAGATTTTATTTACCAATTTTTCCAACAACAAAATCTTCTCTTCGTACTTTCCAAAGTTCCCATCAAACTCGTTGTTTTTCCATTTTTTTTTCTCATCAAATCCCCGACAAACGCAGTTTCAGAATTTCTTTCGTAATTAAAAAAAAAAGCTCAGCCAGTGCAGGGAACAAAAAGATTATCGGATTGTTTTGATCGAGTCGACGCATCTGCTGCACTTGAATATTTTTTCCGAGAGGATTTTTGAAAAATCGACAGCAACGAGTGGGTAGAAAAAAGCAAACGATGGGGATTTATATTTTTATGTAACAATTTATTCACAATTTTTTTTCGTTTTTCGTTTGTACATTCATAACATTCTCATTTTTTTCTTGCTTATAATTACTTTTTCTTTTTTTTTCAATACATTGTTTCCTTCCAGCCTTTCTCTCTATCACTAACGTAGAAAAAAAAAAACAAATGGTAAAAGTAGAGAGATAATTATTAAGATCGATATTCTTCGGACGAGACTGGTCGATCGTGTCACTCCTGCCTCTCGTGTCTAAAAACGATCTACGAGATCGTGGGCGATACGAAAAACCGCTACGAGTCCGAGAGAATTGACCTCGAGTCCTTGCTTGACCAGTTGGGATTATGCAAAAGTCGTAATAATTTTTTTCTGCCTTTTTTGTTGCTGTTGGGTCAACGATTGTCTTTAGGATTCAGTCTCGCTCGGTTCTTTCTTTTCATAAGCAATCGGAACCGCGGGAACAGTCTCGGGTTTTTCTTCTTTGATTGTGGAGCCTGAACCGGCGATCGTTTCCTTGATTCTGTCGATCGGTTTTTGCAGAGATTCTTTGATCGCCTCGTAAGGCTTTTGGACAGTTTCCTTGAATCGATCGATCGGCTTTTCCAGAGCTTCTTGAATTTGGGCCGCTGGCTTTTCGAAGGCGCTGGTGAGGGCCTCGATCGGTTGGAAAGTAATTTTAGCATCGTCGACCGTTTTCTTCACAATGTCCTTTGCCCGGTCCGCAGCTTTCAGAATCACTTCCGGTACCGATGATGGCGAGATTTCTACCGATTTGGTGGTTTCGATGGCGTTCTCGTCTTTTTCTTCCTCGGCGAGCAACGCGATCGGTTCTGAAGCTTCCAATTTCGTGTCCTCCAGTTTTTCTGACTCGGTCACCGGCGCTGAAGGCTCCTCGATTTTCTCATCGGCTGCCTCGTCTTCCGGTACCATCGCCGATCGCATGTTCACGCCTTTCTTCACCACGTCCGATTCCTCGACTATCGGAGCTTCCGTCGCTGAATTCTGCGGCGCTTCGGCCGGGGTCGGAATCTCATCGAACCCCGAACAATCTTCCTGGTTGGTCTTGACGAAAAAGGTCCTCGAGATCTTGTATTTGTCCAGCACTCCATAAGCCTGTAACGAGAAAGATTAAAATATTAATTAATCGGGAACGTTAATTGCTGCACGTTAATCAATTTTATAAAATTTCAGTTTTGTAGGATTTCTTACCGATTGCATAACCGGGGGCTCTGGTCTTCTCGCTCGGGTCATGACCCAAGCATTCTGGGCGTTTATTGGTCCGATACCATTGCAGCTCCACAACACGGCGTAATTATCGTAATCAGTCTCAAGAACGGCGTACTGAGTTGCCGGAGTTAATGGTAAAGCTTTGTACTCGACGTGGAGTTTACCTTCTTCGGCCTTGGTCGCGGGAGTCTTGATTTCGCCCTCCAGGACTCGTTTAATTCCGGTACTGAATGGCGACAATTCGAGCTTATTAGCAATTACAATTAACAGAGAAAAATCGTGTCGAATTATCGAAAAATGCCCGCAATATTACGCGTTTTAATTGAATCAAAACAGAGATCAATCAAAATTTCCGTATAAATAATTTTCCCCTCAAATTCCTCAAAAACAAAATGAAATGAAAATTGTTTAAACGGTACTCACAATCGGTTGGTCACTTCGTTGCTAACGCGGTACTTGCCGTCCGTTCCTCTGGTGTAATTGGCCTTCACACAACGCGAAATTGGGTCCAGGATTTGGAAATATCTTTCAGCCTCGTACCAAACTCCGAGAAACTGCGAGCAGGATAAATAAACAAGAAAATTAAGTTTACACGAAATAACAATAGACTTTGAGCTGCGAGAGAATTTATTTCCATCGTAAATTCATTGCTCGAAGGACTTTGAGCAGAAAATCCATCAGGAACTGTCAAAATCTGTTTTTTTTTTTACGATCAACGACGCAACTAACGAAGCAACGAAGAAAACTCACCTTGCCCATGTCGAAGTTGGCCATCGGGACGTATTCCGGGCACCATCCCAGACTGGGGATCTGAGCCCTGGCGAAAGCCAGAGCTGACAATACGAAAAGGATATTCTTCAACATTTCTGGACGTTCTGGCGTAAGGATCGAGGAGGCCCGTTCCTTATATACATTATAGGGCAGGTGCGATGACCGGAGATTCATTTCCCCCTCTCAGTGTTCAAAGTTTACTCCACCTCTACCTGGTAAACCCGGGGGCAGCGCGTTCATCGACATCGAGCGCCATTTTTCCATACACACAGTCGTATTTATATCTGAATGTCTATAAGTGTGTTTCGTGTGTGTGTGATGCTCTTAAGTTACGGTACCCCGACGACACATCGTGTCAGGCTGAACGATTCGTTGCTAAAAGGAGAAAAAGGCACGCGGGGAGGCAAGGAGCAGAAGAAAAAGAGGATGGAAGCAGGCGAAAGAAGAGACGAGAGAATCCCGCAGGCCAGGACGAGATCGCCATTGGTCAACAAACTCGTAGTCTGCTGCGGTGGTCCAGCCACGCTTGCCTTACAGAATCCCATAACGAGTATTATTATAGTCTCTCGTAAGATCCAAAGTATTCGAAGAACATGGCGAGAATAAACGAAGAGGAAACTGCTGTCAAGAGTTGCACGGGTCGTCTTCGTCGTTTGCGAATACAAAAGGCTGTGAATCGGATGACACGGCGCGATCTATTGCGACTGTACGATCGTCAGGTACTCATGCAAAAAATCTGTGCCCTTAACCCAACACCGTTGGCTAACCGTCCGACGACCCCTTCGGCTTCCCCTCAAGCCACAACTAACTTCCACGACAATAATCATGCTTAATATTCTCTCTATATTAATAGAAACCTCCAACGTTCTTCGTTCTCTGCTCTCGGAAGTCATTATTGTGGTTCATTCAAGACAAAGCTTTTAACTTGCACTTTGTTTATTTCCGACGAGCATTCCCTCGCGAAACCAGTTGCAAGAAAATTCTTTATGGAAGTTTCCTTTCTTGAAATCTTGCTTTCCTCCTCCTCCTTCTGCACTGATCCTCTTCCTCTCTGTCTCTATGCTTTTTAGCCCTCTGCGTCATTCTTGCGTGTCGTTGCCATTCCCTTGGCTCGTTGACCAGACCTCTTAACACTTTTTAAAAGGAAACAACCACTTCTCGACACGAGAATTTGAAAAAACTCGCTACTGCATCGAGAAGAATTTTAATCTCGAAGATTTTCTCTCGGAAAAGTTTCGATTTCGATTTTTCTTTCCCACAGGAAATCGAGACCAGAATGTCGTTTTTTATATTCAAATTTTTCATTTGAATTCGCGATTCAATTTTTTCTGGTAATTCAAACTAAAAAATTACGTCGTTCAGTGAAAAAAAAAAATGAAAACAAATTTTCCACTCGCCTTCCGCGAGCTATTCGTCCCTAGAAAATTCCTCGAGCCTGAAAACACATGGAAATAAAATGGGACCGTATACCCAGAACATCATTAATTATTTATCGTGCGACGGGCGAGGCTTCGATTCTTCGAGATTCTCTGGTTCGATCCAAGTCGAAGCAGGGAATCGTGTGCTTTGCATACGCGCGTACGTCTTGCTGGAGCTGAGCCCAAGACCACCTCACAAACCGTTAACGGGTTCTCTTCGAGAACCACGACGTTTTTTCCCCCCTCGCATCGATGTGTGTTTTTTTTCCTCTCACAAAAGTAAAACTTCAAACCGTTAGATTCGTAATCGTATACGAGACTATGAGAGGAGCAGTTTTTCTGGACAAGAACCGGACCCGGGGGCGACCAAATCCTCCGCAGGCTCCGCGCGGTCCATGATCCCGAGGCTTATAAACAATGAATCTGTAAACTTCTCTCCGAACTATCGAGACGCACTGTGGCCCGGAGATATAAATTCATTTCGTATCCACGACCCATCTTTTTCTTGATAAATTTCGAGGAGGATCTCAAGAAAAAAACCTGTTGATCGTAGAAATTCCTACGCAACGATCCAACAGCCCCGGAACCATTAAACGGTGAGGATTATGGGACTTTTAACTCGTAATTTTCGTGTCGAGATTAAACTTCGAAAATGTCATAAAAGTATTTTATTTCAAAGCTCCAGGATGACGAAGAAACAAATTTTAACCATTTTTTTCGTTTTTATTCGATTTCTGAGATCGAGAATGAAATCATTTTTTTCTAATACGCTACACACGATTTTGGTCTCCACCGAGGAAAGGATCGACGTTGCAGGAAAATAATTGGTTGCTTTTCAGCCTCCGTGCTCGTTTCTCAATTAATTTATTTCTCCTTAAAACTGTGAACACTAAGAAAGCACGCGGAGTCGCTCATACCGCTCGAAAGAAAATGCTTAAAAAAAACTACATGTTTGCCCAGATTTTAAAACAACAAAAACAAAGAGGGCGAACGATTGTTACAAATGGGGAAAAAATCGTGTGGCAAAAAAACGTTATTCCGACCAGATTTTTTTCTTTCATGAGCATTAAACATTTTGTCATGTCTCGGTAAATTCATTGATAAGCTTGTGCTCTTGCGTCAGCGCTATATACAGATCTTGACCACACTGAAAAGAGAATTTTGTTGAAAAATATCGATATTTTGTTGGATACGTTCGACTAAACGTTTTTTCGAAAAATCACGAAAATTTTGTCATTTCAACAAAAAACATTCTGGAAAATCTTGTCGGAAAGTAAATTTTTGTCATTCCAATCGTAAATTTTGCTGACAGTTCCGTTACAAATGAAAAATATAGTCGAAATAACGAAAATTTTGAAATTATCCCAAAATATTTAGTTCGTTGTATTCAACAAAATATTGACGTTTTTTGACAAAATTGAATTTTCAGTGCATTGAGTAAATCATTAATTATCGTCGAAATTTCGAATCTTCTGATTATTGCGATTAATTAGAAGAAAAGAAAAACAATAATGGCGACTTCAGGATAAATTAGAATTGCGGGAAAAGGGAGAAAATCTGGGCAACATTCGGTGTGCGTAATATTTACAACATAACTTTGCGCCTCAATAATTATCAGACGCAGCAAAAATATATATATGTGTCTATTATATTATCATCTACTTATTTATTATTATTATTGAAACTTTTATTATTATCCTAGTGCGCTTAAGTCCGAAAGAAAGCTAGGGCTTAAAAAAATCACCACGGTTCGCTAATTGCAAGTTTTTGTGCCCGCCACGAGAATTCGCGCGCGCTAAACAATAATTATTTTATTTATCATTTAGTATCACATTGCGTTCACTGTTGTGCTGGATGTTTTTCCTGGCTCTCGAGATTTTATTCCAAAAATGATCTCTTGCATTTGAAAATGAAAATTTTCATGAATTTCGTCAATTAAAAAAAAAATTTATTAATTAAAATCAACAAAACGATGGATTGGCCGTTTTAAAAATCCTGCAAATTGTATTTCGAAATGAACGGCAATAAAATTTCGGAGGGTCAAAGTGAAAAACGTCGAATTTGAAGAAAAAAATGGAATAAAATCTCAGGCCACGAAACACACAGGCGGATTCGGAATCTAATATAAGAACAAGAGTGCATAACAGGTGGGTAAAAAGAGAGGGAGGGGGGTTGATGAAGAAAAGGGAAAGGGGCGGATTTAACAGAGTTTATTGTCGTCTAATTGTTTCATCATTAATTACGCGTGTACAGCGATCTGTCGTAGGCATCGTCAAAAATTCGTTACAAGGCTTCAGGTCTCGACGTTTCGATAAACATTTTGTTTTCTCCTGCGTGTGATTTTTCATCGTTTCTTTGTTTTTTTATTTTTTTTTCACCGTAATTTTTTTCTTCTCTTTGTATCTCAAAACAATAAATCTCTTTTGTCTCTCCGGACGTACGATTTTCACTTCGTACTTGGTTTTCCTTCGAAATTCTCGTCAATGCGACGAACAAGAAAAACGATAAGACAAACTTATTTAGTTTATCAACTTGAACACCGCCCTACGAACATATCTTTGGTGTACTGCTGCGGAGAAAACAAAAACAAAATATTAGAATTATACTGTATTAATTAATGTGCTCTATTGATTATGCATTCTGCTGCTTGGGGTACAATGCGGCACGACGAGTTTTCTCATTCTTGTACTGTTTCATCATCAAACTTTCTCCAAACTCTTAAATTAACATTCTCGGTTGAATTATCCAAAAAAACAAGACAAAACAAACGTTTTGTCTCTTTCTTCTTCTAATTACACATTTTCGTTATCGCTACCGTGAAAAAATATATACAGAAACAATTTTTTTTTTAGTCCCTCGGCAATCTTTCGATAAAACGAAATTTTGTATTTCGAGCGTCAACGCGTTTTGCTTAAAATTTGCTTAAATAAAATTCTTCTCGCCGCGGATTTAATGAAATGGGAAGAAATTTTCACGTGAAGCGAGACGTCGATCGTGACGACGTTTTTTTGCGATTCGGTGCGAAAAGACGAAAAAAAAGTGGCGAAAAGAAACTGAAAAGATTTTTCTGATTGGGAGAAAAATATCGTGGTAGGCCGAACTCTCAAAAAGGCACCTCGAGACTTATCTAATTATGACGTCCTGCGCCAAAGCTAATCGTCGACCTTATCAAAACTAGCAAAGACTTTCGAATCGGGTTGCGAATCGACGCCGACAAAAACAAATATTATTTCTCCTAATTAAATGAATTTATTAATTGATCAATTAATTAACCTGCCTACGTAACTATTGGCTGCTATTCTGAGCGAGCCTTACCTCCCATACGCACTTAAGCCTATGAACACATGAAATCACTGCCCAATCGACCAATTCGGACCCAATGCAAGCGCAAAAGATTTTCTTATCGTGATAAAACCGAAAAATTCTTCATTTTCCGACAAAGTTTTCAATTTTTTTCGCTCGAAACAATCAAACTTTATTTTTTTTTTATACCCAACGAAAAATTTCGTCAACAACGAAATTTTCATCGAACAGCGAGAAAAAATCGGGCTGCGATTCGTTGGGGCGACCGAACAATAAAAAGCGAGTGAGAAAAACGAGGAAAATTTTCGACGACTGCGCATAAAGGAAAATAAAAAGGCGATGAACGCGTCGAATGGTAGCGATCGCGGGCAGGGCACTATCTAAAAACTATCTAAGACAGAAATCGGTGGAAAGTCAGGTTGGTCCCTTTGCAACTGTTTAAATAAATAATAATAATGTCCTTTTCGTATTTATAAAATATATATATGTCTGCATATGTCTTTACTATAATGAAAATTATTTACAAGGTAATCGAGTCGTACGGGAGCTGAGAAAAGGAAAAAAAAAAGAAAAATCTGCAAGGTAGTCAGAGAACTGGCGGAAATGCCATAAGAGTCGAATGGCTCGGATGAATAATTTAGTAATTAATCAAATTTCTCGTTCCTCGTGTCCTCCAGATATTTTTTCCTTTCATTTGTTTTTTTTGCATTCAAACATGTAAATTTCTAGAGCTCCACATATTTTCCGTACTCGTTAGATCGACTCGGGGCTTTCGCACTATTTTTCAAAACTGCACGAGGACGATCGAGTCTTTCGCGTGCAATAATGAGGCACTGGAGTTTTTGGTTCCAAAGATTCGGTTAGATCCGCGAAAACTTGGAGTTTTCCCATTTTTTTACACGTGCACTTGGAGCTGTCGTTGGAACTCGTGCACGCCACGGGGTCAAAGGTCGTCCCAGCAGTCTCCACTGTTTCCTACGCTCCTTACGAACCGAGAAGGATTTTTAACTCGGTGATTCGAGCTCGATCTCGATCGGGAACAGCCGAAGCTTTGCCACGAGGCTGCAACCATTTATTTCGTGATTACTCGCTTTTTTAACGAGTTTTTCGCGAAAACAAGTTTTCTCTTGGGGTGCAGCCCGCAGTGACGTTTGGAGAAACTTGCCGACCGACCTTCAGCCCCGTCGCTAGTCGTGCAGGTTTTTACTGAGTAGCAAATTGTTGTGCGGCCCCGACAAATGTCTTATGAGCTCCTGCAAGCTGTCGAAGCTCAGCGAGCAGAAGCAACAGGTAAATGTGTTGTCCGGGGCCGCGATAACACTTCGATGTACCGAACAGAGATGCTTAAGCAAATGCGCTTTCTGCTTGAACATCGCGACGCACAAACGACACGCAAATGGTTTTTCTCCCGTATGGACGCGCAAATGAGTCTTCAGATTCCACGACATGCCGAATTGCTTGCCGCAATACGAGCAGCGATACTCCCGCACGGGATTCGACTTCGGTGGGTCATCCGTAGAAGCTGGTGGAGGAGCTCGCGATGGTGGCAAAGTCCAGGCACCCCAAGGGGGCTCCAGTCCTGCTGCTGACGTTGGATCTGCACTCGGTGGCCTGTGAGACCCACTTGGAGGCGTCACGGACCTGTCGTGCTGTAATTATCACGAAATTTCGTCAGTTAAACTTTCCAGCCCGAAATCGTAAGAATTTTAGACTTTTTTTCAATCCTAATTCTGGACTCAATTTTTTTTATCGTTTTACCACATTTTTTACTTGTTTTTCGACTTGAAACACATTAAAAAACAAAAAGGATGAGCCCAAGGTCAATCTTCTTCGTTGGATTTTAGCGGAGATATGAATTTTTGAATTTTTTCGGTCATTTTTGACTCCGGGTTACCGGAATAGGGTCGGTGGATTTGAATCGGTATCGATTATATCGATACACTTACGGGATAAGGAGGCGCCGAGACGCTCAACGGATGTGGCGCCTGCAACCGTCTTGGTGTCTCGAATCCGGGGTTGAAGGGCACGAAAGCAGGATTCTGTGCCGGTGCATTGTGAAATCCTGGTCTCCGTTTCCTGTGGGGCGTTACGACGTAAGCCTCGGCCGGTGGGATTGGTATCTCCTCGGGTTTCCGTTTGCCAGGCTCGAGACCGAGAGATAGTCGGGCTGCTAATTGTCGTCTCCTCTCCTCGGCCTCTTCCATCGACTCTCGCCTTTCGAGCAGCGTCTTTTCTGGCCTATACGCAATAATATCCTCCGTGAATCGTCAATTTTCTCGTGCGGAACGTATACATTTCCATTTTATTCTTTTTTTTCACCGTTCGCGACTCTCAACCGGTCTTTTGGCTTTTTTACGCGCGCGCGCGCGAGTCACTCACCTGTGAGTCGTATCGTGAGAACTGTCACTCGTCGTCGAGATCCCGGAATTCAAACTGAGGTTTACGGGATCGGAACTATCCCTTCGTCTTGGCGGCTCGATACTGCTCTCGCGATTGTCCGCGAGCATCGCCTCGCCTTCCACCCCTTCTACGTCCACTTCCGGTTCCTCGTCGCATCCTTCACTCTTTATCAGGACGGAACAACAATCTGCTGGATTGTTCGATTGTCTACAGCAACGAGAAATCAAATTTTCATCATTTTAATCCAAATAATTCAAGATTTTCTTTTCATTTTTCCTTCGAAACGATTCTCCCATTAAATGATTTCCTCGACAGGCAAAACACGACTCACCTGCTGTCGTACTGCGATTCGTAGCTCGAACTTTCTTGGCTGTCCGAAGCTTGCGGCGTTGCTATCCTCAAAGCGTCCGAATCGCTCGAAGTCTGCGCCTGACTCGGGTCCAAGAGCTCTGATTTTATTTGTAAGAGATCGAAGAGCTCTCGCAACGGTGTCAACTCTCCCGACTGCAAAAACACGTCAACAGAAATTTTTAAACGTTCTACGATCGTTGCTCGGACATCGATTCGATCGGTCGATCAAGGAGCAAGTTTCCCATGAATAAAAAACCCGATAATTATCGTAATTATTCGTTAATTCGTGAATTTTCAGCTGGAAAATTACTGGAGCGTTTTTTAGTGATAAAAAGTCGAAAAAATCGATCTTACAGGTATGAGCGCTTGGCCGTTGTAAAGAAATTCAAGCAAATGATTGAGTTGAGTCCTCATGACGCCGGACAAGTGAACGACGTGATCCAAGGCTGGATTACGAAGTAGACTAGCCAAAAGTGGACTAGCAGTTGCCAATACGACACGGTGAGCCCTCGCGATCGCACCATCGTCGCAAGCGAGGATTACGTCGACGTGACGATCGCCGTGGTACCACGAACCGACCTCCGCGGCCAGGGTCGCCGGATGTTTCCCATAATGGAGGGTCAGTAGACCGTCCGTGTACATCGTCTGAAACGAAAAAACCAAAAACATGCAATTCACATCCATTGCGAGACAAAACGGCACAATTTTATATGGACGAATTTGTGCTAATTAAAAAAAAAAAGTGCTCGGCGAAATGTTTTTGGGCTGCGCGATGAATTTTTCGTGTTTTTATCACCTTGTCGTTGATGAATTTCATCCCTTCGTTATCAACGTCAAATTTGATTTTTATCCCTGCCAAATTACTGGAAAATCGAGACGCCAACGTGATTGCGATACGGAAAACGCGTAAGCCGCGTCCTGCTTGGACGACAGTGGAAAACCTCTTAGAGGTTTTGCGGAAATGAAAGAACGGCCTCCTCTCCTCAATGTTCGGTATAGTTGCTGGAGAGTTTTGTAAAACTCGGGAGAATCGAGCGTTAATACGTAAACGCGCGCGCGGGCGTGTACACGTCGCGTTGAGCAACAACGCTCGTTTATTTCGCGACCTTCGATCATCGCGGAATTGGAAAGGGGGAGACCTTGAGTAAGAGTCACGAAGCGTACGAGAGAATAGCGTCACACACTATTGTAACTCTTGAACCGCGCCGCGATCCTCTCGCGTTTGTCCTGCGCTTAATGCAACTGCCGATCGCTTTTTTTCTCCCAAACGACACTTACGTATCCACGCGAGCTCGCATTCGATTGCTCAATAGATTCTTAGCCTCGAGACCGAGTTTCCAGCCACACAAAACAGAGAAAGACAAAAAAAGCGAATAAAAGTTATTCAAAAAGAGAAAAATAATTAACAAAGCCATCGCGAGGTCGCTGATCAATCATTTTCTCAATATTTTAATCGAAATGAACAAATTTTATGGATGCAAATCATTCGGTCCAGATTCAAAGTGATTCCCACCAGAAGATTCGATCGTTCTTGAGCTAAACACTCCGGAAGTTCTAAAAAAGCTCGACAACGAGGCCCGAACGACGATTCCAAAAAAATCTGGAGAACAGTTCGCTGGAGAATAAAAAAAAATCGACCAAGGAATCGTCGTCTCCGTGCCACACTCGTAATCCCCGTGTATTTATTACGTGAGCTCGCGGTAGGCAATAAAAAAAATTAAAGCGACGGAGGCGAACTAGAAATATTGATAAATAAATATGAGAATATTGGACGTGAGAAAGAGGCGATAATATTGTCAAGACAAAATAAAAAACCTTCTCGAGAACGATCTTTGTACAAAAGAATCTTGATTAGCGCGCGTGGAACGCTGCGAATGGCGTATAAATTAAGGAGGATGAATCTCTCTCTCTCTCTCTCTCTCTCTCCCTTCGTCGTCGACCACATGGTCGAGTGTTCGGAACGAGCGTAATAAAGCAATCAAGGCCAATGTGGCCGGAGCGCGATTGCTCGCGGTGCGGAGATGATAATTGCACCCGGAAAACGTGTCCGCAGCTGCCCACGACTTTCACCCACTCTCGCGCCTAGCTCGATCCTCGAAATGACGGAAAAGCGTGTGGACAGTATGAAAATAACTCGTCAGACGTTTTCCCAAGAGTTTTTCTCGTGCCATGTTTGACAGAAGTCTCAAAAAGCCTGTCAGGACGTCGAAGAAACTCTTTTTCATTTTCTCAACACGACCGCTCATGCCAGGCATCAATATCGGATTTACAAACACGTGTATAGACATACGGGAGTTGATATAATCGAGAGAGCCCAAGAGCATTAAAAAAGCATGTCCTTGGGTAAGAGTTATGGCAGCTAACGTCGTGACATACCCGTGCGCATACGTAATGATCGTTATGCACCGAGAAAATCGCTGAATAAGGAAATTGTCGATACGCGAGTGTGTACAGCCATTACGCGGGTTTCCTCTCCCTCTCGTCTGCTCAATCTATCTCAATGACTCTCTTTCTCTCTCTCTCGCTTGATCTTTCTTAAGCCAAGCTCTTGTGCACAGAGAGCGCGGAGCGAGAGCTTGAAGTTCAGGGTCAATCTGGCGCGCGGGGATTACGACGTGTCCAGCAGCCAAGCCACGCGCGTTCCTTCGCGGTCTTTCTTCTATTTGGGCCTTGACGATCGCGCGGATCCCCCGCAATATTTCTCTCCAAAGTGGGGAGCCGAACGATCGTTACGCGAAAGGATGCAGGGGGCCAGAAAAACCAGAAGCCTCTCGCTTGCTCGGCGCGCGAGATTTTAATTCATCATTTCGTTCCACCGTTTCAAACTCACTCCGCCGGACCCAACTTTGCCATCGAGCTCTGTCGCTCTCTCAACAGGTGCCGCTCTCTGCCACGGGCCCAAACCTCAAAACGTTTCACTACCTGCCGTCGCGGCGTCTTCCTGCTCCTCTTACGCCGTCGATAATTCCACAGCCACTTCAAAGTCTCTCCACGCGACGAGAGATGGCAATCGATAACTGCGCCAAGCGTTCCCGCGATCTTTACGAACTTTGCTCCGTTGATAAAAACATTTTTGGAGCAAAAGCGATCCAGCGATCGATCAATCGTTTCTTTTCGCTCATGAGCGACATTCTGATTCATTTTGTTTACACGCATCATAATCATAATTCCATTTTTTTTAAATATCCAGTCTAAAAACTGCCGCAATCTTGTTTTCACGAGTTTTCCAGCTTTCGCTGCAATGTTCACACGATTATCAGGTTTTTCACGTTATTTTCGACCACGCAATCTGCAAAGCTGTCATTCCTGAATTACAAATCCAGTCATAAATGTGCGTGTCGCTCTGTTGCTGTTAAATTTGGGTATCCGAGTTCGATGTTACGAAAAGATATACACGAAAAGTCTAAAAATCGAAATTTCAGCCATTTTTATGATCCTGAAGTTTGCATCGTTGGAATGCAACGAAATTCTGTTATTTCTTCAGCAGAGCCAATAATTATTATTGAATATTTGGTCCGGCCGATAAAACGATTCTCTCTTGTGACCAAAAAACTCAATCGACTCGAAAAATTGTCACGATTTTCAAAATTCCATAAATAATCAATAAAAAAAAGTGTTTTTCGTTGAATCTCAACGTTGCAAACTTCAGAGTCATGGTTACTGTGCAAAATGTAAATTTTCGTAGAAATGTTACATTTTGCCGGACGAAAATTGATGGAAATTCAAGGTCGTTCCTCGATGATATTTCGTAACGATAAATTTTCCATCCCGATTCTTTACGTGTGCGGAATTGGTGAATAAAAATCCGTTTATTCTATTGCTCGCGCCGATGCGTGCACAAATAAGAATTCGTAACGCTTTTTACCATAGTCCACAGCTCAGGGTCTCTCTTCTTTTGCTTTCTATTGCCACATCCTTCACTATATTCTATACATGATATAGTGGCCAATATATAACAGTCCGAGGAACACAACAGTGAGTCATAATCATTTTGCTTCTCTTTTCCTTCGTCTCTTTTGTCTCACTCCCTCCATCTTATCTCACGGTTATATACGACGACGCGAAACAGCAGCGAGTTTGCTTGTGTATTGGCTGCTCGTACGTATACACGTAACCACCTGTTGATTCCAACTTCTCTCACGAGACTTTGAATGCAGCAGGCCGCGTCTGCTGTTTCAGGCTCTCAATAAAAATGCGCGAATTATTTTGAGTCCGTACTCCAAATCCGAAATTTCGTTTTTTGCACAATTTTTTTCGATTTATAGCGATTTGAGCAATGAAATTATTATTTTTTGATAATTTCGCGTGGATCTCGAGAAGAAAATGGAAAAAGTTCCGATAATCTCATCGCGGGGGTCGTAGAAATTTTATCTTTTCGCATTTTTTGGACATTCAGTTTCTTCACGAATTTGTCACATTCGAGGCAAAGATTGTCACGAAATTTTGTGCTGTAAAAAGAACGAAATGGCGGTCGATTTGCTCCTTGGGGTCTGAACAGTCTCGAGTCCATCCGTCAGCGTGTTTTTTTTATATTTTTTTATGAATAATGTGGCGAGAAGACTGAACGACGCGGAGGTCAGATAAACGGGATGCGAGAATCGTGAATTTACAAGGATCGAAGCTCGCGAGATCGCGGACCGCCGTGTAGTCGCTCACTCGCGACTTGTTTCGGTCTCGAGATTTCGATAAGAAGAGAAAGTCCGCGCATGAATTCCTAAATTTTTGTTCCTACTCACTGGGTCGAATTTACGTACACTGCGTACGCGTGTCCACGACATGGACGTGCTTCGCTCGTCGATGCCACTTCGCATTTCCATCTCCCATAAGAATCGTGACCACGTCATTTTTTTTCTTCAAACTTAAAAAATTCTCGAGGAAATTCGATTTTTGCAAATAATTGAGTTTTTTTGAACCAGCAAAATCGTCAATATTTGCCTCGAATAATCCGGAAATTCCCTTCGACGCCGGACGTTCCGAGGCACTTTATTTTTGACGTTTTCATCGAAAATGAATTTCCCGATAATTTTGCATGCAACGCGATGTTGGAATCGAGTTTTCTTCACGAACCGGCCGTTTTCGCGCAAACTGTGCGAGTGCGTATTGAAAATGTCATTTTTTAAATTCTTTTCGATAAAAAGCAAAACTGCGTTTACGGAAACGGACTTTTTCTAATATCTTGACGAGACCAGACACGCGTTGGTGACTGACGTTGCCTCATGAATCGAACAATAGAAAAACTGGGTCATTCGAATGTCGAGGAAATGGGAAAAAAATGGTGCAATTCATAAAACTGAGGTTATGAAATAATCCCAACGACGAAAAAAGAAAAAAAAGCGTGTAAGAAACAAAGTTTTTTATGCGGCGATACGCCGAGTCTTCGGCTCCTCCATTTTTCTCTCATATTCATTGCCAGAACTTACGTAACAGCTTTTTTCTTTCATGTCTATTCCGCTCGAGATGATTGATGCTTTAGCGATTCACAAAAAAGAAATAAGGAAACGACAATCAAAGAGAAGTTGTAGAGTCGTTTAAGGAAGTTACTAAAACAATATTTCTGCGTATGAAATGCTTCCGTGATAGCGAGGGCCTTGAAAAAACATTTAAAATAATGCAATGCACTTTTTTGATGGCCGTAGGCAAAAAAAAACAGAGGAGAATGACGTACGCGGCTGTGAATTTCTTCCTTGCAATTCCGGTGACATTTTGGAAAATAAATCGTCGATGAATCGTCTAAAAGAAAGTTCCCCGAGCGTGCTCAAGTGAAGATCGCAGAATTGATTGCAACGGAATTTCCCTCGCCGTGTACACACTGGGTCAATTTGACCCGATCGTTTTTTTTTTACGAAATTTCATCCCCACACTTGTTTCCCAATCACTTTGGATCACCGGGTCGAAAAAATTGGACGACGTAGCGTAATTATTGGACGGCGCGTCAAATATTAAAGTTGCATTTTCATTTTTTTCATTTTTTTTCTCTCGCGTGTCACTGGGTCACAGAATCCTGGCGGTTTTTCATGATTCCGGCGAAAGATACCGCGCTCCGTCTCTCTCGATCCCTCTCACTCTCACGCGGTTCGTTCATAAACAGAATTCATCTCTCGTTCGTTGGCGGTGCAGCTCAAGTAACATGCATCCGTGCAATGCAACTCGGGCGCGCAGTTCGGTCGTGCCATTCTCACAGCCCCCGAACTGCAAGACCGCGAGCAAAAGCTCAAAGTGTCTTAAATTAACGCGTCGTTCTAATAGCTTGGCGATAATTCCAACTCTGATTCATAATCAAAGGCCTGTCATTTTATTTTCCTTCGATCCAACTGCGGCGTCGAAACGTCAAACGAGACAATAGACCCAAGTTTTTCCCTTGAAAATTTCCCACCTTCGTATAATTACAGGCGTTGAAAATTCTCAACACAATTTCAAGGATTCAAACGCCTTGGAATCTTGTGCGTGATTTCAAAATCGTGTTTCAACGATCAATCTCCGCCTAATCAAATTAATAATAATTAATCTCGAGACTATAAAAATCTCTCAAAAATCTCAGCCCAACCGGAAACAGTTTCTTGCCAATCATCCGAAGTTTCCACGAGTTTGAAGTCCCGAGCAGGTTCGAAGTTTCAACTAATCGAAACTTGAAAATTTCCCCCTAATTAGACGCTGCAAAGCTCGTCCATTTAATCGAGAATTTAAGTCCCTCGCAAACCACCCGCGAGTCTCCGCGTTTGTACCGTGTCCAATATCCCGCTGCAATCAATTTGACATTGCTGCCAAGGAGCAGTGATTGGAATCGGGTATTTAAGGCGTTTCGTTGCCCCCGAAGCCATGTTGCCATCCCCAAGCACGTTAAAAACAAAGAAATTCTCTAAACAAATAGAATTTCATCAAATTTTGCGAATTTATTCTTTAATTTTAATTACATGACGAAACTATTTTTTTCAGACTCGTCTCTCAACCAATTCCCGAGTAATTTCAACTTAAATACTGAATAACTCATGATGCTGAAGTTTGCAACGTTGGAATGCAACGAAAAATATTTCATTTCATTGTTGATTCGTTGGATTTTCAATGTCATCCAAATTTTTCGAGCCGATATGTTTTCGAGTGGCAAAAATCGATGTTTTTATCATCGTAATTAAATTCTACATTTAAAAAATTATTTTTGCCATATAGAAAAAAGAATTTCGTTGCATTCCAACGAGATGCGAACTTCAGAATTGTGAATAACTCGACAGATGGAAAATTTGATAAAAATTTGTGTTTTCGCACTTGATTTCGAAGAACGTCGTCACCAAATTTTATCAATTCCCCAAAATACTTGGATTTTGCGTTCCTGCGCCAAACGAAAATTTACGGAATCACATGAATGGTAATTCGAATCGCGAAAAAAAATGTGGATGTGAAAAAACATGTTGCTAGTGTCATTAAGCACTTCCAGGTCTGACTCTGAATTGTACAATGCTCTGGAGAATACCGAAATCCATGTGAGCGTGTGTCTGTGTAGGTGGATGTATAGCAAAGTGATCTCTGTCGAAACGGAGTGAAACGTGGCTGTTCCCTGCCGGATACATTTCGTTCAAGGCCAGAAGTAAAAAGGCTTTTGAAGCCGGAGCAGAGCGAGATCGAACACACTCTCGCAGCTGAGTTTAAGTGGCCGATCAACAGGCATGTGTAACAACACACACGCGTAGAGTCTGACGATTACGAAGTAACCGCGACGAGTGTACAGTCTCGGAGAATATGAAGCGCACTTCACCGAGACGAGCAAACACGTAAACTCGATTGTACAAAGAAGCGCGTACGTAGATCGCACACACGTGGATATTCAATGATTCTTACCTTCCCCGGAGCAGAGCGCGCAGAGCTCAGAATCCTGAGTCGTCGTAAGTGCCGCAGACAGTGGAAATGTACGAGGAAAGAGCGCGCGAGAATGTGCAAGTTATTCGCGTATAAGTAAGTGTGCAATTTGAAATATCGCAGTATGTTGAGGATGATATTATGGACGCGCGGATGGTTAACACAAGTTTAGAGTTGGTGAATGAGCCAGCGCGCAGAAGAAAGAGGTCCGATCGATGTTTAACCTCGACTTTTACGCCTTTTCATATAATGCAGCGAGCCTTCGTCGTTTTTTCTATATACGTCGAAGTGCAAGTGCAGTCGATTACTCACTGTGTGAGAGTCTCCCCTGCACTCGATGGGGCTCGGTTGGGCCTATTTATCTACATTTTTTCTCTTTCTTTCTCTCAAGAGCTGCGATCCTGTCGCTGCTCGATCCCGGTGCGAATTGTTGTATGTAGAGTTGCCCGCAAAATGCCCAGTTACATGATCCATTCATTATATAAGAAGAATCGTCGCGCGCGCGGTTTTATAATGGACGTTCCATCATTCCGGGCGAGCCGAGGGGCAGAGAGAAAGAGCGAGAGATCTCTGAAGGGCAAAGCTGATCTTGCGCGCTTGCGCATCCATGCGGAGACAATTACGAGAGCGAGAGAGATCTCTAGATTTGCGCTAGATCTCTCAATTCTTCATCGGCACTACATAGATCCATTGTGTCTCTCGAGATCTTTACCAACGATGCTTTATAATGATCTCGCTGCATGGAAAGGATCATGACAGGCTGACTCGCGTGTATCCAGCACTGAAATATTATATTGAATTCTTTCGAAAGCACGATATATATGGCCCTTCCCATTCCGCCATTTAAACCTCACACAGAAGACCCCAAAGCACCTTTTTTTTCAAAAGAGATCGCTATGAAAGAAACTCACACTTTCCTGCCTCTTGTTTCTGTCTCGTATAGTTTTTTCCTCGTCTTTCCTTTCCTTTTTATTCACTCGCGCGCCGAGTCAAGTGGGTGTGCCGAGGACGCGACAACGACGTTTTGCTGCAGACCTCACCGCATGCATGCTCATCACGCTATATCCTACATTTATGTGTGTGCATCAACGTCTATATGCATTAATGCACATACAGCAACATAAATAGAGCTCTATGTGTGTATATATATTATTACCTGGTTGCTATCGCGTTTCGTAACGGGTCATCCTGTCTCTCACGACTCTCGCTAACTCTCTCGCGATGCTTCTCCGCAACCACCGCGCGCGCATACATTATCTTTCGCACACACAACAAACGAAAAACGTTTTATGCTTTTACTATATTTAAGCGAGTTTGTATTATTTATACGCGATACGTGCGTGTGCGTTTATTCGATTTGAGAAAGGTGAAGCCTGCTTTAGCGGAGTACGCGACCAGGGAATAACTTTTTAAACGTTTTGCTGCGGATGAAAACGCGAATCGCGAGCTCAATTCGCGTCTCCCCACGACGATGTTTCTCGCCACGGCAGGAAAACTGAATATTTTTCCGAATGTTTTTTTTTTTTCGAAAGTTTTCAACTCGCTATAATTTTTATCGAGATCTCGCTCCGCACGATGACATCGCGGATTCCTAGAATTTTTCTAGCCTGCCATAAAATCCTGTACTTTATTTGCTTTTGAAACTCTCTTCCCGCGCAGCTCTCGCTCTTATTTTATCTCGCATCAATTTTTCGGGCGAATCTTGTCGCAGAGGTTTGTTTTTTTTTCTTCATCGCGTTCCATATCTTTGGAGGGCACATCGTGCTTCGTATCGGAACTTTGTAAGCGTGTGCCACACTCTCGTTTCAACTTACATTCGTATAGACGCTTCGGAACACACATGCACAACGGAAAACGCCACGCGCGCGTCATTCAATCGGTTTTGCGATCGCGGAACGTGTGTGGGGGCGAGACAAGCTTTTCCTCTCTCCTTCTCTCTTTCCACAAACATGGAGTCGTCGTTTTTTCCTTTTTTTCAATAGAAATACATAGACACACGTTTTTTTTAGCTGTTGGACTGTTTTTTATTCTTTAACGCGCGTTCGACAACGAGGAACGAGCGTTTAATTATGCAGGCCACCTTGAAATCCCCGACTGCGCGAGTTAAATCGCGATTACGCATCTCGAAACCTGCGAGACAATAGGAAAACGTTTTCCAGGCTCTCACTCCGCCTCTGTCTCGCACGCATTCTACGATCGATGACTAAACCGGAAACGATGACTTTTCCATCGAAACCCATTGTCTTTTTCTTCAACTCTCTCACTCCGCGCGGACGCTCCTCGTCCTCGTAATTTTTTACCCCATTTTTTTGTTTCTGCCTCCTTTCGCGCCCGCTTTTTGATTTTCACGATTTCGGACGAAATTTCATCGAAAAATGACACAAATAACTCACTCCTCGAGGAACTCTCGATTTGGCGCGTTCCTCGCAATCGTCCACCTCGAAAATCCTCGAGAATGAGAAGAAAAAAAAACAATTACTAGGAGACCACTTAATCTACGACTAATACTTGTTATTACGTTGGCACACACACGTGCTATTTATACGGCCTTCGCCACTCTTGCCCGAGGAGCTCTACACTCTCGCTTTAACGTTCGCTTCCTCTCTTCCCTCCTCAAAACTTTTTTTTTCTCTTCGTTTGAAAAAAAAAATGGTTTCTCTCTCTGTCTCGTTGCCATCTCCGCGATCGTAGTTCGCACGACTATTGCATGCGCGTGTATATCGAGAAAAAATATATATTAAAAAAAAGGAAATATCTCTATAGAGGCTGCTGTTGATCCTGCTGGTCACTCGTTACGTAACTTGCGGTGATCGTGCTGCACGATACATAATAATGCAACCGAGAGAGCGAGAGGAGAGCAGAGAAAAAAAGGACGCGGAGGAACAAGAAAAATGTACATAAAGATATAGAAAAAGTCCGACAAAGCGAGGCGTTTTTTTTCGCCCATTGTAATCCTTTCACTTTGCATCGCCGTCATCCTCTTCGCGTCTCGTTCCCACGTGTTTCTTCTTTTCTCTCTCTCTCTCTCTCTCATTTTTTTCTCACTCATTCCTCGCAAGTTTCCTCCTCCTGTCACCTGCTTTTCCTGCGACAAAATGTCCTTGTAACTTTGTCATTTGTACCAGTCCGGTTTTTCCTTCTTGTTCCCGAGAAAATCATTCTCGTTCGATCGCTTTTGCGGAAAAACAATTAACCTGCTTGTTACGTTTACTTCCTTTACATTTTTTTTGCATCTGCATCGAGATCCTGCGATTTTTTCATTTTTTTTGCACGCTCCAATTAAGGGGATCCCACGAGCGTGCCACGTTGATTTGGCAAAAAGAGAATCTCGCAAAGGTCGCCTTATCTCCCGGAGCTGGTTAATTACTCCATCGCGACCGATTATCGAAACGTCATTCGTGTCGATCGCGGAGAAAGTTCCCACGAATCGATCATCGCGCCTTAGAACGTTTCGGAATGAAGGAAAATTGAAAAAAATAGAAAGAAAATCATTATTTTCGGCTTTCTTCGAAGCTCGAGCCATTATCGAGTCGGAAAATCGTTTTTTCTATTTTACCTTATCGCGTTTCTTTTTTTTTCTCAACAACTCACCGAGTAATGACGACGCGAGGATGTGCGAACACCTGGAGGCGTTTAATGCTCCATAACTATTGCGGGCTCTTTCGAAATCGCGATAATCATCGATGAGCAGATCGTTAATTCGACTCAACATTCAACCTCGCTGTGAGCATCGAACCAAAGTAAACAAATTTGTGAAATAACAAAAAAAAAACACCCAACGGTGTCAAGACGAAAAGAAATTGGCTCAGATTTCGTCGATCCTTCATATTCGACACGATTCTTCAATGACAAAGCAAAAACGACGTTTCAAACTAACTCGGAAAATAATTACTAACACCGTTTCATTTATTTCTCTGTGAAATAAAATCGTGGCTCTTGGCCTTGAGATGGGCGACGAACAGTCCGACCATCGATAGCTTTTCCACGTAAATAATTTCCATCTCTACATCCAATGTGGTGTAAGTAAAGGAAACCACACGGATGAGTGTCTCGTGTGACTTGGTTGCACGCTCTGATACGCGATCGTGTGACGGTGCGTTCTTTTTTTTGTCTCCCGCGACTCAAATGTTTACAATATTTCTGTTGCATGGATTTTCAACTACGATCGTGATTGGATTTTGTCGATTGATTTTTTCGCGATACCAAACAAATCGACGATGTTGAAGTTTGCATCGTTGGAATCCAACAAAATTCTGTTTTTTCTTGAGCAGACTTCACGATTCTCATTCAATATTTAATCAGAACAATGAAACGATCGTTTTTTACGATTCAAACACAAAATCGATACGAAAATTGTCGTTGTTTTTTAAATTGAACAAAAAATAAAGAAAAAACGTATTTTTCGTTGGATCTCAACGTTGCGAACTTCAGTGTCATGAAAAATCACGATGTTGAAGTTTGCATCGTTGGAATGCAACAAAATTCTGTTTTTTCTTGAGCAGACTTCACGATTCTCATTCAATATTTAATCAGAACAATGAAACGATCGTTTTTTACGATTCAAACACAAAATCGATACGAAAATTGTCGTTGTTTTTTAAATTGAACAAAAAATAAAGAAAAAACGTATTTTTCGTTGGATCTCAACGTTGCGAACTTCAGTGTCATGAAAAATCACGATGTTGAAGTTTGCATCGTTGGAATGCAACAAAATTCTGTTTTTTCTTGAGCAGAGCTCACGATTCTCATTCAATTTTGAATCAGAACAATGAAACGATCGTTTTTTACGATTCAAACACAAAATCGATACGAAAATTGTCGTTGTTTTTTAAATTGAACAAAAAATAGAGAGAAAAAGTATTTTTCGTTAGATCTCAACGTTGCGAACTGCAGTGTGTCATATAAATCGGAGGGCCCAGAAATTTGAAAGTCACTCTCGTTCCATTATTATGATCAATCCGAGTCAATGAAATTTGAACTGAAATTACGTTTTTTCAGGTTTATTCGAACAATAAATGTCAGGAATTTAAACGAAGCGGTCGTTAAGAATGATATCATTGAAATTGAGGATTTCGAAGAGAATATACAGAGTATCTGTTCCGTTTTCGCGTTGTATGCCGTGAATGCCATACCTCGTGTCCATGTTTCGAGAGTCTGTACGGATCGAGCGAGAGAGAACGATCTCTGGACACTTACGTAATCGCGGGAGTGATCTCACATTTTAGGTGGGGACTTGCTGTGTATACATCGCGAATGAGAGAAAAGGAAAGAGAGAGAAAGAGAGAGAGAGAGAGTGTGTGCGGTGCACTGGCGTGTGTCGGACGAGTTGCATATGCCATTGCATGTTCTCGGTTACAGCTGTACAAAAACTGGGAGTGGGGGAAGGTTTTATAAGGGGGAACTCCCCATGACGATCCCCCGTTTTCCCTCACCCACGTATACGTACGTGCAACAGATAGCAGTTTCGCTCTCACTACTCTATTTTGCTATTACTCCATACGAGCATCAATTCTTCATAAACATGTGTGTGGGTCTGGTGCATAATAATACGCGTACACATATATGTCTCTGTGCTCAACTCCGTGTCTCTTTTTCTCTCTCTGTCTCTCTCTCTCCTTCGCTCTCTTTCTTTCTGCTCTACTCTCCTCGTCGTCGCGCCACACTCGTGCATTTTATTTTCTCTCCTCGCTGTCCAACAGACCTTGAGAGACATATAGGCGGTGCGGGCCGTATTGCAGCCACAACTATGGCATTATCACCGTCATCGACACAGTTCCTAGTCTGTCTCGTGTGCGCCATTCAAACTGCAATTTTTCTTATTTTCCCAACACGACATTTTTCTCCATTTTTCTCAATATTTATCGAGAAATTCCATTAGTTTCCATGCAACTGTCGATTTACTCGTTCAAATTATATTGATAGTTCGATTTTCCTCAATTAAAATAAACCATTTGAAGAATCGAATGGATTTAAGTGCAGAAATTACAGTCGCCAAGGCGAATTAACAGGCAAATCTGGGCATGAGTTGATGGAAAATAAAAATGCATTACTTCACAACAATTCTTAAAGGTCGTGAGTCACGTTGGTTAATGCACCGTGCAATCTGTTTAACGTTTCCCTGCTTCTTTTTTTTCATCGTTATTTTTATCATATTTCTTCGCCTTTTCTCACACTTACCAAGTTTCCTCATGTCCGCTGCGCGCGTTTCATTTTTATTTTTTCTTTCGACTGACGCTCCTCGTCGTTTTTCAACAAAGAGTAATTAGCGGCATTTCGGGCCTCGCGGTCATTAGGAAGTCTCCACAAATTCTACTCAAAAGTCCCATTCTCAACGCGATTTATTTTCATGGGAATTTGGCGATTAAAAAAAATGAAATCGTTGCAATTTTTGCTATTTTTTGTGCAATATTTTTTTTTTTTTCGATGTGTCGTGCACTTTCTTGGGCACTGTCTCGCTTCAATTATTATTCTTTTCTCCGCAAGAGCCTCTATGCGCTCGTACACATGCAGAAATACGCACACGAAACGCACACGACGAAATTCGGTATTTGGGTCGTGATCCTATAGAACCACACCGAGCAAGAGTTAACCGCTCAGCAAACGCTAGAGCCAAGTATTATATTCGCCTGCTACGAGTTACATAGTCTCTCTGACGAATGGAAGAGGGAGAAATTGCGTGTTTGGAGTTTGCGATGCACGAATCTGCATTCACCATCTCATTCTCTCGATTACAGAGAAATTTTCTCTGCCCAATCCACATCGATCGTCGCGGTTAAATGTCAAATTTGACCGTAACTTAGAAAACTCAAAATCATGCACTGGATCAGCAAAAAATGACGCTCGTCAAGCTCCAATTGATCAGCAAAAAATGCTTTTTGATTTTTTGGATTGGTCGAGCTCCGATTTGTGAATAATTGAACAAAAATAAACTCGAAGGCGTTGATTTAAAGTAGAAAAGCTTGTGCTGGAAATTGTTTCCGAACGCCAGAGTGCAAGAGATGGAATAAGAAAAAGAGGGAGAGCAGGGGCGAGGGAGAGGAAAACAGGCGTCGAATTGAGGCGAAAAGGTAAGTACGTAGACTCTATCCTGTAGAGCATGGAGTCTGGGGCGAGTTATATATGGTACAAGCGATAGATGAAAGTGAAAGGGAAGGTAGAAAGGGCTGCTGTTGGCTTGATGCTGCTTGTTGCACTCCTCTCGTTTCTCTGGCCACGTTCTTTGCCCGCTTCGCGTTGTATTAACCTCGTTCTTTCCTTCGCTATATCTGCCGGCCAGTCTTGAGCACTGCCATGATTCCATACCCATAAAAACGAGTCCGTAAGCATTCGAATGCATACAGGATTGGATCGAGGTCCTGCAGATTTTTAAATCGCACCAGGAGAGTCTCGAAAGAGTGCGGAAGCGAGAAAAATATAAATTTTCACGTTTTAACAAATTCTGGCTCCACGCACAACATTTTTTTTCAGATTTTAAAAATCCAATAAATAACCGAGAGCTTCTGCATGTTTTGGGCAGAAATTCTGGGTCTGTTCCGGTTTGCACGTTGCACGATTCGACAGCAAATCACGATGTTGAAGTTTGCATCGTTGGATTGCAACAAAATTCTGTTTTTTCTCGAGCAGACCTCATGATTCTCATTCAATATTTGATCAGGACAATAAAATGATCGTTTTTTACTATTTAAACACAAAATCGAGACGAATATTGTTGTTGTTTTTAAAATTGAACAAAAAATGAAGAGAAAAAGTATTTTTCGTTGGATCTCAACGTTGCGAACTTTAGTGTCATGAAAAATCACGATGTTGAAGTTTGCATCGTTGGAATGCAACGAATTTCTGTTTTTTCTCGAGCAGACCTCACGATTCTCATTAAATATTTAATCCAGGACAATAAAACGATCGTTTTCTACGATTTAAACACAAAATCGAGACGAATATTGTTGTTGTTTTTAAAATTGAACAAAAAATAAAGAGAAAAAGTATTTTTCGTTGGATCTCAACGTTGCGAACTTTAGTGTCATAGGAAATCGGCGACCGCTCAATTTCCCAAGTTGACGTGCCTTTCGGTTGCTTTTAGACCACAAAATCGATAAATACATCGAGAATATCGAGTTTTGCAGGAACCGCATGGATGCGCTAAGTTTTCAGAGCTTGATGAAATGTCTGGCTCGTTGCCTCGCTCTCCAGGGCTCGAGAGGTCAGGTATACAGACGGTGTGGCATGGAAAAGGGTTGAGAAAAGTGGGGAAGGCTCTCCTTGGACTTGGAAATTTAATTACCCCATTTGGCAAAAGCCTGGCGAGAGGATTTTGGAATCTTTTAGAAACTCTTGCTCATACTGTGTATACATTTGAATAATGTTCACTCAGAGTGCAACAGGTAATTTACCTGAGCAGTCTGGACGATTTATACTTTTCGGGTATGCATATACATTTATGCGCAAATACCTGGACCCTTGAGGACATCGGATCAACGCGTGCCACACGAAAATGGTTCGAGCCGAGCAGGGAAACTCATCGTCGCGTGGCCGACACTTGAAATATATTTACCAACCGACGAATCTTGGCACGCGAACGTTTCTCCTTCGTCCGGTTTATTCTGGAACGAACGATGAACTTGAAAGGGTTACGGGGACGGAATTTTATGACGTATGAATATTTTCGTCGCATCCTCCGAATTCTCCATTGACTATTTTCTTCGCCCCGGACTGGAGAGTCTCCGGGAAACGATGAAGAAAATTAATTTTAAAAAATTTCGAAAAATCGACAAGATTCTACGATTTTTATGGGCCGGCAAGAAATTTCCGGAGCGTCAAAGAAGCGCAAAAAGAAAACTCGAGCCCGCTGCTTGCTCTCGTTAAATTTGCAATAATTTTCATCCGTAATTTCCGATCGTTTTTTACAATTTTCTAAAAGTTGGTAATTTTGATAGTTACACCGAACTCTCGTTAGTTTTAAAACTCGAAACGAAACAAGCGAGACCTGTTGAGTCGTCTGCATAATTTGAAAAGTGTACGTTGCAGCGAAAAACTTTCTCACTCTCGGCTTGGCTATTTTTTCGCCCCGGTCTCTCGCTCACTTTTTCTCTCGTTATTAAAGTTGCTTGTAAGCGACTCGGGAGGAAATAAGAGCGGAGCACATGGGTTGTAAGTTGCAGAGCTCTCGGTGAACCTCGTATGTAAGTAATGCGCGCGTTGTAATAGCCAAGACACACGAGATCGTTCGCTAGCGAGAGAGAAAGAGAGAGAGAGAGCGCGCGCGAGCAGGATCGAAGAGTGAGAGGCCGATAAAGAAGAGGAAGAAGAAGAGAGTACTCGCAATTAAAGTGCTAAAAGCCTGGTGGAGTATTTTCTCTCTTATTTTCTCGGTACCTAAGATCCGGCGAAGCGTAGCTCCGTTTCTGATTAGCTTCCTCTTTTCCCACATCACTCTCGTCCGCTCCTCGTCGCGTCCTCGCCCCGCGTTCGCCCTTTCGCTCATTCTTTCTCGACTCTTTCTTTTATTTTCTCGTCCCTTTTTTATTCACGCTCTTTTCCTTCGACTTGAATTCCTCCGGAGCTATTTTCACACAGAAACGACGAATAAAATGTGGGAATCTTTGCGAAAAAATATTATGTGCATAAAGAAAGATTTAATGATCCAAGTTGGCGAATAATTTCAAGTCTATTGACTTTTTTCCGCACGCAGGTGATCGTAACGAGTTCGCAACGTCGGAAATCGGCGAAAAATAATTTTTTTTCGTTCTTTCTGTTAGATTAGAAAAAAAAAATGACAATTTTCGTACACTGAAAAGAGAATTTTGTTGAAAAAGATCGATATTTTGTTGGATACGTTCAACTAAACGTTTTTTCGAAAAATCACGAAAATTTTGTCATTCCAGCAAAAAACATTCTGGAAAATCTTTTCGGAAAGTAAATTTTTGTCTTTCCAATCGTGAATTTTGCTGACAGTTCCGTTGCAATGAAAAATATTGTCGAAATAACGAAGATTTTGAAATTATCCCAAAATATCGACGTTTTTTGACAAAATTGAATTTTCTGTGTATCGATTTCGAGTTTGATTCCGAAAGGAAAATCGTTTTCTCGTCTCTGCTCACGATAAAAACAGAATTTCGTTGCATTCCAGCGATGCAAACGTCAAGATGGTGGAATTAACAGCAAAAGTTTCAATTGAGACGACAAGTTGTACTCGCGTATAAACATTTGTTGAATGAGATCAAAGATAATGGCGTGACCAAGTCGAATGGTGCTAATTAGACGTGATCCCTTCCTCAGCTTTAATTAATCGTCCTCGATCACCCTTCGATTTGCCTCTCACAGCACATGGTGACAAACGTACAGAAAGTCACGAGCCAGCGATCGATTGAACGTGGCAAAACGATTCCTGGTAATTAGTTATTGCAGTGAACACCATGGAGGATCGAGGAGTGTGTGCCAACACGAAGATTCGCACCAGGATAAGAGATCGGGGCAGAATTGATAAAAATCCTAAAAATCTTGTCGAAAGAAAAACAAAAATGACAAATTTCGAGAAAAATTCCGACTAATTTTCATCCTTTTCTCGGCGTAGATAAAAAGTCTCTCGACCCACGTCCCATTTCACATGGAATCACTCCTACCGAATGATCCACGCGTCTCAGAGTCGCGTAGACAAACAAAACATCCTCCACTCGTTTTATTCTTAAATTCAAGGTCATTACCAACGCGGAAATGGAGGAAGAAAAAAGTGAGAAAGAAAATACATTGGCGCTATTGATATAAAAAGAGTTAATCAATTATCTTCGTTAGGGGTGGATGAAATGTGTGTGTTTTCAACACACACAGCGTTAATCTTGATCAAACACACGATCGACATCGTCACGAGCGTTCCGTACGGTATTTTGTTCACCAAAATGTTCGATAAAGAATCTAAAAGCGCGAGACAGAGAGAAAGAGGCTCTGGAAAAATCTTTTTATTCTCTCGACTCATAGATATTTTTTTTTTCTACCGGGGACTTCTCACTCGACACGTGTCCGCGGCGATTCAAATACACATTTGCTCCCTATCTCTACACGATTGTGTATGTATAGACGTAGTGACTTAATCTTGCTACGTGTTACGAGAGTGTAGTACACACGCGTAGTAATAACATTGGGCTAATCCCACGCGCGTCGAGACATTCTTTTTTACGAGCTAAAGTCTCGCGCGCGGTAAAAAATAATACACACACATTTATATCAATGTGTGCATGCCAATATCGCGTGTGTATGAGCCAGAGCACTCAGTTACGTTTTTGTAGTGGAATTTCATCGCTAGATATATCGGCTTTAGAGAGGAAACACTCTTTCCTCTTTCCCTTTGCCCTCCCACTCCTCGCATCCTTCTCTTCCACCGCGCCTCATCTCCCGACGTTTCTCACCCGCTGCCACGCGATCCCTCCAATGCTTTCCATCAGCCATCTCTCTCTTTTTCTCGCTCGGATAACAACACGACGACGAGATGAATGCGAAATGTGACGGAGTCGCGCTCGCGGATGCCTTTCGGCCAGATCTCGCGCCCGACCTTGACGAGAGATCACTTTTCCTTTACGATCGACGGGCTCTCCACGCGTCTCGATCTCGTCGACTCCCTCATCGATCTATTACGTTACACGCTGCCTCTTATATATTTATACCGACGCATGCACTTTAATCTCAACCGCGCAGCTTCTTACGACTCCATATCCATCTGTCTCCGAATTTTCTTCCAAACCAATCAAAATTATAACGATTTATCGATAATTTTATACAAATTCGACAAAAGCCACTCGTTTCTGTTCAAAGAAAATTCCTCTGCATCCCTGCATCGTTTTTTTCGCCTGAAGAACATTTTCATTGAGCACATTCCGAGAAACTTTATCCAACTTTAAGGAAATCAATTTTTACACCGAGATTCGAATTCTGCTGTGTGAATTTTCTTCATGGACGAAAAACTCACACGGACGCAGATTTCAAATTCCAATGAGTCAAGATAAAAGTATCCGGGCCTCCGCTTTTTTTCCCGCAATCGTTGACTTTATCGAAAATACACTGAATGACATGGATTTTGGTGTTGTTTTAATTTCGATGACTGCGACTGATTTTAATCGACGATTTTTCATGACTCTGAAGTTTGCAACGTTGAGATTCAATGAAAAATAATGTTCATGGCAATTTTTCCTCTCGACTGAGTTTTCGGGTCTCTCGAGACCATCTTTTTTTATCCCCAACAAATATTGAATAATAATTATGAGCAATTTCGTTGCAATCCAACGCTGCAAACTTCATGATTTTGCAGCATGTTGATTTTCTTTCTGGAGAATCGATCGTTCATCGATCTTTCGATCCTTTCGCTATCGAGAGACAGAGAAAAAGATGCACACACCTTGCTCCTCATTTTCGCGTTTATCAGATTGATCTTTTCATTGTTTCTGCTCGGATCGTAAAGTCGACCTCTTTTTTATACATTTGACTAGGGAGTCGGGTCGAGGCCAACATGATCATTTATAGTATACGTAGCGTTTGCCTACATACACATTAGTGTATAGCCAAGTGACACACTCGTCTGAGAAATATTTTTCATGACATAGAAAGAAGAAGGTGCGAGTGTGCGAGACAGAGAGAGAAAGGAAAAGACAACCGCGCGCGTGAGATTCGTGATAAACGTCATTCGTAAATCACTCACCGTGTCGCCGAGATTACAGGGTCGTCGACACTCACAAGTATAACGAGTGTGCGAGACTCTCACATTCGTTGTTTTTTTTTATTTCCTTTTTATTTCATATTTTCTTTAAGCTCTCCCTTTAGTTTTTACGCTCCTCGTGATTCCCCGCTCATTCGCCAGTCTCGCGCGAACCGTATAGTACGAAAATGCAATGAATATTAACGAAATAATGAAAAAAAAAAATGATGAATCGCGTGCTGGACGCGTTTTGGCAAAACGAATCGTTTGAAAATTGATTTACGAACCTTGTTTTTTATGATTGTCCAGTCTCTGTCGAAGCCGTTTTGGATGAATCGTTTCGATACAAATTATCCAAGATTGAGGCTCTCGCGGTAATGCGAAACACGAAACGATTTGTTTAGCTGATTTTTTTTCAACGTGCACAAATGAAAGGTTTAGCATCGATTAGGATTCTCTCGATGAATCCCGCAGCATCACAACGACACTATTAATATCTCGCCAAGAAGACGAGGGCGAGGACGAAAACGATGATAACGCAATAAAGAACTGTGCTTCGGTACGTGCACGATAACAAACGATAGCTCGGCACGGCCCAACACGACTACACGTGACGTACATTGAAACAACACTTTTCTGCCTTTCGCGCACTCTTTTTCCGGCGACTCTTCTCCTCCTCTGTTTTTCGGCTCGATTTCACGACGCCACACTCACGAGCCAATTCGAAAATCGGAGTTTACACGTGACACGTGTTTTTTTCACCGAATACACACACGCACCGCGTTTCCTCAATGACGAAAATGAATTTTTTCAAATTTCTTTTTATTTCGATTATTCTCGCTCGAGCGATATTTCTGCATACGCCAAGTTCTCGCCTCGGAGGGACCTGGTGAAACACCGGTCCGGGCTGCCCAGGGTCAGCCGGCTCGCAATCTACCTTTTTCTCGTACAGTTCGTATTAGTCGTCGTGGCAAAAGCACCACTTGTTTCGTGTATCCAACCAAACCGAGATGTACATACACATAAACGTAAATTAATATGTCCTCGTGTGTGTGTGTTTGTTCGTCTTTGCAAAGCGTACAACGCCACTTTTACCAACTTGTGTGCCACACACAATATCACTCTCAAGGACTCTCCCGCGAGCGAGTCTCTCCTATATTCCTTTCTCTTTATCCTTTCGCGCGAGCCTTTTTTATCCGGCTAACCTTTTTAAGCGGACTTTTAATTCATCGACATCGCCACCGCGTCGAGCTATGTCGTGTTTCTCTGCATTATACACATATATCTTGGCTGCACATGCATCGTACGTACGTACCAAACAAATTCACCATCTGCAAGGATTTTATTCTTGCTATTGATATTTAAGCTTTTTTTTCAATGATTTTCTATCAATTTATCGATTCAACAGAATCACACGAGGCGAGGCATCGATGCGGGCTTTGTAAATGTCGCGTTTACATGCTAATGGTGTCCAAATTTTTACAAGTTTCACGAAAAAATAAAAAAAATACGAAAACTCGACGAATTTGTTTTTCGACGATTCCACAACACGCTGAGATTGGCGCAATTGAATTTTTACACAAGGTTTGTGTACATTATTATCTCGTTGCACTTTCCATCGAGCTTTGTATCCCAGAGCGAGTGCAGTCGCGTTCGCGCGCGAGTTGCAAAAGCGCGGAGCGAGATAAATGCAACGCGAGACGCGGAAGATGTTGAATTATCGTGTCAATATTGGATAATCGATATTGACGAGGATCTTGGCGATTCGCGAGTTCGTCGAGCTTGTCAGAGGCGATTTACGATCGCTCGCGTTAGCACGTTTTCGCACTTGGATTTCGTGAGCGAAAAGTTTCTTCAAGTTCCGATGGAAAAGTGGTTTGTGTTTTGCAGCGAATTCGATCTCGAAAGCCACGGAAATTCGTCGATTCGCTCGATTTATCCCAAGCGCCAAAATTCGCTCGCGCCAACGCCGAAAAATCTTGAATTCTGCCGGGCAAATTCGCCTTTTACGAAATCTACTGAATGGGCTGCGCGAGTTGGTACGTTTTTGCGCGGGATCCGTTTTATCGCACAGCCGAATGAATGAACGCGAGTCAAGCACGTGTGTATTTCAAATGTGGCCAATTTTTTTTCGCTCTTATCCGCCAAAAGATTCAAGTGCACCGCGATTAAGTTTTCCGCTCAATTACGAAGGTATAAACACTGCTCGGTTTCCGTGACGTAATTTTTCAAATCCATTAGCTCACTGTGACACTTTCAAGTTTCCGAAAAAACTCAAAAAAAAAAAGAAACAAAAGTTAAAAAACGAAGAATTTTCACTTGGCCGAGCACACTTAATCCAAATGGTCGTCGAAGCAAATAATTGGCGATTATTTAGTTTGTTGATAAAAAGTCCAATTGGTCTCACAATATAAATAAATCATGAACGATCCAGCGCGGCGTTTGTATTCACAATTTCAATTCGCACAATTCTATTAAATAAATAATAATCAAAAAAAAAAAGAAAACAATAAACAAAATTTTGCGGTGCACAATATTCGGGGCTGAGTATCCGAATGAGAATGGTTAATGGTTGAATCTAATGTTTGATTTGGGTTTTCACGAGGAGGTAGATATGAGCGATGACGACGACGAGCACGTTCGGAAAGACCACGAGGGTCTCGAGCGTGAGCGCGCAACTTCACTTTCGCCGAGTAGTGTGTTGGCTCTCGCGCGTTCGCCTTCTCCAATTCTCCCTTCTCGCTCGTTTCTCTCTCTCGCTCGTTTTTTTTCTTTGCTTCTCGGGGTTTCTCTCACTCTTTTCCTTCCTCCTCCTTCTCTTCCTTGTCGCGTGTTCCTCTATATTTGCCTCTTGCTCTATCTATCCCTCCTCCCTTTCTCCGTTCTCCTAAGCACACACTAATATAGTCGAAGAAACAAACAGCGTCACACTGACACTCGCGACGCGTTTTCAACCAAGTGTGTGAGTTTCGCCCGTGGCCCTCTGTCCCTCTCCTTCGCTCTTTTTTCACTCGCGCTCTATCCGGGCTCTCTCTCTCTCTTTCTACACGGTTTTGTAATCCCTTTTACGAAACTCGCGGGCGCGCTCGCGGTTTCGCGCGCGACTCTCTTGGCGCTCACGGCACCGTCTCTCTCTCGCTCTCTCTCTCTCTGTCTCTCGCGCTTCTAGCTACGCCGGTGTCTATGGCTTTACGTGTGTGCCCCCGCCCGTGTCTTGGTGTACGTGTATGGTGTGTACGTGTCAGTGTGCGTGTGTGTGTGTGTGTGTGTGTACACGAAGTAAAAGTCGTCGCGAGCACTCGCGGCTAACTCAACGACGACGACGGCGTGGCGGACGGTGAGAGACCGACTGGCGAACGAGAGGAGCTCCTATTACCCCGGCGAGGTTGTGACTGCCTGACACCAACACTCTCCGCCAACTACTCTCACACGGACTACTCTCTTCCCACTCTTCCGGCGACACGGGACCTCTCACGCCGGAGACCTTCCGACTTCCGGAATAACTTCTTCTTGGTCTTCTTCGCGCGCGGTCTCTCCTTCGTCCTCTCTTTTTGCGCTTCTTCTTTTCCTTTCTTCGCCGCCTCTTTAATTCTCCGCTTCTTTCCTCTGTAGGCAGTTTCTCAACGTGAACGGATACTCCGATTCCGAAGCCTCGGTTACTTGGCGTTATCTGATTTCTACATCAATCGCCTTTTGTTTTACGACTGCAGCATTTTCCCACACGCGGAATTCTTCACTGTGAGGGAATCTCGAAATTTAACGTCTCCAGTCCAATCTTTGGTGCAACTTCTTGACGTCAAGTTCAACGGTGATTTGAATTTGTTTGCTGTCGTTTTCGAGCGAAAAGGATTCGCGCTCACTTTCTTTATTTTTCCGCCGTCGATTCACGAGACAAATGATAATATTTTTTTTGTTTTCTTTTCGTCTGCGAAAAATTGCGTCTTTCGATGTTTTTTTTCTGCTTTTTTCTCTTCTCTCTCTCTCTCTCTCTCGTTCGCGATGTCGCTTATACGGAGAGCGGGACTCTCGAAAGAGAGACGTTCGAGAGTTGAGCGAGGTTCGGGTTACGCAATTCTGTAAGAGCGTATATAACTATTAACGTAGCAGCAGCCTCAACTCTCGCCTTCTCTCAATGCTTTTCGTCCTCCGTTCTCTTCTCTCTTTTGCTCCTTCTTTTCGCGCTCCTTTCTCTTGCTCTCTCTCTCTCTCTTATACTCAAGACTCATACGCGCGTTTTGAGTCTCGCACATAAAAGTAACAAGAAGGAAAAATAAGTCTCGTAGATACTCGCGATGTTGCTGCTGGTCCCTCTCTCACGATTCTTCCTCACTTTCTCTCTCATCTCTGCTATACAGATACGATTTTTCAAGGACAACCACAACGATCCAGCAACAACCAGAATCAACATATATATCTCGAAATAAAGCCGCCATGCGCTCTCGCAACCCCTTCACTTTTCGTTGTCTTTCCCTCTCTCTCTCCCGTTCTTTCTTCTCCGCGTTTCTTCCTCAATCATTAATCCGATCTTTCGCCATATCTTTCGAGTTCCGAGTCTCCCACGGCTGCATTTTCGGGTCTCAGAGACCCGAGACTCTCCGAAAAAATGTTGGTCTCCGATTTCGTGCTTTTTTTTGCTTTTTTTTCAGTTTTTTGGTGCTGAGTTTTGCGCTTTTTCGGATATTATTCGGAATTTTAATATTTATATCCTCTTCGCGAATTGCGATCGGTGGAACTTGAACGCACTCGCGCGCGCGCGGTCTCGCGATCAGGTCGTCTCGCCGCTAGCTCGCTCGCGCCTCTCTCGTTCGCGTTTCGTCGCGCGCGCCGTTTCAACTTTTACTTTCAGCTCTTACACAACATTCACGAGCTCGCCCGCCACCAACGGCAAACACCGAGAGGCCAAATACTGCTCCGAACGCTCACCCAGGCCACTGTAAAACGCATGCACACGTATTTCTATATATTTACGTTTGCAGAGATATGTAAATACATTTCTAAGTCCATGGAACGGGCAACCCACGGGAATCCGAGCAAATAACTCGCCCGATTTTACAAATAACGTCAAAATATTGCATTTTTTTTTTCAATTATTTCTAATCCAATTTGCTCTCCTTTCTCTCGCATTGTCGATCAAAAAATACATCGCGACTTTTCCAGCCCAATTTTTTCTCTTCTCTTCTTCTTTCTCTCTTTCCCTTTTCGTCTGGCTGTGCGAAATTTCCCTATTCAAGGATTTCAACACAATATCACAAGTTCTCCTTAGGCCTCTTAGTCAAGAATCGCGATAAAACGAACGAATTTCAGTTCACTTTCTACTCTTGTATGTATTTCGCCCCCCCCCCCCCCGTTCTCCGCTCAAGTATCTTCCATGTAGAGCACACTTTATGATACACGTGTACGGCTTTCCAAGTACATAGAAAATGTGGCGTCGATGAAAAGCAGAATAAACGTTCACGTGTCGACTCGCCAGAGTGTGCGAAATCGCGTTCGAATCGCGCCCACACTCGAACATCCAGGCGAGCGAAGAGAGAGCACACCGCGGCTCTTATTAAATATTTCCGTAGCACTAAAACGGCTCATTCATTTTCCATATTTTCAACTGTCCATTCAGCTCGCCCGTCATTCACGTCGCGGCACTGCAAAACGTCCTAAATTCGGTCGAAATTGTGAAAAATTGCAAATCTCACGAGATCCAAACATTTTTCGATGTTTTTCTTTTGAATTTTTTTCCGGATGCTCTATATTTACGGTTTCTAGTACGAGGCACAAAAATATAATGATTTTCGTCCGGAATATTTGTCGAAAATTGTGTGTCACGAGGTCGTCAAAATGCGGCGACTGTTTGCGTCGAGGAATTACAGGATTTTTGGCTATCGGTCAACAATTTTAATGCTCGACCAAAATCTCCCACATTCAGATTGTTTTCCCATGACGTGAAGACAGAAAAAAATAAAAGTTGGTTGATAATCATACGCAATTGACTGAAGCTCCAAATCGGGAGGACGCGCGAATAAAAGAACCAGCCAATGGCGAGGGCAGGAGAGAGGCGAAGGGAAAGAAATGCGGATAGAGAAAGCGCGAGAAAAGAGTGAGAAAAAGATTCAGAACGGAGGTCCGAGTGTATATTGGAAGACAAAGCAGGAGGGGGGAGAAGGGAAAAGGCAAGGAACCAGGTGTCTCGAAGGCTTGTACACCTTCGCTCCGCGGCCTCTTTTCACGACGAGTACGAACCCTTTAAGTACCGAGAAGGGTTGTTAACTGCCTCGTGGCTCGTTCATCTGGAGCTCATTGCTCTACGACCGATCGTAGCGTAATAGAGGCTTTCCAAAGATTATTTTAGTCCCTAATTTGCTCAAATATACATTTTCAACTAATCGTCTCGATCTAATGCGAATTTGTCGTTTTTTGATGACCGTATTAATTCTGTAAAACGATTAAAAAGCATTTTCTTCGTCCTGGCGCTACATCCGTTAGTGTAACAGCTCGAACGGGTCGCTATCGTCATCGGAAGTAACGCTTGAAATTTTCTTGCAGTACAAGTTCGAAAAAAAGTGAAATAATGTTTGTACAACTATACATACTGCATGGTAGTTATCCTGGCAGAGTTTGGGTACTTCGGAGAGGCTTCTCGCGCTTTGAGTCTCCTCGGTAATAGTTTGGTTAAAAACTGCAAAGTATTAGTTAACTGGGTGTAGAGTATCGGTGTGTTGGAAGTTTGAAAGCCTCGCCATAGTTGTTGGCTCGAATGGTTGGTGGTTTCGAATATTTGTTGTCTCACTCGTTCACGCTTTTACGTACAAAATTAAGCAGCACACACATATACAGCGACATGCCCGAAGAGCACGCTCACAATTCTCTGCTCACCTACCGACTCGACATCCACCAATACCACGTGCAACTTCTCTAGCCCCCTCTTTCCCATTATTTCATTGCCCCACTCGTTTTGTGTGCACTTTTCTCTCTCTCCCTTGCTCTCGCTCTCTTCGCTGCTCCCAGAGCCGAACCCCTTCCATTTCAATTCTTTCCCCCTTCCCCCCGAACATCTACTTTTCTGCTCTTTCTAGCTGCGGCTTTAAACGCTCGCGACATATACTCACTGTTGTGCCGGACCTCCCACCTTTTGACCACCTCGAGCAGCAGAACTCGAGACTCTCCCTTTCCCTCCGACACTCGCGCGAGATCAGCAGCAGCAGCAAACCTCGCTCTTTTCCTCTTTCCCCTCCTCTCTCACTCCTTTTCTCTCGGACTCTTTCGCGCCTTTACTATCATTTTACAAATAGCTCTTTTGCTCGTTGCTAGACGAGCCGCGGAGAAGGGGACACAGAGAAAGAGAGAGCGAGGGAAGGAGGAAAATAAATAGAGATGGAATTCTCGACCCGGCATGGGCAACTCGAATACACACACAGAAATATAGATATGTGTGATAAAAGAGCGTATAGAGTTGGTTCATACACACGTGTCTCAAGCACGAGTTGGTCCGCAGCCCACGTGGTTATTCCATCGCGGAGCCATACGTCACTCTCGCGAGAAACTATAGACAAGGGAACCAGACCGCACGCACTTTGCACCACGCCGAATGTATACAAGAAAAACAACGATTATCATTCTCTACACATTTTTTTCTTTCACTCCTCCAATAACGAATTTCATCAATTTATTCGAAAAACATTCATCAGTCTTTCCTTTCTCTCGAGTTATTTATCGATATCGGCAAACGATTTGTACGAGCTTGTCACTTGCGAAGGTTTTTCGTACTTTTGACTCGACTCTTTCACAACAATCCGTCAAATTCTAAAATCGCTTTTTACGTAATTCGATAACGCAATGAAAAAAAAGGGAAATGGGCAACGTGAGACTATTTCGTATCGGTTTTTATTTACATGGTTTTTTTTCTGTTACGATTCTTCTTTTCATTGAGTCCTCTTCTCTCTTCACGGCTCTCGTTCCTATCCCTCGCCGTGCTGTCCTCGTTTGCATTCAATCACCCCCTGCCCCACGCCCCTCTCCTCGCTTGACTCTCTTTCTACGTCGCCTCCTCTCGCAGCCGCTCGACGTATTGCCCCAGTAATAAAATGTGCTCTCCCTCGATTCACAACGCACTCCATACACGCTCGCTTCGGGCTTCTCTGCGTTCGATCAATTATCGAAGCTCGTACATCATACAATTTAACTTCTCAGGAGAGAGAATAAAAATCTGAAAATTGCTGCAATAAATTAGAATCTAGGGACGACCTTGAATTTTAGGATTATTGAACAGGAAAATTTGGTCCTTGACGTCAAAATTTTCTCTCATTTTCTCACGAGAAAATTCGTCAAAAAGATTCATTAGAAATTTGAATTAATTGATTTGCTTAATTGGCTTCATTACGATAATTGAATTTAAAAAATTCTATTTCGCTGGACACATTTTGTTGGGTCAGACAAATTGGCTCATGAGTTTGCGGCTATTGTTTCTCCTTGCAGGCTATTTGTGAACCCGAACGAGTCTACCGGACATTGCATTGTGTATTTAAATGATTATCGTGATGACGATCAATATATTTTCATAATGATCCAGAAATAATGACTGCGAAGAATGTTTTGAAAGGATTTTTATCCTCGGAGCTGTGTTGTCCACTTCCATTTCACATTATTTTGAATCACATCGCTGCTACCATTATTTTCTCCATTCTACAGATATTTCCGCCCTCTCTCCTTCCTATTTCTCTCCCTTCGCGTTCTCCAAGCTGCTGCTGCCGTGCGGTCACGAAGCCGCCTCTTTTTTTCCTCTCTCCGTTTTGCTTCTCTCTCTTTCGCTATTCGGAGTATTTCGTGCCACTCTCCACTCTCCAGAGCAGGGCCAGTCAGCATTCTATTTTTATATAGTATTTTCCTCCGCACCACACCGTCATCGTGCGCGTATATATTTTCTCTACAGCATCTTTCTCGCTCCCTCTCTCGCAGCCCGACGCGCGAGTATCAACCCCGTCCTGAGGTCCCTTCGCAGGATCCGCGAGAGGAAAAGTATGAGCCTGAACGATGTCCGTGCTCCACGGGACGTTACCACTCGGTCCAGAGCTCTTGATTTTGGTGAACGTCAAATTTTGGAGGATTCGAGCGATTGGAAAAAAGGGGACGAAAAAAATGATTATTTTGACGTTCTCCAAAAGGAACTATCGCGATATTTTTCCACGACAGTGCATCGAGATTTGAAAAATTGAAAAAAAATTGAAGGAGACTCGAAAATCTTGGTAAAAATGATTTTTTCTGTCAGCAGCGCAAAATGGAAAAAAGGGTCGTGATAAAATTGAATTAACGTAATTAGAACGGAAGGCTCGAAACTTCCTGTATGCAATCACGTGAAAAAAAGAGAGGAAAAAAAAAGAAACTCGTAGCGAACGGAAGCGAGCGCCATTAGTTTGCATTTGTGCGAGGTCGCGGGTATAAAAGCTCGTGAGCCCGGTCAGCTGATTCCCACGCGAGTTTGTATCACGGGCCGAGGAAAGGGAGGAAGATGCGTGTGCCAAATATTCGCCGGTACCGCGTGAGCTGCTCCGCGCTGTCGGGTTCGCGCGCCTTCATTTCTTTCCGCGCTATCACAGCCCGCATCTCCGCACTCTCGGTATATTTTTAATTAGTTCTTCTGGATTAATTCGCCAAATTATTTATCTGATTCCTCGTCCATCTCTTTTGTCCTCCACATTCGCTGAATTGAGCCTTCGAATTAACGCGCGAGTTAATTCAATCAAAAGCCAATCAGAAGAGAAAACCAGTCCGAAAATCTACGATTTTTTATCCCCGTCGAGATTCAGAGATCGAAAAAATCGGGATTTTTCTTATTTTTGTTCGGGGAAGGGTCTGGGACTGAAATTTCGAATTCAAATCGTCCAGGAACGTCTTAATCATTCCGAGGGAACGTCCCACGCTCCCCAAGCAAGATCCAAATACTTTTTGCAACCGAAATGACGAAACGAAATTACTGCCCGACGCACTCGTCTTCGGTGTCGATAGCATTTCGTATTTACATATAAATATAATTAATCGCGCATTTATTCAGACTGAATAAAATCAATATTTCTAATTTTTTGCATACGCCAAAATTCGTCAAGTATACACGACCGCGGGGCTCACGTAATTCTGGCAAACATTTGCGAAATTCGTGTGTTCGTCTTTTTTCCCTTTCATCGTCTTTCTTCTCGGCAAACGACCGGGAATCTCGCGTTCACCGCACACAACGTTCGTTTTCTCTTTCCATCGCGGGCGATACTTCTGTTTCGTCGTCCATATAAATCGGTTGCTTGCTCCTTCCAAATGGGACTCGGATCTATGCGGACAAATGTTTCTTACGCCTTTTTTCGTCCGAGGCAATAATATCTTTACACTCTGCATTCTCATGCATGTGTGTATGCGCGTGTGTGTGTGTTTCTTCACTGGACGTAAAGTCCTGAACGTTGTGCTCGGCAGGTGAATGAGGGGAGGCGGCAGCCTCTGCTTTTATTGCAAATCCGGTTTGCAACGAGTGCCGCAAATGCTCGGAGAAGTCTCTCACACCGCGACGACGTAGCGAATAAAGAGAAGGAGCCGCAGCCAAGCGGGGAAATAAGAGTGTGCGCTATAAGGAAAAGAGATAAAGAAAGAGAGAAAGGAAGCGAGAGGGGATAAAGAAAGGCGCACAGGGTGAAGTCTCGCCTACTGGGGCATAAGGGCCTTCGGAGTCTTTACATCCTCCGTGCTGTGCGCGCGATACGAGCCTCGAACGAATTCAAACTCGCCGATTCCCACAATTTTTCAGTCGCTCGAATTTCATCCAATGAATGAATGTTTAAAAGTGAAAAAAATTCATCAATTTCACTTTAATTTGATTAATTACTTTTCCCTCAATTGGGAGCTCGATTAAGTCGCGTAATTTTATCCTCCGCCGCGATATTTATAGGCGCATGAATGAGCGAGTCGAATTCTCGATCGCTTATCAGTCACGAGAAAAATCTTCGTGATTAACGGCGCATTTAATATTCAAATTAAATGCTGATTTTTTTTCATTGCTCAAACTGATCACGGAATACGAGAAATTCTCGTCTCTCTATGCTCCTTGATGGAAGAGCTTTTTTTTTTTTACTAACATACCTACATTATGCTGACCACTCTCAAGGTTGCTTTGCTGCTCGCTCGTTAATGCAACGAGAAGTGCTACGTGTTTATTCACTAGGAACACGCGTCTAGTCGCGCTCCTGATACATATCTGTATAGATCGAGCAGCCAGGTAAATGTGTATTAAAAAAATGTACATTGCGTGTACGCTCATTCGACTCGCTCACGGTCGCGACGTGATTTCTTTTTACTTGTGCCTCGATCTTATTTTACTGGCCGAGTTCTTCACCACAAATCGGCTCCAAGCTGCGCGCGACTATATCGACGTATCGAGTGTTGACAATTAAACAAGAAAAATAAAAAATATTGAAATCTTATTTTGCATCTGGCAAACTTAAAGAAAATTTTGTTGAATACGTTCAACTAAACGTTTTTTCGAAAAATCCCGAAAATTTTGTCATTCCAGCAAAAAACATTCTGGAAAATCTTTTCGGAAAGCAAATTTTTGTCATTCCAATCGTAAATTTTGCTGACAGTTCCGTTACAATGAAAAATATTGTCGAAATAACGAAAATTTAGAAATTATCCCAAAATATTTAGTTCGCTGTATTCAACAAAATATCGACGTTTTTTGACAAAATTGAATTTTCAGTGTAGAGACAATAAGGTCCGCGGCTGCTGCTTCAAATTTCGTAATTCATTATTTTTACATAATTAAGACACGTTACATTCTTTTAATTTACATAACGAGCTGTACGCGCTATTTATATCATTCGATCATCGCTTTATCGATGCTGTCTTACCTGATTTATCGAGCGGCACCCCCTTTTTCCTTCTCTCTCTGCCGGAATCACACACTTGGAAATACGATATGAAAATTGCAACGTTCGCGTGTGTGTATATACGCGACTAGTGTTTGCTGAGCGTGTGTGCGTGTAATCATACACTCCCGCGAGGCAGACATATGTATCGCGTATAATGATAACGAGTCGCGAAGAAAGAGCAGGAATCGTCGGAGAGAGAGAGAGAGAGAGAGGAGAAGAGAGAAAAATATCCCGCGCCTGCAATTGTTATGTAATATCACAACGTTATGCTGGTTCGTTTCATAGACTGGATGTGTCTCGCACCATTGCGATTTCAAGGTTCGCGAGCATTGTTGTTTGCCCGTCGTATAATAACTCGTCGTCGCTGCCGCGCAGAGAGTTCCAGGGACGAATATCGAGCATCGATATCGCGCATTTGTACCATTTTCTCTTCTGCAATTTTCTCCTGCAGTTTCGCGGTGCAGCAGGCGAAATTCCATGGGGAAAATTTGGAGCAACCAGGAACGTTTTAAAATGGAAACTCGGCCCTCGCAGAGGTGCGAAAGTTGTCAATGCATCGAAGCAAACTGTTGTTTCGTGAGAAAGACTTTTCGGTTGAGCCCCTTGACGTTATTATTCGTTGAACTAACGCAAGGGCCAGTTGACATGTGTGCGAGAAAGGGATGAGATGAATGAAGGGGAAAAAATGGTGAGCTTGCATATCGAGTGGTTTTTCTGAAGTAGCGAAAAAAGAGAGAGAGGAAACGGAGGAGAGAGCAGGCCGCGCGCGTCAAAGAGAAAAAACACAGAGTTAGGGATAAGGGAGGGTGAGAAAAGAGGAAGTACACGCACAAGTCTCTGGCAAACGCTTTAGAAACGCGAAAGTACCTCCTGAAGAACCTCCGCAGCAGTAGTGTTGGTCTACACACAATAGAGTGTAATACACAGCTAAGCAAGAATATACACGAGATCGCGGAGAAAGAGCACGCAGGGTAAAACGCCGGGTTTGAGACGGAAAGGGCTTTGCTCGTGGTTTCGCGTGTGATCCTTGCGAGGAGGGGCAGAAAGGATGAGGAGAGAGTTCGCGGTGGCTGTCGAGCAAAAGCTGCTGCCACGATATTCACTCTCGCGCGCGTATAAGTTCGCAGCAACGAGACTCAATGGAGAAGAAAAAAGAGGGACAGAAAGAGCGACGAAGACGGGAGAAAAAAGGGGGAAACAAAATCGAGTGGTTTTACAAATCCACCGACTCTTTTTCATTCACGCTTTCGCGAGGCTTTACAAATTCCCCGCGGTAGTTTCACGATAGAAGGAACGCAGGGAACTAGAAAGAAAGAGAGAGAGAGAAATGCAGAGAAATAAAAAAAAGGATGAAAAAAAGATAAAGATTCGCGATCACGCGTGTATATTTTCTGTTTACATCAAAATCCTTCCATACATTTCGACGCTGCTCTTGTGCGTGGGAAGAGTTTTATCGTATGCACGAGAGAAGAATAAGCGAAAGAGAGAAATACAAAAAAAATCAAGAGAAACTAGAGATAGCGATGAAAGAAAAAAGAGAGACGAATAAAATGCTCACTGCTGCTCCTTCAATGCGCTAAGCGCATGCATAAACGGCTCATACGCATGCTCTGATAAGGCCTTATCGCCAGTGTGAAAGCACCGTGGCCTACTTTTACTATATACTCGAGCTTCACACGTGGCTTAGGCTACAATATCGCCTCGTTCTGCCTTTCATACCCGCCTCTATTTGACACTCTTTATACTCTTTTCTCTCCACACGTGTGTGCGTTCTCGTACGTGGGTGTGTGTGCGTGTTTGCTCGTTATTTAGTTACGTTTACGAATCGGAAAAGAGAGCGTGAGAGAGAGAACGAGCAGAAGTTGGTGCAGAAATTTTCAGTGACACCTGTTGGTTGCTCGTGATCGCTCATTTTTATCATTAATACGTAATTAGTCGGGATCGTAATTAGATAATTCATGATCCAATGGAAATTCAAATAGATTTCATTCAATATTATCTTTAATTATTTTTTTTTAACCATTTATACAGCCGAGAAAATACTTTTTGTGTTCTCTTTTACACGAACAACGTATCGTTTCGCTACACAGCCGTGAAATCGAATTCTGTAATATTTATTTCTCCATGCATGCACTTTTCAAAGCTGCTGCGCTTCTCGCGTTTACTAGTGCTCGCACGAGATAAGAAAATCGTTACACCACCAATTGCGTCCCACTTTTGTTGTCGCCAGATCGACACTCTCCCAATATGACTTCACACTTTTCCTCTGCACTCTGCAAATAGATCGCGCCATCTCCTGCATATCGTCGCTTTTATCTCCTTGCTCGGGTTTAAGATTGAGAGACGCTGCCAGCATTTCTCCATTACGTCACGTTGATATTTCATGAGAATTATCGTTCCAATTATCGTCCGCAAGTTTTTGTTCATTTTTTTTCAAATATCTGTTCAATTTTCTACTCCGGAGTCCGGCAAGGCCGCCGCTCTGACTATTTCGTTTAAAAAGTCTCGCGTTTTTCTGAGCCACCAAGTTTTATATCATAATTGAGTGAAATCGAATGAAATTGACGAAAGAATTAGACACTCGAGAGAAAAGACGAAGATGGAAAAAAGGGGAAAATTACCGACCGAAGGAAACGGACGGAATAAACGTGCTGACTCGGCACGCTGCGCTTGCCTCCGCGGTCAATCTACGAAAAGAGTTACGTGGGAGTGATACCAATTCTAGCAAGGGCTCTGCTCTTGTTACTATGTCGTTGCGTTATTGCTGCTGCACTTCTTTCGCCTTTGGTTTTACGCAGAACAGGCCTTGACTTTTTATCCAATGTTTTGTTCCCCTTGAACGCTCGATTATGCGGAAAAAATTGAGAGCGAGGCGAGGGGAACAAGAAAAATGATGAAAATTTTGATTTTCAGTAAAAAAATCAAAATATCTCGAGGTCAAACGATCGCAAGACAATTCAGCCGGGGCAGGTCGAAAGCAGAAGAATTTTCCTTTATTTTGCTCCCTTATTTTTATCTCCACGACCATTTTTGTGGCCGGTACGCCATTTTGAAAATGACATTGAAAAAAATATTCGTTATGCCTCGTTTGGCCGAGACTGCGTACAAAAAACGATTTTCGAATGTTCCTACTCTCCGAATTTTCGACAGGCCCACGCAACTGGTTTCGATATCGCTTCGAAATTTCCTTGAAACAATTTCACCATATTGTTCCGATCTATATCTCTTTAAATACGTGGGAAATTAATAAGTTTTTACCGAGAGTCTATTCGTCAATAACGTATTGACAAATTTATAGATTTCGAGCTACGAGAGCAAAAGTGTGTCGATTAAGTTGTGAAAATAAGGGGCCAACTTTTTGGTGTGGTCTTTCGATATCGAGCAGCGCGATACCATCACAATTTACCTCGAAATCATTCGAGGCCCACATTTCGTTGATCAAAAAGATTTTCAGGTCATTGGAATTCACGGTATTGAACCAAATAATAAAAAAAGCCTCATTGCTCAACAATCTTACGGTTACGAAACTAAATTCAAATCTACGGAACGAGAGTGTCAATTGATTTCCTTGATTCATCGTCCCCGGGTTAATTAGACTCAAAATAAAAGTCCCGGACCATGAATTTTGTCCCAAAATTCGGTCACATTTATTTTCTAATTGAATATAAACAAAAATCAGCAAAACAGACCAAATGTTTTCCACAAACATAGAAATCGGTGGACCTTGACAATTTTTTTTTTGGTTCTCTGCCCAACGAATGAAAAGACCCGCGCAGTTTCTCGTCTTCCCGAGGATTTTGAAAGCGAGAAACCGCGCGTTTCGGAGACCGCGTGTGCTTTCCAACGAAACTTTTAACTGTTACGAGGGCGTTTAGGTCTAACAGACATTGCATTCCGCGTCAGGTAAGAGTTTTTCATCCTAACCAAATGCTTCGAAGGACACGTGTCATTAGTTTTTCAGTTTGTTCGTTTATTTTTCTTTGCTCGTGACGATTCAATGTGCAGAGAATTATCGCGAGTTGTCCACGATTTTCTACGATGTGTTCGTACACGATCAATCGTTGCCAATCGAGAAATCGTTGTTTTTTTTTGTATATCGATCGAGATAGACCGAAACTCGCGCGAATGTCATTCCACATGATCGAATTCAACGTCGTCGCCCAACGATCGATCCACACAGCAAAACATAAGCTCATAAACGCATTGGCATACGTGCATGCGCGTCCACGCTCGCAAAAGTTGGTACGAGAATCGCGAGAGAGAGAACACAGAGCACGGCGAGTGTGCGGCGGCGACAGTTTCCGCGGATATACATGCGTGTGCCCCGCGCGAGAGCTCTCGAACGCGGGCATTGCGAAATTGGGTCGACAGAAATTCAACGCACTCCGAGTTGTTATACGCACGCATACACCTATGCCGCATGAGGAGTCGTCGAGAAAAAGCCACAGAGAGTTTGTTCGCCGCGGAGCAATATCTCTCGCTCTTATACGGTCCTGCGGAGCCTCTCGCAGCCTTTTTAATCCAAGTATTTAACAACAACAACGTCGATTTTTCATTTACGTATAGTCGCACGCCCTTTGAGGAAAACAAAATTCCGAAGAAAAAATCTCAAAAAACGATCCCAAACTTTTTTATTCACTAAAAATCGATTTTTTGTTGAAAATTGTAGAAAAAAAAAATTAGCTGCCCCAAAAATGGTTGATTGTAGTTTAAAAAATATCGACGCATTCATCGACAATCGAAATTTTGAAAAATCATTAAAATTGTTTATGGAACGAATGAAAACCTTTTATTTCAAAGATTTTGTACACTGAAAATTCAATTTTGTCAAAAAACGTCGATATTTTGTTGAATACGGCGAACTAAATATTTTGGGATGATTTCAAAATTTTCGTTATTTCGACAATATTTTTCATTGTAACGGAACTGTCAGCAAAATTTACGATTGGAATGACAAAAATTTACTTTCCGAAAAGATTTTCCAGAATGTTTTTTGCTGGAATGAGAAAATTTTCGTGATTTTTCGAAAAAACGTTTAGTTGTGCGTATCCAACAAAATTTTCTTTTCAGTGTATGATTCTGCGATGAAATCGCTATAAAAGTCCTCCATTTTTAGCCATTCACTGGAAATCGATTTTCCGTTTGAAATCGTGGCTGAAAAATGAAATTTTTAATAAATCCTTGAAATTGTTCATGCGTCGGGAATAAAACTTTTTGTTATACATTCGTATTATAAGGAAATTTGACGAAGATTTTATTTTGTGCGATTTAACCGTGAAAAAAAATAAAGATTTCTTGACCAGGTTAGGAATGAATCGAATTATGACGAACGGTGTATAATTTATCGGGATCTAACGGCGAGTTTGCGAATTGAACGGTCGAAGCGTATTTTCTCTTTTGGTTAATGGATCCCGGAGCATTTGGGAATCGAGCCTAATGTCACGATTAGTGAAAAATAATGGCACGTACAAACGAATAAACTCGCAGAGGCCAGTCTCCGGCATAACACTTTCAAGATTGAGTCAGGCCTTCCCGTCGGACCGAAGAGAATTTTAATTTTGTCTTACGTAATAAATCGACGCTAACAGCAGCAACGGGATACGTTGCTATAAAAAGAGAGGGAGAGAGCGTCGGTTCAACATTTTTTCATCCTTCTATACGCGAAGAGAAAGAGCCGGAGAGATTATCTTTGAGGAGTTTTCGTTGACGCGCGCGCTCGCGGCGCATCATTATCGCGCTGCACATGCAGTCAGGACCTCTTCGCGTCTCCTTCATCGCAATCGACTCCTCTGCAAAATGATAGTTAATGCATGTAATTGCCCTCTCGTAACGAATCATAATCGAGTCCCGAAAGTGAAACGATACGATGAGAGAAAACCATTATGGCCTCCGAGAAAACTTGCAATCCAGCAGCTTCGAAACACTTAACCCATAATTTCATATTCATACACTCGATACGTCACGATTTTTCACGTGCTCAAAATTATCGAAAATAACGCCAAACCGTTTATTTCGAAAGAAAAAACCCGAAACTTACAGTTTTTTTTAGTTCTAATTGTGAAAAAACTTTTTCTTGACCTTTGTGAAATGATTTTTGTCTGCTTGTTTGTTGCTTTTTAACGACAAATTGTCAAAGTCCTTAACGGTAGACTCGAAGGCGCATTAATTAGCGAATACAAACGCGATAATTGTTTAGGAATATCGTAAAAGATCGTTAATTCCGAAAACGCAATTTCACGCCCTCGTGAAAAGGATCTCGCGAAGCTTTCGCGTCCGCGCGTAATACATTCAAACCCGATGAAATGTTTTCTCGCTCGAGGATGAGAACGTTTCAGCAGCTCACACAGTCTTTAACGAATATATAAACGTCAACCTTGAAGACCAACGTCAGGAGCGTACGCGCGATAGCAAAGCAGAAGAAATAAACGAGCTGCGAGCGCGCAAAGATAGGAGGAAAACTCCCATTCGAGAGACACAGAAAAGAGTGAACCGTAAAACCGGCGCGTCGTATAGCCTCGGCCAACTTAACCAGCTGCTACCTTCTTCGTTATATCAAAGATCTAAATGATTTGGCCGTAAAAAGACGTCTTGTTCGCGGTAGCCATGGATGGCAAACGTTTCGTAGTCGCTAGAAAAAGAAACGAAAAAAAAAACAAACCAAACGATGAGATAAAGATTTAAAAAATTTTGTCGCCTCGTCGTTGCCAATTTGAATCGTCTAATTTCTGGATTTTAGCTCTTCAACGATAAAAAAGCTTCCCGAAATATTTCCAAGTTCCCTAATGATCGTAATGAATGAATTTGAGAAGCTGGAGCAAAAATCGCGGAGTCCTTGGAGGCGAACACGTTGAAGGACTTTCGGAAATGCATAATGCCCGGTGAAAAAGGGTGAAAATGTTGTGGAAAGTCCTTGAAATGTTTTCAAATGCCTGCTGGTTGAGTTTTACCAATTTTTGGAAAGGACGTAATGACGCGGATACGAATGGGCATCGGTAATCTGTACCGGAATTGCGAGATTTCCAAACTGTTGCATCGAAACTTTTTATTGGAGGCCATAAAAGCGTTTGAAATATTAGCCGGTCGCTTATAATCGCTTTACCATGCTGAGGTATGTACGAGTTTTGTCGTAGTCGTGAGGTCTGAAGAGAAGAAAAAAAGGTGCGGAAAAAAATAGAGCCGAACGAAAGGTCTGGTGAAAACCGGAAAGCAATTGGCCTTCTGAACCCTTTTTTGTTGGATCCTCCGCAAAGTTTTCGAAAGGTTGTTAACCGAGGTCACGGGAAGTCTCGCTTTTACGAATATAATGTGAAGTGTACATAAATTTTTGTTCAACTAGTCAAAGTACCGACATTATGACTTTACAAGCGTTTACACGAACGTTTGTTGAATATTATTCCGGAAGGGGTGTACTTTGCTCTTTCTTTCGCATCCTCCGTCCCTTTTTCTCGGTCAGCCGGTCTCTGGCTACAATGACAGGAGATTATGAGTTTTTACGCTCAATCCTTTCTTTCCCGAGTCTATTCTTCCCGGCGTGTTCGTTTTTTTCTTCTCTCTTCCATTTGCGTTTCCCTTTTCACTCTCTGTTGCGGAGGAATTGCGCGTTTCTTTGGTTGCGCGAGCATCAGAACAAAAAAAAAGAGAGAGAAGCCCGGCACTCTAAGGGTCAGACTGTCAGCCATTTTTTTCTCGTTCTTTCTCTTTCTCTCGCCGTCGTGGACCTCGAGAGAAACGCAAAACGGTCTCGGCCAAAGGGCTTCACCGATGAAGGGCGGAAAAGGAAATGGCTCGCTAGCTTTTTTTGCTCTCTTCGTCTTTCTCTTTTGCTCTTTTCTCGATTCCAAGAGAGTGCTGGCATTCAACAAAGCCAAAGCAGCAGTTCAACGAGACTCTTTCCCTCTTTCCCTCCCTCCCCCACCCCCCTCTCTCCCTCTCTCTCGTGTATGTGTCTCCATAGAATACACACTATAAGACTCTATAATACTTCATCTTTTTTTCTAGCCATTTTTTGTCGTCATTTACCAGCAGCTATACAGCAAGGACCGCGCCCGTTTCTCTTATCCTTGAGAGCCGAGTATGAGCCCAAGAGGGGATTAGAAATTGGCCTTCGAACGCGCGCTTTTATAACGCTCGTGGCTCTTTTGCTATCTCTTTTAAGTTCTCGCTCTCTCGTTGCCCAACCATCCATTATAAATATATATACAAAAATCAATGTGTTCCCCTTAATAATTTCAAGATTTTGCTCTATGGCTCCAACTCTCATTCTAAATATCAACACACTGAAAATTCAATTTTGTCAAAAAACGTCGATATTTCGTTGAATACGGCGAACTAAATATTTTGGGATGATTCCAAAATTTTCGTTATTTCGACAATATTTTTCATTGTAACGGAACTGTCAGCAAAATTTACGATTGGAATGACACAAATTTACTTTCCGAAAAGATTTTCCAGAATGTTTTTTGCTGGAATGACAAAATTTTCGTGATTTTTCGAAAAAACGTTTAGTTTAACGTATCCAACGAAAAATCGACCTTTTTCAACAAAATTTTCTTTTCAGTGCATTAATCGGTCGCGGACATCAATAATTCATATTATTGCGCTGAGTCTCGCTCCTGGACCAGTGACAGCAAATTATTTCCGTCATTTCCTGATGATTTTATTTTTTAAGGACCCGAATTTTGGTCCGGGCCAAGGACCTTTCGTATTTTTTGTTCAGATCAGACTAAAATTTCGCTCACATTATTGCGGAAGTGTTAGTTATCGAAGATTTTTGACTGCCGAATGTATTTCGTGGAGAAAAAGTCTCTTTGAGTGCTGCTTGGGAAAAGGTTGCTCGACGCGGTAAGTCTTGAAACTTTTGAAATTCATTACAAGTTGATACGATATTGGGAAATTTCGATAAGAGAACTCGCAGTCTTTCTCTGTTTTTCAACTTTCCGCGCATATCGAGCCTCGTGGAAGGCCGAATCACACACATTTTTCTCAAAGTATTTGTTCAACAAATGACGCGGCAAACGCGTAGGCAAACGAACAAGTTCTCGCGCATCATTCTCTCGCACTATCTTTCATTATACTCCTCGAAGGTTATGGCACCTTCTCGCGGGCGCGCGGTTATGGGAAACGCGAGAGATTGACGTTTGCCCTTGGTCTCGCGCGGTAGCACATTTAATTGCGTGAAATATATTAACGAGTTTTAAATATCCACGATATCGAGACCAAGTGTGTGATACGGAAACTCGACGATCGTAAATTACGTTCTTATTTTTTTTCCTCCTCATCTGGCGACGCGCTGAAATTCAAGCTTTTCCTTTTCGCCGCGCATCTCGTTCCAGCGGCCCGAGGAATTTTGGGGGAAAATTAAACTGGGTCGTACTTCAAGAGCATCTCGGAACGAGCTTTTCTTTTTTTTCTGATGCTTCACCAACTTCACAAGGTTGTCATTTACGGCTCGGATGCAGATTTTTTTTCCTGTCTTTCGATCTCTCCGTTTCGGACTGAAAATTTATTGTAAATCCTTTGGACTCCCATAACGTGAAACTTGAGCATAAAATCGAGCCTTTTTCTCGCGCGTGTGAAATTCCAACGATTGCCAACGGGATATCGACAGTGTGTTTTCTTTCTTCGTTTCCGGTAGAAACTTTTAACGATTTTTCAACTTCAAGTCCGCGTCGAGTGTTGGCCACATGCAAACCGTACACGTGTGTAGCACTTTTACGACTATACGTTCGGAAAATGTCCTATTTTTTCTACTAGCGCGTTTGTCTGTCGAAACGTAAACATTTTAACGAGACATTTTTGTTTTTACCATTCCAACATTCCCTGGCTCGACCCCATGGGGAATAACAATAAGAAAGGTCGTTCTCATCGTTATTTCCTTTTTTTTTTTACAGCCACTCACTCCTCATGAATCCAAAACCTTACAATAATCTTTCGAACATTCTTTCACGTTGCCCAAAAATCTTCGTGTTGCATAATGCACGCGATGCTGTGGCGCGCCTGGAAAGGATCGATCGAAATATTCAAAAAGGCGCGCGAGAAAAAAATCGACCTGTGAAAAGCGACCTCGTGAGGCTTGGGCGCGAAAAGAATATCATGAGAATATTAATATCCGTAGGAACAACGAGAATTTCCGCGCGGTGTCTCGTAAAACTTTCTACTCGTCGAGTACAAACTTATTTGGTCTCCTTAAAAAATGTTCTACGCGTTTCCTCTTTGAAGGATTGAATATTCATCGTTGATTCATTTTGCCCGTACGCTCGCGTCTTTCTCTCTGCTAATTCTCTTGTTTTCTTGTCTGATGAGGGCGTAAAAATATTCTAAAGCCCAGAATGTTTGCCAGCGGAACGAGAGCCCTCGAGACAAACGTTGTGGGCCTTTCACACTGCTGCGCGAGTGAGAAACAACTCGACTGACGCGATTGACGGGTATAGCACGTTCTATTTGTAAAATCTTTCTCTCCCTCTCTCTTTCCTTTTTCTGTTGCTTCTCCGAGGCGCGGGGAGCAGCGAACAAATGGGAGCAAGGTCCGGAGAGTTAGGAAGAGGCTGCTAAGGTGAATTGATGTGGCTCTTGGCCAACGGTGCGTGCGTTGGCCAAGTAACTGACTTAAGTGGGAAAATAGAACGTCGGTGTGTTAATCCGAGGGTTGGAGGAAAGTTAATAATGTAATTAAGGTCCTTAATACAGTCCAACAACGAAAATCGTATCATAAAAATCGATAATTCGATAAAAAAATAAATAAAGACGAATTTTCCGCAAACTTTGTACGATTTTTACTCCGAAATTCATTTACATCACGGTCAATGAGTTTATTTTTCCAGAAGATTTGAAAAATGAATAAATCGACTCGATTCCATGGAGATGGCACGAAAATCCACATATTTGTTTCAACACATTCGTCCCTCTCGCTACAGTTAATTAAGGCGGCACTATTTGCAAGAAATTCTCTTAAAATCTGTCTCTGATTAGACTCAACCGGGTTGCGCATTAGTCACGTAGCTAATGAGATTACTTGAGCCCAAGAAAAGAGAAGAATTCAACAGCCGCGACCGAGAGATACATGCGCGATAACTTGAAATCGAATTACGTGTATTTACATCATCTGTCAAGGGGATAAAGCGATTATATTATTAATCACGAGTTTCCACCTTGTGTTGCGGGATACATCAGGAAACAGATGATCAGCAATTCTTCCTGATCTCGTCTCTCGTACTTAAGGATACTTTGCCCAATCGATACGTTAATGTGTGTGCGTATATTTATAGGCTCGTGTGTGGGTGTGTCGATTCCTATCGATGCTTGCCAGACCCTCTCGCTCTCTTTCTATCTATATTGTCGATGCTGTGTACCTCGAAAGTCGATGATTCGTTGGTTGGTTGCTCGTTCGCTCGGTTGGCTAAGAACGTTTGGTTACTTTACTTTCAATTTCATTTCGCCGGCTCTCTCGCTCTCTCTCTCTCTCTCGCGAGAGCAGAGCGCTGTGCATTATGTAAGCTCCGTGCCGACCCGACCGAGAGAGTCGTGTCGAAATAATGGTGGCCACTCTTATTATGTACCTTGCAGGCACCGCCTGTGTACGTTGGCTTTTGCTCGCTTTGCTCTTGCTGCAGACCTCATGCTCCGTTGATGTTGCCCCTTTTAGTATTCCAATGGGATATAACACCAGACTATACCAACAAGTTTAAACCAAAGGAGAAAGAGAACAGAAAGAATCAAATTGTTTACAACTCTCGCAAACCTTAAATCCCTTTTTTCTCATCGTCGTCTCCACACTCTCTCGATTCTAATTCGTCAGGATCAAAATATTCCCTTTGAGTCGCCCTGCTTCCATTTTTATTATCAAATTTGGACAGTTTTCTCTTTACAATTCCACGCACCGAAAAGGAAATTTTGTTGGAAAAGATCGATACTTTGTTGGACACGTTCAACTAAACGTTTTTTCGAAAAATCACGAAAATTTTGTCATTCCAGCAAAAAACATTCTGGAAAATCGTTTTCGGAAAGTAAATTTTTGTCTTTCCAATCGTAAATTTTGCTGACAGTTCTGTTACAATGAAAAATATTGTCGAAATAACGAAAATTTTGAAATCATCCCAAAATATTTAGTTCGCTGTATTCAACAAAATATCAACGTTTTTTGACAAAATTGAATTTTTAGTGCGACAGCTCCCGCAACTGCCACGAGGATCTTTATCGAGTTTCCAACCACCATTTTCACACTTGCTTTCGCCTCAAAACTCATCGTCATATTGCCCAACTTGTCCATTTCATCGAACAAACAAAAAATCGTTTCTCACGCAGTAAGAAATTCAGAATCTTTGCTCAAATGGCCTTTTGCCAATCTCGCAGTAATGACGATTAATTACTTCCGGCTCGATCTCCTTTCATCGACTCTTTTTACTGGCAAATCGCCATCCCACCTCTTGGAGGGTTGTTGCACATTTAATTCGATAGTATCTCCAGAATTTTGAATCGAAATTCGTTTGAAGAAAATTTCGCCTTCGTAAACAAAATTGACGAATAAAGAAAATAAAAAATAAATTCTCAACGCTTTACTCGTGTCATCCGGTTTAATTATGACTTTTACTTTCTATCCGAAGAAATTGCTCACAGCCACAACCCTAAAGAGCATTTTTAATACACTCGAGAAACACGATCTTTATTCTCTTTCGCCACGGGCGTATAAAAACGAATTCACGTTAATACAATGACAGAATAATTCTTGTTAAATGCGTGGGTGTGTTAATGCGTGTGGCCTGTATACTTTCTATACGTAATGTGGCAAAGAACAACTCTGTTCTCGAGTTTTGTTACCTATGTATTTGCCAGGCTTATAGACGCGGAGGTCCCTTCCGAGACGCTCTCAACAATCGTTCTCTTTGTTACACTGAACTTTCTCGTTGACGCGCGACTATCTCGATCTCTACGTTTCTGCCCGCCGGCTTCTCACTTCACGGGCCTTAAACAGAGTATTTGTGAATTGTACTCGAACATACACATGCACATGGAAAATTATTAACTCGTACAGGAGCGTCGACATGATTTTTCGAGACCGAAAGGACCGCAAACGATAAATCTGAGTTTTTTCTTCCATTTTTCATCAGTTTTTTTTTTTCAAATTCCTCTTTCTTCGTTGATTATATTTTCGATAAAAAACCTGATGCCACGCTGACCCGATTAATCGATCGCGGGCGCGATAGCGCAGCGTTTCTGATTAGGAGTGTGATCTTGATTTTCTTCTGAATTATTACGAAATTTCCGACCATTAATTCGCGATAAAGTTTGGAAAACGTAAAATTCTGTTTTCTGACGATATCGAAAAATTTCTGTCCGTTTTTTTTTCGAATTCTATGAAGAAACGTTCAGGAAAGGAGGCTCGAAAAGTTTATGACTTTTTTTATCGGAAAAATTGGTTTGAGAATCGAGATTTCGGACCCAAAACCACGACCTCAATCGTACAAATATTTTTATGCAGAATTATATAATTTATTGTGTATATTTAACCGCGAGTCTTGCAGGTACAAACTCATTGAAGAAAAAGCAACGTCGAGAGCGAGCGGAGGGAGAAAGAAAGGGCCTTTCACTTCTCACACGCGCCGAAGGATAAATTTCAGAGCCGCGACCACGCAATGAAATTTATTTGATTGTCGATGAATGCAAAAGAAGAAAAAACCAAGAATTCTCAATGAAAATAAAATAATAAAATAATTTTCATTATTTTTTTCGGATCCACGTTCGCGGACGAAATCTCGTGAATTATTTTTCCCAGGCGTGAACGATTTTCCTAATACTGTGTGTCACGGCCATAAAAGCCATCGTGTGGGAATGAGCCGAATAACTTATCACAGCTGCGTGCACGATGTTGAAAAATAGAAGGAACTGCCTTAAATGAAGCAAACACGAGCGAGGTTAACGAAATTTCGAAATTTGTCGAAATTTCGTTGCCCAACATGACGATGTTTCCATCTTTTTTTTTTTATTCAACTCACAAAACGACATCTCGTTGACTCTCGTTGAAAACGAAAAAAATAAAACAGTTCCAGAATCATGCATCGGATGGATGGGACAAAAAATTACTCTCTAAAGATCGACACGAAAATCGATTGTTTTCGACAACAAAATGACACAAATGGAAAAATTACGAGCATCAATTTTTTTTTATATCATCAAAAACTATCGCGAGATTGATTTTCCCTTCTAGGAATATAAAAAAGTGTTTTCACAAAAGATCGACACGAAAATCGATGTTATTCGAATTTTTCTATTTTTTAATACCTCGAAAGCTATCGCGGGAAATTCAATTTTCTTCCCACGGAATTTGAACGATTTTTATGATGAAAACTGATTTTTTTTCGATCATTTTTGTTTTTCATACATCGATCCGTTGATAATTTCATGAAATTTGATTCATAGATCGATGAAAATGAAGTGAATGCAAAAACTGCGCATCGATCCGTCCAGAATCAACGTCCCTGCCGTGTAATAAAGAGAATTCGTCAAGTCAGGGTTTGATTCTGATGGTTTTTCCTCCCACATGCCATAAACCTGTGTATTCCATAGAAAATACAGATATATTTACACACATTTCCCGACTGCAATGTCGCAACGAGACAGAAGGCTCAGCGTGCTCTGTATGCGCTTGGTATGTCGCAATAAGTTGTTCATCGGTTCTAAACAGCTCGCGAGTGGCTGCTTCGACAGTGTGTACACGCGATGCCAGAGAGCACGAGGTCTGTAGCGCATACGCGGGCTTTTTCCCGCTCCCGATAATGCGTGCGTGAATGCCACGGGCTCGTACGTGTGCACGCATACACGGAACATGAAGCAAAAGACAGAGAAGCGAATGCCACGTGTATGTTAAAAAAAAGACACACAAACTCACACGCGCATGAAAAGAATTTTATTTATAGCGATATAGAGAGACGCGAGGAAGAAAGAAGGCCAGAACGACGAAGAAAGCGCCCCTCTTGCCTTTTCCACCACCTCCGCGACCTCCCATCTCGCCAAACTCATTTTCTTCGACGCTCTTAATCTCCCGGGCGCGTTTGACGTTATCATACATCGTGAATAGGGCGTACTCGCTCACTAGATCATCCAGAAAAGCTCGCCCTTTCGTTCGGCACAGACCAACCAAATATTTTTCTCGCAATCCACACTCACACGCGTCTTTTCCCTCATACTCACACATTCATTTATCTAAACTCTTTCTCTCTCGAAATCGCGACGACCCAACGGATCTTCTATTATCTCTCCCCGTTCTTTCATTTTGGGGACCTTGAAATCAATCTCGTTTCCTCAATGATAAAGAAAAAAACTTGCTGCTACTATAATCGCCTCGATTTCACGGGCTTACTACACCGTAGTATCGATTATCGTCGAGTAATCATGGCAATTTGTTTTGACACTCTTCTCCAATCTTTGAACACTCTCGACAGCTTAATGCCATTTGTGATTAGATCGATTGCGAAACGTTATGGAGCCACCGACTGTTACAAATTTCATCCATCCAGCTCGCGATCAATTTCCTTGGGAATCATCAAAATCTCTTGCCCAACATTTCTTCATCGGTTCAAACGAGATTTCTCAATCTGCCCGATCGACAGTCAAACATTCACATTTCACCTTCGCCCCGAAGTGCGACGTAATTTTCAAAAATTCTCAAATATTTCGGAAAAACATGAAAATGTCATGAAAAAAAATTCGGCCTTTACGAAATTGTCGCTTCACATAGTCAAATGTTTCGAAAAATAAACTTTTTGTGGAGAATAAAAAATCATTTTTCTTCATCGACGAAAACGTGAATTTTTCAATTTTTCGTATTTTTTAACTCGGATTACGATCAATTTTCGTCGCAACTCATAAAGCGCCTTGAAAACATCATCACTTTCGTCATCCGCAATATCAACTATAACGAAAACTCTACAGCGATTTTCTATTTATAGTCAAAGTAGCAGAAGGTCACGAAGAAAGTGCGTCAGGGTGATCCTCTCTCGACACACAACCTATACATATATTTTTCTCATCTCTTTCGAAATGATCGCGCTCGACGCACCGGGGAAACGAAACGTGCATGTTAATCCCGCCTCACGTTCTCGAGACCTAGACAATCGACCTAAAGCAGTATGTGACAATGAATGACCCATTTTCTGACAATGTAGACACTCTTAACAATTCCGTGCTCTCCGCTCGATTTTCTTCTGGCTGCGACTTTTTTTTAGCCTCAAAACATCGAAAAAACAAATTTTCAACGATAAAAATCGATTTTTTCGATTATTTCGATTATTGGCTGAGAAAAACTCAATTTTTTGTCACCGTCGACGTTTTTTTAAGAGAAAAATCGATTTTTGCCCCGTTCCCGCGAGTCTCGCAGCCGCTCCAATAATAAAACCTTCTTTCTTATTCCTCGCGTCGATCGAGCAATTATTCGCCAAGTATATTGTTCGTTGGATATACATGAACGCAATCGTTCGAGTATAAGAAAAACCGTGAAAAAGCGAATAATCGAACGAGCAAAAGCGATTACGTGCATGATGTGATAACACACGTTCGTCGAAGTAGTCCATGTGACCAACGTTTTTAGACTTTGCTCGGCTAGACACTCGGCAAAACATAAAAAAGCCAAGTTTTTCTACATCGTTAGTTTTTTTTCATTCGAAGGGCACACTGCTGTCTATCCGAACGAGCTGTACAGCGGAGCTGTTTGAGCGAGTGCTACGAAGACCCAATTTCATAGTAGACAAAGTGACGTAAATTATCGAGTTGGGAGAGAGAGAGAGCGAGAGAAAGAGAGAGCGAGACGGAGGGGCAAAAAGAAAGAGCTAGAAAACTACGTATGCGTTTGTTTGCTAGGCACGCACGATATTACTGGCATATTGTTGAAAGACGCGCAAGAGATATTACGAGTCGAGGCCACACGTACAACAAAGCGTATGATAACGAATGCTTCAGATTAACTGCCGCAGCCTTTTCTTCACATTGCGTGACAATAAAACAAGAAAAACTCCATCAAAATTAAAAACCATTACTTCGCATCATTTTATTTCCTTCCAAAACAAATTATTCGCTCGATCCTGCTGGGCCCAGGAAATACTGGCCATCGAGAGTGATTTTCTCATTGTTTTTCGGTCAAGACTTTTCCCACGATCTTATCGGATCCAGGAAATAAATAAAAAACCCGTCCAAATCCTCAAAAGCTGGTGCCCAAAGTTGCCTGCCGAGAAAACAAATTAAATCTTAATTGGACCCTTATTAACACGTCACTGCATCGAATACTCGAACTCAGTTAATTTGACGTGTGTTACATTATTATCGTCAACTACCTGCTGGACTGCTGTCATCGTTGCGATTGAAAAATCCTACGAGCACAGCCTCAGGCCTTGGGGCTTTCAACGATTAAATAAATCGATATAATCACACCTGGACAACTTTTCCCGGTTACGTATCCCAACGCCCAGAAACTCATGAATAAATATGGAGGAAAAAATATCAGAGAGTGTGTGTAATGAAAAATGCGCTGAGAGACTGACGGTCGATTTGCTTGCATCAGAAACGAGTTCGACTCTCGAAAGAATTAAGGGACACGGAGTCTTTGTTGCAAAACAGGAGAAAAGGAACGTAAGGTTATGCGGAAAGGGTCGTTGGTGTGTTGCAAAGTCCCATAAATTCGGGATTGGGTTAATGTGCAACGGATGTTGTTGTTCCCGGGCTACTGACCTCGTTTTTCAATGAAATATGCTTCGCCGTTGATTCTGAAAAAGCTGCAGCGGAGAGTCTTCGTGACATGCCGCGCAGGCAACGCTTTTGCATGCTCCTCGTGTATAGAAACGCGGCTGGAGAAAAACACCTCAAATTCCATGAGAGTCGATCGCGCGCGCCGCTCGTCTCTTGTTGTGTGAAAGTCAGAGCAAACAGACGAGTATAGATCGCGAAAGGGAGATCGTAAATCAACGAGGTCGCGTGGCTACCTTCTTTCGGCGCTTCTCACGATCCTCTATACACGTGATGGCAGCGAATCGGCTGCCTTGAAAAGGATAGCCAAAAGGATTCTTAGGCATGCGGGGTGCCCCGTTCCGGGGGGTTAATCGTGTTTCGTCAAAACAGGTACACCGACAGGACACCAAAAGCTCAAAACCTTTGCCAAAACGTAAACTCCTCGAATAAGTCTACGAAATAGCGTTCACGTGCCGTTGTCCTAGATTATTTTATCGTTTCTACGGGTGCGAGGCTTTCCAAAGCATTTGAGATAACGAGAGCAAAAAAAAAACCGAAAAATATTTCGAAATTGTGACTTTTTTTTAACAGGAACACAGTCGAAAGTGAAATTCACTCGGACGACAAACGTTTTTTCTCCTAAATTTACGACAAATGGAAAAAGTTTGGTGGTTTTTTTTTCTTTCGGACCCATTCGTGAGTTTCCGGTAAGTTTAGAATATTGGGATGAAAAAAAAAGAAAAGTCAGTGCTCGTGAGTTATTTAATCGGCAGCAAAATGAGCGCGTGCACCAAGTTGGGAAAGTGGTCGCGTACGAGAGTCCGCGAGGGAGGGATCGGGTGGTAAAAAGAGGAAGAAAAAAAGAATGAAATGCCGGGCAACCCCGTGCTGTTTGCACGTTTCCCCGCAGCGTACATCTCGTCTCGTTTATTTATAACTTTGAGAGACAAGCGCCCGTCTCGGGCTCGATGTGTAAGTCCGCGCGCGCGGGAGATTATAGTCGAAGATCGGGTTCTCTCTAACTGCTGTGCGTTTGAGCAGCGCACGCGGTCGTAGCGCCGGTGAAAGATTCGCGCTCGTCCTGTATATACACTTTTCCCAGGCAGCGGAGCGGTTTTCGAGCTGCTCGGGAACAGAACACGTTGCCGACGACGTCGACGACGACGACTCCGACGCGACGACCCGCTAACTTTCTTCTGACATAACCGAATGAAGGCGCGGGTCGCGATGTTATGCAATTGGAAAGTGCCCGCCTTACTTTACGTATCGTGTCTTGTAGTTTCTATATATAGGACGCGCGATACACGCGCTTGAATAAATTTATGGATTACTGAACAATTGAAAATCCTCATCCCCCGCCTGCCCTCTCGCGTCCTAACATCATTCTCCCCCATAAACCCCATTAAAAATCATCGAGAAAGTCCTCAAAGCCTTTCCAAGTATTCAGCAGTTTAGCAATCAGTCGGATTAGTGATCCACCTTAATTCTTTAGCGAACAATGACCAACGAATTCCGGAAGACATCGGCCGATTTACTCGCCCTCCGGTCCCGTAATTACGAGTGCTTTGAGGATTAAAATCCATGGAAACAGGCCTCGTAAAGCCAACTCGTATTTGGATCGCTGCATTAGCAATTAAAATGAGTTACTAACAAATAATCTTGCCGCTGATTCACCCGATGGATTCGATCCATCGAAGCAGTCAAAACGTTTTTATTTTTTCATCGAATGCTCCAATATTTCGTTGAAAATCCATGGAAATTCTCATGGACACGAATCGCAGAGAACTCTCAATATTATTTCGCGTTGATGTGAAATAAAGGAATTACCCGCAGAGAAATAATCGTGCGGGGAAAAACGTATAAAACTCTGTGGCCGACTTTCCGAGAGTCGTGACAATGCCATTAAAGGGCACTCCCTTCGTCCCTGATCGACGATCCTTCAAATACACCGCCGCCTACGATTCCATGAAGATTTCTCGCTTCGCAGGGCTGTAGATCACTCCAAAACTCGCTCTGTGACCGAGGCTGAGAAACTCTTCGTCGTGAAATAATACACACAGACAGACCTCGATGGAAAGGCAATGAAATAACTGAAATTCTATTATGCATCGTGGATTTGCACTGGGATCGATGCAATTCTTGAATACCGAAGGAAACTCGAGAATTCGCGCATAAACATTGAGAAAAAGTTTATAAAAAGCAGTCGATTCTTTCCCCTCATTATTTTTATACATTTTTTCAATGTTTCGAAAACATTTTTATAAATTTTCTCCCACGATTATGATTCGCGTCGATTTTATATTTCTTATGCACTTGGTCCACGAGAACTGCAAGACGATACGAACAATTATTAATATGTGTATCAGTTTTTACAACGTTGAGCTTTATTAATTACTCATCTTTGCGTACAATTTGTACACATCCCCGCAACAAAGTGTAAGCGCATACGCAAGAGGATTGAATTACAGGTGAAAGAATCACCGAGCGGATGATATATCGCTGATCGTAAATATCACGAAACAAACAAGGATTGAAAAATTGCATTCGCAGTACCGCGTGGGGCCGCGTCGAGCTCTCTTGTGTGTCTTCCTTTTTGTTTGCATTTTGCACCTTTCGTTATATATTGAGTGCGTGCGAAACGGTTGCGAAAAATTGATGCATATTCGAGCGAGCAGTCTCTTCCTCAGACGAGAAATTCCATTCAGATGCTTTTTGTCGAAAAACAAATGAGAATGCGCAGCATCCACAATAAATCTCGTAACCGAATTACATGAGACTCTCGAGCGAATCTAGCGCGAATAAATTTCCATGTGGCGTCTCGTAACCAGTTTAAAACGTTGTGGCATTTTTAAAAATGCAATTTTTTTTATAATTCATCGAAATTATGTCAATTTTCAAAAAATCACGAAAATATATCAAATTCGCCAAAATCATTTCTCGTAATTGTCTCGGCCAGAAATTTGACCCAAATTTGAAAATTCCTTGAAAAATACAAAAAAAAAACTGATTTTTCGTTGCAGAGACACTTTTGTGGAGAAAATTTATTCAAAAAACATGATTCTCTCCTCTCATGGGAGTCTATGGCTGTGTGGACGAAAAATGGACACACTCGAGTCTGAACGCGGTGAACGAGCTCGCGGTGAAAGTGAGTGTACAAACTTCTTGGTAATATTACTCAGTCCATACTGTATAATATACCACAACATATCGTCGATTCTCGCTGCTTTCCCCCATAAGAGAGTGCTCTCCCAGTTTCCCTTTCCTGAGTCGCTGTTATTGCTCGTTCTCCTTAAAACGCATGCACTTAATGTTGATCGTTATGTCACAAAGAAATCTTCTTTGATTGTGAAGATTTGCGAGAGGCTGATCAAAACCGTCGTGTGTCTTAATTCCATTGAATTTTCTTTTATTTTCGATTCCAGCCTCAAAAAAATTGTCATTTTTTCTCGATTTCTCGACCGAAATGCCCACGATCTCACAATTTATCCATTTACTAATGCACGTCCGTGAGCATATCGATTGCTCAAGTCTAGAAAGGCGCCGGATCACATGCGTTTGCCAATACCATTTTATTTTCCATTTCTTCAGTCAGTTTTTTATTTTCACCAAACGGTAAATTCAGGCGTACAGAAATATACCCATTAGAGTATGGAAAATAACTCGGTGAGAAAAGTCAACATGTGTGCCAGTGAGCTGAGCATAATCTCTAAGGATTATACACTATTATTTAACGATTCTGATGTAAATATATACGCGAGCCGCGAGAGAGACTGCTCAAGAAAAACCGGTTACTCGTTTTCTCAATCCTACACCATAATAGTTATATATGTGAACACGATTATGTTATAATTCATTTATTACACAGTGATACAGCATTTATTAATCATCCAAATTACCGCACAACGAATTCATTTACGCGCGTCTCACTTTCCCATAAATATAATAATCCAATAAATAATTTAATCAACTTATACGAAAACGTGTGTATTGCGGATGCTGCAGTTAATGTTTCATCATTTTCATGACAAATGGGATTAATTACGGATACTAATTTCGTCAATTATTCGAAGGAATTTCTCAAATTTTCGACTTTATAATGGAAAAGATTAATTTGACCCTCTCGCGATCGTTTTTGGCGTCCAATTCGATTAAATTGATCAACGTCAAAAGCCCCGATCGTTGATTCAATGAAAAACTGATTCCAGAGTTATTATTTCCATTAAAATTCGTTCGATTTTGATGAGGAAGTCAAAAAAATAAAATCGTGCGATGTCTCGGTGGCGATGACTAATAATTTAATCAACAGCTGATACAAAAACGTGTGTTTTGCGGATGCTGCAGTTAATGTTTCATAATTTTCATGACAAATGGAATTACCGACAGTAACCCATTCAATTATTCGTCAATTATTCGTAGGAATTCCTCAAATTTTCGACTTTACAATGGAGAAGATTAATTTGACCCTCTCGCGATTGTTTTCGGCGTCCAATTCGATTAAATTGATCAAAGTCAAAAGCTCCGATCGTTGATTCAATAAAAAACTGAATTCAGAGTTTCTATTTCCATTAAAATTCGTTCGATTTTGTTGAAAAACTAAAAAAAAAAACAAAAAAAAAAATCGCGCGATGTCTTCGCAGCGATGACGAAAGTTTGAGAACGATGAATTGGAATCGTCTACTAAAATAAATCCCCTTGAAATCTCGTCAAAAGCTTCGAAATCGTAATTCGAGTGCGTGACGCCAAGTTCCGGAAGCTGAAAAGCTCGAAAGGGTAAGTTCTTGATAAGGGATGTAGCGAATGGTCGGGAATGGCGTCGAGAGCAAAGTTCATTCCTCTTCCCCGGTGGCTCTTACGCTCTGCTCCTCGACCGCAAGGATCCACTTATCTCTCTGGCTTCCTGTGCTGCTCGCGTCAAGAGCATGTATGTATTATTTAGCCTGTTGATAATGAAAACGACGTAATCGAGCTCGTTCCCAGGGAACAAACCAGCGAGAGTTACGACCTTTCGATTCCAGCCATTCTGGACATAATCGTAACACCCTCAAGGATATGGCACGGAGACGAGACCCTCCCTAATACTTCGACCCCTTGTAACTCATCCCTTGGGCTCTGATATTACACACACACACACACTCACACATAAACATTCACGCGTCCATATCCACATATATACCAAGAGCTGAGCTCTATAATTGTAGAATTGGACGCGAATGTCTGCTGCTCTTCAAGTACCATGCGGATTAACTCTCCACAGCCTCCAAGTACATTCCTCCCTTATCTTCCACGTACGATACAATGATCTTGACGATTGCATTCTCGAAGCCCTGCAATTCCGTGCAAATTGAGTGGAGCACACAAAACGACGACTCTGAAGTTTGCATCGTTGGAATGCAACGAAATTCATTTTTATATTTGACAAAAATAATTATTCAAATGCAGAATGTAATTACGATGATAAAATGATCGATTTTTGCCATTCGAAAATCATATCGGCTCGAAAAATTTGGATGACATTGAAAATTGAACGAATCTTCAATCAAATTCAATATTTTTCGTTGCATTCCAACGTTGCAAACTTCAGCATCATCACAAAATGACGAAACCAAATTCAAGTCTTCCCTGGAACTAACAATAAAAATCTGCAGTTTTACGTTGTGTGACTGGCTGCAACTGACCGTTTGATTGGATCATGGCGCAATTAATTCCAGAAACGAAAATTACGCGCCGCTCTAAACTCCCGAGAGAAAGCCATCAAACGCGACGTCACAGTTATGTGGCGACAGCAGTGCAAAAAAATTCAGCGAAATCTCGGCTCTAAAATGATTTCTTTAAGGGATTACAGCGAGATTGCACGTGGCCTGTTTTAGGTCTTGAGCTCCGTGTTCCTCGTGCTCGCTCTTAACTTCGAATCCGCGAACCGAATCTCTGGACGTTTACTCACAGAAATTAATATTTTGTTCACACATTACGTGCTGTGCTTGCTCCTTAATGGCTCAGATTCAATGCGTTTCGTCATTGTCTTCTCATAGACAAAAGAAACTGGTACAACGCTGGACCAAAGACATAATTCTTTGCATCACACCGAACAATTGTTCTCCGGTAGATACACACCAAAGGAGAATTTATTTTCTCGTTTCTCGCGTGATATCTTTATTGTTTCTACAAACATTCGTGGACGTGAGCGCGCAAACTACAGAGCGTGTTAAACTGGCTTTTCAACACACTTTTATATATTTCTGCTTAAATTGACCACGTAGCTGGCCAGCAAAGAGTGCGTTTCGTTTCCAAAAGCTCGAAATTTTCATGCACGTCGTTTTTTTTTTAAATATTCAATCTGAATTCTTGAAAAAATCTGAAATTTCCCGAGAAAACTTTTCCTCGTTGAATTTTTACGTACGATTTTTTCCCAATTTATAAAAATTTGTTTTTTTTTTTCTGTCAAATTTTCTTAGTCTCTTTCGTCTTTTGACTCAGACTATTGTCACTTGTTTAGCGTTTTTGTGCGATGCTTGCACTAATGTCTAGCCAACGAAATTGAAACTTTCGTAATAAACCGAGAGAAAAAGGAGTGTCGCAAGTGTTTTTTCTCGCTCTTTCTCTTTTTTCTCTGTCTGGGAAGAATTTACTTAGTATCGAGATGCAAGAGAGCGTGGATAAACGTAGAGTGTGTTCATGAGTATAAAAAGTGTATGAATATTGGGCAATCTAAAGCGACCAAGGCTAGTAAAGCCTTGAAGTCACCTTTCCAAGTGTTTCACTGGCAAACATGCGCGCAGAGACATCAATCTTTTTCTCTCTCGCTCTTTTTCTCACTCGATAGTTTTTCTCTGGTCACACAAGTTGCGCGGCTGACACGTAAGGATCGTAACTACTACTTGCTTGCGAGAAAAGGCTCGTATGAGGCTCTGCTAGCAGCGCATTTTGCACTTCAAATTACGAGGAGCAACAGAAAGAGAGAGAATGAAAAACGCGACATGATATTTTGCTGCATTAGAAAAACTCTCGCGCACGTACGATCCCCCGCGCGCGAGCGCATCAACAGAGACTTATTCCCTATCCTCACAAACAAACAACCTCCAACATTATGTGTGCCCAACCATTTGTCCTTATTACCCATACCCATCTACGAGATACGATTATGTCTCGTATGGCATCTATAAACTCTCTCTCTCTCTCTCTCTCAGTGGATGTGCACGTGATATAACTTTACTCCCATCCTCTTATAAGCCTCGTGTCCTTGGCGCATTGTTCACGAGCCTATTCTTTCTCTATCAATTCCAACAACGCATAAAACCAACAAATGTCACAACTCGAGTAAATTAGTTTTGTGCATCAAAGCCCCGGGTCAAAAAACAACGATGCTGAAGTTTGCAACGTTGGAATGCAACGAAAAATATTTCATTTTATTGAAGATTCGTTTAATATTCAACGTTATTCAAATTTTTCGAGCTCATATGCTTTTCGGGTGGCAAAAATCGATCATTCGGTCATCGTAATTACATTCTTCATTTGGAAAATTATTTTGGCCAACTATAAAAACGAATTTCGCTGCATTCCAACGATGCAAGCTTCAGAGTCATAAAAAACAGTGGAAAAGATCGAGAAACTCAAAATCTCATGAATTTATATCAAATAATCGTGTTGAAAGCGAATTCAACACCAACGACTCGATCCCACGTGGACTTATTGGTGCAGATGCAAGTTTATGCCATCATCTCGTTCACTAATACTCATTTTCGAGTCAAGCCATTATAGTTGCTGACACTTACATAGAGAAACTCTGTGGCATGTAATTCGTTCAATACGAACATGCATGTCTCTTGGGTCTCTCGTAATGGCGCAACCAACACGCACGAGTCTATGTTTCTTGTGAATAGCCGTTCGCATATGTGTTTCACACAACTCGCGCCTAATATCTGTCTCTATTATACGTAAATTGTGCCAAACCCAGTGTAAGTTACGCGCAGGGAGCTGATGCACTGTCGAGAAACTCTGCTCCATTATATTAGTGCGAGCACGTCTGCTGGACGTTCCTAAATCACCATTAAGTCTGGCTACTGCGCTCTCTCGGTCAAAGTTGAAACGGCAGAGTCCCATTTGTTGTGAGGAAGGAACGCCGGAACTGCCAGCAGACAATAATTAAGCTTTTGGAGTTTATACACAAACAAAATCATTTATACGCGCATTTCATTTGCCAGGAAGAAACATTCGAGTGTGCAAATTGTCGCGTGTTTGCTCGCTGCACTCTCGACGGGATAATTTCTCTGTAGCTTCTTAATTAATCGCCAAGATTTGGTGCAACGATCGATCTTTCTGTCCTGCTGTCGTTCCTTTTACAGGGAAAAATGAGATTGCGAAGGAGGCGCGGAGAAAAGGGAAAAAGTTTCGGTTTGAATTGGAAATTCCGAGGACACCTCGTGCGTTCGCATAATCTTGCGTATACGTCCCACGCGCTGCATGTGTGTATTCTCATTTTTTGAATACTTTTTTGGTTCTCCCTCTCCGCATCTTTTATTTTATCACTCTCTCCCTCTGTCCGCGTCTTTCTCAGTGAGGGACACGCTCTAGCCCACGAGGACGGACGTCCCGCATTCAAATTACGTAAGAGGCACTTTCGTCGACGCCTCTCACGCTTCTCTCGCGCGCGCGTCCGCATATTCGCGCGAGAGCTCGCGATTATACCGTGTGTGTCTTTCGGCTCTTGTTTTATCCTCCATATCGACCTCGCTGCGTTTTGTCACAGAGACATGTGTCCCCCGCGTGTGAAAGCCTCGCAATCACCATTTGGATTGTTTGACATTTCAATTTTCCAGCCAAATCGCGTTCAAGCGAGTTAAAGCTGCACAAAAATCCACGAGCGCGTTTGTAAAACACTGAAAGCCTCTTACGATCTTGGTGGAATCGGATTTTTCTGGCTTCCGATTCCAAAACCACACGAAATTTCGCTTTTGATCCGTGAAAAAATGGAAAAATTCATCGTTTTTTTTCGGTACAAGTCGCAGTCACGGTGGCTGCCCCTTCCTTTTCATGCTGCTGTGTATAAATGTATACAAAAGCGAGAAGGAAACTGACGAGGACACGAGGACAACGACGAGGAGGAGAAAGTTGGCTCGAAATACATGCACGAAACTTTTATACACGTATTCACATGTATACGTGTATAACAAAAACGTTTACGAACGATGTCGCTCCCTCTCGCGTTGTTATTAGGATCTCTCTCTTTCTCGTTGAGCAGCGCGCGAGGATCCACTTGTGATAACGACTTGAACGCGCGGACGTGATGGTCCATATAGCCAGGGACTTTGCAGCACTGCAAAATGCTGCCACCCACATCTAAATATACATGCAATCTGCACACAGATATATCTCAACCCATCAACTCTTTCTACATCTTTTTTCGTCCCCTCCTTCACTTTTGCTCGCGCTCTCAAACTAAATAAAAAGAATGAACGAAAAGACGAGCGAATGGAACCGAAACAACGTGATGGGTGAATCGAATCAATTAAAAATTTCTACATCGAGCGTCTATTAATTAGTTTTTAGTGTTTCTCATGATTTCATCTCGAATGCATTTTTTGCATTTACTACTGGGAAATAGGAATTTGAGACAAATGCGAGCGACAATTTTGTGCTTTAAGATCGTTTTCGTTGCCTTTTTTTTAGTCAAATGACTCTGGTCCAAATTTCGTAGACAAAGCGACGCACGTTTTCACTAATAATCTCGACGAGGGTCCGACTCCTTTACCCTTTCTCACTCCTCGGGCCTGTTCCTCTCTAACTCTTTTATTTCATATACTCCAGCAGGACCGGAGCACGTCGAGGTTTAACGGTTCGTAACAATGCTCGCAACTTTCTCCGTCACTTTCGTTTTCGTTGGTCGCTCTCGGTGAGCACTCTCGATTCTATATTTTTCTCTCTCTCTTTCTTGCGACTCTTCCTCTCCTCTCACTCGCTCGGATTAGGAAATAGTGCGTATCCCGTCGCCTGTAACTTTTTCCTCACCCCTCCCCCTCCTCCCGCTACACTCTTGCACTCCCATCGCCCTCCCTGCACTCTCTTTTTCACTATTTGCTACATTCTTACATATAAAATGGAATTGTGGAGGGGAATTTGCCTCGCTCCTACAAACTCGTGTACTTTTATGTGTTCAAACGACTACAACCACCTCGATCGCGTTCCCGCGATTTTAGAAAGGGCCTCTTTTTCCCCTTCTCGTATATAGTCTCCGTTTTAGCCATGCACACTAACTGACTACGCAAACGCTTTGCCCGGCCGGCTCGGACGTGCCAGCTCTCGTTTTCTTTCTCAAAAACATTATTAACGCGCTCTAACCTCTCTCGCAACTCTCGGTTTTGTATTACGTTCGAGATATTACACGCTCCTCAACGACCTATTACCAACTTTTATATATGTATACAACTATTTCTACACCTCGCACGTGAATCCGGTGAAATTTTACGTCCGAGAAGCCACGAAATTAGAAAGACTTTCCAAAGACAACGATCTCACGATTCTTTTTTCTTCACATTCTCGTTTTTGCTCGTACAGCAGTCTCCGATCCCATGGCCCGAATCTTTGGGCTTTAAGAAAATTGACGAATTGTCATTCGTTTTTGTTTCCAAATTCGCAAATTTCCATGCCATTTTTTGGAGCCTACGATTTTACGAAACTTTTACCTTTCCCTTGGAGTCTCGTGAGAAAAATTCTGGATTTGTGGACTCGCCACTTCGACAATGTCGTTGGCTTATTAATTGGGATGAGGAAATCGAAGCGGAATTGAGAAAATTATTCAACATTGCACGATTCAACACGTATATTTTTTTCTTTATTATTCCATTGAAAAATAATGCCATACATCGTTTATAAGAAATAATAGAATCTGCACAAATCAACTTACCCGGCGCACCACAATAATTCGCCACTTTATTAGGTATTTACAATGTTTTTTTCATCTTTTCTCGCATCTTTCTTCATTTTTTTTGCTTCATGGAGACTGTAGATTGCAAAAGTAAGTTTCGTGCGTAAGTAAATTTCGAGAAGAACGTTTTGTGGAAGGAGAATGTGAATTTTTTCATTTCTGCTCAGATCGAAGCAAAAAAATCGTACAAATTTTGATTTTATTTTTTTCAAGACATTTTAAAAATGAACGAACGTGTTTGCCCCTCGAAATTTTTGACTGAACGAAACCTCAGCGAATGCTCTCCAGCCACTCGTACTTTTTATACAGCAAGACAGCGAAATAAGTGTGTGCAGCACTAGCCTACCCTGTTCCTCCAATAATAAAAACACATTCAGGATTTAAATTTCTTAATTAGCGTACTAATAATTATATAGTCATTAATCCAGTGATTCTCGTCGCTCGTGCTCCGATGGAATCGCGAGCCTCAGACGCACTCGTGCGTCACAAATAATTGCATTTTTTCGCAGGCTCCTTTCGGGGGCTCTGTCCACGCAATTTCCTCAATTCCAGACCCTTATAATTTATTTTTCCAAACGAAATGTCCCACAACGGGGTCGAAAGCGATCTCAATCGATTCTTTGATAGAAAATGCAACAAAAAAGTTTGCAAAAGTGCATGAAATAAAAAGAAAACGATTTATTTTGCTGGGTATAGAAAAAAAATCACTTCCGACCCTCTTGCGGTTCAGGATCAATGATTCCCTTAATTTTCTCAATATTTTGCTTCCTCGCTCGCTCGTGTATATAAAGAATTATCGTTTATTCTCAGAAGTAAGATTTTTTTGATTATTCATTCTTATTATCGTCGCTATTAGTATAAATGTTATTTTTTTAATCAGTATTCGTTATAAATGTTGCAGAGACGGGTCTCTCGATTTATCGCTTTCGCATCCACAACTGGAATTGCCGACGATTTTATCGGAAAATAAATTTCTCCCTTAATAACAAAAAAAATTGAAATATACATTTTTTCTTACCCATGAGACTTTTTTCTTTTTTAATCGGATTTTTTTTCATCCCGAAAAATTGACGAAATGCTGTAAAAAAAAAGAGTTTGATTTCGTGGCCAGTGGCGAGGGAGAGTCTCGAGCGAGCCCATCTCTGAGGGTGCACTGAAAATTCAATTTTGTCAAAAAACGTCGCGATATTTTGTTGAATACAGCCAACTAAATATTTTGGGATAATTTCAAAATTTTCGTTATTTCGACAATATTTTTCATTTGTAACGGAACTGTCAGCAAAATTTACGATTGGAATGACAAAAATTTACTTTCCGAAAACGATTTTCCAGAATGTTTTTTGCTGAAATGACAAAGTTTTCGTGATTTTTCGAAAAAAACGTTTAGTTGAACGTATCCAATAAAATATCCATCTTTTTCAACAAAATTTTCTTTTCAGTGTGGAGTATGATCGTGTGGCATTAGCACCGTTCGTCTTACAATTAGACGGTCGAGTTCAATGTATAAAAGTGACTCGAAGAGGGCAGTGCGAGGGTCGTGTCTGTGTAGATACGATTTATTTATTTTTCCTTCTTAAAGAGGGCGAAATAGTTGAGAGTTTTCATAGAGTATGAAACATGCGACATCTAAACATCGATTTGTATGAACAAATTTGTTTTTTTTTTTCAAATTCTTATGTATAATGTACTTTTTTTTATTTATTTGAGATTCTTCATATACTTTCTCGCGAAGTCACGTTTTTTTCTCGTTTGGCAGTGCGCGAATGAATACGTAATCTTCAAGGCTGCTTTTGGAATTTTAGTTCTTGGGCAGTGTGTGAGTTTTTTTCATTCTTTCAATATATTTTCTTCAGAAATTTCGTAATGGCGTTTGTAAATGTTGCTATAAGAGAATAGCTATATATAGAGTATGGTACTGCTATTTAAAATCCTATTTATGAATAGTTTACCACTTATTTTGTTATTATACGTGTGGTCCGCGTACTGTCCGTTTGCGCAATCGTCGTGTGTGCTCGCCGAAGGTCACATACGACAATGCAACTGCACACTCGTCATTCTCTCTCATTTCTCTCTCTCTCTCTCTCTCTCTCTCGCTCTCTCTTGGTTTTTGTTCCTCGGCGTCTGTCTCTCTCGCAGTCCGTCTTCGAGAGCTTTGCATTTGCAAAGTGGAACTCTCGTAGCGTTCGTTCTGCTTGCAAATACCCGAAGGATTTCGTAATCGAGGACAGAACGAGAGAGAGAAAGATGGAGAAAGACGAAGCAACGCTCTTAGCAAAAAGAGTTGCCATCGAGAATCGCGTCTCTTCGGGCAATAAAAAAACATTAACGGAATTCACAGGGGATCGAATTTTTGCATCTGTTTTTCGTAGGATTGACAAAAATAAAAAAACTCTCAATTGCCAACGTTTTTCCCGACCTTTGAGCCAATTTCTCCATAAATTTCGTATTTCTTCAAAAAATCAACGAAATTTCACAAGAAAAAATGTTAATTCGTATGCAAAAAATTAGAGTCTGACGAAAATTCAAACTTTCCAAAGTAAACGAAAAATCCGGAGAAACCAAAGATCGGAGCGAATAAAAATAAAAATCTCCGGATGAAATTTACGCCGATGCAAAGCTGGTCCACAGTCTCCAAGGCGCCGAGTCGTTTCCACCGACTCGACCGTGTGTCCCTGGCAAAAAATGACATCCAGCAGTTCTTTAATTCATAATTTTCATGCAAAACGATCTTTCGGACCTTCCTAAGCAAAAACCACCCTTAAACAACCCTGCGAAGTCTTTGAGCCGAGATTCGCATGGTTGCGAAGAACATCTAGAAAAATTGGGCGAGCGGACAGTGCGACGTTACCTTCAATTCCAGCACGTCGTTTGATTATGAATCAGACTTTGAAAAATGATTTTGGTAGTTATGCAGTTTGAGCAAGTGTCGAAATGTTAGAGATTTCCTCGAATTATGGTGAAAACACCATAATTTATGGGGATTATGGGAAATGTTTGCCTCCGCCCATAGAATATGCAAGTTTACATGGAATATAAGAAGTTTCCGAAGAAAAAAAAAATTTCCCACCATTTTTGGGAAAAGGCCTCAAACTACATAATTACCATGATGTTTATTACGATTTGATTGGATAGCGTTACTGAATTACGCGCGTATTGTTGCATTAACGATCCTCGGTCGTTTGTGGCAAATTCCAGGGTCATATTCGCTTGGAAACTATACATACAAATATATAAACACAAGGATGTATGTATGTGTATGTATTCGTAGATAGAATACGTGAAAAAGTGAGCGTATGTATATAAATGGACGTCTTATAAATATTCTTATCGCGGCTTTAGCTTCAATCCTTTCCTCGTGGGATATCCTCGAATTTTCTCGAGTACGCGAAGAGATGGGAGAAGCAGTGGATGGTCTTACCGCAGGGACTGTGTGTAGCACATTTTCCAAACTCTCGATCACGATTCACTTGTTCGTCTCTTTTTATCTCATTTTCCGTAGCTTTTTATTTTTCTCTTTTTTATCGTATATTTCGCCGTTACTATCCGCACAGTTTCTCTCACCCTTTGGACCGGAGCGCGCGGCACTCTCGCGAAGACGCAATTTATAAGCCACGTGCTGCCATTCCCAAAAGCTGCATCACAAACTCGACCATCGTACAGGCTGCGCCAACTCTCTCGTCGTTTTTCCAAATCGAGCTGAATAAAAAATGGCCCATTTCCACTCTAAGCGATCGCGCCATTCGTAACCATCTTCGCGCCCTATACGCGAGCAAAGAGCGTGTAATAAGCGAGCGATGCTGCAGATTTTCTTGCACCGCAGCTGCGAAACGCCACGCGCGCGACAAATGTCTTTTTTCTCGGAGTCAAAAATCGTGATAAGGGGATGAAATTTTCAGGGGATCACACACGTGATCGTGTTTTTCTTTGGGCAAAGGTTTTTCTGCACTTTGCATGGATTGTGAGGGAAACAAATCGGTCTGATGGCAAGAGCCCGCGTCGTAATCGAATGTACATGGCAATTTTTCGATCTACTTTTGGCTGCTTAAAAATCCTCCAACTTTTTAACCGCCTCCCTCGCGGGCTCTCTGCTCGCTTTTTCGCTTCCTTCAGATAAAACCTCCCAGCGCGTCGTGGAACTCCTGCAGATAAGCCAGAAGCTGAGGCATCGTTGGACGATCTCGCGATAAACCGAGCCAGCAAACAGCCATCACTGCGAAAAGCTCGTCCGGACATGGCCTCGGCTGCGCCAAACGATAACCGTCTCTCAGACACGCCATCATCTCGAATGGGTCCACCTCCACGTAAGGCTGCTGTCCCATCGTCACCAATTCCCACAGAAACACTCCGAACGACCACTTTAAACAGGAAACAATGAGCCACGTACAATTTTAGATAACAAACCGACCTTTTTGGCTCCCCGACGCTCCCTAATCATCAATTAATTTATCGTCAGTTACACGGAGCAAACGGATTCGTTTTGTTTAGTAAGAAATAAAATGTTTTTTGAAAATGTCCTATACGAAGGTTAAGAAGCAAAAGAATCGTGGCACCAATTGCAAAACAGCATAGTGTTTTTTAACACTTACAATTTTTCTTAGCATGAATTATAAACAGTTCTATATGAATGAGAAACAGTAATGCGCGCGATAATGAATTTCAGGTTAGTTTTCATGAACAATTTACTATGTCGATTAAGAATTCAGTTATGAGTGAGAATATCTCAAATTTTAAACGTCGACATAGTAAAATTCTATAATCCCAATATGAATATATATCGAACATGTGTGAAATTTTATCACACGTATTGTTTTGTTTACCATGACCATTGCGATTTTCTTCAATTGCTATGCTAAACTGTAAAATCGGTTTTAATCTGATGATTACGTTTTACTATGCTGTTTAGAAAGATTTGTCGCACTGCCATTCGAGATATTGCTGTAATTTCCGAACTGTCCTCAAAATACTATAATTTTCAACAATAAGTAACTGGATTCCTAGTATATTTCGTAATAATTTTCGACTTCGTTTTCTCCGTGTACAAATTCAAGGTTCTATAAGTTTCTTTCGATTTTTCGTTCCATTCTCACATCGAGCATCGTGTTTAATTCACTTCTAGCAAAAGAATGATTAAAAAAACTGAATATTAATCAATTAATTTCTCAATGGCCGGAAATTTGAGTTCTGAAATGTGTTTTTCGAAAAGATGATAAAAAAAACTCACGACATCGGTCGACGTGTTGTACTGATTGTGTTGAAGACTTTCCAAGGCCATCCAGCGAATGGGACGATTTTCATTGTCGCCAAGGCAATGATAATCCTGAGGGAAAATATCTCTGGCCAAAGCAGCATCGGCGAGTCTGATCCGGAAGCTGTTTGGCTCGATGAGACAATTCCTGGCAGCCACGTCCCTGAAAAATCATTGATGCAGCACGAAAATTCAATTTTTTCCTCGACTCGAAATTTTTGGGTCAGTGAAGAGCGAGGTTTTTTGATTTCGTTCATTTTTACCTGTGCAACAAACCCCGACCGTGAAGAAACGCTCCGGCCCGAGCGACCTGGACGCCGATGTTGACGAGATCTCTCGTCACCGGATGATGATTCCCGTCGGTAAGAAAGATCTTGAGGTTCAATTCGGTCGGTGCGCTCGCGTAAGCCAACAATGGACAGGGACTGTCAAGGCATGCAGCGACCAGAGACGCGATATTTGCGTGGACAAGACCAGCCAATTGGGAGCCTTCGACGACGAGCAAAGAGGCTTGATAGGCCGAGGCGACTTCTGCAATTTTATCATCACTTTTTCTCACTGATATCGATTTCTCAGTGAAATTCAATGAAAAAAACAAAATTCGATCGATCGAGCGATCTATTTATCGCTAGAGTTGCGTCTGTTGGACCGAAAGCTGATAGCAAACTTTCCTGCCTTACCCAAAGCCAATGCCCTGGCTCGATAAACCTCGTAAAAAGTTTATCGAGCTCAAAATTGCAACGAAAATGCCAAATGAAACTTTACCTGTCACAGTTTTTATGATGACTTCCTGTTCCCTTCCAGCAATGTTCAACGCCCCTTTGTAAACCCGCCCAAAAGTTCCTTCCTGGAGCAAACTTCGGCAATAGAGTGCCGATCTCGTGACAGCGAGTGCTCTGGCCTTGTCACAAGGATCGGTCGTCTGTAATCAAAGAAATAATGAAGCGCGTGAATCTTCGCATAAGAATTTGTCCTTTTTTTTCATCTGGGAAAAATTCTCGATTGGGCAGAGTCATTTGAATTATACCGGAAAACGTCTTCATTATTCGCTCGGATAAGTAACTCGAAGCAGAGAATTATAGAAAGTTTCCTTAAGGGAGGATTTTCCAGTGGAATCCACGTCGCGAGGGTCGTCCGCGTCGCGTGGAACAAGCTCAGCATAACGAAGGTAACGAAATACTTTGGCTTTCGGTGTTTCTGTGCCCATCCCCGTTTGTCATTAGTATCATACCGGAAAAATCCATAATAGCGTTATCATCGCGATGCTTAAGAAAGTCACGAGTCCCTCGGATAGGGAGCGAGGGACCGGGCGCGCGAGGGAGATCTGCATATCATGCTTTTCGCTTTTCTCTCTCGCGATTCTCGTTTGTCTCCCCCTTTGTCGCCTTGTAGCCCTCGGCAGCCATCACCGAGAGAGACTCTCTCTCGTTCTCTCATTCTCCAAGCCCTCGATCCTCTCGCACTCCGGATATCAATCCCTCTTTGTTCGCGGATGAATCCCCATTGACCCTCGTAGCGTTTCACTCGCGAGCTCCCCTCTCGCGCAGACCTGGCCATTCATTAATTTCAATTTTCCGGAGTTTTGCCTTTGGCCGCGTGCTCTACGGCTGCATCCCTTCGCGTTCCTCGTAGCCAGAGCACGCAGCAGCTCTTACTCTGCTGGCGCACACTAATACCTGATATACGTTGAGGCGAACGAGCATTATATATACAGAGGGATATATCGGTTCACGGTTGTGGCGAATAAAAACTCATTTCTCCTCGGGCTTTGGTGCGGCCCTTTGAAAAAATAAAACTACGCAAATATCGCGGGGACTCGGGAACGCATTAGCGTATGACCTCTCGCGCGTTATTCTCCGTTTTTTCTCTCCCTTTTGCCCACTATCTCGGCAGCAGTTTCGGGCGATGAATGACAGTGGAACGAGACGCGCGCGGCCAGCCAAAACGAAACACGAATAGCCGCGGATCGTTTGCGCAACGATATATTGGAATTAAGCAATGGGGGCGAAAAAGGGATGGAATAGATCGAATATTAATTCAACAGTGGAGAGGCTTTTTTCAAGCCTCGTCACGATATCAAGACCATTCGTGTGTGCATGTAGATTGGCTGATTGGTTGTTCAATTAACGTTTCCATTAGCCTTATGGAAACGTTCCAATCGCGAGGGCTAACGAGTTTTTCTTTCAATATTATTTATTCTTCCCAAAAATTCCCTCTACACATTTTTATTTATCGACTAATATAAATAAGTTGAAGCGCCTCGTGTACGTTCATTTTCCGAGTCTCGTTGCCACTTTTGAATGGCGATATTCGGTGGAAATTTTAAGTGCAGCCAAGAGTCGCGCACTCGATATTGCGAGGGGACGCGAAGAGCGAAACGAACCGCGAGAGTGCGGCAACGAGTGGACCGATATTGGAATCGGAAATTATTTACGTGCCCCGTACCCACGAGCTTGTTGCACGTGCTCATGTGTAATACATTTGGTACTTGATGGCAACGTTTCCCATACTCTCGCACCGATTCCCCCCCCCCCCCCTCTCGTTGTTCAACGTAAAATGCAAATACAGCAATTCCAAGCGGCTTATCGCCGAGCGCCAGTCTGTAATTATTAGAGACACCCTCGTTACAAACACTCGTGCGAGCTGATATAAACGTCATATCATATATGGGTCGTTCGATCTCCCTACCGCAAGCTCAAGCGTGTGATAACGGATTTTAGTGAAACGTTACAAAACGCGCGGTGAATCAAGTGGCTCGCGGCATACAATTAGAGCCTCGTCAAAACGTGGTCGACACGAGATTCACCTTGATCGTCGAATTGCGAACTTTTTTTTGTTATTTTTCGAGCAACAATTTGCACTGGGCTCATTCGCTTAAACGATTCCGTTAAAGCCTCAATGATGCGTGAGTAACGAGGATCCGTAATGAACCTTCCCATACCGACAAGTGTTTTAATTAAAAGTATACACACGCTCCGCCGATTGGTACACACGCACTCGCGGGCGTTTATATCCAAGAGAATTCGCAATGATCGATATTCGCTCGCGTTAATCAACAGAAAAACGAGAATCCCGCATCATGGCAAAAGCTGGAGAGACGGAAATTGAGGCTGCGATATTACGTGACGTCAGTCTCGTCAATTCCATGATCGCCATGGAAATTCGCAATTCTCGTCTACAAATTTCGCAATCCCCTCGTTCGAGTGTGCTCATAAAACATTTAAAAAGCACATCAGCAGCCCAAATTTTCATTCGTTCGCGTGTGTGGATAATTTAAGAATTGATGGAACGCGCGTCGACAAGTTCGAGGGATCGCGCTGGAAAATTCTGACGTTGAAAAACAAACAAATTTCGCGAAAAGTAAACATTAGTCCTGCGCATATTGCTTCATCCTGAACAAAAAAAAAAGGGCAAAGATTCAACCTCGTGAACTCGGGCGCCGAGGGGGACATTCTGGCCGGGATAATAAGTTTCGCAAGGCGATCTCAAGCGGATCGTTTTACACTGGAGTATTGTTTGTATAAGATGTTTTCCGGCAAGACTGCGGGGGTTGAAATTTTGTTCAGAGCCCGCGTGGACGAGGAGCTGAGAGAGCGAAAGATTCTCGGAGAGGACCATAGAGTGCAATGGAGGGAAAATATTATGGATAATGTATAGCCGTCTAAATAAACGATAAAGGCCGAGGAATAAACTGGAAGAGCTGCACGAGAGACGTGCCGGTTGAAAATTTCGATCGGATGATTAAAAACATCGCCAAGTACGATGAGTCTTTGGCGCGGGGTGCGGGCACGATTATTTACACACAAGAGGAAAACTGGACGGTCGTCCCGAGAGAGGGCGCTGCGTACGAGCTTCCGAAACGGCGTCTCTACAAACCTGCTCCAGCAGCAGGAGGAGAGGAGGCTGGAGAGGAAGGGGAGGAGAAAATGGGACATTGAAGGTTGAGGCGTACGCGTATACCCGGTAAATTGATCCAAGATCAAAGCCGAAACAATCACAGGACCACTTCCAACCACCCTTGTTGGTTCACCCCTCACTCTCTTATTCCCTCGCATCGTCTCTTTCACCTCTCTCTCTCTCTCTCTCATCGTTTTCCGTCTCCATTGGTTTCCCGCTCGTCGGAGATCCTCGCAAGCTCTTCCCATAGCTTCCTGCGCCGAGCTCCATTCTCTCTCGTCTCAGAAGCTCGCCCAGCAGATCGTCCACCCTCCTACGCCTTGTCCTCCTCCTCCTCCTCCCTCGACGTCTTCCACGCTGCTGCTGATACTCTCGTTTCATCGGCGATGCACGGCCAGGAGGGTTTGCTCGGGAAGAGAGGTAACCGCGTGTGTAACCCACCATCTCTATATCTCGATCTCGATCCGTCGTTTCTATCCTTCTCCGCCTCTTTCTCACTCGCTCATTCCTTTCTGCCCTACCGAAAGCTCTCGCTGCCAGCAAATTCGAGATCCACTTCATCCGACGCTCCCATAACCTCGCGGAATTGCTAGACGATCAGATACAGACGCAATGCTCGTTTCCCATACGTAAACCTCGATATTTATCCTCCAGTCTCGCTCTCTCGCTTCCTCCTCGCGATAAAATGAATATTCAAACGCCCAATCCCCTTTCTCAATTGCAATTTAAATTGCCTCGATCGTCCATTATGTCAATTGCCTGATCCTGAACGAATCACTCAAATTATCCGAAAATACACACGGAAAAAATATCCGACAAAAAAAACAGTTTAAATGGCTGGAGAAAAGTTTAAAGGCCAGACGCAATATTGCGCGAAACGATGATGATTTATAGATCCACGAGTTAACCATCCTCGAGGCCTCAATCCGCGGCGTGCTCTCGCGAGAGTAGAAAGGGGTTGCGAGGGAGTAAAAGTTTGTTCGTACAGAAAGCGTGAGTCGCTGGACCGCAAACTCGATAAAGTTTGAGATCTACACCAGAGGGAGTCGCGGCGCGGCATTGAGGAGGCATGGCCAGTCGGCCACGCGAGTTATCCCCCCATAGAACATTCCAATATATTTTATCTCCGTTTCTCAACCGGGGGTAGTTTTGTGCGCGCGGCCATTCGAGAGAGATCGAGGTGAAAAGGTACGATTGAGAAAAAGTAAATACAGAGAGCAGTCGATGGAGAAAGAGAGAGAGAGAGCGATGTAAAGTTCTCGTCTCGCGTGGTTTCCGCTTCCGGTTTGGTACATCGGAGAGGCTTGAAGGAGCAGCAAAGGAAAAGCATAAAGTTGAAAAGCGTAGGGAGAACCGAGAGGTAGAAAACGAGAAAAGAGGAGAAAGAACAATGTGAACAGGAGTGAAACGCGCGCGAGATGAGAAAAGTGATCGCGGCAAACGGGTCTATATGGCGTAGGACTCGAATAAACGTCAAGTGCTGTACCAGCTCCTATCTTTTTCCTTTTACTCTTTCTCCTCTCTTTCCGCTTCTATCGCAGCAAGCAAAATTGCTCGGTTACGGTGAAATCGGATTTTCCAAGACGCGACAACTCTCCTTCTCTCCTCTCTCTCTCTCTCTCTCTGGTATTTCTCGTATAACTCATAGCGATGGATACACACATTTCGCTACAGGAATACACGAGACCAGTATGTAGTTTTGTTCTCTCTGCGCAGTTGTTGCTGTGCCTGAGGCTTCCGTGTCTCGACTGCTTTCCTGTTTGCCTACAATTCCCTGCTCCGTCTCAGTCTCTCTCTCATTATCTCCTCGCCTCGCGCCTTCTCGTATTCCTCGCCAACTTGAACGCAAGATAACGTCTTTGAGTCTGTGATTTCAATGGAGCAGCCCAGAGAGAAGCAACGTGATGACAAGGACGATCTACCAAGTGAACACACTGTACACCGCAATGTTACAACAATACGTTATATAGAGTATACGTAAGACCTCAAGAGTACACAGTGTGTGTGTGTGTGGACCCGGCGTTCGGCACAGCAGCATGAAAAGCCAATTCTCTTGATGTCAAAGAGCATTACGTACAGCTTCTGTTTGTTTTTCAGTCCTACGTACGCGCGTTTCTACGCGATATCGTTTGACTATGCAATTACACGAAAGTTCGGGCGTGTTCCAGCAGCAGAGCATTGCAATTTCTCTTTGAGATCAATTATTCGACATGTCGTTGATATTTCTCTTTTGTTACATAAGGACGTCGCTCACGATCATCGCTGCGCTGAAATATTTCGCTTACGAAATTGTCCAATTACTGCAATATATCCCAATTAATCATTTTCCATGCACGTAACGCGCTATTACGATGTCATCTTTATGACGATGATCCATATTGTCGGATGCTGCATGTTTCCATGTTTTATGGTGTGGTGCAATGATTTATGGGGTGCGATGATGCGTTATGGCAAAAAATATGAATTCTTGCAGGAAATCGTTCGAATTTCTCGGTCCATGGGGAATTTGTCCACAGAGATATTTCGGTTATGGGATTTTTTCAGATTCGAGCATTTTAATCGACGTCAATATTCGTTCGTGGGCAATTTTGGAATAGTTTTTTTTTTTATTTTTGGGTTTTTGTCAGAATTTTTTTTCTCTTTTGCATTCCACTGGACAGTCGGACAAGGTCAGCATCTTCACGTGTGTCGGACACGCAGATTATTCATACATGCAGCCGGGATTATGGGTCGAAACGTTGTTCGTCTCGGGGAGAGCTACAGGAACTTGGATTTGCATCTCGCTTGGCGTGCAGCGAAAGCTCCGACAAGATTCCCTCGACACCCTTTGAACACCTCAATTGTACTGTTGTGTTGGCTCGAGCCAAACATTTGCCCTAGACCACACCTTGTTCACTTTTGTTCCATGGTCTTCCGGGTCTTTATGCGTCCCTCTACGTCCGCTGCGCAAACAAACACACGCGCAGCACGCGCGTTTAGCAACACGAAGACGAGACGTTGATTGCAGCTCATATTCTCGCCAAAAGCGTTGCCTCGGAACGTGCTTTGCCGACCTCGGAAATTCAACTTCCAGAACATACTCGGATATGCGGCTGGGCTCACAGATAGCAATATATTTTTATGAACGCTGAAGAAAACGCTGCCTGCGGGGAAAAATAAACGGGCGGCACTTGCACGGTCTAAGTACCGCTAGAGCTTTTTGTACTCTCGACCAGATGACTCTGGATCTTGCGTGAAACGTGTGCCGCGGCGATCCTTTTGTGAATTCCACTCAACGGAGCAGTTTGGATTATTTTTACCGCGTTGCTGATTTTTTTTCAGGGTCATCGATTCAAAAACACGCGCTCGCAGAAACTCTTCGATTTCATTGCCTTACGAAAAAAGAAACGTCGCCCGAACGCGTCAGAGTTCACGTTCGCCATTCCCTTTGCTCTCCGCGAAACAATTATTCGTCCAAGAGAATTCTCCTTTTAAATAAGTTACTTATTATTACGCTAAAGTGAATAATCAAGTTACTCACGTGACTGACTTGAGTGACATTACTCGCGGCGTAGTAACTCGCTCGGGATCCGCAGGGCCTCGAGTACAGAGGCTCAAGGTCGGCGATGGTTGCGTAACTTCCGGAATTGGCGCTCCCCGGCCTCGGGTCAACTCTGACCAGGACCGAACTTCCGGTCAGACCGCCGGTCCCCGCTGCCGAGTAACTGCAACAAGGTAGCGTCTTCCTGTAAACACGCGAGACAACTTTTACGTTCCAGTTTTTCCGTCTCCAAAGACCGCCCATTTCCTAAATATTGAAATATCCTCATCGTCAAGATCCGACAGACACGCAATAAAAATCGTTCGCAAGTGCGTATGATGTTTGCAAATTTATCTCGAGACAACCGAAGGGTGCAAATCCCCTTTTAACGTCTCCGATCCATTGAATAACGCGGAGGCTCGGTCCATACATTATTCTCAGGATTCCATAAGAAAGAGAGAACGAGTTTTCCCTCTATTCCATACAGTGACGTACACCATGTAATCCAAAACGATTTGCATAGAGCCTAAAGGCACGAAATCGCCGATATAGTCGCGAACAAATTTCTCCCTCCCTCTCCTTTTACTCTCGCTTTCACTATCTCTGTATCAAACAATCTGCATATAGTTATCTCGTTCTTGTTCAACTTGGTACCCTCGGATTGAGCGTCTATCGCCATTGTCCTCAAAGTAACTCTCGACTAGGGCAGAAGTACATTATACTAAGTGAATCTTTACTGGCATTAGCACGAGCAGAGGAGTGAGTTGAGTGGATGATAATGAGATGCCTCTCTCGCAAGCTCGCTGATCCTTAATATCAATTCGCTGCAAAAATCGAATATAAATCGCGAAATTTGACGCGCGCGTTGTTTGTTCGTCGAAATATTTAAAATACAGTCACGTTTCCTTGCGTGATGAATCGCTTTTCCAACTCGGAGCTATGCACGGACTTGAAATATTGTTCAACGATCTCCGGACGATAAAACAGCCATATGCGCCGTTAAATTCTTCAATTTTTATCCATTTTTCTCACTCGCGAAATGACCTTTTCGTCCTGCAGCGAAAGAGTCTCCGAAGGGTGCGCGAGTCTAGAGTTTCGATGCTCGTGGCATTGAGAAAAAACGAACCAATTTCGAGGCGAGATAGGGCGAATATTGAGGAGTCGCTAAAATATCCGAAGGGCTCCAGCCATATCTGTTGTCGAGGATATCGAGAGAAAATACATTCCAATCGATTCGTCGCATCACACGTCAGCCAGTTCTTTGCAAAACGTCGTTCATGGATAAAACATCAAAAGACATTTCTAAAGGATTTTCCTTTCGATAAATACGAATAAATGCCGCAACTTGTGATTTATCGTCGAATTTCGTACAAGTATTGACCGGAATTAACAAAATGGACACTTATTTTTTCTTCGTCCCTGAGGTCTCGAGTTAATGATTTCTTTCCGTGTATGGACCGAATCCCAAAGGCCAGCCTGAAATATAGCGCGTTCTCTCATCATGAGAATCAAGCCAGAGCCAGAGAACGGCTAATATTTCCCGAGAGAGACAATCGTCCCGTTTCCCAAAGTCTTTTGGTCTCGAGTCCTGTGTCTGCCAGAATATACACATCGAAGAAATATACGGAAGACTTTTTCAAGACTCCTGTAAGCGAAACTCATCCTTTTTGTCTCCTTTTTTCCTGCAGAACTGAGTCTCTTTCTCTTGACTACACCACGCGAAGGACATTCGCGTGCTGCTGGTTTTATATCCGGAGCCGAGAAGCCTGCAAGCCACCCTGGGAAGCAGAGTTTTCCTTCTCCCAGAGACGAAAATCCTCCAACAGGAGCGCGAGCGTGTAATAAAATGTCGGGAGCAATGCCAAGCAACCGACAGATCACCCGGCTTATTGAAAGGATATTTCATTCGGGCTTTCGTGTACAGTGAGGGGCAACTTTCAAACCAAAGCTGAGCTGCACGACGTGGGAGAGAAAAGGAGCGAAAAGAGGGCAAAAGCGAAAGAAGCTACTGCGAAAATATCTCCGGCGCTTATGTGACGAATTTCCCTACGGATGTACCGCGGGGCTCCCGCCAACATTCGAGTCTTTTCTCCATTTTTTTTTTATTACTGCCTCAACATACGCTCGCCATGTAAAAGTGGCAGAACCGCAAGTTCCTGCTTCATTTCCCTTTGCCGCTCGCCCCGCCAAAACTCGTCAGGCGAAAGCTATTCTTGTTCTCCGCGCCATCGATTTTGGCCACTTTCTCTCCCCACGAGATCGGAAAGCCCGTCAGAAATGTCTTTACACGCTGAACTCGTGGTCAAAGGGTCATCCACAGAGAAAAAAGCATTCATAGGGCTCGCCGATCAATCGGTCCAGCAGCGAAGACTCGAAAAATATCTCGAAGCTAAAGTTTTCATCGTTTTTTATTTCGTAATTATGCAGTTCGGAGGCTTTTCCGAAAAACGATGCGCAAACATTTTTTTTAATTCGAAAACTCGCTCTCATTGCACCATAGAAATTCCATGGGGGAGGCTAAAATTTCCCATAAATTATGGTGTTTTCAAGTTTTCAAAAATACTCCAATATTTTGACTTTCGGACTTTGAAAACTTGAAAATGCCATAATTTATGGGGGTTCATGGGAAATTTTAGCCTCCCCGTGGATGAAAATCGTTCGTTATGATACAATCAGCTGAGGAAAACAAAAATTTGCCCATTATTTTTGGGAAAAGCGCACTGAAAATGTTGTCAAAAAACGCCGATATTTCGTTGAATACAGCGAACTAAATATTTTGGGATAATTTCAAAATTTTCGTTATTTCGACAATATTTTTCATTTGTAACGGAATTGTCAGCAAAATTCACGATTGGAATGACAAAAATTTACTTTCCGAAAAGATTTTCCGGAATGTTTTTTGCTGAAATGACAAAATTTCTGTGATTTTTCGAAAAAACGTTTAGTTGAACGTATCCAACAAAATATCGATCTTTTTCAACAAAATTTTATTTTCAGTGCGCCGAAAGTGCATGATTACCTTTTTTTGTTAGTATGGAGCAGGATTTTTTCACTTACTGGGATTCCTGGACTCGAGCTTTGCTGTTTCTTATGTACAGAGCACTCGCCACACTCCCTACGACCAGGATAAGTGCGCAGGCACACGTGGCAGCTACGTAGAGGGCTCCGGTGCCATTAACGAGAGGACCAGCTTCCAGGCGGACCGAATCGTTTCTGGGAGGTGTCTGGACTCCTGAAACAATAAAAATCACGTATTTGTCAAGCCCAGAAGCCAAAATTGTGCTTTTATTTCGTTGCGGGAATATTATCGTATTCCAAGGTCGAGAATACGAGATTTTACAAACTTTACGTTTGATTTTCGGACGGACGCGAGTCAGCAGAATCGATTTTACTGCGTGCGGCTCTCGCTGCTTTCCTGCGGCAAACGATCGAGGTGCGAAAGCGTTAGAGAGTGTTTCTTTGCTCGTCTAGTCGTTGGAGAGTTCGATTACCAGAGAAACGAGCTGGAACCGGAAGAGGGTGAGCTCGAAGGACCGACGAGAGGAAACCGCAGTCACAAGGGCAAAAAGGGATTTTGCTCTTGTGCAACCAGGCGCTGTGATCGACTCTCGTCTCGTCGTCGGGACGCGACTTTGTTCACCGGCACCGCAAAGAGAGTCAGAGAGTCCCGTTGGGAAATTCAAGCATTTTTTCCTTTTATTTCTATTTTTTTACCCCCATATAAATTTTTATTAACGAGACAGTCGAGCGGCGAGAGTTTCGTCTTCCTGTCTCGCTACTGATTCGTCTCATCAGCGCGCATTTCCCTTGCCACAACGACTTTTTTCTTTTTCTCGTCCATTCCCCGACTGTCCGTCATGCTGAGTTTCCTCTGCCAGAAAAATCATCCATTTTGTTCACATATCGGGTCAATCTGACCCGAGGCCTTTTTCAAATCGTCGCATTTCGCTAAAAATGCATTTTTCGTTTTCTTTTTGTTCGAGCGACGTTTTTTAAAATGCCAAAACGTTCGTTGCCATTAAAATGAACCAGCGAATCGGTGAGAGCGAATTTTCGGGGTCAAAATGACCCAGTGTGTACTCGAAGGGGTAAAATTCAGAAATTGTCTCTCGGATCTTGCCCACCGAATGGAAAAACTCAGTAGTTGATGTTCGCGAGTAAGAATGGAAAGGAAACAAGTCAGGGGAGTTGATTCTGGACCGGAAGATGAAGAAGGCAATGGGAACACAAAGCCTGCACAGAGGTCAAGTTTACTCGGAGTTTGATGAGGCGTACGGTTGCTGGTAAAAAACTATAGTCACCTGACTGCAAGACGAAGTGTAGAAAAACAAAAGACAGTTAAATAAATCGTCGGGGAGGTTTTTTCGCTCTGGCTCGCCGGAAACTCTCGAGCATGAAGCGTACGCGAAAGCATTCGGTTGGGGAGGCTTGTTATTTTGTTTATTTACGTCGAGCTTCCATCCGAAAGCCTCGGAAAAGAAGTTGCAACGCGGAGTTCCGTTGTCTGTGCACAATGTAAAGTTCCTTTTGCCCGGAAGCCTCTCTGCTCGGCTCTTGGTTTTTCTCACGACGTTTCTTTATCTTGCTCACTCGCGCGTCGGGAGTTTCATGTTCTTGTTCGAAATATCCGTGTCTCTGGACAAATCTTACCTTGGAAACGCGAGATGCTGCTGTTTCTCCTCGCCTATACAACTTGCATCAACTTGGAAAAGGAAATTGTGAAGAAACAGCCCGCGCCCTCGTCCTGCTCGCGCGCCATCCTTTCCGACTTTTCTCTTTTTCCTTTGCTATGAATTTTGTTCTGCACGTGCAACGAAAAGCTTCCAGCGAGCCAAACATTCGGGCCACAAAGTTTATTCGAAACTGTGCCATCGGGTGTTACAATCGCCAAATTCCAATATCTCCAATTCCGAGACTAGTTTTCGATGTTTCAGAGCCAAGTTTCTCAGATTCGCTCATGAACTTGTGCGAATAATCAGTGCAAAAGCGTCAGCCACGTTTTTCACATACGAGCAGAGACACTGAGATCGTCCAATCGCATTTTACGATCCGTCGTTTGTACTTTCCCGGAAAAATCCTCCGTCTATTCCATCGGACGAGCATGCAGCGCGGCGTTGGACGCGGTCGAGAAGAAAATGTCGTGAAGAAAATACACCGAGAGGTTACGACGACGATGGAGATTCCATCTTTGCTCGCCTTTAAATTGGACTCCCGAACGATATGTGCAAACTCGATGGCTCGTGTTTTCGGGCCAGACCTTCGTATACGTGACCGAGCTCGCTCTCGTTCCTAGAATTTAAAAATACTAGACACGGTCATGTACCACTTCGTGATCTCATCTCATTGCGGAACACGAACTCCACGGGGAGAAAACACACGTGTTCAACGCAATCTCCCGGTCTTGAGTGTCGTCATTTTTCACCAAAGTATCTTTACTCGATAATACGTCGCAGAATATTATCCACAATAAGGCGCGGGAGCATGATAAACGAGGTCGGATCGTTTAGATGTTGGGACGCTCGTCTGAATGGCAATTCTACGGCAAGTTTCCCCATCGCGGCGACATCCATTTTTTTCCTAAGCAACTTGTCATCATCGCGAAAGAATTTCAAAAGTTTCTTCCACGTCGATGTAAAAGGCGAATGAATCTTATCAGAATCCGGAGCGTGATAAGGTTCGACACTTTTCCACTGTGATTCGAATGGAGACCGAGAAGTCACGGAGGCGTTAAGGTCGGTTCATTTATATAAGACCACGCGGAGAGGTCGAGAAGGGGTTTTGTCATGAAAACTGTCTGGGAGGCTGAGTTCATGACCCAAGTTGAGACGGAGCGTAGGGGGGTTTACGCGGTGACCGGTCAACCACGATCAAACAGTCGCTAACCGAGATTTACGCCGGTCCGGAATTAAGTCCAGCGGATTTGGGGATTAACGGTCATAGTGTCCAACCGAAGGAAGACCGAGTGAGTGCTCTGGCATTATACTCGGGGCGCGGTGAAGCTCCGCAGTGGAGAAAAGCTGAATTTTCCAATCCTTGGAAATCTCGTTATCGCTTTTCCCTCTTTTTATTCCGAGACGATGGAACCTCGAGGTAATTTTCACTCTTTCATCAAGGGAAATGGCACCGGAAAATCAGAAGGCCGCGCGTTTCGAGGTTTCATTCCTTTTTTTCCCTCCGCTCGCCTCTTGCTTCGTGTTTGCTCGGAGTCTGGCCTATCGAGTGCATAATGACGAAGAGCAGACGAAAGTTGAGACGTCGTTGGACGTTTGGGCTGGAGGTCTCGCTCTCAGGACGATCCTTGATCTCCGAGCGACATAAATTCGCTCTCTTGATCTTGATTCTCGTTGGCTTCGCGAAAAGTCGGAAATCCCTTTCATTAAATCCCAGGCTCGCTCCTCTCAATCGAAATCGTTGCCACGAACGACCAAGACCAAGACGCCGACGACGACGACGACGATGAGATTCAATTTTGCTTCCGGCAGATTGCTTTTCCCTGTTCCTTCTCGTCCTGTAACTGGATACTGAATCCTCGCTTCTGTCAACACTAGTTCTCAGTTTCCATCATGGACAGTGAATAAGAAGCAAAGGCGAGGGCTCCTCAGTACACCAGAGAGCAAAAGGGCCTCGAGACGCGAAGCATCATTTTGCTCTTAGACTGCGAGACTAAATCCATTTCATCTTCGTGTCATGAAGGATGAGTGAAAATAATGAAAGCAGTTGTTGGCCAAGCATATCTATAGCATTCGCGTAAACGATGCTTTTACCATTAGCGCGAGACGTTCCACGTGCCGATTGTCTTGGAAAATATCTGCCCCGAGTTCTCGCGAACGATCATTGTATGACTCATGATCCTTCGAACATCCTCCCGCACAAAAAGATGCTTTTTCGAGAGGCTTTTTCATACTCTCCGACGACGATAAAGTGGATCACATTACAGGCATTGCCTACATTCTTGGCGTAATCGGATTCAGGGTCAATTATGGGCCTGATTAGACGGAGGGTAAGACTTAACAAGCTCTATCCTGACATCGAATTATCCACGGGTCTGCTTGACCCAGCTACGCCTTCGCCAACGTCCCCTGCATCCTCCCCATAAGCTTCTGTACATTTTACCATGACGTCGCTATACTCTGCGACCACGTAGACGTTCTTGCCAACATGATCCTCGATACCGACACCGACACGATAACCCTGAATCGTTACGCGGTCATTATCGCTCCACATATTATATTATCCTTCCTCCCTCAACGTCCCCGAACTCTGCCAGACTCTCCATTTCCCTTGTCGTATCGCGCTTGACCACTCCACAGATTATGGGATAGATTTAATTAACCAATATCGAATAACCCAACAAAATTACCATCATGTACTCCACCAGATCATCGCATCAGATTTCAACGCATCACCACCATCTAAAGTCGCCAATAATCTCATCCCTCCGCCACCATGCAAACCCCTTCGTAGACACAAATGGGTCTGCGATGTCCGTTCAGCGAATAAATAAAGATTTTTTAAATTTTATTATTTATTTCATTATTTTTATTGTTTTTATTTTATTGAATTTATTTTTTATTTTATATTATTTATTTTATTTTTATCTTTATTGATAATAAAGAATTTTTTTGCATTTTTCGAACGAATCTGGATACGATGAAAATCGACACGACGCCACAGACCCATGTGTGTCTAGGAAGGTGCCCTAACCGTAGAATGTCTGCGGAGGGTTTATAGAAATATTAAAAATTCCACGTCGTGACACTTTTTGGAAAATGAATCGAATTTTGAGGTTCGGGAATTTCTTTTTTAGAATCATTTCGACGAAAAATTTGGAATTTGGAAATTTGGAACAATTTTTTCGACCAATCGACCAGATCGCGATGTGATTATGGTTTAGGAAAATTTTGAATACCTTTGAGACATATTTTATTTCTCTTGAAAACGAGAACCGTGTCGTTGTATCTCGTTCCAAGGGGTGCAGACACGTTGAGCCTCAAGGTCATCGGTATTTCGGCACTGACGAGTCCCGAGCACGGCAGTCTGATCCTGAACACTTGGAGGGTCACCGGAACTTCGCCCTTGGCTGAGACATTGACCCGGGGCCGTAAGAGGGCCATGGACTCGACGCTGCCACCATGAACGCCGATGACGTCATAATCCAGTTCCATAGAATACTGCAACTGAGAAAAAAACGAAGTGTGAGGAGTGGAATTTTATATTCCGGGTTTACGCGACATTTTCGAAAGAATTTCGTCGATTTATTTCGTTGTCTTGAGACTCTGCATGGAAAAGCAACGTCCAGGAGTATTTTTCGAGGTTTTTTCTTTTTAATGTCATTTAAATATTACCAACGAGCACGTGAACATTCGAGCAAGCACGTGTAAAAAGTTTTTTCAGGCTTTTTTCCAACCGCCAGAATTTTTCTCTTTCCGCAAACCTTTTTATCCCCCAGCATTATTTTTTACTTGCATTCTCGCTCAGCCTACACATGGGCTCTTCACCCATTGGCCGATTGCTCGAGAGTTTTACGACCGCGTATCGCACCGACAATTCCGCGTCGCTTTTGAATTCACCCCCCACCCCCTGCGCGCCCTCCACACTCCCGGAGGAGTCGACGATCGGCAATCACACGGAATCCCACAAGAGAGACTCAGCTGTGAGACAAAGAACGAAAGAAAACCGCGATACAGCGTTTAGGCACGCCACAAGTTTTACGATGTTACATAAATAATTGGCTTAGTGCTTCGTGATGCGATGTCAACCAGCACAAACCCCCTCCCCCCCCCCTCTCTCGCTCTCTTTCTGTTTCTCTCTCACTCGCGGACTTTCAACCCTCCGCGATGACCTCTGCTCTGAACCACCTTCCCCGTATCGTCCAATGACAGTCTGAGCAGTTGCTTTCTAGACCTCGCTAAGGTCCGTGTAATCGCTCTTGCCTCTCGGTTTGTAGCGTGACACCTGGACGCTCTTGTTTCCCCTTTCCACTCTACGAAAACCTCACACGAAACCTCGTCCCTCTCTCGCAATAACTTGCACCCTCTTTCTCTGTTTTTCACGCTGGCTCATACGCAACGCGTCACAAAGCAGCACAATGTGTCTTTTTTGCAATGCCGCAAACAGTATCGCAGTAACGGTCATGGAGCTGAAGTTTGCAACGTTGGAATGCACCGAAATTTATTTGATTTTGTTGCTGATTCATGCAATTTTCAATGTCATCGATCATTCCATCATCGCGATTACATTTTCCATTTAAATAATTATTTTTGCCAACGATAAAAAACCAATTTCGTTGCATTCCAACGATGCAAACTTCAGAGTCATGTAACGGTCAACGATCCAGTGACAGTAACAAAAACGCCCACGTTAATCGCCTTATTCGCCCAAACCTAACGAGGGCCTGTTCAGGTCCAGATTATCGTGTCTCGCCCACGTCCGATCGAACAGAAAATCGCAGCAATCGTCCGGAGCCATTGGAATCGATTGAGGGCGATATTAATAAATCGAAGGGGCAATAAAGTTTGTTGCAATTGCCAAAAACATCAAGTTTGGATGAAAACGGACGAGCTGAAACAACTGCGCGCGTAAATAATGTGTCGAGAGTTTAAATTATGGTTCTTTTAGTGTCTCGCCTGTCTCCTGCTGTCGTATAAACTCCCATGCTCCGGATGAGAGTCTCCGAGACAGTTCGAAAATGTATGTTTCCCTCCGCGAGCTTTCTCCTTCCGTACACAAGTTGCTCCCTCCCTCAACTTCCTCCTCTTGTGTCAACTCCGTGGCACAGACTCTCGCCAAGGTTTCTCGGGCATCGAAGAGAGAAAGAAATCCGTTGTAAAAATAAATGTCGAAAATACAAGCAAAAGGAAGTGAATTCGCGGTGTGGAAAGGGTGGAAAACACGAGAGAGGCCGTTCGCGTCTCTCCAGCTATCGCGTTGCGTGATTCCAGCTTTAAGCACAAACCAATCGATTTATCTGAGCTCTGGCGAACACACCGGAAAGAGTCGAGCCTGAAAATCTATCGGAAAGGCTCGGGGAAATGAAACGAACAAGCGAATCGCTACGGCATCGAGTGCTTTTCTGCAGCTGCAAGCGAGTTTGCTTAATATCTTCTCTTCGCTTTCCAGTAATAGCGTAAAAATGTTTGCTCAAGGAGCGAGCGAGCTCTCGCTACTTTCTAACCATCTCCCCCCCCCCCTCCCCCCCTCGAATATTATACACCGCCGTTTTACTCCATTTCCTCCTATACTCCATCCGAACTTTGCTTGCTGCTGCAACCTCCTTCGGGCAAACCCCCGAAAACTCTTGCCTCCTTCCATCCCGTCAAACCCCCAACCACTAACCATTTTTTTTACGGCCCTGTGTGCCGAACAAACTTTTCATTAGCTTCGCAAAAATGCTCTCTAACCGTTAAACAATATGTACATTCTTATTATCGGTTAAATTATTATGCAGCCTGAAATAACGAGCTCGCATGCAAAGTTGAGCAGAAAAACGTTTTTTCATTAATAATTTTCTTTATTGATCTAATTTGGTCGATTTAAATTTTTCGAACATTGTCTCCGAGGTTTCCATATTAATTTACAGGATCGAGTATTGTTTTATTTCGCATAAAGTTTCAGGATTTTGCATTTGCCTTTGGGCGGTAATTGAAAGAAAAAAAAATTGTTGCAGTTTTTCTATGGAAATTCGTAATTGAAATCGGTCCATGGAATTTCGTTCATTATCGGCGAGTCAAATGACACAAAGCGCGACATTTTTCTCGAGAGTTTTCGGACTTGAATGCGTATAAAAAATATTGTGGAATTTGGGAGGATTTGAAGCATGTCAGGAAAGAAGAGCGAGGACAACAATAAAGGTTGGAAAAATTGGGAACGTGTAACAGGAGTGCCGTTTGGTTGTGGCACTTGTATTGGGGGAGTGCATTTGATCTCTCTGCGGTACAGCAATCGCGGCTGTGATGGCGTCGAGGGATGAGAAATAAAATAAAAACGGTTGGAGAGTTCTCGGTCGTCAAACCAATGTCATATGATAGTAGTGGAAGCCGACAGTCGCGGGGCCGTTGTATAAAAAGAGGGCAAAGGTCTTGAAGGGTTTTCTCTTTCTCCTTGTGTCCTTGGCTCGCGCAATAACAAAATGCCATTGGGTTTTTCGCTTCCTTCTGCTTTTTTTTTCTTCCAAAGCCTCGAGCGTTTCCACCACTTCCTCCTTCGGCTTTTCTCGCTTCCATCCTTTCAGCATTAACGTTCTCTCGCCTGATGCTGGCGAATCTCTACGTACACCAGCTCGCCCTTGCCCACGAGAGAAACAGAGAGAGAGAAGAAAAGCTCGAGCATAGTCTGGGGCAGAACGGAATGAAAGTTACGAGTTTACGCTTTGATTTCATTCCGCGAATCCCCTCCGCGTCGCACCCTCTCGCAGCAGCTCATCGTGATCCGTCTCTCAGCATCCTTCACTTGCTCCACCAAACTTTCAGTGTCGCTTCTTCTCTCTGCTCCCGCATCGAGAAGACCAAACGAAAGAGAGAGAGCCCCCGATCTCCCACACAGTTAGACACCAAGCCAGATTTCCACTGTGGTAGCCGTTAGACAGAAATTAAATCGAATCGCGTCTTTGACAGAAACGGGCTAAGGGATGAGAGCAAAGGAAATCGGAATCTCGTACAACCGATGAGAGAATTCCACGGTGAATACACCACGGACTGCCTTCGGTATTTTTCTATATAAATTGGATTAACGATCTTTCGTAATCCGTCGGTTTTGCAACGTTTTCCTGGATTTTTAATCCACGAACTAATTACCATCAAGAGCAATTAACACAGAGAAATTATAAATTTCCACAATTTGCTGCAATCTCGAAGAAATTCTGGAAAATAATCGAATTAAGGGCCCTTGACCAATTAAAATTGAATAAAATCTTTCATAATTATAAATTCTGGGAAAAAACTCCGTTTTCATCCAAACGCGAATTATTCGCAATTTCTTTTTCGATGCCAAACCACGCTCTGGTATTTTTTCTACAACGGACTTTGGATTAACGATCTTTCGTGATCCGTCGGTTTCGCAACGTTTTCCTGGATTTTTAATCCACGAACTAATTACCATCAAGAGCAATTAACACAGAGAAATTATAAATTTCCACAATTTGCTGCAATCTCGAAGAAATTCTGGAAAATAATCGAATTAAGGGCCCTTGACCAATTAAAATTGAATAAAATCTTTCATAATTATAAATTCTGGGAAAAAACTCCGTTTTCATCCAAACGCGAATTATTCGCAATTTCTTTTTCGATGCCAAACCACGCTCTGGTATTTTTTCTACAACGGACTTTAGATTAACGATCTTTCGTGATGCATCGGTTTCGTAACATTAGCCTGGATTTTTAATATGCACGAATTTATAATTGAAAGCAATTAACACGGAGAAATTTTCATAATTTGCTCCGATCACGAAGAAATTCTCGAAAATAATCGAATTAAGGGCTCGCAATCAGTTGAAATATAATAAAATCGTCTGTAATTATAAATTCTGGGAGGAGAATTCTCTCTAGAATATTTTAATCAGGACTAATCCCTTGATTGGCTCTCGATTAACGATAATTATTCGCAGTTTTTATTTTTACGATGCCAAAATAATGGGATTATATGATGGATGATTACGAAAACGTTGTTACGAAATATTTAAATTGGCTCTGCGATGGATTTTTTTCGTCAGTAACGAAGAGTGAGTCCGGGACAGGTCCGTCTCGTGACATTGTCAATGAAGTGGAGCTTATTTGGTCGTATACATCGGAACTGGAATCGCGTGACGAGCTCGAACGAATTAAAGGAACAAAACTCTCGAAGCTTCGAGCTCAGTTCGTGCGCTGCGCGATGGAATCCTCAATAGAAAAGCTCCTTAGAGACACGCGAGCGAACAAGCCGGCTCGAGGTTCCTTTCCTCCGGTTTCTCCTCACGTTGCCCATGACCCGCGAGCTCCCACGAGCGACGGTAATATTTCAATCAAATATTTAACCGTTAATGGTCTTACGTACCACGCCAGAGTGAGCTTGAAAGGGTTCTCGTTTGTCGCAAAACTCCTCCATGGTGAGTTTGAGTCTCCTTCGTATACTTGGTATATGAAACACGTTTTATCGGGCTGCAAAGCGCCACTTTCGATCCTGCTATGAATTAATCACGTTTATCGTTAGCTCGTGTTCGGTTTTTTTGTCGTCGCGACAACGATCTCTCGAGAAGAATGACTGAGAGGTAAGAAAATCCAGAAAAGTGAAGAACGAACTCAAATCCTCGGAAAAAAAAAGAAACGCCGCGTGAAAAACGATGGAAATTGTTCGAAAATCATAATCTGCTGCCATTCTGCATTTTCGCTACGTCAGCATCTCAGATATTCATCAATTTTCTCGTTCTCAAGCATCGCATCAAAAGGAACGTGTAAATTTGAAGGAAAACATATATTCTTGAGAATTTGGTGTCTCACACGCGATAATAAGGTTGAAGGGAAGATTGAGAACCCTAGAAACGAACTTGAGCGTTCGCGTCGTTTTAACGAGCGCTTTTAACGGTTTAATTATTAGCTCGACTGTACTCAAGAGACATAAGGGCTGTTTGCACCCTCGGCGTTAACGCAATACGCTTGAGCAACCCTGTGCTCTTGAGGCGTATACACGCGTTCGTATATAAGAGTATAATACACAGAGATAATGCACACATGCACAGCCGCAGGCGTGTCGAGGAGTATGTTGCCTGGAAATGTAGTGAACGGTCCGGAGGATGCGGGAATCCGGGACAGATGCGAGAGTAGCGGCTCGCGAGCAACTCTCCACGAGGCATTCTCCTCGTTTTCTGCAAATGTTTCATCTATCCAGGACTCGGGTTGAAACTATACAGCAGCAGTCTCTACGAGAACGCGTTGTGTCTGTCTGGCTCTCGCTTCGTTTTCTCTCCGCATCCTCGTCCTGCTCTTCCCGTTCATCTAACATCCGTTATCCGTCTCTCTCGTCAGTCCATTCTCGTCTGACGGGCAAACGAGCTCGCTCGCTCTCGAGGCGCGCGGAGTCACGCGTATTATACATATGCAATTCTCATTCCCATTTCTCTCTCGTATACGTCCTTTGGGAAACCTTTGGTTAACTTGAACGAAGGAAATATATACGCGGATCCATGATATGTCTCCGTCAGTCTTGCCTCTCCTACGTCCTTCTCGTGACGCTCATTTCGTCTGCCTTCTTCCATATATATCGCGTCTCTCTTTTCATTTCCCTGCACCTCTTTCTCTCTCTCTCTCTTCGTCCACCTTCACATTTCTCTCCACCTCTTTGTGGCTCCGAGTCTGTTAATACGCGACAATCGTGCAGACACCGTTACTCTCTCGAGGAGCCGAATGAACGCTCCAACAAACCCCGTTCGCGATAAGCAGTAAGCTGTCGCCCCAAAACCCTACACGACCCACACACGTCTCTATATATTCCACGTCTGCGCCCTTGTGTTTGTACCTTCTCGCATATGTACACGTGGCTGCGTGTCTGCCATGGCTTGAGTGTGTGTGCAGATTGAAGAGAAGCATACATAAGTACCCGCTATCAGGAATGCCAGTCCCAGAGACCCTTCGCGAGCCTCCATGCAGCAGAGACACTTGGAATTATAATCGACAGAAATATTCGCTCTGTAACTAACGTTTCTATGAATCTTTCATCCGTATGAAATTTTTTTCATTATTTCTTCGTTGGATCCTCAAGGTCGTCCCTTTCGTCAAGGATTCATTGCTTTAGGGTGTAAATTCTGACGCGTGACGTTGTGAACAGCAAAATTTACCTCTCGTTCACGAATCATCGTCTCAACTGTCGCCACGCGGATCCAATTAAGATTTCGAGACTTTAAGATGCGCAGTCGTTTTTCCCTCTGGTCCAACTTGGCCAACACACACTTGATATTTCTTCATGGAAAATATTGTTTTTCGGACCCGCTGCGTTTTAAGCGGAAGGCTCCGTTAAATTGCTCTCCGCTAAATTATTTCGTTGGCTCGCTCTCACTGCAGTCCAGACGCTTAATTAGTGGCTTGGGGCGAATAAAGTAAAAGTTGCCGCACGATATAAAGGGCTGCTCCCAGGATAAGAAAGGGTTAGTTTCCTTTAGCCTCGCCAGACGGAGACTTGTGTGCGACACTGTAAAAGCCAGTTTGTCGCGTTTAATGCGAAAACATTGGCTCCTTCGTCCTCCTCTACGAGGCTCCGGAGCAAAGGAGTGTTTGTGCCAACGTTTGTGTTGCGCTCGCACGACCTGGAGAGGGCGAGTCACGTAAGGGATTGCGCTACGAGTCCCAGAGGTATGCTGCGGTCCAAGGGCTCTGAAATTCCACGTAGAACCAACGTCTTGTTTTTCCTTTATTCGCTCCTACCCATAAATGCTACAATAGCAAAGTCCATCGATATTGGACGAGCCAATCTTTTAATCCAGACTCTCTTCCTTCCAATCAATTGTACGACATAAAAATCTCCCATAAATCCCAAAAACTATACGACTTTGCAACAATCTTTTTCCATCAGAGTCTCTCTCGCGACATTCGATCGATCGATTATCGATCGGCAAACTAATTGACTCAGGTTTTTCCAACTTTATTTACCAAATTCATCAAATTACTGTCGCAATCATTTTATTCGATTTGCCAGGTTTTCGCTAAAAGTCGAAATCGATGAAACTCTCGTCATGGAAATTTCGCGCGCGTATTTTCTTAGATCTATAGTTTGCTTTATTTTTCAATTGCGCACATTGTTGACAGATGTGGCTCGACCTGCTGAATACGTTACATTTATAATTCTCAGTCATAAATCAATCCTCACGTACTTCCGGCGTCGCCCATGTATAAACGCAACATCTGCATAAATTGCACTCGATAACATGTTCCCGGGTAACGTCTATATATACAGCGACGTACATATAAATCCAACAAATATATGACATGCATATGAAGGCTGAAACAACGTAGCAAACGCGTTGTTTAAATATGCGCACATTCCCGTATATATTCATCGAGATAAGTGGCGTGTGTGTGTCTTAATATTTATCCTGAGAGAATGGAAGCGATAGACGCGTAAAAAGTACGAAATGGCGTGTCGCAACTTGGTTGCCAAGTGTTTCACGCCTCTGCTTAAAGCAGTGGGATCAACGCGTTAAAACAGCGAGAAGCATTGGGCAAAAGCAGCAGCAGAAGTTATGCGACGATACGTTTTGAAACGAGTTTATCAAATGCAGGTTTAGCGCTGGTGCGCGTTTATCGTCGTGGCTCGTTGTAGCGAAATGAGGAGGAGGAGGAAGAAAGACCTTCGGTGAGTGAGTGCCAGGTGTGCACGACGATTACTAAATTCCTCGTGTTCGCGTGTGAACGCAGCGAAAACAGAGTGGCGAGAGAACGAAATTTGCGGTGACAGAGAGCGCGCCGGAGAGTGGGTTTTGCAAAGCTTCTCGTGTGGTTGAGACCGAAAACCGTACAGCACGCATTTGATGTTGTTGTCGAAATAAAATGTATCCGTAAGGTGAGAAATTAAGAGAGAGGGAGCGAGATGTGGAAAGCAGAGACAAATAGACGAAGGAAGGGGGTACGTAGGGCAATTTTCGAGTAATTCGATGGGGCGTGATCGTCATAGCAACCCCTGCTCGTCCTCCAGGCCAGTTAACCCTCCTTGGAAGCTGGAGCGCCTGTTCAAACAACCCCCAAACTCTCTACCGTATCACCCCGATCCTCGCTTCGTCCCCACACTCTCTCCTTTCTCTTTTTCTCTTCCTCATCTCTCTCTCTCTCTCTCTCTCTGCGCGTATGTATTCACCTCGCTTGCTGCACTATCTCGCGTTCCCTAGTTCCTGTTCGTTCACTCTGCCCTCCCTCCTCTCCTCCCCATATCCAAGTATGCACACATTACTATACATATTTATTATATCTTGTGTATATTCCTGCACTTGTGCTCGCCCACTCGTCGTATACTCGAGTCTATGAGACACACAGCGCGTATAGATATTATGTATAAAATCCCAGAATATATTCTCGCGTACCAGGAGCTCAGAATCACCGAGAAATAAACACGTGAGCGCATACAGACGCATATAACATGTATTTCCGTTGTATAATAATTTGTCCGTGTACTCTCGACGCAGAGCGCACGGAGGGAGTTCGCGGAGCAGGCAGAATAATATGCGGGAGAATGGGAGAGACAGAGACACGAGGTCGATCAGTGGCGAGAAAAAAACTGTTTTTTTTTTCGAGGCAAATCAAATGTAGACGCAGCCGCGGAGTTTTTCTGTTTTTCTCATTGTCAGGATCTTTTTTTTCTCCTTTTTTTTTTTGTACAACTTCTACAGCTTCTTTGTCCAAGTTTTTGATGAGGCGACCGTAATCTACCAACTCAATCCGCACTCGTTGATGAGAGCCTCTGGAGGATCGAGACTCTCTGCCCGCCCGCAAAGGCAGAAAGACAGTTTTCCCGAGTTTCGGTTTTTAATAGAAATCTTATCCCAATGGATACGCTGATGCTTCTTATTTTTTTCTATTGCTACCCCAGAAAGCTCCGAACAATCACCGTCTTTCGGGGACTCCGAGCGAAAACAGAGACACGAGCTGCTGATAATATTTTTCTGTCAAAAAAGCACGGAAACGCAGTGAGAAATATCTCCGGGGATCAGCCAGCCAGCTTTTTCTGCTGGAGAATAAAAATTTGTTCGCAACCTTTGGACACGAGAATCCCCGGCAAAAATTCTCCAGCTGCTCTAAAATATTTCTCGAGTTCCGTGTCCGGATTTGCGTCTCCTTTACCCACATTCATTCCACTTCTCGCTTCCGTAAAAATGCATCTTGCGAAATATTCTGTGTGTACCATCAGCCACTCTTATTATTTTTAATTATTTTTAAGCCCGGCGAAAGAAAATGCCGCAAGCCTCGTTCTCACTAGGCCAGACTATTCGCGACTTGCACTACTTACAGCTCTGCTCCCCCTTCGTTTTTATTCTCGCCGCGTTCCAAAGCTTCGACCTACAATTTTCTTGGCCAAGAAAAATGTAGCAATTTGCAATGAAAGCTCGTAGAGTTAAATAATCGAATCAAAATGCCCTGAGGAAATAAATAAATGCGCGAGAGATTTATTTATTAACAGCCTCGACTCGCAGTCAACTCGTCGTTAATTCCTCAACGTCCGTAATTCTTGCTCTATTTTTTATTATACTGCACCAATGAGCATTGAATTTGCTGTGTGTAGGAGAGACCTGAGGAATATAAATTAAGGGAGAGTTACTCGACGCTATTATTGCGAGTCCTGCTTAATTATAAAACCGATAAATTCATGGCGTTGCTAGGAAGGAATGAATGCTATTCTAGACTCTCCGGTATACACACTGAAAGGGCTACTCGGTTGGACAGACGTCTGGAATCTCCGGGTGATAAACGAGCCACTGATCCTGATCCCCTGTTCAGCATGTAAATCTCATTAAAAAAAAAAAACATCGTGATCTCAATGGGAGATTCAAACATAAGTAACTTAGCGACGGAGTACGTGAGAGAACGATGAAGACGCGAATCAAGGGAGAGAGTTTAATATCCACGCAAAAATACAAGAAAAAAGTGATTTTGTTGCTTGTAAAAAAATGTCAATCGCAGAAGATCCGAAAGGACTTTTGCCTCGCTCGAAGGGTTCGTACTCGAGGTGTTTACAGCCAAATTTATCGGGCCTTTACATCTTTTGCTTACTGAGGAACGCTCAGACGAGAAACCCAATGCTCTTGGACGGTTTCTCATACTTTTCTTCCTCCAGACCTTCTCAAGCCTTTCCATCACTCTCAAAAGTTTTCCTGCTTTTCCCTTTCCCATCGTTTTCGCTAGTTCTTCCCCTTCCACTCTCTCGCTCTCTCTCTCTCTCTCTCCTCGAGCTTTCGTCGTCTCTTTACACCCTCGCTATCCACCTTTGCCCTCATCCTCAGCCATGAGTGTATACAACAGCCCGAGAAGCGTCTCTCTACAATTAGGTGCGTCGTTGGGCGTCGCCCGTGCGTCCCAAATCCCATCAAAACTCTTCGTCAACGAGACCCGAGCGTCTATTTACACACATACACACCCAACAACTAGTTAAGCATCGATCGAATCTTCAACTTCTCCAGTCTAATGCCCGACCGTTACCAATATTCATGTTTATCGAAACTCCAACCAACCGATAAATTAGAGATTCCCGCGTGCATCAATTTCCAATCCATGCTCGTCAATCATTTCTCTTCTCCGTCCTGAAGCTCTAATTTCCTCTGGTAACTGCACCAAACTGCCTTGTCTCTCAACAATATTTCAAAATCCTGAGTCGCGATTTTTAGGCTTCGAATTTTGCCATAAATCTCCAGTAAATAAATAAAAGTTTGCGTTAATTTGAGGTTTCAATCGATTGCATCGAATAATTCACCATTCTCATGAGTCCCGAGCAAGTTTTTGTACCGCCAAGGATGCCGAAGCAATTTACAGAAAAATTATCAAGACCTCGATGGAAAAAACCTGAGAAAAACAGCCTCTTGCCTCTGTTTATTTCGATCCCTCGCAGACAAAACGGCTTCACCCAATTTAGTGCCGGTTTACTGCCCTTCCAGTTAACGCCCTTTTCCTTGATGGAAGCATCAAATGTATTATGTATCTCGAACATCCTTTACGTACACTGACGTCGAGTCCGATTCCGCCACAGCCTCTGGAACTCTCCCTCGCTCCCTTTCTCTCTCTCTCTCTCTCTCCTTTCCTTCCTCGAGGTGAGCACAAGAGTTTGCTCAACTATCAGTAAACCTATCGCGAGGACAAATTTCCTCATCTAACTTTTCGTCCTGGAGATGAGATGATCGCTCAATGCCATCTCTCGCACCCAGTAGATCGCAGTAGCCACAGAATACGCCCAGAAATTTCTCGCGGCTCTGGTTTCCACTAGTTTTATCACAAAAATATTTTCTGGAGGTTGATCCACAATCAAAATGGCCGCTCCGAATAGTCTTGAACAATAAATATAAATTTATAAGTTTTGCGATCAAAATTTTAAAAGAACCTCCACAAAAATCATTCAGATTTATGGTGGCTTTTCGAAAAAGTATCAAAACCTCGAAATATTGCAAGAACTTTGCAATCACGTGATCGAAATCACGATTTTTTTGTGTCTGCAAATAAATTTAAGTTTCTAATGACTCGGGCGCTTGATTCTGAATCTTCCTTTAGTTCAGAAAATCTTTTCTGCTCTTCATCTCAGTGATATGGACCTTCCACGCAGTTTTAACAAGAAAAATAAATCAACGACTGGATTTTTCTTCCTGTTTCTCAACACCTGGAGAAACAGCGCTGCAATAATGAAAATCGTCTCTACGCTCACGAAGACTTTGTTTTTATAGAAATAAATGGATTCTTATGAATTTTCATGAACGGTATCGATCCCTCGCAGTTTTTCGCACGTCAAATTTTCCTGAAATTTCCGTGAAATTAGTAAAAGTAAAAGAATTTTGAAAATTTTTTGGATCGTGACTAAAATTTTCCTGGTCACGTGGAGCGACGAAACTCTTTCGACCGGGATCCTTGTTAAATCTCATCGCACTCGAGAGCGCGAGGCGTCAAGTCGAAATGTTTTCGCGAGAAGAAACAGGGGTGAGAGTTCAGTCTGGCAAAAATAAAACAAGTGTTGGCGAGCGAGGGTTTGCCGAATGCCGAATGGTCGAGAAGAGTTTGTCGACCAGTTGGTAACGGAGCATGTGTGCTCTGACGTGGGTGGTGCTGAGTGGCTGGGTAAAATAAACGAGAAAACGTCTCTCAACTGGAGCGGCCAGTCGAAGCGACTTTGGAGAGACAGGAGGAAGGACAAGAGTCTGGCAAATTGAAAATGTTGCGCCCTGTTTAAAGTTGAGACCGAGGGTTGTGTACAAGCGTTACGAGGATCGGAAAAGAGAAGAGCAGCTGCAGAGAGCGAGAGACTGACGCCTCAAAGTTTTTCTTCCTTTTTTTTTCTCCTGCTCCTCACACTGAGTACATCCCAAAAGTCAAGTTGGATGACATTCCTCTTTCATGGTGTGTTTCTTGGTATTCGCTAGGTGACTGCAAAAATCCTCGCCTCACAAGCTTTGGAGCGTGCACTTTTGCTCTCCCGCGACTTTGCCGACACCTTTCACAGGCTGCTGCACCGTATAATGCGTTTTCCATAGCAATGTCGTTTATCTAACCCATAGTAAAGAAAAAAAGACGCGAAAGCTCATGAGCCGGTCGTATCGGCTGGCGAGATCGACGTTTTTCCCTGTCCAGCACGTCGTGCTCTTCTCGTATACCGTTAACATAATAACCCGGGCATTATACCCTCGATATATGCGAGCAACATTTCCGAGTCGCCTGGCCTGTTCCTCGATGCTCTTCCGCGCGATCGTTCATCCCCGCGCGTCGAGCGAAGAATACAAATACATCGCATATTTTTATAAACGATACATAAAAATCAGATGGCGTTCCCAACAAACTACTGTTTCCCAACTCAATTTTCCGTACCAAGGAATCCAATTTTCTATAGCTTGAATATTTTACCGCGTTACTTGAAATTTTCAGCGAAATTGAGATTCAAGAAAAAGGAATCGAGGCGCTCGTGACTAAGGCGAGAAAACCCATAGCTTTGAATATCCCTAATTTATCCACCTATTTCCGCCCGCCTACGGATCGAATTCTTAATATAAAAAACTTTGATTCCTCCATAAATAAAGTTTGCATCAAATTTCAAAAATAAAACTTCCTTTTTCGCTTCCCTCGCTTTATAAAAAGCTCATTGACGATTTTCTGGTTATCGTGTATCGATAAACAACGGAATACATTTGTGAAGCGTCACAGGACTCCGGTGTGGCTGGGCATCTCCGGTTTCGAGTGATTATGTCGCATAATCCTGGTTGCTGCGGGAGTGCAACTGGCCAGGGGGTTGTGCGCGCGGCGGCTTTTGCTATACTCGCGGTCTACGGAAAACGGTCATGCAGCTATTCACATACATATCTATATAATGTGCTGTACACAATGGAGTATTTCGACGACGCTATATAGATCGGAGAACACAATACAGTCGCGTAGTATTTGTCACGAGTGTGTCGCGAGCTGGGGGGATGAGAGAGACGGAGTGAACGGTGTGTTTCATGGTGTCGGGTGTACCGTGATATTCCCTGTTATCCGAAACACGAGGCTGTTATCCCACAGGACTTATCGTACGAGCGAATAAGCGGACGCCAACGCGAAAGGGGTTTGTTGCGCGAATTCGAGAGACCGAAAGCACAAGGCGAGAGCTCTCGTCCAGAGAGAAAGCGAGAGACATCGCAGTGGAAAACTTGGTCGAGAGAAACAAAACACGAAAAGCAGCGGACAGGAAATACGGCCACGAGATCCTTGCGAGAGAGAGATCGCGAGAAAACCTCGGAGGGGGTTGAGCATTAATCAACTCGTGTCACCAGCCATGATCCCAGTGAATTCGCAATTAATTTACAAATTGCTGGCATCAACGTTACGCACTCCCACTACCGCACCAGTATTTGTGGTGTAATCTACGTGTAAGACCCTTCGCTGATGTATACACTCGTTTACATCATAGACATGATAGACAGAATTTACCAAAGCGCTCTACGACGCGGTGGGGTGACTTGAGAGAAAATTTACTCGCAAGATAAATTCGTCTCTCGGTCGTTTCTTTGGTTTGATAAAAAGAAAAAAACGTGGAGCGACGCGAAACCTAATCGATTCCTTTTTCATCTTGCTAACGAAGCTGTCAATCAAAATATTCGAGCAAATTAGGGGGACTCGCACAGTTGTACGACTTTTCTCTCATTTTCTTGCTTGATCTTATACACGATATAATCCGAGGCATGGCGCTCCTCGAATCGGGAGGTCCTTTGGTGCAGTCGCAGAAAGAGATTCGAGCACGCAGCCACATCAATACGTGAAAAACGAGAGCATGGGAGTGACACATGTCTCTATTCTTGTTGGAAAGCCGAGCCCTTATTACGTCTCGTAGGAAAAGAGATTTGGATTTTGTCTCTTTTCATCTTATTTCGCTTATTTCCGTTTCTCTCTTTTCATCCGATTTTTTTTCATGCTGCACGCGCTGCTGTCCAATAATCGTGTGAGACCAATGATCGAGGGGACGTCATCAACGTTCGGCGCAAGCATTTGTACTTTGTTGTATATATAATGAGTCCATGTAATGCATAAAGCGTGAGGCAAGTGTTGAGAATTATTCTCAACCCCTGGGTCCACCACAATAATGCGAGAATCGCGGGCGACGTTCGATCGAGCGCGCGGTAATAACTTTCGCCTCTTCTCCTCCTTTTTTATCAAGAGTACACGCCCTGACAAGCGAGTCTCTCAAAATCTCATTCTACGACACTTCGTAGCACATCGAAACTCATCCAACCCCCGTAAGCGCCCCGGGGAGCCTGACAGTATTACAAGTAATTGTCGCTATGGAGGGTTGATGTGGCCAGTGAACGAGACCCCCGAGTCTCCTCTCTTTGCGCGAGAGACCAGCTTACTCCCACGTTTCCCCCGCCCTCTTAGCGATCTTCTTCCACAATTGCTCGTCCCGCGTATTTTCTCAACTCTCTTCCGCCAGCAATCCCAGAAACCCTTCAAATGAAAAGCACACGCGAATCCCACGCAATCGAGACACCCCGGAACGCTATTCGTCCTCATAATTCCGCAGCTTCTCTCCCGCCTCCTCGAATTTAAGTGAAGGGAACACGTTTCTGTAACAAGTGGATGATTCACCAAACGTTTCCAATTGCCACGACGCTCCTCTCGATCAACGAGGGTGCGAGAACAAACTCTCACCAAACTCGTCAAAATTCAACTTTTATTCCCTTCAAATTCATGCTGTGAAAAGTTAACGTCTAATAAAACGTCAGTTGATCTGCGTCGTCGTTTTACCAACACTCGATCACAAAATGGACCAAAAAACATTAAAAGGTTCTGAAATCTGTAAATTTTATAGCAGAATTTAGGAATTCTGCTGCACTTGTTCGTCCTGCCAACACCGAGAGCCTGTATTAAGCAGATTTGCCAAAAAATTTCACCCACAAAAGCCTCCGAGACGTTGACTCGACATCCCTTCAAAAATTGATAATAAAAACAAGCTTGATGATGATGCCGAAGTTTGCAACGTTGGAATGCAACGAAATATATTTGATTTTGTTGGTGATGCATGCAATTTTCAATGTCATCCAAATTTATCGATTTTGCCAACGATAAAAAACGAATTTCGTTGCATTCCAACGATGCTAACTTCGGAGTCATGCAAGATGTGCTTGTTTCGCTTGGTAAGGATCAGAAAATCTGAACACAGCACAGCTCGATCATCTCCGGCCAACTGAAACGTCTTGGCGAAGAATAATTAATCATTTCCACACACTGAAAAGTTTTGAGAGCCTCGGAACATCGATCCTTATCATTTTTGACGATGTGATTCATAGAAAATGACGCGTCAATATAAACTGGGCGTGGCGAATGTCAAGAGTTCGAGTGAGTCATTATCGTGCGATCTTTGATGAGATTTTATTTTGTCAGGGTTGCCCGGAAATTTTAGGAACATCGGGTTGTCGCGTAATCAAAAACTTTTTCACCATCTCTAAGCAACATGGATCGAGCGCGGATAAAGAGAGAGCGAACGATTTGGACAGATCCAAGGGACCATCGCGAGGGTTTCGAATGTCCCTGGAGGAAAAGCCCCACTAGTGGGATCTTGATAAAGTAAAATAGCGTGTACCCGCAGTGAGTCATTGTCAGTAGCGCGAAAGAGGAAAAATCCGAGCAAATCGAGCCTCGATTTAATACCCACAAAGACATGTACAGGCGAATGGCGTCCCGATAGAGATTCGATCTATGAGCAAATCGTATCAAGATAAGAAAAGAGACGAAGCCAACAATGGGATCGCGACGTCGCTAGACGACAAATAACCAAACAGAGCAAACACTCACGAATTCACAACGTCGCGATATCCACGAGAGAAAGAGGAAAATCAGCAGAAAACGTCGGCTAAATAGACAATTTTCTCAACGATTTATCTCGTCCATAAAATCCTACAGAAAATAGTAAACGACCCAATAATTTGAATCTTTTAATGAAAAACACAATTACCACTTTATTTTTCATTTCCCAACATTTTCCGTAGCTGGAATTCAAAATATTTTCAGTCCATTCGATTTACAAGGCAGCTGGAATGGAGCGAGGATTTCATAATTAGAAGAGCTCGTTATCTCCGCGCAATTTGCCGGCCAAAATGTACTTTTCTCCTTCGGGACTCGACCGACAAAAAACAGCAAGAACTCATGCAAAGAGTCGCACTCGTAATAATACTTATACGTTCCACAGTATAAAATTGCGCGTCGTCAGTTGGAGATTATCATCATGGAGCAAACGCTCACCGCACGACGAGAGGCTTTAGGTCCGAGTCTTTATAAAATATATATAAACATATTTCAAGGCCCCGACCGGAGCTATCCGGACTAACGAACCTCGGCGTTCTGTCGGGAACGAGAAATCCCACAGATAACAGGATGGAAAATGCTCCCGAGGGAATATGCCGGAGGAAGAGATAGGCGGCTCGTTTTCTGTGTGTGGCAAAGCGCATCAGTGCGCCCCGCCGTTCCCTGGCTCTTTTCTCTCTCTGGCAAATTTCTCCAGCAGGATATCCCCGGATGAACATCTTCACGTTCACCGGACGATCCCGATAGTTGTGGCCGCGTGTTTCAGCGCGATAGAACGAAAACTGAGATTGCAATTGGCATTGTGCATCCCGGGCCCGAATCTTCTCGTCGACTTGCTCGCGCGCGGTTCAGCCTGCACGTGCGAGTGTGTGTTCCCATCGCATTATCCTTCATATGTATATTCCACACTTGTACGATTTGGAAAGAGATTCCCCCGGAAATTCACGATACTGGATGCAAAAGACGCGCCATCGCGCGATTATTCGATCCTGATTTCCCGTACAATCTCCTTGGGAAATTAAAGCAATACGCTCGAGCATCGAGAACCGAGACTTTTCCTTGTTATCCTTTTTTCGGGACATACAATATTGTACGGTTCGGTTATACCGCGAGGAAATTGTCTCTGATCCAATTGAACGGAGCGATTGATTTTTTTTTCTACTTTTATCGAAATGAATCGTTTTTTTTAAACCAAATTCTCCTGACACGTGGAAACCGTTGATTGTCTCATAAATTTATGAAAAAACTGAGAAAAACATTTTTTCCGGTTTTTCTCGGTCATTTGGTTTCGACGTTTTTGAATATTTCGCGCGAGCGTTTCGTCGTTCATTCACTTTATTAAGCAAAGGCCTCGGGGGGCCAGAGTCTTTGGTGCTTGAATCGAGAGCGCGAATACGTGAGAATTTTAGTAGAGACACTTGGTTCGTCGAGCCTGAAGCAAAACATGACAAAGTTGTCCATTTTTCGGTATTAAAATAACTAATTAGGAAGTTTGTCGGTGACTTTGTCCGAAGGATGTTCGGGTTTTCCTTTCTTGTCACTTTTGCAAAGACTCGATGCTGGGCTGGCGGCGTCTGGAAGCGAGCAAAAAGATGAGGAAAGTAACAGCTTTGGGTCGCGATTCATTGCCAAGGCATTTACGGGCTCGTTTAATATTGCCAGCACGAGCCTCGTGTATTCGACATTAAGGGGACACAATATTTTACATCGTCGTCGTTGCTTTCCTCATAAAATCGTTACGAATACATTATTTTACGAGTCGATCTTAATGTACAAGAGTCCATCATCGCATTTATCTACGAAACGGAAAAAAATACCGACAAGGACATAAAAAAAGGATCATGAGAGTAATCAAGTCGCTGTGCGCGACGAACGATCCAAATGAACGTTTCAATCAGAGAGAAGAGCTAATCCAATTTGTAAATAGCGTGCAATATTAAGCGTTCGATCACACGAAGTCTGTAATCCAGTGCGGAGTTTGACGAGCGTTATAAATACATTTTATTCATGAAAACGTCCAATTTCATCGACGCGTCACGAGGACAAAAATAAAAAACATACCGAACGAGAAACGAGCGCAGTTCTAACAAATGTGTATAATTTATTTTTTCATTATTCACTCCCAATATGAAGAGAACGCGATGAAAAAATTATCGTACAAAACGATTTGACGGGCTTATTGCTGTATACGCAACAAACAGTCCGATCTCCCCCAATCATCCCTAAAAATAAGGGTGGGAGCCTCATTTTCATTCGATTCTTTCTCTCTCTCCCTCGTAAAAGCCCTGCAGGATCTTTTTCCCTCGCAATTTTTTTCCTGTGATCTCAGCCAAGCGGAGAAAAAGTAAAGAGAAAAACTTATTTTTTTTTTGCTCTGCTTCTAAGAGCAAAGGGTGGGCGTTCTTGTATCGGGAAGGGTCTTGAGACCCGGTGGCAGAGACGAGAGGGTCTAACCATCGTGTAGCGCAGCGTCAATTTCCTTGTCGTTTAACGTTTGATTGAGGGCGCGCAAGATCGTATATGTATAAACGAAAAAAGGGACAAAAAGCGCAGCGACAAGCAGAAAGGCGTAAAGTGAGTAATTCTTGATCATGAAAATGTCCGAGTCGAGTCTTTCTTGCCGGCAGAACTGAATTTATATGTGGAAAAAAGAATGAAAGGCAAAGAGTAACGGAAAAGAGCGATGGGAACGAGTGCTCTTCGGGAAGGGATGCGCGGCGCGATTTCCACGCCAGGAAATGCACACATTCCTCGTTGAATCGCGAGCGTTTCGTATCCTAGGTGACGCGCGAAAGGGAGCGGAGAGCAAAGCGAAAACTGAGCTGGGGATCGCGCCCCGTGGCAGGACCGCAGAGCGAGTACCACTGTTTGTATTCCATATTGATAGAGTATTGATACCGCCTACAAAAACCGATCCATCCCTCCGGAAAATCCACCCCAGCAGCATCATCTTCTACCCACAACGTTTCTAGTCCGTGTGTGTCCGTTCAAAAGAATTTTTCCAACTCTCTTTGCCACGATTCTCTGCTGGACCATTTCGAGAGGTTCAAACAGACTCTGCAGCGCAGGTTCACCATAAGCCACACGGAGAATAAGCTCCGGCCCGTACCAACACCTTGAAATTCTCGTCCCACAGTCCCTCCCTCAAACCTCCCAAAACTACCCTCAATCTGCCAACTCAAACGACCGACTAACGCGCTCCTCTCGCGTTTGTTGTTTCGTACATCTCGACCACTTCTCCGTGTTTTGATAGGTGTAAGTATAGTTAACCCCCTCGGTCCAAACAACCCGTCTGGGGCGTGCGAAGGACGACGATGAAGGAACAGTCAGGCAAAGGCCAGCCAAGGCCATCAGTCTCCATATTAGAACTTCTCGCGACGTGTATTGTGCCATGGAAATTATTCCATCGTAGTAAACAGAGGGGAACCAACAGATTAACACGTATTTCATGAAAACTTGCTTTTTTTTTTTTACCAAAAGAGTTCGATTAAATATATGGAGAATTTGAACAAGTGTGATCAATCAAAGGCTCTACGAACTTCCCCCGAGGCTTTGCTCTTCATTGATTCCCACTCACTGCTGCGACTCTCTCGCTTTTCGCTCCCTTTGTACTAAAGTACTGCAGAATCCATATCCCAGAGCGTCAAGTCTCTCGACACCAAATCTACCCCCCTGCTCTCCCCCCCCCCCTTCTCCAGAGACACTCGTCGTCATTTTATACGCTCAGCCACTGCATTATACGCTGTAAAGGGGATCCTCTCTCTAGTACACATATTTGTTCCCTTTCCACTTCTATGCATTGATGCGTCAGACAGAACGCAGCTTGGCGAGCGTTAATGGACGGTGAAAGTATTTTTCACGTATCACACCCTCTCCGTATCTCTGGGTCATCGGCACGTGACTACCCTCAAATAGAACCGATCAACTCGTCACACCAAATCATGCCACACGTATTTATTTTTTTCCTCCAATCTCATGTACAAATACACATTTTTATTATTCGATAAAAATCAAACTAGACTCCGATATTATTTTTTCTCCGGATTTTTTTCAGCTGCAATTATTTCCTGAGACTCCAAATCGACCCGATTAAAAATATTCATACAATTTCTCATGCACATGATTAATTTCTCAATTGAAACTTTGGAAATATTCTTACCGGATAACCAGCGAGACTCTGCCATGAAAATTCCAGATCGGCTATGTTCGCCGGTACCGGAACCACGAAATTCATCGCGTACGTGTTGACTACACCTTCCTTCACATAATACAACTCGGCTTCCAGTCCTGTAACGAGAAAGAAATATTATTGTACCAGAAACGAGAAATTCCAACATTAGTCATTGAAAAAAATTATAAAAATCTTAACTCTAGAACGGTGACCTCATTTTTTTTTACCAATTTTGAAAAAAAATCATATCTCCAGTGAAACTGAACGAAAAGGCTTTAACTTGGGCTCATTCTTTTCGTTTTTTAATGCAGAATCACGAAAGCCTTGGGCAGTTTTGCTTTGAGTGGACAAAATTGGTCAAAAATTCGGTACAACGAGTCGTCTAATATCACAAAATATGAACATTCTTGACACCAAGACTATAACAATTTTCTTCTAGGAGAAAGACTTTTCTGGAGTGAAGAATTCGAGACATTGAGTTTCCATTTTTTACTTTTCCCATCTAAAAACTATCTCAAAGTATTTCTCGAATTTTTTTTCTTTCAACACTCTTTGCTCTCGTGGAAACTCGATGCAGCAACGAATGCGAGAAACAATGGCATCGTGGCGAACGCTCTCGAGAGGTTTGAGGAGCAGAGAAAAATCAGTAAAGCGAAACGAAAAAGTGAAGGGTATTGAAGCGCAGAAAGGAATTCGAGGGAGCGTTGATAAAAAATCAACGATACGTAGTTTCATTGGGTTCGGGTACAATATTGGTCGCTCTGAGTCTGGGAGACGCGAATATCAGTTGGCCAATTGACAGTTGGAAGAATCGGGGATATTTTGTCTCGTATGAACCTTTTGGAGGGCCGTTGCATAAAGTCGGAAGATCAAGGAGCGAGGGCGTGGATGAGAGACTACGCGAGAGCTTTGCAATGACGTCGTCAGGCACATATTCCAAGACGCGTTTTCTCCCATATCACGCTGGCGAATCCCAAGTGGAATGGAAGAGATATAGAAAAATCTGAGTATATAACTGCGGGCTATATGCCACAAGAGCGAGAGTCGTCGAGCGCGAGCGAGAGAGCAAAAAGACATTTTTCTTGGAATTTTTTTCAGTATGTGATTCGGGCGTCATCCGTCCGTCTTCTCGGATGACTACGCAATTTGATATCCAGACTGTGCTACTGTGGATTCCCCATATCGTTCGGAGTGATATACTTCAGTGGATTCTGCTATATATTTTCGCGTATATACACATACATGTGCGTGCATGTATGCAGACAGGAAGGATCGTCGGCAGGATGTACGAACGCATTGGTACACTCACCAAAAAAAAAGGGAACAGATCCTGAGGAAACGTATGCGTTCGCGAGTGAAAGGAAGGAGTAGAAAAAGTACCTGTTAGTAGAAACGGGCGACGGTAGTCAGACGCACGGTTTGCGCGTGTACTTTTTGCACAGCTTCACTTTTTTTACTCTCCCCCTCGTTCTTACATGTATTTTGCCTTTTATCATCTCCCTCTTTCCTCCTTCTTTTCATTTTTTTTTCCTTATTTCTGCTTCCGTCTTATTCTCCCAAGGATAAGACGGTTTTGAAGAGCCAACGTATTTCACGCAAAGGAGAAACGAGCTACACGTTTCTTCGGAGAGTTCTCTCTTGCCGGTTCCTGCACAAGATTTTTTCTTGAGCGCGAGCATGATGTTTGGTGCAGTTTTTTTCTTTTTTGAAAATTCTTTTTCTCTCAAGGAGTCCCCGGAATTTTTATATTTCGAATTCTTCCGAGCAGTTTCCTCAGAATTTTCGGACAATTAGGGTCACTAGAAAAAGTCTTTGACCTTGACGCTTTTGGCTTTCAATAAACTGCGTGCCCATTAGTCAATGCGGAGGACTCCGCGGGGCCCAGGAACTCATACATTGTTCAATATGGAGCTCCCTTGACAGTGATCACGACTGGAGGGAGAAGATCATTCGGAATCCATTAGGAGGGAGTAGTCAAGGGGAAAAAAAACTGGCACATTATCTCGCTGGTTCGAGCTCGATTCTCGGAATGTCCCTGGAGATTTTTGGCCCCAGAGACGAGAAGACGAGTAATGGGATGGCGTTTGATGCTGCACACATAGAAAGCGACACACATGCGAGGAAGAAGGACCCCGGGAAGGTGTGCCACATCCTAAATCCCGTTGAATCGTTTACCACGAGAGCAGCTTCAAGAGACAGGAGCGAAGAAGGGAACGAGAGTGGCACACGAGCGCAGCTTCTCTACTGGTGCTAAGTAGAAAATCGTGTCTGGCGTATGAACGCGCACAACGCTCACGTACAAGCCTATACAAAGACACATCGTAGTGCAGATAGGAACATGGACGTTTCCACGAGTTGCGAAGGTTTGTGTTTGGTTTTCGTGTATTCTGGCACATCGGAGTTGTGCCAGTGGTAAACGCCCTGCCATAGCCAGACGCCGACTGCTAATGCCAAGTGTGAAAGGTACGGGGCTCTTGCCCCTTCTCTCTCATCCTTTAAACATATTCGTCGGCACGAGTCCGCAGCATCCTCCGGTGGTATGAGTTCGCAGCATCTCCCTTTGCTATTTCTACCTTCCTCCTTTCGTGTTCACCTCTTCAAGGAAGGAAACTACCGCAGGGGGTGGCGAAATGCTCCTCCACTCTCCTCCATTCGTATAAACCCATGAAACACGCCAGCCCTCGGAAAACTTTGAGGAAAATCTCTCCCCGCCGCCTCGACGAGCCTCAGGCCACATGCTAATGAACTCGAGGAATTAGCACACCGGAAGGTTAATTCACGTGCTACATGTACGACGCTCTTTCTCCCCCAAAATACAGCAGCAGCAAGTCTTGCTCAACTTTTCTTACCGCATCAAGATTAAATCTATTACGCTGAGCAGCACTTGAACCTCATTCCCAACATTCTATTTCATCTTCTTACAGTTTACAGTTCTGATTCAATGAAAACTACATATCACTTCATTTTTTAGCCCCTGCACCACTTTCCAACTTTCAGTTCCTTACTTCGTCACAGTCGGTCCACTGGACCGACGACTTTGTCGGGCCGTAACTCGACAACCACTCAATCTATACAAATTTAATTATAGTGAAATCGATACGCCAGAGTCTCACCTACACGTCAAAATTGCTATCGGAACTAATTAATTATTCAATCAGCGGCTATAACGATTAATGAAAAAAAAAGTTTTTTTCACCATCAGAAAAAGTGAAAAATTACAAATTCCGCTCTTTACCACGTGGAAAAATAGTGCACTGTGCATCCACGTTGTAATTTGCTACGTCGTAGGAATTGGGAATAAGGTTTTTCGAAAGTTTGAGCGGAGAATCTTCATGTAGGATTATATCCACATATCGGTCTCTAATCTGGCGTGTACGAGCGACTAAATGCATCTTTACGACGGCTATGGCTCAAGGGTTTCGAGCACGTACAAGATGGTTATGTACGTGTATTTTAACTGGTAGCAATACACGTCTAGCTCCGAGTCAAGAACGGGAAAATATCACGTAGATACATATATATATATTTGAGGCAAAGGCGGATGAGAAATTGGAAGGTGGAAGGGGGGAAATTGCAAGGAGAGAGGCGATGTTCGATCGGGGGTTAGGAGCCAAGGTAAATACATTAAGGATACAACATCCTGAGGGAGAACATCCTGTCTGGGGACGAGATTCGATATGGCCACGTACCCATCTTTCGTGTACTTTCTTTTTCTCCCTCCTTCTCTCTATTCCGCAAACTCTCCTGCGGAAACGTTCAATGCCCCAACCTTTCTATATACTATACTCTGACGATGTTTTTCGTTCCCTTACATCCGCACCGCTCCAACTTTCACATTCACGTCTGCATAACTAAACCCAAGTACAGGATGCGAAATTTTCGCCTTTAAACTTTGAGCGTCCCATAGATCTTTGCCTAACATTATTCAGCAGCAACTTGAAGCGAAGCGAACAGATATTTTTTAATATCTATTCGATCGAGCCTTATCACTCGTCCGGAAAATTTCATCTGAAATTTCATTTTCTGAATTTTCAAAATTGCCCAAGTTTTTTGAATCTCGTTTTTTTTTTTACTGTTATACACTTTTCGAGCTGAGAATTAGCGACAATGCAGCCACGACTCTTTGTCTGCGTGCATGTTCTCGACTCCCCAATTGAAATGGCGAAAGCGGAAGCAAGAGGAAGGAACTAAGCTCGCCCGAAGCGCGTCGACGAGAGTAACTCTCACAAATTATCTTAGAACAGCTCGCCTCCGGGCTCGAGAAGGCTTCTCTTCCGTTGCAAATTATCTGCACACTCGGTTCCGCGTCTCGACTCCCTAGAATCTCCACCCTAAACCGAGTTCTCTCTTCCTCGCGATATCCCCATAAAATAGACTTGCTTTGCGAGGTTGAGGCTCGAGAGGAAACTTTCGCTGGCCAGAAATTCGATCATGAATCGGCGACTTCGATTTATATGGTCAAACGAGGATCCAACAGCGAAGCCTAACGAGATCAGCCTCATTATTCAAGCAGCAAAGCACGCAAGAATAGAGTCCCGGGGATTAATCCCCATGAAAAAACTTTTATCCAGCCCCAGACACCAAAACGATAATAAGAGTTATAAAATCATGAAGCCACTAAAAGGATTAAGAGCTCAGGTGGCGAAATTCAAAGAGTTTTTTTTCTCTCCAAAGGCCCGAGAAAAAGACCAACGATGGAGCTTCGAGAGTCTCTTCGGCGAGGTTTATTTTATCTTTAGATATATTCACGATAACTGCAAACAAGGGGAGGAGAGAGATAAACGATAATTTGTTCGTGGACGAACCAAAAAACAGCATCTTCGTCGGTTTGATGCAAAAGAAAGAGAGAGAGAGAGAGAGAGCCTGGCGATGTTGAGTGGAGCGGCATAATGCACGTGAAGAGGAGAAGCGTGTTTGTCTTTAATTAAAATCAAACCATTTTACCATCGCCAAGATTCTCCGAGGTATATGGAAAATGCACAAGATATAGATATATGTACGAACAACGAGAAGAGAAATGCGAAAATGGGAAAGGGTTAAAAGTGCGAGAGAGCTCGCAACCCTGCGGGACTCGGCAGCAGAGAGGCCTCGCACTTTGTCGAGTGGGGAGTTCTTAATATTCAATTATCCAGCCGCGCTTTTAATCAGCTGTATGGGCTTGTATAACCCGGCCTCGATCGCACCCCTGCTACCAGCCCTTAGGACAAGTAGGGCGATGCAATGAGATAGAGGGTGGTTTTGCACCGGGAAAGGGGAGTAACGAGAAATCTTGTCTCTCTCTCTCTCTCTCCCATTCTCATCCTCTTCTTTCTCGGCATTTCTCCGGTCCATTCCAAGCGGCGAATAACCACTTAACGTCTGACCCAAGGCCTGTAATTAGCGAATGTACCAAAAAAACCTTCAAAATCATGCACGTGTACCACGAAATCGAATGTTCATTCGAACGTTAAATTCCAGCGTATTCCTCCTCGTTTTTTTCCTCCCCAATCCCCAGAGCTGTACCGAAAGCTCCGATAAACAATTGTTTCAAGTGTTTTGTCTGGTTAACGAACGTTCTTGTCCCAAGCAATGCACAAATCAGCACAAATACTCTCGAATACGCTTTCATACAATCAATTGTAAACGCAAGAGTTATAGTTTATTTTCTCAAACACTTCCACCCCCTGCTCCAAGCTTCACAGAGCAACAAACTCGTCCATACAACAAAACTACGTGTACACACACTCGTTCATTCATAGCTCTCGGAATTCACTATGCATCGGCTGCTGGAGTTTGCAATTCAAGGGAGAACTTGCTCCCAACGGCAGTGAGGAACGAGAACGACGCTCTAATTATTTTCTCGAAAACTTTACACACGGCCAACCGTTTTATCATTGTGAAATAAACGAAATACAGAAATACAACAGTCTTGGTTTGTATGTTTCTCGCTCTTTAGAATTATGCGCCATTCTCCTACACCCCGCTTAACAAACGTCGCTTTCCCACGCGAGAAACCTCTTCTCAGCTCATTAACCGGCTACGTTTTCCCCACAACCAACGATATAAGTGTACACATTAAATTTCACTCCTGTCCTTGTACTCGTCAACTTTTTGCCACTCTTAACCACCCTCCCACAACTTGTCCCGGAACCCCCCGACCAAGCTCTCTCGCTTTTACACCAATTTCAGTCAACACACTCCCAATTGCACAAGTTTCGTTTATTTTCCTACACTTTACTCTGCGTATCAAAAAATTAGTCTGCTCTACGAAACGTTTCCAATTTTCAACCCCTAAACGCCCTTCGTACTTGCAAAGGTTTGTGCTTTTTTACCGTATGAAAGATGGAAATTAATCATTTCTTGAATTCGTGCATAACGCCCAAAGTTTCAGGGAATCAGGCAACGAAATGATGCAGGAAAATATTTTGAAAAAATGCTCGTTTGCTTCTTGACCTTTGAAAATTGCGATCCTGACACAAACGTCATTATAATGCTCGCGCATTAGAGCGAAAAATCTCGATTGTTATTCCTAGAAAATTGAATCATTTTCTTTCTTTATTTTTCGAACAAAAAAAATTTTGAATCTTGGTTTTCGTTGGTCCACAGTGAAACTCTGGCATCGATCTCGAATTTATTCCGTGTTCTCAAGTTCTTGCAATCCCATTCAAGCAAACGCCTCGATTTCATGATTATTTTTTTTTTCCTAGTAGAAAAAAAATGCAAGTGGAAAGAATTTTTTGTTGTTTGTATTCTTCTCGTGTTTCCTTCCTGTTCCGTAGAGCTGGTTAAACTTTTTCGTGCAAGAGCCCCGGCAACGTTTACACAAACGATTGCGTGTGTTCTATTTCGTTTTTTCTTTCCTCTCACCCTTTTTTCTTCAATCTTTATGTATGCGGTTGCATACAACCGTATCTCTACACTTTTCCTCTCTTTGCTCTTTGTGTTTACCGATTCGTAAATGCACGGTTTTAACGTCAGCTGTATCTTTACCTGCTCGGCTCATGAGAGCGTTCGCATTTTTTTCGCCTTTTCTTTCTTCTTCCATCGGTACTAGATTTTTTTTTCTCGTATATTCCAGCTCCGTCTTTCAACGTGATATTGTGGGAGCGTTTCATTAGTATAGTCACTGCGCACTGAAAATTCAATTTTGTCAAAAAACGTCGATATTTTGTTGAATACAGCGAACTAAATATTTTGGGATGATTTCAAAATTTTCGTTATTTCGACAATATTTTTCATTATAACGCAACTGTCAGCTAAATTTACGATTGGAATGACAAAAATTTACTTTCCAGGAAGATTTTCCAGAATGTTTTTTGCTGGAATGACAAAATTTTCGTGATTTTTCGAAAAAACGTTTAGTTTTAACGTATCCAACAAAATATCCATCGTTTTCAACAAAATTTTCTTTTCAGTGCGTTTTCCCCGATCCAGCACGCTCCGTGCGCGCGATTGGAACATTTTTTTCTTCTAATTTACATCGGAATTCATTATTCCAGTGTTTTCTGACAAATCTATTTGGATTGAAGTGAGCGACAGAGAAAAAAACACGAGCCTGAAACTTGAGATTCAACTTTTTCGAGTCTTTCGTTCGTTTCGTAATTTTTATCATCGCCTGCATTTTTTTCTCCACTTTTCCCTTTCAACATTTTGCACTTTCGAGGCCGCGAATGCGAGCGACTCTGCAGAGTGCGGAGAACGCACTCGACACACTTTTTTCCCTGCACACACGAGAAATGTGAGCGTTCGAAAAAAAAAACACACACGAAGTGGCACGTTCGCCTCGGGTGAAAATTCTTTTTCCAGCACTTCGATACCTTTGAAACGATGTTACAGTTTTTCAATATATTTATTTGAACAAACGAGAGCAACGATTTTGTTCGCGTTTGGAATTGAAGCGAGTGAAATAATTTTAAAACGAAAGGGGGATGAATTATGTAAAGATACTCTTGATTCTCGAGCGTCATTTTTTTGCTGCTCGTCACTTTTTCGTACGTGCGAAAGTTCAGAACCGCGTGTTGTCTTTTTTTTTGCTTCTACCTAGAGCAAGTCTTTGTTGTAGTCCCGTTTGTAATAGACGTGAATACGCTTTTCTCTCGGGTTCTCGACTGTGTTCAACATGCCCATTAAAACGCTCAGGTGTGTCCTGGTACTGAGCAAAACCGCCGCACTATTCAATTGACGACGAAAACAGAAACCGCGCGTGTAACCGGAAGAGCGCAAGAGAGAGGGTGAGAAAGTTTGGTGCAGCAGAGGCGAGAACGAGCCAGTTGCGAGCTTTTGTGCCAAAACGACGAAAGGGACAGAGACCAAGAGAGATGGAGAGAGTGTGAGGAAAAAGCGTGAAAACGAGTCAATTGTTTCGGATGATTGTTTATTGTCCAGAAAACCGTCCGCACGTCCAAGTTCCCGAACGACCACGCGGCAAATGGATACAAAAAAGTCTCGCCTAGAATTTCTTCCCCTCCCGCATTCATCGGCGAAAGAAAAGAGAAATCTCAAGAAATTTACGAAAAGAAAACTCGTAAATTGAGCCCAAAGTCCTGAAAATTATCGCACGTTTCGCTTTCTACAGCGTTGAAAAATAATTTAAAAAAAAGACGCGCATCATTTCCACCCTTTAACGAATTATCCGACCAAAGATTCTCCGCACAGCAGCCTCTGGTAAATAAAGCAAAAGAGCAAAGAAATTGCGTTGCATTGTGTCGCTGCTCGAGGAAGAAGGTGAAAATCAGAGAAAAGGGAGCGAGAACGAGAAAACGAGAGAAAAAAATGAATATGGGAAAAGGCGCGAGGGTCCTTTACTCCGCGGGCCAATAAGACGATTATGAATAGACGTTACTTATCTCGCTCTCGTTAAAGTACGAGAAAAGCTATTTCATTTGAATTTATTTTTTTAATAAACGACGCGACACAACGCAGACGGGAAGGAACACGAGTTTGAAGAGCAGGAAAGCAGAGAGTTTCGCGCGGGCAATTGAAATACACGAGACAGAGAGCTGCGTGAATGCCAATTCCAGCTCCCCGAGTTCCTCATCCAGACACAGGATGAAAAAGTAATTGCGAACAACATTATTGAATTAAATACAGCGACGAGCTTTCGTCGCGGTGAATGCGCGAGGATAAGCGAAAGGAAAAACAGCAGAGAGGGACCGAGGACAATAAGTAGATGGCATGTTCGCCAGCAGATTTCTTTGGAGCAAGAAAATAACCGCGACGACTCGATGAAAAGAGAGATCTCTTTACAAACACCTGGCGACCAACTGGAACTCTCAACGAAACCCGGAAAAATCAGAGAAAAACCTCGTACCAAAATAAAACTGAATTTATCCGCGAGGAAACCAAGTGGAAGAACAAAACTCTATTAATTTTTGAAACTCGTTCCACCTGCCAGCAAATCAACGAATCGCGAGTAAAACGTTAATCCTCAATGGCACACGGAAAAAAGCGTCGTCTCACCCATAAAACTTTCATTTCCAGCACTGAAACGAACTCTCCACACATAGTAAAAATAACGGAGCTCCATTTTACTCGAAGAAATTTCATTTTCCCTTCATTTCATTAAGAAATAATCACTAATTACGTGCCGGAAACGAACGATCGCGAAGAGTAAAAAAAAAGTTACATTTTCGTATTCGCAATAGAAAATATTTGCGCGTTTGTTATTTTGCGAGAATCATTTATTCCGAGTGGTCGATTTTACCACTCGGAAAGCACACTCGAGAAAGTTTAAGCACATTCTCGACTCTTATTCTCAGGCGATTTGTGGGGCGAACGCGATTTGGTAGCGTCGATAGTTAATCGGACAAAGTGGAGTCCAAGTGTCCATCAGAGAAGGATAAGAAACGGCGTCTGGGAGTACGACATGACTACAATCTTTTCGAGCACTTTCATCTCTATATCTCATCGCTTTTCTTGATCCTCCCAAGGAGCGCGCGACCAGTAGCTCGGAGCGTCGAGTTCCGAGTACTTATTCCAGTACTTACTTCACGATCGTACCACACCCGAGAGCCAAGCCAATTCTCTCGTTCCTGCTCTCGCCAAGTACTACGAGAGCATCGCTATACGTACAAAAACTTGTCTACATATGTATTCGGTATTATGGGAGAGAAAAGGCGATGGACGAAGCGATTCAACAGCCCGAGCAAACCGAGTTGAGCCCTTTTGCACGTTGAAACTTTCATGTACGACGACGAACGTGTGCCGAGCGGTTTCAGCTCCGAGAAAACTCGATTACGTTGCTTTCGATCTTCCACTTTGCACCGACCATCCCCTTTTTCACCTCCACCACCACCATCAAAGCGTATTCCGTTCATTTCTGTATTGAAGAGCACGGCGCACCCAGCATTACTGTCGCTCCACTCAGCTGCTTTTATTCTATTTCACTTTATTCTATTTCTTGCCGCGCTACGCAGAAATTGCCTTCCCTTGATTGAAAATTTTTAACCCCCACTTTGTACCAGTAACGGAACAAAAAAACGAGCTTCATACTCGATTTTTTAACTCGCTAAATTCATCAAGCCCCCGCTCTTGATATTCGTCCAAGTTTTTCAAATGGAAAATCGTTTATAAATATTTATTCGTATGCCACCTGCAACCTCGTTCCTCCCAACGTTTTTTTCTTCCCTTGGGAATTCGTCAAGAATCACGCGGTCCACGTGAGAGCTCGCGATCCAACCGAGCTTCGGGAATTTTTTTATTGGATCATATTGCCTCCAAGAGAATTTATCCCCGAAGAATCTTACCCTTTTGTACAAATATATATATAAACCTCAAGCTTTTTGGCTTCGAGTTATTGAACCGACCGGGAACGCGCAAAAATTTATCAAATTTTCATCTCCCTTTTTTATGCCTGTCGTCAAATCGTAATAAATCATGAAATTAACGAAATAAAAAAAGAAACTCGATCTGATACGAAAAACTCGAGCGATTTTATCACGATCGATGAATCATTCGAATTCAAACGCAAATTTGAGAAAAACAAAAAAAATTGAAAGAATTTTGAAAGAAAAAACGGAAATTTTATCGTTGTAATGGTAAAATTTCAATTGCACGTAATCACAGCGTGTTGAACGACTCGCCTCTCCAAGGAATGGAGCAGATTTTCGCACCCAGGGACTCACTCGTTGATAAAGACGGTCAGCCAAGTGTGACATAGTCCTGGACTATAGCCAACCTTGAGAATGTTTGCCCTGTCTACGCGACCAAGTACCTCCGGATTGCGACCTCTAACTTTGATTGCTCCTGCCTCGTTGGCAAGGACAATTAACCGCTCGCACTTGGTCGAGCTGCGATTAATTCGTCGGAGCAAAGTGTGGAAAGCTTCGAGAGAGTACGTTCGATTTGTTATCGCTGAAAACAGCGTCGAAAAGCTCGAAATTCCATCTCGAAGCTTTGCTCTTTTATCAGTCCACGAAAATGGGGAATATTTTTTAAAATATTGAAAAAACCGATGCAAGAAATTGTTCCGTGAAGCAAATTCTCAAGGTTTGTGCATCGAACGACACGAGGAAATTATAAATCGCAGTAAACTCGCGAGGGGGTAGAGAATTCAAGAGGAAAAGTTGGTTTGGTGCTGCGATGCGTGACTGGAGTTTCATCATTAACGACAATAAAGTTGGTCGAGCAAAAGTTCCAGATTCACTCGACTAAAGACGTTTCCTCTCTATATTCTCGAATTCGTCGTAGTTTGCGAGAAAAGCATACAGGAAATTCTGGTCGTTTCTGCCGTGGGACGACGTGAGCGAGACTGGAGGATTTTCGCCAAGTAAAGGAGAAGGCTAAAGGGAAGGAAAGTATAGAAGGGGATGAAGAACCGCCGTCGTGCGAGGAGCAGTAGAAAGCGCGAGTAGTGGTTGTCGTTGACGTCGACGTCGACAATGTAGACAGCAGTTTATGTCGTCATGGGACCAAACTCTCAATGAGATTTGCATTAAGCAGATAATATTATGCAAACGTTCTCTCCTGCTCTTCGCCTTCTCTTCTCTCTATTTTCCTCGGAATCATGTTAAAATTTCGAGATATGAAACCAGAAGGATTCCATCTTTGAATATACACGTGAACGCGTGTCCTCATAAGACTGACTCGAGGCCAGAGACTCATACTCCAGAAGCTCGAAAGCCTCCATAGAGCCAGAGCGCAGTTTGAGGAAAAGGGTGATAATTTTTTACCTGGGCACATGTTTCCTCCGCATCTCCGATAGGGCAGAGAATTAGCATACCGCGAGAAGCTTGAGCCAATTTTACATAAAAATTTTTCCGCGTTTTTCCCCCGGGAAGCAAAAGTCCTCGATCTAATGCATTGTCGTAAAATGAATTCTGATTCATGAGGAAAAAAAGGGAGGAAGGAAAAGCTAGAGAGATCGGAATTCTAGGGAGAAGCTTCGACGAAACTTTCAACGGGTTCATGAAACTTTTTGCGGATATTCAAGACTGCATAATGTCGCTTCTCCGCGCGGAGCAATGGAGTGGGAGAAAAAAAAAAACAGAAAGTATAACGTCTTCGCAAAGTTTCACTCTACATCGAGATACAGCAAAAGCTCCGGCGGTGGCTGCGGCGGACGAGGAATTTTGATTTATCAGGTGTTTTACGAACGACAAGCGCGCGTCTCGTGATCCTGATCCTTAACCTTTAACGGCTGAGTTCCGCGTGCCCGATTGTAGCTCTCGGACTAATACGTCCTGCTTCCTCGTTCTCTGGGTACAAAGTACCCCCGGTAGCGCGTTTCCTCGATTCCGGCATCAATTTAAACGGAGTGTGTCGAGAGCGAGGGGTTGTGCGAGAGCTGCGAGGCCGTTCGGGTGAGCGTTCGCCCGTTAGCCAAATTGCAGTAGTTTCGGCGCCGCGACTAGGGAGATCCGCTCGAGCGATAACGTAAACCGGCGTGGTTTATGGCCCGGTGAACACTTGTTCCTCTGTCCTACCGTAAGTACGAACATGCTAACGTACACAACGCGAGAATACACAAAGATATAACATTGTTACATAAGTATAAGTATTACATGTGACATGGTTGGTGTGTAGGAAAATATCGTCGGTATTTCAACTCTGAGGGCTCGGTGCGGCACTTGCTTTGGCCGTTTCCCTTCGACGACGAGTTATAGCCTCATTCGCATCTCTCTCTTTCTCTCTCTCTCTCTGTGCAGCAGTCTAGTCAACTTCCCGCCCTGCCCTTTGGACTAACAAAACGTAGCTGCATGCATTTCGCTGTCGTGCGTCCCCCCGCGTCACGTTTATAATCCATGATAATGGATTGATCGCAACATCCGTCATCGCGCGCGAGCTACCAACCGGATATTCTAGAAAATATATGCAGCGCCCTTCTGCCTTTGCATTTCTCCCTGAAACCATTAAATATCGTGCAGTGTGGACGCTGGTGCACTCAGCTCCGCGTAAATCATATCGAAATCATTGTCAACGATAAAGGGGACACGCGATTATATCGCCAAATGGGATGCGCGTTTCCCAATTCATTTGCGGACACCCCGCGCAATCATCGCGTGGGAAAACGTTTTTGTCCTAATTAAAAAATGTGTCTCTGTGGACTTTCACGAAAGCCACTCGTTTTTATTAATCGATTTATTTATCCCGCCGGAGCAAATCCCTTTTTTATTGCCTTCTCGAGCCTCCATTACTTTTTGAGCAACATGTTCATGATTTTAGTAAAGCTTATTTCTATCGTCGCCTGCTCACGAGCCTTGTAAACGTTTATCGACATCGTAGAGCCAAAGCCATGAAATATAGGCCTGCCCCATACTCTCCCCCATAAACACACAGCACCAAGAGCAACCCCATTGTACGTGCGTGTGGTAAATATGTATATGGGGATTTATACCGCGTGGCCCTTCGAACCCAGCGATTCTGCTGGTGTCGCTGTTTGTTGGTCGGCTGTGTGACGTCGTGGTCCAGACTGCATCGCAAACATCCGCAGATTGTGTTTCACGCACGCTCTTCTCCAAACTCACGATCCAGCTCTCTCGCCTCACCAGCTCTCGCTGCCTTTATATTTATATTTGAATTCGATGCTTCCGATCAGCCGCCTGACAATAAATACACCGGGTACGCGTTTAGCAGGGCGACACACCCGAAACGTTTTGTCCGAGTGTGATTGTAAATCCAACGATATGAAAAGCCGTTTATACGAATTTTCCTCAGCTCCCACCATTTTCACGCTTTCTGCTGTTTTTTTATCTCGTCCACTTGCTCTCGAGGAAATTAAAAATCGATTCGACGCGGCGTGTCCTTAAAATTCCCGGCCATGTTGACCATTTCCTCCGAATTATTTTTTTTTATGCCCTCACTTTCTATTTTTTCTCATCGCAAGCACGAACGTTCGATCGAATCGGCAATAACGCGTTTTCAAGCAAAACGCATGGATTAAAAATAAGGATTCTCCTCGATAATGCACGCGAAATTGAAAAAGTTTGACATTCGTTCCGCGACTTGTCGAGCAAGTCCTGGCAACAAAATTTATATTTATTCGCTTATGCGTTGCCACGTGAACGACAAAACCAACCACTCGTGCGTAACGAGTTTTTCGCCGATTCTCTGTTAAAAATATAGCTCGCTCTGTGTCGAGGCGCTTTGTCGCTCGCGAATCTCTCGTGGATTTACGAATAGGAAATAAAAAATGACGGATCGAGCTTGCTCCAGAGAGAGAACTACGAATGTGTGTCGCGCGTGAAAACGACGGAACGTCGATGCGCTTGACGCGCGCGCTCCTCTCCCGCAGTGAGAAACATGACGTGTGACAGTTGCTCACTCAAACAGACCCACGCTCGCTCTGCAAATCGTTTATGTCGAGTGGATATTCACAAACATATTTGATGTTTGATAGACGTCAATATTATCCACATACTATTTATCCCATGAATTTATAATCGCGCACCACAAAACTAGTTTATTTATTTTTCAAAATGAAAAAAACTGCCAACTCAAATACAAGAAAGTTTGGAGTTTCGAAAAACTAAATAGAAATCATCAAATTTTATTAGATATTTTACGTGCTTTCACGAAAGAAACGTGCAGCAAGTCGAAAAAGTTGGCTCCTTAATACTCAACACGAGGAAAGTTGCTGAAAAATATTTCATGTGAAAGAAAAAGTTTTATTGTGCACGACTAACTGTCATCGGAGTAGGAAAACTTTATGGACACCTGCTGTTTGCAATTTTGAAAAATAGCTCCGTATTTACAAGAATGCGAAATGCAGCAACTCGAAGAAATGAGGATAAACTATTTTCTCATTTATTTTCATCCTTTTCATCTCCCTCTCTTGCTCTCTCTCTCTCTCTCTCTCTTTCTCTCGCGCTTTTGCCTTCAGAGCGTGTCACTTTTTCTCTTTTTATCTTCGCTCCCTGCGCTGCTGGCGAGTCCCCATATCTCGTTTCTCTATCCTTGCTCGCGCGGTGTCTCTTTTCCTCGATCCCGCGCGTCAAGGGAGAACTTTCTGGAGCAGAGGCGAAGTAAAGTCATTTCGCCCGCGTGCAATCTAAGTTAAGTGACTTTCGAGAGGCTTGGGCAAGCCTCTGAAACTTCGTACCTGGAGACATTCGCTTGCGTCACATTGCACGAATAGATCCTTTCGATGCGAGAGCAAAAGAGAGAGGGAGAGCGTGGGAGAGGAAAAATTAGAGGGTGAGAAAAAAATGCAGCTCGTTTGATCCGAAGCTGCGGGAAATCGTCGGTGCTGCTGCGATGCACATGGACGACAAAATCCGGAAAGGCTCGCCTACATTTTTGCTTCGTTATTTGCTGCGTCAACGCGACGACCCAAAAGAAAAATTCGATGATGACGCGACAAGGACAAATATTATTTGTGGCCAATCTCTGCGAGTGCGTATCAGACGTGTGAGCAATATCTCGGGATAGAAAAATAAATGGGGAGGCGAGAGAATCGGAAAGAAAAACAAAAATCGTAATCGAGAGTCGTCGAAAATTTTTTCTACATTCAACTACGAGATTTCTCAAATAATAACCAAGCTCCGTTTGTTTAGTTTCGGCTCGGAGCCCCAAAGACCTCGCAGAACCAATTCAAATGCTCTCGTTTTTAATGCCTCACCCTATGTCAAAGTGTCACCGCGAAGTACACGAAAAAAATCTCCGTTCAAGCACACACACTATATTTCGTGAAAAATTGTTTTTCCCTTTCTGCTCTGCGAGCTCTGCAAACTCGCATTGCTGTGCGAGGATGACACTGAAGAAATATCATCCAAAGTTCATCCAATCTCGGCAGAGCGACGTAGACCGACTTATACGAATCGTTTGGAAAACCGAGATCGCGCGTTGCAATGCTGCGGTGCGGCTCTCGGAATGAGAAAACGACGAGAAGACAATTTGAGGGAAATAAATGAATGCCACGTGGAAAAACGTCGACTCGCTTTCCATGAAACTTCATTTTGCTTCTTGAAAAATAAAAGATTCCCGAACAAAAACGTCAAGTCAATTTTTGCATCACGTTTTCATGCAATTTCAATTTTTTGTTGATTTTTCTGTCGAATATTTTGTTCAGCTTGATTCAACCAAAAATGTGAAAAAATTAGTAAAATATGGACCAAAAAATGATTTAAAAACGAGTGAAAAACGCTGCATCGCATTAGATCGAGGAGCTCGAGAATAAAAACTGGAAATATTCGCGCATAAATGTCATAACAATTCGCAAAGGAAACTCAAGAAAAAGGGCAAAAAGGGAGAAAGAAATGTGATCAGAAGTAAGCGAAAACTTTAGTCTGGTCGGTCTGAAAAATTTCATAAGCTTCCGCGCGGGTCCCTTTGCTCCTTGACATTTCTTCCGGAGGACAAACCATTCGGGAAATTAACTTTGGATGGAGAAAACCTTCTGGTCGGTGCGCCATATCCGAGAAGACAATTCGTCCACTCCATTTACGTTGATCGCGCTCGTAGAAAAAAAAAACTTTTCCCGCGGCGGAGAAAAACGAGAGAGCAGAAAGAAATTGAGGAATACACGCGCAGGAGCATATTTTATTGCATTGGATTTTATATTTTCTTTTTCTATAGAGGGGAGCTCGGAATATCTTCGGTTGGGCGGATTCACTCAAAGATTAATACACGCGAATAGAGACAGAGAGCCCAACACGAATTGCGCGCACATACGCGCGTGCTATTTCGATAACAATATTTTCTTTTCGTCTAATGAATGGCCCGCGAAAACTCCTCCCATGTATAGTCGCGCTGCAGACCCGAGAGAGGCATGAATCATGGGGTCATAAAGTGAATATAGCGCGTGAGCGAAAACGGCCGCGTGTTTATAGGGAAAAAACATATAAATGACTATATCGCAGAGCAGCGAACAAACGCGCGAGAGTTTTAGTCGAGAGGCATCGCAGCCTGCGCTGTGCAGTAACTGAGGATGCATCGCCGCAGACTATAGCATCTCGTTAACATTGCATGATGAAAAAAAGTGTTACCCAAACGACACTTTAGGGCTCACGCGCGCCCACCCCTGGCTCTCGAGTGGAACGATTTTTTTTCCGGCCCTCCAGCAGCGACGCTCGCGTAATTTCCAGTCAAAAACAGAAAAAAGGGCCAACATTGAAAAAAAATCAAAAAAATAAACACTGTAACTAAAAAACGTTTGAAAAAAAATGGTAAAAGCTTTGGCGAGTCGTTCTGAACATGGAAAAAGTTTAATGACATTAGCAACATATTCATCATCAACGCGAAAAAAGTGCGTGCAACTTTTTTATTGAAGAAAAAATTAAAATTAAAAATCCTCCATATGAATTTATCGAGCGTGGTTAATTTTTCGAATAAATAGTAATGCAGGAAATTTAAATTGCATGCCAAGTTTTGTTGAATCGTAAAAAGTCATTTTCGAGGAAAATTTTATTCGAGCCCCGACAATTGGCTGTCCTCGCGGTCGACTGATAAAAATTCATGAAAATCTTTCGCTTTTCGCACCGTTTGTCACTGCGCGGGGCCGTAAAAATGACTCGTTTCAAGCGATCATTACGTTTTCTGGTCTTTTAATTGGATGACAATGAAAAAAACGAATTAACAGGATATTTTATAACAGAGATTTCAATACCGTTTCGATTAATTTGGCGAGGGGGTGGAGTTGATTTTCCGAACGATTTCGAACCGATTATATTATTATCGTGTCGATGCAGCGAGGAATTTTCATTTATTCATCGAGCAGAGACACAAAGTGACAAAATATAGAGAAAGGGACAGAAAATTCGAGAGGAAAATGTTTTTCATTTCGTTGGCCTACGGGCACACACCGTCGGTGGATTTCCTTGGGATTTTATGGTGGATTCGTTGCCATGTATAGTGCAGGACAATATAGTGATCCGAACAGCCTGCTCGACAGTCAGCATATTGCTAACTAATGAAGCAAACGAGGTAAAAGGGCGTGTGGTCGAAAAAGGACGAAACGAAAACGTTTTGCTCTCCAACTGAACGAGCAATCAAGTCTCCCGGAGGGTGGGCTTTATAAATTGACAAAGGGTTGAGACGAAAATATCTATTTCAACATACACGAGCCATTACATATTCGTAGAAAATCGCGTGGCCATGGCAAATCAGAAATTTTGGAAAATTCAACTCGGACGTGTCCACGTTAAAAATAATTCGATACATCGAGACTAATTTCTATGATAAAAACTCCGCTGCAGCCAACTCATTCGTCGGGGCTTTTGGATCACACACCGACCACATTGACCATCCACTTTTCAGTAACATTGGTCACTGAGCCAATTGTAGATTCGATGAATAAATAAAATTCATGTCCACCAGCCCGAAAACGTGGAAACACGAAGCAACCTCTGATAAACGAATTTAAAAATCGCGTCGCCCAAATTTATATTTTCACATTACCTCTGATGGCATTTTATCGTCAAAAATCCAATCGACGATTTCATGAATAAATAAAAAACTGTGTGATAACGTACGATTGTCAAGAGCGAATGAGTTTTGATGCATAAAATATTCAGCGAGCGATACAGCTATTGTATTTTCAAATTATAATCGTAGCGATGACAATGCGACACGATGGCATCGGACGAAACACACAATCGAGAAATAATTCGTAACATCGTGATTATCCGATGAATACGTAACGTAATTCCTTCTTGTTACGAATTAATTCCTCCTCGGACATTTTCCACGTGTAAAGATTTAGGGAAATTTGCATTTTTCGTTTGTTTTACTCGTAGAAACGTTTTCTGTAGCAAATTATTCATATTTTATGGGGAGAAATTTATTTTTTGACCGAATCGAAAATAAAATGTCAAGAAATTCGTTTTGCCATTTCGAATCTCGAACAATCATAATCTTGAAGTTTGCATCGTTCGAATGCAACAAAATTCAATTTTTTATTCACCAGAGCTCATTATTATTATTAAATATTCCCTCTGGACGATAAAACAATTCTCTTTCGCGACCCAAAGATTGAATCGATACGAAAATTGCCATGATGTTCAAAAATTAGTAAATAATTGATGAAATAAATATTTTTCGTTGAATCTCAACGTTGTAAACTTCAGAGTCATCGAACAATCGGGGATATAAAATTGTTGGGGTCAAAACGACCCAGTATGCACTTTGGCTGAGCTGAGCTCGCGTCGATAAAAGAAACGTTGGATTCCTGCCAATGTGCCGGAGGCTGCAGAAGATTTTTCAAATAAAAAGGTCGGAGAGGTCGAAGAGTAGAGAATCAAAGACGAAAAATTCCAGACTTTTAGTTTTTCTCTGGGAACGCCGAAATATGCAGAGAGCTCCGCAGCGTTCTCGGCTTTTTCCAGCCTAAAAAGTGAAGAGTGTGCAGACGGGACATTCGAAAATTGGCCCGAAGGGAAACGGTCAGGAGGGTAAAATGGAAAAGTGACCAAAACGAGAGGTCCTCGCGAGTCGAAAAGGACTTTCCGCTTTTTATTCCTTCGCAATTCCCTCTGCATCGTCCTTCTTTTTATTTCCATCGTTTCGGTTCTCCTGATTTTTCTCTCTCAAGCCTTTTGCTCATTCGATTCTAGCACCTCGCCTATCGTTCCATCTCGTTCCGATGAAACGACCGCACTGTTTGCCAACAGGATTTAACGGTAGCCTGTCAAAAGATATTAATGATAATCCCGCTCCATTGGACGAAAATGCATTATTAATGCCGAGCTCTTATCCTGCTTATCGACCTTCATAAACAACGTCGATAAAATTGATGACTTATCGATTTTTTTCTTTACAAATTCAGAGTCCACGCGAGTGATCCATGCGTGCAAGGACATTCCAATCGATTCTGTTTACATCGCGCATTGCTGAAGTTTGCAACGTTGGAATGCAACGAAAAATATTTGATTTTATTGAAATTGCAAATTTTTCGAGCCGACATGCTTTTCGGGTGGCAAAAATTGATCATTTTATCATCGTAATTATACATTCTGAATTTGAATAATGATTTTTTCTGCGAAGACAGAAAAGAATTTCGTTGCCTTGCAACGATGCAAACTTCGGACATTTGGTCAATTTATCAAATTAATGAAATTTTTATCGATAATGAAAATAATTAGATTCTCCTGCATAGACTTACCCAAAAGTTTCATAACCTGGGACTGGCTAATGAAGAGATTGAGATATCCATCGGTGAATCCGACGAGCACGAGGATAACGAGTATCTTGAGTCGCTGAATTTCGATGAATCCTCCACTCGACCGCATTGTCACGTCATTTTAATGCAACACCAACTTTTTTCATGACTTAACACACGCACAAAATCAACCCAAGCTCTCAGTCTTGTGGGACGTCAATTCTCGTTGTTTTTTTCTCTCTCGCTTATCGCCGAAACACTATACCCTTTTAGAATTCACCCTCTTGTGTGTTTTATCGCGGGGTTGTCTAGTGATAACAAGCACATCGCGTTATCCGGCAATAAAACTTTGTGCTATCGCGGACTGCGACGTTGGCGGGGTCCTCGTAGTTTTGGTGTTGCATGCGGCGTGCACATGCTCTGACAACCTGACAAATGTCATCTCGTGAGACTATTCGTTTACTCGGACACCTCGAGAATTTCTTCCGCCTTTTTACCAGGCCCTCTCCGTATTTTTCTCTTTATCGTTCTCCTTCTCGCCTCTGCAGTGAATTTCATTCCCACAAAACTACGTCATTGCGACGTTTCCCTCGCAACATCGTCCACTCGGCATTAATCAACGAAAATGATATTTATTCGGCGTCTGTTTTGTTTGATTTCCTCAAGGCTTTTCCTCGTATCTCGACGTCCGACCAGCGTTACGTCGCCCTGACACTCGTACGAAAATACGGCATTAAAAAAGGGAAAACAAACGCGCGTAACCGGCTTTTTTTTATCTCAGTCCGTCACACGTCACCAGAAACTATTGTCCAAATGATTAATCGCGTTTGCAGTAAAACGGAGCAAAATTCGCTGGGACTTGTGTCTGGCAGCGTGAAAAATGTTCCGGCAAAGTTTTATTTGTTTATTTCAAAAAATCGACATCGTCCGGCACTCTGCTCAGTTGCCGAGACATCCCGAAGGAATTTTCATCCCAAAAGACTCGATCGATTGAAAATTTTGTCTTACGGTTTTCCAGAGTCACGTGGAGTCTCGAGATTTTTCAATCGAGGCTCTCGTGGGCAACGGATAAAAGGGATGCAAGTCGAAGACACGTCGTCGACGTTTGCGTCGTGACGCGAGACTGAAATGCCACCCGAAGTGCGGTTTCCGGCTAGCTTGTGGCAGCGATAGAGAGAAAATGAGCGAGAGAGACAACGCGCGGAGCAAGCGAGATGAAAATACCGACGACTGGGGTGGTCTTGAGCGCAGGCGTCGCGCACATTCACAACCCCCCAGGACTTGTCGCAAGGGCGGGCCACCGACCCGCCAGACCGTACGAGGAGTCAGTGCAACTGAGAGAAAACGTTTTATACTAAAGAGAACATTAACGAGACAAGGACAGAGAGAGCGAGCGAGCGAGAGAGAGAGAGAAGAGCGTCAGACCGCAGGGATGGACGGATAAATGACGAATTTCCGGAAATCGTGCGTACGTGACTGAGCGGACGAGGTTCACTCGTCCGTTTTTAAAAACACGAAACCGTTTCACATCCCTCGTTAAAAAAGGATTGAACAATTTCATAATCCACCGAAATAGAGAGACAAATTTCAGCGAATTTTGTCCGGAGAGTCAATTTTCTATACGAAATCGACAATAAAAAGAATAAATAAAATAAAGCTGCCGCATCAAAAAACACCGTAACGTTTTCATGCAGCTAATACGACGAATCAATTGATTTTTCACGATTATTTCAATTCCTCAAGATTTCCATCCACTTTTCCTCGCCAAAATGTCATTTTTTTTCTACATACGTACCATTAAAGTTACTGGAACGAAAATTCCCTGGCCCTGGGATTGTTGGACGAGGGTAGAAAAGCTTTCGGTGTATGCGGGGTACGTTCTGACCGGAGGGTTGTGATGGGGTTGATAGCCCGATGTTGTGGGCAAAACATCAAAAAGCATCATCAGCAGGTACGAGAGAAACAACGCGCGCGAGAGGGATCGACCGACATGCAACAATAATATCCAGCGAGGTCGAAAACCAACGAACGGAATTTTTGATTTTTTGATCCAAAAAGCTCCGAAAATCTTGAAAGATCGCGACAAATTGGAAAAAAATTCTCATCAGTTTTCGCAAATGATCGAAACCATCATTTTGTCTGCTGTTTTCACTAAAACACCGTAAGAAATTTGTTCCCATGGCTTAGAGACACAAGGACGTACGAAACCTGGAACAGGTTGACGCGCGAAAAGCATTTTCATGGTGCGGTATGGCGAAGGCAGCTGTTCGCAAGCTCTAAAATGCCGCACACGAGAGCTCGCGATTCTCGTATTAATTTATCGGGACGATCCTGGATTTTCAATATTAGTCGCTGTACCGTGAGAGGAAAGCAGCGAGTGAGAGGGACGAGCTGGTATGACCCCCGATATATCTGTAGAACGAGCGAGAGCGAGAGAACGAGTTAACGCGACGACACATACACGCACGAGCCGGGTTATCCTAGCCAACCCCTCTGGGTGACTGCTCTTGCTCTCTGGCACTCACACGCCAAACCGAGACTCGGAGGTATAAGCTGTGCTCGCACGAACGCGCTACCCCGTTTACGAAGGCTAGAATTTAATTAAACAGGACCGAGGAGAGAGAGAAAGAGAGGGCGAGTAACGTTCAGGGATGTTGGTCGTAGTTCAGCGAGTATACGCGATCGTTTATTTAGACGAATAACTATATAGATTTTGTACGCGTACAAATACCTTGAAGAAAGCTTTCCGTTTTATGCCACGCGGACAGTTCACGTGGATTCACAATTTCATCTGCGAAAGTTGAACTCTCTTCCCGGATGCTGTACTACGCCCCAGCAGAGAGAGCAAAAGCAGAGACGAGCTCTTTTGTTTGGCTGGAGTGGCGAAAGAATGAAGGAGAACTGGGAGAACGAGACTTTAATTAGGAACCAAGGGATTAATTAACTCCATCAAATCCAACCAAACCTCAACCCTGTCGCTCTCTCTTGCTTTTTCTCTCACAAACTTGCACACACACGAACCCATACATGAGCAAACGTGTCGAGACGATTGGCAAATAATTGGCACTCGTTTTTTCTTTTTTTTTTCATCTCTCTCACTTCTCCGCGCGGTTCATGGTGTTGGGAGAGCCAGAGGGAAATCGATGTAATGGAGAATCAACGGAAATAGCCACGCCATCGATGTAGATTGCGAGGGAAATAAAAGCAAACGATCCCTGAATGCTGGATCTCGCCAGTTTGGCCTCGCAGAGTCTGCTCGCGCGGTGTGTGAATAAATCTTTCCTTTTTTTTTTCATCCATGTTTTTCATAAACTATGCAATTTTCATGTTCTCGCAGCTTCTCCAGGCTCGCGATGATGCATTTCAATTTTTTTTACCAGCACTGAAAAGGGAATTTTGTTGAAAAAGATCGACATTTTGTTGGATACGTTAAACTAAACGTTTTTTCGAAAAATCACGAAAATTTTGTCATTTCAGCAAAAAACATTCTGGAAAATCGTTTTCGGAAAGTAAATTTTTGTCATTCGAATCGTAAATTTTGCTGACAGTTCCGTTACAAATAAAAAATATTGTCGAAATAACGAAAATTCTGAAATTGTCCCAAAATATTTAGTTGGCTGTATTCAACAAAATATATCGACGTTTTTTGACAAAATTGAATTTTCAGCAAGTAATTAGATCGAATTCAATCAAAATTTTATCGTTTTTTTTCTGCAACACACATTGCCATTTTTTTTCTTCTATTCTCGCAGTCAATCGCGTATCGGTAATAGAATTTTTCTTCTCCCTTTCATGTGCGCAAGGGACTATGTACCGCGTGTGTATAGAAAAGAAACTCGTACGCGGACGTCGATTCGAGGGTGTCTCGTCCGTCCTCGTAAAACGATACAAAGGAAAGTTCTGAAAAGAGACAAACGCGTTCGATATGTATATACATAGGTAAGCCATATATAGTTAAGTATCGATCAGGAACTTGGCACGATGGTAGACTCACAGGCGCGGATACCCCCGGGGCCATCGAGGACTCGATTAATTATTTAAACTTTTCTCATTAGCCGATCGTCATCGTTCGACTCGAGCAGCGAAACAGGGACGAATGGGGAAAGAAAGGGAAATTTTGTAGACATTCACAATATCGTGGAAACGTTCTATTCGATCGTGTGTAAAGAAAGACCCTTTTTCTCACTTCCCTGACGCGGATGCACCTGACGGAGTGCGAAAACGGAAACTCTGTGCAGGCCAACAAATCCGAAAACTCTCAGACGCGACAGCCAGGAGCGCTGGAAACGCGTGACACGCGATGAGACACAAATTAAATTGCGATTGAGAGCTCGCGAGTTGTCAAAGACTTTTCGAAACACACGATGCAGCACGGAAAAGCAAAGAGAATTCGCGCACCTTTTTTTTCTTCTTCTTTTTTCTCTCTCTCGCTCCCTTCGCGATCTCTTTCCACCTCGTTCTTTAAGCTTCGCGTCAACGACCGGGAAACATTTCAATAGAAAGTCTCCGCAAAGTATCTCTCACGATCCTTGTTACAGAGCCAAAGGGCTGAGCAATTAAGAAATAATTTATCAATGTCTTCTTATAGCGAGGAGCCAGGCCAGACCAATTAAGGGACACGATGCATATTTTTCGAGCAGCAGCCTGGACGATGCAACAAAATCCAGAAATTCAAGCAAAATTCGAAAACCCTCTCGATTTTTCCCTTTTTTTGCTTCCAATTTTGTTTTATTCCAAATTTTCGCCTTGATGCATATTTCCAAAACGACTTTCTGTCTCAACATGAATATTTTGAGAAATCTTCAAGCATTTTTGCCAAAAAAATTCATGGGCATCGACAAAATACCGAAAAAAAAGTCAACCACTCAAGATTCCGGAATTCCGAAACGTCGACTGTGAGTTTTTTTGTCAATTTTCTTGTGCAAATGATAAAATCGATGAAAAAAATGGTCGGGTCCACGAGGAATGAGAAAAGAGACTGTAAATTGTCCTTCTCTCTGTCGAGAGTAAAACTTTGTCGAAAAAGTTGAAGAATCGAGTTGTAGGTTTTTTTTCAGGCTCCAATATAATGGTTGGCAGGACGATAACGACACTCGGTGGCGAAAAGTAATGAAATACGAAATTTAAAGAGTGAGACAAAGCGAGTGTGAGAAAGCGACGGTTGTACGAACGATTAAAAATAATAACGATGAAAAACGTGCGAAGAAAACGAAATCAGGGTCGAAGGGGCGTCAGAGAATGACAAAAAAACATAACGACGTCCGTTGGGCGTGAGCCGGATAAATTTTACTCTGCTTCAGAGACAATTAAACTCGAATTTATTTATTTTTCGAGTACTCCACAGTTTTACAGTCAAACGCCATGTGCTCGTCCCGTTCCCATTGAAGGAAGCAAACGAAAGGAATACTAAAAAATAATAAATAAAAACAACAAACTCGTATGACATTCAACAGGCCGAGTCGGATAAATTATGCAAAATTCTGAACGTTGAATCACTCGACGATTAATTACTCGATACAAATTTCATTTCTATTAATTATTCGATCGAGAATTCCGGTCGTAAAAAAGAGAAACTTTGATTTTCTGTAGAGAAACACATCAACAGCAATTTCAGTGACACGGAAACAGCCCCAACAATAAAATGCACAATAGGATGAATTTCTTGCCTCGCATCTCTCTGGATCCCATTTACCTCATGGTCTTCGCACTGATTACTAATACATCGCTGGGATCTCGTTGATTGCAGTGTACGAAACTAACGAGGTCCTCGAGACACCGTTCTGGGTTTGCCCTCTGGTACGTCGCTTGCTCTTCTCCCATGCGCCAATCAGTCAGATCATTAACTCCGATAATTAATATAGATCGGAAATCGATAATCCACCGCAAGTCAGATGAGGAATAGCTCTGCAGTGCGTTTCTATCGAGAATCGCAGAATCTGAAGCGTCAATTCTGCGCTTACGATTTCGCAGCATTACACAATTTTTTTTTCTCGTAAACACAAATAGATTTCTTTCTGCCACGAAATTTCAATGGCTTTTCAAAAGAAAAAGGAAAAAACTGTATTCAAAACGTTTTCCCGCGACGAAATCGATCCGGCTCAAAGAAAAATCATTCATTACTGTTTTTTGTACGAAGGAATGATAATAAATATTTATTTGGACAATGAAAAATCTAATTATTGAAAAAATGAAAGAATTAATTGAAAAATTGAACAATTTTTATAATCGCAATGAAATGAATGAGCTGAAAATGCTCGAGAATTCATTGGACGAGGGAATTCGAATGAGTGCAATTTGGACTTTGCTCTCGGCGACGAATCTTCTCTGAGGTACGTACTCGATTTGAAATTATGAACATGGAAAGTGGCAAAGCGTGGACTAATTATGAAAACCACAGAGTCTGGACGAGCCATAGGGCGACTGATAATTTAGGCGCCATTTGTTCGTAAAGGGTGGCTGGCCAGTGTCATCGGTGCATGGATGTAGGAACGTCTGGCTTTTCTATTCCCTCGTACAAATACTCTTGGGCGAAGGATCCGGACAGAGAGAATCCAAGGGAGGAGATCGACGGTTGAGCACGTTTGAAACATACGATAATTGGCCACGGAATTCGTTGCGGGCCACCTGGAATTTCGCGGTGGTAACTTGTAGCACGCTCGAGCTACCGACACACGTATACACGCACGCAGGAAACCTCGTGCCGTACGATAATACGCCTCGGTAAACATTTGTCGAGGATAGATACTCGCGGTTTCACTCGCGGCCAACCACACGCACACACGCCTCTGATTTTACCAACAAACGAGACATTAACGGGATACAGACCTTGGTTACCCCGCGCGGAATCCATAACGAAGCGAAAATTGCACGTCGTTGAGAAAAATGGAAAATTAAATGCACCGAACTTGAGGGCATTCGAATTTTTCAGTCAAAAGCCATTTTGGCTTGAATTTCGACGTTTCCGCGATTGGTTTTGGACTCTGAGCCAAAAATTTGTCAAAGGATCCGATTATTTTGGTGAATTTGCGAAAAAATTGAGGAGGAAATGCGAATAGAAATTCTTCGCTCATTTATAACGACAATCCGAAGGCACAGACTCCAAAAATCTGGGAATTATTCGCTTCGATATGTGTCGTTCGAGATATAATATAGTTTAGATTTGTCCCGAATGCTCGCTGGTTCGAACTGTCGCACGTCAAAGTTTTCGAGTAACATGGAGAGCCACACGAAAATTCAGGAGTATGTGGACCAATAGCAACGAGAAATAGCATTCGAGCTAACGCCTCGATTGTGAAATCGTCAACCCTGGAGGTTGGGGCAGGAGAGCAGCAGATATAACGTCGCTAGAGCCAATTCGATCGATCGATATCATCGTGAACGTAACTCAATATAATCCGAGATCGCGTCCTCTCGATATTCCTGTCCATGTGGCCGTTTCGCACACACACACGTCGACACTGTGACACAAACACTCGATGCAATCCTCTCAGAGGTAAATGTTCGCATAGCCGTACACCAATATTCCCACCATTTGCCGAATATACCGCGAGGCGCATATCTAAATAAAATATTTCGATATGATTCGTCCCACCCCCATGGAGCTTTCACGGGGGATGAAAATCTTGAATTGCTTCCAAGAATTCTTCACTTATTCATTTTGCCTCGACAATATTTTCTTTAAAGACTATAAAACGATCATTATTATTGACAATCATCGTTCAGATTTTCATTTACAGCCACACTCGTCGATTATCGATCGTTTTTTAACAAAACAGCGTCTTCGATTGATCGATTTTGTTGTTCCAGTTTGAAGACTTCATCTTGGAACTTGGCCAATAATTTCCAGCCAAGCTTCATCGCTCACATATCGAAATTTAAGGAGCTTTGTGGGCGGCTCTGTCGAAAGTGAGTCGGACACGATCGCCTCATGTAAATTAATGACAGAACAATGTGTAATACGTATCGCATTTATGTATATCATGGGTTAGGTACGTGATATCCATATCCTGGTAAACTGAAGTGCAGCTCCGAGTGTACAGGAGCTTTGTATCATTACGATAACCACTGTGGACGATGGAAAGCCCAACATACCCTTTCATTCATCACTGCTCCATCTTTCTTTGTTTCTATGTCCGAATACCCGATCCATCAATTATGGAAATATGCAGCATTCACTATGAAATATGTTCCATGTAATAGATACGATCGTTAGCCATGAAATATTGGGAAAAAGAAAACAAATTATCAAATCGTTGTCATTCCCTGAATTCTTGTCACACTAGAAGCTGAATTTTAATCCAAAATCCAATTTTTTTTTGTTTTTTAATCCAATTTAATAATATTTTTAAATATTTAATTTAATTGAATTAATTAATTAATTTATTTAATTATCTTTATAAATTTATTAATTGAATAAAAAAATTTAATCAAAAATATTTTCAATACAAAAATTTCCGTAAGTAAAAAAAACGAAAAAAAAATTAGATTCTAAAGAATTTCGTGAATTCTCGTCACACTAGAAAGGAAATTTCAATAAAATCGAATATTTTGGATCAGAAAATTTTGGGAATTTTTACGAAATACTTTGCCCAGCGTTTCTGCAAAATATTGTTGTTAAAGAAAACATTTACTTGAGCCTATTCAAGAGATTTCGATTTTCAATCCAGCAGCAAATTATTTATAATTTGGAATAAAATTTGATAACAATTTTAGTGTACGGAAATTGAATCGAATTACAAATTGGACAATTTCTTATTATAAACTCATCTTCTCTGTGCGACTCGACTCGAAGGCAGAGAAGGTTCTATATATGTATATATTTGATTGACTGGAACAGGTCCCTCTACGCCCTAAATTCGATTCCGTGCGAGATTAGATTCACGTCGTACTATAACGTGCACTACTGCAGCTGTACACTGACTCGAGACATTCATTAACCCTCCGATTCATTAGCAACGTACGCTACACTTGGCTGGCTCACACACGAATGTCTGGCACGTATGGACAAATGCATAAATACATAGAGGCTGAGTGTAAAGTCGACTATACTGTCACTACGTACAGTTTGATTTCATTTACTTACGAGAAGTTCAGCAGGGGGTCACCTCTTCGTGCGGGGGTTGTTTGCAACGGGGATGGCCCGGGAAAGCGGCCAAGCGTGTGTCACACACGTGAATGAGTCTCCTTTCGTCTGTCCACGAAAGAGATGGAGAGCGAGAGAGTGAGCGCGACATATCGTTCCATACAGTAGTCCAAGTCCGTAATAGTCAGACTTCGATTGGAATTCTGGCCCGTTAAAGATAAGGGTGCGCAATGTGGCCAACCCTCTTTGTGCTCCGACCGTTCCCTACAATATGCTTTCAGCCTCGATCCCTCGACCCACACCCTCGTCAAACGACTATCTCACGTTCAACGTCTCCAATCCACAGGGTTTCTCAAAGATAGTTAACGATTTCGAAATATACAAGAGAGACCATTTTCTTCGGGTTCATTCATGCAATTCGGGCATCGAGTTAGTTCGACTGTATTAATTCAAAGCGTTCGATTAATTAAAGGAGAATCGAGCGTTGTTCCAAAAGAGGGAGACAAGAAAAAACTGTTTTTTCTTATAAAATATTGTGTTCTGAATTTATTGATCAACGCTCGCGATCAGGCAAGGGGAAGTAATTTTTGGAAATTACGTCCCCGCTCCCATTTTCAGTGAAATTCGATCTGGTCTCCTCGCGTTACGCAGTGACCGTGTGTGCGAGGGTGCACGTTGCCCAATACTCCGCGTGTGGTCGTTCTTGATTGAATAGGCCAAGGAAACGGAGGCAAACGATTGTATAAATATGGCTCAATTTCTCATTAGCAAAAGGGCTCGTTGCAGTTCAATTAGTCACGAGAAACGAGAAGGCTTACGCCATTTTCTATGGTGTCGATATATTTTCATGTATATCATGACGAATCAGCATGGCGAGACGTGGAAGCGGCATTTTCGAATGTGTGTGTGTGTGCAGGCCCTATACAGACCCTTTTCTTATCGCCCCTCGCCAGGGTGCGCTAACGCACACGTTGACTAAGCAACGAAATACGATTCCGCGCGCACTTTGTTTCCACACTTTCTCTCTCCTCTGCTCGGCAGCGATAATTGCACACACCGAGAGCATATTCGCTCGGATCCCAAAACTACGCTGCGCGTACCATGTTTATTGTTGGATCCCGAACTACGAGGACGCGCGACAACGCTCGGATAAGAGAAAAGAGAAACGGAGAGACTGAAATTCCCAACGGCATTCGAACGCTTTCGAGCGAATTCGATCCCGAAAACGCGGACGCACCCATCATCCGGAAAACAGCCACATGCACGCACATCCACACGTATATATTCCTCGCAGGACCTAAAAATCCCGCAGCGAGTTACATACGTTGATAACAAATATTTTGAAAAGATTCTCGCGTCACTAGACCCGAGTTTAGCTCCCGAAACACCTTTTTTTTCGAAGCAATCGAAACAAAAACATAAAATTTTTTTTTTTTATCAACATTCAGAGACAATCTTGATACCGTTTTGATGTTTTTTTTTTTTTTTTATACTTTAACGTGGTATCGAGAATAATTTTTGGAACTAAATTTCGTCGAGGATCAGAAAATTGATGCATTTCGCTCTAATAAACGAGTTGCGAGCCTCGACTGAGTAATGACAACATAAAAATAAATGTAGATCCTGCTCGAGTTTACTGCGCCCTGTGCCGAATAAGCGCGAAACGGGGAGGATAAATAATTACGAAGGAAAGGCATGAGTGAGTACAAACTTTAGCATATTTCTTGAGAAATTCTCTGCGAATTATTAGATACGTGTGTGTATTCGCACATATAGATACTTGTACGTGGATCGTGGCAGAGTCGAGAAAGAGAGAGAGAGAGAAAGAGCTCGTAGTTGTTTGCCCCTAAGTCTCCCTGCGTGACTTGCTTTGGGGTAGTCGGCTTACTTCCGTCGCTAGGACCAATCACGCGAAGCAAATAGTCGTAATGCAAACGTTCCAAAACTTTCGACATCCATCCACGTCTCCAGTACACTCGATCTATTTTTTCTCTTCCCCCACTCTCTCCCTTTCCTTCGTTCTCATCTCTCTGTTTAGCCTGGCGATATAAATTTCTTCTTAACCGTATAAACATCGCAGGAGTCGAGTTTATTCGCCTTGCTGGGCTCGAGAGGACGAAGGAAGGGCTTGCGGCGCGGAGCAGGGCACCAACTTCCTGTGCAACAAGATTCAAATCTTGTCGATCGATTTACATACTCCGCAATATCTTTCCAGACATACAAACGAATATAAAATACTCTCGCAACCCTTTCCCAACGATTATTCCCATTTACCTCGCTATCGTTTTTCTCCTCCGTGTTTTGTGCCTGACTCCAACGATTTATCCATCTTGTTCGTGTATTTTATGTCTCGACGGAATGAGCCAACAAAAATTCTATTGGAAATGAAAAATCTTGTTTACTCACGACTATGAATAAAATCGGTAACCATCGACAACAGCTACTCCTTGTAAATGCCAAAAAAAAAAAAAACATCTTTCCGTCTACACTGACTCATACAATTGGCAATCGTCTAGGAAACCAGCCAAGGCCGTATAACGTAACGGCAGAGTCTGAAAAACTTTTCCATCTTCTTCTCCTTTGTATTATGCTTTATTACATTACCATGGAATCCCAACTCGGTCCAATTTGGACCCATAAAAACCATGAGACTGTCCATAAACGAAAGAAAAAACGTTGACGTTATCAAAAACCAAAAGTCAAGTTTAAAAATGAATGAGTTATCGAGAATTTTCCACAATCAAATACCAATTTCTTGGATATTTATCAAATTACCGAGTACTTGAGAATTTTCCTCGACCGAATACAAATTTCTTCGATATTTGATAGTTTTTTTTGGCCAAGTAGAATTTTTAAAATATTTTCTCATTTTTCCTCGTTTTTCCGATTTTGATACTGGAGATTGCTAAATTTTGTTTTTGCCGATCTCTGAAGGAATGAATCGAATTGAAAATGGTCTCGGCATATTCCTGAAATGAGGAAAAAACCTGGATCTTAAAAATAATGAAACAATAACTTTTTCATTGAATTCACGATCGAGGGAAACTTTACCGTCTGCTAATTTGGCCACAAACTGACGAGCCTTCCTGGCGTTTGCTAGTTGGATGGAACTTTGAAAGAAAAAATAGAAACGATTTATTTTTTGCTGCTGTTCCAATTTGACACCAAGTTCTCGAGTGTATTCAAGAGCGAATGTTGGTTCTATCTCCTTGCGGAAGAGGTCGTTTGGCAGGGCGGTTAAGGGTTAACAAAATATCATAAAGAGTTTGGAGAACTAGTGTGCGGTGGTAATAGTTGCCAGACGACACGAACGAGGCTGGTTGCGCGCGGTTATGTATAAAGAAGAAAACGAAAGGAGCAGGAAAAACGTAGATTTATTGTTTATTAGCCTTTTCGAGAGGGCTTCGGTGCGGCGAAGGAGACGCTCGTACGTAGACGTTTGTGTGTTGTGTGTATGGGAAGTATGGACTGTTAAGTAAAGTCCATTGAAACTTTGCTGGCTCGAGGCTTCCTCGGGACAATAAAAAATACATGTATTCGAGGGTTGCGAGAAAGCAAGGGAGAAGGACGAGTCGATGCAAGATCGGAAAGACAAGGAGGAGCAAAAAGTGCGAGGGAACAGAAAAAAAGGAGTTGCGAATGATCGTATGGGACGAGGGCGAGAGTTTGGGCACGAAAGGGATGAGTTTTCAAGCATCCACCATGTCTATTTTCTGTGCGAGATTCTCCCCTCGTTATTTCTCGTGTCGTATCATCGAGGCAATTTTCCTATTGCTCGCGCCCCCTTCGCCTGCACATTTAGTTCCTTTTCCCTTTTCTCTCGCTTGCGATTTCTCCAGACGGACTTTCAAGAGCCGTGGGCTGATAAAATTCGTCGAAATCGCAAGTAATTTTTCCAGAAACACTCCAAAAATTCAAGACAAAACTTTTTCCAGCATCGCTTTTTTTTTACTCCCAACCGAAACACAAAGTTCGACACTCGTGAGAAACTTAAAGTCAGATAAACGTGCGCTCGGGCGCCCATTCACCAAAAATGTAACGCCCGGAACAAAAAATCCTGCCGGGATGAGCTTTAAGCTTCGGTAAATCTTTGTACGTTTCGTGTTCAAAAAAAAAAAAAAACAAGTGCTACTTGCTACTAGAAGCTTTAACAGGGCAGGTTGTTCGTTTTTCCATGTAGTTTCTCCTCTCGCGGGTGATTCTGGCTGGTGCAAAGCGATATCGCAACTTTAAGCGCCGCGAGCCACTTGTAAAACACGAGCGTACGTACTCGCGCTGTATTCTTTCGGGAAATTTATCGGAACAAGTGTACATACGTATAGAGAAATGTGGAGGATGATTCGAAATCCGCGGATGTATTTTCCACGTTCGCGATTACCAAAACGCGAGCGCGAGCTTTTGTACTCGCAGATAATTTTTTTTCCCACATTTTTGTTTTTTCTATTCACGTTTTTTGTTTCGTCTCGATTGCTAAGCTTCAACGATTTTCTGAAGCTTTTTCCCCTCCGCTTGTATATCAATTCGTTATCGTTCTTTCGGTGCTGGTCGCGGACCGAGCCGTCGATATAGTGCGAGCGAGAAACATGTGTTTTGTGCATAAGCGAGTCCAGACGTTGAAAAAAAAAGGATCGAGGGGGAGAGACCCGAAGAGGAATGTCCGACTGATACGGTCACACTTCCTCGCTGCCCAATATTTCGTGTGTCTCTTTTTTTTTATCGTTTCCAGGACACAGCGACGGTTTTCCGAAGAGAATAAAACCATCCCCCAAACTCTTTCTTTTGCTGCATTCACGAAACTGCATCTCCAATCGTTGACTCGTTGCAGTTACAGCTTTTTTTTAAATATCTCTACGAGCCCATGATTTTTTCGTCCTATAGCTGTGCGAGAGCTGCCTCGCCCTTGGACTCTACACCAGCCTCGTTCTCCATGACGATGTATATGTACACCGAGCCATGGTGTGTTTCGCCAAACGAGAGATAAATGGGATATGTTCAGGCTGTAAAAAAAAAACAACTGTGAAAGGGAAACGCGCATACGGAGATGGAAACTCCTATCCATGGGAGTCGTTAAAAAAAAATGTATATTTTTGTGCCTTGATATCGCGTATCGACTTTTCCTTCGCGGTATATAAAGCAAAAAAAAAAAACAAATTGTCTCTGCAATTGAATGCAATACCGATAAACTCTACGAAAAAATTGATAGAGCTGTTAAAAATCGTTGCCTCCACTTTCCAGATCGACTTTTCGGTCCCCTCTGATTTGCAATCGAAGAAAAAGCTGCTCTCGATTTTACAGAAACTCCGTTAAAACTCGATCGGCTTTCGTTCGGATTATATCATTCTTCTCTCTTTTATAAATTCCAACGAAATTCCCTGCGACGAAAACGATTCGTCACAAAAACTCGCCAACTTTTATCAGCAACTTCGAGCTTTTCACTTCGAGAAACAACGCGTGTGTGGCTAGGAAAATTGTTTTTTCTTTTTCGAAGAAACTTTTTCTGTTTTTTTGGATTAATTTTTCCCTCGGCCAAGTATAAATAAATGTTTTACACTTATTTACGCCGGAAACAAGTCAGATATTTTTCTTTCCTCTTAATGCAGCCCCTCCGCGTACTCTCCAACGACCAACCATCCGCGATTCGCGACCTATTCACCCTCCGAGCGTTCCATCATTCCGAGACCTTGTTGAAACATTCATCACTCCCTGTTTCCCAACAAAAAGTAAACTCAACGTGCTCACTATGCTCCATTCTCTTATTCTTACTCCCTCCTTTTTTTTTGCTTCCTACAGGCTCGTCCGAAAGAGTTTTTCCCACGTCAAATTTTTCCATCCTGGACCAACGTGCCATCGATAAAATTTCCAGCGATTAAAATATGTGAATCTGCTCAATTAATCTCTTAATTATTCCAACATCACAAATAATTTTCATTTCCGTTCGATAAAATTCACTGACAATCATAATTGCGCGATTATTCCATAAATGTGGATTTTCCATGTCCGTGGAGCTGGATTTGTCAACGGTTTGGAATTGGAGCCAAAAAATTGGATCATCATTTCCGTCTGCTCGATGGGCTCGATCTCACAACTCGTTGAACATCGAAATGACTTTTGCACGAGTTTTAACACGACACACACGTTCCAGTGCGGCCAACAGTGGCAAATTCCATTCGCGTCTATACTGCAACGCTGAGATATACAAGGGGCCATAATTAATGGATTTTTATACGCAATTTGGCGTGAATTAGGCCATGGCATTGTTTCCGCAGTCGGAAAACAGGAATTTGGAGAAGAATCGAAGGATAACGACGCGCCAAACTGTCAGTCTGCTCGCGCGACGTAAATTTTCATCACACGATCATAATTACTTCTGCTGTTGCAATTCTCTCCATCGTGTTCCACGCTAATACAAACAAAACCTATAGAATTACCATCAAATTTCCCGTTAACACCAATCGCCGTTATAGATCAAGTGCAACGTTCCATGAACCTCACCAACTACATAAATACTCCGACATAAATGTATATGACGTATTTCGCCAATATTATGTTCGAGTATACGTTCTCGTTACGGTCATAAGAGAAATGGAGCGTGCTTCGTGTATGTTTATCGTTAAACTGGATCGCACCTGTTAGTGGAACGTGACAGCTTCCAGATTCATCGTATCTCCAGATTTCACTGCAATCTCACTCGATTTTTTCTACTTTTTATGTTCGCAATCCACCACAAAACTCGCATTTTTCTTCCTGAACCAAAAATCCCCCAAAATCAATAATTCAAATTACCAAAAATGAGAATTAACGCCACAACTACGTATCTTCAGATTTCACTGCAATCTCACCAATTTTTTCTACTTTTTTTGTTCTCAATCCACCACAAACCTCGCACTTTTCTTCCTGAACCAGAAATTTCCCAAAATCAATAATCCAAATCATCAAAAACCCCAGGCGAGCATTGAATTACGTTTCCAAGTCAATTTTTCAGCAGTTTCAGGCACTTTAATCGATTTTTCTGCCACTAAATCTCGATGAAATTCAAGTTTCTCTTCGCCATTCTCTCGGGCATGAAAAAACGAAAAGTTTTATGTACTTACTAGGCAGCAGGGTACGCCCGCTTCGGTGGGCATAAAATCTGGGAAATCTGTGTGTAATAACACACAGATTGATTTCGGTAGAGAACGAACAAAATCCATCCTTAAAGAGCGTCTACGTCGGTCGAGGAGTAAGCGCAACAAATTTCGAGTCAATCGCTCGAATAGTTTAGGAGATCTCGTGATTTTTTTTGAACAAAGTGATGTTTTTTATCGATACATCAGTTTTGGATAGAAAACGAACAAAATTCGTTCTTCGTGAGCGTCTACGACGGAAAAGCAATAATCATAACAAATTGCACGATCCTGTCTTCCAAATTTTCAAATTTGATCATAGAAACCCCAATGAAAATGATTTTTTCATTGGGGTCTATATGATTTTTTCATTGGGGTCTATTTATAATTTTTTCATTGGGGTCTATTTATGATTTTTTCATTGGGGTCTATTTATGATTTTTTCATTGGGGTCTATTTGTGATTTTTTCATTGGGGTCTATTTATCACTTTTTCATTGGGGTATATATGATTTTTTCATTGGGGTCTATATGATTTGTTCATTGGGGTCTATTTATGATTTTTTTATTGGGGTACACATTATATCTATAATAATGATGGAAAAAAAATTGGAAAAATCGAAAATTGTCAATTTTAGGTCGAAATGCATCGAACCTCTAGTTTTTTTTTTTTATATTTCGAGACCCTGAAAATAAAACGAATCTCCATTTACACCCTGAAATTTCGTTTATAGATTCATCTCGTCGAATGATTCACGTTGAGCTCAAGGATCAATGAGCTCACGAGCTAATGAGCTCCCATAATTCATTATTACCACGAACGGATTAACGAGATTCTGATTCACTAATATATTATGCACGCAAGGATTTTCGGGAGATGTTCCTTGTGCACGAACCTAAATAAGCTGTTTGATGTCTTATGGGGTTTCTCAATTATTTTCTCCATACACACGCGCTTGCATGTGTTACGAGTAAATCTTGGCAGTTTTTTCGATTCAGCGACGGTAAAGGGCGGGATTTGCAGGACTAAAGAGCGAAATTTGGCGCGTCTTACGCCCTTTTGTTTGTCAGAAGCTGGAACGCGGATCCAGCAACGTTATTGCGCTCCCTTCGATATTTCATACGTATGCGCAGACACGAGGCGAGGGAACGTTTTTCATAAGACCTCGAAAATATACAACAACCCCTCGCGCATCAAGGCGCGTCTCCCAAGTTTGCCAAAAAGGGCTCAGCCGCCTGTACATAAATTATATATACATATACGCTCTTTGATTAGAGGATCCTCTGATAATGACGTGAAGATCGAGCGCCGAAGGGCCGCCAGCGAACGCAGTTCAAGCGTCGCTTAATCGGATATCCGAAACTATCCGAGCCAGTTCACAGCCAACAAGATATTACCCACCTCCGGGCACAACTCATGCTGCGCGTGGGAGGCTTAGCGACGGGTTAATCGAAGCCAATGGCCAAAGGGAACCATCGAAAATTCATCTTTACTTTTGACTCAATTTTCCAAAGGCTTTTCCTTCATAAACGAGCGTCTCACAGGTTGGGATAAATTCGTCTTTACTATTTAATAAAAATGCTGAACTACAAACGGTTCAGTGACGCGGAAAAAATGCGATTTCTGCATATTTTCGTTAAATTTTCATCCGATCTTGAATTAAATCGTCGAACTTTGTTTTCTTTCGCGAAAAAACGAATTTCACGTGGTCCCATGGCGTTCGAGCGACTCCCGAACGTCCCAGTCTTACGATTATTCGAATCGATGATACTTTGCCGTAAAGATCGCTAACGGCAACCGCGGCGTTATAAAAATAGATGAACATCGATACAGTCGTCGCTGATGGCAGCGGAGAAAAGAATACGAGAGCAAGAAAAACTCCACCACGAAAAATAACAGCACTCGAAGCATCTCATCATGAACGGAGAACGAGAGGGGCAAAGAGGACCTGGAAAAACTTTACGACTGTTTTTTATCGCGCCGTTATTGACTCAAGAATACTTTTACGGTCGCTAGTATGATTTTTACGATACCGCTCGCCTATTAGCCATTTCGTTCCTCGTTCCCATCGATGACACACTTCCACTTTCTTTTTGCTTCTTTTTCTTTCATTTTTTGCCGTTTTCTGTAGTTCTTAAAAATACCAGTGATCGCTTCATCGTATCGTTACTATTTTCATAAAGAATCACAACGATTCTTTCGTCACTTCCGTTTGTACCAACAAGGAGGCCCGTAACATCGATTTTCCAGGATCCAGTCCATCAACAAGGAAATAATAGACAGCCGAACGATTTCCGAATGAAAAAGAAAAAAAAACGTTGAAATCAGACAAAAAGACAAATTTTTTTTCTAATTACGAGTTTTTTCCTTCCACACTGAAAATAAAATTTTGTTGAAAAAGATCGACATTTTGTTGGATACTTTCAACTAAACGTTTTTTCGAAAAATCACGAAAACTTTGTCATTTCAGCCAAAAACATTCTAGAAAATCTTTTCGAAAAGTGAATTTTTGTCCTTCCAATCGTAAATTTTGCTGACTGTTCCGTTACAATTGAAAAATAACGTCGAAATAACGGAAATTTTGAAATTATCCGAAAATATTTAGTTCGCTGTATTCAACAAAATATCGACGTTTTTTGACAAAATTGAATTTTCAGTGCATTCGCAGGCTGAACTCGCAGGAGTCAACGAAATTTAGCGAACCAAGTGAAATTTTTGTTAATTCAACAATTAACCGCAAAATTCTAATTAGCGATTCTCATTTTTGAGGGATAATTGGACGAATGGAACGATCGAATTTTTGGCGGAGTTGGGAAAATGATTTTGCAGATTTGGTTGATAAAAAATTGAGCTTTTCTGTGAATGAGTCTGACGAAACGTCGAGTTTTCTCGTTAGAACGATTTCTCGCTGCTGCTGGGGATGTTTATAAATATATGGGGTTGCAATTGAAGCTCGTCGTGAGAAAATGAGAATGGAGGGAGAGAGAGAGAGAGAGGATTACTAACTCCGTTAATCCGGCTAGGCCAGACACCTCCAATTACAGGATCAAAGGATATTTCTCTTTGGCCGTGAGCCATATATTCTCGCGTGGTTTCCAGAGCACCGGAGGCGAATCTCGAAGGACAACTTGTTCGCGCGGGATTGTGCGTGTATTCCGAAAGCCCTGGGGGGAGACAGAAAAACGGATCGGAAAAGTTGGTTTTTTACATCAAAGTTATAGAGAAGGCTGCAATTTCACGGGCACCGCGTTAATTGAAAAATGGGATTTATTTTTTCTTTATTTTTAAACTTGCAGCAGTTTCTACGAATTTTACTCTCGTTTTTTTCGCCAATTTTCATCACGCCTAGAAAAGCCAGAGGCATTTTTAACAAAAGACCTAAAATTCGTGTCGAATTTTAAAATCCACGCGATATAATCGCGTCAACGTGCGCTGTCGGACGAAAAATGCGATTGTGGTAAACGTCCTTTGGACATTCTTCCACATTCCGACACGTATCGCGCCCGGAAAATTGTCGTGGACGCTTACAAGACGCACACATTTATGCGGATATCATTTTCAATTGAATGCGCCAAGAGAGCAACGTCGTTTGCGAGCTAAATCTTCAAATAATTCGCATACCCGCAGCGTTTCACACCAAACAACCAACTCTCGCTCTTTCATTTCCTCTCTCTTTTTCGCTTTATTCAAGATATTTCATAGCACTTACGAGATCTAATAACGTTAACGCTCATAGTTCGTCCGTACAATCCCAAAGTCTAATTACTTGGGTGAGGAGCTCGCCTCGAGAGTTTGCCAAGAGATAGAGCCAAAAAAACACGCAACATCGAATCGCAGCCACTATAAAAAAAAGGAATATTCGCGTTAAATTAAAGTCATTCCTTCTCGTTAAAATGAGAAAGGGAATATCGCCCAGTCCTATTGTTACACTTTGAATAAAAAGCTCCTCGGTATAACCCGCAGAATTTTCACTCCGCAGAAATACACACCATAGCCCCTTCCTTGCTGCGCGCTAGTTTTTCCTCCACGAAGGGTCTTATCGCGAGTGAATAAAAAACAAACAAAAAAACACTTTCGTCCCATGGCACTTCTGTAATCTAAAACATTGCCACCGTTACATTTACACGGGACTTTTCGAGCCAACTGGGCAACCCCCCAAACTCAACTTTCTTTCATTTACACAATTTTTTTTTTTAAATCGACACAATTTTTCAAAATTTTGACAATTCAACTCATTTTGACGAATCGAGTGCTCTTCAGCATCGTTGCTTACGATTTCGAGTCCCAAATTCGATGATTTCGACACCCAGTCAATTAAAAAAGAACAGGGACGAAAAACAAATTCAAAATAATTGTCAGATTTCTGAAATTCTGTGCAGTAAATTGAATTTGTAAAAAAAATTTATTTTTTTTGTTTTTCAAGCTCCAAAAATGATGAAATGAATGGAAATTCCATAGAAATTTATCACGAACCTGTTATTTGGAACATGAGTGTGTGTTTTGGAATTTTAATATTTTTTATCATCGACTGTTTTATCCGAGAAATAGCATTCCGGAAACGAAATGAAATTTTTGATGCGAAATTGCCCATATGTCTCATTCCATTTACACAATTTTTTTAAATTTTCGCAATCCAACTGGTTTTGACGAATCGAGCGCTCTTCAGCATCGTCGATCACGATTTCGAGTCCCAAATTCGACAATTTTGACACCCAGTCATTTAAAAAAATAGGGAACGAAAAAAAAATTCAAAATAATTGTCAGATTTCCGAAATTCTGTGCAGTAAATTGAATTTGTCAAAAAATTTTGATTCTTTTCAGTTTTTCAAGCTCCAAAAATGATGAAATGAATGAAAATTCCGTAGAAATTGATCACGAACCTGTTATTTGGGACATGAGTGTGTGTTTTGGAATTTTTACATTTTTTATCATGGACTGTTTTATCCGAGAAATAGCATTCCGGAAGCGAAATGAAATTTGATGCGAAATAGCCCATATGTGTGGATATTTATATGTATCGTAGGTTTTATGCGTCTCGATGTAATGGTCTCTGATATAGAATAGGCAATAAAGCCATACACGAGTGTGCTGGTATGCCCTGTATACATTTGTGCTGACACCAAACGTTTTTTTTTTTCGTTCACTCTTTCTTTCCTTCGTGGGTCTTTTTTTCTTCTCCATTCTCTCCGCGGTCCCCTCTTCTCATATTCAAATGAATATCGTTGCAGTTCTTGGAGAGGGTTGCCGCGAGCGCGCGCGCGCGATATGAGTCAGTGAATAAAACCCAGAGTGAGATAAATTATTACATCCGAACTCGTAAAAACATCTATAAATATCGCGACTGTACAATTTTCCATTCTCTTCTCATCTCCTGCCTCCGGCAACTTTATTAGTTCGTATTTGTCAGTTTTTTTCTCAACATCCAATCTCCACGAAATGCCCAACAGAATTTGCATCTCGATAAAATGCAAAAAACTCAATAAATTCGTGGTCCGTTGAGGAAAATCTCTCGTGGGTTATTTTTCAAGATTGATACGCATCGCCCTCTGGTCTCCAAAGCAAGAAGCTCGATTCCCGCTCACCGTTGGTCAGGTAGCGAGTATTTTTTTTTTTTCATTGTTTTTTTTTGTCAATTATTGACGTAAAAGTGTCAGAAAATAAAAAGTTCTTGACAAAACGCTGGAAATTGGTTATTAGTTTATGGACGTGACCATGAGACGATGGAGCCCTCGACAGCCAAGAGTTCCAAGAGGGCTAAATCGGAAATATCCAGAGTATCGAGTCCGGCCCGGGCGAGGGAGCGATCGACGAAACGGCAGCAGACCGATCGTAAATCTCTGGGTATTGGTCCAATTATTCCACGAGATTTTCTGGGGTTAACACGCATTCGCAACGGTTTGTGTCTATCGTCGGTCTGGAAAAGCTTTCACGATATCCATTGAAATTCGTAGAAAACTCTGAGAATGTAATTGAATATAAATTATCGGATCGACGCTTTCTCGATATCGGTTGGACGGTGAAGCCATCGATGAGGATTACGAATAAAATAATTCAATACGAAGCTCGAATGGCTAAGCCGCACATAAATTGGTATCCATTCAATCCTTTCAATTTTATTATTCCGAAAAAAATTGAAAAAAAAATCTACTCGTTATAAAAAAATAAATTCTGTCTCATAATTCTCTGGAGCAGGTTCCATCTCCATAGAAATAAAGGCACGAAATATTACGACGATCTCAAAACTCCTTTCATCACGTTTTACAAGAATGCCTCCGGTCAGGTCTTTTATCCAAACGGAACTCTGGCTATCACAGTTAAAAGACCCAAAAAACGAACGTGTAATTACTCCGCTTTTTATCTCATTCATAATACAGTAATTAACGAATTAATGTGATACAGTGAGTCCTCGACGCGAGGACGACCAAATTACAGCATTCATGTCCCAAAAAATACCCAACCGAACTGTTTTTTCGTATCTCCTCGCCATTTTTGCCTGTAACGCAAGGTCGTGAGAAAGAAGCTCGAAAAAACTATGCAAGCCTCATTTTGCCAATCTTTCATTTTGCCTTTTTTTTAAAATTACCAACTCATCTGAGGCTTCCAAACGATCTCATTGGTCGCATTTGCCCGTTTTGACATTAACGTCCAATTAAAATAATAGAAACAGAATCAATAATGACTCCTTAATTATTAATATGAGCGGCTAATTATTTTCGTCTCAAGTTTTCTCGACCATTCGCCAAATTCACGTGCCAAATTATTTTTCAATTAATTAGTAATTTAATTAAATAATTATGCGATAATAATTTAATAAATAAATATATTATTATTATTATTATTATTATTAATTTATTAATTAAATTAATGAAATAACAAATAAATTAATAAATTAATAAAAATAAAATAATTTAATAAATAATAAATAACTAATAAAAAATATCACGAATTTGGAGGAATTATTCAGTGAATAATGAAGTTTGTTTTTCTTATTTATTTCAAGACAATTTGTATACTGTATTCAGACCAGGAGTCGACACAGTTTCCGGGGAACATCATCTGGAACAACAGATGCTGGCTGTGTTCGATGGCTTAGGCAATGGCATTGTCCTCAACGAGGACAATGATACAAGGTATAGCTCTGCTTTGCTCAACGAGCACGTCCATCCATATCTATACAATATCGCGTGACTGTTTCGGGCGTGTCGCGTCGCGAATTAATTATAGTAAATCTACCAGCACGATTACAGATCTGTCGTTGAAATATAACATTTCTGTTACAAACGCGTTACTCCATTGCCACGATCCTAACTAATCGTCAAATTCCTTCGAGGCTGACCTACAATCAGATCGGTGGCATTTTACTCAACAATAAAATTCCCTACGCGTGGACCTGGAGCTCGAGAAAAACCGAAACAAAAATCGAAGCAGCTGATACGGTATCAAAATGTGTTTTTTTTCTTTTTTTCGACAAATTCTCAACATTTTTGCTTTTTTATGGTCAATCGGATTTTCCATGGGAAATTCAACTTTTCGTCTCTGACAGGAAACCAACTCCACCGAGCTCCGGAAGCTGCTGCAGCTGCTGGCGATCAAATCCACAAAAAGGTGCACATTCCAACATTTTTGCCTGTCAATTGTGCGATTTTTAATTTGAAAAAAATAAAATGAAAATTCCTCACAGCTCTCCAGGCGTCAAAACTCCAAAAAGCGACAAAGCCTCAGAAAAAAAAGAATCGATGACGAATAAATCAAAAATCATAACTGAAGAGGACGCGATTGTTGTTGAGAAATTCTCCGACATCGGGATTTTCGAAAAATCGAGACGCGCGAATCTCCAAGCCGTGAAAATAATTTGCCTTCGTTTGAATCGGTTTCTCAGTCTCAGGATCGTCGATCGTCACAGCATCAGCCTCACATTTTCATCCAGAAACAGGAGCATCCGGTGAATAAAAAATTCCCATCACGATTTTTTCAGACATCAACGTTTTTTTTATCCACAATTTTGCCTGCGATTTTATGATCGAAAAATCTCTAAATTACAGAATAGAATTGGGGACAATAATAAATTTCGAAAAACCACTTTCCTCCTACTTGGTCAAGTCCTCGGAGGGACTTCCTGGCATGCTACGGAGTCGTTTCGAGTTGGAGAGTTTGGACAGGACGTTGACTCCCGAGGACAGTCTCTACGACGTGGCCCAGGAGTACAAAAAAATGGAAAACCTCCAAAATCCGAACGTGTAAAAATTTCATAATTATCCCGACGATCGATCCCACAAAAATCACAATTTCGAGGATCGAGAGACATCGAAGCAGGTGAAAAAAAAACGCAAAAACGAAACTACAATTTTTCTTTCTTTTATAAATAAAAATTATCGTTTACTCGAGACATTTATGAAAAAATACAATTAAAACGAACGATTTTGCGCGTAGGCGAATCAAGATCGACCAGCGGGCGATCAGATTTTGTCTCCTATTTATAGGTAACGTTGTGTGAGTGTAACTGTCGCGTAAAATTCGATTTTTCATCGGAAAACTCACACTCGTGAGTTTCTTTCCGAAAATCCATTCAAATTTTCTTCTCGTCGTGTTTATCGGCGTATTCGTGTGATTGTGTACTTAAGACACGTACGTAAAACATATTCCCTCTATAGTCGGAGAATATAATGATAAGGGTGAACTAGGGGATGCGGAAAGGGGGTTGGGAAAAATTGTGTAGAAGAGAAGAAGAAAAAAGGACGAAAGAATCGTCAATTTTCTCGTCGTCTCTCCCAGGGGTAGGGGAAAAGGGAGGTCTTGGCGATTTCGAGCAATAAGTTAAGTTAGGAACGAGCGTACGCCGCGTCGCTTCGAAAATTCGCGGCGTCCTCGCGTTAGTCGTAAAACAACAAACAAAAAAAAAACTTTAAACGAGACGAGTTCGAGTGAAATTGAGTAGCGAAAAGTCCATTCTTCACTGGCTCGAGGTTTTTTTTTTTGGTCGGGAGAGAAAAAAGAACGAATGAAGAGAGAGAAAGGAAAACAAAAAGATCGAGGGAAATCGTGAGTCTTTCGTTTTTCTCGGCTTTCGAGTTGTCGACAAAAAAGCTCCATCGAAAATTTTGTTGCCCACGTAAAAGTCACGCTCGCCAAGGAGACGCGAGTAGAAAAAAATCGAAAGATTCACGAGATCGAGATCGAAGATGATGAAAATTATTAGTTCGCATAAATAACAATAAAAAATAATAATAATGATGATTATATCAATAATAATAATGATTATCATGACAATAATAATTAATAATTAGAGAATGGTCGTGGTGCGAAAAAGGAAGAAGAAAATGAAAGGATATTTGTCGCAGGAACGAACTGGCGAGCTTCGGGCAAATTTCCGAGTCCTGCGAGATTTTCTTTTCTCGTTTTATCATTTGTTTTTCTATGTACATAATTATCCAGGACCACGAGGATCGATCCAGCTCCTTGGGAGGCTCCCGCTCGCGCGTCTTCTTGCCAGGAAAATTGAATGGGGAATTTGAAGCGTGAAAAACGTTGATTAACGATGGAAATTACAGAAAAGAAAAAAAGTTTTCGTGGAGCCTCGTTCACGGAGCTGGACGTCAATTTTTCTCTCCCTCCTCCCACGCAGAGAATTCTCCTCTTTTTATTTTCGGCTTCTCGCTCCTTTCAACGAGATTTTTTTTTCACTCGTTCTCGTCTCTTCGTATTTGTGTTCGTCTTTATATTTACATGGATTTTCGCGACGATTCACACCCCGATTCGGGCTTTTCGGGCTCGCGTCGTCGAACCGAGAGAAAAAACGAAACTGCTCGGGGAAATTTTCGGTCACGGGACTCTCGAGCTTCGCGGAGAATCTTTGGGAGAGGAAAATCCTCGAGAGCCTGTCAACGAACTTGAAACTTTTTGATTTTCTTCGATCGATCGATCACGATCATCGCAAATTCCCTCAATTTTTTCCCTCTCTCTCTCTCTTTTTCTTTCCATCTCCTTTTCGTTCAAACTTCTCGCAGTCTTTTCGTTTCCGCAGTGCAGAATCAATTGGCGACCTTGACGAACTCGGGATTCGGCATGCTGCAGTTTTCCGGCGCGTAAACCGGATGTGCGAAACTTGTGTTTGTCATTCCTGCGTTTTTTCGATCAACCGCACGAACCCGGACAAAGAGAAACGCTGCGACGAGCGACGCCACCACTATCACGAGCAACAACATCACAAGACCACCGACGAAACCAGGCAACGACATACAAATCGTCTCTGGATCGGTCGACGCACTCGCGTTTTGTATTACAACCGTCGTGTCGTTGCTCGTGTTGGTCGTACCCAGCGCAAAGTTCACGTCTCCTGGCGCTACCACTTGAATTATTCTCGATGTATTGACGTCCGTCATTTCTTGAGCTGCGCGCTTGTAAACGTGCGACGATACGAGAGTCACCGTGTGGAAAAGGCTCTGGAAAAACCAAGCAAAACCAAAATTCCGTTAAACGAGAATCAAGAAATTTTCGAGACGAAAGAAACAAACCCAAACAAGAAATTTGTGGCAATTTTTTTGGGCCCCTTTGCATTTTTCAATCGATTTGAGTTTTCGGGACTAATTCGAGAATTTTGAAACGTTGCTGTAGGAAAAAACCGTCTCGATTGAGAATTTCTCGCAATTTTCCGACACCAACTGATTAATTCTGAACACTGAAAATTCAATTTTGTCAAAAAACGTCGATATTTTGTTGAATGCAGCGAACTAAATATTTTGGGATAATTTCAAGATTTTCGTTATTCCGACAATATTTTTCATTTGTAACGGAACTTTCAGCAAAATTTGCGATTGGAATGACAAAAATTACTTTCCGAAAAGATTTTCCGGAATGTTTTTTGCTGAAATGACAAAATTTTCATGATTTTTCGAAAAAACGTTTAGTTGAACGTACCCAACAAAATATCGATCTTTTTCAACAAAATTCTCTTTTCAGTGAAGTTTTTTGGTCACAAATGTTTGATGAAATTGCTTACGGGGTCGTTATCAGCCTGCTGGATGTGTCTTCGTCTCCTGGCGCCTCGTAACTCAGCGGGCAAGCCCTCAACGGATCTCGGCCGTCCACCGAGGGTAGCGAGATTGCCTTCGAGTTCATCGGAGCCTACGGTGCCTTTTCTCTTGACAGTTTGATAAGCGCCAGCGGGATGGCCCGGAAGAGGAGGCGGGGGCAAATGTATGTTGTCTTGATTTTGACTCTGTGGCGAACTCGCTGCTGCGGTCGAGTCACCGGGAGTCGAGCTCGGGGACGAAGACGAAGTCTGAGCTTGAGGCGCGGGCACGACGTCGGGATTCGGTTCGCTGCGAGACGAAAATAATAAAAACAATAAAAATGGAACTTTCGAAAAGTTTGTCGACCGAAAAAAAAAAGAATTTTCGGCCTGCAGAATGTTTTTCGGGGGCACGAGAAATGAAATTTCTTACCTGTAAGCTCCAGCCGGGCCACTCGGGTGTCGCGGATCAGGATACGCCGGAGGAATTCCGTATTCGGGAACAGGCGGCGCTCCGTAATCCCCGGAGAGGCCTTGATGAACCGGCGCGCCATATTCCTGAGGAATGGAGGCGGAAGGCGCTCCGTACTCGAGACCCGGATGTCCGCACTTTGGCTCGGGACAGTTATAGCGACAGACTTGAATGACGCACTGGAAATGGACGTTCATGCTGTCGGGGAACTTGAAGGCCTGGAAGTAGGCGAAGCTGACGACGGATGCGCTGGGTCCGAAGTTTTTGATCTTTTGGAATCTGTAAAAAGTGCAAAAAACAAAAAAAATGTCAGGAAAAAATGAAAAAATTGTCCAGCTGATGAGCAGGAACGAATTTTTCGGAAATTTGGATAAGCATCGAATTACCTCGACATGATTTTGGGCCTGACGACACATCCGTATTGATCGACGAGCTGAATTGGTGCGCGTTTGCCATCGTGAGCGACGCAGTTTCTCACGAGCATGTCAAACTTGTTCTCATCGTCCTTGATGGCAAGGACCATAGTCATGGTTTGTCCGATTTTCACGATGCCAGAGACCTCGGAAGCCCAAGGGCCTTTGCCGACTTGAATTTGCATCCAGCATTGCAAATTATCGCCAAGGAAGTTGGCGGTAACCGCATGAAGCATGTCAACTTGGAAGGGTCGGAAAGTCACAGCTTTTTCGTAAAAGTCGTACCAAGTGCATCGGAGTTTTCTCGCTTGATCCCAAACCTCCTGGACGTAAGGATCGTACTGAACGATTATCGTATTCTCGACGTAACTTCCGGACGGAGTCGGCGCCCCATAAGCCGCGGCATTGTGATTGGCCGAGCTGCTCATGCCGCAAGAGTTCAGGAAGATCTCGAAGGTCGCGCTCAGGTGGCCAGTTCCTGGCTTCAGATGCACGCAGTGAGGATCCGAGTAGAATCCTTTGCTGAATATCATCCCGTAAAACGGACGATCGAACTCGACGTTCACTCGCATATGAGTTTTTTCGCATTGAACTTGGAGATGCTTTATTTGCGGCGTGTCCGGTGAAGCGAGAGGCCAATTTTCCTCTGCACCATGAGACTGTGGTGGCCCATATTGCGATGGGGGCCCATAAACCGATCTGTGCTCCAGAGGCAACGCGCTACTGTCGACCAATGGTGACTCGCAATTCACGCTCTGCCATAACAAAAAACAGGAAAAACAAATTGAAAATCATCGGGACCAGCAAGCCAAAAATCGAAAAATATCTTAATGGACAGTCCCACGCAAAAGCGAATATAGTTTGAGATCCTTGAATAACTGATTTCTTTTTAGAAATCCATAAATTAAATCATTATTAGTTTCCTGTAATCAAAAACTTTTGCGAACGCTTGAACACTGCCTTCACCAATACTTACACTGAAAAGAGAATTTTGTTGAAAAAGATCGATATTTTGTTGGATACGTTCAACTAAACGATTTTCGAAAAATCATGAAAATTTTGTCATTCCAGCAAAAAACATTCTGGAAAATCGTTTTCGGAAAGTAAATTTTTGTCATTCCAATCGTAAATTTTGCTGACAGTTCCGTTACAATGAAAAATATTGTCGAAATAACGAAAATTCTGAAATCATCCCAAAATATTTAGTTGGCCGTATTCAACAAAATATCGACGTTTTTTGACACAATTGAATTTTCAGTGGAGAAACTTTGTGTGTACGTTGCCTACTTGGCTGGGCCAGCCGTGAAAACCCGCTCGGCCGACCGCGTGTTATCCAAACATTGAAAATTCATATTTCAGAAAGTGTGTGGTAAAATGTGACCCTTCATTTTTTTTTATCATCCTGAAGTACTTGTTTATGTCTTCCTAGATTTTTATCGTTTTCTGTCTCAGTGGTTTTCAAACTACAAATTTATCCATGAGAAATCGTGTCAAGTGCCCTATGCAAAGCGTGTTGAAAAAGCCATTTTCAATTGCAAATATCTCCGTAACGAGACGGTCATTCAAGTTAAAATTTAACCAACTTGTACTAGATGTCGAAAACAATATTCGGGTGAAAAATCAAAATATTCTGTCTCAAACTGTTTTTGGCATGTACTACCTGCTTAATCGACCTTCGAATCGTCGAATTGGCCTCGAATACGTCGCTTCAGCCACTTCGCCTCGATCTTTGACCACGATCCATCGAAACTAACACCTCAATTAACCGTCCAACCAAAAAGAACATCCAGATAGCTTAATTATAAGTTATTGCGCTGTCAGGCATACACTTTGTTAACAAGGACACAAGTGATGGACTACGAGCACGTACCAGTTCGAGCAATTACTCTGTTTCGACTTTCCAAAGCTTGTTACACACGTAAATTGTGAAACTTTCATATTATAACAGAAAGTACAGGCTATAAAGAGCCGAGAGGTCTTTACCATGCGTAGAAACCCCCATGAATTTTACGTTTTACGTCATATCCACCTGAGCGCGCATTTAGATCCAAGTGAAATTACCAAGTGACTTTGTTTCGAAAGTCTCACAACGACAACGCGGTGGAACGAAAAAAAATTGATACAAATTTGACTTTCGATGTCAAATTTATTCGCTAAAGAATAAATAATTTGAGCAATTTTGTTTTTCTGAAATTTTGACAGATTGCGATGAGAAGCTGAAAAAATCATTGAGCAAAATCGATTTTCTGGATGGACAACAAAAAAGAATGGAAACGATCGAAATTTATAACGAAATTCACGGTTTTTTGTGGCTTTGCTTCCGAGTGCGAGAATCCAGAACACAAAAATGAGGAACGTGTGCACGATGAGGAGAAAAAGAAGCAGAAACATCGAGCCGAATGCAGGCCACTCGTTGCATTTCAAATTCCTCGAGCGTTTTGGACTCGACACTGCTACGTACGGACACAAAAACAGACGCTCACACAAATTGAACGGAATGCCAATAAATCGAGCTTTGCTGGTCAAGGCAAAAGTTGAACGATATTTCACAGAGAGACGAACGGCGTGCCCGAAAAATTCTTCATTGAGGTCAAGTCTATCGAATTTATTCGCCCGAATCGATTTCCGTTGGTCGGACAAGAATTTTCCTCCCGACATTCACGAGCCTCAAGAAAACGAGTGTAGAATCTGAGATCCGAATTAATTAGTGATCCGATAACGGAATTGAGAAAAGTAAAAAGTGTGTCAAAGATTTGTGACGTCGCTTCGGACACTCTCGACAAAAACTGGGTTATTAATTCGTGAGAGAAAAGTTTCAACTCCGATCCCAATCGATCGGGGCCGTGAACGTTTCGAGAAGTCTCGTTCACCAAAAAAAAAAATACGACTCGTCCCGCGACAACTTTGTGCCGGTAAAAAAGAGAAAATTTCAGTTATGAATACATAAATAAATAAATTTCGGCCCCGTACAGTCTGTCTTGGAGAATCCTCGCTTTTTCTTACGTGATTTTTATCCATTTATGGCTTCTCTCTACATAGTTCGTTAGGACATGCACACACGCATTTAGAATGTCGATTTATCCAAGTTGTATGGATAACATGGACAAAGCGTGTACGTGACCAGGGAACAACGCCCTGGGCGACTTTGCTCTCGCATTCTGGGTTAACCTCCTCTTTCCAACATCGCTATATACGTTTGTAACAACTTTGCGCTCCTCCTCGTGTATCCGCGGATTAGGACAGGTCGATCGACCGTCTCATCCTGCTCTCGCGTGTCATTTGGAATAGAAACCTGATTTCTCATACGTCTCCCGATCTTTGCAACCAACGACATTGCCATTTCGTTAAACATTTATATCGAACGCCGCGCAGCTACGGGGAATCTTGGAGCCCATAAAAAAAAACGAGTTTCCGGAGAATTTGGTCCATTCATAACTTTCGTTTCGTTATTTTTTATCCTAGAACTCGTGACCCATTTTCGTGACCTCCGAACGAGATCCTGACACATTTTTCGATCGTTAATCGACCAAATTTAATGAGAGATTTTTGTGTCAACGAATTCTGGAAGAAAAATTCGCCTCGGTCGATTCTTTTCGTCCGGGGCGATGGCAAGTTGGAAATTTTTCGGACACGCAGCGATCATCCAATTTCTCCCCTTAACGAGATCGGAAGAACGTGCGACAAGCTCGATCGAGGCTCACGATCTGATAAGACACGCGCAGGCATTTTATATTTCCTCATCCTAAACATTTTCCCGTCCACGCTCGTGCCCAAACGTCCACAAAAGAGTAGAGCAAACACCGTCTCCGAAAAAATATCTTTCGCTCTCTAAATTTTCAGATAAATTCTCCCAGCTCACGAATTCTCGAACAAATGGGCGTCGAGGAATTAGGAATTCTCGAATAGCTGTAAATGTGAGAATAACTCGTGAAATTTACATGAGGAAAGTGGGTCATCGCTCCGTCTTTTCTCATCTCAATTAAATTTCCCCAAATTCAGTCAGCAGCAAACAAAAATTATTATTAAACTCAATTTTTTGGTCATTTTCGACGAAAAAATGTCAATTTTTGTGTAAAATTTTTCCCGGAATGAGAATAATTTGAAAAATATCAAATTGAGAGCCCGGAGAATTTTTCATTCCCAATTTTCATCGGTGAACAATGAAAAGAAGAAAAAAATACGAAAGTCTTCCGGATCTTCCGGAACAGCGCCAAGAGCCAAAGCCCCAAGAGTAAAGAAGTGAAAAATCATTGCTGCTGCAGAAGAAGCAGCAGGGCTAACGTCCTCTATGAATGCGACAGAGACATACGGAAAGACAATTGATCGGACGTGACCCGTTTCGTGTTTAGAAAGCGAACTCTTTGGCGAGAACGCGCGTGCGGGTCCTCGAGCCATATCCGCGTTTCTCCTCAGCTCAGGCTCTCCTGCCCTCATCCCTTCTTCGTCCTCCTTTCCCTCACGCCGTCTTGCCTAAGATTTCCGACCCGTAGCACGATCCGCGGATAATCGGGATCGAAGTTATTTGTCCGAAGAGAACAGCCGCGTGGCCAAATTAAAATCTACGCAACGCGGATAAAAATTCATTCACAAATTTGTCCCCGAAATTAAAACAAAAAAAAATCTACCAAGAATAAAAAATTCATTCCACGCTAAAACGTTTTTCTCTCGAATTGGACGTGCAATTATGTTTTTATGACATCGAGAGATCCGCATCGCGATCGCGACTGGAAAGTTGATTGCGCGAATGCGTTCGCACACGCGTATATAAATTCGTGCGTTTTCATAAATATGCCGGAAACGATATTCGCACGATTTCATCGCAACGCGTACGATCGCGAGAAAGAAAGGAAAATAAAAAATGTTGAAAGAAAAAAGCAAATGAAGCGACTAACCAAAGGGAAAAATGGAACGCGCGAGGAAGACGCGCGCGAACTGCTGCGGAGTGCGCGAGAGCCATGAGAATTGGGTTAACGCTGCACACTGACATTTCTGATAAAAAACTTAAACGAACAAAGTATAATAGAATTTTCGCTCTGTACAGTAGAAACGTTGAGTGGCTGCGAATAAAAGTCGCCAAGATTTTAATTGAAAAAGGTTTATAATTGAAGAAGAGCGAGCCACGTGGATTTTCAATTGAGAGCAGCGAGTCGAGCTACATATTAGGAAACTTGGTCGCGCGCACGAATAAAATTACGACCAGAACTTTGAACTCTCCTCAGATCCAATGATAATTAAGTCTGAATATTTTCCTTTTTTTTTCTCCATTTCTCCAGGACTTCCGGTTTTCGCACACGCAACTTTATTGGCTCGTTACGGGAGTGACAAAAAATATTCCCAGCGCCAATCACCGGCGAATTCTCCAAGTTTTATTCAACAAGTTTCCACGATAATTGACTGTTCGAGTGCACACTGGGTCAATTTGACCCGAAAAATATTCGATCTCCGATTGTTTGATATTCAAAGGCAACGAATGTTTTGGAATTTAATTTTCGTCGTCATGAAAAAATAAATTTAAGGCCATGAACCGTCTCGGGTAAAATTGACCCAAAATGCACTTTGATCTCGAATTTTTCCGAATTTTCTTTCAATTAGATTGCTCACAGTTTTTTTCATGAAAGAATTTTGTTGAAAAAATGAATTGAAATGCATTTTTTTGAATAATTCGTCACTTCCCGGACTCGGTATCGTCTCCCGTGAGTCATTCGCTTTTAATGAATCAAATGGAACTGCCACAAAGATGCGGTTCAGTCTTGAAACGGCACAGGACAGTCGAATCTTATAAAAGCCACTGCCATCAAGCTAAGTGGTAGGTGTTTGGAAAAAAAAGGACTAGAAGCGACAGAGAAAAGGAAGAAATGCGAGTAGGCGGAGCAGAGAGTCGTGATCGACCGCAAGAGAGCTGGGCAAGGTCGGTAGATGGACCACAGAGAATAATACAGAGGCGCCTCGCACAGCTTGATGAATGACGCGTCACTATACGCGCGTTTCATTCTATCGCCTTAAATTTCCCTCGCGCTCCTCGAGCCTCTTCTCTCCGTAAAATTGTCAATGGAACACGATAAACGATCGAAATTTCACTTCCATTATGACGAAATGAGGAGAAAGGCTTTCGTCTGCCTTTTTAATGAAAATTTTCTCGTTTGATTAACGAATTAACAAATAAATGATAATTAGAGGGAAAATGAAACGAAGAGGAATTTGCTGGATCTGAAAAATGGAAAAAGGGGCATTTCCCCGTCACTTTTTCGCCATAAATCAATGGCTGTTTTATGCGAATGCTTTTCTTATTATTAAGCGCCGAATGTTGCATTTCCAAGACACTCGTGTACGTTACAAAATGATGAAAAATCGACAGGTGCTTTGCGGATTTTTCATAAATACCTTCTACGAAGAATTTGGTGCTCGAGTCAAAAAATAATAATAAGAGAAATAATGGAACGAGGAAAATGCCTCTCGAGACTCTGGAGGAAAAGTTTCTTCGACTATTTGGATGTGAGATGAGAAGAGACGCAACCGCTCAGGTAATTTGGGCTAATCGAGGGTTACTCCAGTTTTTTTCTCTCCGCTCCTTCTTTCTTTCCTTCCTCGCTGCCTCACCGGGCGCTCTCGGCCCATAGCGCAGTCCAAAAGTATCAGGAAATAATCGTCAGGGCAGCTTGTGTCAAAAAAACGCCTTCTCGTTTTTTTGCAGCTATGGAAAAGGCTTTTCAGGCGACTTATGCGGTAGCGCACCTGTCATAAAGCTGAGACACGTTTCTTTGGGTCAACCGACAATTCCTCTTCGTCGTAGAGAAGAGAAAAAAAAATTAATAAAAAAAAAAAGATTCTTCAGCCTGTAATCACTGACGTTGTCCGATTCCAAAAAATCGTTAATGGAAACTTGAAAAATAATTCGAAAATTCACATTTAAAGAAAAAAAAAGAAAATTTTTAAAAAATTTCAATTAAACGCATTTTTTGGTTCCTGCATCGTTGCGATGCACGCGAGAGTTTAGAAAATTTTCCATCGACTTTTCTGCTGTCGGGGGAATTCCGTCAGGAGCGATTTTGTTACGCCCAGGTAACTCGTTCGTTGCCACCTTTTTCGAAGCCGGTGCGAGAGCCATGTATAGAAAAAACGGCGTCGCAAGAGCGCCATCGCGTCCGAAGGCGCGATCAGGGAAAATTATCCTTCCGAAACAAAAGTTTAAGAGTCAAAGATTTTCTTAGATTTTTCAACGAGACGATGAAAGGGCGCAGCGAACGTGCCGACTTTCCCATAATTACAAAAGCCTTTTCCTTCCCTCTTGCTTATACATCGAGAGCATCAGATCTTGCCCGTGGAAGATCGATCAAGTTCCTCCTCCCCGCAGGCGCCTCTGTCGTGCCAGAGACTTTGATATTTTTTCTAAACGATCCCTCCACATTATGGAGAAAACAAATTAGCCCGTCGGACCAAAAAAAAAACGATTAGCGATGAAAAGAAAAAAAAAACAAAAAGGAATTTCCGATCCTTGAGCCCCCGAGTCAAGAAATTTCAAGACTTTTTATAATCCAAGGAAAAGACAAGCGTTCGAAAAAAAAAAGAGAAAACGTCCCTCGTTCGTCTGATTTCAACGAATAAGTTCATCCGCGAGATCTAGCGATAAAAATGAAGCAAATAGTCTCGATCTCTCGAAACGAATCTCTCCGCGATCGAGCACGAGCCCAACCGATCGTACTACTAAACTGGAGTACACGAAGTGGATTAAACGGGTGTGTTTCGAGTACCGGGTTTAACTTGAAAGAGAGAAAGATGCTCAAGTTGCGTGAGCATGTCTCTTCGAGATGTCGTGAACGACGAGCTAAGAGACAGATCAGAGATCGCGACGTGAGGAGTGAGAAAAATAAAAGAAACACGAAGAGCAAGAGAGAGAGAGAGAGAGAGAATAAAAAGCATCCAGAGGTGCAACCGCCTCTGTATAAAGTCAGAGCAGGGTGACGAGTAATATGGGAGACGTTTCTCAGGAAAGAAAGCTGCTCCACAGTCGTTGAAAGAAGTTGAAAAAAAAGTTGATTCTCTCGTTCTTGATCTCTTGGTATCTGATGCACTCGCTACAGATTCTCTCTTTCTCGTGCACCTTGCTCCTCAAGAAAAGTGCATGCACGTGTCCCTCTCTCTCTGTGCCAGGCAGAATTGTGCCCCACGAAAGTGCACACGAGGTTCTTGAGGAAGGAGAAAAACAAGACACCAAAGATATTCCCCACTCTCTTTGCGCGATGACGAGAACAAGCATGAGGAGGAGGGCATTGCGTCCGGCGCAGTGACCTACTATCTTCGGTTCGGCGGCTCTCTTGTAGTGGGTACACACTGTGAATCAACGCTTAACAAACAAAAGACCCAAAGTCCCAACTTTTCCAACCGTCCAATTGCCATTTTTACGCCTTTTTATTTCTCATCTCTCGATTTATGTATTAAACATTTTTCTACACCTGTGTACGATCCCAACGCGCAACGTCCACACGCCTGCACCAATGTACACATAAACTTTTATTCATTCGACGATTTACAATGGTTAATGAGCGGTACGTGCTCGATTGCAAATATTAAATGTGCAGCCAAGGCCTAACGTCTTTTCTTGCACACACGAGATTTTTCGTTGACCCGGAATCTAATGCCGGAAAATATTTTTACCAAGCTCACGAGAAATCCTTTATCAACGTCTCCCGATTTTTCTTTCTCAGGATAATTACACGAATTTACTCCTTTTTTCCAATCTTTTTTCCACCTCATCTTTTCCGGGATCGATCGCACGCTTCGATAAACCCTTCCGGTCCAGAATGACTCGTCCTTATACTTTGGCCTAATGCAACGCAAGCCTTTTTTCTCCTTAAGATCCTTTTTTATAGACACATTTTTTTTTCACTCCGACATCAAAGTGTGAAAGCTTTGAGTGCTGCGTCGGGAAGTTTATGGCTTTCGACGCCTCTGTCGACGGAAGTGAGTGCACGCAAGAGACGAGGATTCGTAATTAATCGAATTACGTAATTTCTACTCGATTTTTTCTTCTTTTTTTTCGAGCTTCGAATTTCCATCGCGATCTTCACCACGTTTTTGAAATTTTCGGAACTTTCTTTACTGTTTTTTGTTTTCGTGATGCGGTTTTCGAGGTTTATTTTGATATTTAAATTTTTTTACTCACTAAAGCGAACAGCAGAGGCAAAAATAAGCTCGGAATGGTCCTCCGTATACTCCGCCGCGTTCTTTCCATCGTGTGCGTTTGTTTTCTGCAATGAGACAAACAGGTTGATATTTATTCACAAATTACATACCGATTTTGGTGATTAAGAACATTTTTTTCCGAATTTGACATTCACTCCAACGTGCGAGACTCTTGGACCAATTTTCCAAACACTCGAATCGCAATTGATCGCGAATTTTATTCCCCGAAAAAACGATCAACGACTTTTCGGAGAATCGTCGATCGAGACTTTTTTTTTATTCGATGTTTCCCAAACGGATTGATTTTTTTGGGGGAATTCTCGGAAATTCTCAATCGCCGAGAGGAAAATTCATTTTTCGATCAAACGCGGCACGAGCTCGAGGGCCACGAACGATTCGTTTCACGGACACAAAACCGCTCGTAGAATTTTCATTTTCGTGTCCAAACACGTGGAAACTTTTGAACGATGCAATTTTTTCTACTCAAAAGCGATAAAAACATTTTTCATTATTTTTAAATAATTTTTTATTGAAATTCGAATTGATTGATCGAGCCATTTTTTCAAACTTTTGAGACGTCTGGAAAAATTGTTTTCGGGAATAACAAAGACCGGGACGAGGACGATTCAAGGGCGATACTGAAAAGCATTTAATTCGAGAAACGATCGAGTCTCGAGACACGCGGTACAAAAAGATCATCATTTATAAAGCGAGAGACGCGAGACACCGCGGTCACAATTTCCCGTAGCTCGTGAGAGTAGGTTACGCGGTGATTCTTGAATGAAACGCGGTGCGTATGGCTTTACGATCGTCGAGTAAGTCTTGGGAAGCTCCGAAGAGTCCAGAAGAAAAAGAAACAATTTTTTTTAATTCATTTTAATTCACGCTTCCTGGTGGGTCCGAAAACACAATTTTTATTCGCCCTTTTCCCTCGCATCCCCGCACCTTCCACTTGGTCTGATTCGATCAAAAATTATCATCGAATGGGTTGAGAAAAAAAAACAACGATAAAGTTCCTCGAATGACGTTAATCGTTACGAAATTCCAAAACACTGCGCGATGCCCGATAAAAACGTACAACTTCGTAGTCACTTGTATAAATGCACATTCGAAAACGTGAACAATGCGCGAGGAATCGACTTTCCATCCAATTAATAAAAAAAAAATGAAAAAAACGTCGCGTCTTCGAATTAATTGGGAAAAAAATGAAAATCAGAGACTTCCATCGAGTGTCACAATTCACTATAATTATGGAATACAAAGTCGTACGTCTAACACACTTTTGGTTCACCTTACTTCCGTCTCGTAATCTTCTTCACTAATTAAACTCCGAGCGAGTGGTGTGGTCGCGAATAAACTTCCGGAAACTAGAATGTCGCGTGCCCACGAGGGGAAATTTCGAAAGAAACTGAATCAAATGTCAAACAACATGAAATAAATTTTTTTTCCTATTTTTGTTTTCGTTATTGAAAAATGGATTTCCTAATCGCGACGACGCAACTGGGAACGTGATTGTCTTATCGATTGTTCCTCATGGGGTCGTCGCCCAACGAGTCTCGTATTGGGACTTGAGGGCCCAAGAGAGTGGCTGTCCTGGCCGGCGGGGACTGACTGAACCTCCGAGAACCACTCGTCGCGGCAACAAGTCGCGTCCCAGTGACCTACTCGGCCATACGTACCTCCGATACTCGTGTGAGGCCCCACCACCTGTACACATCCACACCATTCAGCAGTAGACAAGCACATTCTTACTATACGGCTCGTATGTGCTTTCCAAAAATCGTGCAAATTTCGTCCACGTGCTCAATTTTCATCTCTAACGATTTCCACCCCCTTAAAATTGAATTGCCCGAAAAAAATTGATGAAATTTGTATGAAAAAAAAAGTACAAAATCGACGGATCGATCAGGCCAAAAAAATCGAGTAAAAACGATTTAAAAAACCTTGAAAATTCAATTAAAAATAAATAAATTAGTGAAAATTGAAAAAAACGAAAATCACAACAGCGTAAATTTGAGATACACGAATTTTTGATATCGTTTGAAATTTTTGACTTCCGTCGACGAATTCGACGGATTGAGACGTTTTTGTGGATCGTTCGAGTTTTTAAGATCGATATTTTGTTTGTATACGAATTTGTCGTTGAATAAAAATGCATGAATACGGTTTCCCCCTCCCTTTTGATTATCCCCTCGCCTTTGGGCCATTACGCTCATTCCAGAGACGCCGAGAGGAGGGGAAACTCCTCTTTTTCCATACGTCTCGGTTTGTGCGTCGAGCGCTCGTCCACCAGCTCGCGTGTGTCCCACGAGCACAGGTGAAAGAGACTCTCGTCTGTGTCCCGCGACGCACGTTCACGCCTCGTTTTCCTCGACAGAGTGACGAACAGTATACGCGATACGACAGAGAGGGAGAGAGAGCGTGTGTGGTAACGAGAATCCTCATTCGAATGAAAAATCAATTACGATGTTTCTTTTTTTTTTTTACTATGATACCAGCAAATCAATTACACGCTCACGACCATCGATCTATTACCCTTTGACAATTATCGCCACAAACAAGATGCCGATTTCTATCTCTACGAACATTTTCCAAAAAAATGGACTCGAGATCGAAATAATGAGAAAATTTTCAAAATTTCGGAGGCAAAACTCATCCGGTCCCAGTGTTTGTCACAGTTTTACTGTATTTGAGCTTAAAAGTTATGAAAATTCAATTTCCTGAAATTGCTTTTTCCGGAAACAATTTTGACAACCTTTTCCAAAAAATGTTGGCCTCAAAATCAAAATAATGAAAAAATTGAAATCTTCCAGAGCCAAAACTCATCAACTTTCGGTCAAACTTCATCAGGTCCTAGTCTCTGTTATAATTTTTTCTATTTTTAACCACAAAAATTAATTACTCAATGGCCTAAAATTGATTTTTCCATAAAAAAAACAATTTTGACTACATTTTTCAAAGAAATTTCGGCCCAAAACTGAAATAATCAACAAATTGCAGAAACCCGGAGCCAAAACTCACGACCTTTGGATCAAACTTTATCCGGTCCCAGTCTTTGTTATAATTTTTGTATTTTTAACCACAAAAATTAATTAATCAATTTTCTAAAATCGATTATTGAGTAAAAAAAACAATTTTGGCAACATTTTGCGAAAAAATTTCGGCCCAAAACTAAAATAATGAAAAAATCGCAGTAATTGGGAGCCGAAACTCGCGACCTTTGGATTCAACTTGATCAAGTCCCATTCTTTGTCATAATTTTAGTGTATTTAACCACAAAAATTAATTTCATAATCGCCTAAAATGAATTACCCCATAAAAATGATGAAATTATGGGGTTTTTCTTACAACGACGATCTTGCAAATTCGTCCAAAAGTCGTACGCAAGGAACGCAAGAAATAACGACTGGAAACTCAAGAATGACGATCGCACCATCGGGCCAAATGCATAATAAATGACGTTCGATTCTCGATGTGTTTGCGAGCGATGTAGCGAATACGTGCGAATGGCCCGAAGAATTAAAAGGCTAAAAACGTGCAAAGTTCGGTATTTGGGCTAGCAAAATGATTGCAAAGTGTCAGAGGCTAAATTTTCAGACGCCAAGACTGACCATTCGCAAATAAATTTCCATGGCCTCTTTCCGAAGATTCGAATCAACTCCCCAGGAATCTTAGCCACCGTTTGGAATATTTAAAAATGAAAAAAAAAAAAACCGAAGTTGGTAACGGCCTGACCCAAATTTTCGGGACACCCGCATATGTGGGGAACGTCGCGACTCGGCGTTATTCGACAATCGACACAAGTGTTCGTGTTGTATTTTACCAAGACACACGATATGAAGAACGTCGCGCAGTGGCAATACGGGAACGTGTCGAACAACAGAAAAGGGGCCGGGGCTCGTCAGATAAAACGTGAAAGTGAGCGCGCCTTCTGCTCCTACTCTTTGTCTCGTCCCTTTTTGTTCATTTTTATTTTTTTCCTTCACTCCGTCGTTTATCTTCTCCCAGCGAACGTCACGGCTCGTATATATAAATATATAAACCTCCAGATTTCGGGAAACACGTTCTTATCTGCGCGTTTTCTTCCGTTGCATCGGACAATTATCATCGCGAGCCTTTTATTGTTTCGCCACCACTTTCGCACGTTCCCAAAAAAAATTTACTTTCACCTCGACAGCGTAGAAAGCAAAAAAATTACGATCGTCCCGAGTTTATCGCGTGAAGAAAAAAAAAACTTCAAAATATTTCATTCCGATCCACGCGCGATCAAAATTCATTTCGGTCCAATCAAAAAGCGAAATAATAATTACAAAAAAAATGATCCTGATGCTTTTTTAATAATTACACTGTCAACACGGGCGTGTTGATCTCGATCGGAAATCTCGGACGAGCGTTTGGAAATAAGGGTTGCATTGTTACGGAGGAATTCCTAGGGGCACGAAATCAGGATTCCGATCTATTTTTTTTTTACCTGGAATTCCGACTCGTGTATAATAAAAAATAAACGCTCGGTAATGGCAAGAGAAATTTTTACTTTTCACCCTCTCATTTCACCGGCTTCTCGCTTTTTTCCTCTCGATATTTTCAGAGGCTTCTTCGTTGAACGTGAAAAGTGCGAGGAAAATAATAAATTGATGGGAATAAATTCCCATGGGGTCGCGACATTTGAGCGTGAGATTCCGTTGCCAAAGGTTTTCCATGTGCAAAAATCCATGAAGATTGGAAAAAACTGCCTAATGAGCATTTCGATGTTTTGTCGCTAATCCCAAGAAACTAATTGCACTGCGTGAAAATTAATTTTGTCGAAAAAAGTCCTTCGTCGCGTGGAATTCCTTGTACAATCGCGATCGGTGAAACCTTCCAGCAGGTCTGGGCAGGAAGAAGGAAAAGAAAGGAGAAAACACAAGAGTGTGGATTGGAAAAAAAAGGAGAAATGCCCACCAGAGATTTCCCATATCGTTTTTTTTCCAACAGTCACGATGAAATATCAGTTTTTGCTTCTTTTTTTTCTCTTAACGAAGCCGAGTTTTATCCACCGCCACTGTTGGCCCATTGAGAGACGCGTGTGTGATTTCTTTTACCAATCTCGAGGAATAAGAGAGGCGAACGATCGGGGAGATTAGAAAAAGAAGAAAAACTCTTCAAGACCCTCGATAACGTCGAACTCGTCGACAGGTGTATACGTTTCATAATACCGACCACGATGCTGTGCCTCGTCGCAATCCCTCTCTCTCTCTGCCTCTTTTTGTCTATTGTGTCGCGAGTTCTCGCGAGGCTCCGATACATTTTCCGCCTCGCGAGATGACGCGTCTATATAGTCGTACAAATTCAATTACGTTACCATTTTCATCGGGGCCAATATCTCGTTCCAGACACCTCGAAACTCTAACAAACCACACCCTTAACAGCATCGACACGTACACGGACGAACGCCCAGCCACACACGAGCGCGCTTGATTTTTCAATAGGAATCGTTCAAGATTTTCCGATTGTCGAATCACCAGCCTGTCTCACACGCATATTGTATACTATCATTGAAACGCCTCAACTGTCTCGACTCGTTCTCGTATTAAAAAAAAAAAAGTAAAAAAAAAAAAACATTTAATCAATTTGTTGTGTGGCAAGTGGGAAGAACGTGAGTTTGATCCTCTTTTTCATCGTCGATCTCAAGCCTTGTTAATTCTGCTCACTAATATTCCGCGTGAGAAAAAAAAATGCATCGCGGTTCATTCAATTTGCAATAAAAAAAAAAGGAAAAACACTTTGGGGCGTTGGGAATTAATTAAATTATCGTCGCACCTTTGTGCAATTTCTTCGACGTACTTTTCACGATTAAATATCCACTCGAAATTCCGTCGATTGGGCCATGCGGGTCTCGGGCGTCAATTTCGATAATTGGGTTTAAAAAAAACGAATTTTAATCGAAACTGCGATCGGTGGTTTGAAAATTTAAGGATGATGAACTTTTGCTCGAAAAATCCTTCGCACGTTGACTCGCAGAGGGAAAATATATATAAAGTTGCAACTGGAACAAGCCGAATTCGCGATTATCCTCGCTCGTCGATCATTCCCAATCCCAGCAACATAAAGTCATCAGGATTTCCTTTTTTTAACTCGTTTCTGATGATATTTAACTGTTAAAGTTATTCGTCTCGGATGCAGAGACGAGGAAGGCTCGTGTGAGACTACTGACAGACACGAAACACCGTAAAACGTCAATTTGCATGATAGCTCTCGATCCCCCTCCCTCGCCGTCACAATTCGCTGCCGTGCGAGCACCAGTGATTTATCTCACGCTGATAGCGCCTAATTAAAACGGTCCGCGTGCGTGCTGACGCGAGGGAAAAGCAAAAGACGCGACGAGCAGGCCTCGCAACGCAGCAGAAACATCTACAAACTTTATTCCTGCAGATACTTTTTCCTGTTTCTTTTTCGACTGTACGTGTACGACCAAGTTGAGGCCATCACGCACATCGGCTCTCCGCGCGCGATCTCTTGGCAGAGAGAGCTTCACCGGCATCTTTTAGGAGAAAGCGGACCGAAATCGTCTTAGCCGAATAAAAATAAAAGAACGAGTTAAGGCAGGATCAGGAGGCGGTTCTTGCGAGAACTTAGCGCCGTAACACCTGAACTGTGAACACGAGGAGGCGATTCATGCTCCAGTACCTCGAGCTGCTGGATCCTCCGAGACCTTTCGCGCACTCCTGACAAGAATTTGATTAACGATTTTTCGTCGTTAATACTCGCGGTCCCAGAAAATTTTAAACCCTTCACGTTACTCCGGGTCATTTTACCTGATAAAACGCTCCGGGTCAATCTGACCCAGTGTGTCTGAGTCGTTTAACGTAATTATTGTAATTCCCGTCACGGGGTCAAAAAGGCCCGGAGCTTATTCAACAATTCCTCCGAAAATCGCACTGAAAATTCAATTTTGTCAAAAAAACGTCGATATTTTGTTGAATACAGCCAACTAAATATTTTGGGATCATTTCAAAATTTTCGTTATTTCGACAATATTTTTCATTGTAACGGAACTGTCGGCAAAATTTACGATTGAAATGACAAAAATTTACTTTCCGAAAACGATTTTCCAGAATGTTTTTTCATGGAATGACAAAATTTTCGTCATTCTTCGGAAAAACGTTTGGTTGGACGAGCTTTTTCAACAAAATTTTCTTTTCAGTGCGTTGTCAATTAGAAAAGAATCGATTATTCTACGTTTAAGAGAAGGATCGAGCACGTGAAAAATTCCAGCATCGAGTCTCGATGATCTTTGTCACTCTGGAAAAAACATATCAAGGTATTTTTTTTCTTTTCATTCTTCTATGATCAAAAATCGTGACTGGAAAGGTCGACGCGGAGAGATTATGAAAATATGTGCTGTGAAGGAGTCGTGGATATTAGAGAAGCAGGCGCGAGGCTCCTGGACGTTTAGAAAAAGGATCAAGAGGCTGGATAAGTAATGGTAGTGAGATTTTGTATACGATCTAATGACATTGTTGTCATGCTACATAATCATTCAGATTTTTCGTGTCAAATGCTGTATAAAAATGTTTCCATCATTTGTTCGGATTCAAAGTCACTCGCGCGTTCTCTTACGCGTCTGTGTCTCTGCTCGCGCGGCGGCTGCTGGACCGACTGATTTCTCGCGTCAGATTTTCGTGTTTAGTGTGTCAAGTGCGGCCAACGGCCTTGATATCGATGAACCGCGCGGGACCCAAATTTCTGGCTCCCGAGAGAGAACAACACTTTCGAAAAATCGTATCCAAGCCCCCAGCACGAGTCGTTCACCTAGTTTTGTTGCCTTTTTTTCCTTCTCGCCGCGGTCCTAGCCCGAGAACCAGCCGCGCAGTAGGGCAATGGATTTTTATTCGTCGCTGCTTTGGCCTCCCACCAAACCGGTAAGACTCGACAATTTATCAATTACCATAAAGACACTAACGTGAATAATATCAAGGAATTCTGTCGGAGATAAAAAAACGCATAAAAAACAAACGAGAAATCCCGCGGAAAGAAATTAAGAAATTCTATCGAGGCCTGAACACACATTTACCGCGAAGAAATTGTTAATACGCACAGCGAATGTGGGTCATAGAGAAATAGAGAATTATTTCGCGACCGTGCCTCCCGCCTTGGCGAGTGGAAAAAATGAATGAGAACGACGAATCGTCGCAAGATTAATGATAAACCAGTATTTTTTCGAATAATCACTATCGCATCTTTTCACGCGTAACTCAGCAATTAAGGCCGCGATGATATAAAAAACAATGTAAATAACAAAACGTTCCGAACACTAATCGTGGGAATAATTGCTTCGCGTTTGTGTGTGCGAATGCCCGATTATTCTTCCTACAAAGGGACATACGATTCGACCAACACTTTGCCATTGCGAACGTAAACAGTCGCCAGAAAGAAAGAGAGATCGCGGATGCAGTGCTTGACAAAATCACACACTGCTTCGCCGCGTAATTACTGAATGTGAAAGTACGCCCGAGATATCGCGTGCAACATCCTTATTTCCTCGTCCCACGTACGGGATCACGAACGACCGAGAGAAAGATGAAAATTAATATCGCTAACTTTACGATCCACAGAATGCGGATACAGAAAAAAAAGAAATTCAATTTTTATACACTCCGGATTGAAATGTGGAGCTCCTCGTGCCAGGAAACATTTTCTCATCCTCGATCAATTCCGAGTTGCTTAGAAATCAGCAACTTTTGGCACTTTGATTAAAAAAATGCAAAAAAAAAAATCATTTTTTCATCACGAAAAAACAAGACGAAATAATGCTGAATAAAAAGAATTTTCTAATTATTTGATTAATGAGGTTTTCAGATTGATCGAAAAATTTGAATTTTCATACAAACTAACGGGAAGAAATTTTACCGTCACGAGTGATTGACAGTTCTGACGTTTGTCTAACGTACAAAGTGAAAACGATCCCACGTACTAAACACGTTGCATTCCGATCAACGAGAACCTTTCACCTTTTTTATCTTTGCATCCGTCATGCGAGCCCTATATTCCAGGGATGCCACGGTATACTTTGTATCATTGAATCGATGGAAAAAGCTGCAGAGATACGGGAAACGGAATTTCCGCCCAAAACCACCAAAAGTCTCGCCGATTTGGCAAAGAATTTGCGTTTACGTCGAGGGAACTTTGGAAACGGACAGTGACGTTCGATTCGAGGCTTCGCAATTTTGATCTCGACTCGATATCTCGCGTAGACTCGACACACAACGTGATATTCAGTCTTGCTCGATATTCTCCAATTACGCAGTCTCGATTGCTCGCAGTTACCGTTGCACGGTGTCGTATGGGACCAGGAAGTGTCCAAGAGATCGAGATGCATACAGTCTGGTTTCCACGTTGAGGAAATTGGATATCAGGTGGAGGCTAATGCCAAGGGTGTCCAGCGTTTTTCCTTGTCGAGCCAACAAAAAGGCGTAACTTGAGCGAATTTCTCAGGGAATTTGCACCGCTGAGAATCGCTTTTCATTGTCAAGAATTGGCGAGCAACTCGTCAGCGATCTTTTCTCCCTCCTCCGACACGTTCACGAGGCCTGCTCTCGACTTTTTATTAGCATTTTTATAGCAGCCCTTTGTCTCGGCTCGAAGCGTGACAGGTGTGCCCAGCGTGTGACGTAAACGCGCATGCACGCGGCTTTACCGTTATTCGTAACACTCCGCAGACACACCCGAAGGAAACCTGCAGAAGGGCATCCTGAAACCCCTTAAGGACGTTGTATGACGTCGTCGCTCGAATCAAAATGTTTCTTTTCAGTTTTTCTTACATACAAAATCGTTTCCGAGCTCAAGTTCGTGGAAAAAAGTTGTTACAAATTTACTAAAGAACGACATACTCTAAATTCAAGATTGTCCGAGGAAATTTGTATTTGTTATTCAATAACCAAAATTTCGAAGAAATTTAACGACCGATTTTTTTGAAAAACTCAATAAAGCTTCGTCGATGTCACGTAAAAGCGTATGCGAAGTATTCAGAGGCTTCACCATTTACAAATCGAAATATTTAATGTTGAAAATTGAAACTTTTAGCACTTGAAAATTGTGATTTTTATAAATAAATATCTTGACTTGTACATGCGGTAAAACCTCCTAAAATTGTGCGAGTTTTTAAACACCACAATTCTCTTTGCGAGTCGCAAATTTGACAAAATCCTATCGCGATAGAAAATTTTGCATCCAACGTCCTTAAGAATGGAACTTTAAAAATCCACGTGTGTCTTTGTGTGTTTTTCGATACACACGCACGTATATCGTCCGGTACCGGACGATACGTATACGTCACGCTTCGGAGGACTCGAATTTACCGTATTCGAGAAAGTGATCGGACCCGGGGCCAAAACGCCCTGCATGGTTTTTATCGTTTCTTCAGATCGAAGCTTGACCCACTAAATCGCGACGCCCCACCAAAACCCTGAATTTTTTCTCCTCCTAATTCCATGTCCATCGCTATAGCCTCATTTTTTTCGATCCAAAAAATTGCTTTTCTAATCTTCGTAAACGATCGATGATTTTTTCTCGGAGGATCTCAAAATAAAAATGAGAAAAAAAAACCTTCAGGCTTTGTTTACAAAACGAATTTACACGTCCCTGGCAATTACGAACAACTTTCATCAAACCAGACACGAAATAGAGTACGTAAAACCGTCAACAATGAAATTTTTGTAGGAAATTCGAGGACCGTGCAGTGATAATTCCCAGGAGTCTCGAACCTAAAGAATGCCTCGCGTTCTCTAACGACGAGCAGAAAGCGCGAAATTGAGCTGTCTCTATTATTCATGTCGTTTTCGGACAATCTCTCTTCGTTACATTTTCCTGAGTATAAAAAACAGGAACCAGCCTATGAATTCAGGGGAAAGTTTCTCGAGCACGCGATTTCCAACGCGATAAGGAGGCGAATCGATCCGTGAAACTTTGAAGAAAAAAATCAAATTAAATGTCAAAACGAACGAAACTGAATTTTCGTCGATTTTTTCACGAATTTATGGACAAAAAATTGAGTCGGTTCTGCGGTGTAATTTCCTGTAATTAAAACGAAGCTCCGGCGCGTGAACATTGTCTAATTTTTCGACTGAATTTAATCAGTAAGATTAGGAATTAGAGTCCGTTTGTTTTTTAGGTCGGAGCAAAGGGAAACGTACGAAGGTGTCGAGAAGATTTGAGATTGTGGAGTAGAAATAATGGAGCGAGAATTTTGATGCTTTCTCGCTCGTTCCGAGGATCGTGCCTCAATGATCTTTCCTGCTCCTCGCACTCTCTCTAGCTCTCGTATACACGAGCCTGCACGGCCTTATTCCCGACTCGCGTGGTACCGGAGGAGGAAGAACGCGCACGAGGAGCAACAGCAGCTCGTGTGGAAGAAAGAGAAGCGAGAACGTTGACACACTGACTCGCTACCCCACATACCCTTTTACCTTTCCGATACGTGTATATGCAAGCGAGACGCACAAATGCGCCAAGAGCGAGACACGGAAAGATACTCGCGAAGCCGCGATTAAGTTTTGTCAGAGAGAAGAAATTTTCATTAGAGAAATTCTTCGCACACTAAAGCAATTTCTGACGCGCAGACTAAAAATCTCATTTCGTGCTGGAATTTATTCTATAAAAATATAAACAAAAACACAGCAGCAGAATTTAATTCGTTAAGATCGACGCTCACTTTCGCAAGGCTCTCGGAAAACACTTGACAATCACTCGTTACGATCCACAATTAATTAGTCCCTCATTATTCATTATTTTCCATCGTTTTTTCAACACAAACCTTTTTCGCTGATTGATAATAATCCTATGGCACACACACTTTGGCACTGTTCTTAATTATTTCCTCAACTTCGTCTCGAACGACCAGCAATTACGATTATTCGATTTTTATTGCGATTACTAATTTTTTTTCTAATTTAACAGCAAATTAGACGAAGGAGGAAATTTTTTTTTTCTTTCTTTTTTACTTATGTTTATACTCGCGGCTTTCTCGAAGAGTGTGTTCGTTGTGAGCCTTTCGGACTGAAAACCTCCGCTATATACGCTCCCCCTCTCGCTGTCTGTGTCTCACTCTCTCTTTCTCTCTCTCTCTCGTCATTTATACACTCCCTCTTTACCTTTCGTCATTGTGGCTTTCACCCAAAAGTTCCTGATGGCTCGCGAGGGCTCCCCAACCGACAAACTCATCCCCTTGAGAGAGAAACAATTGTTAACTACGTCAAAGTCTCTTTGAAGTCATTAAAGCGAAAAAAAATGGGTGATCGCGAGGCTCATGGATAAATTTCATCGACAGCGAGAGCGTGAGGAGCAAATTTCAGTTCGGAAATTTCTGTGGCACGTTCGATGTTATGGATAATTTGAAATTGCTGAAAAATGACAAATTCTTGCGCGGAATTGGGGGAATTTCGATAAGAGAGGTTCGGAAAATTCGCCACGGATACGTGGCCCTGAATACCCCTTAAGGGCCTGAATCGCGAGGAGGATTGAAGTGACAAATATATTCGAATATAAAATTGAGGACAAACGTCCAATCCCGAAAATTCTCATGGCCTTACGTCACGAGAAATGCTCGAGCGATGACGTTGTAGAATTTCAAATTTTTCGTGTCTCAGGCGCCGCGAGAGTGACAACATTTTTTTATCGGGAACAAAGATCCGTTTGGATTAAATTGTGGGGGGAGGAAAAGGCCTGGAGAACCGGACAATCATTTTCGCGCATCGTCAAATCGCGTCTTTTTATTCTTATAGAGCATTTTGCAAAGGAAAGCTGAATTTATTATCAGGCATGCTGATTTCGCTCGAGGCTCTCGGACGCACGTTCTGCTCTTGCATAGTATAGACATATATACAGGAATTTCTACAGGCGTGGAGAAGGCTTCGTCGTTGTGCGGTGAAATTGCGCAATTTTTCCGAAAGCCCCGCAGCTGAGCTCTCTTTGACGTCAGCAGCCATTCATGATGCCTGTATGACGAGCGTGATAGAACTTCCGTTTCTATACCGCGTCTCACCTCTTTCCCTGCGCCGTTAATATACTTTGTGCGCAGCCATTCCGTAGCTTTCACACGGATCTCGCTTTGTTATTACAAGAGTCGTAACGTCCGCGGACTTGGGATATAAGACCGCAATCGAGGGGCAAAAGCAGATTAAGCATTCATCAGAAAACATTCTTCAGGAACTTATCGCCGCACTTTCGACCATTTCGCAGCATTCCTGTGTTCAGATATTGTCCCGGGATCGTGAGATGTATCCCATCGGACCGAAAAAGCAAAAACCTCTGTTTTCGTAACAGGCATTGCGATAATAGAGGTTTTTCGAAAACAGAGGTCGCAGCGTGGATTTCTCTCACGTATGGAATTCCGAGGCATCATTCCTGCCATTTTGCAGCATTCTTGCGGTCGGGAATTGTGTTGCGATCACGAGATAGTCCTCCAGTTACTCGATATCGGACTGTAAACGCAAAAACCTCTGTTTTCGTAACAGGCATTGCGATAATAGAGGTTTTTCGAAAACAGAGGTCGCAGCGTGGATTCCTATCACGTGTGGCATCATTCCTGCCATTTTCCAGCATTCCTGGGCTCGGGAATTGTGTTGCTATCACGAGATAGTCCTCCATAATAATCGCAAATATTGACCGATTCCTTGTTCACCTTCCAGAATGCTCGAGCAAGTTATTTCGAAGTTTGAGCAGCGAACGATCGTGATTTCAGTTTCTCAAGCTTGAGAAAAACTTTTTTCCGCGCGCCCTGCCGTCGAGTTTTCCATTGATGAAGTTAAGTAACTGTAAAAAAACCTAAAAACGTCGTGCCGCGCGTGACACTAAATTTATTTGACCGATTTCGTAAATCGAATTCTTTCTCCATTTTTTTTTCTCAACCTATAAATTTGCTGCTCGCTCAGGAATCCAATGATGTACGGAGATGTTAATGGTGATTGGAGGGTCCATAAAAAGATGAAATATTAGATTTGACCAACCACGGAATTCCCAGGCTGCCGTCTATATGACAGGCCAATTAGAATTCTGTACCAAACCAACTTCCGGCAGTGACCTGAGGCAAGGCCACACGAAAATTCCGATCAAGTAAATCCCTGCATACGATAATTGAATGATTTTTATCTCCGAATCTTTAACACACTCTTATGCCGTTAACTTTTGGCTGGAAATGAAACTGAAGTGCTCGCCAGCAAAGATCATTCGATTCCCTCCCGAGTTTCAATAAAACTGTCGATCGCCCGTTATCAGAATTATGAATGCACCCGAGGGCCTTGATGAAGTGATCGAAGCAGAAAATCTCATTTTTCCGTCCACTCTTAAGCAGAAATTTCTTTTTCATTCAAAGAGAAACTTGAAACGAAAAAATTACCGTTAGGAGATGAAAATCGACGACAAAACCTTGAACGTTCGGAATTTCCCTCAATTTAATTAGTTAATGTGCTAATCAGGCCAAAATTAATTGACAGTGATCGAAGCAATCGATTTTACGTTAAAAAATAAACAAAGTTTTTATCGATTCTTATACAAAATTAATTCTGATGGAGGCCGATAAAATGATTGAGACTTTTATATCGACGATTCATAAATTTCGGGTCTGCCCATTCGCCGCTCAGTTAAGCCGGGAATAACGCTTAAAATTCATAATTATTTGTAAACAAACACGTAGTCCCTATTTACTCAGATTCACCATGAATTTTTATGCATTTACGATTATCTGGACGTCGTGTATATACGAAAACCACCGTATTTCAAGCCTTCGATTACGGGCAGCTCTCGGTCGCGTTGTCGACCGGTTCAACGACTAATTCCGAGGTAACATGACACACTTACCATTTTTTTTCTCTCCCTCCCGAATTTTTCTTGTCCGAAGTTCATCGAGACCCAAAACCAACGATGATATTTTTGGCTCACTCTCGCAGCAATCTCAAACGTACCCAATTAATTATCAAATCATCGACGAATTATCGAACCATTCAAATTTTCCGTAACTCGAATTCGAAAACGTTTTTCAAGCAACTCGAATGCACTACCGAAATTTCCGAATCAAAATTGAGGCGTCGCGTGTCTCTCATTCAACTTGGAATTTCTTCAGGAATTCAAGGAACTCATTGAAAATTCGTCTCATTAGAAATCCGCGTGAACACATTTTGTTCTCAATCTCTCACAAATCTTCCCATTTATACATTTTTTTTATGCATCCAGAAGTGTCCACTGCACGAGGAGAAAACTGTATAAAATTTTTCTTCTGAAATTGGCAAAAATTGCCAAGATTTCCGAAATTTTCGATAGAGTATGAAAGAAAAATGACGACGTGTTTGCTAAAATCCTCCAGAAAGTAATTTTGCTATGATTTCATTCTACTCACAATAATTAAACAATCCAATTCATTAAATTCTGAATATCAATTTCATATTCATTAATTTTCACTCATTTTAATTCAATAATGTAGTTAATTAATATTCATAATTTAATTACAGTCATGATAATTTAATAATGTAAATAATTAATTTCTGAATATCGATTTTACATTACTAAATTTCACTCATAATAATTTAATTTTAAAATTTTTATTTTCACCCATAATAATACTCAGTCATTGGGAGTCATTGTGAGCGGACGGTGTAACCCTTGTAAAATTATTTGTAAATGGGCTTTGCCCGTGATGAATCAAAAATGAATAAAATAAATAAATTTATTTATTTTATTATTATATTAATTTTAAGTTTAATTTTAATTTTTGTGATTATTAATTTCATCTAAAATTAAATTAATAATTCAATTTAATAATTCAATTTGAAATTAAATTAATAAGTTAATTTTTCAATATTTATTTCGTATTATTTGATAACGTGAATCGATCATTCAATTCATAATTAATAGATAAATTAATATCAATTAATTAATCATAATTAATTGATAAATTAATATAAATTAATGAGAATCAATAATGTGAAGAATAATTAAACAATTTCGGAATATCAATTTTATAATGTTTTAGGTAATTCTTTATATTATTTCGTCTCCTCGTGTGTATCAGGATTCCGAACATATGTTTAGAGATCCTTTTTTGTAATGTATATTCCGCATTGAAGTGTGAGTCAATATACACGAGTACTTGTCTTGCTCGGGAGAGCAAACACGTGGAGCCAGAGCCGCGATGATGGATGCTGCGGTGCGTTCCCTTAAGATTAATTTTCTCTTTTGCTCGTTCTGCGTATTTATTTTTCTGTCTCTTTCATCCTCTTAAATTCTCTCGGAATCGTCATTCGAGTGGCACGAGCTCGCGGCACATTCGCCACAAAACAATAAGACGAGCGTGGGTGTTTGATGTTACGAGTCTTACATTTACAGACCAACAGGATCCTTTGATTCCCTCGAGATTACAGAATGAGATGCTGATATTTTTGGGTCACTGAATGCCACTTGGCCGACCGGCTAATTTTGCTCATCCGGAAGAACATCAACTCCTGGCGCATCTTTCGATGTTTCTTTGCTTTCTTATTCTTCTTCGGTCGTCTTGCTCGTCCTCGCTCTTCCTCGAGGGGCCGAATGCCCTTTGGAGCTCAAAATTGAATCATAGCATTCGCTCGTACAATTGAATCGTAAATTCCTGAGTGGCGATTCCAACGCGAAGCCAAAGATTCATTTACAGCTGCTCGCGAGAAACACGATTAAATTTATTTTTCATTCACCCATTTTCATTCCAGTCAACGATCAAATTCGCAATTTCGTTTTTGCCTCCGGAACGATATTCACTTTACGTTTTCATTCCTAATATTTTATGGCCACGATAAAATTGTTGTTAACATTTTGTTCAAACTCGTAAAATTCCTCCAAGAGACCAAAAACGTGCCGAAGCAGTTTTTTTTTAAATTTATTCTCGTCAAGTACCTTCTCCGAAATGAATATCATTTTCAAAGAACGTTATTCGTAACTCGAAAGACACGCTGCTCCACTTTTCCCCAGCGATCTTTCACTTTTTAATTTCCTGGCTTTTTCGTATGCAACGGATCATGGAATCCCGACGAATATCTTCGAGTCAACGAAGCGTCTCGTAACCTCAAATTAAACCGATTTATATGATGACGTTTTTTTTTCTTATCTATTTTAACATGCAGGACGCATCGAGGCTGACACGAATCTCTGCCACGTAGTGTCAAAAATCATGAGTGAAGTAAAAATTCGAACGCAACGTACTCGAAGCCTCAGAAACTTTTCCTCAAACAAATTTTTCTAATTTTTTCAAAAAATTCTCGAATCTTTAGGCCAAAAAAAATGAAGAAACTTTTGATCGAGGCAGCGGCCAATAGAGCTCGAGAAAAATGGTCAAAATTCCACTCGAGCGATTGGATCGAATCGATTAATTCATCAGATATTCTTGGTAAATTCTTTCGACCACAAGATTTCTGATAAAAGTCCTTAGATAGCAACGTACCAAACGCAACAGCAGTGAGAGTCCGAGAATCTGAGGAAATGACACGAGCAAAATAGATAGGAGATCTTAGTGTGTCAGTGTGCCTTTATGCTAATCGTTTCCAATGCCAGCATCCAGCAGCAACAGAATAAAAAGCATAAATGTAGTCTCACAATGAAGCTACGAGGAGCGCGGTTTATATTTTACGAATTGGCATCGATCCTTCGTGTATGCAGAGATCCTCGCACACAAGCGCACGTGCATATTTATTTTTACCGCATATTTTTCTATACACATTTACAATACCCCGCGTGAATCGAATCCACATACCAACACAGACACAAAATCCTGTGTAATGTCGAGTCTGTGTGACGGCTCTTAGGTTCTACTTTGCACTGGCGATTAACGGTACTCGGCGAGCTCGTGCGCGCTATAGAAAGTAGTTTGATATTTCGGTTGTATTAGTTATAGACATTCGAGCGTTTGGTGGTTCCCATGGGCCTTTTTGACCCGAGCGAAAACTTTTTTCTCTCCAATCTCGTTTTATTTTTAATTCGAGAATTTTTTCAGATTTTTTTTGCCACAAATACGTGCGATCAGAGGGCAGGACGGGAAGGACCCATCAATGGTGCGTTTTCCATGGTGTGCCATAAAAAATCATGTGATCCGCGTGGATTGCCACGAGTTTTTTTCAGTTTCATCGAAATTTCGAGACTCGGAATGCTCCAAAATGTTGAAATGGCTTTTTTTTCATTTATTTTGCTTTCGCAGTTGGTTCGCTTTTTCTCAACTTTTTTTTATGATTGATCGAGAAGAATTTCCATGTTAATGGAACATGGAAACGTGTGTTTATGGGATATGTTATTATTTTATGGGGATATGAGATATCTTGAGGAAAAATGGAAACAGCACCGACTGTGAATATAATCCAGCGTGTGTAGCACCAGCCAAGACCCAGATGCTTCGAGGACTCTTGTGTGTTTATTTAGAAAGCAAGAAATTACAAGTGCTCGTGGAGCGTGGCTCTCGAGCTCGTCGTCGACGGGCCATATGACCGTCTTTTGCCTTTCAATCACAAAGTCTTTTGCATATATCGCGTATTTATGAAACTTATACGACGATATTTGTTTTACTCCAATTCTCGAATTTAATTGGCAATTTTTTTAATTAAATTTATCGAGCCTGAAAAATTGGACGAACGTAGCGTCGAATTTTTCGCAATAAGATCGACCAATTTTTTTTTTATCATTCCAAACATTTTCATATTTTGGTCCATTTGCTCGCGGACGCTGCCAACGAAAAATTCGGGATCAGCGTGAAAAAAACTCTGCCAAATCAGAAATCGACAAATTTAACCGAATTTCAGGAAAAAAAATGTTGAATTTCAAGCACGTTGGATTTTTTGCGAAATTCGTTAATTCCATCGAATTTGCAGGGCCAAAAAATACACGAATCATCTAACGGAGTACAGAAATCGAAAGCGCCGATTGCAGAGCCGATTTCCTGGCGACTCTTGGCAAAAGTGTTGATTTATTTCGTTCTGCAAGTCCTTGAGAGTCCGTTGCGAGGTTTTTCAGGGAGTTGCTAATTGAAGATTGCGTTAAAACGAGCGAGGATTGTAAAAACGTGAGAAGAACAGTTCAATCTACTTTCTCGACTTTTGACAGGAGTCCATTTCGGATTAACTCGTAAAAGAGACCAAAAGAGGGAGAGAAAAGGAAGAAGCAAACAAGAGATCGGCTTACGGCATGATGATTCCGTGTCTGATAAATCTGCTGCCGAGTAAACCGGTTTTTTAAATGGGAATCTCAATGAAAATAAATACTCAGGCAAAAATATGACAATCAATATCCGGCCAACTGGATGATCGATGCCGATCCCAGCAAAGCCGTTCGAAATCTTATTTGATCGAGGTCACCGTTCAAACACAATGACAGCCAATGCAAACAGTTTCTCAAAGAAATGCCCGAATTTTCATCATCGATTAACGATTTTTCAATTATTTTTTCAATTCTATTCTAATTTAATCCGAACGTCTTGGATCACGTCAACGTTATGTGCAGAAAAAAGAGTGCGAACGACATTTACAAAACCGAACCAACGAGAGAATTTTTGATCGACTTTTGTGATAGTTTTCGTCATTTTCATTCGACGGAATTGAATTGAGAATCGTTTGGACTCAATTTTGGAGTGAAAGGCCATTCAGCTTCGTCGATCTTCGTTAAGATCGTTCACTTGAACTCAGTGAACAGCAAAGTTCGCCAGAGAGCTACTGCATGGCAAAGAGTCGATCGCCAGACCGTCTTGTCCAATCGGAAGTGGCATTTTGTACTTATTTTTTCATCATGATCCAGAAGTCATGGTCGTCGATGAAGTCAATCGATTGGATTTGTTGCAGAGATCAAAACAAACAATCGTTATTGCAATAGTCAACATTGAATTTTTCATTCGCTCAGTTGGTCGTGAAGAATCGACGCCATTCATTGCTGGGCGCGATGAAGCGTTGAAAATGAAGAATAAAAAAGCGTGTGTGCAGCCACAGAAATTGAGGAAGCCATGGCGATGATTCATCGATCTCTCAATGGGGAACGCGACGTGTCTTGATGTCGGGTCCGTGACAAATTGCATTTTTGAAGCTCGAACGAGCTCGACGCGGCGAGAATCATCACGGAATATTTCTTCATCCAATTAGCTACGACGTCATAATTGCTCGACTGTGAAAATTAAAATCATCAATTATTTTCACTTCCGCAAGGAAAAAACCGACCGGAAAAGTAAATTCCATAGTTTTTTTGTCTTGCAATGATTTCACGATCGATCGAAATTCTCAAATGGCGATAAGATCGTCGATATGAAATGCTAACGGTAAAAGCAAACGCCTCGACGTCCCGGACATTCGCGACTCATTGAGTCATCCAGTCACTTTCACCTCCTACGCCACGGTGTTTTCTATTCTCCAATGACGTCAAACACACAAAAACGAAATAAGTCAGCGTTCTGTGACGTTGGTAACTGACAAAATCTCTGAGAATTCTCGCGGGGATTGTCGATTGTTGGGATCGAGAAAGTTTATTATTCATCTTTCCTCTCGCTAGGCATAGGATTCCCTCGTTTTTTTTTATGTTGCTCGTCGCTTTGTGCTCCTTGATTTAAACGCACCTCGTGCTTCTCGATTCTCGAGCCAACTGAATTCTCTCTCTGAATATATTTATATACATCTTCTTCACTTCCTCTCTCGCGTTGACCGCGGCCCACTCTGCTTTAGCCTTGCTCCAGCTTCGTCGATTGGTGAAAGACTCACTTTCACCTGAAGCGAGCACACTGCATTCTCCACATCCGGATTCGTTGACGCCCCGAGCCTCTCTAACTGGGCTATCGCGAAGCACATTCAAAGCTCAGATTCAGGAATTCCATTAGAAACGAAAAAACGATTTTTCAGACGTAATTATCGAGCTGTTCAGCTGATTTTTTTAATTGGCAACCCTGGTCAATGACGTCGGGGAATTTAATGGCAAAACTGTAGCAAAAAACCTGCACGGAGAAAACAAAGTCGATAATTATTAAGAAATATACTAGGATCCAGTTACTTATTGTTGAAAATTATAGTATTTTGAGGATAGTTCGGAAATTACAGCAATATCTCGAATGGCAGTGCGACAAATCATTCTAAACAGCATAGTAAAACGTGATCATCAGATTAAAACCGATTTTACAATTTAGTATAGCAATTAAAGAAAATCGCAATGGTCATGGTAAACAAAACAATGCGTGTGATAAAATTTCACACATGTTCGATATATATTCATATTGGGATAATAGAATTTTACTATGTCGACGTTTAAAATTTGAGATATTCTCACTCATAACTGAATTCTTATCTGACATAGTAAATTGTTCATGAAAACAAACCTGAAATTCATTATCGCGCGCATTACTGTTTCTTATTCATATAGAACTGTTGATAATTCATGCTAAGAAAAATTGTAAGTGTTAAAAAATACTATGCTGTTTTGCAATTGTTGCTACGATTCTTTTGCTTCTTAAACTTCTTTGAGGACATTTTCCCAAAACATTTTATCGCTTACTAAACAAAACGAATCCGTTTTCTCCGTGTGGTTGGCACGATCCGAAAGACGGAGTGAAGGAATTTTCGATCTATTGCTGGATCGTGGACGAAAATAAATTCGTATATAATCCAGGACATCGGTGTGGTTGTAGAAAGTGGGCATTAAAATGAAACGACCCAGCATCCACTTTCGAACAATGGCGCTGAACAAAGGGAAGCAGGGTCTACTTAATTTTTTATGACATTCATGGAATTATACATATATATTTGAAAATAATGTACATTTTCAAAGATCTCTCTCCATCTCGTGGAATTCATGGTGGAATGTCCCTGATGTTCCATAGAGTGTTGTCGTTGGTCGCCTCGCTTTTGCTATCCTCGTGACTCGCTTGTTGAGCAGCTCCCGATGAGATTACAGAGTCCTCGAGAACTCGCTTTCGCCTGGTTTGCATCCGGAAACTATCCTCCTCATGCGCGTCTGCCTCGTCTTCGCCTTCGCTCGTAAACAGGATACCACAATTTCCGTAGAATATCGGACGAAGCTGACTTTAATCACTAAATGTCTCGGTGCGATAACCCACATTTTCGTATAAATAAATGAAGACCTTTGAGTGCTTCTTGCGGCGAGTCAACTTGATGAGCTACTTGCTTAAAATATTCGCAACATTTAGGGAACTAAAAATTTGAGCAACATTAATCAAAGCTACTTGATAATGAACTGGTTCGATCTCTTTTCCGTGCTCGAGTGACCTACTCAGTATTTTCAGAGTCAACGCCTGGAGAACGGAATGAAGTACGGATCGAAAAATAATTGCTAAGTGAGGTATTTTTTTGGGTTTTTGTGTCTCTAAGTTTTTCGTGAATTATGCTCGAAATTTATCGGCAGATTTGCAGGAAACTTTGGGAGAAAAGGTGACGAAGAACTTTCGTGTAAATCATTGCAATCGTTTCATTTTCCATTCACTCTGTTCATTTTTCTTACGGTAGACATGGGAATTATTATTGAACCCACCGAAACACCGTAAACAGGAATTGCATTTATAAAGAAAAAGGCGTAAGTTTGGTGCTTGAATCTTTTTTACTGGATCCTTTTGTTCGCTAGTCGTTGATTTATATAGACGCCTATCGGCTGGGTAGTTAACCAACGTCGAGTTTTGCTTGTGACCACACGGTTTATGGCTCTCCTGAACAGCTCTTCTCGGCCCATACGCCAGTCACGAGACTCGGCCAATGGAACGTTCCAAATACTCCTCGTTGCACGTCGCGAGTAATGAGTTCGGGGGAGCTTCATGTATACTTGCAATACCGTTCGGTACTCTTTACAGATTTACCCGAAGACCGCGAAATATACGCACGTCGTAAAGGATCCAGAAACCTCAAGGTGAATCAATTTTCATTATTGAAGGCGGCAGCACGATCGTTCGATTCATTTACCGGCTCGAAAGAACCCCTTAAACGGGCAGTTAAGTTCACATATGTTAAGGGAATTCCTGCCTGTCCATTGAATATACTGTAAACCCAAGTCCTACTTCCTTTTTCCAAGAACTTAATTACCTGGCCATCAACACTGACGAGCCCTCTGTTTGGATAAACGTGTCCACTGTCCAAACGGTTAGAGATACGATAAAAATGAATAGGATCGATTTTGTAGATCGTGAAATTTCCTAAAAAAAAGTTGTTGCTCACATTTCTTTATCTTTGATAGTTTAGTTTCTAGAGCAGTTCCAACAGAATTAATTTTTTTTACCTTTTTTCTCGGATTGCTCTTAGGACTGACCTACGACCAGGAAGTATTCTCGAGGACTGGTTAGTAGCGAATTTTATGCTTCACGAGCCTGGTCCCATCAGCATTTTTCTCCAACGTCCTTCCCTCCCATCCCCCCCGAGTTCCTTGAAGAGAGTCAATCGAAAATAAACGTACGGAGGATACTTTCAGCTAGAAATCCGGTCCAGAATAACTCGGATTCACAGTATCTCCGATCCATTCCATGACAGGATGAATGATCAACATGGCAGCCGATGAATAACGATCCGTATAAACATTTCCAATGAACACTCGTTCAACTAAATTTATTCTCTTCCATCATCATCCTCCCAATCAATCCACCTGCAAAAATCATCTCAACAGAACTAAATTCTCGGCTTCACCGCTACCCAATTAATCACAAGACCGTACGAAACTCTGCATTTCGTATCAGAACTCTCCAAAGGAACAAAAAAGACTCTAAAAACAATTGAACAAGCATCACGATCTGATCTCCATCCACAGGACTCGGCGACGACTCCCAGCATTTATCGTCAATTTTGGAACCAAAACCAGTTTCCATATCCCTAAAGCCATCAATTCGGAGTTATTGAAAAAGTATCTTCTCTCCCAGCTCTTCATCATCGATCACAACAACGGTTCAGCATTTTCAACACACACAAACGAACGGAGCCACGAACGAAATTACACTCACGTGTATTTTTTTTTCTCGTACGATTTTCTCTCCAGTGAATCTTCCAGTGATAATACGACATGGCGATTCTTATGTGGGCCGCGGATCGTAAAAACGTCGTATTATCTCGAGCTCATACCGGTCAACCATTCGGGTAATATATATATGCGATATATTATAGTCTTCCTTTATAGTACGCACGTATTATCCGGAGAGGAAAGAGAAATATGAAGAAGGAGCCCGAGGAATAATGAGAGGACAAGAGGAAACAACCGAAAAAAAGATAAAAAAATAACAGAAGAAGAAAAAGAAACGCGAAAGTGTGCGTTTCGCCGCATACGCCGATGATAACTTCCCCGGCGTTTTATATCCCCGAGAGAGTCACACATCCCGCGTGCCAGCGCAGCTTCCAACGAGTCAATTTCATTCGTCGCTGTTCCACTGACCTCTCGCGCCACGGATATACGCGATTATTGTTACCTTAAGCAAAAAAAAAATATACACTCATGCATTTTTCTCATGGATTTTATACGCTCCGAAGTACATCTCCTTGTCCTGGAACCAGAACAACATTTTCGCCGATGAAAATTGACCGCGAAATGTGTCCGATCGCCCGGCCCGGATCAGTGAAACTCTCTCCCTCGTTGCCCAACATTTTTCACCTTCGTACGAAATACCGCAAGAAAAAAACGAGACAAAACCTGCAAATCGCAACGAATTGTTCGTCTTTTTTGCTCATTTACTGAAAATTACGATTTTTCCAAACAAATTCCTTTCCACGTCCACGTGCGAAGTAAACCAAACCGAGCACACGCAGCTTGACAGCCACTGGAATTTTTTCAACACGAGTTTTTCTTACGAATCCGAAATATCGTCTGGAATAAAAATTTTCAAACGTTACTCTCATTCTCACAGCAGCAGGAGAAAGTTTTTCAGAGACAAGACGATGAATGAGTTTGACAATAACTAGATCTATTTTCCGGAAAGAAAATTTATTTATTTTCTCACATTTCTCTCAGAATGTGAATTAATAAAAAATTTCATTAATGGTTTTGCCCCGCGAGCTCGGATCCGATCGGAATTGGGCCACTGAACTGGAGGAGGCAGAAAATCTTGGCATAGAAAAAAAAATGTCGACTTTTTTACAAATTTGAGGAATTTTCTCGGTGCAAAGAGCAAAGCGCCATTATTTTTTTCTTCTTATTATGCTCTCAACGCTAATGAAAGATCGTAATAACTGTTGCAGTTAAAATCGCGTGTTTTGAGCTCCGGAACTACCCACCGTCAAAAGCCAATGTGTGTTTACGTACAAAATGAACATGCACATACAACAAACACGAAATTTTTTACACCCAGAGAGGCTTGTGAGCGGACGAGAGTTAAAACGGAGACTTTAGGATGTTTATACGTGTGGCTTATGTTTGTGTGCCTCTCGGCCGCCAGGAGAAAGTTTCTCCAAGGCAGGAAGTGAAGTAGGCCACGACTTTGACCGTTCGCAAGGTCCACCACACGTTCCCCTCATGCTTTTGCTAAGGAAATTGCTTGCACGATCTTCCTCGACGATCGGTTCGTCCTAATCGCGATTAACGAACGATATTCAATAAATAAACAAACAGAAAATCATTCGAAATGCCGCCGTGAGTATAAAATGATTTTCGATGATAATTACGACGTTAATGACGAAAATTTCCGATTTTGCAGGAGCTTCGTCTCAATTTAATTAATTGGACATCTTCATCATTATAAAAACGTAATTAGTAATCGCTGAACCCTTTTTCGTCCTCTTGGCACCAAGCCACGATTTTTCTTCCTTAAATCTTGCCACAGCTGAGTTTCTCGTTGAATTTAGCGACTCGGATTCTTTGACGATGATATTTAGTTTGTAAGGCAATTTCCAACAGGTGCCTCGGAAGCGACTGGCCGGAAAACGCATTCTATCGTGCCACATTCTATTCGCCTCACTCCTGACCAGACATAACTAGGAATTAAAAAATAAATTCGAGTCTAGTGTTGAGCGGAATGGACCTGCGAGAATGCACAGTCAGTTTCACGATGCTGCTTCAGTTGGCTGCATTTTTTTTCTCCTCCTCCTACTCCGAGCGTCATCATCATCGTATGCCTCTCGCCGTTCCGTTAAGTCAGTATACGCAGCCGGTTAATTGAGTTTGCCGGCTTCGAGAGAATCGTCGCGGTTCCAAGGATATGAGAGACGATCGTAAGAATAAAAAAATGCACTTCGGTGCAGGAGAGAACGAACCACACACCGCGCGCGCGTGTACCTTTGAATTTCTCGTGCGCGAAATCGACAAAACTGTTAATGTTTTATTTTCTCACTACCTTTCTTCATTACTAACGTTTTTTTCCCTTCACGCTCGTATTTATGCTTCAGCAAATTATGGGAAGAGTGTTTCTTGCTACTTTTCTCTCCGACTTCCGGTACCAACTGCACGATGCTTCTATAATCTTTTCAGCTTGGAATTAATTACTAAACTCGCCAGTTACTAACGTCAAGTGGATGAAAAATTCAACAACCAAATGTTTAACAAGCTAAAAATCTTTTTTCCGATGGGATCGAGTCCAAACGTTCGATTTTTGGACGAAATTTGCAAATTTCCGGCTCGACTAGACTATTTTGACCCTCCGAGTGGAGATTTCGGGTCAATTTGACCCGAGGCGTTTATTTTGTGCTAAATTATCCGCATTTTATGGCCCCACATTAATTTTTTTGTAAAAAATCAAAATTGATTGTCATTAATGCCAAAAAATTGGCGATTTAAAATTTTGGGGTCAAAACGACCCAGTGTGTACTTGAAGGTTGAATCTGAAAATTGTTAATTGTTCTACAGAAATTTCCGCTCCACAAAAATCCACAGAATTCAGCTTAACTAATGATTTACATCTGACGAAGCGTCGGAATGAAATTTCAAGCTCTCGAGTCAGAGAAAAACTTGGGGAATGGAAACGAATGTTTGGTCGTTTTGTTACACGCCCTTCAACTATTTCGTGCCAGAGATCACACACGACGAGAGTAATTTCTTACGAATGGGATGTCTAATGAAATCATTTTGATTCGATTCGCTCTGAGCCAGGAATAATACAAATTTATAAACCCTTTCATTATCCTCTGCCAACGCGGATGCGCCTGTTCCTAATGTATCAATAATTCAAGTGTCATTAATCAGTCCCGCAGGATTTCCGAGTAAAAAATCCAACTTGTCTTTGTTAATTCCACGCGACGAGCGATACAAACATTTTTATTAAGTGGTCAAGCCGCTCTAGAGCGAAAAAAATTCTTTTTCACAAAAATAAACAAAAAAAAACTGAATTTCTATTTTAAAAATTGAATTAAAAAATAAAATTTAATGTAAATTTTCAAAAATTTCCAATTTTTTAGAATGAAAATAATGAATAATTCCAAAAATCGTGGAATCGATCGAGCAAAAACTTGCTGGAATTAATAAGAAAAATGTAAATTCAAAATTTTTTTGGTCGCAATTTAAAATATCGGGATTTTGAGCACGAACTCGATTTCTTTTCGCCGCTAATTCCAAAGTCCACGAGGTTTTTCGTGCCTCCGATAGTCCCAACCCCTTAAAATGCCTAAAATGATGAATTCGATGAGAAATTGACCGTAAATTATGGAACTTGTTTTCTTAATATTGCGCGAGCATCTTTGCCACGATCTTCGAATGCATAAATTCATTTTTCTCCGAAAAAAATGAGGGCAAGTCACGGGAGACTTGCGAAATGCTTTCTTCATGGTCGTCAGTGACAAAAAAATCGTTACAGTTCGCAACGCGTTGTTGAACGAGTCATAGAATTGCGTCACTCCGCTTTCTCCATTACGTGGAAAAGAACGAATGCGAAGAGGATCTCGCGAGAGAAATAAAAATCATGAGAATACGAGTGGAAAGAGAAAAGGACGAAAACAGGATCCTCCGTTCTCCATTATCGAAAATCCTTTGAGAACAAAGTTCAAGAGCTTGGAGAACTTTGTCTCCGCTGAATTATCGAGCAGTGATTGGCTCCCACTTTTGTGTATATTGGGCCCATCGTCGTGAGCAACGATGCACGTGTGTGAGGCCCCGCGCTCACTGGGTCAAGGCTGTCCTGAGAGACAGACACTCACCTTTCCATCTTCCGCATATTCCTTCACGACTCTCCACTATGAAAACCGTTTAACCCTATTTTACCATGTGAAACCGCTTCATTTCTGTGAAGCATTGATCCGAGAGCCTGAGAATTTACCGATCGAACTTTGAACCTTCACTTTTCGGCCTCGGGGTTCTAAAAAATTCCCCAAACTCCAGAAACCGTTCAAAAAACATGTAAAAGCAAATGTGAACAATATTCTCTGCCTTTATTCTTTAATCAAAACAATTTTTTTCCGGTAAGTTCAGAATTAACGTGCATTAATGTCACAAAATCACTTTATTTAGGATTCTTTTAATAATTTTGTACCAACATTCTTGCCACACTAAAAATAACAATTTCTCCTACGGAAGAAAAATTTCCTGGAGTCAAGAATTTTGAGATATTTTATTTTCACGTTTTCAACTTTTCCCATCTGGACGCATGTGAATTTTGAAGCCACGTTTCGTTTATGAGTTTTTCTAAGAAAATTCCGATCTGCAAAAAAAAATCCTAAATACATTTTTCTTTATGACTCTGAAGTTTGCAACGTTGAGATTTAACGAAAAACATTTTATCTGTTGATTATTTATTGAATTTTGAAAATCGTGGCAATTTTTCGAGTCGATTGAGTTTTTTGGTCGCGAGAGAGAATCGTTTTATTGGCCGGACCAAATATTCAATAATAATTATTGGCTCTGCTGAAGAAATAACAGAATTTCGTTGCATTCCAACGATGCAAACTTTGGAATCATTTTTTCTTTGTACTGTCAATTTTGGTGACGAGGACGTTTATACAAAATATCGAAAGGACTCTAAATAATGGCCTTTCGAGCTACCAATCCCTTGAAGCGAATCAATTCCGATCAATTATTCAAATTTCATTAAAAAAAACCTTGTAAAAAGTTGAAAATCCTGGAGCTTTACGATCTTCAGATCTTAACGGACGTGAAGCACGCACGGCAACTTGCCGCAGTGCATTAAATCGCGTCGCGCTTGTCTCTGTCGTTGTCGCCGCTTAATCGGAATCGCGGGAAAGAAAAAACAGCTCGTCGCGTAAATTATCCGCCAAACTCGTCTTCTCGCATTCTTCAAGGAAACGCGCGGCTGCATCGTTGCAGGGTTTCAAAAAGTAGGAAAAAAATAGCAGCCCCAAGCTAATGAGCATCGCTAATTTCGACGTCACGTTCTGGACTCACGCCCTTTCGCTATTAAGACGAATTTTTCTCGCTCCCCATAGCGATTATGCGCTCGCGCAGACTTTTCCACGTATTTGTACGTGAAATACATTTGCGTGCGTGTATCGCGAGAGAGGATAACAAGCTGCGACTCGCTATATGTTGTTCGAGGTACGCACGACCCGGTGCTTCCTCGTACACGCGCGTCTACTAACTATAGTGAGTGATAATCGTAGAGTAGGTCACCGGAACAGCGCCTCTAGCAATCTGCGCGTTCTTGGCGGCTTCTCTCCCCCTCTTTTTCTCTTTCTCTTCGGATCGGGACTCGACACGAGTTTCCTCCGTCCGAGCAGCTTGCCGACACACCATCAAGTGCGTATGTGCATGAAAACACGCGCGCGAGCAGGTGCATGTGCGGACAGAACCGAAAAAACGGAAGTGACAAATGAAAACTACTCGAACGGAAAAAACAATCGATTTTACATCCAAATTTTTTTCCTTTCGTCATCATTCTCATTTCTGGACGACAGTTGATCGATATTGGACGCAAAAACTTTTCCAGCATCGAAACACGATGTAGTTTGGACGAGAAAACAAATTTTGTAACTTGCACAATTGACATTCATTCCGATTACGAGTTCGTATCGATATTTTGCCCAATTTTTACGATTTTTTTTCGTTTCCATTGAATTTTATGCTCCTGGTGTAAAAAATGATGCAGAAAGTGAATGAACGCCCTTAATCATAATTACACATCGTAAAGTTCGAGAAAAACAAAAAAAACTTGGAACTAGCGACTCGTTTACAAAGGCAGACGATGAATTGCCAATAAAAAGTTCATTAGACGTTTGCAAAGCGTAAACGCTCGCGTTTATTTTCTTCCATGCAGGGAGCGCGAGTTTTTATTTGGCGTTCATAATGCCGGGCTGGGCGATGCTCTTTATCGTTTGGTGATAAAGTCGCCACAGGTGTTGAGGAGAATTGTACGTGCGCGAGAGATAAATGTACAGTGCCGAGTCGTTTGCATGTTTATAGAGATTATGCTTAGCAGAACTTTACGTGCTGCTTACCGAGTTGAAATAACGAGCTCCCCAGACTGCTAAGTCGAGGAAGAATCGCCAAAGAGATACTGACTCGCCTGGTCAGACAGTAGCTAGACACGCTGCTGCGGATATAATAAAACTTCTCTTCTCCAGCCATTCTCTTCTCTTCACTTTTGTATCGAACTGCTGCAGAGAAAAAGACGAAGCTCCAGAACGATGGATTCCACTTAATTATCGTCCTGACTTAGCCTTCTTGCTTACATGCTTAACGTTTCTTACTCCCAAGATACTTTACGTCCGCATGAATCATCCAGCAAAACAGATTTCTCAGCTATCCGCGTACACGAGGATTCGTGCGGAACAAGAACGCGTACGATTAAACAGTAAATTTTCTGTAATTGTTAACTTTCTACGTACCCAGAAAAAACATCCATTTCAATCTCTACTCATTCATTACACTTTTTATATCAATTAACTAAATCTCTAAACATTTGCTCTGAAAAACTTGGTGTGACCTGGACGAAAAATGTTTTTCGAGTTACAATTTTCTGGCTCCACTTTTTCGTTGGCATTCATTCATTTTTCTGTGCGACGAAAATTTATTTTTTTACGACGACAGAAAAATGCGTTGGATTTTTTGAATTTTGACGTTTAATTAGCGACAGCAATCGATCAATTGTGCTCGTTAAAATTGACCTTGAAATTTCGAATCTTGGGGACAAATTTAATCGAGTCCAAACGTTATTGAATATTCAAATTACAGGCAATCGGAAAACGATCTCGCGTACGACATGTCGATGAACCTACTTCGATATCTCGTCGAGGCTGCTCGTTGCATTTCGACCGAAGAAACTGTTTGATTTTTCCGGCAAGAGACACCAATTAAAATGTGTAATTTTGTTACGATTTGCCTTCGGATGGTCATTTTTTAATCCGTTGACCTTCAAAACTACGATAACGGTTGTTAAACGCGATCGACTTATGCCGCGGACTACTATTGGCGCATACATTCATCGGGTGATCATGAGGAAACGATGTCGAGGAGGATTTTGCCTCATCAACGTGTCATTTTCTTTGCCATATATAACAAAAATTAATTAATCGCAATGAAGCTCGATGGGCAGCCATTTTTTTTACTATCAGCAAATCGCGAATCGTAATTTTTCGTCACGTCAAGTCCAAATCGTTGCCACGTCCAATTAAATACAGAAAAATTAATAATTTGGTTAATTAATTGATGGAAAATGGAAAATAAATTAATTGATGAATAAATCTTGAAAAATCAGCATCGATTCATTCGATAGACGATTCTCGGCATAAAAAAAATTCGAAGACAAAAAAGAAGACAAACAAATTAATAAATTGGTTAATTAATTAATGGAAAATTGAAAAATTAATTAATCAATGAATAAATTTGGAAAAATCGGCATCGATTCTGTCAATAGACGATTCTCGGCGTAAAAAAAATTCAGTCCAACGAACCCTGGCGACGCATTTTCCAGTCTCCGAGTCGTCGCTCAACTCAGAAGACAAAAAAATGCCCAAGCAAGGCGAATAAGGCAATTGGAATTGTATACAGCATCGCATCGTCCGAAGATGAGATCGCGCTACAGTGCGAGGATTGCACATGGGCGCGTCTCCCGCCATAAGCTGCTCTGCAGACTTTAGTACCTACACGTACGAAATACGCACATAAATCTCTCCGGAGTGTGTGACGAGAGTCTCGTGCGTCTCGCTGCTGAATGAGATTGCGAGATAGAGTGGGGCGTCACATCGAAAACATATAATGGCTTTCACGACAGGATCTCTGTATACTTTGCGCTCCGATAACATCGAAACATGGCGTAAAAGTATCACAACTCGCAAATGATAAACATCTCGCCTGCGAGAATCCCATTATTCCGAAACGTAATTTCATTTTTTTATTCTGCTGGATTTAAAAAACAATTTCGCATCAGCTCAGTCGCCTAATTGAATGAAAATTAATCAATAAAACGTCCATTTCAATCGGCTGCAGGGCAAAGTGCACAGAGTCTCGTTGCATCGAGATCAACAAAAAGTTTTCAAGACAAAAAAATGAGTCCAAAACATAAAAATCTTCATAAATGGGCCAATGGCCACGTTCATGGACAATAATGCATAGAAATCGTTCTAAATATCGAGAAAAAAAATAATGTTAAAACATAAAATTGGATCTCGTACATTTATCGTGTGTAACTTTCACCGATTTGCCGCCAAGTGGTCTCTCGGAGTCTGTGTGACCGTTTAAAGAGAAATTTTTCGCAGCCTCTCGCGATCGAGATCGATAATCGCATCCATAAAGTCAAAACAAAGTATTTTAAAAATTGCATAATTGTTAAATAATGGCTCGTAATGTTATAATTATGGGGCAAATGGTCGCGCAGCCTCCCTGTGTGTTATTAATTCGTCGACGCAGATACAGGGCGAGGCGAATACCGGAGAATAGTCAACGATCTGCGGATCATCGCGACTAGCAAGACTTTGCGGAAGCTTTCCCGCGATAAAAATCGAGCAAATCGCGATCAAACGCCTCTCGAGAGTGGAAACCCGGGCGCGTTCCAATACCAACCATGTGTACTGTCCCCTGTGTCGAGACTGTTGTGAAGCGAGCGCGCGATATGCCGACCCAGTTCGCGAGCCTCACAACCGCGAGAATCTCGCGATCGCGTTCCATCCTTTCTCTCTCTCTCTCTCCCCCCGAATTGATCGAATTCCTCATTCGTACTGCGAGCACCATGGAGCGGCACCTTTGTAAACAATTTTATAATTGTTATCATATCACACGCGACAGTCTCTCACACGTAGGAACGAACCGAAAAATTCACCTAAATTTTTTTCGGATTGTTTGCTTTTGGAACTCGGAGAAAGAAAAAAACTCAAAAAAATCTCGTGAATCAACAGTAAATTACCCTTTTGGATTGCACACTGGGTCAATTTGAGCCCAACGAATTTCTGGCGATCGCTTGCACTTTAAAAACGTCTCGGGTCAGATTGACCCAACATGCAACTTCGAATTTCGAATTTAATGTGAATATCTCGTTTTTTTAAATTAGTTTTGTTTGTTTTTTTTTTTTTTTCAGTATCTAGAGCCTGTGCTTAATGCTGCATGAAAGTTACATTGCACGAATGTTACTGTCATATGTGAATAAATGTTCCAGGAACATCAATTAGAATATTGAGTCGTAAAAAATACTCATTTTTTCAATCAACCAGGCGGAAAGCTATTCGGAATAGAACTGTGTCTGAAGAAACTCACAGGTGTGTTTACATGGACGATGCATGACGTTGACACCCGCCTGGGACGACTAGATTAAGGCAACGGGGTCATCTGTGTACCACCCGGTAGCCAGCAGATCCCATGCAGCAAACTCGAGAGAAAACTCCATCGACCAACTGCGTGTGCATTATCCGCTTATTACACTATTTATTCGCTCGCTCTATATGGATTATCGTCGTTTTACATTTCTTTCCAATCGAGAGCCACTCTAAAACGATCCTGGCACATTTTTATTTTCGACCCCATAACTTATGGGGTTTTTTTTTCGTATCCCATAACTTATGGGGTCCGAAACGATCCTGGCAGATTTTTATTTTCGACCCCATAACTTATGGGGTACGAAACCCCATAACTTATGGGGTTCGAAAAAAGTTATGCGGTTTCGTACCCCATAACTTATGGGGTTCGAAAAAAAATTTGCCAGGATCGTTTCGGACCCTATAAGCTATGGGGTTTCGTACCCCATAGGTCATGGGGTTTTGAAAATTCGCCCCATAGGTCGTACCGCATTGGTCAATAATTTTGAAAATTCGTCAAAATGGAGGAATTTTTTGTTGGCTTCTTCGTCGACGAGCGAAATTCATGCGACGAAATGATTCGATGGGAAATAATTAGCGAAACTTTGACCCCCATGGCTCTGGGACAATTGAAATGTTTTGTGTGAAATTGGAAATAAAAAATGAAAAGGATCATCGCACTGGATGCTCAGCAGCAGTTTGAGAGGAAAAATATATAAACAGAGATTTTAGCGAGACTCATTGATGCTGCGTATAAAAAGTAATTCTTAACGCATTCGAAATACAACAACGGGAGCCGTGAGAGCACTCGAAAAATCCGGTTTTCGTATACCTGATGGGTGCTCGCAATGTCGCTTTTGGCAACGAGCACGTCTTCGTGCCACATACCATAGGGTGTCTTCTATTTTCGTCATCGTACTCCACGAGATTCTTTCTCCACTTCCTGAACTTTATCATCGGTCGGTACATCCGTAAAGCCAATTCCCGACTGAGAGCCTTCCTAGAAAAGTTTACACAGTCGAGCGAGAAGCAACAACAGGTCGAAACAGAAAATCAGTCTCTTCCATGCTCTGGACCACTTTCTCTTCTCGATCTACTTTGTTTTCGCATATTTTTCGACACATTCGATCTCCCCGATGTTTTTAAACTGCAAGGAAACCCAAAAAACTTTGCTTAATTGAAAAAAAAGGAATTTAAAATTGAAATGTTTGAAAAATTTACTCCAAAATCAAAATTGTTCGAATCCCAAGAGTAAAAATCGAAAAAATTGTTTTTTTTTGTTTTTCTTCCATTTATCGTTGAATTAAATGGTCGATTGTGTTTCTAATGCGTACGAGGGATCATGGTCAGCAGTAGTTACGGCAGTGCTGCGCTGCCAGGAACGAAAATTGAGCCGCGCGTGCGACGTCCAGGTTTATCTCCGTCGCGTCGTTCCTCGACGTCACACACAGACGAATCTCGTTATTTATATGTATAGGAAATAAAATATGAGTCTAGAGGACACAGCGACGATAACGAGAGGCCGAGATTCGAACTAACACGCGGGGAGACTGCGTGTGGATCGAGGATTTAATTCACGAGCGTCGTACGTCGTACAAGCGTGCGCGTGTGTGCAAAAGTGTGTAGAGAATCTAATAGGAGAGCGAGATTTTGATCGAGCGTCAGCTGGTGCTGCAGTATCGGCAGAAAAGCCGCCGGATCGACCATGACCGCGTGTCGTATAGCTCGTCTAAAAAATTCTCGTGACTACGCGTTCGGTTTATTGTCCCAAATATTTTCCCCCCAAAATCCACCCAATTCGCGTTCCCTAAACACAACCTTCTCCAAATTCTTTGCTCGCCATGGATCCACCGTCCACGTTAATGGGCGCAAAATATCGCGGGAGAGAATGCGCGACAATTACGCCAAGATGAAGGAAAAATGCCAATGTGAGTTTTTTTTTTTTTTCACTTCGTTTCTCCATTTTTTCAAACGTTTTCATCGAACCAGCGAAAAAACAGCTTTTAGTTGTCAATCTGTGACTATTTTTATTTTATTTATTATCATTTTCATTTTATTTCTCAATTTTGTTTATATTTGCAATTGCGCCAACATTTTCATTCGATGGGCTCGAGGATTTTTATTGCGAAAAGACCGAAAGATTTTAGGTCGTCGTCATTTGGAGAATTTGGCAACTGGCAAAAATTTCGTTATTTTTAATTCAACTTTATTATTTTTTTAATTGAAAAATAATAATCAAGTGTCCTTCGTGGTGAATCCGAGGGTTCCTGGAATTTTCGGTTACGGCACTGTGACATATTTCCCCAGCTGCTTTTCCGTCTGTCCTTTTCCCATCCACGGCCATTCGCGCTTTTCTTCTCGCTCTCCGACCGGTTAATTCTTCAAACCGAGAGACTCCACGGTCTATAGTCTCGTCCACGTGTTACTAAACACAGCATCAAAGTGTGGGCCCGATTCTATATACGAGCCACAACTTTGTGCCCTCGTAAGTGTGTCGAGCACATGGGAACAAACTCCGAATGAAAAGATTCGAAAAAAAAGCTCAGTTGGTTTTTATTTTATACAAAACGAAATTTTTCAACTAAAAAATTAGCCGGGAATGTTTTTTTTGGGCACCGAATCAAGTCGATGAAATTCGATGATGAAAATCTCGATAATTCGAATTTAAATCGAAAATTTAATGGCAACAAATCGATCGAGATTTTTATGGATGAAATAATGGTCCGATTTAATTTTAATTATGGATAAGACATCGATTCTTATCGACGAGTCCAGGCAACTATATCGAGGTCGATATTCAATTGAGTTTTATTGAGCCAGGAATTAATTCGAAGCCTCCGATGACACGAGGGAATTGCAAGTATTACATCCCATAATACCTCTCGACGGTTTTGTTATCTCCCCCGATCCCCCATCACATCTGAAGCTTTTCTATTAATAAAGTAGATATAGAATTAAAATGTATTTCATCCTGCGCAGAGACCATGGGGTCCATGGATAAGCAACGCAAACGTATAAATTATGGGGCTATGAATTACGTCCATGGATTCGAATTCATCGATATCGAGTCTCAATAAATTCATTCAACGTATCGTTTCCTGGGCTTGCGGACAAAAAGCTCGTAAAACATTATTAGGCACGTACGAGACAAGTATTAATCGGCTGATCGAATGAAATCTCGTAATTCTTGGGTTTCGAACTACATTTTCATGGGAAAATTGATGGGGACGACACGAATTAGGGAAGATGTCGAAAAAACTTGTGTGCATGCGAAATATCGAGCGAACGGAAATCATTTCTCATTGCCAATGGATTTTATACACATGCCTTCAACTCTGACAGTTCCGTATACGCGTGCAGCTTTTATTTACAAGCCGAGCCACATGAAAACACGTGGATATGCGGAGAAAGAGGAAAATCTAGAACGGTGAAAATCTCTTCGTACTCCATTATATGGTACAAGAGGCGAAACTAGTTCGCTCCTCTCTACTTTTTCTATAAGCTGATCGTACGCGATAGATTAAATCGAGATATATGTATACAGATTTGGAGATGCCCATGCAACCCTGTTCCAGTATACATTCACATTTATATGGCTCGGAAAATCGCCTAGCGTGATAAATCCGCCGGTGCATTCCATCGCTAATCTCTTTCAAGAACACGTGCAAATAAATTCAATAAAAATCCTCGGACATACGAGCTGAAAAAATATCCAAAACCCAAATCTCTTCGCTCAACAAAACGTTTAATCATTTTCAAAAGAAACAAAATCGCATTTAATAACTTCGATCGCTTTCTTTCTCTGTAGTCAGAAATTCGGATTTTTCGACACGTGGCATCGACTCCAAAATTTCGAAATTCATTTCTTCATCATTTGTTTTGAGTTAAATTCAATTCAATCAAGTAAAACGAAACCGTTTTTTTTCTGACCCTGAAAATTCGTATTTTTTCTCCCCTGTGATCGACTCGAAATCTCATCCCTCGAAATTAATTCCTTCATCGAATAAAATGAGTTTTTTCGAGTATGATGAAGAAATTTCAGCAAAAAGTTGGAATTTCGAGAATTTTTTATCAAACTTGAATTTTTTTTCGTGCATTCGTGAATAATGTCACGGTAAAAACTGTAAAAAATCGCATCCCTTGAAATCAATTTCTTCGTCGTTTTTTTCGAGCAAAATGAAGAAATTTCAGCAAAAAGTTGGAATTTCGAGAGTTTTTTATCAAATTTGGATTTTTTTTCGTGCATTCGTGAATAATGTCACGGTAAAAACTGTAAATTGTCGAGACGACGCGTCAAATTCACTGTAGCCCGGAGGGTTGACGATTTAATAATCTGCCACTCGTCTATGCGTACAAAACAAATCATTTTGGCATCGAGCAAGCCTCCTGGATATAATAATAGAGACTTTTTTCTTTACCAGCAGACCTGCGTGTTCCGATTTGTTTAAAATAAACGGCTCTATATTCGTTAACGTGTTGACGCGTACACGTTATATGCGTTATACACATGTATACAGATATACACGAATGGACAATGCTAAAGAGTAGCACTTGGCAATCGATTTAATGTCAAGGACGTACGAGTCTGTGGATTTAGATTGGCGGACAATTTCTCGCGTATAATTCGAATGAAAATGAAATTTCTTTCTAATTTTTACACTTGAAAAAGCAAAATGTTATTATTGGAAATTGAGAAGAAAACTCGTGGAGAGTTTTCCGATTTTTGGGGAAATAATTGCGAGAAAATTATGGCGAGGCTTTTCCTCGTATTTTTTATGGCGAATTTTGTGTTTTTTCGACACAAAAAATCTTTCCGCGTAGCTCGTTTGACGTTTTTCCGTTGAACAGAAAATTTCGGTATTTTTGACGTTGAATATCGTCACCGAATGAAATTTGTATTAATGAAAATACGAAAGCGCTCGATATGGGACTTAAAAAAAAGGAAACAAAGGAAGAAACGAATTTTACGCTAATTAATTCGAGTCTTTAATTTCATTTGATGACGACGCGTAATTGAATTTTCTTCATTCGCTTCGGGGAACATGAGAAACAAAAATAAAGGAAAAGGTCGTGCCCGCATGGTTCGGTGGCTCATCCAAAGTGAAAGTTGCGTGGGTGACACAATGGCAAAGAAAACAAAAATTTCGACAATCCGTTTCGTCGGGTCTTTCCTCTTCCTTTTTTTTTTTACCGCAGACGCGGGCACGATCTGTCGCGCTCACTTTCTCATATCCGGCTGCCTAAGAACGAGAGCACGTAATAAATATTCAATGGCTTATTTTTCCCCGATGACTCATAGAGAAAGTTTCGACAAGTTCGTACGTTCCGAGCATATTCATTGTTTTTTTGCTCCATCAATTTGCAACGAGACTTTTTTCGCTCGTATCGAACAATCATGAAAAATTTATCGTTCCTGCGCATAAACGATGAATCGCAGAGACATTTATTCGTCTGGATTTTTTCGCAGCGAAGAAATTGCCACAGGATGTCGATCCAAAGGGCGTTTTTGCTTGCAACGAACTCGACCTCAAGGAAGTTCAGGTCTATGGCTTCGATTACGATTACACACTCGCCTGTTACAAACCGTCCTTGGATTTCCTTCTCTACAATCTCGGACGAGACATGCTCATCAAAAAATACAAGGTACACTTTTTTCTCCAACTCTGCTTCAAGTTTATTACGCAATTAGACGCTCCTTGCGGCCTCATTGTTGTCTGGGATCTCGTCCTCAAAAATAATCGCGCGAATCATTAAAATTTGGCATTTTTCAAGTTTTTTTTTCGTTCGCGTGTTTTTTTTTTATAAAAAAAAATTGTGACTCAAAATTCGTCCATTTAATCTCAAAGTTTTGCACAAATTTCCCAAAATTTTGAAAATTGATCGAATTTTAATGAAAACAGTGCGTCGTTTTAATTAAAATTTCGCTAATTATGCGGCTTGTTTACTTTTTCGACAAACGGTGAGAATTTTTTTCAACAATTCAGCCATTTTCGTTTTTTTTTTATGGAAATTCAATCAATAAAAATTGACGCAGGCCACACACGAAAAAAAGAACAAATTTGATCATTTTTCGGAAAAGTAATTAAACTGCAGAATTATTGAAAAATTTAAAAATTGCATAATATTTTGCAGTATCCCGAGGGAATCGGGAAGCTCGAATACAGACCAGACTTTGCAGTTCGCGGTCTGCACTACGACATAGAAAAGGGACTTTTGTTGAAACTGGACACGTTTTTACAAATTCAACTCGGAGCGGTTTATCGTGGTCTGCATCCGGTGCCCGATGACGAAGTCTTGAGGATCTACAAAAATCGTATCATACCATTCGCTTATGTCGAACCACAGCACAAAAATTCACACGTGAGTTTGCAAACCTTTGCTCAAGAAAAAAAAGCCTCGTCCATTACCGAATTGAACGTTTTACCATTTTTAAATATTCACCTGCACCTTTCGATAAAAAATGAAGGAAAAAAATGAGTTTTTTGTTGTTGGAAATTGACTGGATCGTGTTCGAATTTTTTTCTCTGTTGACAAGTTCGTTTTTTTTTTAAATTATAAACCAAAAACGTCGGAGACAACAAGAAACTAATTTTTTTTCCATTTCCTCAATTGTGTGTTTCCTCGTAATGAATTATCTCTCTTTGCACGATCACTACATTCGTTTCGGTTTCTCTATTTCCTCTTCCACGTCCCGATACGCCGGGAATATGACCAAAAAGCAGAAGGTAAGCAATTCTCGGCCAATTATTATAGTTGCAAGAATATGTGGATTCGAATTGTTTTTATTATCGTGTCGACAATGAGTCAAAGCAAAATTCGTTCCTTAGGATGGTCCACATCGCACGAAAATGGTACAACTCGCTGATCTTTTCTCCGTACCCGAAATGGGACTTTTGTGCAACGTGACGGAATACTTTTTGCGCAATCACATCGATTACCACCCCGAAATACTCTTCAGGGATGTCAAGGTTTGCCCAACCACGAACTCCTCGATTTATTTCAATAACAAAATCGCCAACTTTTACGATAATTCGTCAATTTTTTTAAACATTCGTCAATATTTATAAAAATTCGTCAATTTTTATAAAAATTCATCAATTTATAGAAAAATTCGTCAACCTTTATAAGAATTCGTCAACTTTTATAAGAATTCGTCAATTTATAAAAAAATTCGTCAACTGTTATAAGAATTCGTCAATTTATAGAAAAATTCCTCAATTTTGACAAAAATTGGTCAATTTTTAGAAAAATTCGTAAATTTTTATAAAAATTGGTCAACTTTCCTAAGAATTCGTCAATTTATAGAAAAATTCGTCAACTTTTATAAGAATTCGTCAATTTATAGAAAAATTCGTCAACTTTTATAAAAATTCGTCAATTTATAGAAAAATTCGTCGATTTATAGAAATTTTTTGCAATTTCTCCAAAAATCAATTTTTCTTGATTTTTAAGAACGTCATTTTTTTTAGAATTCCGTGCAAAGTTGTCATCCGATAATGCACCAGATGGTGGTGAACAACGTATCGGAATATCTCGAGTTGAACAAAGATTTAACGAAATATTTGGACCGGTTAAAATCGATCGACAAAAAATTATTCCTCGTTACGAACAGTCCGTTTCATTTTGTGTAAGTTTTTGAAAAATAATATCCCAAAAAATGCGACCACCTAGAATTTAACTGCGAAAATTTCAGTGAAAACTAATAATTGCCTCGAAATATTTTCTCCCCAGCGACCAAGGCATGAAATATCTCGTGGGTGATGGCTGGAGAGACTATTTTGAAGTCGTCATCGTACAAGCGAGAAAACCCAAATTTTTTACCGACGAAACGAGACCTTTGAGAATTTATGACGTTGCTACGAAAACCCAGCTCTGGGATCGTGTCACGAAGCTCGAAAAAGGCGTCATTTATCAAGAGGTTCGTCACCAAAAAACAAAACATTCCTTTACCACTTGATTGCTCACGTCTCTTTAAAATCCCCTCAAAAAAATCATTTCTCCTCAATTTTTATGTCCACGAAAACATGAAAAACAAATTTTGACAAAATTAATCCTCAATCCTCTTCGATTAAAATCGATCAAACTAAACCAACGATCGTTCAATTTCCTCAGGGGACTGTCAAGCAACTTCAGGACATGACAGGCTGGCGAGGACACCAAGTGTTGTACTTTGGCGATCATCCTTACAGTGATTTGGCCGATGTGACCTTGGAGCATGGTTGGAGGACCGGAGCAATAATCAAAGAATTGACGGTACAAAAAAAAATTCCACAATTTTCGCAAAAAAGGACAAAAAACCTGTTTTTTTTTTTATTTATTCGAATTCGCAATTTTTTTTCGTCTCAACTAATCGTCAAATTTGTGAAAAAAACTTAAAGGATTTCCACTTGAAAATTCCAGCACGAAATCGCGAATTTGAACGACCGGGAGTTCAAGGAAAATGCAAATTGGCTGCAAATGTTAACGACCCTTATCGAGGATCATCAGGACTACGAGGGCGCCGAAGTTCAGGCGCAACTGAACGAATGGATGGAAGAAAGGGACAAACTCCGCAACGAAATAAAACGCGTTTTCAACCAACAATTCGGCTCGGTATTTCGAACATATCACAATCCTTCGTACTTTTCGAGGCGTCTCTTTCGTTTTGCAGACATTTATATGAGCTCGATCACGAATCTCCTCGGCTATTCGCCATCCCACACGTTTTATCCGAGACGAGGAGTGATGCCTCACGAGTACATAAGTTACTTTATGTAAAAAACGAAAAAAAACACACTAGACATCGATATTTTCGACTTTTTAGCGATTAAAAGTATCGCCGAGCCTCAGCAAAGCCACGAAAATCAAAAATTCGATTTTTCCATCGATCCAATTCGAGATTTACAAAAAAAAATCAAAAAACAAACAAAAAATCGATTTTTCGACTAAAAAATTCGAAATCGAACCAAAATTTCGTCTCGAAATTTCAATGCATCGGAAATAATACTCATTTTTTTTACGTAAGAAAAAAAATTACGTCCTGATGCTCGAAAATGATAAAAAAATATTTTCGTTTATTTTGAGCTAGTAAAAAAAAAATACGAAGAATCGAAAATTTGTTTTTCGTGCAAAAAAAATACTCATTGTAAATAGACGCGAGATCTACAGGATTTAATTGAGAGTATTAAAAGCCTCGACTGTGAAAAAGTGTGCAGCGCGGAAAAAATAAATCGAGCATCGATTTTCCCAAGCGAATTTAATTTGAAAATAAACTCACCGACGAAATCGAGTTTATCGTTCGCGAGTGACGTTGAAAAATGTTGAATCCGAGTCACGATTATTTCGAGAATCAATTAAATCGATTTATAGTTCACCTTAAGTGCCATTTTTAAGGGACTCGGATTCTAGACCTTGAGAAAAATCGGGAAATTCCTTTCCAACTCCTTCCATCGACTATTTCGAACGTTGAGAGTTTTGACGTTCTAAAAACGAGATTATTGAGAACAGTCGCGCAGTCCTTAGGGAAAAAGTGTTCATTAAGTTTTAGAGCCACAAAAATGTATTTTTCTTTTTCTCCCTCCCAATGGGACGAGCGAAAATGCAGCTTGCTGTAAAATTGTATAGAGAACGACTTTACGGTTGTCGAATAAAAATTTCTTTTCAAATTTTCGACTCGAACTCATTGAAAAAAATAAAATTAAAAAAAAAAAAACCAATTTTTGTTTTTTAAATTCGATCCTCCTGAAAATTCCTGATGGATTTCGATTCCCAGTTCGCTTCATTGCGCCAATTGTGACAATAAGGAAACAACCTCAAAAAACGTCAAGCCCTCGTGAGCCCTGGAGATAATCATGAACAGCGAAAAAACGGTACGTTTTATTTTTCCTTCACATCGATAAAATAATTGCATAGCTCAATTAGTCGCTGGATCGTTAATTTGGCATTTTTGACCAAAGACACTTTTGGGAGACGCTGACAAGCTTTCTGGACCCGACCACGAAGAGTCTAAATCCCAAATAGCACAAACGATGAGATCTCGAAAAACCGAAACCGAATCTACGAGCATAATGATGTCGGGGGCGAAAAAAAATCGTCGGAAAATGTCCGAAACTCCCAGAGTCGTTTTCGCTGATCAACACCGTGAGTAAACGGTCCAGCATCTTCCCCCAACCTCCCAAAGTCACTCGACTCAGTTTTTGCTCAAAATTTATCGGAAATATTGACAGAGACACCAGAAGTTTCTTCCGGCGAAGAAGTGCTCGAGGAAGCCGAGGACAACGAGTCGAAAAATGCGGAGACACTGGAACGAGCCGAAGAAGACGACGATCCATGGGCAAGTGATGGGGCTCGACGTTGCCACTCAATTCAAAACGAAATTCAAACGCTGGCTGCACTTGGGATTTTTGTTAACTGTTGTCAATCAACAGACGTCCGAGAGTCACGACGGTTTCCGGGAAATTCAAGTCAAAACGAAGAAGCATTTAGATTCCCAGCCGGAAGTGCCCGAACAATTGATCAGAACGTCGAGACTGGACGAAATGGAAGGTTTCGCGAGCAGGAGACGAAGCACAGTTATCCTCGGCTACACGATCGACGAGATGATGGCTCAGCACGCGCAAACGCCGCGACACAGTGTAAATTAAAATAAAAAACGAGCCTGGAAGCTGCCGATTGGAAATTTGGTAAAAAAACCATCAAAAATTGACCATTTTTCGAAATTAACAGATTTTTGATCGACAAGAGAATGGCTCGGTTTCCTCCACGACTACGGAAACTCCGGGCGATCGTCCGCGGTTCTCCGAGAACATCGGAGTCAAAAGTTTGATCGTCGACCTTCCCCCGACCGATTGCCTGCCTCCCCTCGAGGCCAGAGCCTTCGCAGTCGTTCTCCAAGAAACTCTCGATCAATTAGGAATCCTCGAACGAGTTATTCCTGCCGAGGTGGATCCTCGCTGGGACGAGAGCTACCAAACGATCGATGAAAAGTACGGCACGCCGGACGAACCGGATGTCATGTTCAGAAGAGACATGGGACTGTTGCCACTCGTTCCTACGATTCCTGAGAAACTCCAGCGAGACAGGCAAGCTCGTGGATTTTGGGAATCCCCATTTTTCCCCCACAAAAACGATCTTTTATCTTTTTTTTTATCTTCCCACAAAATCAGCTGATCATTTTTTTTTTCCATCGAACTTGACGTAAAAGTTTCGAACTTTCCGTCCCAGGACTTACATATTTAACGTCCTGAAAAACACGATTCGCGACATTCAGTGTCTACGCCGATACGATCGTTTGGAAACGGAAGTTGACGACATAACTCGGACCCTCGAAGGCGAACACAATCTCGAAGTGAATAACGAAATTTGGACCGGTCAGGTGACACAACTCCAACAACTCATCGAGTCCGAACGGTTGCAAAACGAAGAGGAAGTTACTAAATTGCTGCTTTTGGCTCACGACATGAACGCCGAAGTCGACACTGCCCTTTTTTCTAATCAATCGAAATTGGGTACGAAAACAATCTCTTTTTAAAGTTTTAGGTAATCTCACGACCCAGCCCATTTGATTTGGAAATCTGATTCAGATTTTCGTTCCAAAAATCATTTTAAAAAATCCAAACCATGAGATTCCAAAAAATTCCGGAAGTTTGACCGAAAATTATGAGATTTTCAATTTTGAACAATCCAAAAATTAGACATAAATCGAGATCTTTTCAAAATTTCTATTTTCTATTTTGAAAATTCGAAAAAATGAGACAAAAAACGAAATTTTCAATTTTTTTGAATCCACAAATCAGATTTTCTGGTAAAAAATATGAAAAAATTGCACAATGATTGCAAAATTATTTCAAAAAATCCGAATAATGAAATTGTAGAAAAATCCAGAAGTTTGACGGAAAATTATAAGATTTTCAATTTTGAAAAATCCAAAAATTAGACAAAAATTAAGATATTTTCAAAATTTTCATTTGCTATTTTGAAAATTCGAAAAAATAGACTAAAATCGAAATTTGCTATGCTTTTGAATCAAAAAATCAGATTTTCTGGTATAAAATGTGAAAAAATTGGACAATGAATTCCGAAGTCTATTTTTTTCCCAATAAATCGAAACTGGGTACGAAAATCTGTTTGAAAAGTTTGAGGTAATCACGAGTTTCTGCGTTTGAGAGAAAATTTTCTTCGGTTGAATGATTCGATTATTCACGAATGACGTTGAGAAATTATGAGGAATTTTTAGATTACGTGGAACGATGGGAAAAAGCTCGTCTCGATCAGCAAAAATTGGGTCTCGAGTTGAAAGAACAAGAGATCAACGATGCGCTGGAAAACGTAGCGACGTTGGAAAGTGACGATCAAATAATATCGAGCGAAGTGAGAGCGTTTTTGCAGTCAAATACGCAGGAGCTGGAGGACAGCGTAGCCGAGTGGAGCATCCGGTTCAACGAGGAAAGCGAGCGTCTGGTCCGTCAGATGAACGACACGAAGGTTTTCCTCGTTCCTGATCAATTTGAAGGGCAACCCGCGATTCCAGGGACACTTTAATCGTCCGATTTTCTTTTTGTTAGGAAAAAATAGAATTTCAAAAAATCCGCTTAGAAAATCTCGCGGAATTGAAGTTTGAACAACAAATATTTCTCAACAAATGTTACGAAGAGCAAAGACTGGCGGAAAGGCAAGTCGCGTACCAGGAAGCCATCAATGAAGCTGCCACGCTCATTCAAAGTCTCTGGCGCGGATACATGGTCCGTCACAAATTAGGCACATTCGAAAAACTTTGGGCCACTCTCTTGAAAAGGAAAAACAAAAAGAAGAAAAAAGCAAAGAAACCGAAAAAATAAAAATTGTAAAGAAATTCATTACATGCCTGAATCGATCGAACAAATTTGACGATTTTATTCCGATAATTATACCAATCACCACCAAACGATTTCCTTCCAGAATAAAAATTCACTCGCAAGAAATTGGTCAATTTTTTATGTACTAATTAAGCGCCGTCATTATTTTTATTCCGATACCAATAACCACCAAACAAATTCTTACAGAAATCGTGAATAAAATAATTCAAAAAGTTCAAATTTCTCGAAATGCCGCACTGGCGCTTGGTTGATTCAGTAAATTCAGTTCTCACCGTTCTCAGTTCGCTCAGCTTTGCTTGCGCTCTGTCGTTTCCGTGTTTATAACCTAAAAATCGCAGCAATACAAAAAAGCCCATAATTCTAGTTAAAATCGAACGTAAACGGGAGCAAAATGGATATTTTGAAAGCGGAGATAATGAGAAAACGAAAACAGCTCGAAGAGAGTAAGCTGATGGTACGTAAACCCCGTTTTTCGACATGAACCAAAACATAACCTCTGCGATCGAGAATTCCCTACGATTCCGTTGTTTTCTTGACAGAACGAAAGCAAAAAATATTTTAAACGTGGTGAGCTGATGGCCGAGGACACCGAAACCTCCGACACAACGGGACAGAATAGCGACGCGGTAAAAAGTCACGTTGGGAAGCATCTCGCTGAATCCAGCACGAATACTTCCGAGCATTTGACACTTTCGCGACCTGAGGTTATCCGCAGACTTCGCGAGCGTTGCGAGCCCATAACGCTGTTCGGAGAATCCGAAGTCGATTCTTTCCAGAGACTACGAAAACGCGAGATCCTCGAGCCCGAAGTCAACAAAGTGAGTTTCTTCAATTAATTAAAATAATACAATAAATGCGTATGGGTCAAATTGACCCACGGGGTTTTCCAAATCGTTGAATTCCGGAAAAACATGAATTTTTCGTCTTTTTTGTAGTGAATTTTCCACAATTCATCACCCCGAATTCATTTTATTACGAAAAATAAACGTCAAACGCTAAACAATGGGTGATTAAAAATTCCGGGGTCAATTTGACCCAGTGCGTACTCGGAGGGTCAATTAAGCGATTTTTGTTCAGAATTCTTTTGCCGAAACGTCAAAAATGTGAATTTTCCAAATGTCAAGGGTTTCCGCAACGATTTCCAAGAAGCGATGGAGCAGGTCGACCAGGCGTACCTCAACGAGTTGTTGACGTCGTCAAAGCCGAACGGTCGAGACCGTCAAGGAGACGTAAACGTGCCTGACGAGGGCGTGACCTACGACGACCTTCAGAAAATGTCGGTGAAGCTGAACAAAGGCGATCGAGACTACGACATGACGGTCATCACGCAATTCCTTCAGTTCTTGGTGCAAATTTGGGGCAACAATTTGAACAGTCGAGGGACCGCAGAGAAAATGAGTACACGAGGAAAAATGGCGAGCGCCACTTATGCTCAGACCAGGGAATACCTTAAACCTCTACTACGCAAACTCAAAAACAAATCCCTCCCTGAAGACATCACCGACAGCTTGACAGAAATCGTGAAACACCTCTTGGAACGAAACTACATTCTGGTACGCTAAATTTTCAATCCCCATGATTTTTCTATGCTGCATAACATTCTTACGATTCAACTTACGAAAGTCAGGATTTTTGAGACTTTTAAGAACGTGATCCCCAAATTCCAGAAGTTTTTGGAATTTCTTTCTGGTTTAAATCTCAAAATTTCGTGAATTGATGATTTATTATCGATTATTTAATCATTAGTGTCATTAGTTGTTAATTATAATTATCGATTTAGTTGATTGTTCGAGAAAAGACTTTGCAATATTTTTATTTTTTCAGTTCCTAAAAATTTGGTGAATTATTATTTTAAACATTTTTTTTTATAATTAATTGTGATAATTATTATCACAATTGATTATTTTAGAAAAGTTTTTGCGATTTTTATCTTTTCAATTCCCGAAAATTGAGTGAATTATTATTTATTCATTTATTTATTTTCTAAATATTATTTATAATTGAACAATTATTATTGTTGTCGATTTTTTGTTTATTTGGTGAATTTTTAACGAATTGATTTTCCAGGCCAGCGATGCATATTTGCAAATGGCAATCGGGAATTCTCCCTGGCCCATTGGAGTGACCATGGTGGGTATTCACGCGCGTACGGGACGAGAAAAAATTTTCTCGAAAAACGTAGCGCACGTAATGAACGACGAGACTCAGAGGAAATATATTCAAGCTCTAAAAAGACTGATGACCAAGTGTCAAGAATATTATTCCACGGATCCGTCTCGATGTGTCGAATATTCCAAGATTTAAGGCATCCCCCAGGCTCCTTTTTCAGGACATTTGTAAATATTATGACGTTCGCTAATAACCTTGTACATACTCGTTAATAAAATAGGTTGAAATTTCTTGTATTTATCGTCATTATTTTCTCCTCATCACCGCGAACTACTTCGCAGCTTTTGCTACTTTGGTATTCGAATAAATACCCAATTTTTCCTCTAAGGAAATTTCATTGTTTCTACAAAATTAAGGAACTTTGAGCATGTGTAACGATAGATTTTCAATTTTTGACGCGGTCTCGTTATTTGGAATTTAATGTTCTCGCAATATTGTCAACATACAATCCAAAACTATTGGATTTTCGTTTTTTTTTTGGGTTTCCTCAGAAATTTATCGATTTTTCAAAAAAAAAAAAACGCGTAGGAATTTTCGCAGATTTCGTTTTTTGTCAAGTTGGCCTTAATATTGAAAAAGACCAAAAAAAGATCAAGTTCTGCTCACGGCCCGTGGATCGGCCGAACTTGGTTTACTGCCAGTAAACGATAATCTCAAAATTTCGAGTCACTTGGAAATAAATGTAACGGAATGAAAGAATAAAAATGTTGTCTCAGCACGAACCCTGATTATTTCTTCATCTGGTCCTCCAATTCCTTAGCGCGAGCAATTGCAGCCTTTATCGCGTTCATCAACGCGGCCCTGCAACGTTTCGAGTCGATTACAACGAGAAAAAGCCAAGTGTCTCAATCTCAATGTTTGTTTTCAGTTTTTCTTACATACAAAATGGTTTGCGAGCTCAAGTTGGTGAAAAAAGTTGTTACAAATTGACTAAAGAACGAAATACTCTAAATTCAAGATTGTCCGAGAAAATCTGTATTTGTTATGCAATAACCAAAATTTCGAAGAAATTTGACGACCGATTTTTCTGAAAAACTCAATAAAGCTTCTTGGATGTCACGTAAAAGGGTATGCAAAGTTTTAAGAGGCTTCACCATTTAAAAATCGAAATATTTAATGTTGAAAATTGCAACTTTCAGCACGCGCTCTTAATGAGAAACTACTGAAAATTGTGATTTCTATAAATAAATATCGCGACTTCTACATGCGGTGAAACCTCCCAAAATTGCACGAACTATTAGACACGAAAATTCTCTTTGTGAGGTGCAAATTTGAAGGAATTCTATGGATAGAAATAAAAAATCGCTCTTGTCAAGTAAATTGCAATCAAAGTTGCATAAATATGGATTTTTCGAGCTAGAAAAATGTGGAAAAATCAACAACCTGACGCCTCCTTCCTCCATGGCGTGAATACCGCAGATGGTCGTTCCCCCAGGAGAACAAACTTCATCCTTCAGTTCTCCAGGATGTTTTTTAGTCTGCAGGACCATATTTCCAGCTCCGACGAGGACCTGAGCCGCAAACTGTGTCGCCATTGCTCGAGGCACACCAGCCTTAACGGCTCCGTCCGAGAGGCCCTCGATTATTTGGTAGGCCTGTAAAATATTCAATTCTCAATAATTACACACGCAAAAATTAAACGTGTAATCGTAAATAATAAAATTTGAAGCTGAGCGTAAAAAAATGCGGTTCGAACTCACAAACGCTGGTCCCGATCCGGACAAAGCGCTTATGGCGTTCATTTGCGATTCCGGCACTTCCTCGACCATACCAAGGTGAGAAAATAGCTTGTGCACAATTGCACCCTCATCGGTCGTTGTCAACTGGTCTTTGCACCAAACTAGAAAATCGTAGATAAAAAAAAAATATATAAATTAGCCAAAAAATGAGATTGTCTATTTTTAAAATTCCAAAAATTCGATTAAAAAATGTAATTTTCTGTGAAAAAACAAAAATAAGACAAAAAATGTGATTCTCTGGTGTAAAAGTTCCAAAAATTCGATTAAAAAATGTGACTTTCTGTGAAAAAACAATCATTCCAAAAATTCGACAAAAAATGACAATCTCTAGTGTAAAAATTCCAAAAGTTCGATTAAAAAATGTGATTCTGTGTGAAAAAACAAAATTCCAAAAATTAGCCAAAAAATTAGATTCTCTGGTGTAAAAATTCAAGAATTTCGATTAAAAAATGTAATTTTGTGTGAAGAAAAAAGAATTCCAAAAATTAGGCAAAAAATGAGATTCTCTGGTGTAAAAAACCCAAAAATTCGATTAAAAAATGTGATTTTCAGTGAAAAAACAAAAATTCCGAAAATTAAACAAAAAATGAGGTTCTCTGGTGTAAAAATTACAAAAATTCGATTAAAAAATGAGATTTTCTATGAAAAAACAAAAATTAGCCAAAAAATGAGATTCTGTGGTATAAAAATTGTAAAAATTGGACAAAAAGCCAGATTTTCTGTTTTTAAAATTGCAAAAATTTGCAGTTTATGCGCAAAAAAAAAGCTCGTGAGTTTTTATTGAATGTATGCGTGAATTGTGAACTTTTGTTCATGAAATTACCCGTCACACCGGCGCCGACCATCAAAGGTGTGTTTGGCATGGTTCGGATGATGCCGACCTCTTTTGTCGTCGAGTCTTGACGGATCCTCTGAAGTGTAGAAATGTTTTTTTCATTAATGACGAGGATTAAAGAATGTTGTGCGTTGTGATAAAAAAGAAAATTCAATTATTTACGTCTTCCAAAGTCTCCAAAGTAACGCCGACCAACATGGACACGAAAAGTTTTCTGGAGCGTGTAGGCGAGTTCAAACTCTTTTTGAAATCAGGACAAAGGTCGCGGAGCATTTGAGGCTTTACTGCGATAAAAATGACGTTGCATTTGTCTATAATGTCTTGATTATTCAGACTCGTGCGAGTCCCAAGTTGATTCCAGAACTCGAGAGTTTTCGAAGTTCTGGACGAAACCCACACCTTGTCGGGATTCAAAACTCCTGCAGGATTAAAAGTGAAGGAAAAAGTGAATTTTCTTCCCAACGATTTTTTTAACATTCTTCCGGAAAAAATCTTGCGAACAAAAAGTTTTTTTCTCCTTTCGAAATTACCTTTTTTTATTAAACCAGCGCCAATGGCTCGTGCCATATTTCCACCGCCGATGAAACCAACTTGAAGCTCCATCAAGTCGATTTTTGAGTCCTCCATTTTTTCAAATTTTTGCTTCAATTGGCACAGAAGGAAATAACTTAGGAAACTCGCGATATCATCTGCGCACTGATTTAACCTCTAAATTATCTGCGCTTTACGTAATTTTTTCGCGATATATTGACGATTTGTTCCAAGATTAAAACTACTCTCGTTTCGCCAGAGACATAACAAGTCGCGATAGTGAATACAAGCAAAAAACACACAAGTCAGAAATGCGAGAGTTTTGGAAAGCTCGAAGCCGCAAACTTATTCGCATCCATTTCCCTCTGACCTCGTCATTCGTTTTAGACTGCGACTGAGAGTCTGCTGATTGGTCAATCAATTTTGTAAACACAACCATCAACCAACGACAGCCAATGACGTGCGTAGTAAACAGACTCGATGAGACGATTCAAAGAAAACGTCAGAACGTGGCAGAACAAATCATAACAAGCCGAAAAGTTAATTCGTTTTATATCGTTCATTTTAAATACTTGGAAATCATTATTTTGTCCAACTACCTGCAATTTTTCGATCCATTTCGACGGTCTTCTCCATAAAGTTCGAGTCAGTTGAATCCTGTCCGAAAAAAGAGGGTTAAACATTGTCCATCTACACAAAAAAGTAAGAAAAACATTTGCAAATCGTTGAAAATCTTTATTTTCCGTCAGAAGGTTCAAAAAATTATGAAAATCATAGAGAATCGAATAAAATGTGAATTCGATGTTTCCGAAACATTCGGTATCGTCGGAATTACAAAAGATCAAGAAATTTTATGAAAATCACAAAAATATTCTCGGAAAATTGTACATAAACGAAAAATTGATTAAAAAATCGCAATAAACGGAAAATAAACGATGCTCAGCTTTTCAAAAACGATTAAAATGCTCGCATCGCAATCCTAACAATGAATGCAGTGTCGTAAAAAAATTCTACCGCCTCCAGCTCCGACTATTTACACGTATCACAATTTTCGAGCTCGACAACAGTCGTTTTTCCCTTTTTTTACTCCCGACGAAGATTTTCCAATCTCGCCAAAAGATCGGCATCGGCGTCAGCGCCGTTTCCACCGTTTTCTGAGTTTCCTGACGCCGGCGTCGCCACTGCAGGTTGTTTCGATCCTGCGACACTCAGAGAACCCGTAGCTTGAGGCAATCCGGATAATTGATCCGTCAATTGGAGCCCAAGCTCGTCCAAAACTTGAGAAACAATCGTGTCGCTGCAGAAAAGAAAATAAAACAATTAATTGCGATTCCGTTATCTCAAAAACTTTGCACACGGGTTGACGACGAGCCAAACCTTTCTTCCTCGTCTCCTTCGTCCTCCATGGCGTCGTCAATCGCATCGTTCATTATTTCTTCCTTCATGTCCATGATTTCTGACTGTTTTTCAAACTCTTGAAGGATTTTTTGAATCTGCGGCAAATTCAATTGTCTGGCGAAAAAAAAAAACAGTGTTTTTTAGAGACAATTAGTCTGACCGTCAAAAAAGTTGACGAGCATGTGACAGATGTTCGGGAACGAGAATTGCACACTTGACGAGAGATTTTTAGTCGGCAAGGACCAGAATTTCGAATTTGACGGTCAAGTTGACGGTTTGAGTCAACAGAGAAAATCTGTGTGACGGCAATCATGACGGAATGGATTTTGTGTGGGCGATTGAAAAATTATGTGTCGGAAAAGACAAGACTGAGTTGACGGAGAAGATTTTTGTGACGGGAATCATGACAGAAATGGATTTGTGTGGGAAATGGAAAAATCATCTCACTTGTTCATGCTCTGCATCGCGTTGGTGACGCCTTTCATCGCCTGTGCCATAGAGTTTTGTGACCGCAGAGTTTGGATTTTAAGCGAGACTGCCTGAATGTTTGCTTTCATGAGCATAAACTTTTTGACATACCGCCTCGTTCTAACAAGATCCTTGGCCATGATTTTCACAGGTTCCTGAGAAAGAAACGATTTGATCGTAACCAGCTCACGCGATTGATTTTTCTCGAACGTAAACTTTGCAACGCCAGGAGCCAAAAACTCTAACTCACCATTTGCCCAGCTTTTGCCATTTTTTTAATGTCTTCGATGATTTTTTTCTCTTGCTGTTCCATACGATTTTTCTCACGATCAAGATCACGCATCGCTTTGTTTAGAGCTCGTTGATTTTTCCTCAACATCTCCTCGGGGGTCATACGTTTTCCAAATAACCACTCCATGATGTACAAAGTTTTTTATTCTCATCAACAAATCACGCCAAAATCGCTTTCTAAACTCTCGTTCTGTCCAAATAATTTTCTTGCGGAGACTATAACCTGCGAGGATTGCGGACTGTCAAACAATAAAAATTGAGGTTATGTTGACGTACGTCGAAGCGGCAAGCATCGCAGCGCTGCGACATTTCGCCGAAATAAACACGAAACATAACCTAAAATTTGACATCATCGCTGCACTGTTCAAAATAGCAGACGAAATGTTGAGCTCAAAGTTTTGGCTTCATCAAAGTTGCATTTCCTCTGGAATAAGATCCGATAAAACTTGGAGTCGTGCGCTGCCAAAATGTCAAGAAATTCGCATTGTTGACCCTTTGGGACTTTTGGGATAAAAAGGAAAGACTCTGGGCCAGAAAGTTGAAAGTATACACGGTATATTGCTTTCGGTTCAATACAGGGTTCCACCAGGGTTTTTACGATGTTGAAGTTTGCATCGTTGGAATGCAACGAAATTCTGATTTTTTTCTTGAGCAGGAGCTCGTGATTCTGATTTGATATTTAATCAGGACGACGAAACGATCGTTTTCCGGGATTTAAACTCAAAATCGATACCAAAATTGTCATTGTTTTTATAATCGAACAAAGAATTAAGGGAAATGGCATTTTTTGTTGGACGCCAACGTTGCCAACTTCAGTTCCATCACTTTTTACACAATTCATAATAAACATTACGACGTAATAAGTAAACGCATTTGATTGTCGAAATAGCATGTCCACAGATCGTTAAAGAGATCGATACATAATTTACACATTTATACGAATGCGTACAATCATTCACATTGTTGAGTACATCCACTTGAAACTCGAAAAGGAAATTTTGTAGCAGTGATGACCGAGAGAATTGGCATGTTATGTGTGAAGTTGGCCAAATCACGAAGAAACATTGTGCTGAGTGCTCGTTCAAGCGATTTTTCTGAAAGTTTATATCAAGTCGAAAGTGCAAGATTGGCACGATATTATTTTCCTCGTGATTTATAATTCTTGGGTCTATTGGGTCATTTAGACCCATGCTGAAAACGTAATTTCGGGCTAAATGGAAACGTGATTTTTAATTTGTTCTACTGTAGCCTCGAATTGCGCTCTATTGCTCGACGAAAAAGAGGTACGGAAAATGATGGCCTGGGTCACACAGACCCGGCGCTAAACTTCGAGAAATAGTTTTTTTCTTCTTAATATCGCATTTACAACATGGATAAGTGTTTGCGTAATAAATAGATTCGGAATGCTTACAAAAATAGTAGCCTCGCCGATTTCTTCAGCTCCGGAATATGAATTTTCAATTTTTTTTTGTGACTCCATTTTATATGCACGATTATCCAAGTGTACACGTAAATAGTAATTTTAATATCGAACTGCTTCGCGAATAAGTTTAGCCAATGCCTCGAGAGCCCATTCCTTTGTAATTAGAGTTTGGCACACGCGATTTGGAGATGATCGTTAATGACAATTTTTCGGTTACACTGACGGACAAACAGTTTTATTTTCGTTACTTAGCCTTGCCTTAATTTTATCATTTTTTTTTCCTACAAAACGCAGTCTGCGATGAGATATGAAGTTTTTCTGAGACCAGCCGGCCATTTTGTAAATTACTGTCTAGAGAATTGACGCATATTCATAGTGCACTATCATCACCAGCCTATTACAGTCTAACACCATATTTTGACTACTTTTTCCATCGACCAATCGAAACATTTATGATATTTTTTCTCGTAGCGATATGTTTTTATTTGCTATTGGGAATGCACAATTTTCGAGCTTTGAAGTTTTATAATTGTCTGCTGTGTTCAGTTAAACATCCGCGAAATTGTACGATTTGTTTCGCAGTTATGCGGGATTTATTTCAAAAAGTGTGGGTTCAAATTTTGGGAATGGAATTGTTGCGATGTTGTGAACAAAAAAGTCCTTTACCATTTCTCTCTCCGATGCGTCGTTCGCAAGATATTAGCACGGTTCCCCCTCCACCGCGGTCGCTCCGCCCACTTACGCGCCCTGATGCTCGGGATTGGCTGGCTCCGAAATCAATGAATATCTCGAGAACGGTGCATCGTACAGAAAAATGCTTCAGGACTTTTTGATTCAGAATCAACCAACGCACACAACCCCAAGGATTTTAGAACGATATTTAAGGGGGTCATCCCATTTGTACGGTATTACAACTAAGTAATGATTATTTTCTTGTTTCTACGTGTTATTCGAGACTATCCATGATGAAGACATGGCAACAGTAGCACGGATAAACGATTATTCATTTTATAAAATGTTTCTATATATCGAAACGCTTTCGTAGTCGTTTGTTCAATGCTTAGGCCGTGTCTACTTGTCAGTATTCTGTGCTGTTTTCCTCCCATGTTTTCGTCACTATTAAATAATGTTTCTGCCATCGACACGTCAGATATTTATTTAGATTTCTCGTCACTGCGATCGACCTGGTAATTGCCCACCAGTGGCCATTAATTTATTCATTACTAAGCACATATTATTCGATAAATACGGTGGATAATGTTTACGTAAAAATTTCGTTACGTGAGCTCCAGCACGACGTAATATCGACGTCAACTGATAGAATTTTCCAGATACACAATTTCCAATGAACGTTGAGTCATTATAAATTAATTATATACATTGTTAATCAAATATTCCTTTCTACACAAACATTTTCATGACTTTTCGTAATTGCATTCAATGTACACTCACATTTATCGAACTTTTACGATGTATTATTAAAATCCATTAACGACCAGCGTCAAGTGGAACGTTTCCAGCATCCCTTTTAAATTCAAGGTCATTTACGATCTACGTATCCCTTAGAATATTTCCAATTTCATCAAATATTCATACAAATCCGTTTATTTCCTAAAAAAAAAAACTTTTTCGAACGAAACGATTGTCGTTATCGTCTCTAGAGTCTATTTTCAAGCAACCTTAAAGCTTCTATTATAATAGAAAGCAAATATCCGCAGCATCATTCTCGCGAGCATTCAACCCTCAAACGCTAACGATGGGTCGTCTGTGTCCGGGCTCGTCGTGAAAAATGCCTGCACGTTTCTACATTTCGAATGAAATTTTATTTTATTTTTCATTTTTAATTAAACAAATTTCTATCAGAAAAGCTCCATGATTTTCAGGTTCTTTTGAAAGTTAAAAAATGGTTTAATAAAGTAAAGAGACTAATGAGCCATCGTTAGCTTTTAATCAGTCGCTCTAAACATCGTTGGCCGACGAGGGTTAAGTCTGTTGCAATATTTTTACGATGCAAAGTTGGCAATATATGGTCCGGGGCTACCACAACTGGGTCATTTTGACCCGCGCCTTTTTTTTCAATAAAAAAAAAAAATTCTTCAAACTCTGGTTTTGGTCTAATTCGTTTAATTTTGTGACGTTTCGTCGTGTTTATTCGTTCAAGAAAATATTCATCGAAAAATATCGGTTCCTGCTCCAGATTTACGATCGCAGCTCAACCGAGTTGTACTTACTCAATATCGATGAATTAAAAAAAAACGTTGACCGATTTACTCCATTTTACACGATTTTTTCAAAGTCAGTAGAATTTTGATCAATTTTTCGAAATAACGTTTTTTTTTTTTTAATCGACTAATCGCCTGATCTGAAAAATCGTAATTTGGCATTTTTCAAGTTGATTTAAAAAATATTCAAGGCTTCGGAATATTAAGGGCTTGAGGACGATGAATTTTTCTTCAAAAAATCATTTCGTTGCCACTTTTTCGAGTTTCTGTTTCCAAAATTTTGACATGACTGAAAAAGCACTTTGCAGTTTTGGAATGCCATCGATTTTTATCGTATTTTTGGGTCAATGACCTTGAGAGTCTTCGAGGTGGAGCAAGTTAATTATTTTTATAATTACGATTCTACGGTTAAATATTTTCTGGGCAAACATCATATACGATTTGGCCACTAATACATAATCAAATCACTGCATCGCTGGCGGCCGAATTTATCGAAAAACTGGCTCGCAATTTTTGCCTTAGAACAGAAATCATTATATTGCTAATTTGTTCATCTTTACACACAATTTTAATTGCAATCTCAATCATTCCGGACGCCCAAAGTTCAGTTGTCCGGCTTAGTCGTGGCCAGCACGACATTTTCGATTCCCCATGCATCAATTTTTTAAAATGTTCTGCCATTTTCCAGGCACATGCATTCTCGTCACTGAGTTTTTTATTTTCAAGTCATACAAATTTTTTATTTTACTTACGACAATCACGTGGACCATTTTGATCCATTTCGCGATCATTTGCTCGCGAAATATTTTCTGCAACTTCGATATGTTTTTTTTTCCTCCTAAACTATCAGTTTCGTCGTCTTGATTATTTCGCTCATGATTTTTTACAAAACATGCAAATTTTCACAACTTTTACTCTTGCTGTCGTTCATACACATTTTGTTCAGTATTTCTCGAGCCAAATTCAAACTCAAGGCAGTTTTGCTGCCATGCAACTTTGACAACATTCTTCCTTTGCTACCCTGTCGACGTAATTTCTTGTCCCTCGTTTCCCTCAATCGAATTTGCTTCAAAATACCGACCAACAACTCGTCTACGTTGTGCTGTATCCCACTCGAGGTCTCGATAAACTTACATTCCCTTGAAGTCGCCAGCTGCTTGCCCTCTGCAACAGAAAATTTTGACCCAATCGTTCCGCATGAAAAAAACCGTTTTTTTCTCATTTTTCCCTAATAAAAATTGGATCCTTCATTTCTATACAAATTTTGAGTAAATTTCCTGAAAAACTTTGTGTTTCACGATTTTTTTTTACGAATTTTAAGGAAATTTCGTGAAAAACGTCATGTTTTCGATTTTTTTGAGTAAGTTTCGTGAAAAACTTTGTGTTCTAGATTTTTATACGAAATTTTAAAGAAATTTTGTGGAAAACTTTGTGTTCCTCGATTTTTGTACGAATTTTGAGGAAATTTCGTGAAAAACGTCATGTTTTCGATTTTTTTGAGTAAATTTCGTGAAAAACTTTGTGTTCTCGATTTTTTTACGAATTTTAAAGAAATTTTGTGAAAAACTTTGTGTTCCTCGATTTTTGTACGAATTTTAAGGAAATTTCGTGAAAAACGTCATTTTTTCGATTTTTTTGAGTAAATCTCGTGAAAAACTTTGTGTTCATGATTTTTATACGAATTTTGAAGAAATTTTGTGAAAAATTTAGCGTTCTCGAGTTTTGTAAGAATTTTGAGTAAATATTTCGAAAAAATGAAGAAATCTCGTGCGATTTCCAACGCGGAATTGTTTAGAAAAGTAAGCCGCAAGTTTCACGTACCATTCGCGTCGATAGTTCGACTTCTGGCCAGTTCAGACTTATTGCCAACGACGATGACTGATCGATCTTGGGTAAAGTGCTCTCTCCACAGGTAGTTGAGGATTTCTTCGGCGAGTTGGAAACTGGCACGTGATTCTACGGAGTAAACGACCACGCAGCCATGTGGCTCGTACGTCGAGAGCGAATTTTCAACCTACGATTAGTTTTATTTTTATTTCTCAACGACGCGGTTAAAATATTGAGAAAAAAAGCTCGAAGCACGAGAAATTTGAGCAAAAAAAAATTGCGTTTCTTTTCGGTTTTTTTGTGTTTAACTCGCCGAAAAAAAGCGAAGAATTCACGTGCATTTTGCGCTGCATTTTTGATGATAAAAAGACCCAAAATTGCCTTTTTTTTTTAAAGCCACCGCAGCGAAAAAAAAACAGGTCAACTCTGAGAAGTTTGTGGTTTTCGTAATCCTGGTTCGTCCTCATGGACGCCAGCGGCATATTACGTTTTGATAATTGGACAGAAAATAATTGTCCGCGTTTAATGTGAAAATGTTTGCGGTAAGCGGCCAGTACATTTGCCGGGCTCGTTTTAAACGTCCATGCCCGAGTTCTCGCAGCTTTTTGCCCACTGAATTGACGCAGCGCGGAACGTTTTAAATGCCAGGACTTTTTAATATCCTGCCAGTAATTATGCGAAACGTTCCTCGTTTAAAAATCTAAACATCGAAGCAAAAAAAAACGTTTTTCTTGCCTTTGCATTAAAATGAAAATAAACAAAGTAAAAAATTTCGTACTCACGCTCATCTCTATGTGGGGATGATCGATGAAGATCATTTGAGACTCTTCCCCGTCCAATAAGATCGAGACAGTCTTTTCCCCGAATTCGTCATCTAAGAAAACAAGTTTTCAAACAATGTTTTTTTCCATTTTCACCATTTTTTCCATCGCCCTCGTCAACCAGCATTTTCTCCATTTTTTACCGGAGCAAAAAACAAATCCGTGCTCTCGTCTGCTTCCCTTCGAATTCGGTTCATGCTCCGATCCTCGACATCCCAACGTACAATCGTTATTTCTCACTCGCTGCCCTGAACTTTACCAAGTGTCACAAAATATTCTCTACACACCAGCTTCGCAATACAATGCGAATCAATATTTGCCCTCACCGGCCCATCTTAAAACTTTCCAGCCCTACGCCGCCCCTACGCCGCCCTCCCCTCCGATCTTCAATCGAGGTCCTGGGCAGAGCCTCGTCAAACGTTCGAGATTCCTTTAAAATTTTTTATTTTTTATTTTTATAGACTCGGACCTTTTTTTTTCAGTTTTCTCAAATTTTATGTTGCGATCGAATTTTTTTCAATTGAAACAATTTGACGAACGATTCAGAAATACTCCGAAATTTTCCTTCGAGTTTTCTTTCTAGAAAATTCCAATAAATGAGACAAAAAATGATTCGACTTTCGAGCCAATTTCTACGATTTTTTTCCTCCACCTTAAAGACCGAATTTTTTATTTCGTGTCATCGATTTTCGTCCAAATACTAAACATCGCGATGGACTTTTGATGCTCGTGTTAGGCAGCGAGCTTCGGAAATTCGAGGCACAAAGTGTACACGGAATTTCCATTATGACATGCTGGGGTTCGAAGTGTTTAGTTGATACGAGACTAACCACGAAAACGCAGTGAATATTGCCCAATAGGACTCTCCGGTATCGTGCCGAGTATGCTCATGCTAAATATGACGAATATTTTGCAACCTCCACATCGTTTATTCCCTGCCTCGTATTATTCCAAAAATTCAGTTGCAAGAACGAGTTTATAAAAAAAAAATATGAAATTTCAATGACGATTCTAATTATTAATTAAATTCAGAAATTCAAATTAAAATGGAATCGAAAAATTTAACATCGAATTGAAAAAAAATCGAGCTGACAACTTTATCGCGACGATTCACTATTTTTCAAGCTCCAAATATTAATGGAAAACGAAAACTTTCCATGGAAAATGAAAATGTTTCCATTTCAGGATTTTTTCGGTGTTTTTTTGGTGTTTTTTCCGGTTTATTCGATCGAAAACTTACCCAAACTCGCCACGGCTGCTTGAGAGTTTTTCAAACTATTTTTAAGCTTCAATTATTAATGGAAAACGAGGATTTTCCATGAAAAATTGAAAAATTTGTATTTTAAGAATTTTTTGGACGTTTTTTGTTTTTTTTTTCGGTTTATTCGATCGAAAACTTTCCCAAACTCGCCACGGCTGCTTGAGAGTTTTTAAAAATCTTTAAACTATTTTTTAAGCTCCAATTGTTGATGAAAAACGAGAATTTTTCATGGAAAATGGAAAAGTTTGTATTTGAGATTTTGTTTAGATGGTTTTTGGTGGTTTAGTCGATCGAAAACTTACCCAAACTCGCATCGTACGTATTAATGTACTCGCTGGTCATGAATTGCGAGACTAAAGCAGTTTTGCCAACTCCCGAGTCGCCCAGGAGAACAACTCGATACTTTGGAATTTCATCAATATCGCTTTCCGAACTATCGCCTGCGACGCCCTGGCCACTGCAACAGGAACCCTCAAACGGTGACCGTTCCCCGGAAACATTGCTATTCCTGCAACGATTTCATAAGGGAAATTCCATTAGTATACGAGAGACTAAAGTTCCGGATAGATCGAAGCGAGCTTGGGGGACCGAAGGCCGAGCAAATGCCAGAGCAGACGCTCTCGTTGCGAGTCCTCGAGACTGTCATTTCTGAGCGAGACTCATTAAACAGAAAAAAAAAACTCCGATTCGTTGTTGAGATTAACCCACGACCCAAAAATAATTCAAAAAAAAATCTCTGCCACGAGAGAAATTCGTGAAGAAAAAAGTGCGAACGCGGACCGAGAAACTAAAAACTAAAAATATCATTGAGTGCGATGAGGCCAATGAGGAGCGAAAAAACGTCGTAAGACTCGATAAAATCGCGCCTGATCGTCGAGTCTCCAAGAAAAAGAAAAAAAAGCGAGTGGAGAAAGAAGAAATTACAACCAAATTAAAAAATTAAATTTAAAAAGATTGGGAAACTCCATTTTTTCTATAAATAATGTCGTAACGTTTGCGAAATATTTGAAATCGAATTTTTTCGAATTTCCCAATGTTCAGCAAGAATTTGGAAAATAAATATGCAAATTCGTTAGTTTCCCAGATCGATCGATACTCGATTGGGAATTCGAGTCACCGTGTTACCCAAATACGTGCAAAACAATAGGAATGAGATCATTAATTACCATCGTGATGGAAGTTCGCTGGTGCTTGTAGAGAACTAATTAAGCTTGCTCATTAAGCGCTTAAGCTTCTGAAAATTAATGCACAAGCTCTAAAAGAGTTTAGCAACGCATCACCGGTTTTGTCACACACGCGCGATAATCTAAATGTCATTATGTTCCACGTTGCGGATATAATTGAATTTTTTCGCCTCAGTTTTGTCTGGCCTTTGCCAGGACAAACGAAATTTTCGATGTCCAGGTCGTAAAGTTAAAAAATAGAAAAACGAAAAAAATGGCGCTGCTTGTTCTCGTATTTTTTGCGTGTTAGCTCGGCGCTCGGACAAGTTTTCCAAGGATGGTGTCTCGTTGGCAATCAAGTCGAAATGAGCTTCTCCTTCATTAGGAAAGGATTTTACTTGTCACTCGAGAGGAACGTTTGAGGTTGCTATGAAGCAGTCGGAAACACTGCGAGGGCCTGGCAGGACTAGCGAATGATGAAGGAAGCCCTCGAGGAGATTGCGATCCGTTGGAACAATGTAAGATTAACTGGTACCTGATGGTGAAGCGATACAAAGGAACATAACAGCCTCACAACCACTCTCGTAGATACCCGGCTCTTGTCCTCGCAGTCGTGACGGTGCTGAAGCACGAGGCGAGTACCAGTGACTAAGGAATTAACGAGGTAGTCGAATGAGACCCTTTATAATCGCCATTCATGGCTTGGACACTACGCAGGAGGACCTGGCGAGTTCCCAGGCGCAAATTAGCATCAAACGTTCCAAATTGAACCCTTTTATCGGAAAAAACCTCTTTTTTCGAAACACCCCGCTAATCGAAAGACCCTCTTTTCGAAACACCCCTCTTATCGAAAACCCCTCTTTTCGAAACACCTCTCTCACCGAAAATCCCTCTTTTCGAAACACCTCTCTTATCGAAAACCCCTCTTTTCGAAACACCTCTCTCACCGAAAACCCCTCTTATCGAAATCCCCTCTTTTTGAAACACCTCTCTTATCGAAAACCCCTCTTTTCGAAACACCTCTCTTATCGAAATCCCCTCTTTTCGAAACACCTCTCTTATCGAAATCCCCTCTTTTCGAGACACCTCTCTTATCGAAAAACCCTCTTTTCGAAAAACCCCTCTTTTCGAAACACCTCTCTTATCGAAACTCCCTCTTTTCGAAACACCCCTCTCTTCAAAACACCTCTCTTATCGAAAACCCCTCTTTTCGAAAACCCCAGTTATCGAAAACCCCTGTTTTCGAAACACCCCTCTCACCGAAAATCCCTCTTTTCGAAACACCTCTTCTATCGAAAACCCTTCTTTTCGAAACACCCCGCTTTTCGTAATCTTTCATAAATCGTTATCGCGCGACGGCTCGTGGTTCAATATGGCGAATTTTCTACCAACTGATTGACATCTGGTTTTCTATGTTCGAACGATTCCACAGCCACGTGCAGATCGACGCGATCTTTTCGAGATAGTAACAGCGGTATTTTAGCTTTTTCTTTTTTGTCTTGTTCTCTCTTTACCGCACGCTATTTCGCACTCTCCAACAGTCCTCTATTATTGGAACGGCTGCCTCATGGCATCCGGCGAACCTGAAACTGCATTGAGCCAGTTGAAGAAAAAGAGTGAGATTCGAAGAGGCACTTGAGAGACGGAGAGTGGATGCTTGACATTGACAAGCTACAGACACGTTTGTGTGTTTTTCTAAAAGTAGATGATCTTGTCATCCAAATTATTTAATATTCCGATCGCCTCCCACCGGATTTTTCATCACAAAACATTACAAAATGGTCCTTGGACCGAGGAAAATGTTTTTTACAATATTTTTCGCTCCCCAATCCAAATTTTATCATCTAAATCAACTTTCCACATCGATTGTACCTGACAATCGGTTTGCTCATGAATCTCAAGCGTTGTTCATCATTCCGCCCCGAAAAATCATCGCAAACCGAATGATTTGTGGCTCCGAGCCCGTGAGCAATGCTCGTCAAATTAATTGCACGTTTGCGGAAATAATGACCCGCTCGAAAAATTCGTTTGTCCGTGAATCATTCGCCAAAATCCACCGAAAATTCACGCTCATCGATGAAAAGAGTCTTACGGCGAATAGAATGAGACGAATCCGGGAATATACGCTGAATCATCCGCAATCATCTTGCGGGTTCTTCACTCCGCATATCGTACGAGTGAGACTCGGCTCTATTTAAATTCGATTTATCTTTCAACGTTACTGCCGTGCCAAACAAATTTTGTCAACATGCACAAGCCCCAGAATTCCGAACGTCATAGAGAGGCAGCGTTTTGCGTCGTTTGCCTGGGTCTAGAAGACCCCGCAGTTAAGATTGAGGAGGGTCGATACTCGCCTAAAAGATTCTCAAGGTCGATAAAAATCGATTTAGAGCAACGAAGCAACGTTCGAGACTTCCCAGACTTTGCCCAGACAGAAATTTCCAAAGGACCGAAACTGAGCGAAAAGCTAGAAATGCTGGAAATTTCAATGCTGCACATTCGCACCCACCGGCACCAACGAAATCAACGCCAGACTCTCAAATTTTTAATTCCTTTGGAAAACTCGATTAAAGTGTCCATCGCAGACACTTTTGTATTAGTTCATTCGGCTCGTTCAGTCTCTCAACATCGAGGAACCTGGACAATGGGTAAAATTTAGAAAGACTGTCCCGGGAGCATAGACCAAAGTTATTTAAAGACACTCGGGTCGACAACGAGCTCGTGGTACGCGATTCGTACGATTAGCAAATCGTAATGAACGCCCACAAAAGATTTTTCTCACGTTTTATCAACTCCTGCGGAATTTGCGTCAAAGAAATCCAAACATTTATGCATTTTGGGCTTTTTGTTATTCCTCATGATCCCCGGAAGAAGTTTTTCCACTTGGAATCGTTCCAGAAGGCTTTGCCAATGAAATAAAAAATTTCTTGCCCAGAATTTGCCAAAAAAACGACGAAATTTGAAGCAGGAAATCGGCAGAAAGTAAAAAACTTGGATTTGCTCTTTAATTTTCCATCACGAACCTTCAAAATGCCCGAATCAACGATCGACATTGAATGCCAAGTCACGATGACAAACGCCAATGCACTTGGCCAACCTCGAAGATCGAACAGCACGTTTTGTAGCCAGAAGAGAATGATTTTGGCGCGGAGGCATTGACTCTCCGATCCATGCGGGAGCAGCTGCTGAAAATTCCACGAATATCTTTTGGCTGCCTCGTAGACTGACGTCTTTTCCGGACACGTTGCAAAAATACTCGTACAATTTCGTGGCATTTTCTCTCTCCATTTTATTTCCACCACCTCCAACAATTCTTCGCAACCAACTCCTCAGATCTTTCGCTTATTATTTCTCGTTACCTCGTCATTTTCACCGACACCCAACAAACATACTGAGACACGTCTCGGATCACACGTGACCGACGCAACCCCTTCCATTTCATTCCTCGGACATTTTTCTCATTGACATCGCCTCGCTCCTCCTTGAGCATCAGAATAACTCTTGTCTCGCCAGCACCGTCTGCTTCACTCTTTCGTGAGAACTCAACCAGTTGACTCCTTTTCCCTCTCGGTACGGTTTCAGTGTCCCGAAAGTTTTTCACGCTTCCGACTCTCTACGAACTCACAGTGCACGCACAATGGAGGTGGCAAAAGGTAATTTATACTTTTCTTATCACCACATTCCAAACTTTCCATTAAAAATGATAAAAAAAACCGAATGAGACTTGATTTGGACCAAAATCGATGATGCGGAAGTTTGCAACGTTGGAATGCAACGAAAAATATTTTATTTTATTTTTGATTCGTTCAATTTTCAATTTCATCCAAATTTTCCGAGCCGATATGTTTGCGGGTCGCAAAAACTGATTATTTTATCATCGTAATTACATTCTGCATTTAAATCATTATTTTTGACAAATATAAAAAAGAATTTCGTTTCATTCCAACGATGCAACCTTCAGAATCATCAAAATCGTGGTTTTCCGAATCAAAATCGTCGCGTTTTTTCCCTCGATCCGCGAGCACTTGAAATCTTTGGATTAATCAGATTAATTGACCGACTAATTTTTCAACTTCCGATCAGCAAAAATCCAGCCTTTTTTCCCATTTTCCATTTTCCGAAAATATCTCCGATCGTTTCGAGACATTTCATTATTAATAAACTGTAGTTTGCTGCATCGAAAGTATCGATGGGAGGTGAAGGAAAGAATAAAAATTTTATGCACAAAGATATATTTTACGATGGACACGATAGTTGCGGGTCAATTCAATGGCTGTCAGGACACGGGGATATTTTATTTAGAATCCGCTCACTGGTTCGATACCCTGCCCATTAATTTTATTGCTTCATAGATAAAAAGGCGAATTTTTATGAAACGTAAAGCTGGACAATGGTATTACGAGTGTATATTTTTACACAACATTTATGGGTCTCGTAAGTTTCGGTAAAAAAAGGGAGAGAAAATATGTTGATGCATTTATTAGCGATGTTTTTTGTTGCATTTTTTTCAAATAAATAATAAAAGCTTTTTTGCTTCAAGCGCTTACGGGGAAGCGACTTGCAAGTTTTTACGAGGGGCCCTCGTGACTTTTTATTTCTTCGTAAACTTGTCGAACCTTCAAGTATATAATTAATTTTTTACGGTTGCCTACTTTTATGAATAATTCCAAATGAAATTGAAAAAGTTTGTAAAGCTCGAGTGACTAGAATGGAGTAAAAAATCATAATTAGTCAAGCACCGCGCAATGCGATCGGCGGACTTGCGAATATACAAATACCGGAAGCTCTGAAAACTCTTCAACTCCCCCGCCGCAGCGACCTTTCGCTGCACTAATCCCCGTAATGCTCGAGGACCATTGAGCACCTCCTTAATGGCGTACTTTCCGGTTTACCTTACCAACTTATTTGTCCTATATACTTTTATTTTTATTCTTTCAATTTTCCTTCCAGCTTTTCATCCCTGCGCGAATAAAATGTCATTGAAAACTCGCAACCCATACGATGCCTTACGGCAAAACCAATTAAATTACTACGGACTGCAACTCCGCCTTTTCTATCCTCTCAATATACGCACGCGACTCTTCAGCCTCGGGACTCGCTACATTTCTAAGCCTCCCAACCAGCGTCTCACATCCCTCATTCGATATTGACTCGAAAAATCACGTTTTTCAGGGAGCTTTACGGAGTGATTTCACTTTCCATCAGCGGGGCTTGCGATCGGTCCCTGTAAACTTGATCGCAACTTCATTCATTTTGTTCTGGACAATAGTCAACGAAAAAAAACGAAAAAAAACCTCTCTTTTCGAAACACCTCGCTTTTGACAACCCCTCTTTTCGAAACACCCCCATTTTCGTAATTTCGTCATACAAATCAAGTTTTTCAAGCTCGACTTGGTCGAAACTTGATTAATTTTATTCTGGACAATAGTGAACGAAAAAACAAAAAAAATACCTCTCTTTTCGAAACACCTCACTTTTGGCAACCCCTGTTTTCGTAATTTCGTCATAAAAGTCAAGTTTATACGTAAATTTCTCAAAAATTTCATGAACGCTCATACATTCCGAGTAATTTTGTGCATAAGACCAAGATTTCGTTTTTTTTCTCAATTTTGTCGCCAATTTTGAATTTCTCAATTTTATCAACATCTTTTCAGTCGACGATGGCGCGTCCAGCCTGATCCAACAATCCTCGACGAATATATCGTCGTCGGTGACGTCAGTCAAGTCGTCAAAGTCGGTGCACTCGGTGCAAACATCGTCGGTTATAGAATCTTCGAAATCAGTGAAATCGGTAATGTCCTCATCGTCGAGATCGCAAAAATCGATCGAAGTTGAAGAAGAAATCGAATATTCAAAATAAGTTGTTTTAGTTTTTAAAATTCTATCAAAATGTACGGAAACGTCATATTGTTTTTGTTAATTCATCGCAACAATCGCCGAGTCAATCGAGCCACATCGCGAGTCACCGAGAAATTTTGTCTTGTGATTCACTCACGCGTTTCTCGATCTTCCTAATTGATCAAAGTCTCACTGACTTTGAGCAACGAGAAACTATGCTCGAAGCCGGAAACAGACCCTTAACAGAGTTTCCCTCCGACCAACTGTCATGACAATCCCTTTTATTTCACCCAAGCAATGAAACACACGAAGACTCAAGAATCACCGAGAAACCGTTGCGTTTCTTCTGAGAGCATTCTCCCTCAGAAACACGATATTCCCTCGCCCATTTGTATTGTATAAATAAAAATAATTCGATAAAAACAAACACTTGGAAATAATTCGAGTGAAGAGACGATTTTTACCTCAAAATGTGAATTACTGTGTCGCGTAACAATTTTCAAACATGACGACGAGAAAATTCAATAAATCAATTTTTTATCTCAAAAATTACTACAGGCTTGTCTTTTTATTTCACCCAAACCAAATGGAGCCCGCGAAGCCTCATGAATCCCCGAAAAACAATGATGCTGTAGTTTGCAACGTTGGAATGCAACGAAATATATTTGATTTTGTTGACGATTCATGCAATTTTCAATGTCATCCAAATTCTTCGACCCGATATGCTTTTCGGATGATAAAAATCGATCATTTCATCATAGTAATTACATTTTCCATTTGAATAATTATTTTTGCCAACGACAAAAACGAATTTCGTTGCATTCCAACGATGCAAACTTCAGAGTCATGAAAAACAACAATTCTAATTGAATAAAACTTGGATAAAATATGAAAAAAAATCATTTTTTTATTTTCTTTTCTTTTTTATTTTCGCCAGCACTTTTTTTTATTCAATCCGGGAAACATCGAAGAAAACGTTTCCATCATCGAATCAAGAATCTCGCCAATTCATATCGAGAATTCTTTTTGGCATGAAGAATTCTTTGAATATCGAAAATAAAATTAAATCAGAGAGTCTGTGAGCAGCTGCAAACGCATTTGGAAGAAGAATAATTGCGACAAGGAACAAAAAAGATTAAGTGGCCAGAGAGATGGAGCGATAAAGTATCGAGGGATTAAAAAATAACGATTGATTTAATGAGAATCGAATGAATCTTGTCAGCATAAGCAGAAAAATTGTCTCACGAGTTTGGCTGTGAGAATGTGAGAAGCTGGCGCTCGTCCAAAGCCTGCGAACTGCAGAATTGTCCACGAAATCAACGACGAGAGGAAATTTCATTTGTTTTTCATTCAATTTAAATTGCAATCGATTTCGAAACATTTCTGCGAATCATTTCGACGTCGAATTCGCTTCGGGATTTAATGAAAACTGGAATTAATCAGGAATATGGAATGAAATTTATTGGCCAACGGTTGACCGGGATCCGTGGGTGGAAAATATTTCCACGTGCTCGAGGCGACTGTCCATGCTCCAGAGAATCTTTTATTCTGGTCAATATTTTCCAGGATTCTCGTCCCCGAACCTGCAAGTCTTTCGTATTCAAAATGGACTGCTCTTTGGCGGAATTCATCGAAGCAAATTGTCCTTAGGCGGACCGTGAGCATCGATCGTATATAGAAAATAAATGAACCAGCTCAGGCAGCCCGCGAGTGGCGCGAGTCAAACCCACAATCGTGATGAAATTTTTCGCGGAGCAAAAGTTGGACCGAAAAAACCCAAAAAAGTCGATTAAAATTCCAATAAAATCGAATAATTAGCGAAAAAAATTGTAGAACCTCGATCATCAATTTTAATTTCGTAATTAAAACGTTCGCCTAATGCGGAAATTTTTAAGAAATCAAATTCCCGATTAAATCGATTGTTTTATTTTTATTTAATTTTGTTTTTTTTTTTTTTTCATTTCAATGTTGAACTTTGAACTTCGGCCGTTCTCTGGCGTTGCAGAAAATTCCGTTGGTCGTAACTGAACATTATTGGATTCTCAAGAGAGCCTCGAGAATATTTTCCAACTCCAATAATCCGATTTCCTGTCTCGCGGACAGACCAAAAAGGCATTTTTATAATTTTCATTCATTTTTTTCACACTTTATATCGAAATTTCCATCCTGGCCAGTCCCGCCCGATCGTGGGGAGGTGAAAATGTCGAAAAAAAACTTTTTAAAGGATGAAAATAAAGCGAATCTAAACAAGACTGCGACGGAGTCTCGTTTCAATGAGAACTCGGAAGCAAAAGGAAACAAACGAGAAAAACTATACGAAGCAAACCTCAACAAAGCCACTCGCCGTAAATCCTCAACGGGAAACAAAATTAACTCTCGTTTCCGCATGTAGTCGAACAGTACGTCCAGCTTAAGCAAACACACACACAATGTGAAGACGAAAAAGAAGAAAAAGAGGGAAAAAAATCGTACGAGTTTCTTCACGTTATTGCACAGAGGACAATTTTTTCTTCACCTCGTTATCGTCCTCGTTCTGATATTTCTCAACCATGAGGTATTCCGATGTGTATTCCAGACCCAAGGAAAAAGAGTAGCCGCATTGTCAACAAACGTGTGCAACGACATTACGGGCTTTTCTGTAGTGCCATTTCTAAAGCTCGTATTTTCCCTTGTTCTGCTCACGGAGCCATTCAAACGAGCGAGAACTTCCGAGACCGCGTTGTGTAACATCGTTCCCAGGCAATTGTGCGATTTTATCTTGCTCACGATCAAATTACAGTCTGTGAGAAAAAAAACGAAGGAAAACCGATTGGAAATGATAAAAAGTGGAAAGTTTCACTTTTCCTGGGCCTACACGGTCGCTGCGTTGTGCAAGCTCCAGTAAATTCTCGATTGGAGATCGATACGACATTTGCAAAGTAAAAGCTTCGTAATTCCGCAAAGTAAAACGATGCAAATTCCGCGCCAAGCCTCGATCCGTCTTTCCGGAGCAGAAAAAAAAACCCAAAATATTCTCATCGCCTCTTTCCACTCATTTCGTTCGAGAGACAATCCTCAAGAAAATATCGAGTGATTGGCCGGCAAGACGTTGCTGCGCCAGTCGCCTGGAAAATCCGATACAAGAGCTTCGAGACCTTTCAACAAATCCTCCATGCTAGACGTCGCAGCAGCGAATACAATCGACGATTGATTCTTCGCAGTTTATGCCTACGATTTCCCAACATTGCTGAGCATCCCGAATCTCATTGGACCAGCAGAACGCTCTCATTCGAAATGAGCCTGAGTTCAAGGCCACGGAAGAATTTCACGATCTGCCAGTCGCGATGACGATTCGACCTCATTTTTTTCGTTCAACAACTTTTTAGCTGCGACGACACTTTTGGTCAATTCCCAAGGCCATCGTATTGCTTTTTTTCCCCATTAACGTAAAACTATCACAAAATCACTTTATTCAGGATCCGTTAATAAATTTGCATCAACATTCTTGACACCAAAACCAAAAATTTTCTCCCTTTAAGAATTTGAAACATTTCATTTCCAGTTTTTACGATTTTTGTTGAAAATTTCTCGCTCAATTTTTCGCAAATCTAAAAAAAAAAAATGTATTTAAGATTTTTTAAAAATATTTAAAATTCAGAACGTCAGAAATTGTTTTTCAAAGGCGAAAACTTTAGTTTTGATGCCAAAAACGTTGATAAAAAATTTCGGAAGAATCCTAAACAAAGTCGTTTTGTGACTGTGAGACCTTGAGAAAAAATCTCGTTGCAGGGAAAAAGAAAAAAAAACAGTTTCCGAGTCTCCAGAGTGCTCGAAACTACAGGAAGATTTTTTTCGTACCAATGCGGATCATAGCTCGAGATGATTCGATGCTGGAAATTTGTGCGAGCGATTTTCTGCCATTGGTTGAGAATGGCGAGGCTACTGACGCGGAGAAACGAAAAGTTGTGATCTCGAGACGATGCTAATTTGAAAATAATTTATAAAAGTGGTATCTGGATCTTGTTTTACTGAGAAAAGAGTGGAATTGGGTTTGCAGGAGCGTTGCTGAGGCGAGCAGCACTTTCCGGACTGATGGATGACTCGGAGGATAAAATATGACAGCAGCGAATAACGGAGACTATATTTACCGATTTTTTTTGAGAAGCTTGAGGTCGTGGAGGAACCAATGATTGTGGAAAAGTTGAAGCTACTGCGTCCAAGGAGAAATATGTACTCGGCTGGAACAACTGTTGGAAGGGTGACAGTGGGTACTGATGGAAATGGATTGGCGTTGGGGATCGTAATGGTTGTTGGTGCATGCAGCTCAGGATCGAGACTTGGTCCACTGCTCTTGGTCATATTTATTAATACGTTTCGATCATCGTTCCGCGTACGAGAAGCCTCTCGACCATATTTTCTTCATGGATGACCTTATTTTTTTTCGTCAACCCAGTCTCGATCGATCTTTTGGTCCAGGAATGAGAAAAGTCTCATTTTTGTACACTGAAAATTCAATTTTGTCAAAAAACGTCGATATTTTGTCGAATACAGCGAACTAAACATTATTTTGGGATAATTTCAAAATTTTCGTTATTTCGACAATATTTTTCATTTGTAACGAAACTGTCAGCTAAATTTACGATTGGAATGACAAAAATTTACTTTTCGTAGAGTTTTTCTAGAATGTTTTTTGCTGAAATGACAAAATTTTCGGGATTTTTCGAAAAAACGTTTAGTTCAACGTATTCAACAAAATATCCATCTTTTTCAACAAAATTTTCTTTTCAGTGTATTGTCCATTGTTTTTGAGGAAAAATAAATAAACTCTGAACACGAGAGAATTCATTTGGACTTTAGATTCGAAAAGCCTCTTGATTTCTTTCCCATTTTGCTCTCTCGTGTCTTTTCTCTCTTCATCAAAGTCCATCCAATTCCCTTCTCCCTCGATCTAAACACAATCAAGTTGACTGCTGCTTTTTTCTTCGACTCGCTCCCTGGATAGTCTCGCCTCTTTGCTTCATTTCTTCAACCTCTTACCTCTCATTGCTCCTTCCAATTAACTCACCCTTTTTTTCTTTTTCATCTGTTTTGCTTTTTTCAACGTTAATTTCTGTTTTTCGGTCTTCATCCTTTTCAAATCTTTGCGAGTTCGTTTTACCAAGTCTCTTTGCCTTTCGCACACTATACGGCTTGTAAGCTCGCGATACATTTTTGTTTGTTCCGCTCGTCGTCTCGTCCCTTCCCAATTCTCATTTAATCGCTATTGCTTCTCACCTTCGCTCCGAGTCGATCTCTTCGAATCGCTCCAGCCACAAATTCGCCTTTTTTTCGCTGTCATCGATTTTTCATCTTTAGCCATTTAAACTATTGGCAACGGACGAGAAATTCTTTTTAAATTTTACGTCCCTTCGTCCCAACTGTGCCAACTTCCATTGAGACAGTTGGATACACGAAAAAAAAAAATCATTTCATATTCGTCTTGCAGAAGAAAAGTAATGAGCAAAAAAAAGTCCGAATAGTGGAAATTTTTGGTGATTCGATTTTTATCACAAAAGTTTGATTCGAATTATTAAAATTCATTAAATTCGTCAACAGTTTCTGGCAAATGCGAATTTTTCATAATTTATTTTTATAAATTCTGGTAAAAATTCAAAGTTTTGTTTAAACTTTTTGAATTTTGTGAACAGTTTTTCAAAAAACCGAATTTTTTGAAATTTGTCATTTTAAATTCTTTTAAAAAGTCAAAATTTGTTGAAATTCAGTGAATTTTGTTAAAAAAACAAATTATTTTTATTATAATTGTTGAATTTTGTTGACCTTTTTTCGAAAAGCCAAATTTTTGGGATTTTAATAATAAATTTCATCGGCAGTCTCCGGAGAAAAAAAATTTACCGTTTGGTTGACGGAAATCTCGTTGAAATCGTAAAAGTAACTCGTTGAAAAGTAAATGACAAAAAAATGTGCGAATAATGGAAATTTTTGATAAATCGATTTTTATCAAAAAAGTTTGATTAAAATAATTAAAATTCATCAATTTCTGTCAACAGTTACTGGAAAATGCCAATTTTTTGAAATTTATTTTTATAAATTCTGGTAAAATACTAAAATTTTGTTAAAACTTTTTGAATTTTGTGAACAGTTTTTCAAAAAACCGAATTTTTTGAAATTTGTCATTTTAAATTCTTTAAAAAAGTCAAAATTCGTTGAAATTCAGTGAATTTTGTTAAAAAAACCAATTTTTTTTTTTATAATTGTTGAATTTTGTTGACAGTTTTTTGAAAAGCCAAATTTTTGGGATTACAATTATAAATTTCATCGGCGGTCTCCGGAGAAATAAAATTTACCGTTTGGTTGACGGAAATCTCGTTGGAATCGTAAAAATCGTTGATTCGATCACATTCAACGAGATATCGATTTTTTTTCGAGGCAATTCGATCTCCAGTGCTCAACACTTTGGGTTTTTTGAATAGACGCAAAGTGCACTGGTCGCGGTTCGCATTTCCTCCGAATCCCTATATCACGGGCGAACGATGAGTGCAAGTTCAGGTTTGCTCAACTTGGCACGAACACGGACTGAGATCGTGAGCAAATATCAACAAACGGTCGGACTAGTTTGAGCCAATATTTTCCGATCATCTGCAGGGAAATTTCCTGAGGCATTTGATACGAAGAAATCGTGAGAATTTCAAAAATTCGATAAACAAACATTCACTTCGTGTAAATGTAAACGATCGAAGAAAACATTTCGATTAAAAAAAAAAAAGAAATTTGGTTGGACAACAAAAATCGTTTCGTTCGCTATTTTTTTTTGGCCCAACGAATTCCTCAGTCGATTGAAAAACTTGACGAAATGTTTGACAATTTTGACCAAAAAAGACTCCTCGATGTTTTTGGCTCGTGAAACTTTTATTTGCTCCATAAATACATCGAAACTGTCATTCGACGTGGGCGTGAAAAAAGTGATAAATCATTCGGAATGTGACGAATTACTCTATGGAGGGTAAATGACAGGAGTTGTTCAATTTTTTATGACGCCCCTCGTTGTTTCGGGGATGCACGAAAACATCAAAAAGCATGTGAAATGGTAAACCACCCCGCAGAGAGTCTGCTCGATCGATCGCACGAAAATTCGAAGCTTTTCTTGGCCCAATTTATATTTCGCAAATTAAATGAAACGTGCGCCAAAAAGAAAGTGAAAAAAGTTTGAAAATCTTGTATACGAGAATCTCTGAAAAAAAATAAATAAAGATTGTAACTGATGAGGAAATACCTGCTGCTGTTTACCGACGTGTTGCTTCTGCTTCGTCTCGATATAATCGAATCTCCTCGGTTCACGACACCTTTATGGGTTATGCTGAAAGCCCTTAACCGGTACAAATCATCTCCGGCTCGGGGATTATATGCCTTCTCTGGCAAACTATGTACGCGAGGTCTTATGTGATCGGGCACTAGAATCAAACAATTGTACCAAAGAAAATAATTCACATGGATCAGAAAAATGATTGTTAACGATAAAAATCGAGTAAAAAGTTGGAATTTTGATGAAATATTAAAATCGAGTCAAAAATATCAACATCATTGAGGAAAAGAGTGATTGACGATGAATATGAAAGCATTTTCCAAGTCAAAGATTTTTGGTAACGTCTCCACTTGGAGGGACTTTGGATAATAAATGATTGTTGGAATTCAGGTCATAAGGGGATCAAGATAAACGTTTTTTTCCTCGACACAATGATTTTTATTAATAGCGAAATAACACCGTGTGTAAGTGATGTTTGACTTGCCCGAGCATTTGTTCCTTCATTCAACTTATTGAATCGCAGCATTAGCTTCTGTATGTTTATATTGCGTTAGGGAGAGAAAACGATCAAGTTTTTGTAGCCGCGAGGTCTACACGGCTATTTGACTAGACACGTGGTCGAAATAAATGTTCGAGCGAAGCGTGATTCTGACCGGGAGATTTATACGAGCTGTTCCATTCCGAGCGGTTACTGTTGTTTCGAACGCGTGGAAATGTTTGGAAAACGTGAAATGGTAGAAAAACGACTTTTCCAGCTGCGAAGGAGTGAAATAAGTGTTGATCATGAATTGGTTTTGAATTTTGGATGAGAAAAGTCCTTTGCGATTTTTCTCTCCGAGGCACCGTTCACGAGATATTGACTATTAAAGCAGACAGCCAATCAGGTGCGCTGACTAGGAGGAGTAGGCGTGGCAACTCTTCCCCCCACCGCTGTGTCACTAATTCGTTAATATCTCAGCAACGACGCGTCGGAGAGAAAAATGCATGAGGACTTTTGTGTTCTAGTTTTCATGGACCATCCATTTTGAAAGTTGGAACAGCCAGTCGTTCATTTTCAAAAGATTTTTAAGGGTATTCCGCCAAGTATGGTACTTGGGAGCAATTCGCATGGAATGACTTTTTCTCCTTTTCCGAGACGTTGCCGATTTATTGAGCTGTCAATATTTCTTGTTATTTCTCTATTTGAAAATGCATGAATACATTGCAAATTGCATAGAGATGTCTATCTCTGATCGTGTAACGAGGTTTATGCAGGAACATGCGTAGAGAAACTGTCCAAGAGTCGCTTGATGGATCTGCTTGTCATTCACATCATCCATCTACCTTTGCCACAGAATTTCCCAACGAAAATATCTGACTTTTAATCTCAATCTATGTTTTCAAATTTAAGCTGAAAACTGAGTTGAAAGTTGCGATAACTTTCAAGTTGCAGGAATCTCTTCACTAATATTTGATGTACAGATTTATCATTCGGAGAAGCAAATATTTTCTGTTTTCGTACGCAGCAGCCCGGAACCCTACACCGACACAACGAATACACAGCTGATTATTGATTTCTCCCTCCGTCGGTCCTCCCATGGGTTCACGGACACCAAGTACACGAAGTTGACTGTCAATTTTTTCACCCTCAATTATTAATGTATCATTGTCCCCAAAAACGTGTAGACATTGTTGTTTTTTATGCGCCCGAGTAACTCATCAATTTTGATGTTTCGCGGTTATTGATGAATTTCTTCATAAAACTGAGTTTAGACACTGGAAAATTTATACAGAGACTTATCAACACTGATTGCGATGTTTAAAGTACAGAAGATTGATAGATTACGAAAATCCAAAGAGAAAAGTCTTTATCAATTTTTCTCTACGATCCATCGTTAACGAGATAACAGAGAAATCAAGGCCCAGCCAATCTAGTGGTCGGATAGACAGATGTAGGCGGGGCTTGAAGCTTTCAAACGGCGTACGTGATTGGACGTCACAAATTGATTAAATATCTGCTCAACGATGCATCCTAGAGAAAAATGTGTATAGACTTTTCTGTTCAGAATTGCATGAGTAATGCAAAGGAATTGGAATTTCCAACTAATTTTGCATTTCTCCGGTCGAAATGGTCGCGAAACTCTCTTGTTTTCGAAAAACCCTCAAAATTCAATCTAAATTTCCAATTCTTCCAATCAAATTCATTTTATAATGAAAACAAAATATTCAAATTAATCGGCCAACGTATGTTGGTGTTTTTTTTTTTTTTGCTACCAATTAGTCTCGGGCAGTGATTTCCACAGGTCCGTCGTAAAATAGTAAGTAAATGCAGGCTACCTGGCAATTCGAGAAAATTAGAAGTTCTCCTCTGTCTTCCACGAGGATGAGCGTTGAAATTTAACGGTCCAATGTCCTCGTTACTAAGGTTGGACACGTTCGAGATTTGGCTGTCCCGTGAGCCTCGTCTGGAAGCGAGATAAGCTGAAACAAAACAAAACAAGTGAATTTCAGTACCGCACGAAGACGACACGTATCTCCATAATGCAATACATCATTTCCATAAAGTAGTATATCACGTGTGTGTCGAATCGGATGACTTGTTTGCCTTTAGTTTTGCTTCATTATAACAAAGCATAGGATTACGTAGATTTGCCATTTTAGTGATGGGGCAAAATTATGCTTGCATGACGTCACATCCAATTTGCATGATTCACTTCATACACTATCCATAATGAAATTGGCGGATTTAATTGATCCTATTAATTAAACTCATTAGTGCAATTGATGTGAAATTTCATACGATAATTCGCCATTACGTAATCATTCATTATTCCCATCGTAATTATCGCTTTTCAACATTTATTTCTGAGCTTTTCTACTCTGCAACTTCGGAATACAAAAAAAAATGGTTTTCCGTACAATAAGATCGCGAAATTCCGACAGGGTGAAATTCCGAACGACTTTCAATTATGGGCTGATTCTCTGGTCACGCCATGACCTTGACCCCGAGACGTTGAGATTATCAGCGATCCGAGACAATCGCCCTTTACCTTCAACAAAGGTTCTATTGACTGCCGAGGATTACACAACGTATGGTCATTGTTAAATTTCCATAAAAGCCTACGACTAATTAAAATCATATGCAACGTCATGGCCACCGTATTTCACGTGTCCCGCGTCATTTTATGTCTGTCAGAACTTTGGCAATATCTGCGTCAGGGAATTTCATCTCTCACCTTCCAAAGAGACTTTTATATTCTGAATTTACTCACGAAAAAAAAATCAAGATCACTGAGTGAAAGCGTCGGTCTGACGAATATTTCCATGAAATAAAAACGTTAAAGTCTGTCATTGATTTGCCGTTCAAGTTCGTGAGACCGTGATTGAAAGAGAGGATTCTGTCCACGCGTGGGGGAAGTCTCGTGTCACGTTCCCTTTTTTTTTTCCTTCCCTAGCAACGACTCAACTCTCCTGATCCATACTTTGCAAAAGGCCAAATTTCGGTCAGAGTTTTCAAAGGGTTGCTCCCCGTATTAGTTGCTCAAAGTTACGAATTCCCGGACGCCGCTAGCAACTCCCGTTAAGTGCCACAACCTTGGCATAGCCTCACGAATCCGTTTACTAATGAATCATTCCGTGGCCCATGATAAACAGCACTTGGTTGGGTGACCGCTCGCCCATGATTCTCTTAAATAAGAATTTTCGAAAGGAACCAAAAAAGAAAAATCAAAATTCGCCAAAATCTCGACTAAAAACTAAGCGAACGACGAAATAACAAAAAAATTAACAATTAATTGTCACGTGCACGATCACTGCGGTTATGGAACTTGAAATCCTTTCTCCTTGACCTAGAAACTCATCGCGAGCCTCAAACGTTACGTATACAATAGGAATTACAAAATCGTGAACAAGTTTAATTGAACGTATTCTGTTTCATGAATAACAGAACAAACGCATAGTTTCCCAACTAATTACAGTCTCGCAAAATCCCTTCGTTACAAAAAGAGTTTGTAGATTTTAATGAAATCTCATCAATCATTTGGTCAGCAAGGAAAAGCGACAAGTCGGTCAGAAAATAGCATTAACAGTGGAAAAACTCATAAGCAACACCTGGAAAAAACGAGAACTCGAGTGTTGAAGGAAAAGGTCCCAGCGAAACGTTTCGATCGTAACAACAACAAAAAAACGTGTAAGCTCCCATATTCGGCTCGATACAGGATTAAATAACGAAAAAAAGGGTTTCAATTTGGTAGAGAGGAAAAGTGATGAAAAAAGTTGGTAGACGGACTGAGGTAATCGTGATAGGACGTGGCATGAACAAAGGCTCAGGTTATCCGTGGCATGTGAAGAAATCAATACACATTTAAACGATGTGTAATCTCTTTGTTTTCTCTGAATCCTCAACCTCTCGATACCGAGCTACGTGGTCATGTCATTCTTTTACATGCTGGAGTGCTTCTGCAGATGATTGCCGATGAAGAAAGTTGACGTGTTCGATACGCAATAAGTGCCTAATTTTATTGACGCAGCTAGTAGGTTGATGACAAAGTCGTGAGAAGCCTGACACAGGCTTTGCATTAGTTCGTTGATAGGAACTGGAGAACCAATGGGATTTTGACTGTTATAACGAGCATCAATTCCAATGGCACAGCCGATTGGACATTTGTGATTCATCAAACCTGCTGCTCGTAAAGCAACGTGTTCGTTACGCTGGCAAATGCGATTGATAGATCGCCATGTGTCCAGATATTTAGTGGACATTCCAGGTAGTCAGCTTAACAGAAATTTCAATATGAATTCAAAGTCCCAACGTCCTAGATTGGGAGACACATTGATATTGCAATAATAGCAGGTCATTACTGGTTCAGCGGATTCTGAATAGTGTGCTGGTTTGACCAGCTTGATGGAGATTTATTGAATGGAGGATGGGTCATGTGGATGAAGGGGATTTTGGGTTGAATGTCTAACAGCCAGGTCCATTAAAGCTGGTTACTTTGTGCGGCACCTGCGTTTGGAACTAGTGTAAAAAAGTCGGGTATATTCCTATGGGAGCTGAGAAAAGGCTGCGGGGCAGTATTTTTGAGTTTACGAAATTCAGTAAAGCGTGGAATTTCCAAGTGACATAAAAAACATCTTACCAAGTCCACCCTTCATCGATCCTCGCCTCCTGGGACTCGAGAGAACGGTGACTTCGGTCTCAACATCATCGGCATCCAGTTCAGTCAGGTCGCTCGTTGATTTTCTCGCAACGTTTCTAGGATTACATGCTCCTCTGCCGCGACAACTAGTCTCATTGGGAAACGCCTGTTCCTCCTCCTTCCCCGAAGACTGAATCAAACTTCCGTGGCTTTTATTCAGGCTTATACTGCCCATCCGATTGGAGCGAGTTCTCTTTGAGTCTCGCTCATGATTGCGCTCGTGTTCTCGCCTAGCGGAAAGCTCCGTTGGTTGGATTGCCTCCGAGGAGGCTTGTTGCTGCGTCGCTATCACGTTTGGCTTGTAGTATTGTTTGCTCGTAGCGGCTTTGTTGTATCCACCAATGACATCCCCACTGTCTCTGTTTCCCCGTTGTTCCCCATTGAAGTTGGAGCCTAATTCGACCAAATCATTGGTGTAGAGTTTAGGGCTGCTCTCTGAACTTTGAGGGCTCGTGCTGAACGCTTCGGTCGGTGCAGTGATGATGGTAGTCGGTGACATTGGATTCTTCATCAATCCAAGGTTGAAGCAAGAGTTTCTCCGTGCTCGATCCAACGGCTTTGGGCTCTTTTGGGGAAAAAAAGCAGCTTGCGGTGATCCGCAGGACGTTGGTGGTGTCCTGTTCCTCCCAGGTCCCAGAGGTCCCGCGGACATGGGACATTTGGACGAATAGTTGGTTGCTTTGTTGAATTTGCCTTTTGGATTGCAAAATTGAAAAACCGGAGACTTTAGGCCGGCACCAACATCGGGCGAGTTTCTCGCTGACTCTCTGCCTGTGTTCGCTTGATTATGGAAACTGGGACTTCGGTAATACGAGACACTGTTGTTGCTCGTGCTTTCAGTCACCATCGACTCCGGCAACAAACTGCTCCGAGAATCCGACACCGATTCGCTCTTAGCAAAGACATCGAAATCGAAGTTGGCGTTCGGTGTCTCCGGGTGAAATTCCGGTGGGAATTCGAAAACACGAGCGGCGTTCGGTGACTTTGAGCCCAAGTTGTGAATCGATGGGCTCGGGCTATACTGGCCCGAAATCTGTTGCTGTTGTTGCTGCTGCTGCTGCATGCTCGGAAGCTGCGGCAACTGTCGAGGACTCCTCGGCGACTTTAGGCTGTTGTAAGAGCCCGGACTGTTCACCGCCATCTCGACTTAATCGATTGTTCCTCTTCGATATTGATATTTCTTTACCAACTCGCCCTCGCTTCTGATTTCACACTATATCGATTTCACCGGTTAACGCTTTTTCTTCTCACTCGCTATTCCCTTTTACCGGTATGGTATTACATTCTTTCCAACCCTCTTACTTTCATTTACTTCCAGGCTCTTTTATCTTCGGCCTCAGCCCTCGTTTGTCTTTACTTCCCAAAACTTTCGCTTCTGATTCTTCCAGAGACATTTTTCTCCGCTTTCATTTCAACCGAACCTTCTCCGCTTCCTTCTCTTTTATTTCTTCCTTTTTCATACAGATATTTTATACTGTCACACGCTGAAACTTGTTCAACTTTTTTTTTTCCATCACCTTTTTTTTTATCGTCCATCGAGTGTGTGCAAAGTCCAAAAATCATTTTTTTTCTTCATTTTTATTCATCGATCTTCGAATCGCTCGTTAAAACGCGGGAAAATATTAATCGTTCGTTAACGTCAACTCCAATTACGTTTTTTTTCTTTTTTTCGCGCTTTCGAGCATTGTTTATTCTCGTTTAATTAAACTTACGCAACAATAAACAATTTAATCGGGAAAAATGAGTTTTATCGGTGGCTCGACATGCGATTATCGCCCAACGATCGTATTTTAATTAGGACGCTAATCGTCGACCGATAAACTTTTCAATGTTTCGGGATTCGAGAATTTTCAGGAGCGGGAAATAAATCGATTGGCGAAAATTGAATCGCCTGAAAGTCAATTCGAAAATTTGTGAAAAATAATTGGATTTTGAATAATTAATTGAGGAAAGTAATTAATTCGCAATATTTGTTGTTTCAGACCCTTTGGTACGACTTTGCAATTAATTCGCGACCATGTTTGCGATCCAGAGAAAAAAACGTGCGGGCTAGTAAATTTTTTGTTACCGTTTTTTTTTTTGCAACTAGACAAATTTCGTGAATAAATTACGCGCGAAAAGCAAACGAGAAAAAAATGGTCTGGTTGGGCGAAGTTTGAAACTAATTTGGAGAATCTGCCTGCGCGTATCTCCAGGAGCAGTGAATTTAAAATGTGAATAATACATCACATGTCCTTGTGTCGGGTGAATAATTCACTGCCAAATTACACCATCGATCACTTGTTGACACTCGTGCAACGTTTTTTCTTCCGCTTCAAGAGTTTTTCGCGCTGGAACTTAACGCGAGATTAATCGTGGTAGTAAAAAAAATTGAGGGGTTTTTATGGGGCTCGTTAATTGGTCGGAGCGATTAGGAGCGAGCGAGTAAGTTTTGCTTCAAGGACGAGGATGAATTCGTAGCAGATCGTCTCGTCGGCTTGACGCTCAACTTTGCCGACTGCCTCGTGGTCTTAACCTGTTGATTGTTATGCACTTGCAGTCGAGTGAACTGGCCAATTACCTCGTTTTTTTATTCACCACGAAAAACATGGAATTTCGTAATTGGACAATTTTTAATCGATTTAAAAAATTGGCCATTTATTTGGCAACTCGCGGGAGTTTTTCAGCCAAAACTGTGGCGAAATTCTTCCAGCAGATTAATCGGAAAAAATGACTAGGAAAAGCACAGCAACCATGACCCAGTGCTACCCTCGCGACGGTCGGCACACCACTGAGCCTTCCAGCATAGCACAACCCCCATTTACTCTCTGTAATCGTGTACTATATACATCATCTCCGAGCAACTATATAGCACGATATCTTTCGAGGAATATGTTTCTCGCTTTCATGCCCCAGAACATCCCCAGCAACATTTTTCTCCGAGCTCCCTTTCCCTCTCTTTAGCGATCGTCCCTCTAGGCATGTCGAAAGACCAATGATATGATCCTGCTCCTTCGTCTGCGGTATATTCATCCCTCCCCCCCCCCCCCGTCGATCCTGTGCTCCATCAGCCTCTTTCTGGTTTCTTAGCCACGGATTATCGTGTCGAACGATTTGTACCTGTCGTTCACATTCTACGAGACTCAATTTTACCATCGGAAATTATTACGCTATTTGCGTTAATTTACTAAATCTCGCAACGACTCTAATTCGTTGAGAATTTTTTTTTATTCACTTTCAAGTATTCAAGGACGCGCGTATGGCGACGCTCAAATCTAAATTTTTAATTTCAGTTTTTCTTACATACAAAATGGCCCGCGAGCCCAAGTTCATTGAAAAAAAATCGTTACTAATTGTCTAAAGAACAACAAACTCCAAATTCAAGATTGTCCGAGGAAATCTGTATTTGTTATGCAATAACCAAAATTTCGAAGAAACTTCACGACCGATTTGTTTGAAATACTCAATAAAATTTTCTTCGATGTCACGTAAAAGCGTATGCAAAGTTTTAAGAGGCTTCACCATTTAGAAATCGAAATATTTAATGTTAAAAATTGAACATTTTAGCACAATGAGAAACTACTGAAAATTGTGATTCTTATAAATAAATATCTCGACTTGTACATGCGCTGAAACCTCCAAAAATTGCACGAGCCATTAGACCCAACAATTCTCTTTCTGAGGTGCAAATTTAAAGGAATTATGTCGATAGAAAATGAAAATCGCTCTTGTCCAGTAAATTGGAATCAAATTCAGCGGCTGGAAATCATTTAGAAATGAGAAACTACCGAAAATTGTGATTTTTATGAATAAATATCTCGACTGTTACGTCATGAAATGCCTTAAAATTGCGCGAGCTATTAGAGACCACAATTTTCTTCGTGCGGTGAAAATTTGCAGGAATTCTATCGATAGAAAATTTAGCATCCAACGTTCTTGAGAAAATATGGAGAAGCTGAGATCGCGCTGAGGCTGTTGAAAGGGACGAGGGCGTTGATTTTAATTACGGTAAGAAAAAATTCCGATATTTATGATTTTTTATTTAAATGCCCGGAAAAAAATGGTTGAACGAACGTTCATCGTGACGAGCTCGCCGAATAAATTAATACCGTAAACTTTTCGTACTAATTGAAAACTCGTCGACGCAGAAATTTGTGTCTGTTTTTTTTTATGGAGAGGGACGAGTGAAAAATCCTGTCTGATTTATTTATGAATCGAGAGAATATTCTGAAACGATGTTCCCCTATTCGTACGGCCAAGTTGAGGATCTACAGCCAATTCAATATTCATCGAGCTGCATTCGCTAACCCCAAACTTATTAATAACAAGATCGAGAGAGAGAGAGAGAAAGGATCAAAAAAAGCTTTGAGAAAACGACCAGTTGTTGGTGAATAAAAAGGTTATAGGGCAGAACATGATTGAGTCATTGATTGCGAATGGCCGGCACACCAGAGCCGGAGGCCAGACAGGATCGCCCTTATTTGTTCCCGGGCTTTGTCCAACTCGAATAAAAATCAAAGCGAAAAGCTCTCGTATCGTATTAGCAAAAGATTAAACTTGGGCAGCCCGCGAGATTCATTTTCGTTGATAATTTTCCTAAAAATAACGAAATTTATAATTTTTATTGAAATTTCCAACATTTTTTCTAGTACGAAAAAAATCCTTCATAAAAAACAATTTTTGACCGTTGTCTCCGATCTATTCGGTCCAGACGCACAAAAACGAATGGGGAATTAAATCGAGAATATTTATCGCGAGCCCCCGGACACAAAAACGATAATTGAGGGCATTTTTATCAAGAAACACGTTCGATTAATTGCCAGTAATCAACAAGTGACAGATTAACATGTGTGCACGTAAATAATGGACTGGCATTCATTGGCAAACTCGCCAAGTGTGTAACGCGGGGTCTGACAGTGAAAATCATGTGCGCGGAAAATTGGACACAAGCCCACGCACTCGAAGTTGTCGAGCAGGATGCTCGACCGTAATCTCCTCGCGCTGGGCAGATGGAACTTTTTGCTCCGCCGGTGAAAAGAAAAGTGTGGCTTTCTTGAGCAAAGTAAAAATTATATGAAAAAGAAACGAGCAGAGATTGACTGGCTAGACACAAAGAAATGAAACTTGAGGCTGCGAAAATTGGAAACAACGAGCTCGACGAAGGGAAGAATGAAAAACCGAGTTTTTTTTTATGTCACCATCGATTTCATGGCTTCAACGCGATGCACACGTGTGTCCAACAGTTTCGCTTCCCACGAATCGTACGCTTTCTATATAAAACAAAAATCAAAAATCTTTCAAAGCCTCCGCACCTAGTGCGACGTGCTTCCCAATACCGAAAGTCTCATTTCAACCGGATGTTGAATTTTATCCTGCCAAAACGAGCGAGCGAGGGGAAGCCCCGGAGGTCCTTCGATCCCACGCAATAAGCTCACCCCACAAGCAAATTTACGTGTTCCTTCCAACTGTGAATTCACCAAACTGGATTTTTTCTTAAGCTCCTATAAATTGTGGGCTCGAAAAATCGTCTCTCCGTCTTTTATCTCTCTCGCCACTAAACAACATTTACCCCAAGCGCAATAATGACAAAACACGTTACGTTCGCGGTGGTCGAGCTTTATTACCAATTGCCAACAACAAACAAGTTTGCCTGAAATTAATGGCGTTCAAAGTTTTCGGACTAAATGCATGTGGCTCCTGAAATTCGTTCTCACGCCAACCACAATAAGAGCCAGGGTGTCCATAAAGTGGCGTCTCCGCTTATAGGAAAAAATAAAATGAAAAAAAAAAAAAAAACGATCGGAAATTCTTTCGGGAAACAAATTCCCATGGATTTTGATCTTTGGCTCATTATTCAGCCGAGAAATGCAATTGCAATCATGGAACAGCATCGGAAATAACTCCAATTTTCATCTGAGCAGGAAACGATCCTCGTGCTTGAAAATCCACTCCCCATGGACCATTCTCTTCGATTTTCCATGAGGAAGAGGATGCTGGATCCTTGAGTTGCATTTCGTAACGCCAAGCAGTCTCGAGGAAATGGAAATTCAACACTCGATCGATTTTGATAAAAATCTCTAGTTAATTTTTCGTTTTTATCATTCATTATTTTATCATTTTATAATAATAATGATATGATTGTTTTATTTTATTTTAGTTGTTTATTCATTTATAAATAATTTCGATGAATTTTCAGAGGAAAAATGATGGAGAACTGAAAATTTCGGTTTTTGTTTCTCTGGTACAGAAAGCCTCGTACATTTCGTACAAGTCAGTCATCCCATCGCATCGATAGGAAATACCGCAAGCGCGTTTTATCGATTCATTACATGGCGCACGAAAAATGCTTCCGCACGACTTTTTTTCCCTCGTGATCTCGAGCGAGCCAGCAATTCGCGTGTAATTATTATGTCCAAATGAATGAAAAATTCCTCGTCGAGTTCCCTGCCCGCTGACGTCAATTTATCAGCATTTTTGTTAATTTAAATAATTGCGGAACCTGTTGAATTTGCTTTTCGGTCGATGCGCAAATCGTTAACCTGGAAAATCGCATTTTATCCGCAACGACGTTTCAGGTTCAAGTTTAATTATTAAACCAGCCCCATTGACTCGTTTTTTTAATTATTTTTTGTTATTGTCTCTGAGTCTGAATTAATAAATGTCTCGGAGCGTTCGTTTCGAAATTCATTAAAAATTTAAAAATTGCAGTCGAAATAAAACTCCGCACAATTTAAAACTTTTTACCTTCCTCCGAGTCTTTCACTTTTTTGCAGAAAGACTCGGAGCGGAAAACTTGGCGCGCCGTTTAGAAGGCGATGAAGAAAATAAAGAATTTTCATGGATCAACATCGACGGTTGGCTGTGAAGATTTCTACAGATTTAAAAAAAAAAAATTCTTCTAAATACATCGAAAAAAAAATAAAAATTGAAAAAATTTATTTCGTCGCCTAATTTCGTGAAAAAAAACTCAAAATCGCAAAAGTGGATTTTGACTCGTAATTTTTGGGAATTTTAATAAATTTATCGACAAATTTTGCCAATCGGCAGCAACTGCGAGTCCCTGCGATGGCAGTGGCTTTTTAAAATTCATCAACGAATGGTTAGGCCAAAAAAATGATTACCCACGATCGGTAGATCGTGTTGAGAGTCCGAGGCAATAAAATCGCATCTGGTTGCGAAGGTCCTGAGAAAAAACGTCGTGGCTGTTCGTTGTGCATTGCCCGAGCAGAGTTGGTTGGAAAAAAGTGGGCGAGAAAGTTCGGAGCGTGGAATCGCGAGCTAGGAATTTAGCAGCAGCGGCCGGAGAGTTTTTGGAATACGCCGAAGGCGGCAGTAGTGTCAAGGTCAATTATTATACGAGTTTCGAGGCGCCAAGAGTATTCGAGGCAATTGAGTCGACGTTTGTGCTAGTAGAAACTTGCTCCATTTTTACTACGAACTTTATTCCCATTCGCGTCCTTGGGGGCTCGTCTGCAATCACAAACCCAAGCAGGGAATCCTTCGTGCAGACTTGCTCGATGTCGTTTCATCGTTTAAGCCGAATGCACCACAGACAAATTGAAAAAAACAAAAAACAGTGACGTCATTCCTGGATTTTGAGTGGCTCGTTTTTTTTCCTGCCTTTTTTTTCGACGCTCAATCGATGACTTTGTTATCTTGGCAGCGCGACTTATCGTCGCGACGCTTCGTCGATCGGCCGTGCTCTTCAGTCTCTAATCAAATTACATCGCAACCGGTCGAACCATAATAAATTGCCATAATTCTCGCTTTTTTAATCCACTCTCCCGTTAAGTACGCCAAGTGCCTGAACCCGACAACACGTTTGTGAAGTATTTATAAACTACCAACGAAAATGGCGCCAGCATTGCAAGAGTTTCAAATAAACTTGGACAGCGCGGACAACATTTTTGCGCCTGGTGACCTAATCACCGGAAATGTCGTTGTTGACCTCAATCGGTCCAAAAGCATTCGAGGTACGAATCAAAATTTCAATATTTTCCATCAAATTCACTTTTTTTTCTCTCACAATTAAATTTTTTATCAAACCAGAATTCAAAACAATTGACCGATTAAAAACTCCGAAGATCTCTCGAAATTTCGATGTAAAAATGTTCAAAAAGTTCATTTTTTTTTTCGAAATAAAAATAAAATAATCTTTTCGACCCAAAAAACGAGAAAAACTCGAAAATTCGGATGTTTTTTTAGTCATTCTATCGATTGCTCAAAGTTTCACGCACGAGACCGGATGAAAACAAACTTGAGCGAGTTTCAAAGTGTCAGATCCAGTTACCACGAGATCGAACTCTGTTTTCGAACGTTTTGACCAGTGATCGAGTTGGTCGAATTTAATTTTTTTTTATTCTAATGGATTTCTCGATTTCTTCGTTTTTTGACGTCGAAAAACATTTTTTCCGTGTTTTTTTAAATTCATTTCAATTTAAATTTGATGGGGAGTCTTTAAAAATCGTGCACGTGCTCTCAATCGATGTGAATCACTCTCGATCCAGGAAATCACGACAATTTTTACAATTGTTTTGCCTTAATTTCGAAACCTTTATCGCAGCTGATAATCTTTGTATCAGTCGAGCGTTCATTATCAGTTGCGGATTAACACATTTTGGCCAATAAAATTAAATAAAGCTCCGATTTTTTCCTGAAAAATTTTCAAATACTTTTCGCCACGAAATTCGACGATTTTTGACAAAAAAATAAAACGTTTTATCGCAAGGACGGAAAAATTGAGAAAAACCATTAAATGTTTTCCGTCCAATGGTAAAAACTGATGGAAAACAAAAATGTTTCGAAGTGCGAGAGAGAAATCTGCAAAGATCGCGAGTGAAATCTTCGACAAGGTTCGTCGGGAATAAAAAAGTTTGAGGCCATTTTCCGACTCGGTAATTCCGTAATTATCGAAATTCGAAATTCGACCGTGACACACGACGCTGATTAGAATTTTAGCTCGAAAGACTCGAACGAAAAATTGCAAATATTTATTTTCCGCTCCCATTCATTCCACGACAATTGATTTTCTATTTTTTTTTTCATCTTGACAACAAAATCATCAAATTTATCAAAACCAAAAGATTATTTTGATAATTTATTGGAATTTTATGAAATTTATATGGATTCACGAATATTCTGTATATGGAAAGCCTTCAAGGTCCGGATCAAAGGCACGGCCAAAGTCGAATGGAGAGAGACGTCCGGAACTGGCAAAGACTCGGAAACCGATTGGTACAGAGCGGAGGAACAATATTTCAGAATGGAGGCGATTCTCTTAGGAGGAACCGCAAGTCAGTAGCCAAAAAATAACAAAAATCTCCTCAAACAAAACAAAAAAAAGCTTCTTCGTAAAAATACACGCTTATCCCGTTTTTTTACAGATAATGAAAACATCGAAATAGGAACAGGTCGTCACTGTTACCCATTCAGATTCAGCCTGCCCGACAACATACCGAGTAGTTTCCAGTGTGAGGGAGGATCCGTGAGATACACGATAAAAGCAATAATGGACAGACCCTGGAAGTTCGACCACGTGGCGAGGCTGATTTTCACAGTCGTGACTCCCTACGATCTCAACGAAGACCCGACCGCGAGGGTAAGTTTCTGGACCTCGTAAGAATCTCGAGATTCTTAGGAGCAAAAAAAAGCCAGAGACTTAAATTCCCGTGATTTTTGCTCCAGGACAACATCGTCGACGAGGACTTGGATTCTTTCTGTTGTTTCCTCGTTCCTTGCATTAGTATGGGCTCGATGAAGTATCATTTCTACTTGCCAGAGCGAGGCTTCGCGATCGGTGAACCGATCGAGGCGAAAGTCAAGATCGACAACAATTCCGGGAGCGTGGACGTGACGAAATTGAAACTGAATCTCGAGCAGGTGAATCGCCAGTCAAAAAATTGATTGAAATATTTCTAGAGCTGCGATTAACACGCGTTGCTTCGATTTGCAGAAAATAAAGCTGTACGCTACCACGAAAACCAAGACACACAGAAACGTCGTACAAAAAACAAAGCAAATTGGACCGTTTGCTCGAAAAATTGACACTTCGTTGAACCTCCAAGTTCCTGCTGTCCCTCTCTCCAATCTCAAGCATTGCAACATCATCGATCTCGAATATCGACTCGCCTTCCACATTGGAGTTTCCGGCTGGTGAGTGTCGCTTTTTTTTCGACGTATCCCAAAATTACTTTATTTTTAGGATTCTTTGATCATTTTTTATGAAAATTCTTGACTATACAACTTTAAATTTCCTCGTGCGGAAAAAAAATCTCCTGTGAGTCATTTTATTTCCAATTTTCAACTTTTCCCACTACACTCAAGTTCCCGACGTTGGGCTCCAACGAAAAATACTTTTTCTCCTAATTTTTTCTTCAATTTATCAAAAAATAACAATTTTCTTACGGTTTTTCGGTTCGAATCGTAAAAAACGATCATTTTATTGTCCTGATTGAATTTTGAATAAAAATCGTAAGCTCTGTTCAAGAAAAAACAGAATTTCGTTGCATTCCAGCGATGCAATTAAAAAATTTCGACTCACGGCTTTTTTGATAATCTGCCAAAAAAATCCTGAATACATTTTTTTTTGCAACTCGATTTCTGCAACTGTCAACGAAACTTGACGTCGATTCACACGTGTTTGGATGGGGAAAATGAAAAATTGCAAATTAAATGTCTAAACGTCAGAGAATTTTGCTTCGTGGGCGAAAATTTGTAGTTTTGATGCCAGCGCGAGAGAAGGAAAGTCATTTTATGCTTTTTCATGTGGGAAACAGTCACTGCGACACGACCAGGCATTATCCGGTCGTGATTGGAACGAGATCGGCTCCGAACTGGCAATCGATTCAGAACGAAGTCGTGTCTGTTGGCCTGACTCAATTGGGAGCATCAGAAGGTCCCAACGTTCCCAGTGCTCCTGCCATTTTCGAAGTCACTCCATCGCCTCCGGACAGAATTCCCTTTCCCATGCCCATGATGGACCAGTTCTCGAGCCCAAGCTCCGTTCCGCCTTACCCCGTGCCCGGGGGCATCAACCAATTCGGAAATCCATTGACACCGCCCGATCAATCTTATCCCGGGCCTCGGGGCTCTGCAGGATTTCAATATCCAATGGGCACGAATCCACCCATTGGATTCGTTCCTCCTTACCCCATAAATCCAACAGGCGCGCCGGAAGTTCGTAAGTTTTCGTCACTCAATATCGTTTTTTTTTCTTATCGCCAATTTATCCGAAAATTGCCTCGGTGTCGGATGCTCCGTCGGGTCTCCGAGACCCAGATAATCTTGCGAACTAAAATTTATTTCCAAACCTGACGATTCCCATGCACGAAACTCCGGAAACTAAGAAATTGCGATAAAACAATTTTCCGGGTCTCGGAGACCCGGAACACAAATTTCAAAGGCGTCCAGTTTTCGAGTAAAATTTTTTCCGGGTCTCTAAGACCCAGAAAATTTGGCACACTCAAATTGACACGGTTCGTTGATAAATTTTCGAAAATAAACTAATTTTGACGGAAAAAATGTTCTGGGTCTCTGAGACCCAGAACCAAAATTTTCTTCTAAACCGATGCGTCCCAGAGAAAAAGCCCAACAAAGCCAGAAACCGATGCCACAAGAATTACCGAACGTAATAACGATTTTGTCTCGACAAAAAATTGAAACAGTCAAAATGAAAAATTCACGTGCCTCGTATCCAAAAACTGAAAGCCTGAAGCTGTTTTTACGATTCCGTCGTTCTTGCTCCACCAACAAAGCCTGCTTTGGATTTTAATCTTTATTTTCGACTTCCAGCTCCACCGTCTTACGATGCCTGCATGAGAATGTCCCAGAGCAAGTAAACACCAGAGACGAAGGTTTTGAAGCTTATCACAGTGCCATAAAAATCTCTCACGTCGCGTTGTTCAAACTCCGAGATTTATAGTGAGAGGCAATGGTCGTTACGCGATTTACAAAATTCGATCGAAATTTTGGCCCCCAGACGAGTCCACTCCTCAGCAAATCTTGACAACGTAACTTTTTCTTTTGCCTCAGTCCAAAAAGCTGACAAGCAACAATTTTCGAGACCATTTGTTGCTCGTCATTTTTTATCAACGAATTAAACCATGACCTTGAGGGGGGAGACTAATTAGCGAGGATGAACGTGTTTCCGGACCTCTGGACTGACCCGAGTCAAAAAAATCACGAAAACGATTCGACTGAATGTCAGAAATCAATTTTGGGCTTTCCAGCTTGAGGAAAAATGATTTTTTCCCAAATTTAATGTTCGTATCTATTTTTATAAACTTTATTCTTGACGCTTGTCTCGAACTTGACTGTCAAACGTAAAATACGAGCTCATGACAATCTGCAAAGCTTCCTGTTGATAATTTCGCAAGCAGCTTAAAAATACGATGACAAAAACAAACAAAACTGTACGTTTAAAAAAATATTTTCGTCGTGGCTTAAAAGTACTTTTTGTCAACTTTTCTAATTACGTGAAAAATACATTTATTGAATTCTGACTGCCATAGAAATTTAATTATTACGCTGTTCAAGTTTGCATCGTTGGAATGCAACGAAATTCTGTTTTTATTGACAATTTTTATTCAATATTTTGCCAGGACACTGAAACGATCTTTTTTTAGGATCCAGACACAAAATCGGTACGAAAATTGTCATGGTTTTTGAAATTGAACAAAAAATTAATAGAAAATCGTATTTTTCGGTGGATTCTAATTTTTGTCTGAATTTTTGCATTTTTAATTTTTTTCGAGTGAGAAAACGAAAGAATATCAACTGCCAAACGTTTTTTTCGATTTTTTCTCGAGAGTCAGTTGTCGGGAGAAATTTTTTTGTTTATTTTTTTTTGCTACTCCGGAGCCTGGAAGTAAAAATTGTTGGATTTTTCATTGTGTGCTTAATTAATAATTAGGAAGAGAATAAAGGAATTTGTGAGAAGATTTAAAATCCTTTTCGAATATTTACACAATTTATTTTTATATTTCAACATATTCATATTATAATCGTAATCGTAATCGAGTTATGTCAATATCGAAATTATCACTAAGCGGGTAAGACAGGGAGGATCTTATACTGTGAAAAAACAAAATAAAAATAAAAAATAGAAACCCAACTTTTCGAGATACGACGTTCGGTTTTGTTACGGCGATGTAAACGATTGTACAAGAGAATGAAAAAACAACAGGAATGCAAGGGTTTGAAGGAAAAATCATTGGAGAGGTTGAGTTTTGTACGAATGAATTTTTCCCAAGAGTTGCGCTTTGCCATAACGACCAGAAACGAGGGAAAAAAAGGATTTTTCGAGGGAGAATTAACTGGTAAAGGAAGCCAAAGAATTTCGAGCTTCCGGGAGCGAAAAAGTTGGCGGAAATGAGGCTAAATCTCGTGGATGAGAAAACCAAACTTCTGCGAGTATTTTTTCAATTCCAAACTCAAGTTTCGAACGATTAATAAAAAATATCGATAGGGACTGAATGTGCGATCGATTTTTCAATGGCGTGCTTGGAGAATCGATTGTTGGAATAAATTAGAAAAGGAACGAGAGGACGAGTATTGGCAGGAGTAAAAAATTCGCCTCGAAACTGTAGAAAAGTGAAAATTGGCAACTGGACGAAAAATGTGTGAAGGAAACACGTCAAAATCGTAGGGACGACGACCAACTGCTTGGAAAAAATGGATCAATGGAAAAACACATGATACAGGGAAGTCGATTTGGGATTTTTTATCGAGCTGAAGATCGTTGGGAATGCAACAAAAATAAAGTGCATTTTTAAATTCCTTACTTATAAAAATATTCAAAAAAATTGCAGCTTTAAGTGTTTTTTTAACCTAAAAAGTGCTAAATTTCGTAGCCTAAATAATAATAGAAAAAATGATTTTACCAATGAGCAAATAATGGAGAAAATTCCAACCAAAGTTTCATCGTTTGTCGAAATGATTTTTTGAAATAAAACGCTTTTGGGATTTATTTTATTCGAGGTCAGATCTCAGGCAGCAATCGAGGGCATTCAGTTCTCTTTCCATAACGCAAAAATAATTCTCAAGACCTGTCATTTGTCGCAACTTGAAAGTTAAACAACTGCTTCACGCTCAGCCAACGACTATTCAATTCCAAATCCAATTGACATGCCATTTCAACGCAATTATTGAACAAATACAAAATTGCAACGTGTCGATCGACCTAAAAAAATTTCAACGACGATGAATTTTCAAATTTTCATCATGTCTTGATTCCATCGACATTTATCGACGCTGAATTCGCTATTTTCGACCGAATTCAACGCACGACCGCTCATTTTCTTCCTCACGAAATCCCCGACAACTTCACCACGTCAATTTCGTTCCAAGACTCATCGTTGCGAGTGCCGATTGTTAAATGACCAAAAAAGAAGAAAAAAATTTCTCACTGCCAAATAAACGAGTAAAAAAAAAATCGACGTGGTGATTTCTTCGGGAATTTTTCAAGGGACGGAACGTCAGAATTGTCGTTGATAAAATTTCGAGAGAAAAGTGAAAATTCATGAAAATCGAATGCTCCATCGTCTCTGGTCCACAGAAAGAAAAAAAATGGAAAAATCGTCATTCGGAAATAGAATCGCACAAATTATTTTATAGCAATAAAGCAATAAAAATTCTGGCCACTGAAAATTGCCTCAAAGTCGAATTTTATCCTTTAAACGATAATTTCTCGATTTTTTTTCCATTTCCGCATGTGAAGCAACTCTTTGACTTTGTCCTAATGGAGACTTACTATTGAAATAGCCAAACGCAAAAGAATTTTCGTAGACATTGTAAAGGTGTTTGAGAGCAAAAATAGCAAGTGAAAAAAAAGAGGAAAAATATGAGAAATTAAGGAAATAATTGGAGAAGACGAACCAACTAAAGGAACTGTGCGCTCTGGCGTTACAAAAAGTCTTCCCCACACTGTTTACACGGTCGATAATCGTTACTTTCATCTTCTTTTTCCTTCAATAGTTTTTTCTCCCTTAATTTGTTTGTTAAGCTTAAGACAACAACCCTCAATATATTATTATCATAAATAAATTTGGTCTATCGGTAATAATGTAAATACGCCGGTACAATCCTGGCAGTATTTGGTTCAGGCGAATCGGAGTTACCGGAAGTTGACGATTGGTCAGATAAAAGTTTTGTAAACGGTCAGTTCGGCTTTATCGTAAGAGACAAACAATTTGGTTAATTAATCCAAAAATTTCGTGCAATCTTGGCCAGGGCTGTGACAAAAAAACTTCGTTTTTTGGGCACCGTTGACCAAGAGCACGCAACGGTAATAAAAATATTTCAAATCGACTTTTAAATCGCTTCAGAATGATTTCTGTTGGTTCGAGCGAAGAAAACCCAGCGAGAATGTAAATAAAAAGGAGAGAAGGGACAAGTGGATGAAACTACTTCCGGTAAGCTCGATTTCAGGCCAGTGGATAAGATAGCCGGGGCTTTTGGTGGTGCACCGACCGCACAAACTGATGATCCGTTTTATGACAGATATATATATATATATTTCTTTGAATAATAATGATAATTAAATCGATAACGGGTTTGTGAGTGATTGGAGGCACGAAAGAAGGAAAAGTCAAAGTTGTACCGGAAGTGAGAGAGTTAATTGGTTAGGAAATAGATTTTTAGAATCTTTTTCATGGTTTTTCATGACGAATGAGTGTTTTTAATGACAAAACGTATTTGTTAACTTTTCGCGTCTTTCGGGCACTTTTTCATACAAAAAATATCATCGGTGTGTTGTGTGTCGTGTGTGTGGGCCCAAAAGATTCGTCTTTTCTTGTGGTTTCGTGTCCTATGCTGTGCCTCGGGCTCGAGACGAACGTGAACGTTTCTTTAAATCTTACAAATCTCTTTATTAACTCCTCCTTCTCCCTTCTCCTCTCTTTTATTCTTAATTCGCATCTTCCCTCGCATATTCTTCGGTAAAATGTCAACAATAATTGTAGTTTTTAAAAAAAAGAAAAATAATGTTAATTTTACTATTCGGCCACCCTCCACTCTCCTCGTGAACCACGGGTGACTCTCTCTATCTCTCTCTCTCTCTCTTTTTCGCTGTGTGATCCGATCCTTCTCACGTTTTCTTTTCTCTCATTCTCTCTTCCTTCTTATCATGCTTTCTCCTCCATTTTCCATCACTTTTTATCTCCATCCCCAACCATCACACAGCCCGCGATCCGCACCCTTAAAAACAAAAAAATCTGCAATCCGAAAAGTCGACTTTTTACTTTTTTTCCCCAGCTTTTTTTGCCTTTTCCAATTTTAACGAAAATCGCGCTAAACACAAATCTCTGGGGCTGAGCAAACGTCGCTGCCAAAATTCTCCGGCAATTTGCCATTTTTTCGAAACCTCGCGACCATTTTCTCCGTCGCGAGCTCGATCAAGTTTTTCCCAAGTACGTACAAGAAAATTGCAAAAAAATCAGGAAGATTTTCATGAATAAAAAAGAAAAATTGTTTCAAATTGCAGAGAAAAACTTTGGGACTATTTTTTGAAAAATCACACTTTGAGATAGTCTCGGAAATTTTGTACCGATCGGAAAATCAAGAAAATTTGACAGAAAAAAGACAAAATGGTTCGGCGCCAAGCTCATTGAGACTCGCAGGCTTCGAGACAAAAATAATTGAGTCAAACTTACAATAACTAAAAGATCGCTGAACTTAGCCCTCTCTTTTAATGGCTCCTGGCGCCTCTGCGAGTCCTTTAACTTTTAGTCGGTCGGCGGTTTTCAAAAAGGCTGGTAGTTGGTCCTGGGAGACATTGACTTCGCCGGCGTACATGAATTCCAATATCGCTTGGAGGTGACTATACGCTACATCCTTAAGGATTATAATTGGATGTTTGGACGGATTTTCCTGTATACAACGAGACTGATTTATCGACTTTATTAAATTCGACTACTGGTTGAAAAAAAAAAGGATTTTGGCATTTTCTGGTCGAGAGGATATTCATGGAAATGAATTAGCGTGAGAAAGTTCAGAAAAATCATTTTCCAAACTTTCGCAGACTCTCCGACGGCAATGCCAGTTTTTTAGGAATGCCAATGAGGAAAATCGTCAACGTCTTACCTCTAACAAGGATTTGAAGTACGGACTACACGCCGATAAGACCATCTTGTGGGCTTTGCACGTCTGTCCGTCGCAGGCGAGTGTTACGTCCGTAAAACTCTTTTCGTCTCGCAAGTGTTTGAACGAGGTGACCATGTTCGATTGAAAATCGTTCCATTTGAGAAAAAATTGTTGCTGTTCCCCAGCCATTTTGTTTAAATATTTGTTTTTTAATCGTTGTGGAACAAAGAACCGTCTCGATACGTCTGCAAATCCAAAGATCCATCAATTATTTTGACGATTCAAGAATAATTGTAGGGAAAATGTGATCGTTGGTGAAAATTAGCGACCGGGTCTCACAGACCCGAAGGAAAAAAGGCCCAAATATGAGAAACAGTGAAAATTAGCGACCGGGTCTGATAGACCCGAAGGAAAATAGGCACAAATATGGAAAACGGTGAAATTTGGCGACCGGGTCCGACAGACCCGAAGCGAAAAAAGCCCAAATATGAGAAAAGGTGAAATTTAGTGACCGGGTCTGACAGACCCGAAGCAAAAAAAGCCCAAATATGAGAAACGGTGGAAATTGGCGACCGGGTCTGACAGACCCGAAGCAAAAAGGCACTCGTAAGAGCGACAGGAAAATATTTTGGACCGTGCAAATGAGCCGAGGACTCGATAAAGTGAAAAGAATGAGAATTTCTGATTTGGATGACTTGAAAATTTGAGGAAATTTAATTTTTTTTCATGTACCTGGAGAAATTTTGAAATTTCGATATTCGAAGCCTGAATTTCGATTTCTTAAGATTTTGGTTGAAAAAGAAGGAACTCGGAAAAACAAAAACTCCGTTTTGTCGAGTGAAAAGATGAAAATGGAATTTCGAAATGGGCATGAAGAAAAATAACGCGTCGCGTTACGAAAAAAAAAAATTAAAAGTCGCGAAAAGTGTGTAAATACGTGAATATTCAAATTTGTTTAGTCATAGCGATAATTTATTGATAATTGAATTGAATTCGGATAGTTGCAATAATCACTAAAGCCGAGACCAAAAAAGAGCGTACGAAAATAATTGATGACGCCATTGAGTTTGGAAAAATAATTTTCTACGACCTAATTAGTGGAAAATGAAAGAATTCTTAATGTTGGATTGGGAGGAAAAAAAATTGCTTGGAGCATTATTTTCATAGATAACGAGGACATATGGCAAGAAATAGTCGAAATTTCAGATTAGAGAGCGTCCTTGAGTACAAAAGAGGCGATGAAACGCGAAAGAAAAAGTTTGTAGGTTAGCTTGGGAAGCGAGATTTGGGGAAGCTTGATAAAAATGGATAGAAAAGTTGAAGACGCGAAGCTGGAGTCTCGAGCAAGTTGTGTGTATTATAAAAGGCACACGTGACTCAATTTCCCGCCAAGGAATAGGAACAATTTTGTTTTCAATGGATTCCTTGTTGTTTTTCATCATATTTGTCATTATTTCGAATGTTTTTCAACGAGGAATATTATTCCGAAGCAGAGGCAACGGGTTTGTGGCTTTCTCGTCACAACAATACGCGTGCGTCTGTTACGCGAGAGAGCATTTCTTACTGGGACCCCAACAAAACGGACCCCAACTCCGTCGAGAATGTTTGCCGCGTCACAAAAATGTCCTCGCAATATATTCTTAATTAAAACTCACCTCTCCTCAAAAACGCCTATTTATAATATATTTATATTCCCTCGTTCAATCACTGGCTATCGATCGGGCGAACGTAAACGCGATTAAAATTGTCCTTTACACGCGGCTCTCCGCTAATAATTGTCTCTGTATATAAACTGACGAAAAACTTTTTCCCCCGTGAGGTGCCCAATTTTTCTTTTTCCGTCTTTTTGTTGTGACTAATACCACGGTGGAAAATGCTCGGAAGTATTCGGCAATCTTCGATGATCCTCGTGCACCAACTGGTGTGCGTCGTCAGCGTCGTAAGCATTTTTTTGCATCCAGACTTTTTACACAGGCGCTCTCTGGCGGTGAAATAATTTGAGGGTCGATAAGTCGTTACCGACGGTCGGTAACGCGCGAAATTTGTAAAATCGTTAGTTTCTATTTTGCCCTTCGCATTTTACGGATGGCGCAACGTGTCTTGATGTTTTTCTACGATTTTCATTCGCGGCGGGAAGAAATTTGACAAAACTCGTTTGAAATCTCGACAAATGTTCTGAACCAAAAATTTTCATAGAATCGGAAAAAAAAACAAACAAAAAACACCGAAAATTCCTCGATACGAATTCCAAAATGCAAAAATTCAATCCGGAACTCTTTTTTATAAAAATTTCCGAAAAAAAAAATATATTTTTGAAAAACTGTTTTTTTTCTCTGATTTAAATTAACAATTTGGTGAAAAATAATTAAAAAATTCTTCTAACGCTCATAACCACAAAAAGATTCGCTTTCCAAACTTGCAGCGCTCGTTCCTGACATTTGAATCGAATTTTCTTTCTGCGGTCTTGTGTTTTCCCATTGACGCGTTAAAAACGCACAGGACCGCGCGTTCTCCACCACCGTAGCTTTGCTACACCTTGCGCAATCTCACGCAAGACACGTATTTCTTGGTCATTCCAGGCGGAAAGTTTCGCATTTGTGATGCGGTTGAATAAACGTTTATTCTATTTTCGAGCCCATTTTTTCGGTGCTTGGAAGAGAAAAAATAAAAAACCTCAACAGGCAGCAAATAATTGGCTCGTCGTCGATGAATTACTCGAGCATACACGGTCAAATAATCCAACTTTGAAAAATCAGGATCAACAGGATTATCAAAATTTCGACCGAATAAATTAAAGACAAAATTGAAAAAAGATGGAAAAATTCGTTTTTTTTATAAACCCATCAAAGCTGCCACGCCGACCTCATAAAAAACGTTAATTACTCAAGAATTGCGATAAAAAAAATGATTTTTAGTTGCAGAAAAATGAATTTCTTTTTAAAAAAAAGTTTTTTGAAATCTCCCGGAGCCTGAAGTCTTTTTTTAATTCGACAATAAAAATGTGACGTCTCGAAAAATTGAAGCTCCAAGTCGATGGTTTTGCAAATACGTCGCTAACAATATTTTTCCCTTTATTTAAAAAAAATTCTTTCAAACGCTCCGGATCATTGGAAAATTGTTCTTATTGCGTGAAAAAATGAAACTTATCGTAAAAAATTGAGTCTACAAGTCGCTGGATTTGCAAAAATGCCTCGTTGCCGATATTTTTTTGTCAAAATGAAATAAAAACACGTCGCAATACGAATGCAGCGTCGACTCGATGAATTATTGTCGGAAACTTGGCGTCCGGCCATCACGAAAATGTGACACATGCTCGAAAAGTGTGAAAAAAGTATTTTCCCTATACTGGAGAAAAAATTGGAGGGTAAAAAAATGCAAAAGATTCGCAGGAAGGATTTTTCGAAAGAAGAAACGAAGAAAAAGATCGAAGGGAGGAGGTTCTGGCGCAGGAGAACGAGGCAAAGGGAGGGAGCGGGTCCCCCAAAGAGCGTGTCGTAGCGCGGCGGGGCACGAGGAGAGAAACACGGAGAGTTTGGACGTTCGAATTTGTATACGTATTTAGTGCGGCTGCGCAGTGTGGAACGTCGGCGAGTTGGCGCGAGCCACATTGAAAGCTTGCGACATGTAGCTCGGTAAGTCAGTCGCGCGCCAACTCTCGCTCGCTCGAGTTTGAGTACCGAAATTTCCGTCCATCGGGTTGGACCGAGGGAGGAATTAAAATCCAACAAAGTACGATATTAGCAAAAGTAGAAAAAATAAATAAAAGAGTTGAAAAGGATATTTAAAAAGCGCGTGCGTTTATTGTCGCAGATAGCGCGGTTATTCGTGTTGTTATCGTGAATAGTTGCTCATATAGCGACAAGTAATAGTAGTTGACGTCACGGCCGGCCACATGTTTGAATTTTAAACCGGGTGTTGTATCGCGAAACGCATCATTTGCCAAAGTTGCGAAAAACCTCGAGAGAACATGAAATTTGCGTAAAGGATGACGCGCCGTTTAAACATTTTTTTTTCAATTTCATAAATACAAAGTGTTGGTTAGCGTGAATGAAAAGACTCCTCGAAGTTTTGTTTATCGAGTAACGGTGAAGTGTGTCTTGCGCTGAATGAAACGCGGTGACTCAAAAAAAAAGCGGAATTTTTGTTTGTTTGTTATTCAAATGAATGATTAGTTGAATCGTGAAAATCAGACGATCGAGAGCCGGGAAGACAAAGTTGGTAGGCCGACGAAACGTTAAGGTTGTTATAAATTTGTGATGCGGGAGTGAGTGTCTCGATGATGGAATCACCAGTAATGTACGAGTCAGCCACTCATCAGGCCCAGGCCCAAGTGCCTGTGGAGCATAAAAAGTCGGCGATAACTCTATCCAACAACAATAACAACAACACGAGCAATGCCAACAACAATAACAACAATTCAGCGCTGCAAGTGAATCACAATCAGCAAACGAGTAGCACAGGCGTTAGCAAAGTGTCGGCGAGTAAAGCGAGTCTGCACCAGCAATATGCGGAGCATTGTGCAGCCGCGGGTGAGCTGACGGACCTCAATACGCCGGAAATATCGCTGGATCTTCAGCATTTGATCGACGACTCGCACTTTAACGATGGACTTTTGGACATGCTCGGGGCTGGTAACGGCGCGATAAAACATCAAAGAACGTCCGGATATCCGAGAACAACCCTCGCTTACATGCCCCAGCCAGTGCACAGTGGAGCGAGTTATCATCAAGGAAGCAACAGTTGCAGCGACAGCAATAGCTCGAGTTCCGACTCGCCCAGCATCAAAGAAGAGCCTCTTGATCCTGCGGATTATCGTCGCCACTGTCCTCAATATCCACCCGGTGGATACAGTCCAGCCAATGGCGGTCCCTTCGCAAACGGTGGACCAACTTTTACCACCTTAACACCTTCGAGCCTCCCCGGTGGACACCCCGTGATCCACCACCAGCAACACCCCCAACAACAACAACAGCAACAACAACAATCACATCAACAACAACCTGGCAGAGGCAACCCCATGAAACCGGTAATGGCTCATCAACAACACCAAGCTGCAGCGGCTGCAGCAGCTGCAGCCGCAGCAGCCGTTGCCAGAAAACAGTCCAAGGCCATCGACAAAGCCAGCGACGAATACAGAAGACGACGCGAGAGAAACAACATCGCGGTTAGGAAAAGCCGGGAAAAGGCCAAAGTTCGATCTCGCGAAACTGAAGAAAAAGTCAAATTGTTGGTCAAAGATAACGATCTCTTGAAAAAAAGGATTGAACTTTTGACCGAAGAACTCAGTGTCCTCAGATCCTTGTTCAGCAGCGTCGGCGTCGTCCCCGAACAACTACATCGCGAAATATCAAGGCATCTCGATCAGTTTCAACAGCACGCGGTTGGCCCCATGTAGCATCCAATCAACGTCGTCTCGTTCTAGCTAAAGACACGCCCGCGAGGATCCAGGAGAAAAGGAAAACGCGGATCGCGAGTCACGTGCGTGCGCGCCGCCTCCTTCCGGGCCATCTTTGAAAAAACGCGTGCACCAACCGAGCTTTCCCATATGGCGATCGCGATTTTCTCCATCTTCGCGCGACCTTTCACCCTGGCGGAAATCCGCTGTCTTAGCCGATCGCTGGGCTCACTCCGGCTGTGACAAAAAGGCCTTTTTATCTTCCGCAATCACGGAAGCCCAAAGTGCGTGATCGTTATAACGTCCAAGTATGAAACAAAACGTCGAAATCAATCGGTAGTGATGTTAGCCTGCTTGGTCACCGAGATACCTCGATTCCGCTTTTCTCGTCGTTGTTATGATCCAACGACGCGATACCAACCGATTTAACAGTGCGATTTAAAACTAAAAACTCCTTATCGTTTTTAAAATCCACGATCTGTACAGCTTTTTATACGAATTTACAAACCTCAAGATCTCGCGTTGCTTTCTGTATCACGATAAGGGAGTACGAATCACGAGTCGATCGTGTGCCTTATCAAAATAGTGTCAACAATCACATGTGCGTCTCGGTCGCACCATCATCGCGATACGATGCAAAATGGCGAATAAATCCATAACCGATTTTCCAAAATTCAGCATCACACCAATCCCCGCCTTGTACGAGTCGCGCGAAAAAACAAAATGTCTATGAAATTGGGAGGATCGAGAGTCGAAGTGCCTTAATTGTCATATGGAAAAAATTAAAAAAAAAAACAAACACAAAATCGGTCGTTTTGTCGTCGCCGGTAATTTTTTCTAATTAACTAAAAGAGCATCTTCCGGTACAAGAATCCGAATAAATCACCGCCACTTTTTTGATCTCTTCCCTGACACAAGACTCGCCCGAGAGTATTTCGCTCTCTCTCTCTGGCTCCCTCGCTCACTCTCTCTCTCTTTTTCTGTCCGGAGTGAGTGAGAGGGTCCACGACGAAAAGTAAACGAAATCCACTGCCGCGATTCGTGTTTCGCCGCGGTCGTTCCAATTTACTTGTTTTTTTTTTTTCACCTTTTTTCGTCGACATGAACTTTCTCTTCCACTTCTCCTCGACGCGAAAAGCCTTAGAACTTTTATTCCGATTGGTATACGAGGCAAACAATGAAAATGGCAAGCAAACAAAAAACACACAAAAATGTCGAACGAAGAAACAAAAAATCGATAGAAAAACGAAAATTCTAACGCGTAGGCGATGAAGGAGAAAGGATTTGGAATAAAAGGTAAAACGACGTGTGAGAGAGAAGCACAAGGAAGTTCGCACCGTCGACGGTGACGACGATTGTACATTTTTTTTTCTTTCTCTTCGAATGGCGTTGTGATTAGATACGGTTTGTAATTTTTATGTGTATAAATATATACATATATATATCGAATATAAATGTGTATGTATATGTTGACGATAATTTAATTAAGTAGCGTGTAGTATCGCTCTTGTACCTAAGTACCTCGTGGCATATCGAGATACCGTAATTACTCTCCCCCCCCCCCTCCCTCTCCCTCCTCCAGCCCATTATCGATAACATCGAGAGCTCCAAGTACCCATACGTATACGAAAAAACACCGGGAACACCGTTGACAATAATGACATTTTTTATTCACCGTATTTTAATCCGAAACTCGTGTTTTTGGCTCGAAAAAATCGATTCCAACGATTTTAAATCTCAATGGACTCGAAAATCGAACGAAATTTTTTTTTCCAACTCGAGACGGACTTCGCCTCTTTGGCAAGTTAAAAAATGATGGAAAACGAAAAAAATAAACACTCGGCGTGTTCACGGACTTGTATTATAATTAATTTTAGGCTCGAATTAAGGAATGAACATTTTTTTTGAAAAATTGTGTAATTAAGAGTTAATATATAAACGCATAAACGTAGATAGAAATATATAGAAATATTTTGTTTAGTTATTGCGTGCCTGAGGCAAACGTGACACGTAGAGAATAAATAAAAATTCGTGTGTGTGTGTGTGTGTTGTATGCGTTCGAATGTTTTTGTAAAACAAAATCTCGTTTTTTTTCTGTGAGAATGGTCGTAGATGAAAAAATGTATAAATATTTTATTGAGGTGAAAAAAAAAGTTATTTTTTTAATCGTCAGTCACGTGCTATTTGAATGCAATTGGAATTTTTGTTTTCTCGATTTATCAACATTTTTTATTCAACTTGATATACAAAATAAACTGAAGCGGGCTTCGTTGTTCATTCGTTGGAATGTTTGTTGTTTTACGCGGGCGATTGCAATCTATTGATTTGTTTGTAAATCTTTATAAATATATGTATTAATATATTGATTTTGGGACTGCGTGGGTGCGTGTGAAAAACTAAACGTCACTCGAGAATGCGTGGGTGAAAATAAACAAATTTTTAATAGACCTGATACGGTGATTCTCACAATTTTATTTATCACACCGAACGATTTTCGAAACCCTCAAAAACAAAAACGACAATAGCCCGAAAATTATTTTATGTTTTTTTCAATCAGATTCAAACAATTTTTCAAAATAATCAACATCAGGCCAGGACAATTTCACAAAAAAACAAACAATAATAATAAAAATATAAGTAAATTAATATATTTTTCGAGTTTTGTATATTTTTTTCTCTGTTTTTTATATTTCTTAAGCACATTTGTTCAAATGGTCCAAACATCCTTGAGGCTTGACACCAACATTTGTCAGCCTCGATCGCACGTGCGCGGATGAATGAATTTTCGTGGATATTATTTGTATACCTGTATGTCTGATTGCGTGCTGTGCGTCTCCGTTACACAACAAAAGGATCGCACATGGACGCGTTAATTTGTTAGCGACGTGTGACGAATTCGAGATTACCTGTCACGGTTGTCTTCTTGTCTAATGCACGAAATATATTTTGATATAAAATATTAAACAGACGTTGCTTTCCGTCATTCATCCCCCGATCCCTTTTCAATCATCGATTTTATTCTGGCTCTAAAAAAAATGACTTTTTTAAATTAAAAAAAAAAAAAAACAATAAAATAAAATAAAAAATTGAAATTCACAATCGTCGTTCGATGACGAATAAAAAATATTGACCGAGCAATAAATAATTAGTAATAAACAATTGAATATCGTTTCCAATCGACGATAACGAAGAATTTCTCATTAATTTGTTGCTAATGCAAATAATGACGCAAAAGGAAAAATCGTGTTCGAAGAAAACGAAGATTAGTCGGCCCCAGTGGAAATTTCTGGCTGTAGATTAAAAGAAAAGAACGCAATTTAAAAAAAATATAATAAAAATGAAATAAAATTGAAGCGACGATGGATCCAGCACATCGTCAAGGACTTTAATTGGTTATCCCAGTAAAGTTTATCGCCTCTGACCTCACAGCACCAATGACTTTTGGCAAACGATTAACTTTGTGACTCCGCGCAGCAGCCTCACGAATCTTTGGATTTGATTTTTTTATCTTTTTTTAACGGCAAGACGAATCGAACGAAAGGGATTGCAGAAGAAACAAAAATTGAGATACAAGGCGAATAATCGAGAATAAATACGTGTTTCGCGGGGGGAAACGCAAACTCACTGGAGCGTGAGTCATTAGATAAGTTTGTTGTTAGTCAGATAAATAGATTAACACCATTGTGAGACGCCGAGTGCGAGCTCGTGTGGCGCGCACGAATCACTTATTATTTATTAATGCAACATCGTCCACTTATGCTGATTTGTCGTTTCAAGGATTTCGAGCAAAATGAGCCCCTGGAAAATGAATAAAAACGAGACTTTTGAAAAATAATCAATGATTGTGAGTCCGAAATGAGGAACAAGCCGAAAGAAACACAACTAAACTTGGAATAACTCAAAATTAATGACAGACAACGTGGAGGACTTCCTTGAACTGAGCGAAACGAGTAGGGAATGGAAAATTTTCAAACGAGCCTCTTAATTGTGGAAATTTAAATTCCAATTAGGCTGCTTGTCCTCAATTTTTCTAGTTGTCGCTTTCTTTGAATTCATTATTTTCAACATTTATTTGCTGACGAGGAAAACGCGCACGGAAAAATTAACAAAAATCATTTCCGTCAGTACGAAAATTGTGAATTTTATCGATCGAAAGTTTTTCATCGAATCAACAATTTTTCTCGCTCTCTCCTTCGTCAGCACTTTGGAACCGATACTTGTTTTTTATTTTCTTTCTTTTTTGGGTTACACTTTATAGTCAGCTGTTTGTCAAGTCACACTTGCTCTGCATTCTGGCAATGGTGATATGGGTTAGGGCCACAACTCTGCCAACAGCATTCCGTTGATCCACCCGCGCGCGTACAACGCGTCATTTCGATCCTCATCATCCTCATAACTTATCTCTCAAACTCTTTGCCGCCTTTGCCACGCAAGCGCGTCTCTAACGGCATCTGCTTGTCTGCCGCTTTTTCTATTCGTCTCAAGAGCACGAAACTTGAATGCAACGCGTTCTATTGTAATCCACGTGTCAGAGCTGGACAAAAATTTTACAAAAATTTTTTGCAATAAAAATTGGAATATTTTTCGAAAAATCATCTCGATCATTTTTTATTTTTTTAACAATAAAAGGACGGTGGAAAAAATTTGAAAGAATTCGCTAAAATCAGCGAATTAAAAAAAAATTGTTCGCATTTTTGTTAATGAAAATTTTTATATTAATTAAATATTTTGAAAAAATTCAGCTTCGGGACCGAGCGTTCGAAAATCCGAGCTCGATCGTTTTTCAGTTTTTATTTTTTAACAAGAAACTTGAAGAAATTCTTGTCTGATCGTGGCGATTCGAACGGGAAAGCCTTTCGGAACGAGGGCTAAACGTGTGAAGGTGAATTCGCGAGTTTCCACCGTCGACAAAGTTAGAAACGTCAGAAATAAAAACTTGCAAGCTGGTGCCTGCGTTTTGGATGTGTCGAGAGTCATCTGCGCATGCAAAAGTGCATAGCGAACAGTAAATATGTACAATTTGGTGTTTGCATGTACGAAATAGTGTATCTTTGAGCACGCGCTGAAATGTGGCTTGCCACGCATCGTTATCCCTCGGTTGAAGATCCAAACGGAAAATCGTGCACCCGCCGAACGGTCTGCGTCTCCCGAAAGCCTCGTGCGTTGTGCACTTTGCACATGGGCTGTTCCGACGCTATTGAACCATTTTGGCTGCTCGCCAAAGTAATTGAAACGAGGTGACGTTTTGACCAACTCTCTGACACTTCCGTTCGCACCGATTCCCTAAATTCAACAAAGAATCCTGTGAGACCATGAAACTCGTGGTGCGGGAAAAAATATTCAAGAAATCGATTTTTCCCATCGATTCCGAACGTTCTGAGCTTGTCGTGAAATCGTAGTTTCTGTTTTTGTTTTTTTTGCAGTTTCGTTCAATGAATTTTTGAATTTTGGGTAATTTTTTTTTGCGGTTATAATTGAAATTAGGACGAGTACTATTTTTAATGGGATTGTGTGCCCGTGGTGAAAGGGTATGAATTGTAGCCGACCCTCAAAATCGCTGACTCTGAGCCAAAAATCATTCCTTCTGGCTCGAAAGATTCGATATACAGGGTGTCACAAAAGTTACATTTCATATTCACCGGATGGATAGATCTTGTGATTCTGGAGCGAAAAGTCCTTGGGTATTTTTTCCTCAGATGTACCGTTCGTGAGATATTAAGAGAAATCACCGGATTGGCTGTCACGTTTTGCGTAATATCTCGTAAACTACGGACCGGATCGAAAAATGGCTGAGGACTTTTTTGCTCGGAATGATATGGTTGACCAAATACTCGTAGAATTGAGCGTCACTTTTCGGACACCCTGTATATGGGACTTTGTCTATATACGCGAAAATGAGCGAGTCTTTCTGCGAACTACTCGTCACGTCGAGATATATTTTCTCCTGCGATACACAGAGAACCTATGCCATGATCTTTATGCCTCGACTACTCTTCTTCGCATATATCTCGGCCGTTGCATCTATACATTAGATATCTTGATTTTTTTTTCTTCTATCTAGAGATACTGGTATATGCCAAGTAACGCGACGTTTCTTCCGACATATAATGTTCGGTGCGAGGAGCATTTATATTTAACGACCGAGATATATCAAAAGAGAACATGTTTCCTCTTGGGCGTCCGAATCCCAATGTCCGCTTGGCAGGTTGGCAAACGATTTTCAAATTTTCTCATGTGACGTTCGGTTCGACGTTTTTCGAGACAAGTTCGATCAGTTCCTATTGTCAAATGTCGATACGTTTGTTTTTTTTTTAAATTTAAAACACCCAAAATTCACCGAATTGCAATTTGGAGTAATAAATTGCCGATTTTAGGGCTTATACAGGGTGTCCGAAAAGTCAACCGAGTTTGTGTCTTTTTCGGAGTAATCACTAGCTCCGGAATCGAAAAGTCCTCTGGCGTTTTTCTCGCCGAGGCACCGTTGACGAGATATCGATGAATTATTGGAAAATCCACGTTTTTAGCTAATTTTTCAAATAAAAGCTCGTATTAGCGATCGATGTGATTGTAGCTAATTAAACCGGATGTCTTATGCTCATTGTTTAATCGTACAATTAGGCGTACAATTAATCGAGGATGGTAATGGGGGCGATGCTAATGGAACAGTATTTCGTAGCAGTAACGAAGCGAGTCGTGCACATGCGAACGCCCGGCGTGTGGGAATCAAATCATTGTACTAATTGCATCTGGAACGTGCGACTCTATTTGCGTAATTTGTAACATTCATCAAGTATTATAAGTAGTTTCTGTCTATAGAGCCAATACGCAGTCTGCGGGTCTCTTGGACTCTCCGACAAGCATGACTCCAACACCCCGCAGCACATTCACCCAGCTCATTGATAAATCAGCCGAGAAATCCAGAGCGCCAGCAAATGCTATTAATGAGGCCACCAGATAAACCCAAAAAATCGTCGTACTTTTATCCTCTACACTTTTTATCCAGACTTATCTTGAACAGAGAAGAAATACATTTTTTTCCCAAGCACTGGGTCTGCCAGACCCTCAAAAGCTACGGAAGCCGATAAAAAAGTCGCTTTTTTTCATTCACCATATCACCGGAATGAAAAAGTGACCATAATGACTTTCCAGAATTCGTAAATGTCCGGGGTCCCCAGAAAATCTCGTGTTTTTGGTCCACCCGATGAGGACGAGCCTCCACGAAGATCCGCCATGTATATCACCCATGCATTTTACGGTACAGTACGGTTTAGTTCTCTTTAAGTGCCGGCGAGCAGTCACCGACGCGATGTGGGTGTGACCTAGTTTACAAGAGTTTCACTTTCCTGCAACGTAGCGCGCTACTCGGGAGCGCATTCACGGAGATGGCATAGAGGATTCGACCCCCGTGATAGTTACGTCATGCATTGTTATGCCGGCCATAACGGCGAATACGGTAACAAACGCAGATCAAAGAATCAGTCAATTTTCAAAAGGCACAATTTTTTAATTCCTTTTTTTTTTATACAAAACTACGAGCAACTTTTCATTTCATTATGAGAATCCAGTTTAAATGTTCAAACAGTTCACAGCAGTCCGTACCTTTTTTATCATATTTGCTTCTAATATCATTCAAAATTGAAATGAGGTCATCAACGCGAGGAAGTGTTAATGTATGTATGATCTACTTTTCAGTTTTCAAAAATACGTACTCATCGCCTCGTAATCAATCGTCACACTATTGCGATCGTATCTATTTACTGTTTTTCGAGTTCTCGATAATAAATAGCCGAATGATTATCACAATTTTAGACGACGAGGCTTCTTGGGGAATTCCAAAGATTCGTATCGCGTTATTGATGTTTTACGAACTTCCGACTGATACGAAACAGATTGACAGTGAGTAGTTTAACATTTTTTTAAATCAACACTTTTGTTGGAAATTTTTTTTTTTTACAATAAAAAGCTCCATGATTTATTTTCCTAATCAAGTAAACTTTTTCTCGGTATATCTTCAATGCCTGCAATCATAAATGCAAATCTGAATGGCACGGTGAAGAAAAAATTACGAAGATTCGTAGCAACGGAATACCAAGACTATGCAAATGTTTTAATATTATTATAACTATCGAATAATTAACGAGTGAATCGATGTGAATCGAGAAAATCAGAAAACATCCGCTCGAATGTCCTCGCTCGATTTCCGTCGTTACAAACATTCTATAAGAATACGCTTGCAGATTATTTTCAAGCCAGTGTGTATTTAATAACTCGGACATTACTCATTAGGATACGTAAATTAGTTGCACGCGCTGTAATTATTCAGAGCTGCAGATCTGTCGTATAATAAATAAATGAAAATATTATAAAAATCGGTCAAACTCGCGAAGGTTAGTTAGATTATGGAATTCTGAGATGAAAAGTCCTTATGCATTTTTCTCTCCGACGTAGCGTTGCTGAGATATCCATAAAATAGTATTTCAGCCAATCCAGTTGAGCGAAAGGGGCGGAGCGCGCTACCCCCACTCTGCAGCCTGCGGGTCTTCCCACTGGATTGGATGGCCCAAAAACCATTTAATAATTCCGGAACGGCTCATCGGATCAAAAAATGGAAAAGGACTTTTCTGCTCGGAATTTCTTGAACCATCGAATCAGCTGAAACTTTTCATTCCCTCTCGTGACATGGTCACACTCTGAGCACTTGATGAAAATTCTATTAAATTTGGTGCAACAATTCGCACGTGGATCACTCGATCTGAGATTGAAGTGGAAAATGATCAAACCTTTTTTTGTTAATATCTATGAAATGACCTTGGCTATCAGACGTACGATGTATTTTCGATAAGGAAGCAAGAAAGCGAACGAAATCAGGTATCGTTGTGTTTGGTGTTATCTTTCGATACTCCACGAGTGTTTTAGCTCAAAAATGATTCTAAGATCAAAAGAACTATCGCCGAATAAAGTCAATTAATGAAACATTCGAGTCCTCTGGGTATAGTTGGAGTGTTGAGTGTGACAGGAAATTCCCAGCAAAACGTTGAGGATACATTGAACCGGGGACTTGCAACAATAATAAAAAAGATATTTCATCACTGGATCCGATGACATCGTCATCGTCCGGGGCTGGCGTTATTACTGAGCAATACGGTTAAGACTCTTGTACCATTAGGTCAGAAAATGAATGACATTAACGGTGCTATAATATTGTGAAGGTAGGTACTACTATTACCGCGCTGTCGAGTATTACGTGGCTCGAGTCGTTCCCCTTCTGCCCTCTTTCGTCTTCTAAAGTTTCTCTCCTTGCCTCTCTCGCTCTCTCCCTCTCTCACAGCTCCTAGTTTGATGCGGCGTCTCATTCTTTAGCTTCACGCGTCACAGTTCACCATTTCTTTTGCTCTCGCTCGCTCGTACTTCGCGCCTGCCCTCTCGCTCTCTCGGGAAACACTTTTACTCTCGCTTGCATGCTGCACGAAATCAGGTCACTGCGCGCTGCAAGAAAGCCACGCTCTACTCGCCTCGGCCACGCGGATTAGAATTATCGAATACATCTATATACAAGTATTTATTATACTTTACACTATTCCTACTATTTCATTTAATACAGCATTTAATCAAAATATTAAATTATAACTTTAATGTGAACACAAAATGTTGAATAACACAAAGACGAGGATGAATCTGGATAAACTTATGATTTCGCAAGTTTCCATACTGAACGGGTCTATTTGACCCAAACACACAAAAAAATTATAAACTAAATTGAATTTTTTGGATGTTGGAACCAAATGTAGAGAGGAAAAGTCTGCCCGGGTCTCAGGGACCCAGTGTATAAACGACGACCTGGATGGGGTCTTTTTGACCCAAACACTAGACCAAATTGAATTTCTTGGTTGATAAAAAGAAATTATAGAGAAAAATATTAATTGCATTCGAAATTTTTCATGAGCGGTTTAGCCGGGTCCCAGAGACCCACTGTGGCAACTCTTTGATTGCTGATCGACATCTCATAAAATTAGAAAACGCCAGTAGCGACTACGAGTTTAGATACATCAAAAAGTCTCCGGGGCCCCAGCCCTTCGTTGCTACGCTCCTGGCCGAGGGCGGAGCCCCCGGCAGTACTTTGTTCTCATTGGCCGGCGTAAAAATCGGCAGGGACGAAAATAAAAAATTGCTAAATTTTCCGCAATTGTTAGGGAAAAAGAGCGAGGCCACCCTGTACATTGTAGAAAAAAGATTTATTTCGTTATTTCATGTTATAGACCCAACATCGAGTCATTCGAATCCGGCGCCCCGCGAGCATCACTCGGGAGATAAATTAGTACGACAACGTAATAGCTCGGATGTTTTATTATCGCACGTCAGTGCGCGAAAAACGTAATAGATAAATAATCCTCGTTCGTCATACGTGAGCGATGCGTGCGAAGAAAATATTTTATTTCGTACGTCGAGTATCGATGCCGAACATTTTTCTGTCGAATTTTTAGATCCACAAATCAATTCGATGACGTAAGAAATTTGGCGTTTTGCAGCATAGAAAGAGTAATACATGTGGTTTCGAGTTTTGTTGACATATGTTAATTTTTACTACGTATATTTGCACTGATTTTCAGGTCGAGTGATTAAACAAAAACACTACCTTGTTCGTCGAAAAATTGGATTATTACTCGTGTGAAATTAATGAACCCCGCTTTTGTTTGAATTAATCATCAACTTCGTTATTGATAGTCAGAAAAAACATTCACTGTTTACTGGTTAAAGTCAAGAGTGCCGCTAACGATAAATAAATAAAAAACGTTGAACAAACCGCGTTTGCATTGACACCCAAGGTTTTCACAAGTGTACCAGTGCTAAAATAATTACCGTACGATGAATGGATGCGGTAATATTTTATAATCCATCCGAATCACCATGTGTCGTCAAGCATTCAAGACTTCGAGCGTTCGTACGTACGCGTGACGTCACATTGCGTAGGTGTTTGCATTATTGGGAATCGTGTACGTTTTTCTTTTTAAATTTACCGTTCTGACGATGCAATCTGAAGTATTGACAGTGGGACCACGTGAATTTGAATTGTACGTAGCGCAAAGCTCAATTTTCCCAGGTCTTACTTATTTTTTTCCTGAAATTCGGCGTTTGCATCGTAGATTTGGATTCGGGATGAAATTCTAGGAGGAAAAGTATTTGGATGTTTTCCGATTGAGTAAACTGTCCGCGAGATATTGAATTTTGAAGTTCAGCCAATCCGGAAGCGCGCGAGATTTCCCCCACCGCCGGGCGCTCCGCCCACCGACGCCGAGTCCTCGCGCCCGATTGGCTCGGAACTTCGATCGTCGATAACTCGTCAGGGTTTTGTCGGACAAAAATTTACCCAAATACTTTTCCACTTGAAATTCTTCGGCCAATCCAAGTTCAGGCTTTATGAAGGTTTTTTGCCAAGAGACACCCGGTATATGCAGCACATTATGCTCAAAGGCGTTCTAGTTATGCCTATCGGTCGTATCGGAATCGGCAATGATAAGCGCGACTCTGTGACAGCGTTTTTTTGTTTAAAAATAGCCACCAGTGGATTACAATCGCTCCACCTCTCAATTCTGCATCTCACTCGAGTACTTTGACTTCGCGCGATTCCTATGAAACCTGCTCTTGTCGCTCATGTCGTCCTCCAACGATGCGTTCATTCATGAATTCTTGTAGATAAACTGTCAACGCGCATTCCCGCAAACGCATACAAATCCACGCAGTTTTATTCATGCGCATTTGTACAGGCTCGTTCGTGCCAAATGGTCTAGTCCGTTAATCTTTTGTCACTACTCAAAGGAGTATTTTCCAGAACCTCGACGCAATGCATTGGAAAATTATTCACAAATGAAACGATATTGAAAAAAAAAATGCGATCAGACAGCAAAATTTGTGACAAATGAAATTTAAAAAAATTAACAGCCAATCGAGCTGCAAGAAAAATCGTAAATTGGATATTTCTGAATATTCGAATACGAAATTTACGAAATAATTAAAAATATATTTGACGCTAATTATTATAAAGCGATTTACGATAATAATTTGGAACAAACTAATGACATCGACCAGGAAAATCGATTTTATTTTTAATGCCTTAATATCTGACACATATTTTAACACGACTCTTGGAAAATGTCGATGTCCTCTCTTTCCACGTATTTTGCGACTACTGCACGATCCTCTTCGGCCGTCGAACCCGATTATCGCTTGCATTTCTGTACTACTTTATTGCGTGGATACGGAAACCTCTTGTTCCTTCGATTTGACTCATCAGAATTCGTCATCCTACTTTTTCTTTCTCCACGTGCAGTCTGATGATTTCTTAAAATTAACAATGCAATAATAAATATACAATAATTAACGAAACAAAATGAATTAAAATCCCCATGAAATAAAAAAAACAACTTTGAACCTTTAAAATCCATGAAATTTTCAACTAAAATTATTTCATCATGATTAGTTATTAATCGTGACAGTTTTCTCTATAAATATTTCCTGCACTTTCATGTATAGTTTCCTGCTAAAAAATGATTCTCATCCGATGTTTCGAGATTTGTATAAAAACGTTTGATCTGATATCTCCGGAAGAATTGTCAAGTTATCAATATCAGTGATCGATTAGCGTGTCGTTGCTGATAATTTGTTGAGTGGGCGGTTATTGACACCAAGAAATGTATTTTCCACGAGCCTCGTTTCGTACGTACGAGGGTCCTTAAATTCAAAAATTTCGTCTTTAAATTAAAATTCAATAATGACAAAAATGTTCGGAATATTTTTCAAAAAATTTCTAAAAAAAAAAATGGTTAAAAAATCTGAAAAAAAAAAATAAACGAATAAAAGGAAATGAAAAATGAATAATTTTATTCAAAAAATACTATTCAAAATGCATCGATAAAAATTATTAATATTTCAAGTTGAAAAATCAAGTTTGTTGACATTAAGGGAGCTGGACGTCGACTAATTCGATACTTTGTTTATTCCTAACGTATTCTTTTTATATGACAGCTACTGCGCAGCTAACAACTCTAAATATCACATCACAAAACATATACGTAAAAGGCACACGTGTTTCGAGGCTTCGAGTGTGCGTTAATCAGACCGTCAATTTTGGCAAGCTAGACCTGCTCTGCATACCAGAAATACAAGCGTACAGCACGAGGGTTGTTGGTGCCGATCGGTCGTGTCAAGGTTTACCATTGTTGTTGTTTTTTAATTCAATTTTTTTTCTGGTTCGATCATTTCTTTTTTTATTTCCATTCGTTTTCTTTCCGGGGGTGGGAAAATAATTAAAAAACTGGACTTGATCGAGTAACGGAGTAAAAATGCAAAAATTTAAAAAAAAATGATGGACGCGAAGGAAAAATTAAATTTTTATTGTTTTTTGCCATTTTCGCACAACTTTTTCGTTCAAGTTTGTTTTTTTTGTTATTAGAGTCGAAATTTGGATAAAAATGGCGCAAATATCGACCAATTCAATTGAATAATAATATTAATCGCGGGAGTGCTGCGATAATGTTCGGTGGGCGATGGAGCTGCACATGCAGAGGAAACATTGTGGATGGGCACGTGGGTAGAAAAGCCCACAGCGTGTCATCTACGGAGACACGAGGCAGAGCCGGGCTAGACGATTCGTGACGATCGTGGGTTCGCTTCGACTCAATCACTGATCTCTCGAGGAAAACTCAATCCGCAATTCCACGCTTCGACCTACACGTCCTGACACTTTACGACGGAAATTCTCTCACTGTCTTGTCGCGTCTCGTCGATGACCATTTTTCTTTCCTCTCTTTTTCTTTTTCTTCACGCTCATTAACGGAATTAGCGTTGCATGAGTTATTTTATCCGAGAAAACTTAACAGAAAACCCACATGCAGGCATTTGTTGGAAATACGAGAGAAAATAACGATTTAAATATTTAAATAAATCGAAAATAATTGATTTTTGATCAAATCGTTGGCAACAAAAATTATTTAAAATCTATTCATTAGTTTTTTTTTTTTGCAGATTTCGGGATTTTGGAAATTCTTGTCGTCCCAGGAAATTTCCTCACTTTGAATTTCGTCGAGTTATCCCGATTTTTTATTATTTTTTCTTTCTTTAAAACTTTCGTTATTGACCCAACTAATTAGACTCGAGAATTTATCACCTTTTCCTTAAAAACTCACGTGTCGAGACGCGCAAAACGTCAAGAATCGATTTCACCAAGATAAGCTTTTAACATTTAATTATTGCTAATTATTGACATTCGCGATTTCTACGAACAACATTTTTTCAGTCCGAGAATAATTAAAGAATATTCCATTTTCCTGGACGAAAAATCGTAGCAAAAGATTGTGGCTGGCGTGAGTAAACTTAATGAAAAGTCAATGACCTGCTGCGAACGTATATCCGATGAGTCAATTTCGGCATCGACAGCTCTTTGTGTTTCAACGATTTTATGCTGACGCTAATAAACGCCGAGGTGGCAATCGAACGAGCTATCGAATCTCGTTACGTGGATTTTTAAGTACCAACTTCCGCAGGTTTTTTGAGACACTGGTATAGAAAATTTCCGCAATGAGTTTTGAGTCTCCCGCAAACTCCCTCGATCTCTGGACCATCCAGAAATAAATTCCTTCCCTTTTGCCCTCCAATCAACATATTACGGATCGTGTCGTGTGACGCCAAGATTTAGAGAATCAGATTCTTCGGTTTCACTCGCAAAGTTACAACGAATTCTGCCCACATTCATCATCCGTCACAAAATACACACACACCAACGTTTATTCGTATTATTAAATTCAATAGTTCCATCTTCAGAACTGTGCACTAATCTCTGCACACGATCAACGGTATAATAAGGAGCACGAACCCACCCTACATACCAAGTGTCTCGTTGACATGCAACGCGACATCGTAATCGGTAATACATCGTAAATAATAAAACGTTGCTTAGGATCGAGCTTTGAAGATTTGTAAAGATTTCCTGAGCAGGGTTTCCGTTTCGGTATGACCGCAAGTATCGTGCGAGTCTAAAAAGACACACTGGGTCTCAGAGACCCGTTTTTTTTGCTTTCTGCGACTCGTAACTGTCGGAAAAATGCAGTTTTCGAGTTCATGGGTCTCCCAGACCCAAGTGTGTACTTCCAGCCCAATTAGGTCACAATTTAGCTCTCGGTTCTTATCCGGAGATTCCTGGAACTTTGTTCGTCGTTCCGTAACGTTGTTCACGAAGAATTTCAAACTCAACGAGTCGCTGAGATTTTTTTTTGTCCCTCATTGCGATTTTTCGCCTTCGTCGATCGAACTCTAATTACTTCGTGCAACAAATGGCACTGGGATTAGTGATGACTGGCAGCCCCGGACTGTGCTTGATGCTCTCAAACGCATAAATCGTGTGTGCGCATTATAAATGCACATAAACTTGTCCGGTTATGCGAGTTATGCGCGACACGCGCGTAACTCCGCGGCTCGTATAATGATCTCTCGCTTCTTACGAGAAATGATTCCGATGACGATCATCAGACGATATAGATCGTTCGACCTTGCCACTGTCACCGCAACTTCCGCGCCGTATTTTCTCAAATTGTACGCATGCGCTGTGTACCGTGCACGTGATCGCGCATGCTGCGATTTTGTGAATCATTTTTTGTTTTTTATTTATCGTCATCCTTTTACAATTAATCGTTTTTCATGAACTTTCCTGACTTTTGTGCACAATTCAGACAAATCATTTGCATTCTGTTCACATTGCCTACGACTCGAGATCTCGAAACTTTTAGATAAAATTTAATTTTCTCGGAAAAAAATTATTTACTCGATTAAATTAATGGAAGAAAAAATTTCCATCCATTTTTATTTTCGTTTTATTCTCATTTTTTTATTTATGGCTCGCGTTTGGACTTGAAAACTTAATAACGCGATGCTAATTCGCCAATTACATATCGTACTGCATAAAAATGAGAATGACCTTACACGTGGAGGTATTAAACAAATATCTCCGGTTGAACTCTTCCAAGTGTTAAATTCTTATCGCAGAAGTGACTGACTGCCGTCACTTATCGGCGAAGCTCACTCGCGCGTTCCTCCAATTCTTTTTTCTTCCGTCGAATCTTCACGCGAGAGAAGTGCGACAAAAAATGTAGATAAACAACACAGATTCTAATATCTAATGATAGCGGAGTCTCATGCATGACTCTCATTTGAATTTGCTTCTGAAACGTCGTTTTTTTTCCATCCAGACCCGGAAATGATCGGCTGATTTGGAATTCACGAAAATGTACAGAGAAAACTATAATTTGACCCCAAAAAAATTGTCCATTCCCATTTTTTTTTCAAACACTTTTTCTTTACGAGAAAATTTCGTCGCGAAAGGAATTTCGTCGATTTTTTTTTTTTATACTTGCAAGACTCTCCGGAAACTGAGAATTCATCTGCGCAGCAGACGCTCCTGCGCAATTTAATCGCAAGTGGGCCAAAGCGGAGAAGATCGATTGTAAAAATTGATTCTTCCGCCTTGGCAGCCCCGATAATTATCACGTAAATTCGAATAAAGTCTTGAGGTGGCTCCCGGACAGCAGTTTTTGCTGGAAAAAAATAAACCAAGTAGTTGGAAAATAATGATTTCCTTTATCTAGGCCTGGCGATATAACGATGAAGAGCATTTTTTCACACGTCACAATAACGAGATCGAGAACGTACAGAATAAAAATAATATTACTGATAAAAATAATTTCACCGAATTAGTGAATTATAATTCTCGAACTCTCGAGTGATAGTCACAATATTATTATCTGTATCTTTATGACGTTAGTCCGCTGGATAGGCACCAATGCTTATCACACTCACATTTTTTCTTCTTTCCCAGATAACGTGAATAGGTCTCCGAAACATCGAAGGGTTGAAGACGATAACGAACATAAAAGATACTGCTTCGGATACTCTGATAAAAGTTTAACCCAGATCTGGTGCGGAGAAAAAGTTAATAATCTTGGAGAGACGAATGAATGCAAATTTGTTGCATTTTTGCAGAAAAGTTGGAGTTGTGTTTGATTTTTAATGATTTTTCAAATATTTTATCAGTAGAAAGTCGAAAAATAATTTTTTAGACGAATTTCTTCATTTGTTTGGGTTCTCGAATCAAACGATTTCATTTTACGAGTCTGGCTCGCCATGTTACACATTCGGAAGGACGCGTACACTTATCTAGTTGAGTCTACTTACGCCTACTGTCCCGGTCATCGCGTTTAATATATATTTCTCAGCTGTAGTGAAGGAGTTGCAATTTAATCATCCAAACTGTCTCGAAGGTTGTATGCACGTACGAACCCGAATTCAAATCCTCGTCATCATCCTAAGTATGCACTGCTTCGTATGCTCTGATAGAATCGCAACAGCTGATCTTGATACTATCGCATTCTTTCCCCTCCCACTTGGAATCTGTCTTGATATGCTCGACCTTAATCTTCTTGGACGAAAAAAGCTAGTGCAGAAGAATTATTTCTGGCATACCGATTTATAAGATTTTAACACTCAATTGATCGAAGGAAACCAGAAAATTTTTCCCAGAGTTTCCTCGTTACGATTAATGGGGTAATTTTATATGGGGATTCGAAAAATTCGCCCTGGACCCGATGGAACTATAAGAGATGAAAAAGCTGTGCAATTCTGAAGCGAAAAGTCATTAGAAGTTTTTCTCTACGACGCACCGGTGCTGAGAAATCAAAGATAATTGCCAGGAGCCAATCAGATCCGCGGGTGAGGAAAAGTGGGCGTGGCTAGTGCGTAGAGTCACAAAATAATTAATTTCTCCTCAACGGCGCATCGGACAAGAAAATGGCCGGGGACTTTTCTCTCCAGAATTTCGCGATCTATCCACAGAAAAATTCGGAATACTCATGGTTACTTTTTGTCCTGACCTAAGTCGTAAGTTTGGCTTCCAAACGACTCATCGGTAGGCTCGTCGCGTTGAATATTCATACGAGACCAAGGCTTGTAGAAAGCGAAACGAATAATCATCCGCGTTGAGCCACGATTTTGGGAAATTAAATAATGGACTCAACTTTCTCCGTGTCTATAAGACTAAACGCGTAGCTCCCATATTTTCTCTTTCAGGAGAAAAAAAACTCGAATTTGATAAGACCCTATAATTTTTCTCCCACACAGGAAACTTGGATACGAACAAGACTCGTGATTTCGATCCAAATTCAAATTATAAAGCCCCCGGAGCGATCTTACCCACGCTCGGTCAAAAAAAAGTTTTCCCTTAGTCAGCGCATGTTCGTTTGGAAAAAAAAAAAAAAAAAAACAGAAAAAAAACGGGCAAGCGGGTCTGCTTCGCAGTGAAACGATCGCTTTAGAGACTGATCTTCTTCTTTTCATTCTGGGTCGCGAAGTAGGTCAGTTAGATAGCACGCAGAGGAAAGATTCTTCATCTAACATCGCCTCAATAAATGTCCACAATTTTTTCCAAAAAACAGCTGTCGATCCGCCGCATATGATTAAACTCAAATTTTGAATTCTCTGCCAATCATTTTTAATTGCAAATTCCAAAACACTTCATTTTTCTACACCCCCGATTTGCTGCTTCACAGTTGACTTTTTTTTTCATTTTCCAAAAACCTCAGGCTCTCGACGTTAATCACTTTTTAATTGTTTGTTGCCAACTGGCCCAAGCAAATCCCTCGCTCGTTCCCGAACCGGAAGTACGATTTTTTTCTGAATTTTAATCGATCGTAACGCGGAGGTGAAAATTTAATGAAAAATCGTAATGAGATCCTCGGGATGAGTACATTGAGGAAACAAAACTAAGAAACGTCATTATCGTGATAAGATGCAGTTGGATAATTGCAAGGACAATTACTCCGTCCACGCAGAATCCGTTCCGTTCTTTTCCCGACCTTCTCGCGTGTCTATTTCTTTTATTTATTTAATTCCGGTTGACTGTGCGAGAGGGAATTGAAAAGAGGAGAAAAAATGTCGACGAGAGAGGAGAAGCGACAAAGCAGAAAAGAAATGTTGATTTATCCCATTTCAGATCAGAACAAAGAGCCTTTTTGCCATGCCGTTGCAATGATTCGGCCACCATAAAAAATGTATTTGTAGTGCGGAAGAAATAACCTCACTTGGAATGAAAGTCTGTGCTCGAGTGAAGAAGAAGCCGCACGCGGATGATACTCATTCTATTGCAATTACGTCCTTGCATTAAAGAATTCAGGAAAAAGCCTTCGAGGCGTTAATTCAAATAACGCGGCCATGTCCTTACTCCGACTTCTCAAACCTTTTCCTCCAATTATTGTCAATTGTGAAACAAAGAAAAATCAAAAGGATACAGAAAAAAATAAAAAATAAAACAAAGTTTTGCGATCAGTAAATCATTGAATAATTTTTTTATCAATTTTTTTTTAAATCACTCTCAAAAATTGGATTTTTATAATCACTCGACATTTTTCCGATATAAATAATCTGGCATGATGGACGATGTAGATACGGGACACTTTGACAGCCAGTTCGGTGCCCTCTGTTCTAGAATTTTGCTGCTCAAGCAATCTACGAAAAAGACATCAATTAGCTGACACTGTGCTTTCTTTTTTTTTCCATTCACAAGCCTACAAAGGAAAAAAATGCACACCTTTTTGTTCGAGTAAAAATTACGGTGCAGTTTTTCAAATCGTATCGTCCAATTGCCAAAAACTTGAATTCCACGTCACTGTTTACGTTAATTGCGTGACTTGTCGAATATTTTGTGGATCCGATTCTTGGAAATTGGGAGGGAAATTCAAAAATTACGATATAAAAAGAAAAATGCGATTTAATGATGATTTTTTTTTTTTACAATTAGCGCCAACGAGCAATAAACAATGTTTATGAATTTTTCTTGTCCACACGTTTTGATAAATTTTCATCGATAGTCATCTCACTATGAAAAAGACTGTCTCGTGCTTTCAGATTCAAGTTACGAACAATGAGTGTATTAAAAAGAGAGGAGGATGATTTTTATGCGTCATGTAATAATTAAACGGCATTGAACCGTGCCCTCTGTCTAGCAATGAATGTTGACCCTGTTTTGATGGATCATTCCTCATCTTGTACGACCATCCATTTGTGAGAAACATTAGAGAAAGAGAGAGAGAGAAAGAAAAATGATAATCGTATCCATAAAACCAGAGATACATTTGTGTCGATGTCTGTGAAAAGTTACGCAACATCCAATCAAGAAGAAAGTTAATTAGGAGCCGAAAAATCATCCAGATAACGCTGGAAATCGAACTGTCTTGACCAGAAGTGCAAAAACCTGCTTAAAACATCTAGAAAACTTCTGGAACTTCAACGTGGAATAATAAGGAAAAAAAACATGAATCAATGTTGGATTAATTAATGACTTGCGTCATTAACTCACGAGGCAGGCCAATGACTCAATTTTTCTGGACTCGAAAACGCAGACATCGAACCTCATTGAGTTCTATTTTTTATTTTTCGATATGATTTACAGCAGTGTAGACAAATAATCTTATCAATTATTCAGGTACTAGCGGAAGTAGCCGAATGTTTGCATTATCATTTTTTAGCACAAGTGTATTTAATAGTTTGCATTACGCCTCGAGATCGGAAGTCGTTTGAGCCAAGATCAATATAGTCTATTATTTTTTGACAATTTTTTCCTTATTCTTATCGAACAGGAAGTTGCGGGAAGTCAACTGGAAGAAATCGAGACAAAGTATGATATTTTTGTAGAGAAAACATCTGCAGGTATGTTTGCATGAGATAAGGCATCGTGCGAAGCCGAAAAAAATATTCATCGAGAATAAAAAAGGAATAATTTCCTGCTAAATTTCGGTGAAGGATATTCATTTTTTGTTTGTTTTTGTTTTCCGTGATGACTTTGTCGGTGCGAAGGACGTTTCGGACTCGGATGTCCTTAAGAACTCGGGAATCAGTCGAAAAATTGTTCATCTTTTCCTTGAGAGTCTCGATGTTTCGGTGCACAAGCTAGTGCGTCGAAAAACTTGGTCGTCAGACCACACACCATCGCTATACCAACTGGTCCTCCATCCATACAGTCGTAGTGCTTAAAGACTTCTTACAACTAGGGAACCGTGTGCTAGTATTAGTAGACGTAGTAGTACGGCCGGTCCGGCTTTCTCGACGAGAAGTGTACCTTGGCACACTTAAAAGCAACCCCACGCTACAGAGCTATCGAGCTGAGCCAAGTCAGACGACCAAGCCAAGACAAGCAGCCATTCGACTCTCTTCGTCTTCCACTCTAGTCCCGTACACACTTTATAGAGACCGAAGTGTGATGCTCTTCCATAGTTGAGTTCTCAACGACGTGTTGCTTCAAGATATTGCTGGAGGCAAAGATTTTTCTCAATCACCCTTAGTACCTTAATGACGAAAATATTTATTAAGCTTCGGATTTTTGGAATGTATGGATCAAGACGAAAAGAAAAGTCCTTTTCTATTTTTCTCTCCGATTACCCGTTCACGAGATATTCATTGTTTACGGGACAGCCAATGAGAAGAAGTGGGCGGAGCTCCCACGACCGTGATTCTTTCGCATTGGCTGTTACTGAATCGAGAAATATCCTGTGAACGGTGCACCCCAGAAAAAAACGGTTCAGGACTTTTCTTTTCAGAATTTCAAGATCTATCGATTCTTCTTCACGTTTTCAATATTAAGGGCCTCTGTCGTCGCTTCCGACTCTCTTAACTCTTTTCGTCCACAAATTCGCACTAAGAAGTCTCGTGAAATGTCACACGAGCACGAAACTCCGTGAACAAATGCAGACGAATGAAATGAAACATACGAGATTACACCTCATTATGTTCATTTTCTAGTCAGACACGCTCATTCTATATTTAGAAGCTGCGATTAGTGACACTTGAGTTATCTCCTCCTGTCTGATATTCCTAATGCCTCCAGTTATATCTCGACAATTCGATGGTTTCACTCAATATGGAATTCGATATTACGAACAATATTTTAATGGGTTTGTTTTTTTTTCTCTAAAAATCATTCTGTCACTAAAAATAAAAACTAATCTACTTGCACGTGCCAAGTTTCATTATCTACTTTGGAGATAATCGGAAAATTCCATCTCAGCTTTTTCCATGACGATCGCGGGAAGTTCAACCGATCTTTCAGCTACAGGAGTCATTGTTATATAAGATGGCCGCAGGAGGAGACGATCCCCGACGAAGAGGAAGGGGCCATGAGGTGCATGTGCCCCTTCCAGTTCGAATATGCAACTCGCCTCAGCTTATAATTTACCTTACGCGTGTTCTTTCTCTTTCCTCTCCCGCTCTTTCTACTTCTCTCCCTTGCTTTCTCTCCCTCTTCCTCTCCGGACTGTTCAGTCCCTCTCACTTTTTTGCATTCGCTCTCCCACTTGCTCTCTCGTTGTTTCTCGCTCACCCATATTACCGCACACTGTATATAAGCATATGAGATTCACGAGAATACAATCACGTATTTCAAGACCTCTTCATACTCCTCGCGGATCTCTTCGCACGAGACTCATTTTTTCACGACAAAATTACTCAAATAAAATCACGTTCAACGCTAATACGATTGACTCGTACTACTTTTCCTAACCATTGAATTTCTTCATTTGTCCAAAATCATATTCATCCAAATTAGTGATAAATGTGTCATAGAAAAAAGATTCCAGCCAGTGTCTACATTTTTAATACGTTTTATAATGCGATTATCAGTTGATAAGGTTTCAATGTGATTAGATAATGCCACCATTCCGAGTCCCAGTTATCTCGAATATTTTGGCTTGTCAAAATACTAAACAACAATAATAACAGTGAAACAGGAGTTAAAAATACCCAGCACGTGAGATAAAATGAATTTTCAACTTTTTTGCAGCCAGTGCAAACAGAATTCATACTTTTTCCTGATAAGAATGTCTCGTTGCTTGAAAATATAGTGTAATACTTTGTGGAATGCAAAAAATAACGTTTTATTTCTTCGCAGTCGATAGATTATGAAATGATAAGAAGAAAAGTTCTTTTTCATTTTTTTCTCCGATGCACCGTTGCCGAGATTTCATCGAATGACTGTTGTGGCCAATCCTGCACGGCGTGAGTAAATGCGCGCGGTGGGGGGTCGCTGTCTGATTGGCCGAAACTTTCATGATGAATAACTCATCGACCGATCGTCGGAGAAAAAAATTTCTTAGGACTTATTCCTTCAGAATTCCACGCTGTATCGATCCCTCCAAGTTTAAACACGATTCGTGCAACACCCGGTATGTGAAAGCAGCAAGACAGTGAATTATTTGGCGCCACATGTGAATGGACATTTTCCCAGCACACGAAAGGCGCTGCACGAACGTAACACAACAGTTACACAGTAGCGAAGCTTCTAATCCGTACACCAACCAACATCATACGCAATGCGATCTAAGCGAGAAGAGCGTTGCTCGATTAAACCGGAGATGATAGTAAAGTACAAGGCTCGTGACCCCGACAGGCTGACTGACGCCAAACGTTAGTGGCTGGTCTCACCCGTCACATGCAAATTCTTTTTCCATCTTCACAAACCATATCAGAATTTTATAAAACAAAGTTGAAGTCACATTTGCGTCATGACACTCGATGACTTTACGAACTTACTGAGAAACATTAAAAAACCTTTTTCAACAAGAAGAAATTCCGCACTCCCCAGCCATTATTTAAATAAATCTTCCATTGTTTATTAACAAAAGTATCATTTTTACTCCTCATTGTTCTGAATACAATCTTTCGATCTCCGCAAATATTTCAATGGATCGGAATGGTTGTCGACGATTTTATTATAATTTTATTTATTTTTAAAAAAAACACATATTTTCATGATTTTTATAAAATTAATATGAAACCATGTTTTCTGCTCGAGGTAGGCGTACGTGGTATGTATACTGCGTAGGCTTAACTGATCTCCATTCAAGTAATCTCTACATCTTAGTTCACGTATGAGAGCCGATAAATAATAAATAGAGCACGATTTTTAAGCGACGTATGTGAAGCGATGATTACGTCAAGATTACGATACGAACAGGAAACGTTGAGAGTGAAAATTTTGAGGAAAATCGGTGTAACTATTTTAATAAGCAGTGACGAAGGGAAAAGATATGTCTATATCAACCATTAAATGTCGTTGGTTACCTCCCTGACGAAGTGTTTGTTGAATTTTTATTTGAATTTTGCCACATTGTCATTTTATAATCACTAATTGGCAGTTTTTATTAATACATCGATAAGACGGTTTGTTCATTGATGCTAGAGAGGTATAAGTGGCTTATTGAGATAAGTATAGTACACGAGGTATAAAGTATACTGTAATAGTAAAATTAATGGCGCGGAGAATAATTCTGTAATACGTAGATTAGAAGAGCGTAAAAAGTAGTGCGTCTAAATCGTGTCGATCGATTACGTGGATATCTCTTGACAATAACCAATAAGTGAGACGCGTGCCGTCGATATAAACTTAGCGCCCCCGCACGATCTTGACTGAGTTGTATGCCGCGCGAGATAACGCGAGCCTCAACCATCTTATCGTGGCTTGAGCAGTTGACGTCGGTTCTATCGTGTAGAGGCAAACTGGTCTCAATGCAAATTGGATGTTTTATCAACAAACGCACCTCACGAACTAAGAACTTTACCACTGCCAACATATCAATGGCACGGTAATTTATAGTGTAGTATTATACCGAGTCACGCGAGTCATGTTCAAGGCCCATGGGAAGTGTAGATCGTGCAATTACGAAGCAAAAAGTCCTTAACTGTTTTTCTGTGCGATGAACCGTTGACGAGTTATCGGAAGAATAGTATCGACCAATTGGATGCCTCGTGGAGGGAGGCAGGAGTGGGGGAGAGCCACGCCTCTCCAGGGAATTGGTGAGCGCGCTATCGGCGCGCCTCATTGGACGATTAATAGATTTCTCGATATCTCGTGACCCGTTGGTTCTAATGAAAAATGGAAAAGGACTTTTCGCTTTAGAATTTTGTAATCTATTCGCCTCGCAGTCATGGCAACTTCCTGTTCGAAATTCATTAATATCTTTTCTTTTCTCCTTACTGTTCATACTCCGTGAACAATGAAAGTAAATGTTTGATTATGGTTTTGATATTCAGTCAAGAAAAAATAAGATTCGTTCCACGGAAGCGTTTTTTTTTCGATCCCTTGTCAGAAACACGCAATTTCCTCAAAAATACGACTCCTCTCCAGTCCATGCGATGCGTGACCACGAAAATTTTGAGCAACAACGGAGACAAAGCGAGAGAGCATCGGACCGTTAGACCAGATCAAGTTACAATTTCTCTTGATTCTCGATGTTGATCTTTATCATAATGTGGCGGCGTGTTAGAGCCTCATGTATCAGGCATGTGTTGCATATACAAATGAGGGTACTGCGCTCACAGGGTGTCTCATTGTGAATCTCTGATTCTCATTCCAGAAAAAAAATATTAAAAAATCTGAACATGATTTTTTACCACTCATTTCGTATTTTGAAATATCTCTTGAACCGTTCGATCAAAAGACATTTAATTGTAGTGTTTCGAAAAGCTCGCGAAACAAACTTGAAGAACATGGACCCACACATGTTGGTTTCCGCACAAAAAACACATTTGACCTTCGCACGACCTTGGGATCCACTTTCAAGGTCAAATGAAGAGCTTCATTTTCTTTTAAGCATGAAAACCAAACAATTCGACATTATATTCTCCCGCTGGCTCGTTATTCTCGAGATTCTGCTCCCCAAAGTGCGGACACCCTGTACATTGAGCCAAGATGTGCCCGAGCGGGAGTTTCCTTGTTGGTGAAAGCGAGAAAACAAAGCACACCCACGCTGAATGTTGCCGGTTCCCCAAGTCGCCATTGCGGGTCACGGAGCAGTCCGTAAAGGCCGGTAATGTTCAAGGTGGTAAGACACAAGCTTTTTTTTCAACTCCTCGTAGGGCACAGCCTCAAACGTAAACACGCCTTTTGGACACTCGTTCCTTTCTAAAAATACTCGTATCCATGGTCCCCGTGCCTTGTTTACTTCTGCCTCTTCCACTCGGATATTCCATCCAACCTCCTTCTGACATTTGGACTTTGGGTCTTGCCTCTAGGTCACGTTGGGTCTCCTTGAGATTTCAACTCGACGAAGTTTCTAATTCGTAAACCAAAACAGACCTTGGCGAACCCTTGAAGGACTTTTCATGATCCTTCCCCCCTCCCCCACAAAAAAAACTCTCTCAACTACCGAAATTGTCAATTTCAATTTCGAAAAAACCCCCTTAAAAGCTCTCTCGCTTCCTGCTCTCATTCGGCGTTTCGATTCTGTCAGAATTTTCAAAGTTTTCATTATTTTGAAGAATCCTTCCTCCCAAATACTTTTTCAAATCAATTTCCTTTTTTCACGTTCATTTTTAACCGAGAAAAATATTTTTGATTTTTGTTTTCGTCTTGGCTCATTTTCTCTTAGCTCCTTCATCCGCTTACCATTTGATGCACCACCAAGACCCAGATACGTGAACGTTTTCCTATGATGGGCTCCGGTGCTCGAATCAAGGGCTAAAAATTTTCTCGCACCTACTATTTATAGGAAGATGCCCCAAATACGTGATATCTATAGACGCCACGTCCACATGCAGAAAAAAATTACACTATTCGTCTTTGCATCCGGCCATTTAGATTAATTTTATAAATTTCGAAATAATTCTTGCTGATCCTTGGGACAAACATCCAAAATCTACTGAGGATACAAAAAAAATTAAAAAAAAAAAGTAAAAATCCGTTTTGAGGAGTAAAAATTGAAAAAAGAAATTGCCTGCTACCAAAAATTCATTCTGCCGAGTTTTATCGACACAAAACACAGAAAATATGCTAATTACGATTAAACTTTGAGATTCCCCATACGCTGAGAGCGAATAATTATCGAGGGATGAGATTTCGAGTCTCAGGGAAGGTGGAGTGGGTCGGTAGCGCTAATAGTGCGGGCCAAGGGGCCTCGGCTATTCATAGCCGTACTAGAACTACATTCGGTGTGCTGCGACTTTGATCCAAAGCCTCATTTCGCTCGACGAACTCTAAGACGCGATGCACAAGCTCAACTTTAACGAGGAGCTAAACGGGAAGCCGCGCTTCCCGTTTTCACAGCTGACGAGCCAACGCATCTGAAAATCTACTAAAAAAAATTCGTTTATCCAAAAATAGTCGAATTTCGAGAAAGCAAAAAAAAATTCGACACTATTAAACAATTAAATGATTATTTTTGCATTTACATATTTACGAAACACCGAACAACAAGGCTCCAACGAAATGATCGATAAAAATAATGAACCCCAAACAATTTGCACCTCCATAAAGGAAACCACTTTCCCATGAGGATGTTTTGGCCACTGGCGAACTTTACCAAAAGAAACTGCATTGTATGTCACCACAAAGGGTTTTTTAAATATTTTTTATGAAGAAGATGCTCCGTGGACAAACGGGAGAAAATAAAAAGCATAAAATGACAAAGGAAGCCCTTTTCACATCTCTCGAAGTGGTCCGGGCAACCACAGTCTTCCAGCACTCGCAATAATAACAGTAATTCACTTTCCTGTCCTTCGACCTACTCCCCACATAAGCGTTTCCAGTTCCGGCTACCGGCTCTCCATTTCTCTCTCTCTCTTTCTCCTCTCCCTCGAACCGTCCCTCTCATTTTCCTTTCGTTCCTTTTCGTTCTCCTTCTTTGGTCCCCGATGACGAGCAGATCTTGTCCCGAGCAGCATGCGCCCGATCACGTGTAGGCAACGATATATACATGTCTCCATGTGTCTGTGTGTTTATATAGATATACACCATGGCATGGAATCTCGAAGTAGGTCACACGTTGCATAAAGAACTAGCATTTCTTCCGACTTTTTCTCACATTTTTTTCTTTCTGCCATGTGTATCGTCACGAGAAGTTTATTCAACAAATAAAACTCCAATAAAAACTGTCATTAATAACAACACGAAGTAAACGAGACATTTTCATACAAACTCGAAACAATTTTGGAACAAAAAAAAATAACAATCTTGATAAAAAATCATTAACTTTTTCTGAATTTCATAGATTTTTGGAAATTCAAATTACGTCATAATGTAAGAACAAATTAGACTTTCTTTTTAACGCCAAAACTTTGAAGGATTTTTGAAAAATAAAAATCGAATGTTTGTTAGTCGCTACGAACGAATTTCTGTGGCAAAGGATTTAGTGTTTTTTGTTGTTTTTTTTATTGTTTTGATAAAATTGGGTAATTTTGATTGTTCGATAGTGAAAACAAGTCCTAAATGTCTGGATATTTCCTGCTGATTCATACAAGGATCAGTCGTAAGTTTTCTCAGCGTTGGGATGCCCTTCAAGTATCCTTTTAATCAAGATTCACTCTCGTTGACTCATTTAGCTGTTGATTATGTTCGGAGGATTCATGGCTGCTCGGTAATAAAGATCGACGCGGTCTTGCACTCTTTCGTCTTTCGAGATCGTATGGTCAGTGGGAAAATTACCTCGAAAGTTGGATTTTGTTCTTATTTTGCGTTAAATGAGACACGAACCGCCTCGGCTCCGAGATAATTACATCCTGCTGTTACATTTCGTATTTGTGGCTATTGTAAACTTGTTTTTTTTTGTTTTCTTTTATTCACAACGTTGGAGAAATCGTTCCCGAGTCGTCCGGTCAAGCCGTCAAAAATGTATGCATCAATTTTCACACTGACCCCATGCACATTGACTTTTAATCCTCACGCAGCAATTGGCACTTTCGATCCCAATGATTTTTCCTCAACTACGAGTGTTTTTCTTCGCATAAACATTTTTCGTCCATATTTTTTCAACGACTTCCTTGTCGGCCCTAAAAATAACTCACGCTGCAGCATCCAAAGCTCGAATTGCATTATAGCAGCTCGAGCTATAGCGCAGAAGCTTTTGTTGCCAACGGTTTTTCTTTAATCCGCAATTTATTTTCGAATTTTCCTCCCACAGTCTCGATTCAGAGAGATTTTTTTTGTTTTACATTTCCGAATTGTTTTTCTTGTTTTCTCCATCCCGATTCGTCGCATTTTAAGGGATCGGACTTTAAAGTCAGATCCTCAACTTCTCTCTAACAAAAATCGAAGAATTTTTTTGTGGTTTATCTCGAGGAAACGATTTTGCACTTTTTTTATTTTTACGATGCGTTAAGAAATTTTGAAAAAATTGAAATTTCATCATCAAATTTGATAAAATTGAAATGATTCCGGTAACTTTTTCATGTCGCATCTGCGACCAAGTTACTTGGCGGATTGGAACGAAAGTGTCTCGCAGCTCGCAAGTAGTATTTATCGGTTTGGGGAAACGAGAGCAATTCTTCGAAGAATCGATCCGAATGAATGAAATAAATTAAATAATTTTCTTGTTGACAACAGGAAGTGACGGTTTCTCAGAGATTTTTGAATTATTATTGAAGCAGTTACGAAGAGCCGAGGAACAAGATAAAAAAAAATATCAGAAAAAAGCGATTTTGCCGATTCATCTCGACCTTTGGCCGCCACTGCGTAATGCCGAATTAATAGCAGCCGGTGTATCGGTTACCGGTGACGTCAGGAATAATAAAACTCGAAAAACCGCTATGGGAGCGTATGGAGGAATAAAAAGAATTTGTCAAAGCGTTTGAGTCGAATAGCGCGAGTTCGGTGATGGTTTTTTCGATGGGATCCGCATGGTCGCGATCGGTACAAGAGTCAAGACGTAATATAAGAAGCAACAGGCGCAAAATGGTGTGCGACTCGGTGGTGGGACCGAGCAAAGTGGTAACGGCGTCAGGCCATGCCTGACCAACGTGCCACTTTCACTACTTCATATTTGGGTCGTCGCATCCAGCCATATACTTGGCTGCCTCGGCTCTTCAGGATTCCCTTTTATTTTTTATTCATTTTTCCTCCAACGCGAAGCTCGATCGAGTCTTGTTCCTGCGCAGTGATTCAAATCGAGAATTCTGCCGTGTACGGTAAGAAAAGAAAGTAAAAGTGTTATTGTTGTTCCATTAATTCTTCGGGCTCGAGTTTCGGGACGTGAGATCGTGAGTGGGAGGGAAAAATGTTTGTGATTCACACCCCCGCGAGCCCTTTAGGCGCAGGGCGCGTCTGGAAGCAAAAAAATACTGACGAAATTGAATTTTTCGGCGACGCAAATCGCTGGCAATGCAGTCACCGCGACGCAGTCAGCATAAGACAGAGAGCCAACGAAAAAAAACGTTCCCATCTCTTAATTTTACTTGGAGAGTGAGAAAGCGAGAAGCAGCAAGATAGAATGAAACACACACCGTAACTCGCACCGTTGGCCATTCCTCCTCTCAGTGTGTTAGTAGCGTAGATTGTGGTTCTCCCATTTACCCAGTTCTGCCCTCGCGCGCGAGCGCTCGTTCACGTTGCGAGCTAGCTGGCGCGCGCACTTCGGGCACTCTGTTATGTAACCAAGTGAAAGTGGCACACAGCGCGGCCGGCGAACGCACACCAACCTATCGGGCCAACTCTTTGCTCTACGTACTGCCAACCACCATCCTCAAGCACCAGAGACTCCAAGTCGACAACTTTGAGCGAGCCCACTCTGCTGTGGACTCTGTACAAAAACGGAGCAGTATGTTTATACTTTAGAGAAGATTCCCATTTTCCCAGAAACATTAAATCAGCCGGTTAGCAATTTTTATATTCACCCGAGAGACCCTCGAACGTTGGCAACTAAAAATCGGATCAGCATCTTTCATTCCTGGTGAATAAAGCGCTCCCTGGTGAGAAAAAACCGAAAATCGTCATTTTTTACTTCAGGAGCAGTTGGTCCATTCAATTTCGAAGCGAAAAGTTCTTGGCCATTTTTCTCTCCGACGCACCGTTTATGAGATATCGTAGAAGATTCGATAGCCAATCAACTGCGGCCCACGTGGTTCCCCCACTCTCTCTCCCAGCGTGCCCATTGGCTGCGAGCGATTTCTCTCGATATTTCCAGAACCATGCATCGGAATAAAAAATGCCAAAGGACTTTTTTTATCAGATTTTGGCGACGATTCAGCTACATCGATCGTCCGACCAGAATACGACAATTCCAGTCGATTTTTTTGCCTTTTTCGTGGATTCTCTGGAACTTTTTCAATCCAATCGGACCAACGGCTCGACAACTGGACGATTTTCTTAGTGGAGTTAATAACGATATTCTCAGGTGTTAAAAAAGTCGAAATCCTTACATGTTGGTCGAACCCACACGCACTTTATGGCTACCCAACCCTCCCTGTTGCGGTTTAATCGAGTGCTTGACTTCCAGTGTAAACACACTACTGCGGATGGCGTAATAAGTTTCTAAGTCGTCAACATTACCTACCATCATGCTCGGCGCACGTCGCGGTCGAGCTTGATCGGTTATCGAGGTAGATGCTGGCTGCTACTGTTCAGGATACTTTCATGAGAGCAAAGGAATTCGCTGGTTTGTCGCGCTCGTAAGACCGTTCGGTGAATAAAAAAGGTAAAAGGAGATTGCTTGATTAGATATGCCACGAAGCCTATGCCACGTTTTTCACTGGCATTACGACCAACCAATTTTCTTTTCAATTAAACTGCTATTTCGATCTTTCGGTCCAAAAATTCCACGATTTTCAAAACTTGAGCTCCAAAAAACTTTTTTTATCGCCTCCAACGAAACTTTTTTACAGTTTTCCATAGTTTTTATAGTGTATCCCCTGTGAACATTCAATTTTGAAAAAACGTCGATTCTTTGGAACAAAAATTGACAGCAAGCCTTTCAAACGGTTTTGATCGAGTCTGAACGAACTTTGAAGCATTTTCCGTAGAAATTGATCGACGTACTCCATAAAAATGATTAGCCGAAAAATCTAAATAGACGAAATTCGGCCAATAACGAAAGGAATTAAAAAAAAAAAATGAAGAGTTCGTGCTCTTGGAAAATCGACGTGAATTCTGTTAAAAAAAAGGATATTTCTTGGTCCTTAATTGAAAAAATGAATTCTCGTCTATCGGAATAAAATATTTAGGAACTTTCGAGTGGAAACTTTCGGGTTATGGCGAGTTTGAATAGTGAATAATGAAACGATGAATAAATCCGGCAAAAATCATGATTTATACATAAAATTCGTATTTTTTTATCTTTTCTGTTACGGAACAACGTGACCGGCTAGAACCTGACCGCACTACTTTCATACTAGACCCATATATTTTGTTACACCTTGTGGCAAGTGGTGAGTCACACTAGACAGAAAAGAAAGCAGGATTAGAACAAAAACAACATAAAAAATATATTAAGCCGTCTAATGCCTCGAGTTTCGCGCCGATTGTCAGCCCCCGAATAATTATCTGGTCTGTTTCATTTATCGTCCACATTTATAATTCTACCTCAAAAAAAAAAAACTGAGTTTTGGTTCAGCTCGCCCGCCGACAATGCTTGAAACAACCTTTTCTTTTTTTAAAATGAAATTCCGATCCATTTTTGTTATTTTTTTTTTACCAATATTAAGAAAATCGGTCTGGAAAGAAAAAACGAAAATGAATTTTATATGAAAATTGCATTTTTTCCGAAAACGAGTTATTAAAAATTGGATTTTTAGATAAATGTCTCTGGAGTTTTTGTTTTCCTTTATTAAAATGATGCAATTTTGGAAAAAAATTGCAAAATCCTCGATCCTCGGCGAACAAAATTTCCCATTTATCTCGCACCATGTTTTTGCAACTCATCCATATCCTTAAAAACTATGTGACTGTAATGTTTATCGATTTTCCGCCAGAGTTCAATGCTCGTCGTACGATAATGAGGATTCACATTAAAATCGTATTAAGCCATTTCGTTGAAAATTTTCGTAGCAAGAAAAACAAGTTTACACTGGATGACACTGGTTATCGTGAAATTTGAGTTCATATCGAATTCCCAATATTAATGAGCTTTTTCAAGGCTTGACGCATCGACCGCGACTAATTGAGAAAGAAAATAATGAGGAATGACTAAAAAATAATTGTCATTTCCGAGCTGAACTGGTCAACGATAAAACGGAAAAGTTGGAAACCTCCAAACAGTAGCGAAGAAAAAAAAATTTAACGTACCACGACAAAAAAAAACGCGAAGAAAACTCAAAAAAAAAAAAAAAAATCCTCAATCAGATTTTTTTATTTTCCTCCGGACCCAAAATGGATTTTTTCAATCTGGACCAATTGACAACAAGCTGCTTAATTAAATTTGACGTTTCCATCGATTTATCGAAAAATAAATGAAAATTTGACCCCGAAATCGGATCGTCTTCCACGACAAATGGAGAAAACATAAAAAATGAAGGCTCAATTGACATTTTCGAGCGAGGGTGTCGATAGCCGAGTCGAAAAGCGTCGCCACGTGTGCGATCGACGTAACTTAATTACGATCGAGAGCGTGCGACACGTCTCATCACTTTCGCTGGGTGCGACGTCAGCATTGGATTGCTTCTGCACGAATTTCCAGTTAAATTCTTGGTGGCTAAGTGTGTCAGTGGGTCCATCGAATGCGAATAATAAATAACGAGGATCCACCAACGGGAGGGGAAAGGGACGATGAGCTCGTGAAAGATAAACACCTACGAGCAATTTTTCAGGCGATTGTGTAATCGTGACGTTCGTAAAAAAAAAAAAAAAAAAACAAAAAAAAAATACTTCCGAATTTGGTTTAAATTTACGAGCAACGTTCATGGCGTTACGCACGAGCTATGGGTATCGCACGAATTTCTAACTCGTAGATTACATGCGTGTGTGTGGGCCCGAAAATTTTTGACGTCCGTGTGTGTGCGTGAGCGATAGAGAAAATATTTTCGTCAACGTGTCACACGTTCCGGAGACAATCGCGGGAGTGGGAGTCCAAAACACGCTGGAATTAAGTGGGTCAACGTAGTACAACTGCTGGGCTCTCTGCCTGTATCGAATTCTTCGAGGGCCAGAACATTTGGGCATCTAAAGACGAAATTCTGACGAGTCATCGTATTTGGGCGATTGCTCATTTTTTTTTTTCACTGACGCGAAAACGATTGGCTCTCAAATTTACAGTTTTTCACCATCAGCACCGGTTTCCGGAGGGCTGGACGATCGATTTTGCATTCAGAAGAGAATAAAAATGAGCGAACCTAAAAAAAAAAACTAAACGATACAAAGTCTCATTAGCCGGAGCGTTAATTACTTTTTTGTCTAATTTTTCTTCCAACTGCCGAGAGCCCGAAATAAAAATGGCCCCAATCAACTCGTTCGAGTCTATTTTTCCAACGAAACGTACAACACGTGCACACTTGAGAGATTTTAAATGGACGTGTCCGTTTTGGTCATTAAAACGTCTTGATAATGGGGATTCGAGGCTTGAAAATCTATCCAGGAAGAGAAACGAAGGGGGGAATGGGCTAAGGCCAATTTTTCGGAAAGGCACATCACGCTCCGCCGCGAGAAATTCATGCGTCCGCCGTGCTTACCCGCACACGTTTGGTGGCCACTAAACGAGGGAGAAAGTTGGCCATGTCTCGTACACTTTTGTACCTCCTGACTTACCTGCTCGCGGTGCGTCTCTCCCAAGCACATCGACCATTTGGCTACACGCTCATACCTTCACCGCACCATTCGATATACCAGAGAGCTCGCGTACATCCAAGAGCCAACTCTTCCAAGCATTAAGCACTCGTGTCGAGGTCGTTTCAGCGACGCGTACGCGTGCTTTTCCCTTTCAGATCCAACAAACGCCATGCAGCAACGCTGCTTCACTATTTCTAACGCTAAACCGACTCACCGCCGAGAGAGAGTGACAAGTATCGAACAGTTGGCATGGACGACACGATTCAATTCTGCCCCATGCCCCGAGATTGCCAAGTATTATCGCGAACAGCCGCTTAACGGAGCGATTCACGTTTAAGGGAGAATCCTCGTGCAAAGCCCTTAACGTGGGCCAGTAACCGTATTCGCGAAACAATCAAATTCTCTCCTCTCTCTTATTAATCAATCCAAGAAATTTGACTGCCGAACGTAAATCGTTGCCATGTTTTTGTAAAATATTCATTTAAATTTACAAATTTTCGTTTTTTTTAAATTTGGACTCTTTTTTGGCCTCAAATAACTCCAGCATTCCGATCTTTATGGCTTCGAGGAGAGATCGTTACGAGGATTACCGTAAATACTCGATAATTATATACGAACGTATTATTAACCGATAAGTAAATCGGAGGATCAATATTCACTGAGGAATTATGTGGCTTAGTCATGAGTACGAACGTCGTCACGTAATTAAAATTGTCAGGTCATAAAACGTTTTTTTCATATTCAAAATTGAGCCAAAAGTTGGTTTTACACGTGGAATTAATTTAAGTCGGATCGGATTTGGATCGTAGGGAACGAAAAGCTGAATGAGAAAATGGAAAAGGCTTGGGGAGAGGAAAAAAATGGGGGGCGGGGGGATATCGTTGATTCCGTAATTGATCTAATCCGAGGTACAGCGAGAAACAGAGAGGAAGGAAAGAGGCGTCACGGTTTGGCTGGACAGAGTAGAGGAAACCGGTTACGAGCGAAATGTTGATGTTTTGTTGATTTTTTTTTCCTTTTCTTATTTTATATCTGATATTTTATTCGGTGGGCTCGGGAGCCGGAGAAAACCGCGCGGTCGCGTTCGCGAGTCTCGCACGGTGCTCGCGGGAACGTGAAACGGCGTTCGCGCGCGAGAGAGGGCGAGCGAGACGCTAAGAAAGACAAAGATGATGGGACGGGGGCGAGATCGTTTCACTCTCGCGCCAGAGAGCCCGCATCCGTCCGTGCGATGCGGTTAGTAGGTTAGCCACTTTTCCTTTTGCTCGAACGATGTTATCCAACCTCTGCGTTGGATACTCCGGTGTGCCGTCGTAACAGCAAGCAAAATGGAGTTGGTGAGCGTGAACACGCTCTCGGTAGCGATCCCGAACGTCGTGAGAGTTGTGTCACACTGACAGTAATGCTTCCTCGTGACTATACACCGACGCGGTAGAAAAATAAAACGCTTATGCGCTCTCTCGCTCTTTTTCCCTCGACGTTTTCCTCTCTTTCTGCCTCTCCTTTCCATCCAACTCTCTCGCCCTCTCTAACAACTCTCCTCGATCAGAGGAGAAAATAAACCACTAAAGGCGTAATAACGGAATACCTGACCCTGGCAATCGTTCTCGCGACCGGCCGGCAAAACCGTGTTATGTGGCGCAACAGATCGAGAACTTCGCATGTAAGCGCATTTTAGCGCATAATCAATACGCGATATATCGATCAATGCAATTCCTTACCGATTCGTTTGATTCTTTCGCGATACTAAGATTGTGGGTCTCCCGGACCCAGGGAGCATGGACAAGACGTTTTGCTGGGTTGGGGATCGTAGTTCGGGTCAAAATGACCCAGTATCGGGGCTTGGCACCATTTTTTCGTAATTTCAGATTTGCAAGAAAAAAAGGGCGAATAAAAAGTTTTTATTTTGAAAGTCGAGATGTCGGAGCATTAGAATGTGAAATGGGCCTTTCAAGGCTGCATGTGGGCTGCATGGACGATTGTGCGTGAGGTTCGCTTCAAACAAATCAGAATCGTACCTTCACCGAGCACTGGCTTGGCGAAGACAGACTCGGATTTTGCACCAAAGCTGAAACTTTTCATTTCCTTTCCTCTGCAAAAACTGAGTCAAAATAAAAAAACGATAAAGCGCAAGTTTCTGCTTCTCCGTTCGCTCGATTTTCCCCTCAACTGCGTCGCACGCACGCGAACCAAAAGACAAAAAAAAACAGACACGACTTACGATTGTGTCCCTTTCTTGGCGACGAAACATTCTGACGTTTCTTTGTCGCGTTCGTGGGTTTGGAAAACTCGAAGGACCGGAAGGCATGAGCTCTGGGTTGGGCCATCGCTTTCCAAATACTTTCTAGGTTCGGGCTCCACATCAATGAGGACTCGAACACGAAAAGAATAAACGAATCGAGTTCCCCGTGCCAATCGAGTCCCCAGCCCTTTCCATGCGATCAACAAATTCCCAAAAATGTTTATTCGCCACATTCTCCCCCTTGAAAACGTCCTTCAATCCAGAAAAACTAAAATTTGCCACTGAATCAGAATTTCAATCTCGCGCAACGGGTCATTTTGACCCAGTCTGCTAATTGACCAGATCCAGTCAGCAAAAATGACAAAAAGTTAACGAAATTCCAGATTGAAAATCAACCGAGTACGAATTCCGGTTCCAAAGTCTATTAGGGAGGAAAAAAAACGACAGAAATGGCACAACTTTTGCAGTCACAGTGAAAAATTGCTACTGGACAAAATGCACGCTTCTGCGAACACGTGAATTATTATTTCTTACCAAGTAATTTTTGCCAACGAACAGCTTGAGCAAATGCGGGGCAGTCAAATAGTAGAAATAATAATATACTATAATCATGAGCACGCGATTATTGGCGAGATGGTTTGGGTCTATAGTGCAGTTCGATCGAGTGCACTGCTCTATCGTAATAAGCAATTTTTCTACACAGGTGCAGAAAATATCGGTAGCGATGGAGCGTATGCAGAATCAGAATAAAAAAATCAATGGTAGACGTTCGTAATTCTCGTGGCTGAGACGTAGATTGGCAATAAGGGTAATTGGAGAATTTCCCAACGTGTGCAACTCGACCAGACACACGCGGTGATCGCTCTCGGCAAAGGCGCGAACTCATGCATTGGCTATGCACACGGTCCAAGATGAATTATGCCTTTGACACGAAGCTGTGGCGCTTCCAAGTCATTTCTCTTTTGTCCTATCCTCGTGTATGCATTTTTTTTTCTCGTTTTTATTGTACAATTTTATTTTTGCTGTGTGAATTCTACAGCAACGTGTTCGGACGTCGATTCGATCGACGCAGTATGCATGCACGATGAGTAATTGGAAATTGAAGTGCGTCCCTAATCGAACTCTACGGTTATTAATCGCCGAGATACGCACCAACGCACAGAAGTTATTTCTCATTTTTTTCTTTTTCGGAAAGCTCCATGAGTTCTTGAGAAATTTTGATCGCAGATTCTAAATGTTTATATAAAAAATTAAAGCAGAAATGCGGAGAGAAATTTTAGTCCGGCAAAGAATTTTTTCGAGGCGTTTTCTTTGATGAATTTGCACTGCGTGAATGGAGAAGCCAAAAAAAGTTTAATTGTCGTCACAGTTTTTCAGATTCGCTAAAACGGACTGTGATTGAATAATTTAAGTGAAACGTTAACGGAATTATATAATCGGCCTAGATCCCAAGTCACGGAGCGTCACGGGTTGTGGCCGGCGAGCCAGCCATCCATTCAGAGGACCGGTGTGACCGAGCATGGGACTTTTGTGTGCCAAAACCTTATGCGGTAAAAGTGCTGCTTCCGCGAGAAAAATACAAATGGACCCAAAAGTTGCGGGGTAACGTTAGATGACGAGATTCTGAAGAGAAAAGTCCTTTAGAATTTTCTTCCAGGATGTCCCGTTGGCGAGATACGATCGAATGAGTTCTGCGGCCAATCCGGAGCGCGTATAGGGACGAAGTAGGCGGGGCGCGCTCCGCTCACGCCCAGTTCGATCGACGCATCCCATTGGCTTCCATTAAACCGTAAATATCTCTTCACTGGTACATCTCAGAGAAAAATGCTATGGGACTTTTCTCATCAAAATTTGACACTTGATCGATCGCACAAGCCCTGAAGCCAATTTTTGTAACACTCTGTATTTAGCAGCAACAAAAACCGAGCGGGACACAGTTCGCTTCGCTCCACTCGTTTAGCCGCGCTCCGAATGACACGTGCTTGAATTTGCCATAGTATATTCGGTCTACCTTCCCACCTGGAACAAAACTCGGCTTTTCACTGAACGAAATAGAGTGTCGAAATAAAATGTGCTAATGCAAACGCCATTCGATGCTTATCCGACTATTTCTTATCCGGTACGGAGCCAAATTTAGATCCAGAAAAAAACATTGTCCCACAGAATTCGTCCATCTAATTCGAACTGCCAGTGAATGGCAAGAGCTTCAAAATCAATCTCACAGTCTGCACGTTCAAGAAAATACATTTCCTGGTACATTTTTTAAAACCAGCTCATCAGGAAGGATATGACCAACCGATGGCAACGAATTCTTAAGCGATTGCACTTAGCGAGTTCCTCATGATGGCCAAGTGACTCAATCTTTCCTGCGGTTTCCAACGATACGGAATATCTTTGTGGTCGTTTGTTCTCAAGTTCGAAGATCTCGAATAGCGGATGTGACGAGAGTCTGTTGAGAACTAGAAAAATTATCATTATTCGCTTCCCAAAGATTTACTCCTGAGACGAAATTAGATGATGAGACACATGGAAACATATTCATGCACAGTATATTCCGTAGCCAAAGACATTATTCATTTTGTGCTCTGATTTTTTACTTCACGCGAGTTATCGCGATTCTTTCTTTCCGGTCTTAGTTTACGTCGATTGCATAATAGGTTGCCGATGAGTACGACGTTAGGAGCAAAGGTTTCGTCGGTGCCACTGTTTCTTAACGCGTGCATGCGTCGCTCTCGCGGCGTTTGAAAGTAAGTGCCCCATCAAGACAATGCCTCGTGCAAATAGGGCAGAGTAATTAAGCCGTTATATAACCAGACCCGGCACTAGCTTCACCACCGATTGTGGTTGTAACTATGACGGTAAAGGCACAGCAGTTAAAATCAATGGATTCCATGAACCAAAGTGTCTCAAAGTAGTGGATTCACGCTTTGATATACCCAAACGTTTCCAAAGGCACTTTTAGAATTGCGGGATGAATAGATCGTGAAATTCTGAAGAGAAAAGTCCTTTGACGTTTTGCGCTCCGATGTTCCGTTCGTGAGATATTGGGCATCATAGGCAATAGCCAATCCGACGCGCCCCTGAGAAAAAGTGGGAGGAGCAAGCGCACTAGTATAAAACGATCGATATCTCGAGAACAGTAGATCGTAGAAAAAAACTGCTAAGGACTTTTCTCCTTAGAATTTCGTGATCTCGTGATTCCTCATCATTACTCACGGATTATGAAAAATCCGGTAGATTTCCGATAGGAGAATCAGCTCGGAAGGTTGTGGACCCGCATAGAGTTGATCGCCATATCATAGGCTGAATTCTACATGCAGGCTCGGTCATAACGAGGATACAATTCACAAAATACAGATGAAAAATACGACGCCAACAAATATTATATAATCGCACATAAATTCTTAATTGTAAACGAATTCACGTAATTACTTGCGCTTTTGTGAATTACCGCCGGCGAAAAGAATGCCAGCCGCAGATTATAAATCAAAGTTGCCCGAGATAATTACCGATAATCAGTGCAAGTTCTCAGAAAGGTGGTTTTTTTCTTTCAATCATTCTTCTACTTGGGCAAGTGTTTTCAGAGCAACTTTTATTGTCAATTTAGTTCTAACGATTTTTCATCTGTGTATATTACGTGCATGCTTCATACTCTCGAAGCGTAATTGGACACTAAAAATAGGATGAAAAAATAAGAATAATATTTCCAAGTCTTGTCATTTTATTTATTAACTAAAACGTTTGTAACAATTTGTTTAAAAAATTAAAAACATGGAATGTCAACAAACAAGATGCTAAAAAAGAATTAGTCACAGTCTCAATCACGTTTTCTCGAACGTATAGTTCGAAAAAGCCGACACGTGAAATCTAGTGAAGCTAATTGAAGATTGATCGGAACCATGCATTCGAAGCGTGGCAGTAGGTTAGGTAAGGTGGAGCCGAAAGTACTGTCTAACGCTTTGAAATTTTTGGAACGTGTCTGAGCGATGGTAATTCGTAAGCGATTTCACTTTCCTCCGGGCCGCATTTTACGTTTTGCTCTTTGAGCTCAAACGATTGTATCCTTGTATAGCATTCCCCGCTTCCGCTAGGAACCACGCTCACTTTCTTATGACAACTCGAGAGTCGAATTTCGGGTATTTAACTATGTAACGCCGTTAAATTTCACTCGACTAAAAATGTACGTGGTTATCTGTCTTTGTTGTCGAAAAGAAAGACACACAACGTACGGGGTGTTCAAAAAGTCACACTGAAATTACCGGCAATGTATTCACGGTAAAATTCTAAAGAGAAAAGTCCCCACACACTTTTCTGTCCGATGAACCGGCTACGAGTAATCGATGAATTACATTCACAGCCAATCCAGTGCGTAGCAGGAAGTAGCGTCCTTTTAGGCGCGTCTGATTGGTCGAAACTGCACAATCGATATCTCGTAAACGATTAATCGGACGGAAAAATGGTTGAGGACTTTTCTTCCCAGAATTTCATCATCTATCCGTTCCAAAAACTTGCCACGACATTCAGGACACGTTGTACATCATTACAACTCATTAACTTATGACTGACACGACTTTACCGCTAATCTTTGATCTGGTATTTATTTTCACACTTTCGAGCAAGCCTCCAAAATTCGTAACGATTACATCGCAATTGTGAAATTTTACCAGAATATAAAGATCTTAATTGAAATGCAAAAAAAAATTAGAAATATCTCTTCATTTTCGACGAGAACAAGTCTCGTTTTTCTTTTCTTCTTGACATATCATTTCCTGCGAACTCATTGAACTACAGGACACGGTGCCTGGGTCAACTGGACCCATCAGTGTACTTTCAATTTAATTTCATAAAAAAAAATATTTTTGCATCCCGTTGGGAATTAATTAACTAATTGAAATAAACTCTTTCGAATTTAACTAAAATCTAGTTAAATGTCATCGTGTATAGCTCAATTTTTACAAGATTTCCTTTTTTTGTAAAATGATTTTTTAAATATTTAAATAATTGTGAAAAAATTGAGTGTCGATGAAATAATGAACTGTGTCAGTGGAACTCGATTCGTACTGCGCTTCTACTTGGTGCCACACTGACACGCATAACAGTAATAATGTATAATGTAATAATAAATATGTACATATCGAGAATAAGTCTGTCTCGGTTCACGCGCAGATTCACTTTCAACGTGGTTCAACCGGCACCGCAGCCTCGGCAAGTGGTTACGGAGGACTTTGATCAGCCAAGCGCAAAAAGGAAGACTCGCTGATTCACGACGAATACTTTTTATTTAATTTCGTACTAATTTTGATATGATATTTTATAAATTGATCAAAATTGCTTCTTGGCTGACTGCTCAAATGTTTTTTCCAACAAATTCGTGTCATGGTGTCCATTAATTTTAACTTTTAATTCCTGTCATTTTTCCATTTTTTTATTCACTGTCAAATCGTTTTTCTAACGTTCGTAATAACTTTTGAAAAACTAACGTTATTAATGATATTTTCGGTTCTTGTTGATCTCTAATGTTCGTCCGCATATCCAAGGGCCAATTTTTACCGGAATAGTCCAACTAATCATAATACTCTGCCCAAAGGCTATTTGAAAATAAACGATCGTCTAAAGTCGAATAGGATTGCGGACGTGTGGATCCGAGGACCTCGGACCTCCCGGGCCTCTTTCAAAAATGAAAGTTTCATCGGTCTTCGCGTATTCCAGCCTCGTGCACGGCTCTCCGAACCACAAGTTTCACCCAACATATCGCCCAGGCATTCCTATCTCTCTTGCTACGTGCAGTTCCATACGCACTCGTTTTTCTTCGTTATAAATCATTTTCGACTATCCAATCATTTCGTGCATTACACTCGGCACAATTGTAAAGAAAAAAGTTCGAAATTTCCTCAAAGTTTCCTTTTTTTCGTCGAACATGAAGGATTTACGTTTTACAAGGGAAAAAGTTACAAAAATACGAAACGTTTTAGTTCGCAATCTATGGAATTAAAAAAAAAATCATTCGTTTCATTTTTCGATGAAAAAAATCAGGAGCAACAAATTGTAATTTATTCACAACGTTTTTTAATCGAAACTGCAACACGCTTAACACGTTTGTGGGCGTCGAGCATTCAACAATAACACACGATACGATTTATACTGTAAAAGAGCAAAAGGGACACATGAATATTGCTCGATCCCAGGCAGCGACAGATTTACGACTTTTATACTGCTGGCTAGAACCTTTTTTCACTTTTTTTTTTCTCTCGTTCGGCTCAACATTCTCTCTATCTCTCTCCAACTTATTTCCAGTGCAGTCTACCGTGTCAATTCCATGTTATTCATAGATACGTCACCGTACCAATGACTATTGCCTCGTGCAGCCATTTTTAAGGATGTTTTCTAAATAAATCATAGAAAAAAGTGACACTAGACATTTTTTTTCAAAAAAATTCCATCAGTTGTCGAGATTTAAAAAAATGAACAGAAATCCCAATAAATTTTGAATTTTCCGATCGAAAAAAATTGCAAGGATACAATAAAAATCACAATTCAATGAAAATCATCAACTTTTTCGTTGATTTTCGAAAATCCTAGAACCGACAATAAATTTTGGAAATTGGAAGCACAAAAATGTCTGTTCTCAACTATTCGTTTTGTAGTTTTTTTTGTGCGACCAAAAATGAAGAAAAAGTTTGCAAATTGTTGAACAATAATATAATGAAAATGGTAAAGTTTATAATTAATAAGAAGAAGCTTAAGAAATGTTTTTTTTTTTTTTTTTTACTAGCCAGCCCAGTGACGGCTGTTACTACTGAAGTCCACACACTCGCGTGTGAGCTGCGCTATGATGCTGCTCTCGTATTTCGTGTATGTGCGTATTTGTACGTATAAATATTGGTGTGCGTGGTTGAGCGTCGAAAAAGTGAAACTCGGCTCGCTGCGCGTGTAACCTAGAAATGAAAAAGGGGTTCTCAATTTTCGAATCCAGGCAACGCGATTCAGCGAGAGTTTAAGTACTAGTAACAGTGCCAACGTAATAATCCATTATATAGGTAATTCCAGCAGTGTCTGACAAAAAATGCAGCCTTTCAGTCCAGCCAAACTTTCCATGTTTTTTATTGAATTTTTTTTCAATCATCAAACAGATTTATGCGATCCAATTCAAAAATGTTATCAACGTTTCGGGTCATGGTAATTTTTAATGATATTTTTAACGCCCCATAGATAATTGAGTCTCAATTTTTTTTTGCGTCAAGTCTTACAAAAAAATGTTCAAATTTCGATCGAAAGGATGGAAAAATTAAAAAATCAGCGTCTGTTAACGATATTTCTGTAAAAAATCGCGACAAATTGAGCCATAAAATTGTTAATCAAGCTTAATGACTTTGAGTTGCTTGGAGAGATAATAAAAACAACGAAAAAGTATTTATATGTGATCGAGGGACCCAGCGAGGGGCAGCCACGGGTCGCGTTGGTGTGGAACGCCTTCTATGCATGATCACGTTGTGGAAAGACAGTGGAGAGTGAACACGTTCTTTGAGGCGTAATACCGATGCCTTAACGTTGTTGTTTATGTTTTTTTTCCTGGCAAAAGCGCACGCAGCTCGTAGCTCGTAATATCGAAAGAAAGGAGATGCTCGTAACGATTAGACTATTTATCGCAAGCAATCGGTGGCCAAAGTTATTGCTAACAAGAGGATGAGATCGTGTAGTTTATCGCAGTATCTGTTTACAAGTAAAGGTTATGCAATCCGTTGCAGCAGCCGCATTGAAATTGTGAGGAATCGATCGGAGATGAAATTCCGAAGAGAAAAGTCCCCAGACTTTTTTTTCTAACGTGCATAGACTCTGAGATATTCGGAAATTCGTACGGACCAATCCGGAGCGTTATTGATAGTGCGCTGCCTGCACCGGATTGGCCGGCACTGATTCCATCGATATCTCAGTAACCGTGCATCCTAGAGAAAAATGCCTAAGAACTTTTCGTTCCAGAATTCATCGACCAATCCACTCACCAACTCTCGAGCATTATTTCCGAGACACTCTGTATGCAGCAACAGAAGCATTCAGCGTTCGTGAAGGATAACAAATCCTATGAATCTTCGTACATTCTTCCTCGAGTATAAATCTTCTCGCACAGAACCAAAGCATCGATTTTTTCCTTCGTACATGGGAATCTACTGTTCAGCATTACGCAAACTCTGGTCAACAAGACAACAACTTTCTAACATTTCTAACAATAAATCGACCCACAAAATTGAGCAAAATCAAACCCTTCACAAATCTCCTCCCTTGCAAAGCTCTCGTGAGCCTGAAGCCACGTGGCTTGATCCCTCGTTATCTAAAAATCTCCAAAAAATCAACACGTTCTTGTCAATTAAGCCAAAAATATTAATCACTCGTAAAACTTGCTCCAGAAGCTGGAAAATGGAGGATAAAATGAAACAGAACGAAAATAAATGTCGGTTGAGAACTACGGTCCAGGTGAGTTGGGTTTAGCTAAGCGTGTAGGCAGCCACGAGGGACATTGCTGTTACGACTAATCTATACACGTGTGCGTATTGTGTCATGTGTATTCGTGCGTGTCTGTGTTGATAAGTACGCCAAGTCATAGCATATCTGGAGATAGAGGTACTTATACATTAGTGAAAGTACGAACACGCGGTGGTTGAGTTGATCGTCGAACCAGGCCGTACAGCGTCCACCAACTGATGGTGCGTTGTACTTGTTAGTAAACTACATACGTACAGAGAGCTCCAGGCAACTGCAGCGCCAAGGATCAAGGCCGACAGCTACTCTCGAGTCTCCATGTGTAGGAGCCCATGGAATAAACATATAGAACAATCTATGGGGTTTGCGTGGATGCAACGTCAATTAAGTTTGCATCATCGTTTGTGGTTTTTTAAACTTTAGGACGTGCTGAAAATCGTGCTCAACGATGCTCGCACTCGTCGGACTTCCGGACACCCGGTATATGACGAAAAAGGCACAAATTTTCACACGAACCTCGTCCAAACTTCAGCTCAACTCAAAAAATCCATCTTTTCGTTGGCGACCCAACCTTCCTGCAGGAAATGACACGCTGGAATAGTCTCAAATGCAACGTCCCGTTACTCCACCGTTTTAAATCTCTCCTCTTCTTCCTTCGTGCCCTTTTTCACCCATTCGGAGTTTTTTTTTTACTCCGTTCCTATACCTGCAACTCGTCTCGTGCTCCCGCTACGTTAAGCTCTGGTCGATGCACTCGTACCTGTTCGTTGCCTTGAGGCAACGGTAAATTTGAGCCTGGTGTGTGCACCACATACGAAAGTCTCTCTACGTCCGACCTTTTTGGTCTTTTACCTTGAAATTTTCAGGCTATTTCGATTTTACCTGAAGCCAAAAGTTCCGGGACGAAAATTTGTTCGCCGAATCGAGGAAAATCTTATTAAAATTCGTTCTTTTTATTAATTAATCTGTAAAATGTATGAATTTCTCCGAGTGCAATAAATTCGTGCAACAATCCTGGCGCCTGATGATTTTTAAATCCTGAACAATCTACAAGATCGTAGCAAGAATGATTTATCATCGATCGCCTACGGTTGATGAGGAGGCCCAGTCAAACGTTCACACACTCACAATCTTTTATGCACAAGGACTTTTCCCATTTTTTTTCTACTCCCAAGAAACTTTTCCTTGCTCATTCATCCTGTCGCGATTTTTTCACCGCGCCCTCTTTTCCTACGCTCTTTTTCCTTTTCGCATAAACGCTCCATCACCGCACACACAATTATTTCATACGTCACCGCCGCGTGACACTCTTGCACTCATCTCACAGTTGCTTTCTTGCCGCAGCTCCCACTTTATTCGCGCCGAGGTTTATTAGTCGCGAACGCGGGAAAAGGAATTTTTTTTTTTTTTTCAAATATTCCGATACGCCTGCGCGTGTAATTGTTCTTGGGATTAAAAATTTTTGCATATTTCTCAAATCGATTATCCAAATTTCTCGATACTCGACACGTGTCTATCAACCGCAGCCTCAACATTTAATCGAAAGTTGTCACGTACTCGCGTACGTACATAAACGGGTCATATCAGACGACGCACCGACGTAATATCTCGCGTCATATGGAACGCGTAACCGTAAACACGAGCATGTGCAATGATAGTAACTTTCATCGTACGTAACTCACTCGGAACAAGTGCATTTATCCAGTGCATTTAGCTTATGCAATAACGTGCAGTCCCACTCACCTAGTCACCTACTGCTCCAGATAGTGTGTGCTATCCCGAGCTTGTGCGATTGAGGCCGGAGAGTTTCTGCGGAGAGACCCGTTGCAAAAAAAAAAAACGCGTCGTCCTTGGCCTCGAGTCCTCGAAAAAGGGACGAGAACGAAAAATTCTATAGCAAAAATTCATTCATGCTCCGTTTTCAATGCAGGAAATGGAATTTCTAGGCTGCGAAAGTGATTCGCGGTTGTCGCGTCCGATGCTCAAGGCATTCTCGCGATTTTATCGTATGTCTTTTAAGACTTGCTGCGGTCACGTGACGACAACGCGACCAAGAGCAACAGAAGCAACTGAACGCAACCTCGATGAGCCTGGGGCGACGACAGACACTTTGCTCTTGCTTTAAACACGTTGTGTGTGTACAGAGTGTCTCTAAAGTTTCGCAGCCGACGTTTCTGAATGCAGGATCGATCGTGACATTTCCCGAAGCAAAAATATCCACGTGGCTTTTTATTTTGACGAAACTTCGTGGACTATTTTTCGAGCAGAAAGTCCAAAAGCGATCGATTGTCCAATAAATGCACGAGTGGAAATTCTGATCCTTGCACTTGCACAACGAACTCTCGTCAATTGGCCCGGAAATTTGCCATCGCAGTATAATTCAAAAAAAAAAAAAAAACAAGTTTTGCCTCAAATTCTCTCGTTCTCCAGTTTTGCTGATGGAGATTGAGAGCAAGTTTGAAATTTTTACAACACCCTGTAGATAACCGTATATATAATAGCCACGAATCAGCATTGCGGCTCTTTCGTTCTCCTCTGTCTGAGCGTTCAACAGCTGTTTCGCAAAGCCAACCCTGACCTTGCTCGGCAGCAACGAGCAACGAGAGAAATCACCGAGAAACAGCGACCCACGCGAAGCAATATTCGCACATTACGCATACGCGTCCGCTATATATAGAACAAAGTGCGTATACGTCTTTGGCACACACATATATATATACATTATACAATATTTCTCGGCGGAGCTCTCGCCATGAGAGAATCACGAATCACATGGCTCGGAGTCATTGCCCGAGAGGCTGACCATGTCTGGTAATATCGATTCGATAAGTCATTCATTCATTCCGCACTCCCCAGACTCGCTGAATTAAGTAATCGAGCCACGGCGGTTAGTCAATGAGTTTTAAGTGCGTTCACTGTCCCGCTATTGTTGTTATTAACGAGCACGTGGATAATCGCACAGGCGACTAAAAACTCATCGAGTCTCTCGCCAAAATGATGAATTTTCATTGCGCACCAGCCACATCGTCAAAAATCCTGTCCACTTTTTTTTATTTACCGTTTTTTTTTCAAATCGTGTCTGTTTTCCGGATTTTCCAGTTTTTTTTTTTCTTTGCGAGAAGGTGACTCTTGCTTATTTTTGTATTTTTCTATTGTGCAAGACCCACTTGGCATCGAGGCGCCGCGACGTCTCTGCTCGCAAGACTATTCAACGTTTCGTGTGAATGTTCCGCTATCGTCGAGACCTACGAACCATTCGGACAGTCCCAACGATCGTTAGAACTCAGCGCAACGTAATTATTCGTTTACAACAATTATCGCCCCTCGTCTCTTGGACATACGATCGGAAAAATGGTGATGAGGAACCTCCCAACAGAGACTAATGATTAGCATCGATAATGGGATAATGGGATAGAAAAATATGGGAGCCCTGGACGTTTGACGTAACACCGCGTTCCAGGCGACGAGGCTTATCGCTCTGGAGAAACATCCATCAAGATTTCTCGATCGAGAAATAAATACAAAAGTCTCCAGCATCTTTTTTCTTCACTGGACCGTTCGTCGGTCATTCTTGGAGAAGATCTACGTTCCAGCCAATCCGTTGGACATGGGGCGGGGTCTGACCCATCCTCCGCCCATTCCTGTCACCCCAATTAACGTGATCCATCGGTTTTTCGTTCGGGAAAAAACCTGCCGAAGCACCGATCCAGAAAATCTTCGCTGCAGCAGAAACTTTTGCTTTGAATTCGAAAAAAAATCGAGCAATTCGTTATCGATCTTGTCGCCAATAAATCACAAGAAAATTCGACGAAAAGCTTCTCAATTTTTACTCGAAATCCCCCGATTCAAACTGCCCCGCGCTAAAATTCGTATCTCCTCGTCCAGACTCTCGCTGCACATTACGCATCGGCTCGAGATCTATAAATTATTCATCCATGCACCGAGACGAACGCCATTCTTCTTGGGAGTCATGAAGAACACGCGCTCGTGTGGTGACGTGTTTTTTTTTTCATGTATTCCCCACCTGCTTGAAATTCCTGGAAAATCAAGTCAATCGACGCGATCATAATCGTTCTGACGCGTAAAACTACTGAAGATTTTATGGTTTCTTTATGGGGCGACCCATTTTTTGTGCCATGGCCTCCCGCTTGGGAATTACTCGCTAATTGAAAAATTCCACCTCGATACAGGACTAAATTGAGAGAAATATAAAAAATAAATCATTTCTTTTCAGCTGCAAAGATCGTGGGAATAATTAATTGCAACAATGTATTACTGCTAAATTAATTCAGACTCGTCTGACATCGCGACGTAATGGACAAAAATACGTCCACGCGCGATCAAACATTTAAAAATGTTTCCGCGATATAAATCTGTAACTTTGGGTTTAGCTCGTTTATATTGAGATGTGTGAACGACGAAAAGTGCATACGTGCACGCGCCGCGCTGGTAACGACGCGTGCGTGTATTTATACTCCCATGCAGCTAACTTTTGGCACCATTACAATGTGGTAAATTTTGGGCCTCAGCCAATTTACCCACGACCACTTGAAAAGGGGAAGATTTTTTTAACTCTCGGCTCATTAACTTTGTCGATTTTTTAATTTATTTATTATTTCTATTTTCCCGTTGATCATATTTTTCCAATTTTTTCGATTTTCACTCGATTTGTTTTTTGAATCGATTCGGTTGATTTGAAATTATTGCGCGGGAGATTTTCTTGAAGAAGTTGTGGGAAATTTTTCATCGCTCCATTAATTCTCAACGCGTAAGCGATTTTTTTTCTTTTGGTTTTCATTTTCCTAGCGTTTTGTTTTTTCATTCCCAATTCGCATCGCTTCTCGGTAAAAGAAAGGTCAATTTATCTTTTTTATCAGTGACAGAGTTGCCTGCAAAAAACTTGGGATTTCCAGCAGGAAAAGCTACGCGACGGACTTTTCATTTATTTCCATTGGCGACGCGACCATTTGGCGCGTAACGATTGCGCATGCGAAATATAAAATGAAATTCAATTTTTCTTCTCGTGCTCGACACACGAATGATGATTTTTTATCAATTTTGTATAAATCGAAGGGTTTGCCCGTTTTTTAAATCGAGCACTGGCCCTTCAATTTTCGGGAGATAAAATCGAGACCGTGGATAAAGCCGAAAAACTGTAAAATGTGGTAAAAAACGTATTTTCGATTTTCCGGGTTCCAAGAGCATCTTATTTGGTCCAGGAACATAATAATACGGTTCGAAGCGATTCGATCTTTTTTCGACGTTTTGCGAAGGCCCAATCAAAGGCCCAAATTCTTGGAACGAGAATCCCAAGCTCGGATACAATAAAAATAATTAAAGCGTGAAATGGGAAAGATCGAGGTCTCTCTACCTGGCTCTTCGGTGGGTTCAGAGGACCAAAGTCTTCTCTGGTACACACCGAGAGAACGAGCCTACAAGGTGTCCCTTAAACTGGAGATAAAAAACGTCAATTTGAATAAACCCAACAGATCGCAGCTGAAATCCGTTCGAATAATGTTCGATTCGACAAAATGCCATACATTTTCAATATTTTTTTATTAACGAAACAAATTTAACGATTAAATTTACGTTCCCATCAAAATTTCACGCCCAAAAGCCTCGGAGCGTTTTTTTTTCGATCCAGCAATTTAGTAAAAAGTTATAAATCATTGAAAAATCCCTAAAAATGTTTATTATCCAAATTTTGCACAGTTAATCCGCGTTTTCGTGAAAATCAATGAATCGTGGAAAAATCATTAGATTAATTCCTGGCCATGGCCATTAATTGACATAATTAATGACTAGTCAAGGAATCAAACGAGGAAAATATTCAAAAAACGGTTCGATCGGAAATTCGGTTGAAGATCTCTCGGAAGATTTTGAGTTTTGCGACACCCGTTAGATCGAAGGGTTTCCTATGCATGCAGTTGAGCGAGACAGCAGGAGGCATATGAATCTTTATCCCTAGGTTGTTGAACCCAGGAACTAAGCACGCTACGCAGAGTCAAACCAAAAGGAGAATCTTCCCGTTGGTGGTGGGGGAATTTGGGCAGGAACGAGGACGAGCAATCAAGCATCTTTTTTTTTGGGTCGGACTGGCTCGCTCACCTGCACCAAATTCCTAGCTCAGACCCATCCGCAGCGCTAGGTCATTCAACCTTCGTCCAGAACTCGACGATCCACCATCAGATGAACCGGATAACGCGGCTACCCCAAAGGAAAAAACTGACGTCAAATCTACCGGAAGAATCCTTCGTCGGGATTCTTCAATCTCCCATTTTCACTTACTCTCAGATTTACTAATTATTATTCCATTTAATAACTCTCCAAAAGTGTCTTTCAAAGTCTCTGGCCAACGAGTGAGCCCGCAATTTGCTGCTAACGAAAAAAACAGCCAAATCAATTATTTTTACTGTCCTAAATTACTTATTTCGTTCGACAAACGATTCTTCGACAATTCCCGATTCTCAATACATAAAAAACAACAAAAAAAAATATTAAAATGAAAATTTTTTGATTCCCCTTGACAAAAAATCGATCCTAACATGCGAATCCAAATAAATTTGCCAATTTATCAAGAAAGACGTGAAAGAATATTAGCAAAAAAAATAGAAAGAAAGTTTCCTCCAAGTTTTTGACAATTTAATAAATTTTATTTATAATCAAAACCGACTATCCAAATAAAATGCATAACGCGTTACGTTTCTCGCAGTCCATCATACACTGGCTTACATATACATATGTAAATATTACACGATTTAAAAGATTATATCACTAGGAGAAAGAGACACAGCGAGTGAATAACGATAGAGAGTGACAGGGAACGATATAATTCCTCACTGGAATACGAAAAAATGTTGAATAAGAAACTCGGAGGAACGAGAGTATATGCATTATGCATATTACAGTGTTCAAGTATAAATAAAAAACGTAAAATCCTCGCCATTCGAATGGTATACACAACGCGACAAGTTCTCATGTGTTACAGAATGCAATTAATAAGAAAGAGATTGATGGTATAAAATGACAACGAGTGTAAGAAACAGAAAAAACAATTTCAACCAGCAGTTTCCGTAAAAATAGAAACTTGTGTGTGTCAGCAAAGAAAAAAGTTTCACGAAATATACAACGAGCAATAAGCGTGTGACTGGATTCTAGAATGGCCTGAATTTATACGTGAAAATGTAGTTAATTAGGGAAAAATTGTTTGAGGAATCGATTGAGAAGGATTTCCTGAACTTTGAGTTCTTAACAATGGGTCAAATTGACCCTGGGCTACATTTTTGCGCTCAAGTTTCTGCCAAACTTTGTTTATCAAGATAGCTGGGTCCTAGAGACCCGTAGCAACAACGGTGCGAAAACGTTGGCGCAAACCGTCTTGGTTATGGTTTTTTTTTTTTTTTTTTTTTTAGACATTTGATATCGAAGATAATCGCGTGGAATCCCATGAGCTGAACATTTTCTCTTCTCTATTTTCCCGTAGGATAGGACTTGGTCTTTCTCTGATGTCATGCGAGAGCTCATTGCATAATTAACGCCAATGGACGGTGAAGGCCGTGTCACTTATTATAGCATACCCCACGTTAGGAGGAAAACCCACGTAAGAAAGTCGGATATATTTTGTACTATCTGTGTTTAAGTGTGTTTACGCATTATCGGGTTTACAAGAATAGTGGATACGCGGGCTTTGATGTATACGCATGTATATGTTAGTCAAACATACAGAGTGTCCGAGAAATTACTTCAGAAGTTGCTTCATTGAGAAGAATGCACAATTCTGAAGAGAAAAGTCCTCGGACATTTCTCAGTTGGACGAAATGCTGCTGAGATATTGACGAGGACATCAACCGCCAATGCCGTGCACCAAAAACGAGAAGGGGGCGTGGCACCACGAAGTCTGATTGGCCCGCACCGATTCGGAAATATCTAGCCAGCGGAGCATCGTAGAAAAAAATGGCTAAGGACTTTTTTGTTTAAAATTTCACAATCTACAAGTTACCATCGAGTTTAAACCGAATTTAAAAGACTCTCAATTTTCGTACATTAATGCGCAGGGTATTACGCAGATACGGGAGGCTTGTAACAGCGTGGAATTCTCAATGCCAAATCTAGTGAAAGCGATGACCACACAAGAGAGTAAAAGTTAAACAAGCGATAAACACCAGGTTTAGTTGAGCACATACTAAACATCAGCCAAGGAGAAGGTAAAAAAGGATCAAGATATTGATAATTATAATCTATACGCGTCTCGAGATGAAATAAAAAAAGTAATCAACGTAAAATACTTTTTATCATGAGATTTCGAAATAAAAATAATGTTTCTCGTAGCAAGTCTTTCGCGATTTCAATCCAGTCTCATTTAAAAATGGCATATTCAATGAATTTCCAAAAATAATGATGTTCACTGTTTCTTACATCATTAATTAATTCCTCAAACCCTTTTTGCAGAGTTTTTATTCACAGGAAAATAAAATTGGACCCTGTGAAAACTCCCTAATTAGACTTTGTCCTTTTAGATCGAAATTTCATCCTGTACTTATTTTATTTGTTGATTTTTTCGTTAAACAATTCGTCATCGTGAACACTCGTCCTGCATTTTATTTTTTTTTTTTTTGCAATTGAGAGTCACTGGGGGTCCACAGAGGCTTCCTAAGCAATGCTCGACTCACTTTCACTTCCTCCCCACCACAGTTCTCCCCTCTACTAATGAATATATGCATGCATTTACCTACAACACGAGATGTAACACATCGACATACATATACGAATAAATTTTTGCTCATCGTTTACCATACGCACTCAATTGCACTTTTCTGCCAACGCACACAATGTGTATATTCTTTGAATAATAAATACCTGTATTTCCAATCAAACATCCGTGATTCGTACCAGCTGCATAATAGGAAGTGCCTTATTGATGATACAAAGAGACTAACGTTGTTCTTATTCATGTAGGCATCGAAATTTTATTCTTTTCGACCTACGATTATCTCACTATTGTTTTCATTCGACTCGCCAGTGCTTTGGAGCAGGTTCAATTTGCATTTTAAGAAATATCATGTTTCGACCTCCTTCTGGGAGCCTTAATTGCTCCAAGGAATACAAACCACGAAAAATCGTCACGAATTAGGATTCGTCGATATTTCCTTAGCCAAAAACTAAAAACAATAACTAAATAGTCACTGTTATCAATTTTTATCCATTGAAATGCACGTTTTTCGATGCAACTTTCTCAAATTATTAATCTCAATAGAAAATCGGATTTTTAAATTAAAAATTGAATTCGACTGCGCAACGATTTCGTGATTTTGACAATTATTATTTTTTTGTGCTTCCAATTATTCAATTTTTCGTTGCTTTATCGATGCCCATCACTGACAATGGGAGCCACGCCGAACCAGCGCCTCATACTTTTTGCCTCTAAAACAATTCCCGATCTAGTTACACTTGGGAAAATTGCAAAAGCGATTCTTATCGTTCTCCTGCTTCAACGACAATGCGCGTTTGTCGCAAATCCGCTCCATATTAAATGGCCGGATCACACGGTGATTGCGACAAACGAGTCGCGTCTTACTTTCGCAGGATAATTTGCATAACCGGCGTCAAGCGACTAATTATCCTCCAAGATAATGAAGCCACTGGAGAAAAAAAAGTCAATTCAATGAAAAAATCTAGATTATCGTTTCCGAAAAACTTCCAGCCCAACGGTGTCACTATTTTCGTAATTTTCTATCGTCAAATAATGCGACAAGACTTCAAAAGCCATCGCCGATGTGCGTGAGTTGCAAACACAATATAAAAATGTTTATTTTTTAATTAAAAAAAAAAAAACAAAAAAAAATGTCAAATTTTGAAACAATGAAAAGTTCATCATCGTTTGGTGGGTTCATTGACCCGGGATCGAGATAGAAAAGGGTTTGACGATGGGAAAGATGATTGATGTTATTTATTAGTTTAACAATTAAAAATAAGTTGCAAATTACGTGACTCTGATTAAATAAATTTAGGTGGAATTACAAATTGCATGATGAACGTGATGTTTTTGTTGCAATACCAGTAGTACTTTGTCCCGGTTATCTGGAAGGAATTGAGGTCGGTTACATAAGGATCTCACCGATGACTACGTCGTGGAGTCTGAGCTGGTTCTGTATCCCCTTCTTTCTGACTTCCTCTCACCCATCGTCGTAATTTTCTCTCGATCCGCTTCTACTCAATTCCTCTCCTTTCTTCAATCTGCCGCTACAGCGAGCTACACCGAGGTTTTGTGAAGCAGCCGAAGCTACAGGCTGAAGAAGAGAAAGGCATGAACAAAAAAACGTCCGACAAAAAACGTCCAGCCGGAGATGGGAAAAAATGAATACAAAAAGCGAAGAGATGCAGAGAGAATGAGGGCGAGAGAGAGGGAGACTAAGGCAGGAAAAACGAAACAAAAGTGCAAAGAATGAAATTAATGACAGTCGTGGACGACTGTGAGAAGTAGAAAAGGGCAGAAAAGGAGACGAAAAAACTTGTAATGGCTGCATGGATCAAGCAAAAAAGGGCTGCTGAGGTTTTTTTTACGGTATAAGAAAAAAGTGAAAGTTTGCGCACCTCTTGAAGACAAGAATTGTCAGTATCGACAGATCGTGAGATTTCGAAGCGAAAAGTTCTTTGGCACATTCTTCTACGATCGACCGATCACGAGATATCGAATCTCTTGCGACTGGGCGAATCCGGTGCTCCGATAAAAAGTGGGCGTGGCCAGCTCGGCTGCTCTGATAAGGAAATCGCTCCGGATTGGCTGAAACGAATCTTTCTGTATCTTCCTAACGGTGCGTCGTAGAAAAAAATAGCCAAGAGCGTTTTTCTTTAGAATTTCGCGATCTATCTACTCGGAGAACGTCCAGTTCGTCCTTGCAGAATTCTAGATAGAAATTCGATCGAATAAAACGCTGAGTACAGGAGTAATAGAAAATATTATGGTGATGTAAATTTTAATTGATTTTAATATTGACCAGCATACTCGGCATCCATAAAATCACAGCACCATGCCTCTAACTGACGTCGCAAGGCCTGGACAGTTGTGGCAACAGTCGCAAAGGAATCAACACGAGTTTATGGCACTGCTAGGCCTCGTTGGGGTGCGGCACACTCCTAGTGTCCTCGATTTCACTTTCATTACGGGATCACAACTAGTATTTTGCTTAGGTGTACTCTCATTTATTCCTATACGCGAATACGATTAACCTCTTCCATTCTGTCGTGCCCTTTATCACACGAGTGCATAATTAAAATTACTTGGGATTGGAGAAAATGTCTCGAGAACATGGCTGAATGGTGTGTCTCCGGAAGAAAATGGCGGCATGCCCGACGTACCATTTTGCGCAGTTGACCTTCGATTAACTTGCAACGTCACTGCCATATTTAATCGGTTCGTCTTATCTCAATTACAACTCATGAAAAATGCTTCGGATCGAAAATCGTCTCAGGACTTTTCAGTCTGCAATGTCATGACAAATTCATTCACAAAATATGGTTCTTCATTTTTAGGACACCCTGTATATTTCATTTTCACATGATAAAAATAAACGAAAATCCCGGCGATAACTGTCGCACCTCGATGTATATTCCAATTTAACTGCATTTCAAATTGCTTTTTTTTCTAACCAACGAAGCTTTTATGGTTGTACCGAAGCTATTCACTTTATCGGCGCGACTTAATCATTACGTTAAAACGGAAAATTCGATTACGCTATCTCTTATCGAGTTCATACTTCCAAGACATTTGACTTTTTATTGTCTTCGGCAAATTACTGGCGATACTAGTGTCTGGAGACGCGGGGCAATGCAGTGATACGGAATAGACGGCCGGACAAAACGCAATTATAATGAAAAAATAAATAAATAATTACATTTTTTTTCATATTCAACCAAATCAAGCTCGACCCAACTTTGACCCTTTCCACGTGCTGTTTTTTCTTATCTTTTCGCACATGTCAAAAAGCACAAAAAACCTCACTTATCAGACATTTTTAAGACGAGCTTCTAATCGCATAATGTAAGCTTTTTTGTTTTTATTTCAAGTCCAACGTACAATCGATCCTCGAGTCCATTATAATTCGGGAAATGATTAAAATTTTCCGATCAAATCACGTTCCAGACAATCAATCAGAATTTTTTCCAATTTCCAGCAGCAAACACCGAGAAAATTATGTACAATTAATATTAATGGTGTTCCCTCAGTCATTCACGTAATTCTTCGAGTCCGAAGATTCGATGAAAACACGATTGAAGAAAATTCAGGACGTAATTAGTCCATTAATTTATTTTAACAACTTGCAGTACAGAACGTGAGTTTGGGCTATGAGCACGAGAATTGTAATCGAATTGTGCAAGTCTTTATTGTACTCGTGATCCTGGCGGCGCTATCACACCAGCCCCAACACTCTTCTGGTCCAACTGACGTAATCTCTCGCGGATTTAATCATTATTAAAGTGACAGCTATTACCCAGATGGTACTCTTGAGAAACAAACTCGGATGCAGCACACAATTATCCTCAGACAATAATCTCTATTAAAAGTTAAAAAAAAATGCCTACAATTATGAACTAAACAACAACAATTACATTAACAATTTTAATGATCATTGGACAAATGAAATAATCGTTTGCAAGATTATAATTTTATGAAACTCTGTAAAAAAAATGATGGTGAGGAAAAAACCAACAATTTCTTCGTCCATGGAACGACGTACCGCAAAACTTTTTTGTTTTCATTTCGTTTCGTTTTCTTTTTACACTAGCAGCCAAAGGAAAAAGGCGAGATAGAGAGCGAAATAAATTTGCGAATAGATAGGCACACGATGCTAGACTGTAGACAAAAAGACGAAAAAAAAAAAATAAGCAACTGAAAGAGAAGTCTGCGAGTCAGCGAACACTCTCGACCCAGTTGCTCGACGAAGCCTGGCATCGCGATGCAGGCCCTGCTCACTTTCGATTAAGTAATCATTCGCTCCGCTCGATAAAAGTAGCCCCCTTTCCCTTATAATTTTATGTAGGTAGTATCTAAACTTGTAATCCTAGTGCTGTAAGAAAATCTATAAAAATGTGATTTTTCCTAAGGAAAATATGATTTTTCGAAGTAAAAATGTGATTTTCAGAAAAAATACATTTGGATTGTGAAAATGGCAGAAAGAAATCAAAATTCAGGCGATTTTTATGGTCCTGTGCTCGAAAAATGGTCAATACGTAGCAATAATATTAATAATATTAATAACAATTCGTAGCAACATAAAAACAGGGAAACAAACAGAAAAAATGAGCACGATTCATTCTGATTGCTAATAAATATTCTTGCATGCCAATTAACTGTAAAATCCATTCATGAACGAAACGTATTTATAGAAAATCCTTCCTGAGCTCGATCCTCGTCCTTATCGTCCTTCATTCCCAGGATCCAAGAGTTATTACTTTTCCTACGATATTCCGAAGCAGTAATCATGGATAAGATGGTTGCGCGATTAAAAATTTTCTGGTCTACTGAAATTATCGGAGCGATCACTCGCGATGCAGTCATGCATCACGATCCATTTTCATTCCCCATAATTATTATTAGTCAATACGCTGTAGGTGTAACGACGTATGTAAATCGAGCAAGAAAAAATCGGTTGCTCGTTTATCTCGGCAGATGCGATTACTGAGCGAAGTAAAGCGAATTTTTCCATTTTTGCACGTTGCACGTTTCGAGTGGAAATTTTGAGCTGCTGTCTTCGCAGATTTAAATAAATAAAAAATAATCAGCTGGAGGATTGAACGGAGAACTGAATCGAGTTTTAAAAATGGAATTTTTTGTACTTGTCGTTGTGGAAAAAATGGCAAGTTGGATGAATGTGTGAAAAAGTAACTGAAGAAATGCAGGATGAGGCGAGAAACGAAATTGGCTGCAGAAAGTGTTGAATTTGAGATGAAAAATCAAGCTGAACTACTTGTTCTGGTATAATGCCGTGACCTTGACTCTGGCAAGGCAACAAGCAGCTGGTCTGTGCCAAGAATAAGCTGGGAGCTAGGTTAGCGTGTTGCAACGCTAATATTAGCGCGCTGTTGTGTGTGCCTTCTCATATATGCCGCCCTTGCTACCTCTATGACAACGTGAACCGTCTGCGAGCCTGCGAACCTGACCGAGAGAACGTGTGCTTCGGATAAGCTCTCTTGTTTATAAAACGTTTTGCAATCCGGCCATTCCAATCGGACGAATAAATCAGATCAGTTCGTTCACTCCCGATCGAGGACGAAATCGACGTTTTACACTTTCTATAACAACCATAGACCTTTCCACTTGATTCATTCACTTTCCACTAATTAAATTAATCAACATGATTAATTAAGATTCAAAATTCTGCCAGAAGAATTTGATGGATCCGCAAAAAGTTTATTCAATTTTGACCTTAACGAATTGACATTGAAATTGACTGAATCCATTCGTTCGATTAAACAAAACACAAAACTGACAATAATTTCAATCGATTGGAGCAGCTTCGAGGAATTTTCCTGATTGTGTTTACATCAGAGAAAAATCAACAGATCGTGTTGAATTAAAAAAAGAATAAAAATCGAAATTCCACGTGCTGTTTTCCCAAGAATTGTTTATAAATTCAATATTGTGCAACAATTATTATTAATCTATGAATAATAATAACAAATTTATATGAAACGTGTAATTATCGCACACAATTAAAAGCTATTCAGTTATCAGTGATAACCCCTTTGCTTGGGGTAAAAGTTACATGATGCGGCAGTGGAATTAATCTTGCTAGGTTAGTTTCCATCAACAGCAAAAAGCTCTTCCTTGCTGTACAATCTTGCTGGGCGACGCGGCCAACTTTGCCAGAATTGAAAAATACTCGAAAAATTTTTTTTTTCGTCAGAATGGCATTGTGATTAGGAATTTTTTGGTTTCACGAGTGCCCGCGTCCTGGCCAAAAGGAGACACATGCCAATTTTATCTTGGAAAATAACTGGGATTATATTTTACGTGATGATTCTTTCTCATCGACCATTAAAAATTCGATTTCGTTACGATGGAAACTTTGGAAGGTCCCAGGGGCTGTGACCTGACAGAATTTCTCCCAATTATGTTCCCACTGACCTCTTGAACTATTCGTCCACATAATATCTCGTGTGATTCGTTAATAATGTACAAAGCTTTCGATTTTAATTACGTCCAGCACATCTTGCCAGGATACAATCTCCTTAATTGTTCAAATTCTCACTAATCATCGCGTTCGGACATTTATTTTCCATTGTTTTGCACTTTCCTCGTTTGACTCTTTCCCAAACCTGCAATAACAAATTCATGACGAATGTTTTCTTCGATACAAGGTTAATCGATTAATTTATGCGCTTCAAAACGATCCTGATTTAACTGGTTACTGTTGAAAAATTACTTCAAATAACAAGACTGATAAGTGGACTTTTGCCTCTTTGAACAAAATTTTATTCAACTTGTTTGTGCGATTCTGCAGAAATTAACGATTGGCCGATTACAATGTGGACAACTAATATAAAACTTGGTACTTTTGAGACGAAAAAAAAAGTGGAAAAAGTTCAATCGAATGCATTATCGATCGAGCCTGATAAATTGGATCCAATTCGGTTGATTCATTATGATTATAATTGTTAATTATACCATTCACCATTTCCCTAGTCGAACAACTGGTTAACTATAAAAATCGCATGACAAACATGCGAACGACAAAGGGAAAACATGTTCGATAAGTGAGTGCTAATAAATTTGTAGCTGACGCAATTTTGTTTATGTTTGCACCGACTGTAGAGCAGGCACCGAAGGCTGAACGGAAATCAAAATCTGCGTGATGACGCGTTTATGTTATGAACGATATTCCACATGTCTATAAGGTCACTTGCGTGCTTTTAAATGTACGCGTAGTCCCGAAATGGATAAAAGATAAAAAAAAAACATTAAGATTGTGGTTTTTGCATATAGGACGTGCCAAAAGTTGACTTTAAACTTCATGAAGTGAAAGCTCTTGAAATTCTAGAAATAAAAGTCCTTTGCCAGTTTTTTTTATCATGCACGGTTGCTCAAATATTATCGAACCAAAGCGACAGCCAATCCCGTGACGCGGAAGTGGGCCGCGAGGCCCAGGCGCGGCGCCGGAGATAGGTCGAGGGGCGGGGCGTCCGGCCTACCCGCCCATTTCGTCTCACCTGCGCAGCGCATTGGCTCTCACACTCGATCGTCAATATCTACGCTCCAGAGCAGCGCAAAAAAATGTACAAAGTCGATATCGAGAGTCCGGAAAGATTCTACACGATTTTTGAAAAACTCTGTACACGTAATACTCGACAGTTTATCGTCACACAGATTCCGTGATATATTGTTAGAAGATTGTGCTGTAGGGGAAAAAATTGATAGATAACCCCGCGAGTTCAAGAGATGTTGAAAAGGGGAGATCTTGAGCTGATGCAATATGGCGTCAGTGACTTTTACCACCACAGGGGGTCCGCTAAACGGACTATCTTGCACGCATTGATACCATTTTTTGTCATTGGCATTTTTTATTTTTATTTTTCAATGAGAAATGTTTGCGTCAACGAAATTTCCATGTGCGCAAATGATTGCTCGTGGAAAGATTACAACGGTTTCGAAATCACGATGCCCCCCAGCAGACACACTAGGTCATCAAATACAAAAATGCAACACCAACATTAGTATGCAATTCCTGCGAAATCTAATTTTCTAAGAAATATGGAAATGTTAACAAAAGTCATATTTTTGAGTCAACAAAATCGCCACAGCACACATTCCTTCTTCTTTCCCAAGATCATCCATCGAACTCTGGTTGCAGGGAAAAGTTAGAGAATAATATTCTGAAGAGAAAAGTCCTTTACCATTTTTTTCCTCGATGTATGCTGCACCGGATACCAAGAGATTTCGATACAGCCAATGAGAAGCAAGGGGTGGCGCTCACAGGGCGCCCTCTTGCGGAAGCGTCCTGAACGTTTCTTCCGGTCAACGAGAACTATTCGACTGATATTTCACGAACGGTGCATCGTAGAGAAAAATTTCAAAGGATCTTTTTCTTCGTATTTCAGTGACTCTTTTCTGGTGATAATTCCTGGCACGATTTTTGCCAAATCTGGACCAAGATTGTACTCATTTCACATAACCTTGGTGCTCAATTGCAATTTCATCTGACAAAAGTGTTTAGTCAAAACATTTGACAGGAATTTAAACCTCGAAATCGTGTGTACTTTGTACGATCAACTTAATGGAATAAATATTGTGACGAAGTTCAGTAACTTCGTGGGTGGGCAGACGTGGGGGCTCGTCTCTTTTTCATCATATCAATTCGTTGATGCGGAGTTCTCGTATCTGAAGACTTTGCTCTACGTACGTCACGAGATGAGGACTTACGAGAAAAGAAGTTTCATGATATCATCTCGTACTTCACAAATATTATGCCATTGTTGAGAGTTTTTTTCATGAAGATCTCGCGTAACAACGTTACGAAACTTGAGGAGAAAAATGATAAACGTAACAATCCTCAATTTTTGCTGCAACAAACTAAATTAGCAGATTCGACGAAATGTGCAGAATGAAATTTTCTAATTCAACGATCACGTTTACGTGAAAAAATGAATGAATCGAACGATCAAATCTTTGTGCTGCTTTTAACGATTTTAAATCGTAATTATTTGTCATTAAATTGCAATAATAATTCATTGTCAATAAAAGATCGAAATATTCCCAACAAATTGTTGTTCACAATCGTAACTCAAACATACACAATAACTTTCATTACGCTTCAGCGAATCGAGTGAACGTTCTCGTTGTTTAATTAGTAGACTACTTTTATGATGATCTTACAAATTCCAACGAAGCTTCGAGGAATCGGCCACGCGAATAAACCCCGTGCACCTTCCATCGAAGTAGGTTACGGTTTTTCATTCTCTTCGAAAACAAACGTGTCATTGTTTGCGGCGATCAAAACATCAGAATTATTACGAAAACGTTGTTATTATTATTTTCTTTTCAAAAGCTGACAAGCTCGTTTTTTATGAATTTTCCGTACCATCAACAACGAAATTAGGAGCGTGGAAATAATTTATAAACTTCGATGAATGGCAAATTGTGAGTAAACTTTAAAAAATGAAAAATAAAAAACGATTAAAATGGAATTTTTCGTTAATGATTCTGTTCTTTAGTAGAAAAATTATCACGTTTCTACGAAAATATTTAAAGACTCTATGGCCCGATCGCTTTAACCAGAGATTGCGCCAATATCTCCAAATTTTAATTGGAAGAGGAAAACTTGTGAATATTCTGAAGATCCAAAGAGAGGGAAAAAAATTGAATAGAAATCATTCGATATCGCACGTGCTCCTGTTTTTTTGTTTCTGTGTTTAAAATCTCATTCGATTCTCTCGACCTCCCAACTTCGAAGACGCGATAACTCCCACGAGCCCCTTCGGCCTCAACGAGATAAAATTCTTATCCATGGGCGATGCCTGTGAACCCCCGACAACTATCATCGTCTTTTCGGCAAGTCATTCGAGCCATGCAGCCTCCCAAAATCAATGGACACTTTTATCGACTAAAATAAATTGTGAAATGTTCAAATTACGGATAAACCCGAAAAAATACTGCGCAGAAATACGACGAAGGCCTATTTTCATTTTTGAATGTTCCCTTTTTTAAAAATTATCATTGAATCATTTTTTTTTTCTTATCGTCACTACTTTTATGAAACTTCGATAAAAAATTTCAACCGAATCGAAAAAATGACCGAAACCGAAATAAAAAAATAAAATTGACCAAAAAAATGATTTTCTCAATAAAATTTTTGAAAAAACTCAAAAAATACGAGGAAATTTTGGAAATCCTCGCGATTTTCGATCTCTAAATATTTAAATAATAACGCTCATTGCGCTTGACTGACTTTCGATTCCATAAACCTCATAATCTTACGAAAGTTTCATGTCCGATAAATATTGCGTCGACCCCATAACGATCACGCAAATAGCTCCATATTCGTAACGACGATATCAATGAAAAGGATAAAAAATGGAAAAATAACAACATTAATATCGTGAGCGTGGATGGTTCGATCGGAAAAGGAGCCAATGGCGTGGCTCCTCGGTGTGCCTTACCCCCATGTGGGTGACCTCTGCGTACCGACGTCATCAAACATTATCTCTATAGTCCAAAATAAAAAAGAGTGAAAATAATAAGCGAGATTTAATAAAACACGTCTTTAAGATGCGGAGAGAAAATATTTTGTGTCTTCTTCCCCGCGTTATCGCGAGGCGTGACGTGCCCTCATCCGTTCGAGAAAATATTATTGATAACGACACACTCACGGCTCCGTAACGCCACGAAATATATACAACGTCGATAATATCCCCCTTTACCGTCATGAAAGACATTTTATTTTTTCGTGCCCTCGGAGGTGCAACTTTGCTCTAGAAATCGTCGATACATCTTGGAATTTTTTATTTTTATTAATTATTCAATTAAGTCATTTTAATCGATTAATTAATTCATCCATTTTAATTAATTAGGCCGAATCATACTCTGTCAAGCGTTCCCATCACACTTTTTCCGATTTTGACGAGAAATATTTTTTTTTTATGGAAAGATGTTCGGATTTCGAAAAATTCAACTGTAGCCTGTTGTGCGGATTATTCTCACGACGATTTTGAAAAATCAAATTGCATCACACTCTGTCAAGAGTTTTCATCATCACACTTTTTCCGATTTTGACGAGAAACTTAATTATTTTGGGAGAAAACACAGTCAATTGGTTAATTAATATTTTTTTAATTAATCAACTGATTTTTGTAGAATATAAATGATTGAAGGTGGAGAAGATGAAGGATTTTTTTTACATATTATTTATTCAACGTAAAGTTAGACACTACAACTTTGGTATAAAAACATAAAGTATAGTGGCACTGAACAGACAGTAAAAAACGTGAATATGGATCGCAGTCGTGTGGAAAGGAATAAATTTGCTTACGGTTTTGTATATCTTGAGCGTATACTAATACGGCACAGTTGATTACGATTAACACACGGCGACGATATTTCATAGTAAAAAGCGTGTGTCGATAATGACGATTTGATTGAAATCAATTTGAGGATAATTGTTGACTGCGATCGTTGATAACAACGAAATAGATCGTCGAGACAGTGAAGTATCGATCGGTCCACGGATCTATTGTAAAATATTCTCGTAGACGAAAAAAGCAAGCATTTACGCAGATATATATATTCATATATATATTTGATTACTTTACGAATACGAGTAAAGGATCTAGAGCCGATTGATCGAGAGCAGCAGGAGTTGGAGATCTTGCACTTGACGATTCAAACATTTTTTTTTTTTTATCACGCCGGGACTAAAAAATGATGGAACGACGAAAAAACATGGAATTTCGAAATAATTTACGCGAAAAAAAACCGAAAAGATTTACGAAAAAGGTGATTTTTGATTTATTTTTCAAGTCCAAATTCGAATGGCCTCATGCGCAAGATTAAAAAATCCTGCTAGACGATCAATGGTCATCACGATATTTATATTGAAACGGAGAAATCGAACGTAACAACGAGAGTGAAAAGCTTTCCAAGCATCACGTGATATTAAGTCGTAAATGACTATGATAATTACTAATTAATACAGTATGTTTTACGTTTATTCATACAAGTAATAGTAATAGTTATAGTAGTAGTAGCAGTGTAGCTGTATTAGGTAATACATTCTAGTGTTATTAATAATCGATACTCGTCATTACAATGTTTATTATTATATATAAGTTAGGAGGGCATAGCTAGATATTTTGTATGTTTTTTTTCTGGGCTGCACAATCTTATTAAAAACATTACACGAGACACGAAAAATTTTGCAGCGTTAAATATATGTATAGATTTACTGAATTTCTGGAGAGACGAGCTTGAGGTTCATGGGGTGGATAGATCGTTAAATTCTGAAGCAAAAAGTTCTCTTCCATTTTGCTGTACGATGCACCGTTGAGGAGATAACGTTGCGAATGGTTTCAGCCAATGGCGCGCGCGAATGATAGTGGCGTCACGCGGGCGGAGCGTGCCACGCGTATCGTGACGCCGCGTATGCACGCGTGAAATTCGACTGTGCCAAAACCGTGAATATCTCACGAACGGTGGGGCGTGGAGAAAAATGGTTAAGGACTTTTCCCTTCAGAATTTCGTGATCTAACCGTCCTCACCATTTCCAACGCGACTTTTCGCAGATTTTCGTATATTTATAGCATATTCAAATATATATTTGCATGTATACGGTATATTATCGTTATTATTATTATTTTCCTGTTTGTTTTATGTGTGAATGTGTTTCGCTCTGTGGCTATAAATAATCGCTTGCTAGATCGTGTATAATTTCTGATGAATCACAAAATTGAGAGTACAGTGCGCACGGGGGAAGGCTGTGTGGGAGACGAGGGATTCTTTTTCATTTTTGTCCGTTCTCCCTCCCCCTCCCCCATTCAGGGAGTTTCGCCAATTGTTTCGACTATCCTTCTCTCGTTGCAGCATTCGAATCTCGTATACTTGGTCGTTCAGTTTTATCCTCAAATCCAACCCCGTTACTATTTCTTGTTTCTTCTATTTTCTTCTCGATTATTATGACATAGACTTACACACATTAATCACAGAGCACGAAGTTCGAACATTGAAGTATACGAAAACGAAAAAATGACAAAAAAAGAACGAAAAATTCTATTTTTTATTACTTTTCCGAATCGAAATGAATTTCGATTCATCACACCCTCGTCTCCCTCACACTTATCTAATTCTTAACCTCGAAAATTACGCGTTACCAATCGATGGTACGACCATATCATTTTTCTTCCCCTGTCGAACTAACTCGACGACTTACTGAAAATTAAAATAATCATCAAAACTGAATAATTAAACGAAAAATATAATAATAATTCTATCAATAAAATTAATAATAATAATAATAATAAAGCAATGCCAGAATTTACGAAAAATAACGTACAGGCAAATTTAAAAATAATCAAAAACTTTTCCCGAGAGAAAATGAGAAAAAAATCTGTTCGATCTCGTAAGGGAGAATCTTATTAATTTGAATTCTTTTAATTTCATTGAGCCTGTGCGAGGATGCGAATTCAATTAATAAAAGTCATTAAATGCGACGATTACCTAGCTACGTTCATTCACGAATAATATCAATCTCCAAAACTACTCAAATCCGCGTATGGGCCGAAGAAAATAAAATTTTATTTTTCCACTATTATTTCATAACGGAATAATTACCGGTAATTGTCTTGCTGCGAAGAAACTCGAATTTTTTCTCCAATCACACGAAAAAAATAATTTCAAATTACTTTTTTTTCACGATCAGAGTTTTAACGCGACTTTGTGGTAATTAGTCGTGGCTTTTTGTTCGCGGATGAATAATTTTGCAATAAATTTTTCGAATCGTGCCCTATTGCCGATGGAACCGAGGGTGGCTTCGCCCTTAAACTCCAGTATACAGTCCGCGGCGCACTTTTTACTGCTCGTACGTTAATCAACCGTTCGTTTTTGCAGTTTTCCTCGCCCCTTTGTCGTTCTGTATCATCGTAGGTATTGAAATATTTCGTAAATAAATTGATGTCGCGGACGATTGTGATCGTATCAGGAGCAAATTCGTTTCAAGGTATTTGTTGCGTGTGTATACGTGTGTATTAATTATTCGATAATTGATTTGTTAACTTTTAGTTCAGCTCAACGTGTAATTCCGAAGTGCGAAGTCGACTGGTCCGAAGATTTTGATGAAAATGAGTAAATTTTTAATTAAATCTCATTCTTCCAATTATTCCGAAAATTATTTTAAAAAAAGCTTTTTCGAAACAGCTTTTCGACACGAGGGAATAACGCGCCAGCGTGAATGTCAATCGTTTCTTGCATTTTTTTTTTGCTTTTCTACCAACGTTTTTGCTTAATTTCATTTTTATTATTTCTCCCTTAAGAGTCGTTTTGTTTATTCGCGTGAATTTCATCTCTTTCCAGCCCCTCATGCACCCCTAATTTTTTCCCGCCCCCCCTCGACTACGGAATCAACGTTGATCGAGAAAAATCAACTTTTCGGGCAGCACAACCTTCGTTACGAGAATTCAATGAGTCAATCAATCAGAAGAACAAAATTACGAGTTTTTTTTCTTTTTTTGCCGATTGGATTTTTCGACGGGGTGGCACAACCATGACTTAATAAACGAGTAACTAATTCACCCGATTTCCAACTCGTCTTCTCCTTTTTCTATCGTATCCTCATGATAATCTTAATCTTATTGTTAATAATAATAAAAAAAAGAGAAAAATGATATTTTTGCTCATCTCGTTAGCGATTTTTTCGAATCGTCGTTTCCAAATTTTCTCAAACTCTCTTGAAAAATCACAAAACACTGTGCATCATTTTTCCACTCGCATTTCATCGACTGGGGAGTTACAAAACGTCGAATAAACATTTCTGAGCAAAAAATCAATCAACGAATAAATTAGCGGAAAAATTAATCAAAAAAGTAGCCTTTTCAAGGAGAAAATAAATGTTCGATAATAAAAACACAATTAAAAGACGATCAATCGATGAAAAAAATTCTATCGAAAGCTTCCAAGCTCCTTCGCCTCCAGAAATGCCCAGAAATGTTTGTCCACGTTCCCCAAGTCCGAGCGACGAAAAAGCAAAAGACTGGAAAACTTTTCAGAGCAGTTCGATGCAAAAATTCGTGAAATGAGATTCGAAACGACGATTCCTGTTTTTTTTGGAATTCACAAAATCACAAAAAAAAACTGAATTTCCGGATTAATGAGCAAATGTGTGAAGTTTCCCAAAAATAAATATAAATTTCAACAGAAACAAATCGATAGGAAAAAAGGGATTTTTCGTGGATCCCAGAGTATCAATCAAGTTTTTAACACAATACGTAAACGAAGTTGACGAAAAAAAAGGATTTTACGCGATGTCTAACGACGAAAATGTGGATTAATAATTTAAAAGTTAAATCGTTGCAATTGGGCCAACGCTATGAGCACTGGACAGAGGGAATAATGGAGGAGAAAGGTTAAGGGACTTTGTAGCTTAAATTTAGTTGAGTAGTACGACCTTTCCCCTTTCTTTCTTCTGCTGTTTTTTTTCTCGGGTACGTTTGACCGTTTTGTGGATGTCGTGGTTGTTTTTCCTCACACGATTTAAATGGATTCGTTTTTTCTGAATTTCGCCCTTAAACCCGAGAAAAGCCAAAAGTCCTTGGACGATCTTGAGGCGAGTGGCGTTCGTCCTGATGATTGATTTACAGATTACACTGCCACAGTATCGTAGGGTGTGAGGAGTCCCCCGTGATTGCTGTGGGGGGAGCCGGTTTGCCGCCCTGTTGCTTCGTTTCTGTAACAATTTTTCAAGCCCTTCTCAATATTTCGATCGCAAATATTGCCGCTCAATTCTGTCGAGGCTTCCTCTCATTTTTTTCTTCGTTATAGCTCTAGTGGCTTTTGGACAATCACGAGACACGCTCAATCGTCACGATTTCTAAGTCCTCGGCAGTGAAAAATTTTTCAAAAACTATTTTTTTTCATTTTTCGTTACGATTCAAACTCCTTGACGCGAGAGTTTCGTCCGATTTTTCTATTTTTTTTTGTTCATCGATGAAAAAATCGGAAACGATTCGATAAATAAAAATTTTTGAGTGATTTTCAATTTTTCATAATTATTGAATGATAATGTGACGAAGGCAATCGAAATTTTCGAAAAAACTTCGATTTTTTACCGATCGAGAAAATCGATCGTAATTTTTTACATCTCCGAGGGTAAAACAGTTTGATACAAGTTTTTTGTTACCTTGAGTGAGTAAGCGTACAAAACATCGATAAAGAAGAAATATTGAATTAGTTGCATCGAAGATTTTCTTACGATGGACAGAAAATAGTGAATTTGTTGTTATTTTGACAATTGTTGATGGACGGAGAGATTTTTCCATTAAAAAATGTAATAGAATGGCGAAAAACAGTGAAAATCAGCAGAAAAGTTATCGGCTGAGGAAGATTGTGGATTTTTTTTTTTTTTTCGAAGTCAGATCAATAAATTATTCCGGTTTCTCATTAAATCAGCGACAAATGACGATTGAACGTGCGAGATTGACGTGCGATAAGAGTACAACATGGCGGTGGTACAGCAAAGAGAGTAGCACGGATGTGCTTGGATCTAAGCACACTGGAACCCTGTTCATGATTATTGTCGATGAGAAAAGTGTCAAGAACTTAGCGAACTTTATGAATTCGTTAGGGCAAAGGTTCCAGTGTCAAATCTCCTTATTTCGGGGTCCATGATGAAAAAATTAAAGAAATAGTGGGGGGCAGGGGCGGGGTTTGCAGCGGGGGGAATTTCTTCGGCAGCAGGATGAACAGCAACAACGCCAGCACCAGCAGTTGAATGGTTATCAGCAGTTAATGAATCTACATTATTCTACGATGACAAATAATTGATGAAAAAAACGATTCTATTCTCATCGTTATTGGAGAAACAGATTAGGAGTGCGGCGATGCTGTCGTAGCCGAAAATCTCCTTGGAAAAAAGTTTCGGATTTTGATTTGGATAGTTGACGAAATTCTGAAAAGAAAAGTCCTTAGAAATTTTTCTCTACGACGAACCGTTCGCGAGATAATCGATTATCAACTAAAGCCGCGAGGACCCGCCCACTTTATCTCATTGACGCTCGGGATTGGCTACAACTCATTCCCAGAATATCTCACGAACGGTGCATCGTACAGACAAACGGAAAAGGACTTTTTTCATTGAAATTTCGTAACTTAATGATCTTTGGATTTGTATTTGCTGATGATTGAGTTTTGGACAAAAAATCACGCATTTTGGCCAGGAAAATTCTGAATTCGAATGTGAATAATCTGTAAATAGCGAGAAAATTGGATAAAGCAGTGTGGCGATAACACCGCGATCGTTAATTTGTTTCTACAATAAGCTTGCTCCTCAAAATAATTAGTCACAGACACTCACACGCGCACATACACACAAGCAATTATTTAAAAAAAATAGCGATCGATGGCATGCATGAAAAAAAACACATATACTTTCGCTCGAATATTACGTTCTCATGATGGCGATGAACGATGACGATGCGACGAAACAGTTGGATTATTTTGCGTTATTTCAACATCATTTAGCTAGATTTGTGTTAAGGGTTAAAAATCGAGAAATCTCATTCGAGGGAACATTCCGACGACATCGTAAGGAATTTGAAAATCATCTAATTCAACGAATAATAATTGCTCGTCAGTGCGGATTGAAATCGGTGCACTCTATGAGAAAAAAATGGATTCTCGTTGTTGTATTTCGCTATTGAGATTGTTCGAAATGTCGGAAAGTGCCCTTAAGGTTAAAGACAGTTAACTGACTTACGGCTTCCTGAGCAAAGAGTCATGGAACAATAAAAAAGTTCACGATACATGTTAGTGGCGTCTGTGAACAAGTTCGTGAGAAGCCATTCGTTCAATTATCGTTTATACGTTCAAAATTGAATTATTTCACAATAACCCAATAAATAACGATGAACGATAGAAAATTGGGTAAAAAAAACTGTTTAATTGAACGGAATAATTAGTCGGTGGAGAATAATAGAAAAAGTTCTATGAAAAGAGTAGCTGCGTCGAACGTGTCGCGTTAAATCACTTGCCCCTAAATTTTTCCAACCCCTCCCAAAAGTTGGAGACCCCGGGGTTACTACAATGGGTCTCTGAGACCCATAAACCTTCAAAAGCTCCTAACTCTCAAAGTATTTGGTATATTCCGACGATTTTTTTTCCAAACGACAGGGAAAAACCAACTCTTTTCAAGCGTATGGCTCGGTTCGGGTCAAATTGACCCAGTGTGGTAATCTCGAGTAATTTTTTTTTTTCACCGGAAAAGCGACCTGACGCGACGGAAAGCAATAGTCGCAATTTCTGCCCGCACAAATGTCCATACTGGAAATGTTCAGAGCGAATTTAATCTCGAATAAGCCAAAAACGGAGGCGATTCCGTTGATAGAAAGAAATTGCATTAAAAAAACGACCTCCTTGTTGGAATTAGAGACTCGCTCCGACACGCGAGCTACTGACCTCTCAATGAGCTTGCGCATCTCCTCGGTGGTCATGCCGTCCTTGCTGCGAGCATTAACTGAAATAGAAAAAACACACGTACCGATTGACACAACGATTAACTACTACAGCGACGAAAAACAAAAACAATGACGACAACACATAAAAAATAACATAAAACACACACATGTAACATGCAATTCTGAAGCAAAGTAATTTTCAAAAAAAAAAAACGAATTCTGCATCTTTGCATTTTTTGTGAGTAAAAAATCGTTGAGGAAAATCGAGCAAAGAGAAAGAGAGTTATCGTCGGGTCAGAAAGACCCGGAGAGCGTTGCCAAATTATTTTGACGCACACAGGGGTCAAAATGACCCAATGGCTTCGTCGAAATCTCCACCGCTCGATTCTTCCTCGGAAATGATAAATTTCTACGACTCGAAATCGCATAATCACGAGGACGAATAAAAATGGAAAAAAACGTCAACAAAATTTGATCGAGTCGTTTAAATCCTGTGACGAAGCTACGGCAGTGAAAAAAAATGAGTACGGCATGCGATTGACGAAACTATGTTACAATAGACACGAATGAAAGAAAGAAAAGTTAAAAGAGTTTGAAGAAAACGAAGTAGTATGAAAAATCCCAATCGGAAGCTGCGACGCGTTCAAATCTCAGCGAATGGTAAACATTTTTTTGGCTCCTAAACTGAAAAGCTGTAAGAAACACAATTACGCAATCGTTCATTAGAACGATGAACGAGTCAAGAATCAAGAGACTGAAAAAAAAAATGTATTATGAAGATTTGGCTCAATGTTTTTCCTTCTGGGCTCGTTTGTCGAGATTCATGGGGTGGGACATTTTTCCAAGACACAAAAATCGATCAATTGTTATTTCGAATGAATTCGTTTCATTTGTTTTTTTGTTTCCGATACTAACCACCATAATTGCGGTTCATCTGAAGTTGATCACGATCGCATTCGGCCTCGCTGATCTCGTTGCTCTCTTTGCTGTCGTTGAAACTCGAGTTGTTTTGGTCGTGGTTCCTTGGCGGAGGTGGAGGAGGTTCCGGGGATCCGGACATCGGGAGATTGCGAGCGGATCCTACGCTGCGGCGACCGACCGAGCCACGAGAGCCATAATGATCGTAGGGAGCTCCGTATTGTCCGTATTGTGATCCGTACTGATCTTCTTCCGGTGCACAGTTTGCTGGGTCGTCGTATTCCGGTGAGAAAACATTCTGGTTGCCACCTTGTGACGGGACTCGCGAGTAACGGCCGTTTTGTCTTGGCTGCAAGGTCATTTCAAGGTCGTATCAAGGTCAAATGAAGAAGAAGATTAGATCGAGGCTAGAATTGAAAGGAATCACATTTCTCATGGGATTTTCATTTTTTGCTTACCATTGATTGGGATCCTGAGCGACTATGGGCCGATGCGTTGGTTGGATGACCAGCTGGTGGTCCCATTGTGCCGGAATGTCCGTTTCCAGGGTGCGGGAATGTTTGGAATTGCATTGCCTTGCTGGGGTCCATTTCTTCGCGGAATCCAAGAAGATGGAAAGTCGCGTATGGGCAAATCTCATCCTCCATGCCTGAAATCAATTAATCACGCCGGGTAGACACTGTTGCTGAATCTTTATAATTGATTATTCTTCATTGTTATTCCTCGTTCCTACTAGCAGAGGTTAAAACTACTGGTTTAAAAATCCATACAGAAATCAAGGTTTTTATGTTATTTACAAAACTTTTAAGTTTTTTTTTTGTTTTCCAGTACGTTTCTAACCCTTTGGAGCACAATTCGGAGTTTGACTTGCCGATGAGTTGGTTCGAATGTGATTTTTCGGACGAATTTGAATTTTACTAGATCAAAAACGTTTTTTGGTGTTTTAATTGAACTGTGTTTTTTGGTTTTTCACTATTTTTGGCTCGTAGCTTCACCGTGCTTCAAAGTTGACTCCCTTAAACCGTGCCCTCATGCACCAGGTGCACTAAATCGATTGAAAAGATAATCCGAAATATCGATAATAAAAGTTGAGGAATTAAGAAAATTCTGTTGGTCCAAAATACCCACCTCGAAATATTTATTCAACGTTTTTGGTTCATTAAAAGTTTGTGTAAGTATGAGCGAGTGTGTGGCTATCGGCTGGGGTGCGAATAACGATGGAAATGATTTGTGAGGGCTTGTATTATTTTGTCGTTGATGTAGCATTAATATTTGCATGCAAACGTGCGACATTAATTTTTATAACAACCGGCGAACTTGGAGAACTTACGACTCGTCGTGTTGTATCGGCTCCTATTACGACTCGGTGCAAAGAGGCCTCTAGCAGTACTTTTGAGAATTTTCTTTTACAATTTTCTAGTTTAAGATTACGATTTACGAAAACTCAAGTTGTCGGTTTTTTGCTCATCGTTAAATTGTATTTGTTTCAAGAAAAATATGAAACTTCATTTCGAATTTTTTTTTTGAGGATGAAACCGTTTGTTTGATTGAAAAGATCAATTTTTATACGAATAGACTTTGTTCGACTTTGTACACGTTGTTAAATTTTGATTGTTACGCTTAATTTTGTTAGTTGACCATCGAATATCACAATAGAATCCCGAAAATAGTTGTCAAGCTCGAGGAAATTCGTTTTTCTAGCATATTCATGGCGAGAATCCCTTAAACCGTCTCAAACCTTGAACAGGGCGATGGGCGGTGAAGTTTTAGGAAGAAAAGTCCTTATGCACTTCTCTCATGGAGGCTGTGTTGTTGAGATACGGATGAAAGTGTGTGCTAGCCAATCCGGAGCGGCAGCTGGCCAAGTTGGGCGGGGCCAGTGCTCGCTCCGCCCACAGATTTCCATACAAACAATTTCATCGATATCTCAGCAACGGTGCGTCGCACAGGAAAACGTATGAGGACTTTTCGGTTCAGAATTGCAAGTTTAATAAAGTTCGATATATTTTTCACCTATTTTCGAAAATTTTCTCAAAATAACGCGTAATATACGTAATTTTGATTGACGCTTCTGTCGTTTCTAGGCTCGCTAACTTTTCAGACATGTCTTTGTTCATTGTGATATTTGTAGGTCATAGTTTATCATACATTTATGTACAACCACCAATCGTTCGCATACAAGTTATTCGTTAATTTCGATCAATAGAAAAGAAAATAGAAAGAGAGAGCCTATTAAAATGATGTTTTCATGAACAATCAAGACGAGGCTCGATCCCCGATGATCTGATAATGGTACCACGTGTTAACACTCGTTTTACCAACCTCTGCGAGACAGCGCATCGGTACTGCCCATACGTGGAGGAGGTGGACAGCGTCTGTTAGGGGCACAGTGTGACAATTCCTCGTACATGTGCCTCCGTGGATCCCACGTCGAGTGACTCCTAAACGAGCCTGTTCCACCTGTCAAACATACGCTACACAACGACCGTCGCTAACCCGTTTGCGCTTATCAAGCCAACCAATCCTCCAATCCAAAATCGATTTTCTTCCGATTTTCGAAAATATCCAAAATTCCCGAACGTTTTTTCATAGGTAGAAAAAATCAATTGCAACTTTTCATCATTACCAAATCACACAGCACACTGACCCATAAATCTTTAAGGGCTCATGACTTCATTTTTTGTTTTCAAAGTTCTCTTCTCTGACGTGGCCCATTTTTGTTCCTGTTCTGAGGAGCCTTTTGTCATACTTTAATAAACAATTTCTTAAATTTCTGTCAAAAATTGGACTTGTTACGCGCATCGGGTTGCGCAAAGCTGGACAAAACCAAAATTTAAATAGCCACCATACGGTCACAATAAAGGTCGTTCAACGACAAAGAGTCAACAAAAGAGAAACAATAAACAAAAATAAAAGTTTAAATATTGCAAAGGAAATATAAAATTGGTGACAAAGCACCTAAAAGGCACTAGATCGAGATAGTGATTAACAAATTGCCTCTGTGGAAATACATTGAAGAGTGAAGATGATGAGTATGAAGGCGAAACGGTGGATAATTGAAATATATATATATATATTTGTTTCCATGCGCTGTGTTATTTGTAAACAGTGTCCAAGGTCATTTCAAGGTCACGGGTAAATTTGACGGGTAAAAGCGCGAGAAGCGTCTCGGAAGATCTATCGATGACCTTCATTTGACCTTGGGAAATTTACGCGTGACCTTGAACGATGTTTTGTGTGTATTGATCTGGGTATAGAGAAAAAAAACGGAAAAATGGACGTGCCAATGCGACATCTATAAACGTTTGTACGAAAAAATGAAAATGGAAAAAAAACAACGGTCGATCTAAAATTTGGATTTGTTGGCAAGGGTGGCTTACTTATAACTGTACCTCGCTTGATACGATCACACGTGTTGTAGTTCGAGCCTGGTACAGGTGGCAGCTTTCTATTCGGTGGTGCGATGTAGCCCAATTCGTCGCGAAGGTCCGGTCGACGTTTGTCCAAAGTTGCCCCACCGACACCAGTTTGTTGGTAAACAACGTCATCTGCAAAGGTTGGAAACACGACTCCGAGGCTTTAGTCACCAGTTTTCGCAGGCATCACAACTCAATCGGCACGCATTTCAAGTTTTTGTGTTTAAAGGTTGAGCGTGACTTTACCCGGCGTCTCTACTGCGGGTCTTTGACGACAGGAGATGAAATTTCAATTGTAATAACTCCGGAACTACAAAAATTGGCGTTTAGCTTTTTTTTTAACTGTGAATGACTGAATAAATCGTTGGGGCATAAAAAAGCATCGGCCCGAAGTGTTTCATGACTTTTTCCTCATTTTTTTGACTTTTTCTTGGAAAAATATTAGCGAGACTTTTAGGACCCACGCAGCGCGGACGAAGGGTCAAGCACTCCAGTGATTTTTGCGCAGGGGTGGAAGCGACGATTCCAAAAATCTTCCAGTACGACTTTAACTTCAGAAATCGCTAAATTGTTACAGATTTTTTTACTTTTTACCATCAGCCGGTAAGATTGTTGTCAAAATTGCCGACCGAGCTTTTTGCACGGTTTTTTACCGTCGCCATGACCACCCCGCGTCATTTTATCAAGCGCGTGTTAAATGAATAATAAAAAAAAGGTTTTTATACATTGTCCCTCGTAATATTTCTCGTCGGCTGATGAGATACCTCGCAGCCGCGTTTGTTCCGGGCCCCGAGTGCGTCTCGAGAGTGCAACGCAAATTACGACAATGCCAACGATTATTACAACGACCGTAGCGCCAACCGGCACGACGACGTTCACGTCGAGCCAGCTCGGTAGCCACGGGAAGAAACGCCGGACGTCGGTGTTGTCCTGTCCACCGTTACGAACCGGCGGTGCGATCGTGCCTTACCGATCGAATTTCACGGAGAAACGAGGAGACAAGGAAACAAAAGGAACAGGAACAAGGACGCCGAGGACAAAAAACAGAAAAATACGTTATTTTTTTTACACACCTTTGTCTCCTGCGCCGTGGCCTTTTCCTCTGAGCACGCAAATGACGATAACAGCGACAATCAAAACAAGAATCGCGGCAACGACGGGAACGACCAAATTCAAATTAGCCATGAAAATTTTCATCGGATCCTCGTCGCTGTTACTACCACCGTTCACATCCAGTTCACGAGCTGGTGCAATGGTGCCTGGAACACAAAAAAAACTTAGCTTGTAAAAAAAAAATTCAACTAATTTTTTTTTTTTTTATCGAAAGACAAAAAAAATTGAAAAATTGGAAATAAAAAATCTACGTTCCAGGCACCATTGCTCACCGGCTCAACCGGCTCGATCGCGTTTCTCTCACGCGGAATGGACCACGGACACTTTTTTCCGTTTCTTTTCGGTTTTTTTGTTCTTTTCTCTTCGTTCTCTCGAACCTCATACGTACCTCCCGTTACTGTCAGCGTTGCAAACTCGTATTCCGCGACCGCGAATCCTGCGTTGTTGTGAGCCGTCACTCGCAAGTGGTACCAGGTCGCGGGGTCCAGATCCATAACCACAAAGTTTCCAGTTGGTTTTACGTTGTTCGAAACTTGATTCCATTCTTGCTGGTGCCTGCGAAACGAACAATCGAACTCTCAGTTTCAGCCACTCGAATTTTCCTGCTCGAAACGTTTTCGATATTTTCGTTTCAGATTTTTATTTTGTTTGTGCCAAATTTTACTCTGTCAGGATTTTGCTGACGGGATCGAACTTGAAATTCATTTTTCGACCCACCGAATTATTATTCTTTTTTTAATTTGTGTCATTTCTGCGGGATCAATTTTTTTCTTTTTGATTTTTCACGCTGACCAGTTGATATTTTCGATTTTTTGCTATTTTTTTACGAATTTATTATAAATTTTTGGTTTGCGTTGTTTTTTTCTTGTAGACATTTTGAGGTGCCTCACTTTTTCTTGTTTTCGACGACAAAGTACAGCATCGGACAACCGCCATCGGACCATGCGCTCAAGTGGAGCGTGATGCTCTCAGTCGAGACCTCGATGAATCTTGCAGCTTCCGGGATTATTGGTTTGGAGCCTTTGGTCCGTGTGTTCAAAATGTCTGATGGATCGCCGGTGCCAATTCTGTAAAGAATTGAGAATAATTGAAACATTTTTTTCCCTCCTTTTCGAGATTTAACGATTTTTCCAAAAGTAAAGTGAGAAAATTGATTTTTATTTTTCATACCAAGTTGGGAATTGGAAAATGGAAACTGGGAACGAATGGAAATTAGAAAAGTTTCGACTTACCCGTTGTAAGCCGTGACGTAAATTTGGTATCTGGAGCCGCACCACAAGTTCTCGAGGGTATATTTTTGAGTAGTTGAATTAATTTGCATCGTTTCCCAATCGCCGAATTCGGGTTTGTAATGGATTGTGTATCCGTGGATCGGCGCCGTGTCGGTTGAGTGAGGCCTCAATTTCATCGTCAATGAATTCGTCGTCGTGGCAGTGAGTGTTACTTGGGGTGAGTGCGGAGGAGCTGGAGGATAAAGGAGAAAGAGAGAGAGAGAGAGAGAAAGAGAGAAAAACAGAGAAAAAAACATCGATTGTGAGTCAAAATTAATAGAGACACGGTTCAGAACCGTATTTTTCGTTCCGGTTCACGGAAACGTACCTTAGATCGCGCTACGAGCGGTACATATAAATTTGGAAGACACCGAAATATTTTAGAATCATTAAAAATTTCTTTATCGAAATATATCGATCGATTATGATCGATTTGTGAAGAGCAATGAAATAATGGTTTGCTATAATTTAGGGAAGTTATTTATTGCCGAAACAAACTTTTTTGCCGTCGCCTATAACTTCGAGGGTCTAATTTTCATCGAACATTACGGATGACTTTTCAATTATGAGTTCGGATGACTCGCGATCTTTGATCGTGTATACCGTCAAAACGGTTGGAGATAGAGTAAAAATGCAAAGGACCAATTTTGTAGAGAATTTAATTTTCTAGAAAAAAGGTTTCGACAAAAATTTTCCATCTCTAGTCGTTCAGTCCTGATTGGGCCCCGAAGTGGTCCGTGTATTAATCATGTGAATAAAAGAAAGGACTCTCTTATATGCCATGTACTAGAGAAACGGTACGAGATATGGTAAAATTGTATAGGACCATTTTTGTAGATTATCAAATTTCCTAAAAAAAAGTTCCCGACGAAAATTCTCCAAGTTCAGTATTTTACGCACGGGAGCCGTTCAAAAACGATGCTGAAATTCGGACCAACTTTTACTCAGTTCCGTTTGATTTCGGACCAACAAGCAGCTCCCCTAAATCAGGCACGATTGGCTCATGGACTTCTAACATGTGCATGAATAAGACTCCAAGTCGACAAACTATCGAGAGATTCTAATGAATTAGCTTGCTCAAAGCGTATCGAGTGGTAAAATGAGGTTTCGGAGACGCCATTTGTTTTCTTACCGTGCACAATGAGCTGATGGGTCACAGTATCATGCCCGAATGAGTTCTCAACGTAGCAAGAATACTCTCCGGCATCAGCGCGATCGACTTCTTTGATAAAGAGCGAACCTTCTGACAATTGTCTCAGTCTGTCGTTCAGCTGAAGTTTGACATCGCGGAATTTCCATACAACTTCCGGTGCTGGTACACCAACGGCGAGACAAGGCAGTTTCACGTCCTCTTTGTACGTGGCAGTGAATTTGTCGTCGAACGATGCAATTTTGGCGGGAACTATGAAAATATCAAGAGTATTAGGAAAAAAATCCGTTTTAGGCGTTAAATCATTAAAATGAATTCGGGGCTCCCAAAAATCCGAATTTTGTCCGAAAATTTTCCAAAAATTCAGTTAATTTTTGAAAATTTTCATCTTTTTCATTCTTGAGCCCGTTTTTTTTAAATGTTTTTTGGTACCTCGAATGTTAGGAGCCGATGCGACGATCTTGGAAGGTTCGCCTTCGCCGATATTGGTACTGGCAGTGACCCAGAAATCGTATCTCTTCTGTTTGTCAAGCGCAAGAGCCTCATAAGTCAACTGATTCGGTGGAACTTTAGCACTGGTTGCTTCTTCGGTTCCGTCGGCTTTCGTGTAAACGGTGTATTGAGAAATAACGCCATTGGGTTGAGTCGGTGGTCGCCAAGAGATGAGAATCGATTCGGCGGAAGTGACGAGTGCTTTGACGGCGATCGGAGCTTCGGGAGCTGTGAAAAAATTCGAAAACCTTAAAAATGTGTCGAATTTCCAAAAAATCCAACTCTCTTTTTGAATTTCTTTAAAAAAAAAATGTTTTTCGACGATAAAATCGATTTTTTCCAGGTTTTTATGTCTAAACTCGATCAGGGCTCACCATCTTGTTCCGTTTGGCAATGAATAGGCGCAGACTTGACTCCATCGCCACCGGAAGTGAACGCCAAGACTTGCATACTGTAGTTGGTGTATTTTTTCAGTCCGTGCAAAATCGTTTCACTGGAGGACGTAATTTTCGTGTCTTTTGTGTTCTCGTCGTACCAAGATTCGGAGGGTCCATAAATAACCTAAAAAAAAACATGAAAAACGTAAAAAATTCATCGATACGATAATTTTCCTTGAAGAAAACTTTTTGTCTTTTTTTTTTAAATGGTTATTTGTTATTTTTAGGCGGATTTTCGGGTTTTACTTTGTAGCCAGTGATGACGCCGTTGGCAGCGGACAATGGCGGAGACACCCAAGAGACTCGGATCGTTTGGGAGGTCAAAGTCGTGCACGTTGTGTCGTGCGGTGGTTGTTCGGGAACTCCTTCGGCGGTGTGTTGTCGTCTCTCTTCGCTCATTGGGCCGGAACCAACTTTGTTGAAGGCTTGAACGACTACGCTGTATTGGGTGTAAGTTTTGAGGTTAGTGATTTGCAGATGATGTTCCTTTCCATCTTCCTTGGAGAACTCGACGGTTTCGAACATGTAAGGCTTCTCGGAAGATGAGAGTCTGTAGCCGACGTAATAGCCGAGAATTTCGCCGTTCCAGTCTTCGCGTGGGGGAGGTTTCCAGGTGACCTGAGGAATGTAAAGAATGAGGTCAAACTTTCGGGCACGATTGGGGGGGACTTGGGAATCGATTTTCTTTGAAAAGTCGAGACAAAAATTTTCTGGGTCAAATTGACCCGTAGCTCAAATTTACCTTGAGTGTATGTTGATCCAAAGCGTCGACTCGGACGGAGCTTGGTGGGCCGGAAGGAGCTTCCTCGGCGGTTATTATGGTCACCGTGTCGGAGGGATCGGAAGTGCCAATTTCATTTTCAGCTACGATACGCAAGTGATAAGTAGTTGCGGGTCGGAGATTAAAAACTCCGGCGACGTTTTGTTGGGAGCCGGGCACGAGAACTCGGTCGATGTCAGTTTCCCAAGATCCTTTGCTGATTTTGTATTCAATTACGTATCTTTTGATCGGACTGTTACCGTCGTACGGTGCTGCCCAAGAAAGTTGAACCGAACGTCCAGACTTGTCGAGAACTTTCAGGCCATAGGGCACTTCCGGAACCTCTGGAAATTTACGGATTTTTCAAATATTTTACATACAAGTTCGAAGGAAATCAGATTCTGGAGGGTCGCACAAAGATTCCCTCAAATTTTCACGTAAAAACGTCATAACGACGTCCTTAAGTGTGAAATGCCCCTTAAGACTTTCCAGGCAAGTAGATTGTGATATTCTGAAAAGAAAAGTCCTGAGAATTTTTTCTCTACGATGGACGGTTGTTGAGATATTCACTGATCAGTGATCAGCCAATCGGATGAGAGCTAGAGGAAGGCTGAGGAGTGGGGGAACATCTACCGCCGCGTGGGATTGGCTTTCGATTGATTCAATGGTTTCTCATGATCTAGGCGTCGGAGAGAAAAATGCCCAAGGACTTTTCTCTTCAGAATTTTGTTATCTGTTCGCTCTCTCAATCTCGAACATGATTCCGGGGATTTTTTTCCTTCCAGCAGAGATTTTCCTTGTTTGAGTGGTCTAGAACTTTTTGTAAGATTGAAAATACATGAAAACTCACCCTGAACGATCATGTTGATGCTCGTATCGTCGCTGCCAAAAGCGTTTGTTGCCACGCAAGTAAAGAGTGCAGAATCGCTTCGTTCGGTTCTTTTGATGCTCAAATCTGCCAAAACACCGTTAGTAAGAATTTCTTCGCGGATTGTGTATCGTGAATCGCTCTTCGGGTCCAATCGTTTGTTGTTCATGTTCCACAAGATTCCAATGGGTTTTTCGCCTTGTGCTTCGCACTGCAGGACAGCCGGTTCGCCACGACGTGCCGTTTGGTTTCGCAATTTGATCTCGAAATGGGGTGGTGCTTAAAAATTTCATAAAAAATGAAATCGCGGGCGAAATTAATTGAAAAAAAAAATCGCAAAAATCGGAATTTGCGAGTTTCTGCTTTCTTAAGGAGGCGACAGTACCTTGAACGGAAATGAGAATGACAGCGGACAATCCAGAGCCAATTCCATTGACGGCTTCGCACAAATAATATCCCTCGTTCGTTTTCTGGATATTGTTTATTGAGAGAGTACCATCTTCGACGCTAATGTCAGGATTGTTGAGTTTTAAGTCAGTGTAATCGCCCGGCGTTTCCCCTTAAAAATAATTCACCATAAAAAATCAATAATCGTGATTTTCTTCGTTTTTTTTCGTCGAAATAATGACCGACCTCGAATCGTAATTATGTTGACGAATTCTTGGGCTTTTGAATGCGACAAAAATTGGATAATTCGAACTTACCAGCAGCCCTTTTCCACGTGACCTGAGGCTTAGGGAAACCGTCGGCTTTGCACTCCACTCGAGCATCCGAACCTTGAGCAAATGCTTTGTCGGTCGGTTCCAGAATCCAACGTGGAGGCACTGTTGCAGAATAAATCGAGTTAGTTGTGCGTTCCTCGTTTCACACGGCGGAAAATTACTACCGAGAGCGAGAAAGATGGATACCATGCTCCTCCGAGGCCGTGTGTTACCCATTCAATAATTTCTTACCTCAGAGAGGGAGAAATTATGACGTAGCAGCACCGAGTCGGACAACGATCCTCGAACCATTTCGTTCATCCATAAATTCGATTCGATCATTTCAATAAATTTCACGTAATTCGATAAAAAATTTAACCAAATTTACTGAATCAAAAGTTGATCCATTCGAAACTCGATCTTTTCGAAAAGAAAATCTCCACATTCGACACGATTATTTTGACAATCGAATTACTATTTTTTTAAATTCCTCCGACTCTAATTCGCAGTTTGGTTCGACGATCGAGGCACAGTTTTCTCATTTCGCTTGTCCCATGCACATACAAAGCGTTATACTCTCGCTAAAATCCACTACGAGCATGCAAGAAAAAACTTTAGAGACAGAGAGCAAGAAAGAGAGCGAAGAGTGCTACGTAAAGGAAATGGAGCGAGTACCCAAAATTCGCGATGTTTTTTTATGAATGGAAGCTCACAAACGCAAATGCTCGAAGCACAAAAGGGACTTGAAGCTCGGTCAATTTTTGGTGGAACTTTACGTGCTGATGACTCGTAATTATCGATTATTCTTTCTGCTGGACTTTGTTAATGAAGAAAAGTAACAAATAATTGTTTTTAAAGACTTTTTTTGTTGATTTATTCAGACAATTGTTAATTTTGTCAAATTATTATTGGTGACGATTTGTTATTGTTTGGAAATTGCACGATCTCCGATCTGCTTGGAGCAGAAAGAATAATCGGGTACTCTTGTAGCACACTTCATGTTCTTCATGCTCCATCGCAATAAAATACATTTTGTTATTTACTGGAAGATGAAAATGAAGAGAAAAAAAATGGCATGCTTCATACTACAGTTTATCGTTACGACAGGTAATCTACGAAACGAAAAGATGAGACGTGTGAGGGTTTCAAGGCGTAAAATGGGTTGGTATTTGGGTCAAGGTCAGGTAAGGAGCGATGATTGGATTTGGAGAATTGGGAATCCCAATGGCCAATATATTTTTTTCTTTCATTGTCTTCGTGGAGCAATTAAAACGGCGAGGAGGTGGAGGCGAGGTGAATCGACTCCGCGATTTTTTACTTATTACTTGGCGATAAAAGAACGCGCGAAACGATTTGATGAAAGTTTCAAAGATGAGCGAATGTTCAATTATTTTTCAACACCGTGGCTGCGGCTTGCTCGGTCAATAGACCACGAAATTCTGCAACGATTTGTCCTCACAAGTTTTTCTCTGCGATGAGTAGTTTGTGAGATATCAGAAGAATTGCGACAGCCAATCTGCTGGACTCCGAACGCCACGCCTACTTCTCCGCGTCGGCGTAGCCGATTGGCTATCGCCTGAAATATTCGATATCTCGTGAACGGAGCATCGGAGAGAAAAATACTTAAGGACTTTTCTTCTCAACATTGAACTGCCGATCTATCCTGAATGCTTTGAGCACGACTCTCGGAATATCCTGCAAATTATTGCTCCCTGATCGTTTTTCGAACAAATTGGACAATGGCAACACCGTCACGATAGTCTCTTTGGAAATAAACCAATGACTAACCGATCCAAATCGGATCCAGATATTGATCGTCGCTCGGATCGCTCCGATCCAATCGATCTACGTTTCCTACTCAAGACCTCGTGTGTTCACCCAACAAACTACTAACAAAACTTGATTCGACGGATTCCAGCTGAACTTAGATTAACCTCAACTCTCCAAATATAATTTCGAACCTATCAAAATGAAAACAGCAACCTCGATAAACTATCAACGACAAAATTGATTCTTTTCCGGCCTGGAGAACGACAAGAATCTCGTATGACTGCGACCAAAATTCTCAATGTTCAAATTTTGATGGATTCCCCTTGATTTTTGGTGGGGATTCGAACAAATGATTGAAAAAAAGCCTAAAAATTTCTTCTTGCTGTCAATTTGACGATTTTTTGTCGTTCCATTCAGGCTGAGTGAGCCGTCACCAAACTAATTCATTCAATCTCTCAAATCCCCCATTATTTCTGGATTTTATGACCCACGAATTCCTTTTTTACTTAACGAAACAATTATTCAATATTCTGAATATCATTTCTTCGGATAATTGATTATTAGAGATCGTGTGGCATGGATGTATTTGTGAGTGATGAAAATTTCAATAGGTGGGTTAAAAAAATGATGGATAAAATAGAAGATTACAAAAGTTGCTTCATAGACACATTCAGCACCAAAGTAAAGGGGTGAAAATTGATTCGAGGGGGCGTCGGGCTGACGGATGCGCCGAGGGGTTGTTTTTAAGCGTCAGCATGGGAGCAGCCAGCCAGTCAGCGAAACACGTTCGTAGTTTCATTTGTACATGACTCATTCGACCGAAACTGCAAACTCAATTGGACTTTGTAGATTGAAGCACCATTTTTTTTACTCATGTACATGGAGATTTGAAATTTGCAGGGAATGATTATTAATTGTAATTCTTAATGATCCAAATTCCTAATAATAGGAAATTTCAAAAAGTTTTCAGGCTCGAAAAAAAAAAATCTGATGCACGTCTTAAAATTCGATAAAATTTGTTATAAACTTTCCCCCAAGTGCAAAGTCCAAAAAAGTGCATAATTTCAGAAGAAACGTCATGGCACCCTACGATGTACTTGATGTAATGATTAATCTCAATTTTACGCAATCCCAGAAAGCTCGTACACGTTCCGGCGTCTTGACGATCTCATTCGCACCGTCGTTTACGTAAGGATTTATATATACACAGAAATATTGGCAACATCGCTGATGCTGCTGTAGATTGTTCAAACGAGCCTTTCATTTAACGTGTAAGAAAATGTACGTTGATGCAAGAAGCTTCGAAAGAAAATAAATGATCAATTTTTTTACGAGAAGCACACACACACCCACACACACACGCGCGCGTTTTTTTTTTATAAAGTTTGATTTTCGAAAAATAATCGTCAGTAGCGTCACTCAATTTGTTTACAGTTGCGATTGACAACGGTTCATTCTCGATGCGTCACAAACAAAACGTCCCCACATTCGCTTTGTTCTTGAAAATTACGATTTTCAAATTGAAATCTTGATTTTTTTTCAAATTATTTAATCGAGCCAATATCTGCTTGAAAAATGGAGCATTTCGAGCGATTAATTTTGGGCCCTAACCATGAACGCGCAAGGTTGCCTCGTGCTTTGTCGATCCTGAAGGATTTTTAGCGACGCAGGCGTATGTTCCAGAATGCCGTGGCGTTGCAGGCTCAATCAAAAGTATACTCGTTCGTGGACCAAGCTTTCCGATGCTGTGTTCCAACAACGGCGGAATGGTTTTTCCGTCAAGGGTCCAAGTGATCGTTATTGGGGTATCGCCGACTGGTACCATACACGCTAATTGGGCTGCCTGGCCCGCGTAAATTGGCTGTTCACCAAAGTCGAAGGGACTGATCCTCGGCAAGACTGGAATATTATACCCAATTTTTTCACATACAGATTCTCCTTCGAGGATCTTTCGTCGTTATCAATTTACTGACGTCCCAGGAGAAATAATTCAGCGACTGTTGTTTCTCGACTTGATTCCAAGCCCCGCAATCATTTTCTTCGCCTTTTCCTTGTCCAGGACTCGCCTGCTCGTTAAAAATCTTCACTGTAATTTCCAGCTTTCCGAAAATCGAAGATTCTTTCGTTCATACATGTACAATTTTTTTTTTTTATGTTTTTTTTCCTGGGCTGCTGACTTGGAAGCTCGACCACAAAAAACGTTCGATGGGAATGGATGAGGGACGAGAAAATTTGTTGAAATTAATCAAAATCAAAATGAGATGAATTTTGAAGAGAAAAAAATCTAAAAATGACGCTGAATCCAGTTGGAAAGAGAAAATAATTGAATGAATGACAAAATATGAAGGAATTGCAACACTTTGTGGGATGGTGCAAAAATTTACCTCAACTTCTTACACAACGAAACTTGGAAGTCAATACACAATGATTCATACAAATAATTCGAGCACAGTGACACAAAAGCTCGAAATGCACCGCGAATAAATTTCAATTACTTGTCAAAATTCATATTTCCTTCGCTTGCAGGTTTACACGTTAATATTAAAGACTTTTAATGACGATTTCAATGGTAGTTTACTCGATTTTTTTCATAATTAAGTGTACCGTTGACTTTAAGGTGTGCACTGTGTCTCGCACGACCAGCCGGATTGTCTGCGACGCAGGCATATTCCCCGGCGTGTTCGCCCCTCACGGATGGTATCGTCAAAGCAGAAACTCTGTCGCCCAGAGACGTGATACGAACTCCATCGCCTGTTTCTAAATGACGTCCACCGAACAACCACTTGAGTGATATCGGTGTGTCGCCCTTAACGACAGCGCACTGTACGATTATAAGATCTCCGGAGTTTGTCTCGTCGAAAGAGAATGGTTGAAGATGTGGAACGACTGCGGACATTATATTTGAAAAAAAAAAAAATTCACATGAAGAAAGTGTTGCAAGGCATTTCGAAGTGATTCCGAGTGATGGGAAAGTGTTGAAAACGAGATGCTTCGATTTTGGAGAAGAAAACCACGTGGAAATGGTCTTGCCAGGTTTCGATTGTCCGGTTGGTCCGCAGAAAATCGAGGGAATCGACAGAAAGGATTGGACTGAGGTCTGAACCCATGATTGATAAAAATCAAGCGAAAACAACTACGAAATAAAGGAACGAAACATATGAAACTGCTGAAAAGTATCATCGCCAAAAAAAGGTTAACGAAAAATGGCAGCAACTGTCACACGAGTCTTTGAAATAAGGCAAAGAAAATGTGGAATGTCGTGTAAGTGAGCAGCACCGTTGACTATCAAATCAGCGGAGAGTTCATGCCTTCCAGCAAGGTTTTCAGCGACACAATTGTATGTTCCGGCATGTGATGCCTTCACGGATCCTATGCTGAGGATAGCTCCGCGTCCGCCGAGATCCAAAATGGCTATTCCCGAATGTGGTGATATTCCATGACCGTTCAAGGTCCACCGAAGTTTCAAGGGTGCGTCGCCTTCGATAACGGCACATGGCACGGTTACTACTTGTCCCGAGTTCAAAGGCTCTTCTCCGAATGAGAATGGCAATAATTTTGGTGGTACTGCAACGTCAAAAGACACGGTGTGGCTTCTGTTGAGACTTTTCATGATGCGGATCATGGGAAAGTGAGTTCTGCGAAGGGTTCCACTTTGGTGATCCTAAATTAGGATGGAATCGGCTGAAGGAAGGGAACGTGTGATGATCCATGAGGATGGAGTTGGTAAGGAAAGTCCTAACTCGTCTCATTAGTGATAGAATTGACTACTTGAGGTTAATCAACTGAAGGGGTACCATTGACATCTAGAATAGCCGAATGAGACGAAGATCCAGCGCGGTTGGATGCGACGCAGGTGTATTCTCCAGCGTGTCTTGCAGCCACTGCTTCGATGGTCAATTGCTTAACGCGTTTACCGGAACCCGTTATAATCACATCCGTTCGATCACTTCCAATTTGATTGCCATCGAGCAACCAAGTGATTTCTAGGGGAAAATCACCTTTGCTTACGACGCACTGGACCGAGGCCAAGTCTCCAGCGTTCACGGGTTCGTCACCGAAACTCAATGGCAATATCTGCGGAGCCACTATGATGGATAGGGAAATAAAGAAATACCGATGAAACAGATGTCTGTGATGAAGCGGACTTTGGGCACCATAAGGAGCCCGGAAGTGTCAGGAAGACACGAGGAAACGTTGGATGTTCCTCCAGGAACTGCAAACTACCTTAACGAACCTCTGGATTGATCCAAACGTCAGCCAAGCTCGGTCTAAGTTCTGACTCTTGACCAGGTTTCCAGGACCAACACATGAGGATTAGGTGGAAAAGGGTTGAGGAATAGTTTGCCCAGGGAACACGTCTCATCCATCAGTGACCGTAGTCGCAAAAAGCATTCTCCACGAATTAATCCAACGTGCTGTTTACGCAATAGTTCATAAATAGTGTAAACCGTTTGTACCATTGACAGTGAGAAGAGCGGATCGCATAGTCGAGCCAGCGATGTTACTAGCTTCGCAACTGTATTCTCCTGCATGACGAGCAGAAACGGCATCGATACTCAACAACGAGATCATTTTTCCGCTTTTTGCGATAGTAATGTCTGGATGAGATTGATGAGTTATCGGGACCCCGTTCAAGTTCCAGCGTATCTCAAGAGGCGAGTCACCCTTGAGGACGCTACACACTGCTGATATCTGTTCGCCCCAATTGGCTGGCTCTTCACCGATCGAGAAGGGTGCTATTTGAGGCGCCACTGAAAATCATCGTGCCAGAACCTTGTGAATTTTCTAATAAGCGCCAAACCTTCACTACCTTTTTTGCCATTCTAAATAACTTTGAGAATATCGAAGAAATCCGCCTTTCGCCCTAGTGTCGTCGAATGTGGGGGAAAAATTAAGGAACCAAAATGTTTGTGTGGTGGTCAGGGATTGGAACTGCTTTCGGGATTTGTGTCTAACTGGGAATTCCGAATGATACACTGAACGTAGAGAAAAAGTTGGAAAAGTCAAGATTTTCTATCGTTTCGTTAATCATTCAATGTGCCAGCGAAATTGGTCAATTGAGGAGCTAAAAATGTTTATGAAATATGGATCGCAATGGTGGAAGGTCAAAAGAGCATTCACTGGTGAAAAATTGAAGGTAAGGAAGCTACGTCGAGTGTCATTTTGATGATACCGTTGACCGCGAGGACTGCAGTATGACTGGCAGCTCCAGCTCGATTGGAAGCTGTACATGTATATTCGCCAGAGTGTCTAGCAGCTACGGAGTCAATCGCCAGGGTGCTATGGCGTTTGGCACCGGTTATGGTGATGTCCAAACGATCGGATGACAAGGTCTCGCCGTTGAAAGCCCAGCCAATATCCAGAGGTAGATCACCCTTCGATATGGAGCATATGAGAGTCACAGCTTCCCCCGAATTCAAGGGTTCGTCACCGAAATCAAACGGAAGTATCTGGGGGCTAACTGAGAACGTGGCGTAACGTAAAATAGTGCGCGGATAATCTAGATCGAATGTTACAATTTATTTGTGACCGAACTTTCGATTTTCCGGGGTCATTGCCCAGAAAACGAGAATGAGACGTTGAAATAATCATGACAACACTTTCCTCGAAGAGTATCCGTTGCCGCAAATATTGCCGAGTCCGCAGGATCGTGGAATTATGGGATGGAAGGATTTTTGCGTGTTATCAACGATAAACAATAAATAAATAACAATGTTGTAAATAAAAACAATCTTCTGCTATCGTATCTTTCGTGCAGCGACACAAACACACGTAAACACACGACCCAGCAAAAATATTGAAGGTAAATCGTTACACGAGCCTGTAATTAGTTTTAGTTTGTGTAAATTTTAACCTTCAATCAATTTTGTGAGTCATTTGTGTTCGCCAAGGTTTGTTAAGGCTAAGAAACAATTCAGTTCGTTAAAAAAATGTGGAACAAACTACAAAAAATTAAATATTTTGAATAAAATGTTAGTGAAGTGCTTCAATAACAAGAGCGGAAATTCGAGGACTGGGTAGACGATCAAATTCCAGAAGGAAAAGTCTTGAATCATTTTATTTTGCGATGCACCCTTGATGAGATATTTACGAATTGCGATAATGCCCAATAAGCTTCGCGGTAGCCGGGAAGAATGGAGTGGGAGGAAGGCGGAGCGCTCCCCCCCACTGCGCTTCCTGCTGCTGCGATGAATCGCATTGGTCGTTACCAATTTCTTCATATCTGATCAATGGAGCATCAGAGAAAAGAATGACAAAGGAATTTTATGTTCAGAATTTGACGCTCTCTCCAGGCTGTGAATTTCGAACTTAAATCATAACTTTTCCTAGATTCAATCTGGCATTTGATATTTTTAATCACCGTTAACCGTCAGAGATGTTGTATGACTGACGTTGCCTGCACGATTGGTTGCAATGCAAGAATAATTGCCGGCATGCCTCGCAGCAACTGATTCTATGCTGATGATGCTCATGTGTTTGTTTACTTTGGCGACAGTGATATCGGGATTATTAAAATGGACTGGTTCTCCGTTAAATCGCCAAACTATCTTCACCGGTGAATCACCCTTCACTATGGAACAAGTGGCTGACACCATGTCACCAGAATTTGCTGGACCGTCACTGATCGAAAAAGGCCCTATTTGCGGCGGAACTAAAATACGGAATGAAGTTAGACAAACGTAACAAAATGGCCGACAATATTTTTTCTCTCCTGTTACACCTTCCGATTGCTTTGCCAGATAACTTTTCGAGATGTTCTACGAAAAATGATATGAATCCAGCCTAAAATGATCGATGCCCAAATCTGCAACCACTATCATATCGCTCCACCATTTCCAACAAAATGCCTGCCTTAAACTCTGTAATTCCAATCCCCAAGGAGCTCGCACTGTTTCAAGGAAAGGATGGATGGATTTTTTCACAATTTTACGGATGATGGATGAGAGTTAATTGAGAATAAAGACTCCGCGAAACTGGTTGATTGGAATCAGAACAAAAATCATCGTGTACCGTTGACAGCTAAGGGTGCGGAGTAGCTTGTGGCACCAGCAGCGTTGCTGGCTGTACAGGTGTACTCGCCGACATGACGCGCCGTCACGGCTTCGATAGTAAGAAGACTGACGCGTTTGCTCGTACCGACAATGGTTATATCTGGATAATCATGATTTATCGGTGCTCCGTTCAAAGCCCATTCGATTGTCATTGGATTGTCACCCTTGATAAGGGTGCATGTTGCAGTTACGGTATCACCCCAATTAGCTGGTTCCTCGCCCATGTCGAATGGAGCTATCTGAGGAGCAACTGCGCTTTCGCAATGCAATAGACAGAACAATGAGAGAAAAAGTCGCAATAATAATTTTTCAGCTGTACCAATCAGTAGCTGGTGATATTCTGGAGAGAAAAGTCCTTTTCCGTTTTCCGATCAGATTCTCCGTTCAAGAGCTGTGAAGCTATCAGTGACAGCCAATCAAGAGCGCTGCAGATAAGGAGCCTGGAGTGGGGGATGACGCATCCGATTGGCCATCATTAGATTGCGAATATCTTCAGAACGGTGAATCGGACAGAAAAATGACTAAGGACTTTTCTCTTCAGAATTCCACGATCTATCTGACGGTGATCAACAATAATTTTTAAAAAAAGTTCTTGACTTTTCACGTTGCATCCTCTCTCGACTCGTACCACTGACACACCCCCCGACGAGAAAAGATACTTGCAGCCTATCTCCTACGCAGATTTCGTGAATTTTTTAAGGAATCTTGGTTGGATGACATGCTGGAAATACGAGATATAAAAAAAAGCACACGTGCCTTAGTTTTCATTGACCAATAAAAACGGATTGCAAATTAAGGTGAAATTGATTAAAAAATATTGGGTAAGGTTTCAAAATAAAAATGAAAATTGCAAATGTTCGTTTCAGCAGTAGTCAAAAATTTATCATCAGAACAGCCACCGCTTCGAAACGATATTCGAACGAGTCCACGTACCATTGACTACCAAAGTAGCCGATTGGCTCGCCGTTCCAGCTCCATTGGTCGCCACACACGTGAATTCTCCTGCGTGTCTTGCAGCTACCGATTCTATACTGATTACGCTCATGTGTCTACTTATTTTCGAGATCGATATGTCGCGATTTTGAAAACCTATCGATTGACCGTTGTGTTTCCAAACGATTTTCATCGGGAAATCTCCTTTAATTACGGTACACATTGCGGAAACTGGTTCACCCGAATTTGTTGGGCCGTCGTTGAACGAGAAAGTTGCTATTTGTGGCGCGACTATAATAATAAAAAATTTTGCGACATGATTAATTTTTCACTGTCACAACAGTGTCCCAATAATTTCAGCAGAAATCGGTGAACAAATTCCAGTTGAAACGGAAAAATCTTCGGTGATGTCGCGTTTTCTCGGTCCTTACAAATTCTCTTGGCGTTCTTCAAGTTCTCACAAAGTCGGAGATTGAATGGTTGCAAAATATATTGGAATTTCGGATTATGGGATTTGCTTCGATGCTTTTTTCGGTTTTTTGGGACAAAAAAAATAAAAGAGAGTCTCATCGAATCATTTCAATTCTAAATATTCATTCCATAAATGAGCATAGCAAAATCTTTGATCGGTATCGAATGTACCATTAACTGCAAGTGTCGAAGAATAGCTTGTCCCTCCAGCGGAATTGCTAGCGGTGCAAGTGTATTCCCCAGCGTGACGAGCCGATACACCGTCGATGGTCAATAAGCTGACGCGTTTGCTCGTACTAACGATCGTGATATCCGAAAAATCACGCGATATCGGTTGCCCGTTCAATGCCCATTGGATATCAATGGGAAAGTCGCCCTTGAGTACTGTACACGGTGCGGTGACCGTATCCCCCCAATTTGCTGGTTCCTCGCCAAAATCGAAAGGCGCAATCGCCGGAGCCACTAACAAATAATTATATCGAGCGGAGGGTTATTGAAAATTATTTTAAAAATTCAGTTCCATAAGTCCATGAGGTCCAATAAATTGGCCTTGACGTCTCTTGCATCAGAAATTTACTCTCGCGTCGAAAAAAACCAACAACGATCAAACAGATATTTACAACAAAATTCAATAAAAAATTAAGCAATTGGTCGATATTTTTGAAAATTGATTTCAAAAATCGTAGTCTCAGTTGTGAACACACTCGTGAAAGAAATTGTAGAGTTCAAATTCCATCATATCGAATTTGATTCACATCCTCCAGGTTGTTGGGTTTCAAGGATTTGTTTTGGATGTTTATAACTAAAAATATCTCATGGGGGATGAAACAAAATTGAAGACCTTGGGAACATTTGGGTTTGTGTTGCAAAAACAAAAACAGTTTTGACATTTCTACTAATTGATTCACCATTGACTGCCAGAGTTGCGGAATAACTCGTTCCACCCGCAGAATTGCTCGCCGTACAAGTGTATTCACCGGCATGACGAGCCGCGACAGCTTCGATAGTAAGAACGCTATTCCTTTTGCTCGTGCTGCCTATACTTATGTCAGGATACTCGTGGGAGATCGGTTGACCATTCAGAGACCATTCGATCTCAATAGGATAGTCGCCCTTGATTACGGAACATCCGGCAGAAACACTTTCTCCCCAATTTGCTGGCTCGTCGCCGAAAGTGAACGGCGCTATACCTGGAGCGACTGCGAAATATTTTTTTCTTTTACTTTTGTTTACGTCACCGGAAATGACTCGTTGAATTCTAAACAGCTTAGAAGCGCAGACTGAGAGTTTTCTATCTCTAGTTTATCGACGTCCCCACACGACGTCGCAGCCAAAATAAAACCCTTTCTATTCCAAAAAAATAGAACGAAACAACGATTCGAATTCCTACCAATTTTTCTTCTCTAAATTGTTCCCTGTCTCCTACCTCGAAGGCTCTCGTTGATGAGGAAAATTCGTAGCCTCATGGATCAGAGTCGACGACGACAAATCAATAAATTGCAGCCTCTTGCGCAGATTTTCCTGTATTTTTTTTTAGGAATCTTGGTTGGATGACATGCTGGATATTCGAGTTATAGGAAAAAGCATACGTGCCTTGACCTTCATTGGCAAACATTAAAAAACGAAAAGAAATAGTGAATAAACTCAAAATTGATGAAGAAAATTGGGTAAGGTTCCTAGATAGAAATGAAAATTGCAAATTTTCTTTGTAGCAGTAGTCAAAAATGTATCACGAAAACAACCACCGCATCAAAACGATATTCGAACGAGTCCACGTACCATTGACTACCAAAGTAGCCGATTGGCTCATCGTTCCAGCTCCATTGATCGCCACACACGTGAATTCTCCTGCGTGTCTTGCAGCTACCGATTCTATACCGATTACGCTCATGTGTCTACTTATTTTCGAGATCGATATGTCGGGATTCTGCAAACCTATCGATTCCCCGTTGTGTTTCCAAATGATTTTCATCGGGAAATCTCCTTTAACTACGGTACACGTTGCCGAAACTGGTTCACCCGAATTTGTTGGGCCGTCGTTGAACGAAAAAGCTGCTATTTGTGGCGCGACTAAAATATGCAAAAGTTTCAAGATATCAAATTATTTCGTACTTCTCTACAGAATTCCTCCGTGAAAAAAAAAATTACAATTGGGAACGAAAGAATCTTCGGCGACGTCTCTTCTCGATCTTTTTTTTTTTCATTTTTTTCAAAAACTAGTCGTTTTTCAGGTCCTGAGAAAGCGGGCGATGAAAAATTGTCGACACATGGGGGGAATTGTTGGTTCGATTTGTTTTTGGATTTGCTTTCATGATTTTTTAGGATTTTTTGAGACGAAAAAGGCTGAAAAATTGCACGGGAAAAATAGTCTCATCGAATCGTTCCGCAATTCTAAATATTCATTCCATAACTAGGCATGTCAAAATCTTTCTTTTTGACATCGAATGTACCGTTCACCGCGAGTGTCTGGGAATAGCTTGTCCCTCCTGCAGCATTGCTAGCGGTGCAAGTGTATTCTCCAGCGTGCCGAGCCGATACACCGTCGATGGTCAATATGCTGACCCGTTTGCTCGTACTAACGATTGTTATATCCGTAAAATCATGTGATATCGGTTCCCCGTTAAACGCCCATTGCATATCGATGGGAAAATCGCCCTTGAGTACTGTACACGGAGCGGTGACCGTATCACCCCAATTTGCTGGTTTATCGCCAAATACGAAAGGCGCGATCTCCGGAGCAACTAACAAAAAATAATATTCAGATGCTGAATAAAATAAGGAGAAAAAATGCCACGATTTCGAACAAAATCCAATTGACAATCCTTCAATGAGAAATCCTTCAGTGCATGGAATCACGACGAGATTCACAACCCCCAGGTCGATGGGATTTATGGAGTTTGTTTGGGTGTTTAGAAAAAAAAAAATAGATCTCAAGGGGAAAGGAAAAAATTGAAAAACTTGGGAACATGTGGTTTTGTGTTGCAAAAAAAAAATAGTTTTGGCATTTCTACTAATTGATTCACCATTGACTGCCAGAGTTGCGGAATAACTCGTTCCACCCGCAGAATTGCTCGCCGTACAAGTGTATTCACCGGCATGACGAGCCGCGACAGCTTCGATAGTAAGAACGCTATTTCTTTTGCTCGTGCTGCCTATACTTATGTCAGGATAATCGTGGGAGATCGGTTGACCATTTAAAGACCATTCGATCTCAATAGGATAGTCGCCCTTGATTACGGTACATCCGGCGGAAACAGTTTCTCCCCAATTTGCTGGCTCGTCGCCGAAAGTGAACGGCGCTATACCTGGAGCGACTGGGAAATATTTTTTCTTTTATTTTTGGTTTACGTCACCGAAAATTACTCATTGAGTCCTAAACATTGGAAAATACTAAAAAAAAAAAACCGAATATTTATGAATTCATCGTATCGGATATTTCGTCGCGGTATCCAATTCGTTGCAAAATAATTGAACAATTGATGGCTCCAGGGAAAAGGCCAATGGCGAGGAAAAAGGAACAAAAACTCGTTTCGCAGTCACAAGAACAAAAAAACAAGATTTTTTCTATAGAAACACAGATCGATGCAGAAATATCGATTTTTGCAAACTGCTATTTAAATACTCGGTTGTACCATTAACAATTAGTGATGCTGTGTAACTTGTTCCACCAGCCGAGTTACTGGCTGCACATGTATATTCCCCTGCATGCCTAGCAGCCACTGCATCGATCGTCAGAACACTGACGCGTTTGCTCGTCGCGACTACAGTAATGTCCGGATAATTTTGAGCGATCGGTTCGCCATTAATAGCCCACTGAATATCGATAGGATAATCGCCTTTGATAATTGTACACGTTGCAGTTACGGTGTCACCCCAATTTGCGGGTTCGTCGCCCATTACGAATGGTGATATCTGCGGTGCGACTGCGAATTTCGAAAATGTCGGTTTCAAAAAACGAAAAAAGGTTTTGTGTCAAAATGTTCGGTGCCGAGAGTTTTCCCTGCAAAAATGTGTTTCCAGGGCCTGGAGAGTGTCAAGGACACATTAAAAAAAAAAAAAAGCATTTTTTTGGAATTTCCCGAAATTTCCGTACGAAAACAATCACGCTAAACAAGTGTTGGGACTCATTGGATAGAAATGGAAAATCGTTTCGTAGATAACCTTGAAATTCCTCTAGAGGAATGAAGAAAAAAAAACAAAAAACAAAAAATATCTGAAAACCCGAAATGTAAAAATACCATTAACGACCAAAGATGCCGAAAAACTTGTTCCTCCGGCGGAATTGCTCGCGGCGCATGTGTACTCTCCAGCATATGTGGCGGTCACCCCGTCGATCGTGAGTAAACTCACACTTTTTCTCGTAGCGATTGTTATGTCTGGATAGTTCGAGTTAATTGGTTTACCATTGAGCGACCATTCGATCGAGATCGGCCGATCGCCGGTGATGACAGTACACGTGGCTGTCACCGTATCGCCCCAGTTAGCGGGTTCATCTCCCATAACAAAAGGTGCAATCTTGGGTGCGACTGTAGATCAAAAGTTGTTCGTTTTATAAAAATGTGCGAAACGCGATAAAACTGCGTGAGTCGATAGCTGTTGAAATTCTAAGCAAAAAAGTATTCAATCGTTTTTCTCTCCGATGGACCGTTGTCGAGATATTCGCCAATCCGGTGAGCTAGCGTGATCACGCTCACGCTCACGCCGCCACTCCACGGCCACGCGTGATCCTCCACTCATTAGTCAATAACTCACGCAGGGTGCATCGTAGAAAAAAATGGAAAAAAACTTTCCTCTTCGTAATTTCGTAACCTACCGATTGCTGCATTTAAATTCATGTTGCGGCGGAGTTTTTTTTTTTATGTCAATCGTGGCGTGATTTGTGAAAAAATTTCGGGGTGGCGTGATCGTTGGAAGGAAGGATGAGTGTGAATAATCAGAAGATTCGGAATTAAGGACACGTCAAAAATCGTCTCGTAAATAAACCTGGTGTGGGTAAAACATTTACAACAACAGAAAATTAAAAATAAACAATTCAAATAAAAGATCCTGAGACTACCATTGACTGCCAATGGTGCCGAGTAGCTCGTGCCACCAGCCAAGTTGCTGGCAGTGCATGTATATTCTCCAGCATGTCGAGCCGATACTGCTTCGATGGTCAACAAGCTCACGCGCTTACTCGATTTGCTTATCGTCACGTCCGGATAATTAAGAGACAGTGGCTCTCCGTTTAACGACCATTCGATATTGATAGGCAAATCTCCTTTCGATACAGCACAGGTCACGGCTACTCCATCCCCTGAGTTAGCTGGTTCTTCACCGATCACGAAGGGAACGATCTGAGGTGCGACTACAAAGCAGTGGGAACAATATTCAGCAAAACTTCTAAAAACGAGTCCCTAACCTCACATCGATCATCCATTCCGAATTGCAATCATTCCACATGATCCATCCGAATGTCCATATCCATTGCTTACTTTTTCCCTACTAGCTTACTAGTTCGAAGTCGGGCAGGCGGAAAAAAATGATGGGACACTTGATTGGTGAACTACTTGGCGATCTAGAGGTGCTTTTTCATTGTGGAGGTAAACTAAAAAACAGTAACGTAGAAAACCTGCCGCAAGATAAATTTTTCTTCTGATCGAACAAACATCAAATAATCTTTTAACTAAATTGTACCATTGACTGCAAGCGAAGCTGAATAACTGGTTCCTCCTGCGGCATTACTGGCTGAACATGTGTACTCCCCAGCATGACGAGCAGCCACGGCATCGATAGTCAAAACCCTTACCCTTTTGCTGGAACTGCTTATGGTAATGTCTGGATAATCATGGGATATTGGTTCACCATTGAGTGACCATTGAATATCGATGGGAAAATCACCCTTGAAAACTGTGCACGTTGCCGTTACCGCGTCGCCCCAATTGGCTGGTTCATCGCCCATCACGAATGGTGAAATTTGAGGTGCAACTGTTCGCGAATCAGAACGGGAGAGTTACCGATTTGATCATTTGATTGTTGGAGGTTATGCCAAAGTCAGGCCAAAGTGTTGAGTTCGAGAAAGTCTTGCAAGACCTGGAAGGTGGCCTAATTTTATTGGGGCATTGATGTCTGGAGTTCGAGGAGGATTTCAGCCGAAGCTGGAAGGTTTCGTTTCGTAGAATTCCTGCCACAACGGTCAACTACCGATCTATGTACCATTGACTGCCAACGAAGCTGAAAAGCTTGTTCCTCCAGCAGCGTTGCTGGCTGCACATGCGTAATCGCCAGCATGTTGAGCGTTGATGGGATCAATGGTGAGAAGGCTAACGCGTTTCTTCGTGTCGATCGTGATACTCGGATAGTTTATAATCGGTTGACCGTTCAAGGACCACTCTATGGTGATCGGTAAATCGCCTTTGATGACCGTGCAAGTGGCTGTGACAGCATCTCCCCAATTGGCAGGTTCGTCGCCGAGTTCGAAAGGAGCAATTTGGGGTGCAACTGATAAACCAACGATAAATCGGCAAATATGAACCGATTTTCTTCAAACATCGGCAGACGTGAGTGTAATCGTAAATATTATTCGAGTTACCGATACTGGAGTCGTTCTTCCTCGGAGGATTCGTCTGTATTCTTGAGGGACTAGGAATCGGTTGGATTCGTCAACAACAATAAGGATTTCGAATAGAAAACAATAACGAAAAGTATAAGGAACGTTCTTTCGGATATGAAATGAAAATTGGTTACCATTGACGGCCAAAGTTGCCGATTGGCTCGTAGCCCCAGCGAGATTGGAAGCCGAGCAAGTGTACTCGCCAGCGTGACTAGCCGCTACCGATTCGATCGTCAGGATACTGTTTTTTCTGCTGGTCGCAACGATATTTATATCGCTGCGTGAACGACGAATCGGGATACCGTTATGAGCCCACGTTATCTCAATAGGTAAATCGCCTTTGAGTATCGAACAACTGACGGTTAACGATTCGCTGGAGCTTACCGGACCGTCAGCGATTGTGAAGGGGGCTATTTGTGGAGCGACTGAAAATCCCATTAAGATCCCACATGTATTTGCAACTTAATGATTTATGAGTCGAGCCTCGTCTTAGCGACGCGTAAAAATCGGTAAAAATCGAGCGTTTCGCTGTTTCTATCGTTCCAGGCAGAAAATCGGATCACGGGAAGGATTTTGGGGATTCGGGACAAATCTCAATCTTTAAACGCGGCATAAATAAAAAACAAAAATTAAATAAGAAAAAAGATTGACATGAAACGATTGGGGGATCGAAAACTGTACCGTTAACCGCCAAAGATGCCGATTGGCTCGTTGATCCCGCAATGTTTGAAGCCACGCAGGTATATTCACCGGCATGACTCGCCGCTACCGATTCGATGCTCAAGATGCTATTCTTTCGGGTTGTCGCCAAAATATTAATATCACCTCGTTCGCGACGTACCGGCTCGCCGTTCAGGGCCCACGAGATTTCGATCGGCAAATCGCCCTTCAATACGGAACAAGTTACGCTGATCGATTCGCCCGAACTGACCGGTTCTTCGGCGATCGTGAAGGGCGCTATTAGCGGCGCCACTGCAATACGTTCTCATTTTCAACTGGTCCAATTTTTTTTCAATCGAAACTTTAATTAATCGCATCAGGAATTATTGCGAGGAGGAAAACGTAGACGCACGGCCAAGAATCCCTCAATTTTCTCTCGATTCTTTCAACGCCTCATTAATTTTGACCAACTAGAACGAACGAACGATCGGAGGATCGAGAAACAGGAGCTAAAATTTGGAATCCATTCAAAACAAATGAAAAAGTTGGCTCAAAAAAAATCGGTCATTAACGACATTTTAGCAGAATTTGGAATTCCCAAAATTTGTGGAAAGGTTTTCATTTGGGTTTGTTGAAATTTGAAGGAACGCCTAAAAAGATGGTAAAAAAATATAAATAAAAATGCTACAAAAAGGAAAAGTTCAGAATTCTAAATACGTTGCTAAAAACTGAGGCACGTGAGTGCAAAAAGAATTTTTTTTTCTCTCCCGGGTACCATTGACTGTCAATTCGGCCGAATAGCTCGTAGCTCCGGCAGCATTTGATCCAACGCACGTGTATTCTCCCGCATGACTGGGACTTGCTGAGTCAATGGAAATGAAACTGTTTCTCTTGTTGGTAGCGATAGAAATTGGTGGATGATCTCCATCGATCGGAATACCGTTGAGGGCCCAAGATATTTCCAACGGTGCATCACCGCTGACAAGGGTACAAACCGCTGATACCGATTCTCCCGAATTTACAGCTTTGTCGGCCATTTTGAAGGGCGCAATTCGCGGGGGAACTGGCAAATGGATAAAATAATATTCCAAGACGAAATGTTAACGATTCCACGGTGGGGATGAACAGAAACGCGATCTGCCGAATTTCGGTCAATTATTCCGGACGAAAAATCGGATGTGAACCAAACTCCTGACCCGTCCATGAATTGCTAGTCATTATTGTTGTTAATTATTCGTTCATACCTATCCGGAGACGGAGATCTCGCGATAGGGGAAAAAAAAATTTAGAACACAATGTGCTAGAAAAAAAATTGACGATCGGTAAGGAAACTTTGACAAGTGGATACGAAATCGGCGATCGGAGAACTGGAATGTTGAAATATTTTGAAGGTTGTGATAAAATGTTGAAGCTCATGCAAACCGCGCAATACCCGGGAGCTGATGCCGTCATAAAAATGGCGATTATGTTGCGCGTAATTTGTAGCGATTTAGTGTGCAAGGTAGTGCTCGATCTTTCCATTTTCACGTATCGATGTGCAATTTTGTGCAGAGGGATTTGGAAACCGTGCTGAGATGCATCTTGAGGAATTGTTTTGAGTGGAAAATCGGTATTCGATTTTGATAAACATCGAGCGGAGTTTCGGGATTGAATGCCCTGAAAAATCGGCATGCGATCGTCCGGCGGATTAGCCAAAACTATCAGACGTTTCAGGCGAAAGCTTTCAATCGTTGCCTAAAGCTCGATCGGTATGAAAATCGGCAAGAAAAAAGAGCCATTTTGGACAATTGAAGGCGAGAGGTGAATTTTGAAAATTATGTTTTTATGGCCGATGAAAAAATCGGCGTACCATTGACCGATAAATCGGCTGCGTGTTCGGCCGATCCAGCTGAGTTACTAGCGCTGCAGGAATACACGCCTGCGTGACGGGCAGCCACGGAATCGATGGTTAAGGTGCTGGCTCGTTTGCCACTTCTTCTTATAACGATGTCATGGTGATTAGGGTCACTAGAATCGGCGTTGACGACGATGGGACGACCGTTCAGGGACCAAACGATTTCCACCGGAAGATCGCCCTTAATTACGGCGCACTGAACGGTCGCCATATCACCAGCGTTTGCGGCTTCATCGCCGAACGAAAAAGGTGCGATTTGTGGCGACACTGTAATTTTTTTCCAGAGCTTTTTCGTCTTAGCGATCGATCGCAGTTCCAAAATATTGCGTCGTTAAGTTAAGGGTCCCTAGTAGAAAGTTTTTTTTTTGGGAATTTTTTTACTCCGAGTAGATTTCGAATTGATTTTGCGACCCTAAATCGAAGAATTTACCATTTTTTTCTACCGATAATCACCTTTTGACCCGCAGGTATGATTTGGGAGTCTGCGATCTACGGGAAGCCAAACCAAAATAAGCAGGAGTCTGGGAATACGAGCAATATATGTTTACGAATGACATATTAAAATCGGTGTGTCACGTCGGACTGATACACACTCTCGGGCATCGAATTCCCGATGAAATTTTCCGAGTTGCATTTGTTTACCAGGATACGAAAGAGACACTGTGATTTTATTGATTACGTGGATTTTTCGCGAGATATACGGGATGCAAATAGTCGCGTTATCCCTACCGCGACCAGCGTGCACTGCGAACGTCACAAAAGCCATCGAATTTGTTCCTCCCACAACAAAAAATCCCATCTTTGATTCGTGTTATCGATAGATCGTGCAATTTTGAAGCGAAAAGTCCTCAGGCACATCTCTCTGCGATGCACCGTTCCGTAGATATTCATGAATCAGTGAGAGCCAATGGAGATCGAGGGAGCACGCGTGCGGAGCGTGCCTCACGTCTCAATTTCACGCGTTTCACTGATAAAGGAATATCTAAGCAACGGCACATGCTACAGAAAAACTGTAAAGAGGTTTTCTCTTCAGAATTTCAAGATCTATCGACTGTCGAACTCTAAACAAGATACGAAAATATTTATCGCTTCCGACACGCTGTGAAAAGGAACAAAATCGAGGACATAAACACAGCAAGGCGAGTCGAGTACCGATAAATAAAATACATTGAAAAAAAAAATGGATAATTCAATTACTATCGACACAATATGACAGGAAAATTGAATAATCGACAAATAATTATAACGTCGCACTACCATTGACAACGAGAAGTGCCGTATGACTGTGAACCCCAGCGACGTTAGCCGCAATGCACTTGTATCTACCAGCGTGTCTAGCAGACACGCTATCGATGCTCAAGAAGCTGACCCTCTTATTATTATTCACGATAGTAACGTCACCATTGTCGTAATTAGTCAATGGTACATCATTGAAAGTCCAGGTAAGATTAACCGGTAGGTCACCCTTGATGATGGTGCAGGAAACCGATAGCATTTCGCCCGAGTTGAGAGGATCGTCACCGAACGAGAATTGTAGAACCTGCGGCGCGACTGCGTATCGGGAAATTTTTGTTTCGGATATAGGCACACACATCGTTTTTTCCTTATTATTCTTTTCAATGTAACAATAACGCGAATCTCATCAACTTACCCAGGGAGATTGATTTTCACGAGATACGCGAATGTTTCAGCGAGAATTGGGAAAAGTGATGAAGGCAAAATTGGAACTTGTTTCCTAATCTAAACAACTCTGTGTCTCTCGACTAAACTATGTTTTGTTTTTTGTTTATCAACAAAACGTGAACTCGCCTAAGTTTTTCATATAAAAAATGACTCGAAAAAAAGGATTTCGTGCGTGCAGGCTTTTGCGAGCTGGCATAAATGTAAAATAAAATGATGGATCATATCGGACGAATACACACAAGGAAAAAATTGATAAAAATCAAGAGAATTGTGTCGTTTGGATGAAAAATATATAAGAAAATGGAAGCAATCATTTTCGCGAAATGATAAATTGGATTTGTACGTGTGTTGCCAAAGTAGAGGAACGCGAACCGTTGACTGTGAGGAAGGTCGAGTAGGAGGACGTTCCCGCCGCGTTCTCGGCCGTGCAAACGTAATCCCCCGCGTGTTTCGCAGTGATGACTGATATCATTAGCATGCTAACGCGATCGGCGACCTTCTTAGTGATCACACCGGACGAACCGCCCATCTCGTATCCCGGATAGCTCCAGCGTATCGTCAATGGCAAATCACCGGTTGGCACGATGCATTGAAGATTTGCGAACTCACCAGCGTTCATCGGCAGCTTCGTGAACGCGAATTCTTGCACCGTCGGTGCCACTGAAGTTTATCCAACTTTTGCTTTTCTTTAACGTTCACTCTCACGTATTTACGTTTATCAAATCTCAATCCCATTTTATTTTTTCAACCCGTTTTCTACTAATGAAAAATTTTAACGCCGACTCGAAGAAGGAACAAAAATTCAAAGCAATTTTATCGTTTTTAGCAATTTTTAAAATCGATTTCGACATTTTTTGAAAATTTTTTGCGATTGGAAAAAAAATCAAAAAAATTGCATTTTGATATCCGATCGGGTCAAAATGACCCGACGGTTTTTCCAGTCAGCAATTTTTCTCATGAGGAGTCAAGTTTCAAAGCAGCGAAAAAAATCGATGGATCAATTGTAATTTTCGATAAACGTTCGATAGGAATTTGAGTTTTCGTCCAACTCTCGCGCAGTGGCTATCGAGTGTGTAAATTTTTGTATATTTTATTTTTCCTCTGCGGTCCATTGTCAGTTGAGCGGACCGCAGATGAGGCGAATGGGACGAAGAATAAAAAGGAAGAGAAAACGCAGAAGAAGCAATGGGCGCCGAGCAGGTGTGCACAGATTCAGGAACACCTGCCGCTCTCGGGATTGCACGATACACGTGAGACGAGAGATCGTTCTCTCGATCTTCTGTGCTCAAGAGATTTTCGTTCAAAAAATCGAACGCAGCCTAACGACAACGCGACGAATTAACCAACGAAACACAATAATAAACATTTTCGAGAACGATGCTGTGGGGAAAAAAAAAACATAATCACTTTTATCCTAAAAAAAAATTATTCATATTTACGAATTCGACGAGAAAATATCGAAAAGAATTCCGGATGGTTCCTGAAAAACCTGAAAACAAGTTGCACAAAAATACACCAAATTTTGCCCGATCTAACGCACGGATAATTTTTTTTCTTGCCAAATATTACGAAGACCGAAAAAAATACAATTTTTTCATGAAATATTCATTAATAATTTTTTTTTTTTTTAATTTAGCGAATTCAATCAATTTGCTATTTTTTATGTTTGTGGAATGAATTAATACGTGCATCATATCGGGACGACCGGACGAGATGAGGAGAAAACTTTTTTGACTTTATTTTATTCACAATTTTTCAAAAAGAGCATAAACTTGAAATTTTGAGGTTTTTCGAATCGGAAATTCTCAAGCGAAAACCATCGTAGACACAATTTTAAACAAAGTCTAAAAAATGCTGTGAAGATGGCAATAAGTAAAGTTTATGGTTTGCAGATTTAACGATAATTTGTTTCGACGCAAAAGTAAATTTCGTGACACCCTGCAAACGAAATTCATACGCGGCCCGGAAATGCAAATTTGACGTCATCATTTTACTCAGAAATTAAATTTAACTGAATTTTGATAAAGTTTCTGTCCTCATCCGCCTCGATAGTATGAGCCAACACTGTTAATGTAAAATAATTGTGCAAAAACTCATCCGGTAAGGCAAAGTGTCTTGATTTTGCGATTTACATAATTTTATTCATTTGAAAATAATTTTGAATCGAAAAATGTCGGACGAATGAATTTTACCTCCATGAAAATTTTGCAGACGAATTTTTAGCATTTTTATTCCGGAAATGCTGTTCGAATATTTTGAAACTCGAATTTAGAAGAATTTTATTATTTATTGTCGTGGAAAATTTGACAGTAACAGCGTTGACTCGATTTTTATTCAAGACACAAACGTCAGAATTTGTTTTGACGTTCGTGCCCGCTCGTTAACTAATTGTTAATAGGAATGATATGACTTACCCATAACTTGTACTTCGAGAGTTCCCCTGGCGCTGTATCCTTGTGCATTACGAGCCACGCAAGTGTAAGTTGCCTGATCACTGTGACGTTCGACGTTTTCGATGATGAGGGTGCCATTAGGAAAGACTTTTTGCTTTCTGTTGATCGGAAGGACTCGAGTGTCGCGTTCCCAGACGATGCTTTCTATCGGGTAGCCGGCTACGGGGCAGGTAACTCTCAAGGTCTCGCCAGCAACGATGGCTTTCTGATCCATACGACGAATGAACGGCAGACCGTAGACGTTGAGACGAGCCGCATGTTCAGCTGATCCGACCTTGTACCAGTTCAACGAAAAAATGACTTTTGTGTGGAAAAATGTGTGAAAAAAGCTTTGGATTTTTTTCAAATTTTTGGAGTGGCTAAATCGTGAAATTCTGAAAAGAAAAGTCCTATGAAGTTTTGCTCTCCGACTGACCGTTGCCGAGATATTGGGCAAAAGGCACTCTGAAAACTTCCCCCACTCCAAACACCGTCTCGCCAGCGAACCTGATTGGCTGGCTGACAAATACTTGGATAACTCGTGAACGGTGCATCGGATCGAAAAAAGCTTAAGGACTTTTCGCTTCCAAATGAGCCAATCCATCCGGTCATTCAATATAAAATCTATATGTTGGTTAAAAATTAAGGATATGCTGCAACAAAGTCCTCCTTACCTTTGAGGCCGCAATGCACTTGTACAATCCTCCGTCGTTGGTGTGGATGCCCGAGATATTGAGATTAGAGACGACATCGCTGTTGACATTGACGTATTGTCCAACTTGAAGACGTTCGGTGTTCGAGAGTCGTTTTCCGTCGAGTTCCCAGGTGATCTCGGGGGTGGGATTTCCGCTAGCGATGCAGTTCAAGAAAACATTGGGTCCCGGCTGAAGTGTCTCCTCCGTGAAAGCCTGTTTGATCTGAGGTGGCTCGACTGTCGATATCAATTAATGTCCGTTAGTTTCGTATCAACTATCGCGAGAGCAGCTGATCGCAGGAAACTTGAATTCCGGGGAACAACAACCTGTAGGCATCTCGCGGTCTATCGCTCTATTTTTTAACTTTCTCGAGTCCAACTTTAAGCAGATCCAGAATCTTGGCAGTTACCCGGGTCTGGGTGACCCAGAATTTTTTTTATGCTCATAATTCATGAAAAATCGAGTGTATTTTTCTGCCAATTGTTTTTTTATGGAGGAACAGACTGTTCATTTGGAAATTACGATTTTGGCTCGGGTCAAATTGACCCATCGGTGGTCATGGAGGGCTAATTGGTCTAGAATTCGGCTCCATCGACATTGTTTCATTTTCCATGAAAAATAGAACTAAATGTTGTGAATATGGATGAAAAAAATCATGTAACTTACATCGTCCTCCAAGTTTGAGTTCCGCAGTCGCTTGAGCACTCTCTTGATCATTTCTAACGAAACATTGATACATTCCTTTGTCCTCTTTCTTGACGTTCTCGATTCTGAGCACCGGATCTTCAAGTCCAAGGGGTTTTCCATCCTTCAGCCATGAGATAGTTTTGATTGGGTTGCCATGAACGTTACAAGTGAAGGTCGCAGGTCTTCCAAAGTCGACGGTCTGGGTTCTGGGCTCGATTTCAGCTGCCAATGGCGCAGTCACAGTCAATACAGTTTCAACGCTTTCGCCGCCCACGGAGTTGTTGACGATGCACAAATATTTTCCGGAATCTTCGACACGAGCCTCGCGAATGATCAGAGTTCCACTAACTTGACGCACACGTTCGTTCAACTGAACAGGTTGCCTCCTCGAAGTTCCATCGATAAATTTGTACCATCTGCAATCACAAAACGAAAAAAACGTTCTGCTTCTCACTGCGTATTTCGATCGACGATTTTTCGTTTGGAATTTGACGATATCATTTCGATTTGGAATCCCTGACATCTTGACTGTCCCCGATACAAGGTACAAACCGTTCAACTCTGAACAAATCAAAAACTGACCAAGACTCAAGAATCCAAAACATCTACAATGGCCAACAGTGCCAAAAAATCATGGCGGCGTCACCCTAGACGTGAATTTTCCAACTCTGGCCCTTCATTCGGAAAAAACTAAACGTTTTTCGTGCAAGTCGTGACCCAAACCTTCGAACGAAATTTGAAAAAAAGAAAATATTCTCATTCCTTTTGAAAATAATTAATAAAAATTTTAGAGCAATGAGCATTTTTATCAATTTTTTTTATTTATACCAAAAATGACGAATTCTGACAGAGCGTTGCACAAAATTCCGAGGAGGAATGAAGGGAGTTGTCAAGTTTGGTGTGTACCTAGATATCGGGGCAGGAAATCCTTGTGCGGCACATGCGAGTGCCAGAGAAAAACCATCTAACCCTTGGTACTTATTGAGACCGTCTCCGGTACTCTTCGGTGCGGTATGACCTGAAGGTTCTGAAAATTAAAGGACCGACTATCCTTTGACTCTGCAGTGTGAAACTGACAGCAAAAAAATGTCATGAAACGGGATCAACTGCTAGAACGATTCGAAATTGCCAACTGGAAACGTGACCGAATATCGAGGAACTTAGAGTATAATTATTTGATAATTAAAAAAAAAGTGCAGAGTTAAATAAAACCCACTCAGACACCTTCGAGTACTTACCAAGTTAGGAAATTCGCTGGCCCAGTCCCTTGAGGTTGGATGGACGAAAATGACTCGGTAAAAATAAATAATTCAATCTGCTTACCTGTCAATGCCCCAGCGACGATTTCCAAGGCTTGCGAATGAGATTTTCTTGATTCTGAGTTAACTCCATGCGATAATGTCTCGTCAAAAACGATAATTAACCAATAAGCAAATAAGCATTTGAAGGAGAGTCGAACAAAAAAAAAGACATTGGGACGAAAGTCTAAATCAGGGGCCAAAAGATTCGTGGAGACGTTGGCGGTTTAAAATGTTCGTGTACCTGGTAACCGGAAGGGGATGTGCCTGAAGGGAATGACTGAGGGCGACGTTACTTCCTTGGGGAACGAAAAGGACTTCCCAACCTTGATACTTTTTGCCTGTAGTGCGAGGAGCTACTTCACCAGTTCCTTCTGAAATTTCAAGGGGGAAAACTTGGAGCCTGACCGTGATAACGTCAAACGCTCATTTGCCATGCGATATCCCGATTCCCTAATTAAAATCCGACGTGATGAGAGGAAAAGCGTTTGGAACGCAAGGTCAATATTTCCGAACAGGATTTTTGCATCGAAACATCGAGTGAGCAATAAAAAAATGAACGAGTGTGAAAAATCAAGAGAAATAAACGAGAAGGATTAATCGTTGAACGTGTACCTGGAGATCGGAAGGGGATGGGCCTGGAGGGAATGACTCAGAGCCACGTTCTGTCCTTGTCTCGAGACAAGAACTTCCCAACCGAATTTTTTGCCAGTAGATCGAGGGGCTATCTCGCCAGTCCCTTCTGCAAAGCCAACGAACAACCTTTCATTCAAGTGTCAGAGAATCTAACTACTCAACTTCCTACCAAAAATCTCCGACAATTGCTCAGAGAATCGAAAAACAATGAAACAAAACCAAAAGAGACGTTACATTTTCGGACTTTCTGTACCTCGTAACTGGAACAGGGGATCCCTGGACCGCACAACCCAGAGCAACAACTCCGGCACGCCCAACCCCAACGAGCTTTCCACCCTCGTAACGCTCACCCGCTACTCGGGGTGCCACGTTGCTGTTCGGTTCTGTAAATTCATCAACTGCCTCGGTATCGGACCAAAAAATACATCCAACTCTCCACCACCTCGGAACCATTGGCCTCAATTCTCAAGACTCAAAAAACTCGAATTTACTCGAAAAATATTTCGCAATGTCAATTACAATTTTGGAAATAATTCATTTTTCAATTGACAGTCAAAAATTAAATTCAATAAAAATTCCGAAATCCAACAACTGAATCAAATTTTGAAAAAATTTATAAATTCTCCAAATATTTTTACCAATAGGGAACGACGTTGGAAAGCTTTAAAAAAAAATATGTGAATGCGAGAGACAAAGGCACGTTCATTTGCCCTCGAAATATTGAGGGTCATAAAAAAAAAAAAAACGGTGCAGCAGGATTTTCGCGAACATTAAAACCAGTGAATGCCCTAAATACAAGACCGTGAACGCTGGGACAACATACTCATGGGACCACCACGCCACGAACCAAAAAAAAACCGAATTTCCAATCACAAGTTTGTGCGTTTCGAGAAATCGTGAAGTACCTGAAGAAAGGTGAAGGAAAACCTTGAACTGGGCAGGTCAACCCGACGGTATTATGAACCCGGAGAATCCTCTTCATACCGTTGACTTCCTTGTCTCGAACATTAGGAGGAACACTCCCGCTGGGCTCTGCAAAAGCCTCCCTTAAAGTTACAAACATTTGCCCCCAAGTACACGTTTGTTTCTATCAATCAATAAAGGCAAACCCCAATGACCTTGAACTCGAACCTGAACCTGAACACTGGGACTAGGCGCATTTCTAATGCTTTTTAACCCGATGACCTTGAAATGACCTTGACGTGACCTTGACTCTCTTTCCCTTTTCCTAAAACGATCTCCAACGATTTGTCGGAACTAAGCAACAAAATAATGAGAAGGACTATCTAAGATCCTGAAGGCGAATCGATCTCCCCCTAAAAAATGATGGAACCGGCATCATCGGGCTAGCGAAGTAGCTGATTCATCCGGACACCATTAATCACTCTCGGTTGTCCAGGAAAATGAAGGGTTTCAAGTGAAAATTATTTTCGGAGACGTACCTGAAGATGGGCAGAGGATTCGCCTGTGCTTGGCAAAGCATCGCTAGCGCAGTTTGAGAACGTAGCGATAAAACTGTATATTTAGCAGTTGGTGGAATTCTGGGAGCTGCCCCATTCACGGGTTCTAAAAAAAAATTGATCCGGATTCCGGAAAATCGGTTTTATGATAATAATGAGAATTTTGGAATCGTTCTACCTGAATGTTGGAAGAGGGTGGCCCTGCGCTTGACAGAGCATCGTGACAGAAAGCCCCGCAGCACTCGAAAGCACATCGTATTTCGAAGTGGATGCGACTCTAGGCTTAGCGCCGTTCACCGGTTCTACAAAACCACGAATTTCGGATTTTGCAGTTGATTTTCAGAAAAAAGTGCATTTTGATGCAGTTAAAGACGTTGCTGCCTGGGTCAGAATGACCCAGTGGCAGAATGCAAGACTCAAAGATTATTTTACGTGCGAACCAACCTGAAGCCTGGGGCAGGGAAAGCCTGGGCATCGCAGAGCAAACTCAACTCAGCCTCACTCGCTATTTCGAAGGAATTTATCTTTGCAGACTTGGGGAACTTCGGTGCGACGCGTCCAGCAGGTTCTAACACACGGGATAATTCACTGTTACCTGTTTCTTTGAACTAGTTCAAATTTCGAAGAATTTACAGGAACAGGGCACGTGCCTACCGGAGTTTTTCGATCAGAAGTTTAAAACAAGAAAAAATCATTTTTCAGTCTCATTTTTTTATCAACAGCGGATTTTAGATGCTGAATTAATGCCAAATGCCTTCCAATTGCGATTGAAAATATAAAATGACTGGGTAACATGATTGAAAGAATTTTCAGGTGTCTGTTCGGTCCTGAGATCGCCAAGGTAATTATTCAACGCTAATTCCCTTGGTGTGGATTAGATTTGAGCTTCCCGATGCGAAAGACGAGAGAAGGCGAGTCGGTGAAGAAGCTGAAGCAAGGAAGTGATTTGAATAGCAAAATATTAGATTTAACTAACCTAAAGACAGGAGCTGGATAGGCCTGGGCGTCACAAAGCATTCTCAGTTGGTCGCCTCGTTTAGTTTCAAAAGATTCGGACTTGGCTGATCGGGGAAACTTGGGTGATACTCGTCCAGCTGGCTCTAACGAGATTGCCATTCAAACAGGTGGTTAACGAAGAGTAGGAAGCGAGAAGATTGGGTCAGCGAGGGAGGGTGAGTAGAAAGTGAAAGGCTGGAAAAATATTGATCGAGGGAAAGATGGCAGAGAGGTAGGTTGGGAGTTGATGGATGAAGGAGGGTGAGACGGAAACTTGACGATAATGATCGCAGGACAATTTTACCTGAACGCCGGGGCAGGATGAGCTTGGGCTTGGCAAAGAATGACGATGCTGCTATCGGTATGTCTCTCCATCAAACTGCCTTTCTCACCTAATACCGAAGGTGCTTTACTCCCTACGGGTTCTGTCGATCAAACAATCAAATTCCGGACTCTCATTACTCTCAAGAGACAAAGAAATCCCTTGAAAAACGAGAAGCAACTAAAATTAAAGTCTGCAACAAAAAAAGGCAGCAAACCTGAAGGCTGGTGCTGGGAAGGCTTGGGCATCGCAGAGTAAACTGACTTCCGCTTTATTATCAACTTGGAAGGAGTCAGACTTGGCAGACTTTGGAAACTTTGGTGAAACCCGACCGGCAGGCTCTAATAAACGATTGTACGAATTCTGGATTAATGGAAATTCGGAGGTACTGATTTACCTGAACATTGGAACAGGGTAGCCCTGTCCTTGGCAGGGAACAACGATGTCCATGCCAGCACGCCTTTTCATCGAACTTCCCTCTTCCCCAACAATAGCCGGAGCTTTGCTACCGACTGGTTCTGCATTTTCAAAAGCCCGTCCCCCACAGGAAGTTTCAACGAAACATTGCGATTGAGTAAGCGAAAGAAAAACAAAGATAATTGATTCATTATGCAGAATGAGAACGAATGAATTACCTAAAATTAGGAACTGGGTATCCCTGAGCTGGGCAAGCCATCACGACGCTTGTTAATGCGGCCTTCGATTTCCAGCCGCCTCTCAATTCACCGGTTACCGCCGGAGCTTTACTGCCAACCGGTTCTACGACGAAAAACCAAGCCATGCGTGCGGTTAATGTGTTAATTCTTACACGAACCAATATTTCAAGTTACTTCATTGCATCAGCCACAAACAACCAAGAAAAAGTGGTATCGCTTGTTTATGCTTAAGGCAGTTGGAAGGTTACCTGAAAGATGGAACTGGGTAACCCTGAGCTGGGCAAAAGAGGACCATGCTCGACATGACAGCTTTCTGCATCATCCAACCCCTTAATTCACCAGTGAAAGTTGGAACTTTGCTACCAACCGGTTCTGAACGAACAAAATTACAAGAATTCTCAAGTCTCATGAGATTTTTAACATCATCACAGGAAAGAGGGCATCCCTTCAATGAGCAGGCGAAATGAACACTTTCGATATATTCAGGAAGCCAAAACTCATCCACCGAGTTAGTTAATCGGGTCATGCAAAGATAACAATTGAGTCGGAGGACATTACCGAAAAGAGGGAACAGGGTAGCCCTGTGCGGGACACGCCATCACGATATCGGAGCTAGTCGGCTCAACGAGCCACCATCCTTTCATTACCCCCGTGAATGCAGGGGCTTTGCTTCCAACAGGTTCTGCATTGGGGTGAGAAGAATGGGAGAAAAAATCACAAGGAACCCTTAACTTCGGCCTCGATGACCTTCAAGGAACAGGGAAGTAATCAAGGGGTCGAATGCTGGAAAGGACAATTGGGTACCCCTTCATGCAAGAGCCTGAAAGCTAATTAAATGGCTGCGCATTGAAGATGAAGAACGACCGAAAAGTCTGTGCATTTAACGCATGATCAAAATGTATGATTACCGGAAAGAAGGAACCGGATATCCTTGCGCAGGACAAGCCAAGACGATACTTGAATCAGCGCTCTGTTTCATCCAGCCCCCTTTCAGAATACCCGTCAATGCAGGAGCTTTGCTGCCCACCGGTTCTAAATAGACAAGTGTCAAACTAAAAGACTATCCAAAACTGTCAGGTCTAGAGTTGTACAGAATATTCAAGCCAATCCTTAGACCACTACATGTTTATTGAACGGTGAGAAATGGTAATGGAATTATGAGGCTTCGACAAGTGCAGCAGCCTTACAAATGCCACGAACGCTGAGAAGCTTTTGTCGTTCGTTCCACTCGTTCATTTTCTTGCTAAGCTCATTTCACTTATTTCTCTGGATTCTGATGTTGAACATTTTTTCTTGCTTCAATATGCTTTCAGAGCTTCGATGCTTCTGTTGATAATATTTTAAAATGCTAGTGAGTGTCGTGAACGAATAACTAAAGCCTCTTAATCTCCGTGGGAAAGAAGATCCTGAAGACTTTCCAGCCTCGAAGGCAGTGCGTAATGTGTTATGGAAGAGAATTCAACAAGTACCTATATGTTGGAACAGGGAACCCCTGGGCAGGGCAAGCAAGGGTAAGATCTTGACCAGCCACTTTGTCGTACCAGGCCTTCTTCAGGTCACTGGAGAACTTTGGTCCTTTGGTACCAACGGGTTCTGTACACAAAAGACGATAGTAGGAAAAACAAAATCACTCAACTGAGCTGGTGATAGACCCACGTGACTCTAACAAATTCTATAGCTTTGATGTTTTTCGATCAATGACCAGAAATGGATTTAAATTTAATCGTATGGATACCTGATGATGGGAACTGGATACCCCTGCGCGGTGCATGGCAAGTTGACGTCGGATCGAATTGGGCGAAGAAAGAAGAACGATTTAACGTCACCAAGGAACGCGGGTGCTTTACTGCCAAGGGGTTCTGGTCAAAAGACAAACAAACGAGTCAGAAGATTGTCCCTTCAATGGACTATTCAAGCTAGAAGAAAAACCACATTTTCTTTTATTTGATCCCAACCTGAAGGACAACGACTCGGAGGTCATTTATCAAACTTTCAATGGACAAGGCTCTTTGCATTGAAATCATCAAAGCAATTTTCTCAATATTTAATAACCCTCGACTACTCATTGTGTGCTATTTAATAGTGCATCCGCGGGCATGTCCTCCCTCGCTCTTCATTGCTCTTCCTATGCCTGGTCCATGTCGGACGAATTAGTATCAGTGACGTGTTGGGGGATCTAACAATGTACAGGCTCTTCCAAAACTTGGGATTCAACCTAGAAAAACCTTCTAACAGCTTCGCGAAATTTCGAAATAATTGATGGCCAGTTCCGAACAACTTTGAAGCTCAAACGCCTATTCTATCAACGATTTAGACTCCTGACTGTTTGGCATAGTTTTGGGAACATTGGAAAATTGGCATAGCATCATTGATAGATGGAAAAGGATCGAGAAGTCAATCAGAATAGAATGATCAATTCCTACCTAGTAACAGGAACCGGATGAGCCTGAGCATTGCACATCAAACTGATTTCCGTATCCTTTTGTCTCGTCAACAAAGATATCTTGGCATCACCGGAAAAGGCTGGCACTTTGGTCCCGACTGGTTCTACATCAAGATTGTTGGTTTTTTTGTTTGGACAAGGAAACAAGTGGAAATAAGATGAAATTGTCTGATTTACCTAGTAGTTGGTACAGGGCTCCCCTGGGCTGCGCAAAACATCGCGGTATCCTGTCCCTCGTGTCTCCCTATCGTGCGACTCAAATCGTCCGTATTCAGGGCCGGTGACTTTGCACCTACTGGCTCTGAAAGTGTCGACCAGAATTGATTCAACTCTCTCCACAGATGGGAAATCGAACTAAATTAAAACTTTCCTCATCTGACATTCTGTCTAATTCGGAAAAGGTGACAAATGACGATGTGCAACTTTATGAAAAAATGACCACGAATGCTTCGGTGCTACGAACCCGGTTGCTCTCTCTAGCTAATGAATTCTTAAAATGACCTAATTAACAGATCATGCATATTGCCCGAGTTCCAAACGTCAAAACCAGGTCTTTTGAAACACACGAGCAAAGGGTCGGAATCCTGATCATGAAGATTCACCTGGTAACGGGTGCAGGACTTCCTTGAGCATTACAATTGAGTGCAACGCTCCTGCCTTTGTGCCTAAGGAAAGCACTCAGGGAATCATCAGTGGAGAACATAGGCGCCTTGAGTCCAACAGGTTCTAAGGTTTAAGGAAGAGAAACGTATGTGTTTATGTATGGAAGAGCTAAGCTTCGTGTCACTATGACCTGAATCGAATCAATTGAGCCAGGACAGGGTACAACCTCATGGAGCCTATATGAGCATGTGCCTTGTGCAAACACACACACCAGGTTGGCTGACCCACTTTTCTGAATATGCAGCTCGGAGAGTTAATAATATACACGAGCATCACACTTGTCGACAGGCTGGTAGTGTATAGTGATAGGCAAAACTTGACGAGATGATGGAGACGAATGACGTTAAAATTGTAATCTCGGTAGCAGGATAAAGCGTTGAACGTTTAATTGAATTTAGTCACTTACGATCTAACGGATTTAACGGGATTTAGGATGATACGCTAATCAAGAAATATTAAACGTTTCCCTTGCAGACATGATTGCCAGAATCGAGCTTACCTTGAAATCGGGGCAGGACTTCCCTGAGCATTACACTCCATCGCAATGTCAGAATCTTTGCGTCTAGAATAACCACTGAACGACACGTCGGTAGAAAATTTCGGTGCTTTTAGTCCAACTGGCTCTAAATTATAAGGAACCCAACAATCAACCGTATTACCAACATTTTCACAAGCTTTGATGTTACTAGCGACTTTGAAGCATATCTGCTCGGAACAGGGTGCCGCATGGAGAGTGAAAAGAGGGATCGGGTCATACTTTGATCTCCACGCGTTCGATATCACTCGTGAAAGTGTCTACACACTCGATCTTCCTCTACCCACTCGGTTAGACAACAGTTTCGATGACGATGTAACTTCCCGGTTACCCACTTTGTCGAGTGATCAAATCTAAGGTTTGCAACACAGAGTGATGGCAAATTCGCTATACCGAACCAGTAATTTACAACATCCACAAAGTCTTTGCACTAAAGTTTAGGAGAAAAAACCAAAAACACGAGTGCGCTACTGATCTCTTTGGAATCCCAAACTCCAACACTCGCCCGTCTTCGTAATGAGGGCAGGAATTACCTGGATATTGGCGGAGGATTCCCTTGAGCATTGCATTCCATAGCAAGGTCTGCCATATTGCGTCTGGAATATGCGCTCAGTGATAGGTCGCTGGCCAATTTCGGGGCCTTCAGTCCAACAGGTTCTGCATTATATTATTGGAACGCAGTTGATGTTATTGATTACATTTCCGAATCAGGACTTTGGGGACGTCTTGTGGGACAGGAGACCCCGGGCCTTGCAATCATTTAAGATTTCTACACCAGACAAAATGACACATCACCAGAACTAAGTACCTTGACAAAGGGATTGGATTTCCTTGAGCATTGCATTGGAGCGAAATGGCTGCACCTTCTCGCCTAGTGTAGCCGCTGTACGAGCTGTCACTCGAGAATTTTGGCCCTTTCAGGCCCACAGGTTCTGCGATCAGGGAACAAAATCAATGGCGGCTGGATCCGGCCAGAAATAACAAGAACAATCGTGGGACAGGGACCCGCAAATATCGCATTCCTGCTCGTCCTAATGATCAATGAACCGTGAATTTACCTGACAAATGGCACCGGATTGCCCTGAGCATTGCAGATGAGCGCCAGGTCTGCATCTTGGCGCCTTGAATACGCACTCGATGACAGGTCGGTTGAAAACTTAGGGGCTTTCAACCCCATTGGCTCTATTCGACAAATAGGAAAAAGTGGATTTGAAACATGAACAGGATCTCCAATGACATCCCACGGGAATTACTGGGCCAGGGTTTCCCAGAAGACTAGGCACGCGTTTACTTTTGTTTTCCAAAGCACGTACCGTATCATTTGGCGGGCAAAAAACTTTGACCACTGACATTACAACATTGTGTAGAAAAGTTAAAATTGTTCCAGAACTTTGCTTGGAACACGTGCCAAATTTGACATTGATCAGTTACCTTGCCACAGGTGCCGGACTACCCTGAGCGTTGCACTCCAGGGCAACTGGTGACCCTTTGCGTCTGATCCATGAGCTCAAGTGGTTCTCACTGGAGAACTTGGGACCTTTGAGTCCGACAGGTTCTAAGGGATACACGAGAGGAAGCTGATGAATTGTCATCGTTCATTCACTATCAATGATTAGGGCAGGAACATGTTGGAAAGTTGTAATTCAACTTGCATGGGAAATCTATTACCTTGTGACTGGAGCAGGACTACCCTGAGCGCTGCACACGAGTGCCACGTGCGTGCCTTTTCGTCGTGAAAAAGTTCTCGACTCGTCGTCATTAGAGAAGGAAGGTGGTTTGAGTCCAACGGGTTCTAAATAACAACAGAGTCCTCTCAAAGTAGGCAACGAAGCTACTACGTTCGACAAGAATGCTCGGTGATTTCAAAAATCGATGGGACAGGGCTTCCCTATTAATGTAACAAAAAAACGAAAGGAAAAAACGGCGAACCTCTAGAAACAATATCGCGAAAAAGGATTGGTTACCTTGTCATTGGCGGAGGACTTCCCTGGGCGTTGCAAGCGAGTGCAACGTCCGAGTGTTTACGCCTAGCGAAAGCTCTCAGTGAATCGTCGTTGGAGAAAGCTGGTGGCTTCAGTCCGACTGGTTCTAAATAGCACAAACGGTTTAAACTAATTTTAGCTTTTCTCGATTCCTCCAGCGTTTATCTTTGTTTCTTTTTGTCATAAACAAAACCGAGTTAGCAAAGCCCCTGTTTATCCAAGCGTACCGAAGCCGAAGAGGGCTTCGTGCATCGCCGTTTATTATTCCGTCAGGCCTTCAATGTCATCCATTATGCACCCGAACCCTTTAAGCTTCAATAAATCTATGAATATCTCTCGAATTGTCAGGCATTCGATCTGTCAGCCGCAGCGATTGTACTGTGCCAATTGGAGAGTTCCTACTAATGGATTGGTAAAATCAATCCAACCGGAAGTGCGCAGGCCTAAAATTACTGTTTTCATGAAAAATGACAAATAAACTTGATTTCCTCAATTAGGGTCTCGCAATTTTCGCGGGATGAGCTGATTACATGATCGAATGCCATCTAGGAGGAATCCAAATGAATAGCAGAATTGTTTACACCTGGACTTGACACTACGAGGTCCTTAATTAACTGAGAAGCCTACCTGGAAACCGGAACAGGAAAGCCTTGGACAGGACACGTCAAACTGGCCAATTCCCCGGACTTGGAGTCAAGCCACTCGACTTTGCGATTTGCTGGCAGTTTTGGTTTACTGCTCGTGCTAGGTTCTGCATGATAAATTGGATCGATGCGACATGAGATTAGGAACGAGACAAGTGTTGTCGATACAGCGAGGGAGTATGTGTTACACAATACCAGCCGGAAATGAGGGACAGGTAACACCCCGGAGAACACGAAGAGACTGAATGTACTCGAGCCAAGGAAAATCGTCGAGTACAAGCTCAAGACCTCGTAGAGCCTCGTAGAGTCATAGTTAACCCACATTTGGAAGTTTAAAATGTTCACCCAGCGAAAGCTTCATTGTGGTGGGCTGACGAGCCACTGAAGGAAATGAGGCAAGCGCAGAACTTGTTTCCCTCGCTTTTCAGCTAGTTAAGTTACCAGAGTTATCTACTTTAGCTCAAAATTGTTGTCTAATGACCTTTGGAATAAACAACCATCCTCACCTAGACAAGGCAATTGGATAGGCCTGAACTGGACACAGCAAAGTCGTAGGTCGATCAACACGAACTTCCACCAATTCGATCTTCCGAGTGACCGAAAGTTTGGGCTTGGAGCTAGAGCTCGGCTCTAATTAGGATTTCCAAACATAATCAAGGTGAGATTAACATGATGAATTACTGACCGTGTTACAGGGACAGGGAATCCCTGGCCAGGGCAGGTAAGAGCCACTGTGGTTGATCTCGACGTTGGTTTTACTACTTTGATGTCGTCGTTCGTAAACTTTGGCTTCGCACTGGACATGGGTTCTGGTTTAAATATGAGCAGCAGATTGGTACAAGTTGGAACGTGATCGAAATGATATTTTTATGGGACAGGGACCTCCCACTTCGGCTGCTTTGCCATGGCACGTTTGCCCTATTTCTATATGGCGAGCTAAACCAACTCGATTTCGAACCAAACTTGATGCAGGCCACAAAAACTATTCATTCTGAACAAGTGCCGATGGATCTGCTTGGAAGAAACCTGCTAATGGAATCATCTGGATCAGTGTTCGTGAAATTCAGAGAAATTGCACGATGACACCTGCACAATTGGATCAACGAAGGGCGTTGACTCTGAGACAAACAGGATTAAACTGTCCCCGCGACGTGTTTCAAGGGTTCCAGTCACATGGGCCTACCCGACTAACAAGAACTCGAAAAAGCTACAACAATGGGAATCATTTTCTGCATAAGCGGGATTCATCAATGCGTAGAAGTTAAACGAACCGTGAGATAGGTACAGGAAATCCTTGCGCAGGACACGTCAGTGACATCTCAATCCCTTCAGGCGCTGGCATAAGGACCTTTATGTCAGCGTTGGTAAATTTTGGTTTGACACTTGTAACGGGTTCTGGGTGACCGAATAGAGAAAGAAAACATAATTGAGAGATTCATTCAGGGCCTACCTGAAGGCGGGAACTGGATACCCCTGTGCCGGACACATGAGAGTGCAGTCATCCTCGTTGGATCGAACGGTCACTTCAAGCGTCCTCACTGACACCCCAGAGAATTTCGGTTTCGTACTTGCCATGGGCTCTGCTCACGCAAATTAATGAAAAGTAACTAATTTCAAATATTCCATATGGACACTTTTTTGGCTGTTCTACGAAAGGAAAGGATTGAAACTGATCAACTTTGGCCAGAAATCAATACAAAAGAACTAGTTTACCGAAAAAAGTTTAAAAAAATAACACCCTCGAAGTCTACCATCAATCTTTTTGCCTCCAAACCCTACACTGGGTCAAATAACCGACTCAATCGCTCAGCATGAAAGATTCATGCTATAAGTTAATTCATGGCTCGGACCGTCTACCGTTCTCATTGTTTTCCATAACGAAGAGAACGGCGTACGATAAAGTTGCATTTGTTGAAAAGTAATAAACCAAAATAGTGTGAACAGAAAGAAAAATCTGAAAAATGTCAGAATGACGAATGTTTTCATGGGGTGGTAAGTTTAATGCCGAGTGTAGGGTTCTAGGATCGCATTACCTGAATGACGGGGTCGGGAAGCCCTGAACAGGACACATGAAAGTGGACGAGCGGCCTAAGAAGACGGTGGGGTTCATGGATTTGATGTCCATCGAAGTCAACTTGGGCTTCAAACGTGAAACGGGTTCTAAATCAGACGAAACAAAACTCGATGGAATTTCTCGGCAAGATTTAAAAAAGCATCGGGGACAAGGCAACAATTTCGGAACAGGGAGTGAATCTAAAAACTGCATAAAGGGGCGATAAATTCTTGGATGAAAGAGGGCAACTTACTTGAAAACTGGGACAGGTTGGGCCTGCGCTGGACACAATAATTCTGATGCCTGACCTTGGCTAATCTCGAAAGTGCGACTTTTATCGATGGTCGAAAATTTGGGTCTCGCAAAGCCAAGTGGTTCTACAATAATTATAGGCTAAATGCATTAGATAGAGGGTGACAGAGTCACAAACAACTGCATGATTGAGCTCGATGATTAATCGAGCGATACCGGGACAGGGTACGATGAGCAAATCCTCATCGTGCTCATGGCAAAGTCTAATAATGGAATCGGCCTGGGCATAAAATGCGAAATTACAATGATAAGCAAATTCTGATCTGCCTACCTAAACAGAGGGACTGGAAAGCCTTGTGCGGGGCAGAGGAGCGTGACGCCTATTCCCGAGGCTGCTGAGAATCGTTGCAGATCGCTGACACCGGAAATCTGTGGTCTGGTACTCGATGCCGGTTCTGAATGAACATGTTCCCGCAAATTTACATGGACAAAGGATTCACTTGTGCATTAAAGCCAAGATATCGAAAGGAATGGTTGGAAAAAATAGTAGTTTTGATTTCGTGCGCGAGTTGTTAATTAATAATCGATTTTTACCTGTAAGATGGAACAGGAAACGCTTGAGCTGGACACATCAAGGTCATCGCACCACCGAGCATCACCTTGAACGCTTGCGAATCGGCAAGGGAAGGAAACTTCGGTCGGGCACTGCCAGCCGGTTCTGTTTTCAAGACCAGGCGTTTTGGAAAGGTCAAAAGAAGCTCGAAAAAAGGAATGAACGTGGAGAAATCGAGAGGCGGTTGAATGAACAGGAAGCCCGAGCACAATATCGCGTGACAGAGGCAAATAATGGCAATTGGAAGTGTATCTTTAAGCACAGTGGGTCTGGAAGGTTGTACGGAGTAAAGAAGCAAAAATAGGATGAAACGGATCCACGTATTATTCATGTTCCGTCCAGCCAAGCTGGCTTTGTGTTGCTGCACGAAGAGCCTGGCTGTCCTACTTTTTTTGCTCGTGTTACTGTCCACCGCGAGACGAAGAAAGATGAGATGAAATGAAAAAAAAGAAAAGCACGAACGGACGAGCGAGCGAGCGGAAAGGCGATGGGCAAAAGGGATTTCAATATTCTGTACCTGAATGCTGGAACGGGAAACGCCTGTGCAGGACAGAAGAGAGTCTGGCTCTGGTTGAGACCAACCATGAAGGCGCTCATCGTATCCAACGTCGGGAACTTTGGTCTCGCGCTCCCCATCGGCTCTGATACGTTTCATTTCGTTACAAAAGTTATTTACAAATCGACCACATTTTTCCTTACGCCAATCCAACCAACAATACTCATGATTTGCGTGCTGATACGTGGGCGATTGAGTTAAGGGTTTGCACAGCTCCCTGAACGCTGGAACGAGCCACTCGCCATTCTCAACGGAACAGTTTTTATTTACTGGCCATTTACACGATTTTTTTACCTCCCATTCACGTCATTGTTGTGGACTTGATAAAATACAAACATGATTCGTTTGTTCTCTAGTTTCAATGGCATTTCGACATCGTTCAAAAGGCTCCAAACAATTTTCAAAGCAAAGACATAACGACCTATCGATTCCCTTCGATTTTAACGCCAGATTCGTAGACCGCTACCAATTGATCCAAACCGAAAAACAAAAATTTGGTACATGTACCTGAAAGTTGGTACAGGGAATGCCTGCGCTGGACAAAAGAGTGTCAACGGTCGATCAAAAGTGACAGTGTAGGCGCGCAACGTTTCGGTCATCGTGAACTTTGGTTTTGCGCTTGCGACCGGCTCTGTGGGTCAATCAATTGGAACGCTAATTACGCCAGTGCAATTTATTTTCTAAGCACGAAAAAAAAACACCGTGACGTCACCAATAAAATGTTTTACTCTTTTCTTTCGGTATTTTTGAGACTTCGAACCAACTTTTTTCAATGGCACTCGACGGAAATGATTTTGGCAAGGATGAATAAATGCAAATGTCAAGGTACCTGAAAGCTGGCACAGGAAACGCCTGCGCTGGGCAGAACAAAGTCTGAGCTTCGTGTTCTTGGACGAGATATGCGCGCAATGTGTCCGTCATTGGAATTTTGGGCTTTGCACTGTTCACGGGCTCTAACATCGAAGAACAAAGGAAAAATAACAAAAAATCGTGATGCGATAAATTCTCGATAACAAGACTGCCGAAAGCAGGAGCTCGTTGAAAGGAGAATTCGTTGATTATGTACCTGAAAGCTGGCACAGGAAAACCCTGGGCTGGACAAAACACTGTCTGCGTTTTGCCTCGTTGGATCTCGAAAGCTCGCATTATGTCCGTCATCGGGAATTTTGGTTTGGTGCTCGCAACAGGCTCTGAATATGGTAATTAACGTCAAACTGCATCATTTGATTTTCCAGGAACTTCAAAAATCAATATTTTTGAAAAAACAAATTAAGATCGTGACATTTTTTGGTGCTTATGACCTTGGGTGAGGTTGATCACTAGCCTCGAGTTTACCATGACGATAAGGAAGGTTCGAACTCTCTAAGTGTGATTGCAAGAATTTTTTCTTTCTTTTCGTCACAATAACGAAAAAAAAATTAACGTACGACGAGCTTAACAATGAGCGAACGTCTCTGACGTGGCATTCACACGTTTGTTCGGCAATGCAACGAAAAAAAATTCTACCGATTTCGATTGGGATCCGTTTTTGAAAAATAAGCAGAACTCGATTTTGGGTGCATGTACCTGAAAGCTGGAACGGGGAATGCCTGTGCGGGACAGAAGAGCGTCAGCGGCGCGTTGTTATTGACCGTGTAAGTGCGCGAGTTCTCGGCCATGGTAAATTTTGGTCTCGTACTTGCAACGGGTTCTAAAATGTTTAATAAAAGAGAATAATGAATGATTCGATTGTCTGGGTTTGACATTCGCTGGCGGTTTAACGAAGATTTCACAAAATTGACGAGCCCTAGAAATCTTAAAAAAATTGGGCTGCATAGATCGCGCCATTCCGGAGAAAAAAGTTGTTGCACATTTTCCGATTGAGCGTACCGTTAACGAGATATTAATTAATTAAGACTGCGACTAAATTGATAAAAATCTCGAAAACTTCGCGTCAAAGAAAAAAAAATCCAAAGACTTTTTTCTTCGGAATTCCAACATCCAACTGCTGATCATTTTAAAAATGACTATTTCGCAACGACCAGTGAGAAAATTGATGAATTGAGAGAAACCCGTACCTTGATCGGTATGAAGATAATCCAAGGACAGTCGAGGAGCAATCGCGAGTGATCGCTTAAGATTAATTAGCTTACCATTCAATGGTGTCTGAGCTGAAGGCCACGCTGAGGAGATACCGGCTCGTTGCAAGAGTCATTAATCGAATCAAAGCGTTATGGGAGAAAATGAAGCGGACACGACACTGCGCACGCGATCGAAAAGGAAGCAGATTTTTCAAAAAGAGAAAAAAGGATTTCTACATGGTCAGAATTACTCTGAATGAAGAAAAATCACGTCAATAATTCAAACAGTGAAAATGAGCAATTTTCACCGACACCGCGTTGGCTTTTTCTCGTTTATCTGAAAAGCGAGGGATTTTTTCGACTTACTTGTGAATGGGAACGGGGAATCCCTGGGCAGGGCATAACAACGTGACAGAACCGTCTTGCGTGGTGCGAAAGCTTCTCGAATCATCGATAGTCGGGAATTTTGGCCTTGCGCTTCCGACCGGCTCTAAATTTTAATTTACGACCACTGTTTCCTCGATTTTACTATCCCATGACATATTTTTTTTCATCTTTCCAAACTTGCCTGCATTTTCATGACGGAACGGGGAACCCCTGGGTCGGGCACTCGATACTCATGTTTGAGGCGCCACTTAATTAAATAACTCGTAGCAGTGCGACCGAATGAGGCACAAAAAAAAAGAACCACTTTGCAAAAATCGATCGACCACTCGTACGAGAAATTTCGATAAAAGTTTTAATTTATTCTGAAAAATCGTTGCGAACGCCCTTAAAGGGAAATTTTCCTAAACGTTCCGAAATCAAAGAGCTTCCCCTGCCAATTTCAAGGTAATTTCAATCATTACGTTCCAGGAGACTGGCAAAAATGATTATATTTTTAATTGCTAAGCGTAAATGTGTGTTGCGATAACTTGACGAACCGTTTGACTCGTGTTCATGGGACTGTGACACGTTCCAGAAACTTACCTGTGCAGCTTGCACCTGGGGCTTGTGGAAAAGGGAAGTCTGAACCGATATCGAGTGCGAGAGCAAAGCTGAGGGTGATTTTTTTCTTTTTACAACGCGCAGCGTCTTTGTAGCACAACGAGCAAAAGTGAGGTGACAGAGAAAGAGAGAGAGAGAGTGACATACGCGGCGGTTGGATACCGAAATCAATGTTCGAGGCGGGCGCGGTGGCACGTGCCCGCAGGGGTACCCTGTCCCAGCATTCAGGTGGTATAGTCGACGAGCTTGGTTCAACGTTTTCCACAGCATGGTGAAATCGACTCGACACTCGAGCCGTCTCGTCACAACGCCACAAAGAATCACCCCATCCCTTATTTTTTTATCTTCCACCGAGCCTTTCAACACATCCGAGCATTCAAGGTGACCCCGGACTGTCGTCCAACCCTTTAAGCTACGCGCGCGATAACGTCGTCGCCGTTGAAACGTCTGAGATGTGAACTCGAGTCGAGGAATGTGCTTGAAGAAAAAAAATACCGGTTTTTTCCATTTCTTCGGGACAATGACCTCGAAAATTGGTACGAAATGGAATTTTTTTAAAAAATTAATCATGGGATTGGGTAGAGCTCGAAATTCTAAAGAGAAAAGTCCTCTTTCATTTTTTTCTACGATGCGCGGTCACTGAGATGTCGAAGGAATAGTGACCACCAATCCGGTGCACCGCTGACTCCGCCCATTTCCGTTCATAGACTCACCGGATTGGCTTACACGATTCCTTCGATATTTTGGCCATGGCGCATGGGACAAGAAAATTGTTGAGGACTTTTCTGCCCAGAATTGCAAGATCTACGAGGCCCCACGATTTTTTTTTATCTTTTTCAAAATTTTCATAAATTTGTGGAAATTTCTATCCGGAAGAAAAAAACAAAAAAAATTGATTGAATTTCAATACACGGAGCTCGACGCATTTTTATTCCGTTTAGAATGAGCGCGAGTCTCATATCCGTGAAAATTTGGCTATTGGTTTGGAATCCGTGAAATCGATTGACCGTAAAATAGAATTCGTTCCAGTCGCCTCGATATATTGACCCGGTGGTATTTGACGAGACGGCATTTTTTTATCGGTGGTTGTTTCTCGGTTTGACGAATTTTGCAATCAACGCTCGCGTTACGTGTGACCGTAGAATCGTCGCCCAAGCTCGTCGACTAATTTACAGACACGAATTCAACATTCACATTTAAATGAATTCAATGATGACAAATCGATATTGATCCGCCCAACTTCTCTTTTATCAAATACATCAAAATTATCTTAAAAAACCAAAATCATGTTTATGCAAAATCTTTTAAAACAAAAAAAATGAAGATAATATTGCCTCGAAGTCTCGAAAGTGTCGAAAAAGTGTATCGAGTTCTGCCGAAATACGATACACACGTTTTAATGCATGAGCGAAGAATCAATATCGCTTGATCATCAGAAAATGACCATGGGAACCGCAGCCAAGCACCATCGTCTTAAAAAATCATTAAAAAATTATCCCGAACATGATTTTTCAAAAATCAATAAAAACCTCAAAATATTTGACACTAAAAAACGATTTGAAAATTCCAATCGATTTGTTTCTCGAAGGAAAAAAGAGTGAAAATGTTTTTTGTTCATTAAAATGAATCGTTGATTTAATTGAAAGGCTAAAATTCATTTTGACTTGACGAGGAAATTCGGAACAATTTTCTGAAGCTACGAAACGTCGCTGCGTCTCTGGTTGACAATTTGGAGGAAATTCACACTAAATTGAACTGTTGATTTCTTGACACGGGACTCAATGAGAAATTCTCTTATTGAGAAGGTACAAGTGAAATCGATTAATGCGCAATATGAGCACTCGGTAGTCGATGGTGTATGCTCTAGGGTGCGGTACCCAGGTTTCGATTGAGAACGACGATTCTGGTTCTGACGTAGCGAATAAGTGGATCAACGCCCAGTAATTTTCGCCCTATGATTGGAGCCTATTACCTCGATTATTATTATTGCTTTGGTTCGTTTGAATGCAATCATTTGTCAACGACAATCACAGAGCCATTCCAATGTGTCCGGAGAAGAACGTTTTTTTTTTTTTATTTCTATAAATTTCCATCAATTATCCCAAAAAAAAATACAAATTTGAATTTTGATCATAATTTTCAAAGGAACATTAAAAAGTCTTTCGACATTTTTTATGCCGTGTTAAAAAAATTGGGGATGACGGTAGGAATTTCAAGTTTGGCAACGAATTTTTTCACCCCCAACGACGTCTGAACGTCTGACGATAAAATTGAGACGAAACTTGACGCGATTTACCAGAATCGTCATTGACGATCATAATGATAATTAAGAAAAATTGTCGAGTGACTGAGATCGACGAGACTTTGACTTACCGGTGATGACAAGTCGTCCCTTCGTAGCTGACAATCGAGTTTCTCCAGTGAGACGATGCTTGGTGCGGCATTGATAAGTTTTGTATCCATCCTCGGGTCCAACGTCTCTAATGTGAAGTTCACCGGAAGGAAGTACCAGATATTTTCCATCTGTATCCCACGACACAAACTTCGCGTTAAAAAATGCACATTTTTCTTCCTTATTTTTCATGCACTATTTTTCATACTACGTGCAAATTGCATGCAGAAAAAATATTTCGTACAAACCCTGCTGATTTGTCAATTTGTCAATTTCCATAAAAACATTCGATTAATCAAGTTTTTTCATCAAGATTTTCTTTTTTTCTCAAAATTTGTACGAAATTCTTTTTTGTTTATTCCCAAGCGTAAAAAAAATGCAATACAAATGAGCAAGATACAAAATCGTCGAAATAGTCGGACTCGATTGTTCCATGTGCTTTCGACTATTCGACGAATCTTTAACAAAGCGATTTTCATTGACGTGCCGTTAAAAGTTAATAAAATATTGCAAAAATTTTTTTATTTTTTCGGAAAACTGCAAAATTTATTGTGATTAATAGAATTTATAAAATTAATTGGATGCTTGTGGCTTGTAGCATTTTTTTTTCATGCAGACCCATTAGTAAACACTAATCACACAGGAATAATTAGGATTATGAGGATCAACAAAAATGGATGGAAATATTGGAGAGTAGGGGAGCAGAAGTCTGGGACAGCGCGAGCAGCGGCAGTCAACGTCTTACGAATGGCAACTGTTCGTTATTCCGAAGAGCATAATAACGCGAAAGTTAATCTAGTGACGGACGGGCGGACGGATGGATGACTCGCTCGGCAACCCTAATTAAATCGAAATCATGAGCAACTCTTGTAATTATATTAGTGATAAGGAGAAAAGTCCAGTCGGAATTCCTGTGCCAATAATATGCGAATAATTGGACAGTGTCACGAAATTTAGATCGCAAATTTACAGGGTGGAACGAGCGTGACTTTCTGAAGAGAAAAGTCCTTGGAAATTTTTCTCTCCGATGCAGTGGTCACGAGATATTAAGTGATCAGGAAAAATCGAAGCGAAGCGCGGAGTGGGGGAAGCCCCAGGCTCAGCGGATTGGCTCGTGGGCTCTCACGTGACGCTGGCTCCTCCCACTTCATTGTCATCCACGCATCAACTCGGTTGTTTACTGATCGTTGAATCGTTTCTAAACCATGCGTCGTAGAGAAAAATTTCCAAGGACTTTTCTCCACAGAATTTCATAAGCTATCGTCTCCCGGGCAGAGCTCAACATTTGAGCCACCCCGTACACATACGTTCGAAGCTTAACACGCAGATTCAAGATTCTCGAGAAAGTTGACAAATTCCAGCTGTTCCTGTTTCGCAAAGTAAACAGGGACGGATGCTTAATGAATAAAACGCAATTATCACATACTTTTTCTCAAGCCTGCCACGTTTGTTTACTTTCCCTCTCGTTTACGTTTTCGTACTACGTATATTCTCCTCTCGATTAATCGATATTCACGCGGTACACAACTTTATATACCATCCACTATCACTGTACTCGTTCTTCACCACAAACCCAATGCTTTATGGTTAACGTACTTTCGCTCAATATCAACCGCGAAGTTTACTCCGATTCCAACAACAAAACCTGATCAACGAGATATCATAATATTTCTCATTCCCCCCGCTAATTAGCCAACAACACACAAAGATCTACAAACGTTTGATTTATAGCGTGATTCTAATGCAAATGAAAAAATCAACATTGCGCTTCTCCAAAAGGCATTTTGAGCTCATAATTATTTTTCGAGGACGATTTTGACCGATTGATTCGTGGAAAAAATTCAGACTCGAGTTCCAGCTTCACATGGAGTGAAATCTGTCAAGAATTTTAAAAGAATTTCGACTACGGAGCGAAAAAATCATTTTCTCATTTCGATGGAATGTTCTGGTGAGCCGAGGCTCGATAAGAATGAAAATGGAATACGGATGCGAGGACCATACGGGTGAACAAGACGAGACGACACGGCAAAACAAATTTTCGATTCGAAACGATCGAAGCTGCGATTTCTAGAGAGTTTTAGACTGAGAAACGATACCGTAATCGGACTTGGGATAAATGACGGTCGTCTCGTCCTCGACCCAAGAGTCGACCTCGACGAATTCGGCCACGAAGCTCGGTATGTGACACTTGATTATAGCAGCGTTTCCTCGCAGGACGTGCTCGTCCATGACGTTCACCGCGTACCGCTGCCCAACAACTGCAACCAGACGACGGGAATTTTTCGTTTTTTTCTCTTCCAACACGCGGTCAGAGTAATCAAAAGAAAAAACCATAAAAGGAGATTGAAAAAAAAGTGGGACCGTGACCTTGAGGATTTGGAGTCGGAACTTTGTTCTCAAGACGCGGATTTATCGCGTGTTTGACCTTGAACTTGAAAAAAATGAAGGAAAATGGTGGAAAAGTGAGAAAAATATTGGTCCAGATAAGAAAATACGATTTAAAAAACAAAACATTTCAAAGCCTTTGATCGAAAACGTGACCAAAGGACAAAATGGGGATCGAGGAAGTTGTCTTTTCTATTTTTTTCTTCAACCGCAATAATAAATTGGAACGTGCAATTGTTGCGAGCACCATCGACGTATAAACCGGATGCACGTGTGATTTTGACTCGTTTGTACCGTAGGACGCGTGCTCGTCTTCAGCGCGATAATTTCCGCCTTCGGAATCGATCCAACCTGCCACGTCAACGTGATCAGCCACAAAAGAGGGCACCTGACATTTGAATATCGCGGCATTTCCACGGATCGCAAAGACGTCGTAAACCTGAACCTCGAAGTACTGAGACACGACTGAAAAAATATTTGACAAAAGCCAAAATTCCTTATTTTTTTTCTTTCCATTTCTCAATTTTATGATAAAAATAGATCCAAGTTCAATTTTTATTTCCTTTCAATTATTCAGTCCGCTTACTTTCGTTTTTCCTGATTTTTTTTCATTCAATCGACATTATGCTAATTAATGACAAGCCTTTGTATCGAGGGGACCTCAAAGCTGGACCGTAATAAACTTTAAACTGGTCAGTGGTTCGTAATGTGGAACGACATTTATCAGTGGGCAGCGCGTTTCACATTTCCTCTCCTACCCACACGAAAGACGTATTTTTTATTCATTTATGGGCTCGAGTTATGGCGTGGGACATATAAAAGACGAAGGCTGCACGAGTTCGTACGGAATTTATGTTTTCGATTTCGAGTGATTTAAAAAAAATGTTGAGCACTCGATTAGATCTGTAAATTTTTTGCAAATCTTCGAAATGTTGACCACTGCTACTCGCGTTTGTTGCTAATGATAAATATGCAAGGCCTTGATGCTTAAATCTCGATAGAAAGGAAAATGGAAGGAGTTGAAAAAATCCTCCAATGTACCCTTTTCTTGGTAGTCATTGGTTTTGTAACTGGTGCCATCCTCGGGGGACACCCATTCGATAACTTCCACGAAATCTGCCACGAAACTTGGCAGCAAACATTTGAGGGTTGCTGCGTTACCCCTTAATACGAATTCGTCGATAACTCGGGACTCGTAAAATTGTTGAACAACTGAAAATTTCACGTCCATTGAATTTTATAGAAAAAAATGGTGGAGTGTGGCACGAATTGTGGAAAAAAAACGCTGCTACGTAAGACGTTGACGACGTTACACTCTTGTCCCTGATTTTCATCGAAGCAAAATATCTTTCTTAACATTCTGTTTCTTGAAACGATTTTTTTCTGACTTTTTTCGATGCCCTGGTTTCTTGTGGGAGGGTTTTTTGGTCGGGGGTTGCACCTACAGAAGATCCAGACAGGACGTCGTGTGCAAAGACCGAAACGGCGAAATTGCTATGGACGTTGCAATGAAACTGATAAATCACATGTCAGATCGCGAATCGTATCATTCTTTCGATATAAAAAAACCTTCAGTCCGGTCAAACAACTTTGCCGGCTGTATTGAGCAAAAAAACACGTTCGAAATGAAGTGAATGATGTGGAAACGTCTGGAGATTGTATAATTCGGTGATAGGCCCTTAAAGACTTGGTCAGTTGCACGAATTGTGAAATTCTGAAGAGAAAAGTCCTTGGACATTTTTCTCTACGATGCACCGTTGCTGAAATACAGGTCACAACAAGTGACAGCCAATGAAACGTGATGACTGGAGGAAGTGGGCGGTGCAAAGTCACGCCCTGCCCTATCGAACCATTGGCTAGTGTTAGTTGACGTATATTTATTGAAGTTTACGTCATAGAAAAAAATGTTTCAGGACTTTTCTCTTCAGAATTGAAAAATCTACCAATTTATCAAAAGTTTGAGTCATTTTTCAAAAAACTGTCCATACCGCTTTCAAAAATTGATGTATATTCGAGAAAAATGTTTCGTTTTTCGCACAGATCGATCTTGGGTGAATCTTTTTGTCACTTGTTTTCATAAATCGACTTGTCCTTGCACGTGCGTTTCAAGGTCACATCTCAAGGACGCAATTTTTACCGTAGTCCCTGTTCTCCGGACTATAAATTGTTCCATCATCGGCCACCCATCGGTCCACGTAGATGAATTCTGACACGAAACTCGGTATTTTGCATTTCATAATCGCGCTGTTGGCACGTATGACGTATTCATTCTCTGCCTCGGTGACATAAAACTGCGAGACGACTGCTCACGCATCAGCAGACATGCAATCAATTGGTTTTACTTTTAATTCCGGTTAGTTACAAGAATTAAACACGAAATGACATTATTTATTGTTCACGACAAAGTTACGTCAGTCATTTAGTGATAAAGGCTTCCAAGTACATTAAAGTCCTTGAACAGCCGAATATCAACGATTAATTTTCATTAATTCAGAGAAATGAGCGTTCGGTTAAATCCTGAACTAGCCTAAATTGCGATGAAATTTGTTTTTGCACACAAAATTATTTTTTCAAGCCACAAAGAAAATAAGAGGAAGAGGGGAATGTTCAGAATCGATTTTTTCTTTGTTAAGCACGCATAATACAGTGAATTGCATTGTGAGCTTTGTACCCTGGTCTACACCAGATCCAGGACGTTGTTGCTCTGGTAAATAGACTTCGCCGTCTTCCCTTATCCACGCCTCAACCGTAACGAACTCGGCTATGTAACTCGGTATGCTGCACTTCATTATAGCGCTGTTACCCCTAATGACGTACTCGGTCATTATCTCAGGCTGATAAGTCTGCGCGACAACTGTCAATTTTCGTTGTTTTTTTTAAATTCACTATCAACAATTTTTGCAAGAAAAATCACAAAAAAACAATAAATAATACGATTTCAGAGGAAAAATTTGAACAAAATATAAATTCCATTCTGTTTACCAGAAAATTGATGACAATTAAGAAAAATTGGCAACACCGAGCAATTCCGATGATAAAAATCTTGAAAATTTGAAAATAAGAATGGCGTATCCTAAAAAGTCCATATACAATGTTAAGGGCCTAGAAACATCGTATACGAGGGCTATAATCTGACATATACGTTCGAGTAAATTGAGCAATTGGGTAATCACATCCGCCGCCACCGCCATATCGTCAAACTGCCACTGTCGCGGTCCCCAACCGTTTGCGACGAGTGTGTGCATGTAAAACTCGATCAACGAAACAAGCCGAAAACAATAGAGGGATGGAAACCATCAACCGGTAGAATCGTTGTTTCTCACAGTAAACATCTCCATTATCAACAGAGATCACTACGACTTCTTAACTATGCGGAAATATCGTTCGTCGCCGAATCTACAGGGTGTCCCAAAAGTCACATTTTCAAAAAATCCCAATTCAACTTTGAATTGCACGTCTCGATAGTTCAGGTTGCGGGCGATTCGAAACACTCCGCCCAAGTGCATTTTCACTAATTACTTCTCAAGTTATGTCTAGAATTCTTTTCTATAAAAAAAATGATAATAATAATCACGGTGACCTTTAATGACCTTGGAACTTCCGTCCAAGGTCAAATGGATATTGCTTTTGTTTCCAGGTTCCGAAATCATGTTAATCGCAGTTTTGATATTTTTTTTTGGTTTTTCCGGTTTTGGTTTATAGAGAATTGTTATGGGACACCCTGTAAATGAAAAACGCGATAAAACGATGGGTAATACCGTAGTCGGTGGACGGTTTATAACTCGCGCCATCGCTTCCCTCCCAAGAATCTACGGACACGAATTCCGCAACGAAACTGGGTATGGTGCATTTAAGTATAGCCGCATTTCCGCGTATCACATACTCGGATACAACCTCAGCTTCGTAATACTGCACCACGACTGTGAAACAAGAATATGAAGAATAGGAGCATTCCTGGGGGGTATACGAGATAAGAAAATAAAGTATCAACATATTTTTATCTTCTGTGTAATCGAGATAACAGTGAAATTCCGGAATTTATTCGACTAGAATTTCATGAGCCAGCATTTCATGCCAGCTGCTAAACTGTTGACAATGCATTGTTTACATTTAGAGTGTGACGAGATACGCTTGATGCATATTTTTAAAAGATGCAACACGAACCAAATTTCTTTTTTAATGACAAGTTTCTTTAAACGAAATTCTGCACTAAAAACTGTTTCAATAATGCTCGAAAAAGTGACTCATAAAGTTTGACATTACTACGCGACCGTCAGATTGCCATTGATATTTAAATCTTTATGGGAAACAAGTTTTTTTTTCTTTACACTCAACTATCGCCACCATTCCGCTTCATTTACATAGCCTATTTTAGTAATATCGATATGTAGTTCGTTAAACCGTACGGCGAAGCGTCTATATTTGTAACAATAGAGATTGAGACGCCTTAGCCGAGTAGGGTCGCCCAACGGAGCGGCAGACGTATGCTACGAGCGCTGCAGGTGGTGTAGTCCCGTTGCATAATGGGAAACACTTTTACGAATGTCTCTATTAAGTCGATATACCGAGAGTCTCGAGAATCGTCCCGCACGTTGTGGAAATGGTCAGAGCTTGAAATTCTGAAAAGAAAAGTCCTCAGGCGTTTGTCTGTGCGACGTACCGTTGACGAGTTATCAACAAAATCGTGACAGCCAATGAAAAGCGGGGGCGGGGCGTCAGTAAGCTCTGGATTGGCCAGCAGTCGCTGAGCTCGATATCTCACGAACGGTGCGTCGCAGAAAAAAACTCCTAAGGACTTTTCTCTTCAGAATTCCACAATCTATCGATCCCAATCGCAAATACGACTTTCGGACACTCCGTACATGAGAATTTTTTATTAATTAATACGAGGGAGGAGACGTGAGTTCGCGGCCCACTCAGACCGCCGAGTCCGCTTGAACTTCATGTCTAGCAAAAGAATCGGGAACGAAGTACACTTCAACTTCTGGCTTGCCTGGAAAACCGAGAACGTTGACTGCTCGCTGCGCGCGTTTGCCTTAATTTTCCATCCCCTTCATTTTCCCATACTCGTTGGACGGACAAACGTGCAACGGGTTAAAGTTGAGAGTTTTTCATAATGTAATGACTTTTCCTAACGAATGACATGCATCATTATTCCACTTCAATTTCATGACTGCCATATTGTACCATTTCTTTCATCAGGATTGAAAATGCCTCCTTGATCGTCTTGCCAACCTACGACTTGCACGAATTCAGCTACAAAGCTCGGTATGCTGCACTTTAGAATAGCCGAATTTCCGCGTATGACGTACTCGTTGTTTACTTCCGATTGATAGTATTGATGGACCACTGAAATAGCCAATTCCTTAAGGGGTTATATACAGTTGGAAAACCAAAAAAAAAAACTTGTTTTTTTACGAATTTTTTCTGGATAGGGATTTCGTCTGATGAATAATAGGCAAAGGAATCAAGTCATCATCATAGATGAGTCCAGGTATTCATCGAAGGAATAAGATATCCGAAATTTATTTCTATCTTTTTTGGACCATTGAATGAAAAAAAAATTGGTCGAACATTGAAATTTCATTTTTGAGGGGCCGCCATTTTATAAAAATTCGAAATTCCATCTATTCCTTCGATGAATACCTGGATTCATCTATCCGCCAAACAAATCTTTTTGGTTTTTTTTTTATTTCGGCTGATCCAAACCGGAGATTTCTTGCTCACCGCGAAACGCCTTTTTTTTAGAGAACACACAGGAGATTAACTGCAGGAGCTATGTGAAGCTATATTTTTGAAAATAAAAAATAGCAATAGAGAGTCGAAAGATGACACTACATTTGATTCCTTTGCCTTTTATTAATCAAATGAAATCCCTATGCAGAAAAAATTGGTAAAAAAACCAGTTTTTTTGGTCTTCCAACTGTATAAAACCCTTTAAGGGCCTCAAATCTTAAAATATACTAGAAAAAATCGTTTTCACTTTCTCTCGACTAAAAAGGCAGCGAAAAAAATTGAATTCCACTCTCGTGATTAATGATCGACGACGAGCAGGCCAGACTGATTTCGTGGCGCAGAGCCACTCATCTCTACAAGTCACGTTCCAGTTCAAAGACATGGTCCACCCAAGAAATGATTCCAGCTGGCAACCGCATAAAGTTACAGACTACTGCAGCGTCATGACTAACTCACTCTGCTAAATGCTGCTGCCTGCCAAGCGAGCCAGCACCGCTTGATCGGATACAACCTACAGATAAGTGTTGCCGACATGTTGTATCGACCCTTGCCGCTTCTTGGCGCGAGTCCTAAGCCTTCGAGCTTATGATTCCGCGGAGCTAGACTTTTATCTCCCAAATCTCGCGCAGCTCCGCACTATCTGTACAGACTCAAACTATTCTAAAACCCTTGCAAATCGCGAGCAATCGAGTTACCGACTCTGTGCAGACATTCGTGCGAGATAAATCTTCAAGGAAGCGAATATTCGTGGCAATAAAGGTCAGCTTATCCGAGGGGATTACTTTGTTCATTCGTAATGAACTTAACGAATACGAAAACCTGCCAAATTTTCGTAAAACACTTGAAACTCTTTGCAATATTTTTTAAGGTACTCTTTCGTGATTTTTGTTTTTTCTTTCTTTTCGACAAGTTTGAGTCTTTGTTGATTGGAAGAAAAAAAAATTCAGGTCTCGAGGAATTTCGATTGTGTTTGAATTTAGAGGAAATCCCAACGATTCTGACTTTATTGAATCGTGACATCACTTTACGCAGCATATGGCTCGACCTCGAAGAGTCAAACGTCGTTTGAGATTCGCCGTTTCCATGTATGTGTCTGTATAACGATGCGGGTATTCATCTCGTTGGCAGATCGAATATCGAGCTTAAAAAATTACGCTCTGTCTCAACTTTGAAGATGCCTCCTAACCCCAGTGTGAAACGTTATATATCCGTTCAAAAAGTCCGTTAAAACGTGCGACATGTGGACACGTCCGGTCTGGAAGGACCACTGACCCGCTCCGACCAGTAAAATTGTGCAAATTGACCCTGCTCGACGATGCAACCCTCTTATATTCTTCATTTATCTACAGGGTGTCGAAAAAAAAACCTCAAAATAGCCTCGCGATTGATCAATGAGCGATTGAACAGAGAAAAAGTATCGCGAAAAGTTCGATTCGAGTAGTAAAAATAAAATTACAGAAGAATTGAAAAATAAAAAAAAAACAACTTTGAGGCTTCGTAACTCGAGAAGCACTGGACTGAAAAAAGTTTAATTGTAGTGTTTGGAGAAGCTCGCGAGATAACCCATAAAAGTATCTTCCCAAAAAAACACATTTCCGGTAAAGAAAATTTCAAAAATGCACTAGTCGACAATTTTTCTTTAAAGCTTCGTAGCTGGCAAACGACTGGATGAAAAATGACTTAATTGTAGTGTTTCGAACAGCTCTCGGAATAATCTATCGAAATACATGATAATCAACCGGAATAACCTCAAAAATATACGGATAATTGACGTTTTTACTGAAGCAATTCATCTCGACGTTAAAATTCGATTTTCAACAGTTTATTCGTCCAAAATCCAACAAATTTTGGTCCCAATATTAGTCCCTTAATGCCTCATTTCTGGCAACGAGATTTCGAAAAGTTTAGTATCAATCACCCGGTATATGAGCACGCATACTGACGTATACACAAATGTACCAATACGAGCCAATTATTCTGGATTCTATGGCACTCTTTGCAGTGCATATTCACTGAAAGTGATTCCCTTCGTGCGATATATACGCTACACAAGTGTAGAGACGAAAGTGGTGAGGAGATAACGAGTCGGGAGCGAAATTAACGAGTCGGTTGACGCGCGCGTATCAACGTTTGCGAGCGCAGACTGAGTGAACGTGGGACACGAGACAGTGAGAGTAAAATAAGAGCTCGTGTGTACCGTGCGTTGAGTTCCATCATCGCGAGTGCAAGAGCGATAGGAAATACGAGCAAAGACCAAACACTGTAGTTAAGACAAACGTGTTTGCACCGAGTCAACGATCGATACGAGATCAAACAAAAACCTATTGCCAGTGCAAACGGACATGAAACTTTTTATTTATTCTTAACAGATCGAAACAAACTTCCGTTTCCAAATTTTCGACTTTTCAACTACATTCGAGTGTCCCTTCAAACCGGAAATGTCTCATTGCCATCCAGAAGCTTTTTCCTGTCGTTAAATTTATTTTTAATCGACAATTATACTAAATTGGAAAATCGGAATTTTTCAAATTTTTTTGAAAAATTTCAAATTCACAAAAAAAATCGAAAAATTGAAAAATACGAATATTTGGCTGGATGATTTTTCGTTTTCGAGGTCAATGCCACGAAATGGCATCGATTCCATTCCGGAGTTCATTTCCGGTTAAGTGTCTGGAGACCTCATTCCCAATGGAGTTATTTAAATTGCATACTTGAGACTTAATCATTGTGTGATAATTTTCGACGAGCGTCATCAATAAAAAGTCGATTAATGATCGTTTGACGAACAATCGTTCATTCGGCTTTCTCCCGAAGACAATACCAAAGGAAAACTCAAATTCTTGGCTGCCTCGTACGTCGGTTGCCTCTTGACACATTTAACTAATTAATTTCGAAATAAAACAACAAAAGAACTTCGATTTGATGGTATTTCATGGGAATTTTGCTGAAATTTTGGTCCCTAATATCCAGTCCTACCGCCCTTGTAATTTATTTAACGAGTCACCTGCTTAATAATTAAAAAATCTTTATTTTTAGACGTTGCAACGTCGTCTGCTCGCGTCTGGAGGATCCGGCAAACGTGATACGAAAATGGAGTCAATTTTTACGATGTAAAATGAATTTTTCGATTTTTTAATCATTTTTTAATACCGTAATCGTCTCCGGGAATAAATTCCTCGCCCTGATCCGTATGCCAAGACAAAACCTTGACGAAATCAGCGACGAACGAAGGTACAACGCATTTCAATATCGCACTGTTGCCACGAATCGCGTATTCCTTGTTTACGTCGGTATCGTAATATTGAGCCACCACTGTGGGGGACAATTAAAATTTTTAATGAGCAAAAATCAATTAGAAAACTCGTAAAAAGTGGAAAAAAGATTTTCTCTCATTTTAGACTGATTTTTTTTTCATTATTTATGATGCAAATTGAATTTTCGATGAAACGAAATTCGAAAAATTTCGGAATAAAAAATTGGAGCGCAGTTGGAAAAAGTTCATTTAGGCCTTGAAAAAGATTTAATACTGAGACAGATAATTTGTTCCTACTTTATAGCTAACCTCAATTGGTGTGTACACAAAAAAATGAACGCGAAACACGAGCAGAGAATACACACGTCCATTTTTATGATGAAAAATTGTATACTATAGCGCTTAATAAAGAAAATATCCCGAGGCACAGAGAACAAACGGGTAGTGAAATAATTGCATCAGGAAACTTGGCGAGTACATGGTTAACTTTACTATGGCGATGGTGAGGCGCAATTTGACGACCCGGTTGCTGAAAATAATTCAATTAAATGGGATCGTGAATGTTCGACACGAAACGTACGACATTGTTCGTCGTCTCTTGCCTAAAATCGAGAGAGTTGTGAAACGGAGAATAAATGGGTTGGAATTCGATTTGGGAGACAATTTCAAGACGAAAAGTCTTTGGGCTCTTTTCGATGTGACAAATTCCTGACGAGTTATTCACGCTTAAAGTTGGGCCAATTAGAATGCCCGGTAGGCGGAGCGACGCGTGGTGGGGGGCGCGTCACTTACTACGCTTGTGATTGGGCCGAGCTCGATTCGTTAATAACTCCGTGAGGATCTGTCGGATCGAAAAACTTTCAAATACTTTTCGATTCGAAATTTCATTCCAAATCCAGCCCAAGATGCTTGACCTTGAGTTCTGACCTCTCCTGAACAAATTAACAGAGCTTCTTCCTGCATAATTATCACCTTTTTTCCTGTTATGGTTTTTCGAGCGGAGTTGATAGGAATTGTCATTTTCATACAAATTGGGAGCAAAATTGTGTTGGACAGAAAATAACTAGCTAACGCAGCTCTCACTTCCGGTATCTTTATTCTCATGTCCCTTTTGTAATCCGCGTGCGAACCCTCCTCGAGCGAAAGGCGTTAGCACTTCCGGTGTTCTTATGCTCGCTTAAGTATGCGACGAGACGTGCGGCTCGGAAACTATTCTAGTCTCGTCGTCTATCCCAAGGACGTAGCTTAGAATGTTCTTTAGCTTGTGTACATAATTTATTGCAATTCATTTATTTTTACCACTGGCTTAAAACTTGAAAGACTTGGAGGAGAAAAAAAATGAAATTACTATTCAGACGTAGCCCTAAAATTAGCCTGCTTCGGTGTAGCCTGTAAATGAAACCTGGAAGAAACGCGTGTCAAGAGTTGGATCAATATGAAAAACAGATTCGTGCGCTCACCGGCTCTGACGTTGACATCGCGGCTGTGAACGGAACCGGCTGAAGATGTAGCGAAACAGCTGTAAACCTGAGCATGAACTTCTTGACGATAATCTTCAGCGCGGAATGGTGGAAAAACCAAATTTCCATTTGGCAACACCTGCAATATAACGAGAATCGCGCTGTTTTCAAAATATTCCCACACGAAGACTGATTACCGTGTGCATGGATCGTACAACCTTAAAAACAGATTCACGATGAAATTCTAAAGCGAAAAGTCCTTAGCCATTTTCAAATCCCACGAGGCGTTGATGAGTTATTCAGTTTTCAAGTCCAGCCAATCGACTGCGCGCGATAAGTTGGCGTCGGTGGGCGGAGCCCACGTTCCTGGCTTCTGATTGGATCGTCCTTAACTTTCCAATAACTCATCAACGCTTCGTCGAATAAAAAAATGCCCAAAGACTTTTCTCTTCAGAATCTCATGCTAAATCCAACTACACAGTATTTATGTATTAAATTCTGTAACACACTGTATCATACGTGAACGTCTTAACTCCACGATGGAGCAGCGTGCATACGCAAAGTGGTTTAAAGTGGGGACGAAAATCCTCGGATAGCACTCGAGCTCGAGACTATGCACGAGCACTTTTGCTTCTCTCTTCCGGGTTCACGAACTCGTATTATTTCACTGAGATTTGATGTCGTTAAGGGAACGAACTTACAATTGACTGACCTACATCAATTATTCTACATGCACGAACCGTTCAAAAAGTCATCCGTTGAAGTTTCAAATAAAATTCTATGCCCAAACGGGCATAAAAAATGAGTTTTTTAATTGATTTTATATTAAGGGAGTATTATCGTTCAGGCACAAAGAAGTTGGAAGTTTTTTCGGCCACATTTTTGTGACGATTGTTCATCGTCATTTTGACAATTATTTCGATAGAATTTCAATTAAAATCCTTAATTAATTTAGCCTAATTAAGTCCAAGTTTCACGACAAATTTTTTTTTTTCTTTTTTCTTCGCAAATTTAAAATCTCACCTGTCTAAGTCCAGGGACATCTCCAACGGCAGTACCATCAGCACGGACCCAAATAATATTCGGCTGGGGATTGCCTCGTGCCTGGCATTCGACTTCGGCGCCGGTTCCATTGGAAAAGTCAACTCGATTCGGTGGTTCCTTGACAAATACCGGGCCCATGGACTCGTCCTTGGCCATCGCTCCTGCTCAAACACCGACAAGAAATTAATTGATTAGAACGAGATAGACGAACCGCCATCCGGGCTAAATCAATTACCACCGAGAGCCGGCAAATTTTTCACTAGACTAGTTTGTAGGTCAAAGCTCCATCCCAAACCACGAGAGCTTCGTTATTCCTCTCAGCTACCAAGATTTATTGACAATTTCACTTCTACCGCTCTCGTCAAATTTGTGAGGTGCAAAACCACGGTTAGTGGTTTTGCACCTCAAAAAGGCCTGACCCATCCCATGAACTAAGGAACTTGAGTTTTTCATTAAAAATTCTGTTCATTATTCACTTATTTAATAGAAAATTATCATCAAACACTTTCTGCAGCCATTTCCTCACGAAAAATAATTAAGGAGAACACCACATTAAGGTGCTAACCACAAACATATATTCTGAGGTGCATGCAGTACATTTTAAAGCACTTGCAATAAAAGTCCACACCTGTGGTGTAGTTTACGAACAATTATATTAACTTTATTACCCGGACGCGATAGAATGAGTCTACAAGTTTTTGTTGTTGTTGGAGCATGAATTATTTTCTCCGACACATCATTATTCATGACTCTTTACGATTGTTGATTTAATTGAAGATTTATTTGTCGAGGAAACTAAAAATTTCGTCTGGAAATATTCTCGTGATCGAAGAAATTGTTGCTTGTAAGAAAAACCTGAAATATTAATTTTTCCGTATAAAAGTAGCGAAAAATGTTCCAAAATAAATCTCCGATGTATTTACTAATCTTTTCTTCTACAATGGGCGCAGCAGGGGATCGAAAAAAAGGCATGGTATTGTCACGGGGACACGTGGTGTGACAAACGTTGCCTGCAAGTTGCCGCGCATTGTTCGCGATCAGTGCATCGAAGCTACAGAATTATTCACATTCAAAATATACAGGGAGTTGTAAAAAAAAAAAAAATTCTCCTTATGAAAGAGTTAAATCGTGGAATTCTGAAACGAAAAGTCCTTTTGCATTTTTCGATCGGATGGATCGTCGCTGAGATATTGAAGAATTAATGCTCCAGCCAATCAGCTGCTTCGTCGCAGCCGCTCTGATTGGTCGGCACTAATTGTCAAATTTCTCAGCAACAGTACGTCGCAGAAAAAAATGGCTAAGGACTTTTCTCTTCAGAATTTCGTGATTCAAACGCACGAGCAGTTCGGATGATGAATTTTGGAACTCTATGTATCGCAGCCCAGGAGAGCAAGCACAACACCAGGCGAAGCAGTTTCCTTTAGAGAGGAGGGGCGTTTCGACACCCTAAGTCGAGTGCGCTCATAAAAAAAAAGCACTCAATATGCTCCACGCGTTAAAACACGAGAATCCCACACCATTCATTCGTGCGCGCAATACGCGTGGATGTTTATTCTTTTAGAGTCCTTTTCTCAATTCGGTAGCTCATTTAAAGTTTATTCAGCTCGTTTGGCCGTTAGCCTTTTTCTCCTTTCGAACTGAAAGGCTTTCGACGTCGAAAACTTTAGCGCCAGCCACTATAAACCTGACATTTCGCTGTAAACAAATTTCACAAATTTCCAAAAATAGTAACAACGCTGTAAAAATCAAATTTTCCTTCAATTTTCGCACGTACGCTTCAAGCAAAATTATTTTCTCTTTTTATAACCGACGAAATTGGAAAAAATTCTCAGAAACGTTGGAGGCGAACTCAAAATAATTATTCAGACAAAAATCGCTGGAATACGGTTTTTTTTCACTCGCCACCCACGGGGATCACCTCTTGGAAACGAAAAAATATGATTCACGGAATAAAGGCCAACAACATGTAGTTTCCTACGTATGGAGAAGAACGTGGTCCCCTTACAATTATTTCTATGGTTCGTACTGCGTGTGAATGTATAGAATAATAAAAACCAGCCACGCTCGACTCTCGGACCTTTTTTCAACGGACAATCGAAATGAGCGAGACATTGACCTGCTCCTCCGAATCTTACGAACGTGACCAACGATGGAATCTCAAATTTTAGTACTTGGGAAAGAAATGGACAGAAAATTTCGAGCCGTTGCTTGAAAAAGTTTGTTTGGCAATTAAAATTGATTTTTTTTCATCGATTAAGATAAATTATCGATATTTGTTAAACATTTTTGTAAACTTTCGATTTCTTTTTGTGATTCGAAGGCCAAAGGACATCTTCGAGGATTTTATTTGATTCATATCGATGCCTCTTTGGAACTCACCGTTTATAATTGCCAAAGCAGACAATACGAGCATGGCGAGGCGAGTGGCTGGCCACTGACAACCTCCCGGAGGTTCTCGCAGCATCCTTAATCGGTGTTGGTCCTTAATAGACCTGGCGAACAGCTGACACCTGCAGGGTTTCGGAAAATACACGCGGTAAACACTTTTGACTTTGCAAATGACACTTTTGATTTAAATCACTAAATAATCGAATAAAATTTCATTAATATTCGATAAATTAATGAAGAAAATTATTTATTTTCGTTTGAATTGTTGAGCAACTTTTTTTTTTGCTTTTCACACTCAATTTGAAGGCACGAGCACACACTTGCACTTTCGATCGAAGCTTTAATCGAGTGCACTTTGTATTATAAATGCTGGAGCAAATTTTTTATTTTTTCTTAATTTATGATTTTTTTAAACAATTTATTTTAATCACGATTCATGGGCGACTATGATTCGCGTCTATACGCTCGATCCTAAATAATATCGACGATATCAATCAAATTTTTCATCTAGAGCAAAAAATCGTCTCGCAGCTGGCTTGAAAAAAATTCATATCGTAATCTCGTAGAGCCTGCAGCACAAACGTTTATTATTTGATTGTCAAAATCCTGATTATTGTCAGATTCGAGCAATTGACGTCATGGACTCAAACGAGCAGTATCACAATCATGCAATCGTTCCTACACGATTTTCTAATCTAACGAGTCCTATTTAATCGATCATCGCTTCCGAGCAATTTCCAGTAAACGATTTTTCGAAAAAAAATGAGAAAATGTTTGAATTTTTCGAAAAAATGATTTTCTCGAGCTGGAAATCGAGTTTGAAATTTTTTGTTGTGATTGATAAACTTGATCCAAAAATTTCCACGCGATTTTCCGATCTAACAAGTCGATTCAATCGAGCATCGCTTTCGAGCAACTTCCGGTACAGGATTTTTCGAAAAAAATGAGAAAATCTTTGGATATTTGGAAAAAATGATTTTCTCGAGCTGAAAATCGTGGTCGACGTTTTTCTGCAGGATTAAGGAAGTTTTCAATGGGCTTGGAGATCGTGTTTCGAAATTCGGGCAAATCTTGGGCTCGCCACACGATCCCAGAAGGATTTCTTTCTGCTCGGAATAATTTTGGGTGGAACAGCTGGCAACTGGAGAAGGTTGCAAGTGAGAGAGAAAGCGCAAGTGAGGGGTGAAGCGAGCGAGCGACCTCCAAGCTTCTGAAAATCCATGGGTTTTGTGTCTCGAGCTGGAGAGAGGGAAATAGAATTGGTAGGAGGCGCACGTGTTGGATCGACCATGCTTCGCTCCTTGCTACGACTACAGGACCAAAAGGCCATTATCCTGCCTGCGAGTTGCTCTCACAGACTCGCACTGTACACTCAATATCGTCTGTACACTATTTTATAGCGACAATGAATGAGACTCAACGACCTTAGATAAACTTTGCCATAAAATGATGAACGAAGGATCAAAAATTGTTGCAGCATCTTTGGAAAAATCGATTTTCGGAAAATGCCAACATCCAACCGAAAGTTTCGAAAAAATTTCAACAAAAAACGAAAAACTCTCGAGATTTTCGAATCGATCGAGTTCAAAATGGCGGGTCGACAGTTTTCTACGAAATAATGATAAAAAAATCAAAAACTAGAGCGTTTTATCGAGTTTCGATAAAATTACGATCAAAATGGCGGGTGCGTGGGAGACAAAATGGCGTCGACAAAGCCAGGAGTGAAAAAAACGTAATTTCCGAGTTCTTATGACTTCGGAAGGTCGAAAAAGGGGATGGGAAAATATTCGTGAGCGAAAATGATGAAAAGCGAGCTTTTCGGCTGTTGCGTGTAATCGAGAGGCCAAACGTGGGAGCTTCATAGCAATTGGAGCAATAAAATCAGTAGGAAAAGTGTGCTGAAGGGTTGAAGAAAAAAATAAATGGGAAAAGGCGACCGCGGGGCGTGGATGAGGTTTTCGTAAAGATAATAAAAGAGGCGAAGGGCGGTGGGAGAAAAAGGAAATATAAGGTTAAGAGAAGGAAAGCTGGAGTGCGATTGAGAAGGGCTGGAATGATAAAGGGTGGGGCAAAAGAGGGTCGAAAAATAGAAAGAGACGGCGAAGACGAACGCCGTGAAAACGACGTAGACGTTCTCGCATTGCTCGTCCATCTTTTTCGCTCTCGTTCTCTTTCTCTTTTCCTCGCGGGATATATATCGCTCTGCTCGGCTTTCCAGTCTCCACTATGTGCCTTTTCCTCCCTTGCCTCTTGCCCCAGAGCACCGCTGTGCCGGGTTTATTGATCGCAAACCCACTAGGAGCTCCGAGAGAGCGACAGAGACGTCGGAGAGGGCGAGAAACGTAGAAAGAGAGAGAGAGCAACATGCATCTGCCTCGACTAGTGGTCGTTGGTGCTTGTGTGTATAGGACCCGCGTTTTCAGGGCCGTGCGTGGTCGAGAATTAAGGGGGGGTTTTGGCAATCTTTCCCCCATGACACCCCAAAGTCCTGGCTCTTGTAAAACACCCGAAAAAAACGAAAAAATCGATGAAAACCCATTGAAACGACGTCGTCGAGTTTGGAGCGATAAAAAAAAAAACCATTTGATATTTTCACGGGATTTTCGAGGTTAGATTCATGAATGAAAAGCCTTAAGGGTTGGTCCGATTTCAAGGCTGCGTGGAAGGCTTCAAAGGACGCGATCCAGGTGGCTCTGACACCGGAAATTACGCTCCCCCGAGCCTCCATACCGCGTGAGACATTTTGCCAACTTTTCTTCCACTTTTTTTCATCCAATTCATCCAATAAGAAATTGTCCACACGAGGTTTTCATTCAGGATACAAGGGAGTGCGTGCACCGCCTAGACAGCCCTGAATCACGATTACGACTCCCAACCAACCGACCGAACCTCCTTTTATTTCCAAAAATACAACGTTCCCTCAAAATCGTAAGAATCAAAAGATTCAAGCAATCTCAAAAAATACAGACTTACAAAAAAACGTCCCTATATACAGTTCCCGATATAGAAACTTCCCCCTCGAACCAAACATCGCTCCTGCTCGCTGTACTCGAGCATCACCAAATTAATACTCCAGACTCGCTTTTTTTATTCCCACCAAAATATTTGTACGCAATTTCAAGTTTTTCCCATGAAATCAATCATCAACAATTTTATCAACAAATTACAAAAAATCAGCCTAATAAGAATATCAGGCAATTAATTACTCCAGAAAAAACATCTTCGCTTCAGGTTAATTGATCGAGAGCCATGGAAATGCAAAAAAAAAGCCCCATAACGAAAAAAAAATCTTTACGTCATTATTACAATAAAAAAAAAAGAATAAAAAGATTTTTTATCCATCAGGAATTGTTGACGCGATCGAAAATATTCGATGTTGACGTTTTTTGAGAAAAAAATAAAATAAAAATACATTTGGGACAAAAAGAACGAGAAAAATTTCTGTATTCGTGGTCAAGGGCTTCGTTTTTATACGTAAAGTGAAGATTTGGTGGAAGATTGTGAGAAAAAGGTTACACGTGTGTGCTCGAATGGATGAAATTGATAATTACGAGATGGAAAAAATTCAGGGGCTAATTACGAATCGTAAAAGTTTTTATTTTTGTTGCTATTTACGAGGGTCCTTTGTTTTCGTTCGCTGAGAATTCGGAGGACAGAGCATGTGGTGTTTCTAACGAAAAGTGAGGCTCGCAATTGCGAGATAAAAAACGTGCTTACGAAACTTGCAATTTATTTCTCGGAATTTTTAATTAGATCGAAGCCCCAGATAATTGTCCTGAGTCTCTAAAAAGATGGCATCGCCACTCATGCCGAGAATTTTTTGCGTGGTCCATAAAAGTTCTCGTAGGAGTGACAGATGGTGGAGATAGAGAACAGAAAAAAAAGACAGAACGAGACACCGGAAAAGACGTAGAAAAAAAAACACGATCGTGATGGGAAGAAAAAAATTCCAGCGGCGTCTACATTTTTTTTTTTTACTCCCACAAAAATCCTCTCTTCAATTTTTCCTAACGACCGTTCTGCACGAATCTTGTTCCTTTGAAAACCACTTTCCGGCAGTTCGGAAGGTCGAACGAGGAAGAAAAAACAAATAAACAAAACGAAATGGCCGAGCGAGAATTTTCAGAGTCAAAATTATTCGCTACTGTTTATTTTTTTCATTTTTTTACCCGAATCTCTCGATCGTTAATAATCGTGGAATTTCTTAAAATTGTTATCCATCTCAGAGCACATGCGTTTACGCCCAACCTCATGCAATCTTGAGCCGATACGAATTTCATCAACAAACGAGAAATTATAAAAATTCCTGGCTCCATCTTTTTGGAGTAAATTTCAAGGAGACTGTGAATCTCAAATTTATCGGTTTTTCGAACAACTTTTCGCCACAGAACGTTCGAAACAAAATCCTCAGGATTAAATGCTGGAAAAACTAAAAAAATTGCTGAGTTTTTGGAGCGATATTTCGAAGGCAAAATTCGAACATTTGCGAGCAAGCAGCGAGCGATATTTTGGGAAAATTAATAAACGTCAATTAGGGGGGACGAGAATTTAAAAAAATGTAAACAAGCCGAGTCCCAAAATCTTCTGTCAGGATCGATGGGCAAAGGGAATGAAATTTCAGGAGGACTCTGGAGAAAAATTGTCTTCGAGCTACGTTTTTCCATTTATTTTCCTTCTGGACCGGAAATTTTCCAAGTCTATCGAGTTGCGAGCATGGCAGAAAGAAGCGAAAAAGGGAGCACGTCGGTTCTGACAAGCCTGAGATAAACTCTACCCTCTTGAAATCTGCGAGACGTTTTTTTTTTTTTTATGTTTCTCTTTATTTATGACGAGCCACGCGGACAAAGGCTCTTCCGTTCTCTGATTTTTGGAGTCTCGATTATCGTATATCTCGGGCATTTGGATAAAAATGAAAAATAAATCGAACAAGGTTAAAAATTTTTAAATCCATTTCGTCAGTTCGGAGTAAAAAATTGACTCCATTTTTTCAATTGGTGAAAATTTCTTGTTCCGCTTGTTTCGTGTATAAATCCAAATCATAGTCGCACAAAATCGGAGCACAAATTCACTTTTTCAAAATTGCTCGTGCACTCCACTCAAAAAACCAAAAAAAAAATGCACCAGCGACGTTTCGTTGATACGAAAACGAAAACGCACCTTGCGACCGAAGTCACGGCTCAGAATTGCACCACAAAACTTTTTTTCACTCTTTGCCTTTTCGAAAATCACTCGGATTTTCAAAAATGTCGATTTTTTCGATTTTTTAACTCTTTCGACACACTTTATTGCGATTTTAATCACGAATACGAGATCCACGCCGATGAGCGACCGTCCGTACGCTCGTCAGCGCTCGAATACCAAGCTCTCCAGTTTTGCTGCTTCGCTTGCCCGTCCACACTCACACCATGGAAACTCGCCCCGCACTCTTAACAGGAGAGAGAGGGGAGAGAACGGCATGGCCTCGTGTTTGTGCCGGTAGCCGCAAAAATATTGTTTTTAAAATTACTTTCCATTTTCTCCCAATTTCTCGTCCTTTCCGAACAAATTTCGTCTATTTTTCAATTTCGATCGTGAATTTTAAATTCTTTGCCATCATTTTTCGTGATTTTCGACGGTTTTCATTTTATTTTCCGATTTTCAGCCAAAAACTAAAATTATTTCTATAAATTCGAAATTTTTTTCCCCATAATCGATTCCCGTGAATTCTTATTTTTTTTTTTTTTAATTTTCCTTCCATTATTTTTGGCATACATTTTTTTCGAGACCTTATTTTGGCGAATTTCCATTAAATTTTTGCCTCATTTATTCTCAACGAAGATTTTTTCGATTTCATTAAAATTCATCGACTCAAAATATCGCAACAAGGTTGTTTTTTTTTTTTAAATTATCGAACTTGGTTCGGGCGTAAAAATAACGACAACGAGGAGAGAAAAGCGATCACGATTCCAGGCTGTGATTCATTCTTTTTTCTCCCACAAGTCGAAGGCGTTCGACGTGAAAAGTTATTACGAATTTTGATGAGCATCGCGGTGAGATCATTCTCATGGGATAATCAGGTATAGGGTGATTCATACACGAGAATCGCGTGAGAATTTTGCAATGCACGCGTGCGAATATTCAAGGGTGAGTTTCCGGCTCAAAAAACAAGGTTAATCAATTATTTTTTGTCAATTTCTGTCTCGAAACGAGAATTTGTTAACGAAAATTAACAAGCAATCGAAAAAAAAAACAAATTCCCACGAAAAAATCATGGAATCGCCGTTACCGACCGATGGTAAGAAAAATTGAAATTGGAATTCCCGAATTTCTCGGTAACTGCGACAATTTTCGAAAAAAATGGAATCTCAGGGGACGAGTTTGAGGAAAATGGGAAATTGACGCTCCGCAAACGGACGCGTTGTGAAAATCATCGTCAAAAACTGTCCCACTCACGTTTAGCGCCATCTGTTGTGGAAAATCCAAACTTGAAGTATCAAAATAGATTTTCCGTGAGATTTACGTGAAAAGAGATGAAAAGTGGAAAATGCGAACGATGCTGGGCTGTGGCGCGACGAATCGAACGAAAAAATTGAAAAAAAAGGTCAGAAAAATTGAGTGATCGAGGGAAATCATTTCTGCACATTGAATGGCGCGAACTACTTAAAAAGTGAATGCATTTTATTGGAATCGCGGTTTTTATTTTCACCGAATGTTTTTTTTCTCGATCCAGGCCTCTGGAAATGTGAGTGTCGTAAGGGCGCAAGTGACTTTTCATAAAATGATTGAAAGTGGCATTGAGAATATATGTCATAATAAAAACATCTCGTTACCATCGAATCTGTTTATCTGTTGTAGTTCCGAGGCATTAAATGTGATGCTTAGCTGGACCTGAATTTAATTCTCGTTCCGACAGCGGTGCGAATCGTTATCGTTATTACAAATCGTACAATCGACAGTCCAACGTGAAAAAACAAGTATTTTTCGCTACAGTCTGAACGATGGACTCGAATCGAAGCATCGACTGCTTTTCCACAGGGACCTGCGTCTTTCTCATTGTATGTAACGCGTTGGTGGCTGCTTATCCAATTTCTTTTGAAAATTGGATACAACCCTGGCAGAACGATGTCAAGTATAAACGTAATTGTCATAATTAACGATTAATTGACACTTTTTCCGCATAATTTTACATTTTTCACCGAGTTTCATTTTTCCTCGCAATTCCTAGTCGACGCCTGGTCTCAGTATGACAACCCGGAGGAAGGAACGGGCAACGAGGGAGACATTAGGAGACCTTCGCGAAAGACAATGTTGAAAGATTCACATGCACTTTGGCCGGACGGCATCGTCCGATATTTCGTCGACGATACTATCGGTGAATATTCAATTTTTCAAAAATCCACTAATCAATTCAAAACTTTCTTCGATTATTCAATTTTTTTTAATTTGTGAACTTTTTTCAATTATTGAATTTAAAAATTGTTCCAATCATTTCATTACAAAAAATCAATTTAAAAAATGTTTTAATTATCCATTATTCAATTAAAAATTATGTTTAATTGAATAATTCAATTAAAAATGATTTTTAATCGAATAATTCGTCCAATATTCACTTAAAAAATGATTTCCAATTAAACAATGGATAATTAAAACATTTTTTTAATTGATTTTTTGAATTTTGAAATTGTTCCAATCATTTCTTTATAAAAAATCAATTTAAAAAATGTTTTAATTATCCAATATTCAATTAAAAATGATTTTAAATGAGGAATTCATCCATCATTCAATTAAAAAATGATTTTTAATTGAGTAATGGATAATTAAAACATTTTTTTAATTGATTTTTTGAAATTTGAAATTGTTCCAATCATTTCTTTTAAAAAAATCAATCAAAAAATGTTTTAATTATCCATCATTCAATTAAGAATGATTTTTTAATTGAATAATGGAAAAATAATGGAAAAATGATTTTTAATTGAATAATGGATAATTAGAACATTTTTTAAATTGATTTTTTTCAATTAAATGATTGGAACAATTTAAAAATTCAATAATTGAAAAATTGAATGATCAATAATTGAAAAAAATTCACAAATTTCAAAAAATTGAATAATTGAAACAATTTTAAAACTTAATATTTGAAAAAAAAAAGAAAAAAAAACAAAATTGTAATTTAATAATTGAAATAATCGAGAAAATTGACGAATTAAAAAATTGGATAATTGAATATGATTTCAATTAGTTTTCAAATATTAAGTTTTAAAATTGTTTCAATTATTCAATTTTTCAATTTATTCGATTATTCAAATTTGTTACCGATTCACTATTCTCAATTTGTCCAAAATTCACCAAATGTCATTGAATCGCAATGAGAATTTGAAAAAATTGTTTTCGCAGCGAAGGAACCGGACAAATGGGCAATTCTCAAGGAAGCCATGGATAAAATCATGGAAGCTACGTGCGTTAAATTCGTCCGAATTTATCCAGATTCCGATGGGAATTTTCCGTTTCCCGCGTGGGTTAACATGACCGGGAGAGAAAAGGGATGCTTCGCGGATCTCGGTTATCCGGAAATATCGCCCAGTACTCTGAATCTCAGTGTGGATAAATGTTTCCGCGCGAAAGGACACGCGCTTCACGAAATACTTCACACCCTCGGAGCTATTCACGAACACATGAGGCCCGATCGCAATCAATACATAAAAATTCTTTGGGACAATATCCAAGAAGGTAAAAACCAAAGTCAGCCTCAAAATGACCTCAAAAATATCAAAACGAATGCAAAATTGAAATTCCTGGGAAAACAAAAAACCCAAAAATCGTAATTCAGCGTAAAAAAACATCGAAACGAAATTATAAACGAACGTGACTCGATACGACCGAAGCGGAAACGCAGTTCGCGTTTTTTTTTGTTTTTTCTTAACCGCCCACGCTCGGGAATCCCCCAAATGAATTTTTCACGCCTTTTTTTCAAATTTTTCTTTAGCTGCTTTAAATTTTTATTTTAATCGGTTCGCAAAACTGATTTATTGCATTAACGACTAGCGCGCGATCGTAAAGTTAAGCAGCCCGGGCTGAGGACAATACTTGGTTGGGTGACCGCTCCGCAAAGCTCGTAAGTCAATGGCCAAGCGAAACAGGTATTTGATCCAAATTCCTGCAGGTGCTAACCTTTAGGAATTGCGAAAAATCATACCCGAAGGGATCAGCTTGAAAAGCCACAATTACCTCGGGCGCCAATTGCGACCGCGACGCAGGTAGCGCTTCAGCCGGAAATCTGGCCCTGGCCCATGACCCCAGGGGGTCTCTTCCGAGACGGAGAGACTCCGAGCGGGTGGCCAGTAATAATGAGCCGGGCTCGTAAAAGCCCGACAAGGGTATACGCAGCAACAATAATAATAAATAACAAGCAGTGATAAAATAATAATGTCATCAATAAAAATTCAGGTGGACGAGGAAACTTTGAAATAATGAGTCCCAGCAAAGTCGAGACTCACGGATTACCCTACGACTACGACAGCGTGATGCATTACTCGATGACTGCGTTTTCCAGGGACAAATCAAAGCCTACAATAGTCCCACGGGTCAGTCAATAATTATCCATTAATAAAACAAAGACAAAGACGAAATAAACGCAGAGCATTTAACCCTCGTCAGCTAAAAATTGGTTTCACGATTTCAAAACGTCCTAAAAACGTCTAAAAAAAATTCTGGGGCCTTTTTTTCAAACTCTTGAACGATAAAAAAATGTTCCACAGACTGAAAATTCAATTTTGTCAAAAAACGTCGATATTTTGTTGAATACAGCCAACTAAATATTTTGGGATCATTTCAAAATTTTCGTTATTTCGACAATATTTTTCATTGTAACGGAACTGTCGGCAAAATTTACGATCGAAATGACAAAAATTTACTTTCCGAAAACGATTTTCCAGAATGTTTTTTGCTGAAATGACAAAATTTTCGTCATTTTTCGAAAAAAACGTTTAGTTTAAAGTATCCAACAAAATATCCATCTTTTTCAACAAAATTTTCTTTTCAGTGCATGTTGAAAAAATTGAATAACAATTTCATGCAAAATTTCAAGACGTCCAGGCATTTTTCACTACAAGCGAACACACGAATGACCCATCGTTTGTGTTTGAGGGTTAAAAAACCAATTCGGTCCAAAATTCTCTACAACAAAGTTTCCAACTATTTTCGAAAATTATTTTCATACACTGAGAAGAAAATTTTGTTGAAAAAAATCGATATTTTGTTGGATACGTTCGATTAATAATTTTTTTTCTTGTCAATAACAAAATTGTTGTCATTGTAGCGAGAAATATTCTGGAAAGTCTCTTCGGAGAGTAAATTTTTCCATTTCAATCGTAAATTTTTGTGACAGTTGCATTAAAAATAAAAAATATTGTTAAAATTACGAAAATTTTGACATTATCAAAAAATATTTGGTTCACCGTCTTCAACAAAATTTTGTCGTTTTTAGACAAAATTTCGTGTTTAGCGTTTTGGAGCTTTTTTGGGGTTCACGCGGTTTTTTTTTTCTTGAAATTAACAACAAAAATGAGAAGTTTGGAGGAAATTAAAAAAAGTGATGATTACAGCGGCCTGGAGTGACTTTGGGACAGCGAAGTCATCTGTCGCGACTGGACATCAAAAAGCTGTTAATTTCTTACAAATGCAAGGAGCAAAATTTGACGGATCCACATCGCAAAGTCATCAAAGCAATTCACAGACAACCGAAAAAGGAAAGGATAGAGTTGATGCTCGATAAACCCATAAAATTGAAACGTCTGCGATCACGTTTTCGCTCGAAAAAACATCGAATCTTGGACCCTTGGGTCAAGTTTCGACTCCCACAATTCGTACGCGATATTTTTTCGATCATCGATTCTGACGAGTCTTACGAAGATTATTGACGACTGTGAGGGAGAAAAAAATTTCAAGAACTGCCGGAGAGCGAATCTTCCAGAGTCTCTAACGAAAAATTCATAAAACTCCAAATTGCGTTAACAAATCGTTTTTTTTTCTCGCAACATCAATTTTTCGTTGATTTTTACTTTTATTTATCGTTGATGATGGACAATAAAGATGATAATTATTGTCGTTTCTATTGTTTGGAGCCGGAGAAAGAAAATGGTGGAGATTTTTGGATTTTGGAACTCATTAAGTTTTTTTTTCTTCACGAGCATTTTATTTTTGGCTTTTTTTTTTGTTTATTCGACATTTTTCTGTTTCCTCGGTTTTACGATGCCGGCGGAGCGACTTCGACTTCGTTTCCGCGAGGATCGGTCACGGCGGCGCCGATCGTCGCGTCGCTCTTCTCGATTTTCTCGCCGATCTCTCGATCTTTTCTCTTTATCACGCGATTTGCTTCTGCGACGATCGCGCGATCGGTGTCTGCGTTTTTTGTGGCTCTTACGATCGGGAGATTCGAGTCGATCTTTGCGGCCGTTTCGATCGGAATTTCTCGAGGAAATCTTCGAGTCCGTGGACTTGTCCCTTGCCTCATGAGATTCTCGACGATCGTCCAAAGATCGGTAACGAAAATCCGACGTTTCCGATCTTCTCGTGTTGTTTTCCTGCAAAAAATCGTTTTGGCATTTCCCAGCCGGCGAACAAATCGTCGAGCTCTCCGGAATCTCGTTTTGCTTGTCCGAAATGTATTCACTCAACATTTCCATCTGTTGGTTTACAACTTCACGGAGAATTTCAATTTGCGACTTTTTGTTCGTATGCACTCCTCGATATTTCGCTCGACGTCTTTTCAAATTTCGTTCTTGAGCCAGCAGCTCCAGGTACGACGATTTCCCACCAGAATTTGAAGCTTTTCTGCAAATTCATTTTTTTCTTTTATTTCATTTAATTAATTCGTTATCTTTTCTGTTTTTCTTACATGCAAAATCGTTTGCGAGCCCGAGTTCATGTTAAAAAGTCGTTACAAATTGACTAAAGAACAAAATACTCCAAATTCATGATTGTCCGACGTAATTTGTACTTTTTATACGAAAACCAAAATTTCGAAACAATTTTACGACCGATTTTGTTTGCAAAACTCAATAAAACTTTTTCGATGTCACGTAAAAGCGTTTGCAAAGTTTTGAGAGGCTTCAACATTCAGAAATCGAAATATTGAATGCTGAAAATTGCAACTTTTAACACGCGCTCTTAACGAGAAACTCTTGAAAATTGTTGATTTTTATAAATAAATATCGCGACGTCTACATGCGGTGAAACCTCTTGAAATTGTACGAGCTTTTATAAATCACTTTTTTCTTTGTGTGGCGCAAATTTGAAGGAATTCTATCAAATTTTATGGCACTGAACTTCGCAACGTTGGAGTCGAACGAAAATTTTTTTTCTGTCAATAGTTTGTTTAATTTTTAAAAAATATTACAATTTTCGTACCGATTTTCGATTTGGATTCTGAAAAAATATCGTTTCATTTTTCTGATCAAAACCTGCTCGAGAAAAACGGAATTTCGTTGCATTCTCATGCTCCAAAAATGATTCTCAACGTTTCCATAAAAAAAAATCGAGCTTATGGATGAAAAATTGCTCAAACCCTAACGACCCAATTCCGCAAATAACGAGAAACAATGAAGGGGAGAAAAAAATAGGAAAGTCGTCTGAAATATTGAATTTCTTGAAAAATTTACAATGTTTTTCGAAACTTACGGTTTATTTATGTCAGCAATGTCCTCGCCGATATCAGGCTCGACGGTATTCGCTATAACATATTCGTACAAGGCGCATTTCTCTTCCCTCGTGAAATCGGCCGTGAGTCTGTCGGACGTGCGAGGAATAAGTCGTCCAGCCGGCCCTATCGTGAATTAAAAAGGAAGCAAAAATTTTACAACTTCCCCGAGATGATAAAAAATTATCTCCGCTGCGTAAAATTGGCTCAAAAAACGTTTCTTTTCGTCTCGATCCTTCACAGCGATTCTAGGAACAATTTTCATCCCAAAATAACGCTCCCTCAATGTTTTTTTCTAAGCAAGACCCAGAAAAAAGGATACGCAATGTTTTTCGTTCTTTTTTGTCCCATTTTCTGCTGAAATGAATCCCGACGCTGATTTTTTGGTAACGAACGTTGCGATCATTACGAAAAATTTAAAAATTAACAAAGGATATGAAAAAGGATATATTTCGAGGCTGTGGGCGGCAAAACAGTGATTATGGTCTGTAAGAAAATGTACATTTTGAATAAACTTGACAAGTTGCAAAAAAATCCATCAATTATTGCGTCTCCGGAGTTTGAGTCGTCGAGATGCAACAAAAAATGTTTTTCTCCTCAACAACAACTTAAATTTCGAAAATCACGACGATTTCTCATTCCCATAGAGTTTTCGAGCCCGCGAGAGGATCGTTTGACTGTCCGGATCAATTATTAAGAAATTCTCATGAGTCGATCAAAGAAAATCCAAAATTTTGTTTCATTTCGACGACTCAAACTTCATAATTTATTAGGATATCGTTTTTTTCGCGATACTGACCCGTTGCCATTGCTGGATTCTTCTGTTTCGCGCTCTGGATCACGGCGTCTTGAAGTTGCTCGTCTGAAATAAAAAAAACGTTTGGACCGTGATCCAGAATGTTTTTTTCTCCGTCTTTTCCAAAAAAATTCCACGATTTTTGATGCGGCAATGAAATTTCATGGGAAAATGGAATTTCATGGGAAAATCATGGGTTTTTGGAAATTCGAGTCGATTATTTCGAAATTCTTACCAAATTTAAGGGACGAGGGAGCGCCGGGCGGCAAGGAAGGACAAGAAAGTGGCAAATCTTGTTTTCCATAACCCTCGGCTTTCCACTGACACTCGTGTAAATGTTTGTCCAAAGATCGTTCGGGCACGCGATGTGATTTGTCGAAAGGACAAACGACGTAGTTTTGAATCTATAGCGATAGAAGCGAAAAAAAAGACGAAAAAGATGTGAAATTTTTGGTGAAATTGATTGTTGAGGAATTTTGTTTTGAATTGCCGGTCGACTCACGTTTTTCGTAATGCTTTCGAGAGTCCAACCTAACCTGGAGACGATTGAGGTTAAGTTTTCCTTTGAATTCGCGATAAAAAGATCGAGCTCCTTCAACCGAGCTTCGCGATCTTCCGATGGATTCACTGACACACTCATTTTTAAATGAAAAATACTTAAAACTATGAAATAACGAGACGTTTCGTATTTATTTTGTGTTTTTTCTTAGCACGAAAATGGGGAGCGCGGTCGGTAAAGATTTTCGAGATCATCTGGCCGCGCGCGCGTCGACCCAGCGACAAAACTCAAAACAGCGATTTCTCTTCTTTGTCTGAACTCTAACCTCGCCGGTTCGAGTCCGAAGCCCGTCTCACTCGATCTCGCAGGGGCGAGCGAGCAAACTCGCAAGTGTTTGTCGCTCCGCAATATGCTCCGCGCTGGATATGCGTGGGAGAGAGACACACGCAGCGATTCCTCCCGCTACGAAGCCAAGCGGCAGTTTGATCCGCAGAAAACTCGCGATTCGTAATTTTTCGTGAATCGAGTTTTCCCGATTTATCTTTGGCATAAAAGATAAATTCTTCGCGTTGCATGAAAATGCAACAAAAGCCTTTGTTTGCTTTTTTCCCTACCGCGGACTTGTCGAATAAAATGATCAAATGCTCCCGCATCGAAAAATAAGGGAGTCAAAAACCCTAATCGCCAGATTTCGAAGGAAAAAACGCTTCAAAAGTTTCGCAACGTATATTTTTGCATCATCCAAACGGATAATTTTTTCGATAGCGCGTGCATTGTCAAACAAAAAGTTGCCAAATTCCAATAAAACAATAAAATGCTCAATTTTTCAGAGCCGCTGCTCAAAATATTGTCAAAATGCGAATCAGTAAAAAAGATCGATTTATTCGATCTACGCGAATTCGTACATTTGGAAAAAACTTGCCCAACGAAAATCTTGAGCTTCATCTTTCCCGTGGGCTGCGTTCCGGTGAAGAAAACTCTGGAAAAAGGTTTTCTCGACAGTGTGTCCGATGCGGCATCGCCCGCATGAGCATTTCAATAGAAAGAATTTAGAAGAATGTTCGTTCCATATATTTCACAGGACCGACTAGTTGCGGACGCTGCGCCGGCTGCGCGACGAGCGTATGAGAGTCACTGTCGGAAATCTCGGAGGAGACTGAGGAGAGGGGTGCAGGTGGCGCGACGATCGTTTGTTGAGCGCGTCGTCAGCGGCCATCTTTAGTGCGTCGGGGTACACGACGAGAGTGTGTGTTGATCTCTGTCTTTCGCGTGGATTAAAAAGTGACAGGGTGTAAAGCTGGGGAGGAGGGAGAGGGAAAGCACGAGCGAGCAGGAGCAGCAGCCGCAGCAGCAGCAAGCAGCACACAGCACAAGGAAGCTGATGGTGAATCGTGAGAGAGTGCGTTAGAGGTGTAGTGAGTCACCTGCGATCGTAAAGCGGAGAGTCTGCGAAGAGGATAGCAGGAGGATATAGAATAAGCGTTTGAAAAGGACGTTTCGTCAGCTCGGGTAAAACGGTGAGTGTTTTTCTGGAAAACAGCATCGTACGGATGATAATTGTGAAAAATTGGTGAAAAGCGGGAGGATCGCGGGGAGGGAGGCAAATAGTGTTTATACTGGGTGTGTCAAAGTGTTCTGGATATCGCGGTTTGCTCTCCGCGTCTACACACATACAAATATGCATGGAAAATCCACGTACGCGGACAATTGTATGTGGCGGAGTTGATATGTGTTGGAAATAAATCGTATGCGCGTATTTCCGACGTTGGGAAACACGCACACAGACACCGCGACATACACATCTTTATTTACTCGGTTCCTCGTACTCATCGGCGTACTTGTTTCAACGACGCTTCCCCACTACAAAGTGCCAATCTTCCTACCCCCACCTCCGCGCGGTAGCCTCTTCCTTTGCCACTCGCGTGTTCTCGTCTCTCCTTTTCGGCGCTCGTCTCGAGCTCGCGGCCAGTGTTGCCAGTTTAAGGGATAAAGCCCCTAATTCGGGGGTGTTTTACGCCACGAAAAAGGTCAAACAAATACAAACTATAAATTCCTTCGAGTTTTAACGCAGGCTTGATAAAGATTGAGACGCTTAGAGACGATGGAATTTTTGGAGACTGTGCGATTGTTGGAAAATGGTGATGCATCGGATTTCTCTTGTCCTTTGTGTATGTGTGTGTGTGTGTTTGCTCCCCCTCTCCGCTCCCACGCGTCGCCATTAATGCCCGACAAATTCCTAATCGTTTCGACTCGATTCTCCGTCGACCGATAAACATTTTTACTATTTCGATCGGAAGCCACCTGTGGGAGAGAGTCAACGAAAATACATATAAAGCAATTGACAAAGTTTTTCAGTTCGCGACGTTTTCGTACGTGAAATCTTACGCCCACGCCACTTGCGCGCGACATTCTTTAGCAGGCCTTTCTCGCCCTACTCGCCTTTATATTTCAAGTTTCCTATGCGACTTTTTTCCCCCATTATTCCGTTCGGACGCTTGGCACGCTTTAGTTTTGTGCATTTTTCCTCCTCGCCACGGGCCAACTTGCAGATTCGACATTTTTCACGTCCTTTTTTCACTCGCTCGTCGTGCCGCAAGGGAAAAGAGAGAGGAGGGGGAGGCAAACAGCTTCGCGTATTATCTCAACAGTATTTTGTGCGCCGCGGAGCACTGACCCTTCTTTTTTTTCACAACTGTCTGTTTATTTGACCGTTTGTTACGAATTCGTTACGCGCACTTGACAAACCATTTTCTTACGATTTTATTCATCCCGTCTCTTTCCTCACGCTCTTCTCCATCGTAACGTTCGCAGTAAAAAACTTCTGCACGTCGAGAAACTCAAAATTATTCGTATCGACAAAGTTTTCACTCCAATTTTTGACACTCGTTGACCTTTGCCTCTAAAAATCGTCATAATATCGAAAAAAATGAGTTTTAATAATAACAACTTGAAAAATATCATCCAAGGGTTGAAATTTTGTTAAAAATTGTTGAGAGACCTGGATCTCGTAAACAAACACAACGAGATAATAAAAAAATTAAAAATAATTGAGTTTCGTGACCCTCGACCTTAAAAATCGTTATAAATCTTAAAAAATGATAATTTATTAATAAAAATAATTATAATCGTCAAGTTTTCGTTCGAGAGTCAAAAATTTCGTTGAAATAGTCAGGAAAATTGAAAAAAAATCATTGAATTCTAAAAATGAGACGAAAATTTAGGATTCAGAGAAAATTCGTTTTCAGAAATCCGAAAATATGATAATTAATTAATAAACATAATTATAATCGTAAGGTTTTCGTTGAAAGGTCAAAAATTTCGTTGAAATTGTCAGGAAAACTGAAAAAAAATTCTAAATTCTAAAAATAAGACGAAAGTTGAAGATTCAAAGAAAATTCATTTTCAAAAACCCGAAAATATGATAATTCATTAATAAACATAATTATAATCGTAAGGTTTTCGTTAAAGGGTAAAAAATTTCGTTGAAATTGTCAGGAAAACTGAAAAAAAATTCTAAATTCTAAAAATAAGACGAAAGTTGAAGATTCAAAGAAAATTCATTTTCAAAAACCCGAAAATATGATAATTCATTAATAAACATAATTATAATCGTAAGGTTTTCGTTAAAGGGTAAAAAATTTCGTTGAAATTGTCAGGAAAACTGAAAAAAAAATCTAAATTCTAACAATAAGACGAAAATTGAAGATTCAAAGAAAATTCATTTTCAAAAAGCCGATAATATGATAATTAATTAATAAACATAATTATAATCGTAAGGTTTTCGTTAAAGGGTAAAAAATTTCGTTGAAATTGTCAGGAAAACTGAAAAAAAAATCTAAATTCTAACAATAAGACGAAAATTGAAGATTCAAAGAAAATTCATTTTCAAAAAGCCGATAATATGATAATTAATTAATAAAAAGAATTATAATCGTAAAGTTTTCGTTGAAAGATCAAAAATTTCGTTGAAATTGTCAGGAAAACTGAAAAAAAAATGTGATATCTAAAAATACAACGAATATTTGGAATTTAAGGAAAAATTCGTTTTCATTGTGGGCTTTGTTTGTTTTTTTCACAGGTGTGGTTTGACTCACCCGTCGGAGCCATGAGTTATCAAATGTCGTCTAACCAATCCAGACCAAGTGAGTAATTTCCTTCACTACAGAAGAAATTCTGACTATGAATCGTAGCCACCACATGGGTGCAAATTTGAACCGACGAAAACTTCAGGCGGCAAGAACGTTTGTCTGCGTCGCCCCGCGGCTTTCCTCGCAATCGTTCCGAATCAAATTTTTTCTCAAAATATGACTCTTTACCTCGAGTTCCGTGAAAATTAAATGCCCATACGTTAATTAATATTGAAATGGCGTTAAAACAATCAAAAAAGAGATTTCCAAAATTTCTTTCTCGAATTTGACCATTTTTTGTACAAAATATCGAATTTTTTTCGCGAGTTTCCAATCCGTGAAAATTCCGGGGAGACAGAACGTTTTCAAAACTTAAAGTGCGAATTTGCACTCAGTGTCGTGAGTTTGTTGGCCCGGACGTGGTTTTCGGGCTAGATTTGAGAAATTCCCATAAACTGACGATTTTTTAATTTGCGTCGTTGAAACGCACGAAAATTCCGTTTTTTCTTCAGCAGAATTCATGATTTTCATTCGATATTTAATGAGGACCATGAAAAGATTTTTTGCCGAGATTCAAACACAAAGTTGGTACGAAAATTGAATCGACGAATGTGGATTGTAATTTTTTGTCTTTTTTTTTGTTCTTTTTAGTGTCACAGGGCAATTACCAAGGCCCCGGTGACATTCCAATGGGCTCTGCAAAAGAACAGCAGACTCTTATTTGGCATCAAAGCTCATACATGGGCGACTCGGGTATTCACTCCGGTGTTACGACTCAGGCCCCATCTCTGACGGGTAAAGATGACGACGAGATGGAAGGCGATCAGCTCATGTTCGATCTCGACCAGGGCTTTGCTCAGGGATTCACGCCTGACCAGGTTGATGGTAAGAAACCGTCAAAGTTTTTTTTTCACACACTCACAATTTCCTTGCCTCGGGATAAGAAGATTTTTCGTGAAAAATTTCCAACACTTGTTGTTGGAAAATTCGATTGTTGAAAATTTTATAGATTTTTGAATTTTTTAGGCAGTTTTTGCAAAAATTTCCAGCACAATATCTCGAAGAGCAACGAAATTATTACCGTCGGGTCATTTTGACCCTTAACGTCCATAATTATCAAAAATTTCATCAATTTATGAATACGTTCTGGAGTTTTGGATTTTTTGCAAAAATTTTCAGCACATTATCTCAAAAAGCTAATAAAATACGATCATCGGGTCATTCTGACCCCAAGCGGCAACGAAATTGTCAAAATTTTGATAATTTATTAATTCTTTCTAGATTTTTTGATTTTTTCGAACAAATTCGAGCAAAACATCTCGAAAAGCAACTGAATTATTACCGTCGGGTCATTTTGACCCTTAACGTCCATAATTATCAAGAATTTCATCAATTTATGAATACGTTCTGGAGTTTTTGATTTTTTGCAAAAATTTTCAGCACATTATCCCAAAAAGCTAATAAAATACGATCATGGGGTCATTTTGACCCCGAGCGGCAACAAAATTATCAAAATTTTGATAATTCATTAATTCTTTCTAGATTTTTTGATTTTTTGGAAAAAATTCGAGCAAAACATCTCGAAAAGCAACTGAATTATTACCGTCGGGTCATTTTGACCCCTAACGTCCATAATTATCAAAAATTTCATCAATTTATGAATACGTTCTGGATTTTTTTATTTTTTGCAAAAATTTTGAGCACATTATCTCAAAAAGCTAATAAAATACGATCATGGGGTAATTTTGAGCCCGAGCGGCAACGAGATTGTCGAAAATTAAATCGATTTATGAATTGGTTCCGTTCGTTATAATTCTCCGACGTTCCCTGGGTCCGAGAGACCCCTTAGATGATGCCCCAAGCCCCAAAACTACGTAAACCCCGATGAATGTTTAAAATGCCGTAACTATTAACAACGATACGATTTCCAAATAAACGATCTTCCAGAAATGAACCAGCAATTGAGCCACACGCGATCCCAGCGTGTCCGGGCAGCGATGTTCCCGGAGACACTGGAGGAAGGAATCGAGATTCCTTCGACGCAATTCGATCCGGCGCAGCCGACGGCTGTGCAGCGATTGGCAGAGCCGAGTCAAATGTTGAAGCACGCGGTGGTGAATTTGATAAATTATCAGGACGACGCGGATTTAGCGACGCGAGCGATACCGGAGCTGATAAAGTTGCTGAACGACGAGGACCAAGTGGTCGTTTCCCAGGCGGCGATGATGGTCCACCAGCTCTCCAAGAAAGAAGCATCGCGTCACGCCATAATGAACAGCTCGCAAATGGTTCTCGCTCTCGTGCGAGCTATTTCCAACAGCGAAGACCTCGAATCGACCAAAGCGGCGGTCGGAACTTTGCACAATTTGTCCCACCATCGCCAAGGACTGTTGGCCATTTTCAAGAGCGGAGGAATTCCCGCTCTCGTCAAATTACTCAGCTCTCCCGTCGAGTCCGTTCTCTTCTACGCAATCACGACCCTCCACAATCTTCTCCTCCACCAAGACGGCTCCAAAATGGCAGTTCGTCTTGCTGGCGGACTCCAAAAAATGGTCGCCCTTCTACAACGCAACAACGTCAAATTTCTCGCTATCGTTACCGACTGCCTACAAATTCTCGCCTTCGGCAACCAGGAATCCAAACTCATCATTCTTGCCTCGCAAGGACCCAACGAGCTTGTCCGCATCTTGCGATCCTACGACTACGAAAAGTTGCTCTGGACAACTTCTCGTGTTTTGAAAGGTACGCACAAATTTCCTTGGCCAAGTGACACAAATTTCAGACAATTTTCACGATTTCCTGCAAGAAAAATTCCACGAAAATTGAATTTAAAAAATTTTATCGAGCAGTCCATGCACGAGAACGATTTTAAAATGCTTGCGGTCCATATTTTGCATTAAATTTTCCCAAAAAAATTCAAGTCGCTTGCGCGTCTCTTAAAAATCGTTCAAATTGATCGACCGAGTTGGTAAATGTTGCTGAACTTTTCTAGTTCTCTCGGTGTGCTCGAGCAACAAGCCAGCGATCGTTGAGGCTGGGGGAATGCAAGCGCTGGCAATGCACTTGGGAAACCCGAGTCCGAGGCTCGTGCAAAATTGTTTGTGGACGATGCGCAATCTCTCGGACGCCGGTACAAAAGTCGACGGCCTCGAGGGTCTTCTTCAAGGACTTGTCCAAATTCTCGCTTCTGATGACGTCAACGTCGTCACTTGTGCCGCCGGAATATTGTCCAATTTGACTTGCAACAATCAACGCAACAAGGTAATTAACAAAAACCCACTAAAATCAGCTGATAATCGCGCTCGAACGAACGACTCCGCACATTTTATCGTTTTTCAAGCATTTCCGAGCTGTTTATTCAATTTTTATGGATCCGATGACTTTTTTCATTGCCAGAAACACAAGTAACAAGATTTTCATGAAATTGTTTATTTATACTAAATTATCAACAATTAAATCTGAAAAAAATCGTTTTTTGGTTGCCAAAAATTAAATTCCCGAAAAATGCCGCTCGATTGGATTGAATTTTGAATTTCGCAATTCTGACATAAAAAATAATTCGGAAAATTACGTAAACTTGAAATTGTTTTTGTTTTTTTTTTACAATTTTAACGGATTTTTGTTTTTTCAAGGTCACCGTGTGCCAAGTCGGCGGTGTGGAGGCGCTTGTACGCACGATCGTGAACGCTGGTGGCCGAGAGGAAATCACAGAACCGGCAGTTTGCGCGTTACGTCACTTGACGTCTCGTCACGTTGATGCCGAAGTCGCCCAGAATTCGGTACGCGAAAATTACGGTATCCAAGTGATCGTCAAGCTGCTGCATCCTCCGTCACGTTGGCCTCTCGTCAAGGCCGTTATCGGCCTCATTCGGAACTTGGCCCCGTGTCCAGCTAATCATGCACCTCTCCGCGAGTACGGAGCCATTCATCATCTCGTCAGACTCCTAACACGCGCTTTCCAAGATACACAACGGGTAAGACTCCAAAAAAAAGAAATTCCATGTTTTTTCTGTCTAAAAATTGACAAATCGTGTTTTTTTCCATATTCAAGTACAATTAGCTATTTTTTCTATTTAAAAATAATTAAAAATTAAATTTCTATATTCAAATTTGAAAATTTTTATATTTACAATGCAAAATTTTCGTATTCGGAAACTGAAATTTCTGTATTCAAAAGTTAAAATTTCTAAATCTCAATATTACAATTTTTATATTCAAAAATTGAAATTTTTATATTTGAATGTTGAAATTTCTCTATTCAAATTTGAAAATTTCTATATTTACAATGCAAAATTTTCATATTCGGAAACTGAAATTTTTGTATTCAAAAGTTAAAATTTCTAAATCTCAATATTAAAATTTTCATATTTAAAAATCGCAATTTTTATATTTAAATGTTGAAATTTCTATATTTAAATATTAAAATTCCCATATTCAAAGATACAATTTTCTGGAGTTGAATATTTCAATTTTTATATTTAAAAATCGAAATTTCTATTTTCTCTAATGTTAATATTTCTATATTTAAATTTTTATATTCAAAAATCGGAATTTCTATATTCAAATGTTGAAATTTCTATATTTGAATACAAAAATTCCCATATCCAAAAATTCAAATTTCTAGATTTCAATATTAAAATTCCCATATTAAAAAATACAAATTTCTAGATTTAAATATTAAAATTTTTGTATTTAAGAATCGAAATTTCTATATTTAAATGTTAAAATTTTTATATTTGAATATTGAAATTCCCATATTCGAAAATTCAAATTTCTAGATCTTATTATTAAAATTTCTATATTTAAATGTTAAAATTTCTATATTTAGATATTGAAATTCTTATTATCAAATGTCTATGCAGAAAAAATGAAAATTTCCAGATTTGGAAATAGATATCTAGAAAAATAGAAATTTCTAATGTGAATTCTGCACAAAATTGAGAATTAAATCTCATTAATTTCTTGACTTTTCGTTCCTGTTGGTCTGGCAATTATTCCGGTTGATTTGCAGCAACGTTCATCGGTAGCGAGCACCGGAAGTCAACAGACGGTTGACCCATACGGGGAAGGCGTCCGCATGGAAGAAATAGTGGAAGGAACGGTCGGAGCTTTGCACTATCTGGCTCGGGAATCCCACAACAGAGCAATCATTCGCTCCCAAAACGTTATCCCGATTTTCGTACAGGTAAAAAAAAGTCAAAAAAATTTCAATTCAGAAAAAAACGCAGAAAAATGTCTCGAAATTGAAAAAAATAACGAAAAATTGGGACATTTTTATTTTCAGTTGTTATTCAACGAGATCGAGAACATTCAGCGCGTGGCCGCTGGAGTCCTTTGCGAATTGGCTGCGGACAAAGAGAGCGCAGAAATAATCGAGGGCGAAGGCGCCACAGCGCCATTGACCGAGCTTTTGCACTCGAGGAACGAGGGAGTCGCGACTTACGCGGCTGCCGTTTTGTTCCGCATGAGCGAGGACAAGCCTGGCGAGTATAAAAAACGACTTTCGATGGAACTGACGAATTCTCTGTCCCGCGAGGATCCGAACATGTGGAACAATCCTGAGTTTGGAATCGTTCCCGATTTGCAGGTAAAATCGGCAAACAAAAAAGCTCAAAATATTTTTAATTTCCATTTTTTAAATTATTCATTTAGAAAAATCACTCGGAAAATTCATTTTTTTTACGGGGCTAGTCCTTTTTTATTGTTCATCGATCGTAGTTTCATTTTCACTCAGTAATTGTTGCTTGTGCTTCACAAAAACCACGCACTAAATAAATTAGTGTTTAGAAACTATTTTTTTCATCACAGTCGGCATGAAAATTTCCAAAAAATAGAAAAATCGTTCTCGGCTTAAGCGACGACAAATTTTTTCTCAGAATTTCGTCATTTTTTTCTCAAGTTTCAATTATTTTCGACTCTATTTAATTCAAATAACGGGGACATGACACCTCGAGGCGCTGGAAAAGCGAAATGAAATTTGTGAACGTGAAAACCGACGGAAAAGATTTTTCTCGTTAAAAAAAAAACAATTTTACATTTTTTTCGCGATTTTTCACGCTTTTTTCGAATTTTGGCAAATAAAAACCTCAAAATTTTTGTTTCTTCAAGTATTTTTCACTGCATCGAAAATTTCTCGGATCTCGAACGTCAAGGAATTTTCGAAAATGAAATTTCAGCCTCCACGACGCCCTAGATCGGGTTTCAAATTTTTTTCTCCGATTGAAAAGTCGTAAATATTTTTTCGGAACGTATTTTCGAATAATTTTCAAAGATCTTGAACCGATCGATTCGATAGTTTTGCCAAAAACAAAAGAAAAAAGTCGCAACTACTCATTTTTAGCCCTTGTGGGTGTTTGTGTCCTCTAGATGATGACAATTGGAGAAGAATTTGTGAGTAAAATTTAAATAGTTATCTCGATAGTGCATGGGAATGAGTCGTCGAAAATGATTGTCGTATTTTTCACAGCCTGAGCAACGATTGCACTAGCAAAAAAAACGTCAATTATTCGTTTTTTATTGATAAAATGACGAAAAATCAACGAAATGGTTGATTTTTATGGAAAAATCATGAATTTTATCAATTTTTTTAATTCCCACTATAAATTTCGTCACTTTTATCGACCGAATGTCGTTGCCAATCATTTTTTCATGGCCATTATTCGCCCCTTTTTTATGTGTCGCATCTGGTCAGTGTTTTCTGCCAATTACACAAATTTCAGTCGCCTCTGAACTCATGTTTTTTTTCTTCCAATTGCAAACCGATTATGGACGTGCCAAGTCGGTATTTAAGTAGAAAATTTAGCCTTATAAGTTTTTGTGTTGACCTCTGGTACGTAATCTCTCCAGGATATGCTCGGACCTGATCAGGGCTATGACGGTATGTATGGACAAGGACCTCCTAGCGTTCACAGCAGTCACGGAGGTCGCGGCTACCAGACACAAGGTAAGCTTTTTCCCTCAAAAACTCAGAAATACCAAAAATTATAAAATCCTCCAATTTACAAAGCAATTCCAAATCATCTTCGTACTTTCCAACGTTTTTTCAACACTTGACGAAATAGCCGCAGCCTCGGGCGCGAAATGTGTGTGAAAATCGGTCAGGAACTTAAAAATATCAATTTTTCGATCATTTTCATACTTTTCAATGATTTTTCGACACTTAACGAAAAGCAAAAGCCTCGACATCCAAAATTTATGGAAAAAATCGACATTTGTACAGAAACTTTGAATTAATTTAGTTTTTCTCGTCTCCTGTAAATAGTCAAGGCTTTAACGCGTATTTCGATAATTCAGCACATTTTTTATCAGTACGAAGCAGATTTGTTGCCTCAACGGGTTAAAAAAAGTTGAAGACTCTTAAAATGTACATTTTTGACTCAACTTGACGTTTGATAGTGCGACCAACAAATAGAAAACATCCTTAACACCGTCTTATTTCGACAGCAGCTTAACCCAAGGATTTAATATTTAAGTAAAGGCTGTCAACGAAATCTTGCAGTAACATAGGTGAAAAGTTAACTCAATTAATTTTCTATCGCTTGTGTAGTCGATGTCACAGTTTTCACTATAAATCGTATCGTCGTTCTCGTGTGCTTGCCTTCATGCTTGTTATTTATTTATTTTTCATCCACGTAGGCTTTTGCAATTAAAAAAGCAGTAAATTTGAATTTAGTCTTTTTCGTTTTCATCAAATTCATCAAAAAACGATTTTTTAAATCGGCACTTTCGGCACAGTCGTAGATTTTTCGTTGTTGCATTTTGCATGTTTGATAATTTTGTCGTGAATCGTAAGTAATTCTCGAGATTCTTGGAGAAAATGAGGAAGAAAATTGTTTAAGCATTATTATCGAGCTTGGACATTTTTTTGAATAAAATCGACTCGGCGTCTCTTTGCTGTCGTTGAAACTCAAGAATTTTTACCCCTGTCACATGTACAAAGAACTGCAATTAACGGGCTCCACTCCCGGAGACTGTAATTTGTCGTGCCTTTCATCTTCCGCGAGCGAGAGGAAAAGCCTCTCGCTCTTTCTCCACTCTCCCCTTTCGCTGTTTATTGAGGTTGAAAAAATCAATAGTGCCTCACATTTAACTACCCGCATCCCTGCATCAATACTTGAGTTTAAATTCAGCCGAGAGCTTCCCCGAATCTCCTAAAAATGCATTCGTTCGGAAGCACTTGACGAAAATCAAAAAATTTCTCTGTTTCGATCGTTGAAAATGAGCAGCGAAAAAGAATTTTCGAAGCTTTGCACAAAAAATACAAAAATTGCTCAAGCAATTCGGAACTTTGTCGTTTTTTTTTTATTCGTTTGGGTAGAATTTCGCAAATTTTTGGAGTTTTGCAATGCTCGTTGGTGTGAGACCCGAGAGGCACGTTGATTTTTTTTTTTTTCTCATCAATTCGCTGTCTAGTTACGGAATCATGAAAAATATTCAAAAATTTCACGCGCGACATTTTGTTTTTTTTAGAGTTTCGATAATTTTTCGTGTTTATTCAATTTTTTCACGTTCCTTCGATTTTAGTTGAAAGATTTTCGTGATTCATTGGTTTTTATGGTTGTTGCGAAGTGAAAATATCGTTGGGAACATTATTTGTACGTTTTTTTCGTGGCAGGTTATGACCAGATACCAATAGACTCGATGCAAGGATTGGAAATAGGGGGTAGCTCGGCATACGGTACAATGGACGCGATGGATGTGGCTCACGAGGGTGATCTGAGTTTCGATCATTTGGAGGAGCTTCCGGCTCCGCCGCAGGACAACAATCAAGTCGCAGCTTGGTACGACACGGATCTATAGATCGATGAAGCTTGGACAAAGCGAAAAAGCACGAGAAGCCACTAAATTTTCGTTGATACGCCAAAATCGAGAGAGGAAAAGAGAAAACGAAAACGAGATTTCGCTCGAGATTATTTTAAGGCGCGTTACCGCGTTGTTTTCTTAATTTCCTTCGAAATAATTTCACGAAAAATTGAAAAAAAAACGACGAAAAAAAAAAAAAACAAAATTCCCCGGAAAAATTTCTGCATCGTGACGAAAAATCACAATTCAATCGTGACAAAATTATTTGCCAAATTCCATCGACCTCGACCTACAAAAATTGTTGAAAAAAAAAAAATCGAAATTTGCGTTTTTCCTATTTTTCGAGCCATTTGTCAACGAACGCCCGACTGAACGTTTTTTTTTTCTTTTTTAATCATTTTTTAATGAAATTTACATACGCATTTATATATTTACACATATATAAACATTTTTTTTCCTCCCCGTACGATCTTCGTTTGGAAAATTCGGTGAAATCGCTCGAAAAAGCCCAAAATTTGCAAAAGCACGCGATCGTAGTGTAAAAAAAAGCAAAACAAATCGATAATCCGAAAAAATAGGCTCCTATTTGTCTTTTAGTGATAAAACATGTATTCGCTTATATCATACGTATACCTCTTATCGATACTATAACTATAGGCTACATTGTAACGGCGCGAAAAGCCTCGATTTATAATTCGCCGATTTTCAGGCATTTACGAGAAAAACAAAAAAAAAGAAATCATTCGAGACAAAGAGGCAAAAGAATATTTGGAAAAGTAACGAAAAAACGTGGCAATTTCCACATCGACGCATTTATACGAAGACGGACATTTTGACATATATATATAGAAATATATATACATTTATATTTTTTTTTAATTTCGGAGCGACTTGAACGTGCGTTGAAAAATCGATTTTGTACCTTAAATTTTTTTTACATTATTTCTCAATTGTTATCTGCGTCGCGTTCAGACGCAATACTAACTTTAGGTATAAATAATAAAAAAAAAAGGATGGAGAGAATGTGGAAAAAGGCAGGGTGAGTTGATGTTGAATTCGGAGGCAGCGTTGAATATTTAGTAATAACTATTTCAGTATTTTATTTAATATTATTATCGTTCGGATCACGTGCGTGTGTGTACGACTGTCATTTATTCTTCATCTCGAAAACACCATCAGACTAAAACAAAGATTTTGTAAAACGATACTAAAAAAACGTCCATCAGAAATAACTTCACAGCAAAGATATAAAAATTGATGGAATGCTCACGTGGCGGCAGGAGCAAACGAAAACAACGACGGAACTTGAATCAGGAGAATATTTTAACTAGCCTCTACGCGAAGGAAGGAAAAACATCGGAATAAGTATTTTGTTACATTCTCTTATTGCTTTAGGGACCACTTATTTTTTATTTAACGATCTGACACAGCAAACGAATCGTTTAATTGGTTGAATAAAATGGTCTGCATGGCAAACTCGAGCACGGGGCAGGGACACCCGAGGAAGAGAAATTTCTTTTCTGAACCTTCGGTGTCTGATGCTGCTTTATTTTGTGTTTTTTTTCCATCGTATGTACTTTTATGGTTTGTTGATTTTTTTTACATTTTAAACGTGCGAAAATCTGGCCGAAATTGCCATTTTCGGGAGTAGCTGACGAACCTGTATATGGGGTGTCCCAAAAGTGAAGTCTGATATCGACGGGATTTTATTGGGTATGAGATTCTGAGAAGAAAAGTCCTTTGGCGTTTTTCTCTCCGATGCACCGTTAACGAGTTATCAACTAATTAGTGCCAACTCGTCGAATAATTCGCGAACGGTGAGTCGTATGAAAAAATGGCTAAGGACTTTTCTTTCTCAAATGCTCCGAGTCAACCATTTCTGTGGATATCGAGAGTGACTTTTCGGACACCCCGAAAAAAATATTTTTTATTAAATCGTCTGAAAATCGACCTACCCGTTAAATCTCATTTCTGGTTATGAAAAATTAACGAAAAAATGGATTTACAGCCGTAGTTGGCCGAGCGAGTGCGACACCCTCGTGGAGAATTAGAAAACTCACTGAAATTGCACGTATCGATGAGACACGCGAGTCCTATTAAGGCCCTGGGACTGTTTCGAGCGCAAATCATTTCCACCGATCAAAAACAATCATTAAATAACACAAATCTCGTACGAACTTCGAAGACGCCCTAAAGGTTAGATCAACGTCACACACGAATCAATTGCATTGGATAAATCGATCTAACACCAAGGGCGTCGCTTAACCGTCGTCGTAACTTCATGATTATTATTAACTGTACTCGAGTCGCACTCTATGTGTGAAAACTAGGAAATAAGTCCCCATTATAAAAATATCATATGGTATCGTTTCCAATCTAGACAAAAGCTAAATATTCGGTTTGATATTACTCGAATCATGCCAATGACAAAAGCAACAAAAAAAAATCAACAACGAATGCCGCGGTGTAATGCAAAATACGAAAAATGTCAAATTCAAACGATAACCAACTCCAAATCCCCCAAATATCGCGTTGGGACTTTTACTTTCGTGAATGAAGAATTGAACGTTTTATTTTTTCGGGACACGATTTTCGCTTTGGCTATCGAACCAACAGCGACTCGGCAACGAATTAAAATGAACAATTAGTCAATTCTCAATATTCACGATCGTCACGATCCTTCGTGTTGCCATTTTATTTTATTTTAAACTGACGAGAGTTGGAGCAAACCTATTTATACGATGTATTTACCCCCCCCCCCCCCCGCTCCGCATTTCCCTAAACTCTAATTTGCCCAACGGGTTTTCTTCTCGTTGGGAAATTTAGTAAAGTTGAAAACATTAATAAAACTGCAATCACGTATAGAGACATAAACGATATCAATGGATTTTCACAAGTACGCATTTTACAGGGTAGCAAATTTTATTAACATAAAAACGATTAAAATAACATAAACGAACGATGCGAAAACGAGGAAAAACGTAAAAAAAGAAAATACAACAAAAAAATAAATAAAAATACAAAAAACACAAACGTAGATGATAAGTCGCCGGGACGGAGGAAAGCTGCTCTCCCCCTTGTATTAATTCCGTCGCCCGCGCGCCGTCGATGTATTAGATTTAAGTAACAAAATAAAAACAAACAAACATTATTGCAAAGATGAAAAATAAACAACACAACCACGTAATTCGTACATAACATGTATATGTATCGTTTTAATTGTCCATGCGAATAAAGTGAACGGAATAATACGTTTGACTCTGAATTGCCAGGTAAAAACTTGGATTTATTCCCAAAAATTCGTTTTTTTCGATATATAGGGTGTCCCAAAAGTCACACGAGGTTTCGACGGATTCTGAAAGATCGTGAAATTCTGAAGAGAAAAGTCCTCTTGCAATTTCGTCTACGATGCAGCGTTGCCGCGATATTCTTCAATCGGCTCAATCTCCATTTACCGGGCAAACGGAACGCCGGAAAGAAAAGTCGTTGAGGACTTTTCGTTCCCAAATTCCAAGATCTAACTATTCCGCGACTTAGCCGAGGTCACTTTTGGGACACCCTGTATACACAAAATCGTTTTTTCTGTAGGTCATCCGTACGTAAGCCCAAATGAGTCATTCGGACTCGTCATGGATGACGACACGAACAATGGCAATGTCCATTGCCACTTTGACTAACAATCGCCCAAAGAATGAAAGAAGTTTGTGAAGAAACTGAATGGGACGATCGACCAACATTTAACATGCAACTTGCGCTCTAAAAGCCTTTGAGAGTTCGACATCACCACTCGAAGGAGCCTTTAGAATTGCAAACAAGGGGCAAAATGCTCTTTTAACGCTTGGTCATTATCGCATATTGTTAAAAACGTAATGAATACTATTTTTCAGATTCAGGCAACTTTTATTTTGAAATAAACGATTCACGTTTCGGGACCAGGAGAAAATAACAGTCAAGCGGAGTAAAAAAGCATATGAATGGACAATGGATCCAATTAATTCACCGTGATAACCAAGTCCGATAAGGCGTGTTTGTATTATCGAAGCTGTGTGCCCCGTTAATCGTTATCGAAACAGGAACAATCGATTTTTGTGCACCCAGTTTCTCCGAGCACGTTGGTTTCGAGGTTCTTCTTAAACTTGGTTCAGTTTACTTTTTTTTAACCAACGTTTAGACCAGGAAATAAGGTCGAGCGATAAGAAATAATTCTCCTCGCAAAGATTAGCGTTGCAACGGTCGAAGGGCTTTTTTTCTTTCTCGGTTACGTTTCTTTCAGGGACCAGGTGCAGCATTTCCGGCTCTTATTTATCTGGGTTCAACTTGATGTGGCTCGAACTTGTTCGTAGCCATGTATATCGTCGCTGAGGTGCATTTAAAGTGAAGGGACTCGAGGGGATCAACATTGTCTTGTTTTGTAACGTAATCGCCTTTCGAGAACGTTCCCATTTGAAGGGTCTTTTATTCTTCATGTTCTCGGACGCGCGCCCGAGACAAATCGGTTCTCTTCGTCCTTGTCGATTTTTGTGCTCCAGAGTTTATACAAATTCGTTCCAAATGGAGAAATCGTAATTAATACTTGGACGGAACGGTTCACAAGAATTTATCGAGTCAAAACGCTTCGTAAACACGAATATGCTTTTTTTCATCTATAGGGTGTCCAAAAAGTCATCTCTACTTATTGACCCCAACGATTCGTTGTGTCTTTAGGAAGAGAAAAGTCCTTAACCAGTTTGCTCTGCGATGCACCGTTTATGAGATATCGGCAAATTACCGATTTTACGACAAACAAGAGACAATTGACATTTTTCTCGTGTTTCAACCGAGACCAACGCTCGGCTCGGGTTTCCGATGCTTCCTGCTGCGTGGATTCGTGTATACAAACGATCAAATAGTCTCTGCATTGGCGAACCGTAATGAGGTCGCCAGTCGCAGTCTGCAGATCGGCTCGGGTTTATAGTAATGTTTACGCCGAGTATGAAACACACACTCGCAAGCATGTGTTCCACATTTCGCTTTTACCAGAGTGCGTTGAAGCAACTTCGGGAGTTCTCGATAACCGCGGTAATCGAATCGCCGTGATCGGTATAAATCGCTTCGCTGCAGTTGACTCAGCAACCGTGCACTTTTAATATTTTCCAAATATAAAAAATATTATTGTCCAACGATATTGACTAATTTTTCAAATTTCAACTCAGGATTTTTCAAGCCATCGTGTCCCAAAATAAATCAAGAGCAGACGAGAAATTGGTATTTCGCAAAAATTGTTTCTCTTTCAAATTTTTGCCTGTACAGAAAAACAAAAAATTCCATTTGCCTTGGTCAGCAGTTATTAAAAAAAAAAAAAAAAAACAAATGCTAATGCAACCGGCGCCCGCGGCGCAGTTTACGCTCCTCGCAGGCACGAGGTTTGTGACTGGATCGAGCGCAGGTCAAAGAGGGACTGGCCGCGTCTTGCTGCTCCAAAGGCCCCGAGCCCACACTCTCGTACTACTCCGTACTACAGCAAGAAACCGGTAATACGTGAAAGTGCTTGCACATATTCGGAGATGTACAGTCGTTCACTCGTTGTTGCGTTAATTTATCGTCAACAGCCTTAAATTCCTTCGAGCACGTCGACGATTTTCGAAATTCTGCAAAATTTCCTCGAATCATTCCGAAAAAGGGACAAAAATTCAAATTCTACAAAAATTTTATAAGTTTTTCGGAAAAAAAAAACAAATTTGCTGCAGATTTTTGCGAATTTTCAATATTTGACATTTTTTTTTACAATATTCAAGCGAATCTGGGAGTTTTCTGCTTCAAATTCCGAACGATTAACTTCTCGGGAGTTCGACTGTAGTTAAGGACTCACTACCACGTGGAAGAATTTCTCAATGTACGGATTAACGTGTAAATGTGTATGCGCGTGTATCTCGGAGTACGTAGAGTTGCAGGGGCCACGACAATCCCCGTTTTACCTGGTGGCATATACGACATAGCGGTAGCGCGCGAGAGGAGATCCGTAGAGCGTTCTCTCGAATGCTGGGGGCTCTCGAGCGCGGGAGAAATTGTCCGTCCCACCTTTTGTAAAGTTGTGCCGGGCTATCGGAGTACTCATCTGGACGAGGTGGCGAGCGGTTGATTTTGTAGAGGTGCTTTGTGGGCTCGAACGCCTTCTCTCATAACACAAAAGAGCCTCGAGTATCATTCGCCCAATTTGTCAAAAGTTTCAGCCACCATTATTCATTCAAACATCAACATCTCCGAGTGGCAATTGCACTTTTTTATGTCGACCAAACAAAACGTGCTGGCCGAAAGAAAAGCGAGGAAAGTGAATTCTGTGACGATCAAAATCAATTAAAAAAAGAAACATTTTCAAGTGCTTTATCAGTTGCAATTGTTTATTTTTATTGGCATCGACTGGACGATCGAGATTTCCACGTGACGACGAGTGCAGCAGGTAGAAACGAATTTTTCGAGTTTTTGAATTTTTTTTCTCATTCTCATGAATTTAATTCAATTTCCTGAATTTAAAGAATGAATTGAGCCTCAATAAACGCAAATCGTTGTAGAATTTTGGATTGAATTTAATTATTCACCTGGATGACAATCAAAAGAATTGCATTTGGCAATTTTGTTAATTTCTTCGTTCAATTTAATTTGCAGTTTCGGCAATTGGTGAAAAAAACACTTCAAGTTGAACGACCTGGTCACGGATTAGGGAGAGAGAGTCCGAGGGGAAAAGGGACAGCTGGTGGTTTCTGGCCAACTTAAAAAAGTGTGTCCGAGAGAAAAGGTTTTAGAAGCGACGAGGTAAAATGTAAGCTGGAAGCAAAAAATTTCGACGAGTGACATGTTTCTCATGAATAAACGTTCGTGTCGAATAATCCGACGTGAAAAGGCACTTTTTCATTGAATAGCAATAAACAAAAACTGGCTGGTCGTTCGGGGACACTGAAAAAGTGCTACTGTGATTTGTTCAGTGCCAACGAATTAATCATCCGAAAGAGTAATTGATCGAACAAGTGAAACGTGACGAGGAGAGATTTAAATTATTTTTAATCTGTTTAAAATGACCGTGACTATGGAGCACAAGCGAAAAAGCTCGTGGGATTCGAAGGTAATTACAATTTTATATTTTCAAACATGAATTATTTATTCGCAATGAACAAACCTCGATAATAATCGAGAAAAAAATGAAAATATCCACAAAACAAAGTCTCTCGGAAAGTTCATTCGGTTTTACAACTTTGCAATTAAGGCAACACTCGTATTCTGCACAATGGAACGAAACCCGGAAATTACGCTAAATATAGAGCTCCAACACAATAATTTGATGAATGTGGACTATTTAGGAGCTAATCGTGCATAAAGATTCGTTAAAGATAAAGTAAGTGTCCGGAACAAGGACGCCCAAGCTGGTGAAAGTGACCTCCATAAATGTGCACATACGTGCAAATCTCGTAAGAACGAAAAGCTGATGCACAAATGTGCAACAAGCCGTTCCTTCTCATTGGTGAATGCATCACATTCTCTCTCCCTGGGAATCGATTGATTGATTTGCTATCCTCGAAAGGTCGAGCACAATGTGGGAGTCAAGACAAAGCCAAAAGTCAGGAGAAAGGTAGAAACAGTAAAAGAAATTACTATGGCGTTCCAAGAGGCTCGGATTTTTTAATTGTCACGTTTATTTCACCAACTGCTAATTACGCCAGCAGATAAAACAATTTTTTGACTTTTTAATGCACTTCGAAAGGGACTGAAAAACTTCAAGATCGTTTTTTGCTCTCAAAAATCCACGAAACTTGCAAAAATTTTGAACTTTTTTCTTCAGCACGTCCTTTTGAAGAATTTCGACCAATTTGCTGATGCATTTTTTGGCAATTCGCAGCAATTTGACGATCGTCAGTCTCGTTATTTCAGATCGACGTGAAATTTCGTTCGAAACGAGACGTTCGAGTCTTACGCAATAATTTAATTTCGCCCTTAAATCATTGAGTCTCGAAGAAAACTTGATTAATCTTCGGGACCACAAGAAAATTGTGCAATTGCAATTTTTTGGTTGTTTTTTTTTCCTCTCTAGACAAATGAGATTTTTGTAGAGACAAAGCAGTTGCGTGGATTGGAGTAATTTGCAGCTTGGAAAGTTCGAACAAAATATTGTTCGAGAGTAAATTACTTTTGGAGAGTTAAATTGGCACGTTAGGTCGACGACTGAGAATAATTTTGTGCATATAATTTGAATCAAATGTATTTTGTGGTTGTGGAGAAAATTCTGTCGAGCGTTGTTGCAAATGTAAATTGTTGCGGTCGTCTATAAGTTTTGTGGTTAACGAGACGGTTCGGTTATTTTTTCCGAATACAACTGGATACCGATTGGCACAAAGATCCTTTTTTCCTCTGGAATGTCGACGTCGTACGAAAGGCCCAAAACAGCAGGAAGAAAGTGCCCCAACAAGAACGAAACCTGAAAATCAACAAAAGCCTGTTCTGCAGCCCTAACAATTCAGCAAAAAAAAGCAAAATGCATTCATGCATTTCTGGAATTTTCCATATACTCGAGGTTTCTGACCTTCACCGGTCAAACCAGCCCTGCGAGAACTCGCAGGTCGTTCGAGTATTCGGAGAAAGAAAAAAATGTCTGTAAATTTAGCATCAAAATGGATAAAAAATCTGAAAAGATTGGAGAAACAAGAAAATTCGAAGCAGACACGGGTGTGCAATAATTCCAAGAGTTATTAAGCAGCAAACGTAGAATTTCGACGACACGAAAGACAAAGAAAAATTAGTGGGTAGCGAAAGAAAGAGATTGTTCGGCGTCGTGGCCCAAAAACGCTGTTAACTTTGGGCCGAGACGACCTAGTTTTGTGTCGACCCCGGTCAGTCGTCAAACTTTGCACACGGTCATTCGTATCGCACGCGGAAATAGTCGGGAATGAAGCTACTCAAGGTCTTTGTGGACTCTCTTCCTCGTTGGGTCTATGGAAAGCCTGCACGTGGTAAAAACATCCATGCAGCTGGATCGTTTAATATTAAAATCGATCTATTATGTCGATATACAGGGTGTCCAAAAAGTGATATTGAAAAACTCATGTTCCGAGCAGACGATGGCATTTCGGAGCGAAAAGTCCTCTTGCACTTTTGGCTACGAGGCCCCCTTATCGAGATATCGACAACAATCGATATTCAGCTCGATCTGCCGGGAGAATCAGCGTCTCTTTCCTTGTCCGATGGCCCGATTGTCTCCCAGCACCGATCAATCTACACTCCATCGCCAAAAAAAACTGACTCCTCAACATTTTCTTCCGGATTCAACATTCCGCGACCGTTCCTTGCATCGTCACGACGATTTTTCCAATACCGTGTACACATACAAACAGATATTCTATACAAACGAACTCGATACGCATTAGATGGGTTGGGTCGTCGGGTTGGATTAACATCTGAGACACGTTCGCCAATACCGTTACTCTATATGCTTACGCATACCTGATGATCGTGGCTCAGCTATTCATAAATGCTAAACTCCATAAAACGACCATACGTGCTTACGAGTTTGTATCCAAACATCGAGCTTCCAAAAACGACGATAAAAACTGATGAAAATCTGAGTTTTCATTAAAATCATTGGAAACATTCAAAAAATGATGAATCATCGATTTTTCCACATTTTCAAAGGACCTCGAATCGAATAAATCGATACCGAGGAATTTGAAACAGTCGCTGACATTCGATCGCGTATGAAAATAATATAAAAAAATCGTTATTCGAGACTCAATCCACTTTTTTTTTGTAACTTTGATATGAATCATCAGGTTGCAACAGGATTCCGAGGATTTGATCACTTTTCTCGAATGGCATTCTTTCTCCGAATGCCCTCGTGCCTGTCCATTGCCATTTGCCATATAGAAAAGAGCCTGGTGCTGAATTACACTGCGCCGTTCTTCGTCGCAGCTCTCACTGTGACCTCCTAGCGGCGCTGCAAAAAAAACGGTACAATATCTGCTTGGCCCAGTCGCGTTGTTTACCGATCATCAGGCAACGGTGAATTTATTCCCAATTCGCTGAATGTGCGTTTTATTCTTTGACGATGGGGAATAAATGTGTCAGGAGGATTTGCGGAGGAGCAAAATCGAAAATTTCGCGATCCTGGAGCCTCGGATCATCGTTCGAAATCCCAGAGTCGGCAAATAAAATCGTCTGTGGCCTGGAAAATCCCGTTTTATGAACTTCGACTGCGAGGCTCGTGTCTGGGTGACGAAGTTTTTCCAAGAGTCGAGTGCGAGACCGCACTGACGAACCAGTTCAAAGCAGCAAAGGAAAAATTCTCTTGAATCTCGATCTATGATTGTCTCGATCCCTCCACGAGCTTCTGCTCGAATAAAATCGTTATTGGGCCTCCGAGCACGAAAGCCTCTCGTCGTGCAACTTCGCGATTCGTTATTTTTGTCTCTTCCTCGCTTTTTCCTTGTGTTCGACTGGATTTTTCCACTTTTGTCCAACATGTGCAACCGCGTAAGACGCTTTTCATGCTACCAATGGATCTCCCTTGCGGTCTGTAATTGGAGAGCACGGTTGAACAGCAGCCACAGCGGTCATAGCCCACTCGGAAACTCGTTCCTAGAATCTGCTCTTTTGGAAAGGCGAGCAGCCACAGGCTTTCGTGTAACGGAATATCGTACCCTGGCAAACACTTTGGCGAATGTTTGACAGAGTGGCAGACCCGAATGCAACTACTCGTTGCTCGATAAAGAATTTTATTTCAAATTCTATAAAAAATTTCATTTTTAATTGAATTTCAAATTTTTACGTCAATTTTTATTTTTCATTTCATTTTAAAATTATTTTCGAGTTTCATTTCAAATTCGATGTCAAATTTACGATATTATTAGGAAAAAAATGTCCAGGTCGATGAGAAACCCTCATGAACATTGCGAAGGATTCGTGTGTGTGTCAGCGTGAAAAAAGTTGACGAGTGACTAACGCGACAAGGATTATTTGGGAATATTTGAAAGGCCTACTTTCCATGTGACTGAATAAGAGAGTCTGAAATTATTTAAAAAACGGTACTTTTGGGTGAAATAATTGAAAGTCCCGGACAGCGTCAACTTACGTATGCATAACGCCATGCAGACACTTCATGATATTTGATCAAGATTTAGACCTCGTGGACATGACGAAATCCCAGAAAGAATAATCGTAGAAAGTCTAGGGCAAACCGTCCACTGGATGGACGAATAACGGAGCTACAGACTTCGAGTTAGTGGTCAAATGAAAATGTCATCGGAATCCTTTTTGTCATAGAAATAAACAAAAAAAAATCGATTCCACCGAACGATTTTATAAAAATCGATCAAAAAATCTGCCAAAATATTTTTTTATCAATTAAAAAACAATGAAAAGAAAACTCAATTTTTTCGATCGATTTTTCTGTTATTTTTAATTTTTTTCATCAGTCGAACCCCCTTAAGAACTACTTGGCATTAAAAAACTAGATAAACACCTTAATAGGCAGTGCCGTGTAACGCGGAATGCATAGTCCATCGTAAAGTCTTCCAACCAGGAGAGAGTTGTATCTAAAAATATACACTACAAAACATTTCCTCGTAAGAGGTGTCTGACGGCGTTGTAATACTTTGAATGTGAAGGAAATTAAGTAGAGTGACCACCGATGAATAAGCCGGGACGCGCTCACCTACATTTTAATCTAGGTGAACGTAATTATTCATAAATGCAACATTTATTCCGAGGGCGTTAATCCCGTTATTAGATCCATCGTAAAATTCTTTCGTATTCGTTAGAGACTTGAATTATAATCCGGAAGAAAAAAATTCCCTTGAGTATCGGATCGAAGCTAAAAGATCTGATAAATATTAATTATAGGATTTAATTTTCAATGAGCAGGAATCGTTTGTTAAATAATGGGGTTGCGTGAGCATTCGGAGCAGGAATCGCGTAAGAACATTTTCTCAGCTTCCTCGTATACCATGACTGTCTGTGACTGCCTTAATGATACGAAATTATTGTAACGATTGCTTTATCGATCGGGAAATCATTGACTAATGGAGTGTGTAGCTTTGGAAATTCAATTGAATGTCTCTGTGTGTGTGTATGAATTTATAAACACTAGTTGCGCGCAGGCATTCATCAATCGTAGAAGTAGAATCTCGTGTTTAATGGAATCGAACAGAGTAATTCCTGCTACTTTCACCCTAACGTCTCTGGTTTAATGGAAAGCTCATTTCCAATTGGCTTCGCATACGACGTACAATTTTCTTGGCCTTGCTCATTTCTGCGTTCTGTGGTTCGAGTCATTGACCGTGTTCGAGTTTGTAGAACTATCGAGTTGCAGATGTAACGTATAATTTTCTTTTATTAACCTCTTCTTCATGTGCCAGGTGTTTGAGAAGTAGAGATCAAAGGTCAATATTTGAAATGCCAATTCAGCATGAAATTCTGAATCGAAAAGTATTTGGACCTTTTTTGATCGGATGATTTCCTGAAGAGTTATTAATCGTTCAAGTTTTCATCCAATCAGAAGCGCGCCCCCTTTTGTATGATAAGGGGCAAACGTCCGATTGGACGAAAACTTCAATCGTCGATAACTCGTCAGGTAATCATCGGATCGAAAAACTTCTGAATACTTTTCGGCTTGGAATTTCATTTTGAATCCAAGTTTCTAGTCTTGATTTTCTCTTTAGAGATATCGAGTAGTTGAGCTTCTGGATCAACAGACGTTGGAGAATTGGCTCTTAAAAAGATGACTATCATCCTGCACCTTCCCTGCATTAAAATCATATCGAATTATAACGCACTGCACGAACTTTCTAATCACCGTTCCTCCTGAAAAGATTTTCCCCACTACGTGGGTCATTGAATGCCTTAAAAATCCATCTTTCTATTTCTTTTCTTCTGCACTAGAAATCAAAATTACAAAACGATGAGAAACGAAGCTCCTTCAGCGTAACTCGCTGTTGCCAGAATCTGTTTTTTCCGGAATTGCAACATTTTTATTGAACTATACTTTTAGCCTCGAATGTACCATGTACGAAAGATCCTTAATACGTGGTTACACACGTGCTCGAGTTTCAAAGCAAATGCTGTGAGTCTCTGAACATAAAATACACCTTTACAAATACATTCTGTATCCAGACACTAGCGTAGATGCGATGTTTTCGTGAGAAAAAGTACAGCTATTCTCACGAGCGTATTATTCAACTTTGGTACTTACTTTTACCCACGGAGTCACGAGAGAGAATCCACTCGATACCATTCTAATTTAATTTAGATGTGAAACTTCTGCCCCAACCACTGCTGCGATGCCTCCAACAATTAAGATCCTCCGATGCATCGTATATTAAACTATGAATTATAATAATCGTGCATGAACATTCATGTAAAAATGTCCCGATTCTTGACTTGCGCCCTTATGACTCTGAAAAATCAATTTTCCCCCAAACAATTGGTATGATTTCTTAAATTTTCGTTTTTTTTTAGTTCGAAAAACATTTAAAAAAAAAAATCGACTACTGACCTTACTAAAATTTGTAAAAAACTTTGAAATTAAAAAAAAGTTCTGCCCATTGAAATGGGCAGAACTTTTTTGAATACCCCTAACCTTTAAAAATGTCTGCACTCTTCTTCGTCTTTTAATGATTACTCCAATCCACATTAACCCGTCTGTTTAGTGCTTATCGAACAGTAAGCCTTTCGTATGCTCCTTGGAGCGTGAGCCAAACGTAACATTTCACTGGAGTTGCCGAACATGCATTTATCCACATTTATTTTTCATATTATTGTGTATATCTCTATGTGCATGTGTTTGTCTATAGATAAACGGATCGCAAGCCTTAGTATACCGGAGTTAATTTATGCGCTCGATTAACTTGGCATTCGATCTCCTTCGACGTTAAAAATCATTGGAAAACATTAATTATCCATTAATCATTAAAATTAAGTCATTTTTTATCGTGCAATTTAATTATCCAAATAATTTTCCAAATCGTGACTCTAAAAAGTTAGAACTACGCGAATTTCTCTTCGAAGGTCGAGAATTATTGCAGTTTCAACAGTGATCGATGAATGTTGAGGAACTTTGCTAAGGCGAGGAGAAACTACAGCGAGAAATGAAAAAGATGGTTTCGATAAAATAATACGTTAGACGTGGGCGTAGATCGGATCGAATGCAACGCGGAAATTATAGGATCTACTTCGCTTTTTCTTGCTTCAAAGTTGAAGAAATAAATATGGAGATAGATTTCGAGATCACGATTGTTAATACAGATCGTGAGTGAAAAGCTCCGAGGCGAATGAACGGCTGCATATAAATCAAGTGTCAGAATTACCTGAACCACGAAAGAGAAATAAAAAAATGTCAATTTCAGTTTCATTAATTACTCGAGATTTTCCATTAAATTTACGATACCAAAGGAATTCACGAGCGTCAAGTCGACCTTGGCGGGAATTTCAAATTTATGGAAATGAAAAAAACTTGGCGTGATAATGAATTTTCCAGTAATTAAAAATCGAAAATGATAATTATTTCGCGTCTCTTCGAGGCAAAAAAAATTACGGAATATTCTTAGGAAGAAACTTACTCCACCGCGTGGTCGATTATCGTGATCGACGAGTCTATAAATCTTTTTTATTGTAATATTAACAATCGAAACTTTAAACGGTCTCAGATCCATTCGCTTCGCTTGAATTCTTACTGATTTCTTTGTTTTTCTTTTGATTTGTTTTTTTTTCTCCAGATTTCTGTGAGTACAGTTAGTACGAGGAGGTTCAGTCGAGCGGACACACCGAGCTCGATTCTCTCGTCTGACAGCGATATTCGTTTCACCAGGAAACTCGGAGGCCAGTACAGATGTGGCTGTTGCGTCCTAGCTGCCTTTTTGCTCTTTCTTCTTTTCTCCGGAGTTGCCATATACCTCGGCTGTGAGTATTTCGACCATCGAATCTTGAGCAATTTCGTACCCAATGCAAACTTTGCTCGAATCTTTAAACTTAGTGTACAAACAATTTTCCAATCAATCCAGATCCTGGTCCAGTGTAAACAAAATCTATGGCTCTTGCTCCACAGCATCAAAACTTGGTCCAGGATTCAATTTTTTTTATTGCTAAATTGCGAAAATCTCCTCGTCAGACAATTAAAAAATAAAAAATGAATAAAAAGGGGAGCCTCAAATTCCTCATCGAACAAAAAAAGAAAAACCACGCACAAGGTCATTGTGCTCTATGGAGTAGATGAGAATTCTTCTAGGCTGGGCAATCACGATGGATGGAGAGTTTGCTGGAAGGCATCAATGATCTCTCGACGATAGTAAATTCCACCAGGCACTTTCCTCAAATGCTAAGTCGCAATAACCGATTTACTCGTTTACGAGTTCAGCGAGGCAAGACTAGCGGAAACACTCACCCGCACCGATGCACTCACGTTGGGATCTTACCGTTGTCGATCATTGCTACGGGCGGGCGATAGAACGAATTTCTATGCGGTTAGCCGGTAGTTGCACTCAGAGACTTGCACGCAGAGTTGCATCCAAGGCTCGAAACTAGTTCGGCACACGCTATAACGATCGCCGCAGCACGAATGTTTTCATTCTACTGCATCGTCACAGACGCAGAACAATATTCCAGTTACTGCGGGATAAACGTTGATTTTTAATTGATGCATCAAGACTCGATGTCCGCGATAAGGCGAGAAACACGCGAGCTCGCAGTTGCCTGTGGCTGCAAAGAGTTGATGGTCCATGATCAATATGGTGAACGACCTTCCACCGAAGAAGCCAGTCCAGAGAGATTGATTGAGGCCTGACGAGACGAAAGATTGAAATTGAAATGCAGTTTCTGTTTCATCCGGTCACGATCAGGCTCCGGGTCACATTTTCTCTGCCACTGGATGAAAAATCAATCGAAAGCCTTTCGCAATAAATGGCAACTTGGATCCAGATGTCATTCAGCCCTGGAACCATCGGGAGCTCCATTTATTCATAAATCGTGCTAGGTCACACGTTCTGGAAATGACCCAGGGGTCACAATGGGGATTATAAAAATTCAGGATATTAGTTCGAACCTTTTAGAATGAGAATTTCATGGCAAAAAAATTTCATCAAGTTTCCAAAGTGGCGAAAAAAATCGGCAAGAGGCAATGCCTTTAAAAAAGAAACTTTATTTTTGCTCTTCGGGTCATTTTGACCCGGGCTATTAGCTCTTTAGGAATCGACACAAGTTCAGCTCCGACGTCATCGAGGTCTAGAACCAGCCAAAAGAAAACCGAAAGTCAACGTAGGTCTGATGCCTGCATTTGTTTACTTTATTTGGACTCGTAACGCGTCATCATCAGCATGATTCAGGATAATTCACGGTATTGTTTCTCATCGCGTGGGCATGCTCTATGTAATCGTTCTCACGGAGTAAAGACACCGTAGGAAGTGCAAAAAGTGCCAAGAAAATCTGTGACTCCGGGTTACCTGAAAGAACTGAAAGAGGCGCAGACGATTCAGTCGCGGAGACGTATGGAAAAAGAAGGAAAACACTATGCTGGCCTAGCCGCAGCCCATTGAGGTCTTTACACGCGTGTGGGTAACGGTCTGACCGAGTTGCCGGGAGAACAGCAGCAGCCGCTTCCTCGCCGGCTTTCTAGCGGGCCACTTCGATCTTCGCAGTGTGATTCCAACTCCTGCGATCTTTGCAGTCGGTTTCCTACCACAGTCAGCTAATTTTTACGATCCTGCAGTGTCTTCTCGTGGTTTCTTCTTGCCAATGTTGTTCAAATGGTGCCTCGAGGCCGATAATTGACGACCAATCGAGAGAGGCAGGATTTTGCCTCGATATGTCATCCTTTCTTGGCATTTAATCCATCCAGATGCCTCAGACTCAGTTTTTTAATTGACTCAAAAATATCGATGTAGAAGATCCTGGAAGCATCAAAATGGCCAACTTTGCTTCATCAGGAACTCAAGATCGTAAGATTCTGGAGAAAATCTTTTTGAGAGCGATGACTCAGCATTTAATCCATCTCGATGATTTAAACTTGGATTGGTCCAAAATGATCGATGTAGGACGACCTGGCAGCATGAATTTTCAACTTCATTTCACTAAGAACTTGGCATTCGATCAATCGGATGATTCGGACTTTGATTGGTTCAGCATTCTCAACTTTATTTTATCAGGGAATGAAAGTTCGTAAGGTTTTGAAGAAAATCGTTTTGAAAGGAACGATTTCCATGTGGTTGATTCCAAGTTCAACGTTCGGTAGCAAATTGGCTCGAGCCTAAGCACGTTAAGACAAACGCAACGGTCGTTTCAGGCACGTTCTCCACCAAGGTCGATCGCAAGGACCCGAATTCCCTGATTAGAATGCTCCAGACTATATTTTAAGGCTTTTTCCGCTCAATGATAAAATCTTATTTGAGCTAGCAGGCGTTGAAAGTGATTAATGATCGTTATGGTGAATGTTGAATGGGGCTTCATAAGTGTTGTTGATGCCCGGGCCAAAAACTCACTCTCATGATCAGTAGCAACGATCGCCGGACTGGCTACTCAGCGGGAAAGCTAACGGTTTAACGCTGAGTCATTGCGGGTCACGGGATCATGACAAAAAGCAACAGTTACCGATCTTTCAATGGAAGGTCTCTTCATACGTGCTCGTGGCTCCCGTTCATCATCGTCGGACGCTCACGATCGACCTTTCAGATTGCTCGGTCGCGCGTCCTTGCGATATTTCGATTCGGTACGATGATGGAATTTCACAAACCGGTATCGCAGGGAGATCAACGACCCCGTAAACCTCGCAACTATTCCGACCACCATATCTGTTTGGCATTTGTCAAATTTCCATCAAAAATTCGTCCCTTTCTTCGCTTCTAAACCTCTCGGAATATCCAAAAAGATCGGAACGATTCCGACTCAATTTTCACCAACATCATCAGGTCACGCCCTCCATATTTATCTTTTCTGTTCTGCGCCATCAATTCTTGGATAACGCTCCAAAGTTCTGTTGGTAAATAGCAACTAATGCGCATGAAAGGTGTGGTGAAAGGTGAGTCGCGAACGAACATATGCCGCACCTGTGTCATTACGTGGTTTACTACAGTCTGATCATTCCTCGTCCATACAAACGTTTCTATACTTTTTGCAACGCGCGATTATTACTGCATCGAAAAACTTGCAAGTTACACACGATTGTGTCACTTTGTGAAGAAATTCTTGGAGATAAAACTAAAATAAACATTCGAAGACTCCAACAAAAAACTCAGTTCTCTGGAGACTTTTTTACTGGCTTAATTGTCCCAACAAAAAATCCATCAAATCTTCTGTTACGAGAATATGTTTTTTTTTATCTTTTCTTTACAGATGCGTATCTCGTTTCGGACCCACCTAGTGATCAAGTATTCCTGGCAGCGTTTCGAGTAACAGGCGGCGATTCCTTCACCCTCGAACTCGCCGATCCATCGACCGAAGCATTCCGAATCCGTTCCAGAGAATATCGTGATCGTCTCAATCTTGCCTTCCGGCGGAGCTCCTTAAAGATTTCTTTCATAACGGCTGAAGTTCTTGCTCTTGATGGGTAAGTGACACGAAGGGCGTTAACAAAAGTGATTAAAAATTTAAGTAATCACGTGGAAAATTTAAAAAAAATGGGAATTTAAGGATTTATAAAAATTTATGTCAATCTGACTCGACGTTGACGATCGCTCGTGAATTTAATCGAATCGATTGCAAAACCGATTTTTTCTTGAGACTCTGACACGTTCGACAGTAGCGGAAATGATTTACGCAACTGCAACAACTTTAATGATCTTTTTCCCGATTTTTGTGCTCGAGATTCGTTCGAATCAAAGTGCACGCGTTGCATGAGTGCGTTAGAGCGGTAAATTAAGGACAACGTCTCTTGAGAACTTTCTGAATTGCCGGAAAGTCGGTTATCCGAGCTCGGAGGCTGGGATCGTTCGTGAGAGCATTAAAAAAATTTCTTTTTCTTTTCCTAATGGAGTTTATAAATTTCTGGATTAAAAATTTTAATATAAAATTTGCTCCGGCTCCTGTTTCTGCTTCCTCTCATTCGTCCCATCGCGTCAAATCTTGGTTTTGATGGACTGCTCAATCATGCTGATGGATAAATCTAGTAGAAATGAAATTTTGTGGGCAGGACGAAAAGAGACACGAATGGACGATGAGCCTGGATTACGGCAATCGCGATTGACACAGATTCTCACTGACCTACATGAAGCAAAAGCCTTGAGAAGGCTCTTTGAATCTTTGAATTTCTGAACCCAAAAAGCGAAGGTGTATGGAAAAAATATTTTTCAAAAATCCTCCGCTAAATTAATCAATCGGGATTAATTTATTTTAGAAAGCCAGACAGCCATTGTCCATGAATTTTCTCATTACCTTGAGCCTCCCGAGGTGCTAATGAATTTCGAAAGGAATAGCGATCGGCTTGTGTGTCTGAATGGCGAATTTCTCCCAGCGATTGAACGCGATTTTCTCATTGATCTGTTGCTCTTAATTAACGATTAATGAAGAGAAATTTTGAACAAGAGTCACGAAAAGAAAAGTCTCTTCGTCCCTGCGAGTCCCGAACGAAAGTTTAAACACTCTTAAGGTCTTTACCTGCTCGGGAAAGTCTCCATCGAATCTCGTGGATGTGAAAACTTGCAGTTTGTCGTTTTGCTCGAGTATATGGAAAAGATAACGACGCAGGGAGAAACGAGAGTGCGATAGAAACTCCCGATCGTATCGCCTTCTCTAATAACCTGAATGGAATGACCTAAGAAGGCTGCGCGGAATATTTATATGCGAAAGTCCATGGAAACCCGTGAAGAGCGTCATGGTGTTAGGTGGACGGGAAGCTATTGACCTAGTGGCCCAGTTGGCTCGTCCATAGGAAATGCAATAGCAGAAAACGAATATTTATTGAACAAAAATACTAATAAAAAAGTTGCCTGTACCGATGGGTCAATTTGACCCAGTGTGGATGAGCCTCAATGGCCTCGAATGCATAATTTTCAAAAACGCGAATTCGATGGAAAGTTACGAGCTCGAGATTCAAATTTTCCGATTTCGGGGTTTTTTTTATTGACAATTTTCAAGATTTTGCTTTTTTTTTACTCCAGCGTCGAAGGGGGCGATTTGGTCGTCCATTTCGATTTGAAGTTCGATCCACGTTACCAGGCGGTCACTGTGGAAGACGTGGCAGAAATTCTACTGCGTGAAATAACCCCGGAAACTGCGAAATTCCTGGCGAGCTTGGCAATCGATCCAAAAAGTCTTGAAGTCCAAGAAAGCATCGCAGCACTCAATGCCGAATCGGCGCTGCAGACAACCGTGTCAACTCCACCAACAACCACCACTGCTCCACCTCCGAGAAGCTGCAGCAAATTGAATCTTCCTTATTGCAGACATTTGCCTTACAATGTTACTTCTTATCCGAATGTTCTTGGTCACCAATCGTTGCTGGAAGTTGAAGAGGATCTCATAGCTTTTCGGTACGTCGCGATATTTCATCCTAATTTTAATTTTCAATTCGTTAATTAAATCCGCAAATTGAAGAGCCAAAAAACCTCAAAAAATCACGGGCAAATTAAATGACACCGAAGCTTTTGGTTTCCGAACCGAAAAGTGCTCCATAAATTTTTCCTGCTGCACTCTGAATCGTTCAGCAGTTGTCGACAAATTTTCAAGATTTTTTTTCCCTTTTTCTTTTCTGCAGAGAATTAGTTGACGCCGAGTGCTACAGACTGGCTTACGATTTCATTTGTCAAGTCCTACAACCAGCCTGTGTCCCGGGACAACCCGAAGCCGCTCTCCATTTGCCATGTCGCAATTTCTGTCGCGAATTTTGGTCCGGATGTGGCAACAGGTTACCAGAAAAAATCAAATCTGCTATCGATTGCTCCAACTTCCCTGAGTACGCGGATCATGGCAGCTGCCGACCCAAACCAGGTAGCCATTCCGGATTCCCTAATTTCTCATTCCCCCACACTATTATTTATTTATTTATTCAACTATTTATTTATTTACATATTTATGTATTAACTTATTTATTAACTTATTTATTTATTCATCAATTCATTCTTCCATTCATTCATTTATTTACATATTTATATATTAATTAATTAATTAATTAATTAAATGAATGATAATGAATTAATAATTAATAAATAAATTAATCATCAATTAATTAATACATTATTAATTAATTATTATTTATTTTATTTATTAATGAATGAAGTTATTTATTTTTTTTATTTATTAATTGATTAATTAATTAATTTATTTATTGTTTATTTGTTTATTTATTCATTTATTTATTTATTAGTGTAAATATTTATCCATTTATCAACGATTTTTTTTTCAAATTTTTTGTTGACGTCGGTGATGATTTTTAAAAATTATTTGTTAACGATAATTTTGATGTGACGGAATAATTGGATGTTGCCAGGCTGCGTTCGAGATTTGCAAAGCAAAGCATTATCGCCAAGAATCTGCGACGGTGTAATCGACTGCCCGGATCTTTCGGACGAGAAAAATTGTGCTTATTGTCAAGAGGGTTTTATGCACTGCGGCGTTGGCCGAACGTGCATTTCTCGAGCAAAACGTTGCGATGGTAAAATCGATTGTCCCAATGGTACCGACGAAAAAGATTGCTGTGAGTATCTCCCTCGAATTGTTCTCTTGAGAAAAAAAAATCATAATCCCAGAGCCAAATACACTCCAGTAAATGCACAAGAAAGAAAAGCAGTAAAGAAATTTTTATGCTCACGATTTCCTCCATAGTGTCCCTCGCGAAAAGTGTCAATGCGATGAAATCTCAAATAACGGAAACTCCACTCTCCTCGAAATACACCCAAGAAGGCTACGTCGTTTTTAACGAGAAAGGAACCGTTGGAAAATTATGCACAGAAAACTTGAATGCCACTTTACCGGAAACAGAACTTGACACCGTTCTCCGAACCTCGGCCAGCTCGCTCTGTAATTTGCTGACGTTTACGTGAGTCAATTCGCCAAATAAACTTTCGTGCCTCGATAAATGCAAAAATATGCTAAAAATGTGCATGAAATTATTGAAATTTATGTTCGCATGTCAATTTTTAATAACGACTTTCGAAAATTCAATTCTCAGAGGTTTGGACAGTGTCGAAATTAAAATCGACCAAGAAAACGACATTCAGTACGTCCACATGGAAGATCCTTCTGCATCGGAAATTACTTTTGTCCGGGCTCCGTGCCCCAGCAAAGAAGTCATGTACGTTCAATGTGCAACCCTTGGTACGTAAAAAATCTAAATAAACGAACAAAAAATCACAAACTTGACGAAATTTCTCAAAATTTGAATGATTAGTTCAATTCAATCAAAATTTACGGCTGGTCCAATGAAATTGAAATTCTTGTGTGACATTTCAAAGAAAACACCATACAAAATACGATTCCCATGCATTTAGAATGCGGACTGCACCGCTAAGCAAAAAAAATCGCAAACTGAACAAAATTTCTGGTAAAAATTGAATAATTAGTTAAATTCAATCAAAATTTTGGGCTGGTCCAATGAAATTAAAATTCTTGTGCGACATTTTGAAGAAAACACCATATAAAATACGATTCCCATGCATTTACAATGCGGACTGCACCGCTAAGCAAAAAAAATCGCAAACTGAACAACATTTCTGGTAAAAATTGAATAATTTGTTAAATTCAATCAAAATTTTGGGCTGGTCCAATGAAATTAAAATTCTTGTGCGACATTTTGAAGAAAACACTATATAAAATACGATTCCCATGCATTTAGAATGCGGACTGCAAGCCCTGAGAAAAAAAGGTGGAACTGAGGGTCTCAGCAAAATGTCTGAACCCGGTGATTGGCCGTGGCACGCTGCATTGTTCAAAGAAGAAATTCACGTGTGCGACGCGACCCTCGTCGCTTCCGAATGGCTCTTGACCACAGCTTCTTGCTTCCAGGGGTGAGTGAAAAACGAAAAAAAACCTCCGAAACGAATTTTGAAGATCGAAAGAAAGTTGGAATTGGAAAGAAATGGAATTTCTAAAACTCGAAATTTTCTATTAATTTTATTGGATCGAAATTTTGATGGGGAAACCGTTTTTTCTGCAGACAAGACAAAGCTGAATGGAGTGCACGATTGGGGACCGTCAGGTTGAAGAGTACTTCACCGTGGCAACAAGAAAGAAGGATCGTGGGGATGCTGAAGTCACCGGTTGAGGGAAGCACGATGGTCCTCCTCAAGCTCGATCGACCCTTATCCGCTTATTCGGATTTCGTCCGTCCAGTTTGTCTGCCATCGGATGACGAGCCAATAGTTGCGAATGCCACTTACTGCACGACCCTCGGATGGGCCAGGAACCGTAAGTCTCTTTTTCTTAACACATTTTCAAGGTCGTACGAAGGTCGTTTTTAAATATTTTTCCAATAGTCCAAGTTTCTTCGGAGCAGAGCAAATTTCTCCATGTTTTTCAATCGGACAGTTAGGAGGGAATTAACTTATCCATGAAATCAAGATTTTCCTGTCAGATCTCGGACTCTGTCGTCCATAAAGCAGATTTCTGCTTCCGTTCTCTTTTCTTTACTTTTTTTAAATAATTTTAATAGCAAAAACTGCTTTACCGACCGCCGATAAAAAGTTTTGTTCTCTCTGGTTTTGGTTTTGTTCACAAGTTTACGACAAAAAGTATTGGAATATTTTTATATGAAGTCGAATTCTCTCGTTATGATTACGAGGATTCATTTTATAATTACTGGGGATGATTGATGTCGACCAATTACTGGCCGAGCATGTAAATTTCGTTTAAGCAATGCAAATTATAGTATAAAATGTATAATTTTAATCGTCGATCATGTAACAAGTCGTCGTGATCGGTTGCGATTTCAAAGGTAGCAATTATGGCGTTTTTCACATGAGAAATATTTCGGTCGTCGAAAAGCTTATCAATCATTGTTATTTTTACATTAATACAACGTTCTACAAGCTCTTGCCCGGATTTATACGGTTTTAAAGACTTTAGCAGCTTCTGTAGACTCGTAATGTTTGCAAAATCATTTTTTGAGCTGCTAGCCGAACGGATTATCAAATTTCGAAGAGAAAAGTCCTCAAGAATTTTTTTCTACGATACTTCCTTGCGGAGATGTCACGCAATTGGTGGTAGCCAATGAGACAAGAGGGCGGAGCGCGCTGGCTCCTCCCTGCGCGTCCTCGCCGGCCAATTTTATTGGCTGATACTCAATGGTCGATATCTCATGAATGAAGCATCGGACGAAGAAAAGTTCGAGGACTTTTCTCTGCAGAATTTCACGATCTATCGATCCTGTTAATTTGAAATTTGAATCTTGATATCCACGATTTTCAGAAGGGTTTTTTCAGCCTGGAATTTTCTTGCAGGGAATTTTTCATCGTGTACCTTACTTTTTATAAATTTTCCATTTCGCCCATCACAATTCAACAATAATTACACACTCACCATGGAATTCGCTGTTTCGAATATGTGTACGCGCACGAATCGAGTGAAGGGCATACACGTAACCAACTTGTCTTCTTATATAACTCAATTGCGGTAACGGTTGGCTCAGAGCTGCATAAGCTTTTGCCTTCAATGCCGTAGGAGCTCAGTTGACACGATTTTACGATCAATTATTCAGATTTTTTGACGATTAAATTCTTTATATCTGCACAGGCGATATGCTGCAAAGAGTCGAGCTCAGGCAAAGCGCTATGGAAAGATGCGAAAATATCAGCATCGCAACGGTCAATGGGATATGCACCGAGCCTGCATATTCCATGGAAGACTGCAGCGTGAGTGCAACACACATTTTTTTCCCACCAATCTAATAATTCTCCAAACACAAGAAAAAATATTTCAATGACGATATAAAATTCATTTTTCAATACAAAAAATTTCGATTCCTCCCAAAATTGCTCGTGAAAAAAAAAAAAATACAGTTATGCAAAAAAAAAATCTTCGCACATCGAAAAAAATGGTTTTTTCTTTATTTTCATCTACAAGGAGGAAGAATTGGCTGGGAGTCCAATGCTCTGTTTGCTGGACGATGGAAGGCGATGGGCCCTGGCGGGTGTATCGAGTTGGCGAATAGCTTGTTCGAAAACTGGCACGGAAAGGCCTCGTCTGTACGATCAAGTATCGACGAACATAGCGTGGATCAGATCGACGATAAGTTGAGGAATATCGAACGGATGAAAACCCTTCGAAGTTGATCCGACACTCGATCGAAACCGAGTCTTTTTTTCGTTGGTAACAAAAGTCCAAATTGCCAAATCGTTGAGAACGAAAAGACCTTGAGAACCGGTTGAAATTACCATCGAAATCGACGATGCGCTATGCAAGCGAATAGAAAATACGAAAAGAATTTCTAAAACTCGAACAAAATCATGAAAATTCTCCCGATTTTTTGATTTTCCCAATTTACCATCTCGCGAAAATCGTTATTTTCGTTATTCAAGTCCAGAATTAATTTTTCAATCATTGCATTAGGATTACGGACTTTGCTTGATGCGTTACGCGAGGAGATAAATTGCCATTAGAAAACATAGCCGAGGTCGTAATTTACCATCAAACTCAAGTTTTACTCAGTAATTTCTCAATCGTCCACGTCCCCACTATTTTCCATCGTGATAATCTCATAAGCTGAGTTTGCTTTTCCCTGCAAATTCGCACAGAATCTAATGAGCCCGGTTCATTAGATTGGCTGATGTTTTTTTTTTTTTTTTCAGGAAAAAAGTATGTCGTTCGACGAGACTGTAAAATATTAGAATGTAAAGAAAATGTGACGAAAGAAATGACCATCGTCAATTACGACGATTAACGCAATTAGTGTAATTTTTACAGTTCAATATTTCTCCCTATTTTTATAAAAATCTTTTGTTTCCCTAGAGCTCGCTTTATTTGTAAATATTTCATTAAATATCGACAAACGTCTATGTATAGAATATTTTATACGAAAACTAATCAATAGGATTTGTCGTGATTAGGTTTTTTAAATATTATACGAATTTCTTAGCTTTTAGATTTTTCATTCGCCATCCTGAATTCCGTTGACCACCAAATCCCTCCAATTTTGTAAACATTGTTGTAATTATACGCTTTTATTGTTATTCCGTTAATGTTGAAAAAAAAAACAGAAATATAGACTTGTATTTTAGTATCTCTGGCTTTTTCTTTCTTTTCCCCATTTTCCTCGACCATTAGTTGTCAAATCTACAAACACGTGACAGAATAAAAATAAAAATCCATACTTTAATTTTATTTTATGAAAAATGAAACATTATTCAATCATTTTCTAAACTATTAATTATCCAAACAGTTTACGAGTCATGGGAGCGATCTGTGCAAACAATTAATTAATGATCGATCTCATGAATTTTAATTAAATAAAAAAACATTATTTTCCAGAATTTTTATTCGATCATTTACCAGATTCACGAAATTTTGATAAAAAACGATTAATTTTGTTTTTTTTTAATGAAAAAAAGCTTGTTAATTAATTTTTTGCGAGAAATTTAAATGTCACGTAAACGATTCGTGGAAACAATTAAATAGTCATTGACCTCATTAATTTTAATGAAATTAAAAGAAAAAGACAGACTTTTTCGATTATTTTTATTATTTTTATTAATTCAACAAACTTTTCAAGGAAATTTGGAGGTGTAGGAAAAAAGTAACAACTCTCAAGAATCGTGATAAAAAAAAAGTGTCATTGATTCTGAATCGCGATTAGTTGAATCGTTACCGCGACAAAATCTTGGATTTTCTAATCTCGTTACGTCACTTGAACTCTGATGAATTGCCGAGTGAACCGAGAGTATGGAATTAATAGAATGAGAGAAGTTGTGAGGGAATAAACTTATGTGTAGCTTCCATGGACGCGGTTATGGTGGGAGCCCCGATAGTAGGGCTTCATACCCAAAGAGACTGAAAGACTACAGAGTCAAATGCAGAATTGTCTTTCATTCGCGTTGCTGCTGCGGTGGCATCGACCGTGTGCCAATTGATACCGCGTCCCCGAGTGAAAATTAATACCACACGCGTTACTGAATCCTCCGGTTATTCCACGAATCAAACACTCGTTCCCCATTCACTTTCTTCGTAAACCATGGTGAGAAATAAATATTTTCCTCATTTTCTTTCTACGCATCATTTTTTCATGATTTTTCTTCATGTATTTTTAGTTTTAACATCCATGGTTTTTTTTCCTACTATTTATACGGTTACGTAACATAAGAAAGACCGTGGAAGTTGAACGTTCGATGAAAATTTTTATTTATTGAGCGTTTTTAATTCATGATTTTTCTTTTTCATTTTTCTTTCATGGACAATCATTTCGTGGGTGCAGAAATTTTCGTGCAACTGCAACGGACGAACAAGATTAAAGATTCTAGACAATTTTTTATTAATTAATCGATTCATTGATCAATAATTCCGGGAGATTTTGAAAGATTCTCCAGAAATGTCGAACGTTCAAATAATGTTTTTGTATTTTTATTGAAAAATATGATTCTAGAGTTTTCATAATCATTTTTTGACACGTTTGGCAATGTAATCGGGTGAATATCATTTTTGGTATTCTCTTCACGATGTTTCAGCATTTCTGGATTTGAAGAAAATGATTTATCGAGAGAGAAGGGTCGGAAGAAATGCACAGACGTGGAAACTCGAATGTAACTCGAAAAAATTGTTCAATCAACGATATTTAATGTTGAATCGACTTGTAAAACTTTTTAAAACTCTGGTACATTTTTCATTTAGTTGAAATAAATTTTACAATGAATCGCTATCCTCAGGGAAGCTGCAAAGTGTGTGTTGAGCAACAGGAGACTTTGGGGCTCTCCCACGCTTTAAATATCGATTTCAGCAGTACAATGATAAGGACCTTTTACGTAGGGAATTTTGCATTCTATAAAAAGTGTCTCTTGATATTTCACCCTACGTTGCGTCGGTTAGCAAGAAAATCGCGTCAAACTTGAAACTGCTGCATTTTTTTGCTCCCATTAATTAAAAAATTCTGCTAAAACTTTTCGTTCGATTCACATGCTAATTTTTTGCTATAATAATTGATTCAGACTACGGAAAAATCCAATGGCATTGGAAAGATTCTCACGAGCGAGTACCCGATCAGCGAGAAGACGAAAAAACCAGAACTGTCTGGTCTTGCTCGCATCGAAATAAAAACGGAGCATCCTCTGGATCTTTTCAAAGAGTGGCATGAGGAGGCAAAGAAATATTCGAATGGGATCCCAAATGCCTTGTGCCTCGCCACAGTTTCCAAGTGAGTGCTAAAAAACCACTTTACACTTCATAACAACAACAAACAAACAAATCGAAACCAAAAAAATCATGAATTTTGTTTCGGAAGTAAAATGATCAGTTTTTCGAGCTCTTCTTTATCGACCGAGTCGTAGATCATTTTTCTAGTTTCAAGTCTTTCGCGCCAGAGGCGTCGAGTGACGTTCCTAGAAAAAAAAAAATCTTCCGAACGTTTTCTTCCGGTTCTAATCGTCGATTGGTTAGTTTTTCCCCTTTTATTCTCCAGGGAAAAGTTACCGAGTACTTTGCAAGCCCAAGAAACGTTGGAAATTTTCAAAAACTTATTCACACTCATTTTTAATAATAAATTCGTAAAAAATAATATTTTTTGCACTATTTCTCGTTACGTCCATTCTCTCGAAATTATTCTATTCATTTGCGTCGTGAATATTTTGCAGTAAGATCGAAAAAATCGACTGGCCCGTCAGGATCATTTGAAGGATTGCAAAGACGATTATCATAATTGTCTATTTTTTTTGTTTCGGTTACGTAAGCGTCGAACGCGAGTATTTACAAAAGGTGTTGAAACTTGAAATTTGTCATTGAGTGATAAGATAATTTTTTACTCGAGGTAATCAAAGTGAAAAAAAAAAAATCGTTGCTCGTTTGAATGAGAATTTATTGGTTCTCGAGTGTTAGGATCGCAATAATGTTCACGTCACATTTTCAATGCAAATCGTCACAATTTCGGCAATAAAAATTGGAGTAATTTTTGCATTACAAGGAAAAAAAAATGGGAAAATTCTGCCCACTAGCTTTCGAAACGATTTTATGCAAAAATAAATTCAAACATGTGAAAATCGTTTCAGGGATCTTACAGTAAGTGCCCGGCATGTAATTCTCCGTGACTACGACGAACGTGGTTTCGTTATCGTGACGGACAATCGGAGTCGAAAATCTCAGGCATTGGTACAAAAAAAAAATGAAAAATTAAAAAAAAAAAATCTGAATCTAATAATTCGAAAAAAAAAGAAAATTTTTATCGATTCTCATTGCTCGTATTTTTTATTCCGTTCAGGAAGAAGTTCCGAAAGCAGCGATGTGCATTCTCTGGGCATATCCGAACGAAAAGCAGCAAAATATTTCCAAACAGGTGACGCGAAATTATCAATAATGCACAACTAAAATTCATTTTTTTTTAAATACGATGAAAAACGATTATTGTACGAAATAAAAAAATTGATTAAACTTTCAAATAATGCAGGTGAGGATCGAGGGAAACGTCGAAAAACTTACACCCTCAGAATTTCGATATCTTTACGATCGTGAGCCACTGTACTGTAAAATTCGTTCGCATCTGTGTTGGCAAGGCAAACAAGTGGATTGGAACAATCAAAAAAACATACACGACAAATTGGTGCGAGACGTTCAGGATGGGAAACAGGATTTGTCCATGCCAGACCATTTGTACGTAAACCTTAATTGTTAATATCAATCGATAAATTAATAAAAATTAATCAAAAATTGACAAGAAATACTCAATTAGGAATAAAAAAATACTGAATATTAGTCAAAAAGTTATTTTTTCATTAATTTAAAGTTCATAATGATTGTAATTACTCGATTTTTTGAATCGTCGACGAAAAAAAATCGAAATATTCAATAACGATTCTAGAAATAATCACGTGACGTTTTTTTTTTTTTACAGCATCGCGTACAGACTCCGTCCAGAAAGTATGGAATACTATTTCGCTTACGATCATCTCATAGCTGATCGTCTTCTCTTTACAAAATCATCGGTCGACTCATCGTGGACGAACCGGAGAATCGCAGCCTGAAAATTAAATGTTCACCTTTCCGTGACGTCACGTGTTCTCAGTTGTTTCTTTTTCCGACCGTTTCAACTTATTGTTAATTTTTATCTGTGCAGCGTTCGGAGGAAATCTACGAGATAAATGTTCTCAAGAATTTCTTGTTACCGTCTGTTCACTCTATGCCGTAGTATTAGATTTTTTTCGTTGTGCAAGATAAATTGTCAAGAAAAAAATATTGTTGCTTATCCCGAAATCATGCTGCATTTATATTTTTATGATTTATTCTCATTTCTACGATTTTTATTGTCCAAATATACGGAATTCCAATTAATTTGATGGAAAAAAAAATTAATTTGTTAAATAAATTGCAAAGTCATACGATCCTCGGCATCCACGTGAACTCGAAAGAGCAAAAATTATTTTTTGAAATCCTCGAATGCTCCGAAAAAATGGGAAAATCGAAAAATTTCGCTAAAGTTGGAATTACTCCAAAAAATCAAATTTAAAATGCAGTCGAATTTGATGGTTTTTGGTGCTTGAACGGAGGGCGAACTGTTAAATTTTGTAATTGTAAAGTTTGCACGATTTAGAGATTTTCCGACTTTTTATTTCTGGAGATTCTCGTAGAGTTGGGATTTGAAAATCGCGCCTTGGCAACTCGACGTCCGATTGGTTTAATTTCAAAGGAAAGATCCAGGGGAAACGGCGCTGGAATCAGGGGCTAGCGGCTCAACGGGATTGTCCCGTTAGGAGCCTCTGGCCAGTACGTACACGATTGTCACGGTATGAACACGTGTATGACGTTAAAATCGATCCCAGCCATGCGTAACGACGCTTATCTCTTGCTCGAGAATGGCAGCGTATTTGCCGGCAAAAAATTCGGCGCCCATGTTTCCGTGGACGGCGAAGTTGGTGGGTTTTTGTTGCTATTGTTGTTTATTCGTTTAAACAAAAATCTCGATCTATCGCTTTTGCGTAAACATGTTTAATAAATGCTCAAGTGCAACTTAATGCCCAGTGTGTTCGAGCAACACGTGGTCTCCGGAGCGCTCCATTTTTATGTTCCAAAGACTCGAAAAACTCATTAAGAATTTTTTCATTTTTCCTTTTACCGTTTAAAAATTTTTCGAGTGACTCTAAAATTCGGAAAAAATTACGAAAAAACGAAAAAACGAGCCAATGTTGAACGTTATTCGAAAAAATTATTCGTTTCGCAATTATTAAATTTTGATCAAATGTCCGGATCATCCGAATTTCCATTTACGTTTCGATTATTCGGGAATTTCTTAATAAAATGTTGTTTTTATTCAACATTTTCGATCTCGTGTAAAAAACACGAAGCGTCAAGATCTGATGATTGAATTCTTCTCGTACTTTACCGGCTTTTCATCGAGTCGAACATTTTTCGATATATTATGAAAACGGATTAGAAAAAAAAGCAAAAAAAAAAAGATTTCATGGGAAAAACAATTGGAAACGAAAACGATGAAATTTCGGAGTAAATTTCCGCTGAGTCGTCCAATAACTCTAACCGCGCAGGAAGAACTCAACGTCGGATGCTTCGAACTTAAAGTCGTGGATCTCACTGTCGCAGCCTATAGTGCGCCACCGACCCACGCATTAAGCGCTCCCCTCCTGTAGACTCGTGTGCGCCGTTTCTCACTGAAAATTATTTTCCCACGCATATACGATGTTTGAAATATTTGATTTTTCCCATATTTTTCACCGCCCGGAAAAATTTCCAATATAAACGAACCAACAAACCATCTCGCGTAGAATTTTTTTTTTTTTACCATTGAATCGATTTAAAACTGAAAAACTGATAAATAAATCAATGATTTTCAACAATTGCCATGAATTACTGATTCGCAATGACACGAAGAGTTCACGGTTCAGTTTTCCAGACGGGTATGGTCGGCTACCCGGAATCCCTGACCGATCCATCGTATCACGCTCAGATCCTTGTGCTGACTTATCCACTAATTGGCAATTACGGTGTGCCTGGTAAAGAAAAAGATGAAAATGGGTTGCTCAAGTGAGTTGAACCGAAAACTCGGATTCCGGAGTTTACGGAGAGAAAATAATATCGAAAATTACTGTGGCAAGTTCCCCAGTACCGTGTCACGCCTCTAAAAAGAGATTTTAGCAAATACATGTCAATTGTTAATTCATATTTTATGAAAATAGCGGAAATTTTGACTTTTTTGCGACATTTCGACACTTTTCACAATATTTTGACATTTTTTTCTAAAATTTTGGCATCGTTCCCTCAATTCCAAATAAAAATGACTGTATTTGCGAAAATATTTCGGAGCGACGATGCGATACCAGGAAAATGCGATATTTTTGATATAATTTGTTCTCCGTGTGAAAATAATAGACGAAACGATAATGAAATTGAAATTCCTCGATCAGGTGGTTCGAGTCCGACAGAATATGGGCAGCCGGTTTGATAGTTGGTGAGCTTTGTGAGACGCCTTCACACTGGCGTCAAACAGAAACGCTATCGGAATGGATGGCGCGAGAGAACGTACCAGGGATCTGTGACATTGACACGAGAGCCTTGACGAAAATGATTCGAGAAAAAGGGAGTATGACAGGGAGAATTGTTTGCCAAGCTCCGCCAACGAACTTTACAAATCCGTACCAAATCACGATGGACGCGCCTGTGATAGCCGACCCAAATGAGAGGAATCTCGTTGGTGAAGTGTCTAGAGTGAGTTTAAAGGGATAAAAAATGTTTTAAGCTTGTGGGATCGTCTATAAAACTCATTAACTCGTTCCCGCCTCTGTCTGACCTCTCCAGTCATCAACCGTGACCTTCAACCCCTCTGGACATCCAAAAATCTGCGTAGTCGATTGTGGACTGAAATACAATCAATTGCGATGTTTCCTGAAAAGAGGAGCTCGTGTCGATGTCGTGCCTTGGAACCAGGACCTCCAGAGCATCGAATACGATGGGCTTTTTTTGAGCAACGGACCCGGAGATCCAAACTTGTGTCAAGTGACCATTAACAATTTGAGAAAAGTCCTCGGACAATCCAAGAAGAAGCCAATCTTTGGGATTTGCATGGGCCACCAGTTACTTGCCTTAGCTGCAGGATGCAAAAGCTACAAATTGGCGTATGTCCTTTCTTTTTTATTTCTCCAGAAATCCGGCTCTAAAATATTTTCATTTTTCCCTCCGAATCGAGATTTTCGGCCGAATCGCAATGACTCACTGATTTTTTGCATGCACTGAGGAAATAACGTGAAAAATGACGAGGCATCATAATTCCCTCCTTCCATGTCGTCCATCTAAGGAATTTTGGCAGATTCAAAATAATTTTTCATGAATCTATTGAAAATAGCGGAATTTTTTATATTCTATGGCCAATCTTTGACATTTTTGGCGAAATTTCTAAATGTTTTGCCAATCTTTGACATTATTGGCGAAATTTCTAAATTTTTTGCCAATCTTTGACATTTTTGGCGGAATTTCTACATTTTTTGCCAATCTTTGACATTTCTGGAGAAATTTCTAAATTTTTTGCCAATCTTTGACATTTTTGGCGAAATTTCTACATTTTTTGCCAATCTTTGACATTTTTGGCGAAATTTCTAAATTTTTTGACAATCTTTGACATTATTGGCGAAATTTCTAAATTTTTTGCCAATCTTTGACATTTTTAGCGGAATTTCTAAATTTTTTGCCAATCTTTCACATTTTTGGCGAAATTTCTACGATTTTTGCCAATCTTTGACATTATTGGCGAAATTTCTACATTTTTTGCCAACCTTTGACATTTTTGGCGAAATTTCTACATTTTTTGCCAATCTTTGACATTATCGGCAAAATTTATAAATTTTTTTCCAATCTTTGACATTTTTGGCGAAATTTCTACATTTTTTGCCAATCTTTGTCATTTTTGGCGAAATTTCTAATTTTTTGCCAATCTTTGACATTTTTGGCGAAATTTTCACGTTTTCCCAAAATTTTTATGTTTTTTTTCGCCCAATTTCTGATAAAAAATGATTTTATTTTTGCCGAAATCTCTGAAAGGTCAATATGGTACCAGCAAACTGTGAAGTCAATTTTTAACATAATTTTCTTGGCATGTACCGCGTTGGACCGAGAATTACGTGTTTTCTGGTGATTTTCTAGCTACGGAAATCGAGGACACAATCAACCAGCGATTCATCCGAGTACAGGACGTTGCTACATGACGTCGCAGAATCACGGATTTGCAATTGACTCGACAAAGCTGCCGGACGATTGGGAAGAATTGTTTGTGAACGCGAACGACGAGAGCAACGAGGGAATAATTCACAAGAGTCTTCCTTACTTCTCGGTCCAATTTCATCCCGAGCACACGGCTGGACCCGAAGATCTCGAGTGTCTCTTCGACGTGTTCCTTGAAACGATAAAGAGCCAAAAGTCTGGCAAGACGGTTACGATGAAGCAGAGACTCGACGAAGCACTTGTTTATAAACCGAGCAGCTCGTTGACCCAGACGAGGCCGAACAAAGTCTTGATCCTTGGATCTGGTGGCTTGAGCATTGGCCAAGCTGGCGAATTCGACTATTCAGGATCCCAAGCCATCAAAGCACTTCAGGAAGAAAATATCCAAACTGTTTTGATCAATCCAAACATCGCGACTGTACAAACGTCCAAGGGAATGGCTGACAAAGTTTATTTTCTCCCCATCATCCCACAGTACGTCGAAGAGGTGAGCAACAAATAATTATCTCGTCGTCAGTGCGAATCTCCAAGGACTCGTCCAAATATTTCGAGCAAACGATCCAGAAATTACTCCAAAAACGTCTTAAAAAAAAAAAATCCATTACGAAATGATTCCCTTAAAAAAAATATGAAAAATTTGATTTTTTCCCAAAGGTCATACGATCCGAACGACCGGACGGAGTGTTGCTGACTTTCGGTGGACAAACAGCTCTGAACTGTGGAGTCGAGCTCGAGCAAAAAGGCGTGTTTAAAAAGTACCAGGTCCAAATCCTTGGAACGCCGATCCAATCGATCATCGACACTGAAGATCGAAAGATTTTTGCCGACAGGATCAACACGATCAACGAAAAAGTTGCTCCCAGCGCAGCGGTTTATTCCATTCAAGAGGTGCGTGAAAAAATTCCATTGAAATTTGATCCAAAAACATTTTTCATCCATCGTTTTTTTTATTCATTTTTCATGAATTATAAAAATTCATAACTCGCCAAAAAAACAGGCTCTGGAAGCTGCAGAAAAGTTGGGATACCCTGTGATGGCTCGTGCAGCATTTTCTCTCGGTGGATTGGGTTCGGGCTTCGCCAACACGAAGGAAGAGCTGAAAAATTTGGCGCAGCAAGCCTTGGCTCACTCTAGTCAGTTGATAATCGACAAGTCGTTGAAGGGATGGAAAGAAGTCGAGTACGAAGTGGTGCGAGACGCTTTTGACAATTGCATAACGGTCTGCAACATGGAGAACGTGGATCCTCTGGGAATTCACACTGGAGAATCGATAGTAGTGGCTCCGAGTCAAACGCTGTCGAATCGCGAGTACAACATGCTCAGGACGGCTGCGATTAAGGTTATTCGACACTTTGGAATAGTCGGCGAGTGCAACATCCAGTATGCTCTCAATCCGTTATCCGAAGAGTATTACATAATCGAGGTGAATGCGAGGTTGTCGAGGAGCTCGGCATTGGCCAGCAAAGCCACGGGATATCCATTGGCTTACGTCGCTGCCAAACTCGCCCTGGAGATTCCTCTTCCCCTGATAAACAACTCCGTTACGGGCAAAACCACCGCTTGTTTCGAGCCCAGTCTCGATTATTGCGTCGTCAAGATACCTCGATGGGATTTGAGCAAATTTCAACGTGTCAGCACCAAGGTATTTGCCGTTTTTTCCAATTCAACCCTCCGCCGATCATCCCGCTCTTTTTCGATAATTTTCCAATAATTAAACAAATCCAGCGACTATGCCAACTATGAAACTTTCAATTAAAATCGATGGAGAGCATTTCAGATGGTTTTTCTCTCCAAATACGTGAGCTAAAAGTGGCAGAATGAAAATTTTCCGAAAATCTTTTTTTTTTTGAACTTGTCATTAAAAAAAAAATGCAACAATTATGAAACCGCGAAGTAGAATCGATGGAAAGAATTCCAGAATTGTTTTATACTTTTTTCTCCCCAAACGCGTGAAATAAATGCGGCAGGACGAAAAGATTTGGGCTAATTAGTTGGTGGAAAACTTTGGTAGATCGGGAGCTCGATGAAGAGCGTTGGCGAAGTGATGGCGATCGGCAGGAAATTCGAGGAAGCTTTTCAAAAGGCGTTACGAATGGTGGACGACAATGTGACAGGATTCGATCCTTACGTCAAGGCGGTGAACGAGGAGGAACTGGAGAAACCAACTGACAAGAGAATGTTCGTTCTCGCAGCATCGATAAAAGCTGGTTACACGATCGATCGGCTTTACGCACTGACAAAGATCGATCGCTGGTTCCTTGAGAAAATGAAAAACATTATCGAGTACTATACTCTCCTGGAAAATCTCGGACTGGCAAAACTCACGCCCGCCGTACTCCTGGGCGCTAAACAATTCGGCTTTTCCGATAAACAGATCGCTGGAGCTGTCAAAGGCGCTGTACTCGATATTCGCAAACAACGGAGGGAGAGCAACATTTGCCCTTTCGTTAAACAAATTGACACCGTCGCTGCCGAATGGCCAGCGACCACAAATTATTTATATTTGACCTACAATGGCTCGGCGCACGACATCGAATTTCCCGGCAATTATACGATGGTCATTGGTAAGATTTTCATTGTTTTTCCTGATTTTTAGAATTTTTCCTCCATTTTTTCTCTTACGGATCTCTGAATTTTGTTTAATTTCAGGCTCGGGCGTTTACCGCATTGGCAGTTCGGTCGAATTCGACTGGTGTGCGGTAAGTTGTCTCCGGGAGCTCCGCAAGTTGGGAAGAAAGACAATAATGGTTAATTACAATCCGGAAACCGTGAGCACCGACTACGACATGTCCGATCGTCTGTACTTTGAAGAAATTTCCTTTGAAGTCGTGATGGATATTTACTTGCTGGAAAATCCGGTCGGCATCATCTTATCAATGGGAGGTCAATTGCCGAACAACATAGCGATGGATCTTCACAAACAACAGGCAAAAATTCTTGGCACGTCTCCGATTAATATCGACGAAGCTGAGGATCGATTTAAATTCTCGAGGACTCTCGATCGCATCGAAGTCTCGCAGCCACGGTGAGCAAAAGTTCTTTAAACGAATTTGTTCGGCAATGTCCGAATTTTTTCGGTTGAAAAATATGGAAAAAAAACTGAACAAAATGATTTCAGGTGGAAAAAGTTGACGGACTTGAAATCCGCGATAGAATTTTGCGAGGAAGTTGGTTACCCTTGTCTCGTCAGGCCGTCGTACGTTTTGAGTGGAGCCGCAATGAACGTCGCCCATTCGGCCCAAGACCTTGAGTCTTATTTGAAAAACGCAAGCGACGTCAGTAACGAGCATCCGGTCGTCATTTCGAAATTTATTCTCGAAGCTAAGGAGATCGATGTGGACGCGGTGGCTTATCAAGGCGTCATATTCTGCATGGCGATTTCGGAACACGTTGAAAACGCTGGTGTCCATTCGGGAGACGCGACATTGGTCACTCCACCTCAGGACATAAATCCTGAGACATTGGCCAAGATCCAAAGCATCACGAAAGCGATTGCTCTGGCCCTGGACGTCACGGGACCATTCAACATGCAACTGATCGCTAAAGTGAGTAAAATCTCCTCATTGATTCATTCTCAAGGTCAAATGTCTGGTCCAAGGTCACGATTTTCGTAAAATTTCGGATCACAAACTAGCGAGTGTCGATGAAAATCATTTTTTCTGCAGGACAACGAGCTCAAGGTCATCGAGTGCAACGTCCGAGTCTCTCGATCTTTCCCATTCGTATCGAAAACTCTGGATCACGATTTTGTGGCCATGGCAACTCGTCTGATAGTCGGCGATACCGTTGACCCCGTTGACATTCTTCGTGGTTGCGGAAAAGTTGGAGTCAAAGTTCCACAATTCTCTTTTTCACGGTTGGCCGGTATGTTGGGGTCAAATTTCCAAAAATGACTTGCATCGTTACTTAATTTTGTGCTCTATTCTATAGTGCAATGAGGCTTTTTTGATTTTGTGACTTTTCAGGAGCCGATGTCATGTTGGGTGTCGAAATGGCCTCGACCGGAGAAGTCGCCTGTTTCGGTGACAACCGGTACGAAGCGTATTTAAAGGGCATGATGAGCACCGGTTTCCACATACCGGAAAAAGGAATTCTCCTCTCCATCGGCAGTTTCAAGGCAAGGAATTTTTCCGAGTTTCAAATAGAAAGTAAAAAAATTGCAAAAAATAAAAATTTCGAATAAATCAACAGATTTTATTGATTTTTAACGTTTGTTTTCATCAACAGCACAAAATGGAGTTGTTACCTTCCATCGAAAATCTTTACAAAATGGGCTACAAGCTGTACGCGAGCATGGGAACCGCAGATTTCTACACCGAGCATGGAGTTGCGGTGAGTCAAAAAAGACTTTGGATCTATTTTGGAATTATTTACAGGATGGAGAAATATCAATGACGACGTTCTGACTGAAAAAGTCTTCATGCATTTTACTGTACAATGCACCGTTGTCGAGATATTCGCTGATTAATGACAGACGATCGGTTAAGTGAATTCATTACCGACTGATGGTAACAGATTTTTTTTGTCAATATTGGACTCGAAAGAAACGAATACTGGATTGAAGCGTGAATTCCTATCACGCCCAAATAATTAGATTCAGAGCGTTTGGATCCCTCAGGTTCGTCCCCTCGTTCGTGTTTTGTGATATAAATGAAAGAAAAGGGTTTATCACAAATAAATACGTACTCGTGACCAATTTCACTCTTTAGATTCATAAAACACGTAGTACGTTCAATTCTGAAGTTAAAAGTCCTTTGGCATTTTTATTTTCGACCAACCGTTCGTGAGAAATCAATCGTTTAGTGCTCAGCCAATCCCGTCCGTGCGGTGTGGCGTGGGAGAAGCGCTCCGCCCTTCTTACCGATTGGCTGGCACGAAATCGGCGATATTTCTTAAACGATGCGTCGTAGAGAAAAATGGGTTAGGACTTTTCTTTTCAAAATTGCTCGATCTAACTGGACTCAAGCTCAAAATGTTTCAAGGTCACGAATTCATCGAAATAAAATTCAAATTTATATATTTCCATTCAATATTTATATATAAGTGGTTTCAGTTAAATACGATTCTTTTGGTTCATCCGAAAGAGAAACTACACGAGCAGTTCTATTTTTTTTCAAAGTGTCCCTCGTCGCTACTGTTTCACCCTCGACAAATGGAGAATCAACGACTTTTGAACGATCGCTATTGCTTTCGTGTATTACAGCCGCCGTTATTTCATGGTTCGTCTGTTGATTCGAATCTCCATCAGAATCAGCAGAAATTGAACCCTCTTCCGGAAATTCGGTGCTCTGGTAGGGATCATTCATCGGCCTCGTGAAAATCGGCATATCTGGATTTCTTCTGGGCGGTTTTGGTGGTTCGCTCTGCGTTCTTACGTTTGCTACGCGTCTCCTTAACGAGCAAAGTTTTTCCATGTGCTTCTTAGCAGCATCCACATGGGATGGATGTCCGAAGAGCAGAACTGACAGCCTCTCGGCTTGCTCGATGTAGGCCGTTTTTTGGGGCGTTGCGCCGTAAACGTGACAATATTCGGCCATCTTTATGAAATGCTTTATGAAGAAGTCGAGAAGAGCTGAGAGTCTTCGGGGCTCCATGCTGGCACATCGCATCTGTTCAAGGGCAGAAAGCATGTTTTAGAGAAACAAAGTCTTGAAATAGTCATCCGTAAGGCTATAAACATTAGAACGGATCAAGCTTACCGGAATTTCCACAACCTGGTCATGGGCTCTTCGGGTATTGATTAAATTCTTGTTGTGGATTGGTTTTTTTGCGTAAACTTTGGGCTTCTCGTGACCTTTCTTCCTGACATCTTCCCAGAAGCTTTTAACCTGATCATACTCCTTTTCGGAACTGTGGTGACTGTGGTAAGGTTTAGGATTTTTTGGGTAAAGCGCTGGGTTGACCAGAATGAGAGTATCAGCCATGAGTATCCTTAACAATTCCTCGTAATCCAATCGAGGAAAGAATTTCCGACTGTGCCGCATGTTCTCCAAAGCATGGAAGACGTACATGACAGGATTTTCAATGATTCTCTTGAGTTGCTTTTGGGTTCGGAGAAGATAAGATTTTTCTTGGAAGAGATTCTTCTCTTTCATGAAAAAATCTGGAAGATTCGGCTCGTCCTGGCTTATGGATCGGTACAGAGAGTTGAGCAATCTCATGAGCGCCTCACCCGTTCTGTTCTCCATCCATTTGATCGGTCGATCATCTTCTTCGACCAACCAGAACAATCTGTTCTTGATGTGCGCTGCAGTCAGTCCGAATATCGAATCCGTCGGTCTTATGAAGGTTTTGTGGAGCATCAAGCCAATCAAATAGACTCTGACCTGCGAATGGGTCAAACAGGTTTCTAGAAAACGTTCAGCAGCCGGAAATATCAATTTCCATTCAATATCCTGAAATTTGTTGCCGGTTCTGTCATCCATCGAACCTTCGGGCACCATATGACATCCGAATTCCTTGATTTTCTCTATGATGTCATATTGAGGCCAAGAATTCCTGGGTCTGTCGAGCCACTCCTGAGCACACTCTGGCCATTGTGAACTGACGCAAGGAACAATCTCAAATGTCTCGAGTTTTGTGCTCGAAGTTCCTTCCAGGACTTCCACTTTGTCACGATAAATAACGGAGCCCTGAGCACTGTCATCTATTTCGGGATCAAAGCCCATCGGGATGGCCAATTGTTCGGAGAATATTTGGCAGAAGTATTTCATGAATTTCGTGCTATTCAAGTACCAGATTTCGTAATTGCTGAATCTGGTGTTCGAGCTCTGATAAGCTTGCCAAATCCGTTGCTCGTTCATCGTCATCTTCGTTTTTCTCTCTTTTCGAGCATCATAGATTTTACCGTCCGCTCGGTACTTCATCTTCTTGAAACACTGACGCGGCAATTCGCTCGATTGTATAGTGGACAATCCATCGTCGATTGAGCTTTTCGATGTTTTCGGCGTGTTGCTGTATGACGTTTGAGCGTATCCGTAATCGCTGTCAATATCCATGTAGTTTCCTGATCTATAGCCAGAGCTGGTGCTGCCACCTGGACTGCCAATCGCCGAATTGAGGAGTTTCGATTTCCCAGATTGTTTCGCTGGATTCCTCATTCTGGCACGTCTCGCTTCGATCTCTTTCCTCATCGCCGCACTGTCATCCATCAAGGAACTGTCCGTATGACCTTCTCTCACTTGTCGACTACCTGCACCACACTCAAAACCATTCCCCTGTGATCCGAATCGTGAGTCTTCCGAAATGCTCTCATCATTAGCCGAATTGTGAACGTTTTTAGTTCTTATTGGATTCTTTTTGAACTTTGTGCCGTACATGCTTTCACTGTCGCTGTAAATCTCTTCCCTCGTTCCATTGACAACTGATGGTTGACGCAGGTCATCGACACTAGCCGTTTTCTTCGGGGGATTCACTTCTAGACGCTGGAGCTGAACGTACCCTGTGAACATTAAGCGTTAGTCTTCATAAGTGGATTTGCCAACCGTTGATCAAAAGTTGATGACGTTTACGTAGAACAGGAAAGTTGTCTCATTATCCGAATCGGATCTACTTATTCGGCTGCCTTTTTCTTTCATTTACCTTTGTGTATCGGACTCGGTTTTAACTGCATGCTGTACGTTATTGTCTCATTAACACTGCAGTAAGGCGATGCGTAACTTGCCTCCGTAACTTCAATGTTATCGAACACGACGTAGATCCGAATTGGCTGGAGAAGTTTCGTCGTGAACTCGAGGTTTGGCAACGTGTAGGTAAAATCGATTCTTTGTGCCACGTGCTCTTGCAGCACGTCGGGTATCAGGATGTGTTTTTGTGGCGGAAGACGAGCATTCATTTCTGCTTCCCTCGCCGAAGCCAACGTTGCCCGTATGTTGGTGATTTCCCTGTGATAATTAGGCACTCATTATTAAACGATCATGGCATTTCAGTTCTCATGCGATTCCCTTCCAAAGGAAACATCAAAACTCTCCAAAATTCGGCCCCAGCGACACAACAAAATTTTCGGTTCATCGTCGTTTAATTGCAGTGAAATCGGAACCTTGAAATTATTTCATTCAAAGTTATACCGTTTTTGAAAAATTGTTAAAACTTGCTATTAGCTCGTTCGATCGTTTTTAGTTCGGATGGATTTTTTTTAGACTCCACAGCCGACATTTCGCAATTTATGTTTTTCGTCGTTCAGCAGGAACTATTAATAAGACACATTTGGTCGCGAAGCAGATTAGCCCGCCGGATTAGATGTTATCCGGACATTTGGTCAGAATATTTGGAGATAAAAATTCCCATGATATTTATTTTTTCTGCGTAAGGAAATTGGTGTGATTTTGAACTTTTCGAGAATTAATTGAAAATAAAATCGTCACGATAAATTGCATGTCTCATTGAAGGTTTTTTCAGAACATTTTCTATAACGCGGAAGGATTAACATTCTCCTCGGTCGAGTATCGACTCGACATTTTCGATAAAATGTTGGAGTGCGAGATCGGCATCGACTCTCAAAAACGTGACCTACTTGCGAGAATAGTCTAATCTTGTAAGATCGAAATTTTAGATTGTTTATCGTTCATCCTACAGGAACAACACGACGTTTGGGCTGTTGGATTCGAGATATGACAAAGTCGTACGATCGAGTCTATCGGAGTTTTTTTTTTTTGGGGGTTCGATCGTCCGATTAATTACGGACGGAGGGAAATCGATTCGGACAAAAATGTTTATAGGCAGCTTTTTCAGTGCGTTTTGTTACGTTTTTTGCTTACTCTTCGTAATTCTCGAAGAACTGGACGCACATCATGAGGTTGTTCAAGATAAACATTTCAGGATCTTTCTCAATAGTCCGTTTGATGATTTTGAGATCTGGATCCTCGGCCCATCGTTCGTGGATTTCGACAGAAAAATCGCGTTCGCTCCCAAGATCGTGTCCATTGTCCTTTGCGCTGCTGGCGAATGGTGAAGAAACTTTGCTTCTGCCCAACGGACCTTTTCTCTTTGATTTCGCGTTGCCCATTGCCAATTTGTTGAGGTTCAGAAAATTATCGGGCATCACCGAGGTCTGGGAAGCGAAAATCGTTGCAATTTTTCTTCCGGCAATCGTGGGCTTCCCGATGACGTTGACACTTTGGCTCGGCGATATCTCGTCGAATCGCAACGATATCTTTTTATTCCAAGGATCATAAAGACCGCTCCGGGTTTACTGGCCTCGATGCTGATGGCACGAGGCGCCCATCTCGGTTCAATGCTTTTGCAAATGCGCGAAAACACGTCCGCACCTCAAATTCCGACCCAAACAATTCCACGATCGAATTGCAATCACTACGAATCACCGGAAAATCGTGCATTAAGCAATTTTCAATTTTCTTCGCATCCGTGACTCGCGTTATTGCCGTAAAATTCGGACCCGGAAGAAATCACTTGAAAAAAAATTCTAAACTATTTCCAGAGCCTGTCCGAAAAACAATCAAGATTAAAATTGCTGAAATTTCAAGGACCTCGAATCCAAATTGGCCTGCGAAGATGTCCAGGACTAAAATTCACTCCAAAAATAAATTCAGATCATACAAAACAAATCCGAAAAAAAATGACGAGATGCGACGACGTTTCGGATCGACCTCAACGTTTTTTTTATTTTTTAAGGAGGTGTTTCCAATTCACAACTTCCGTCGCAGCGTTTTTTCAACTTGCCACTTTTTCACGTCGCCCACTTCCCCCTAATAACGTCTGACTGACACGATCGAAATTCAAAGACGCCAGAATAGCTTCGATCTCGCAATTGCCGAGCGATAAATCCCTATCTCGTTATCAAGCATCGAACGAACGTTTCCAATTCGACACCCCCGCCTATCGGTATATTGATAATAAACTCATCGACAACACCAAGAGTGTTGACAAGACTATTTTTCCGTATTTTCAAAAACATTTTCACGTCAGTACGAATTTTTGAATTGACAATCGGAAATCCTGCCTTCTCAACCATCAACAAGTTGCAACTCTTGAGGTCAATGAAAAAAATCATTGAAAATCAATCCACCGCGCTTGCCCGTCCATTGCGTGACGTTTCACAGAATCTCTCGATGTAGCGATCAAGATAATGCACGTCATGAAAACCGATGATTCCTTGATACAAGGTCGGCTGACTCACTTCCGGTTTTTAATCCAACCTTGACCTCACTCGGATCTCCCATCACCATTACCGATCGTATCAATCATCACAAAAGTCTTCAATTTCGAAAAATGCTCAAAAATGACTCAAAACTAATGCCACGAATGTCCGACAAGAGTCAATGTTTCGTGGAACACGTCCGACTAGATTTTTCGATGATAAAAAAAAAATTGAAAGTCTCTGCAAAAGCCCAAGGTGCTGTTGGATCGATAAAAATTTCGTCCTTATCCTGAAATAGTTCGCTTAATCATTTTGTAAGAAGTTATCGATTTTTTTCCAACAAATTTCTGTTTCTAGTGTGAATCAGCCTCACAAAGACGATTTTGAGTCATTATAGTCATTCGTCCAAAGTTCACTGTCGTTAATTTCGCCAAACAAAAAAAAAATCAATGCTACGATGTCAGGATTTATTTATTTTAGCCCGTGTATTCTAATCAGTTTTCTCTGATAAGCGGGCAGCAGCGGATACGCCTAAGCAACTACGTGAGCTTTGCAATACACACACTCATTAAAGCCCCAGACATTTGTGCACTTTCAAAGCGAATAAAACCCAATTAAAAAAAAAAAACGATCATTAAACTCATTTTTTCTCATAATTATGTTTTTACACGTCGAAACCGGAGGGCTGATTGTATTTTTTTGGAAATGTGTGTTTCCACGTTATTGGACACGCGTACCAATGATTTTTTTGCTTCCATGTTAATCCCTCGTTGTCGCAGCTCGCCGAGGACACTTTGTCGATAAAAACGAGAAGCCGAACTATATCTAATCTTCAAATCGAGCTATTTATGGACAGCAGAATTTCCGACAAGTTGGATTAATGTTTATGCACTTAATCGTCATTAGCTTCCCCCAATTTCGTTTATTTTCCAACCAACTATGAAAATCCAGAGAAAAATCAGACTCCAAGGCAAACAACGACGAAGCAACGAAATTTCGAGTAGAAAAAATCAATTCATTGTTTTTTAAGCAAGTGCTTTTTTGCTTGGATCGAATTTAAGGTCGAGCCAGTGGAATGGACGTTCGAAAACATCGAATATCTCAACGAAGATTCAAGTACAAACGAACTCCGACATCTCGCTGATTTTTTGTCGAAAAAACATTTCGATCTGGTGATTAATCTTCCGATGCGAAACGGAGGTGCAAGGAGAGTGTCGAATTTCATGACGCACGGTTACCGTACGAGGAGGCTTGCTGTCGATTATTCTGTGCCGCTCGTGACTGACGTCAAATGTGCCAAACTTTTGGTCGATGTGAGTAATTCGACGAGCAATGGCATTTCTAATCAAATCTCCAACAACTTTTTTCACTTTGGATCATTTCATAAACGATTAAGTCAAAAAAAAGTCATCAAAATGAATTTGAAAATGATTTTTATTCAATAACAAACTCCTGTGATGTAAATAAATTTTATTAATAATAAATAGTTTAATTATTAATTATTAATTATTAATAACAATAATTTAATTATTAATAATAAATTTGATAAATCGATAGGCGATAAGCAAATTGGGAGGCAAGACACCGCCGATGAAAACTCATACGGATTGCATGTCTTCCCGGAAACTGATAAAACTTCCTGGCTTCATCGACGTTCACGTCCACGTTCGTGATCCTGGAGCGACTGAAAAAGAGGATTATGCATCCTGCACAGCATCAGCTCTTGCCGGAGGCGTAACGACAATTTTCGCGATGCCCAATACGAATCCTGCAGTCGTTGATTTTCAATCGTTTGCTCAAGCGAAAGAGGTGAAGAAAATACCGAAGAAACATCGTAATTTTTCATCGTATCAATATATTTAAATGTTTTTGACAGTTTCATTGAAAAAGGCAGCATGAAAAGTGATTTTTTTTCAAATTTTCTTTATTTCATTTCTTTATCTCGTCCGATTTCCTCTTGAATAGCGAGCCGCGGCTGGTGCGCGATGCGATTACGCCATTTTCGTCGGTGCATCATCCGACAATTGGAACGTTGCTTCGGAACTAGCTCCTATGGCCGCTGGACTGAAGATGTATTTGAACGAGACATTCACGACTCTACGACTGAATGACGTCAGCGTTTGGTTAAAGGTAAACTTAGGCTTTTTTAGTATCGAATTTTCATCGAAATATTAGAGAAAGTTGCGAGCTGTAAGCCTCAATGTTGAAAAGCCTGATTAATGTGGACTTATCTTGACACGGAAACCAAGAGACATTCTCGGATGAGGAGATAAGAATAGAGTTGATATTCAACGACCACCGACGAACAACGTGTATTATGGTAAAACAAGAAAACACTCAGTTGATCATGAAATGTATGAGATGTTGGAAAATTCTCCAGCGATTGTGAACATTTTTCCCCTGCCAACATTTATTGCTCTGTAACGGCTTATGTAAGTTTTTAAGCTGTCAAGATACGATAGATGGTTGGATTGCGTAATTCTGAAGATAAAAGTCCTTATCCATTTTTCTCTCCGACCCACCGTTGTCGAGATATTGAATAATTAGTAGCGCGACCAATCCGATGCGCTGATGTGGGAGAGTGGGCGTGGCCAGAGGCTCCGCCTCTTTACTCGATATCTCACGAACGGTACATCGGAGCAAAAAACGGCAAAGGACTTTTCTTTTCAGAATTTCGAGCTCTACAATCTGATCTTATCAGCGTCGCTTAATCCACGACAGGAAGCTCGGAAAACGGCTTTGAATGTTCAATAAGTGAGAAAAATTCGGCGACGTGCTTAGAAAAGTTTACTACTTTACAGCATCTTGAATCATGGCCCAAAAAATACCCCCTTTGCGTCCACGCGGAAGGGCAAACGACCGGAAACATCATTCTTTTGGCGAGCTGTAACAACCGACCCGTTCACATCTGTCACGTGGCTCGGAAAGAAGAAATCCTGATTATTCGAGCCGCCAAAGAAAAAGGTCTCGCCGTAACTTGCGAAGTCGCGCCGCATCATCTTTTCCTCAATCAGACTGACCTTGAGCGGATTGGCTATGGGAAAGGTGAAGTCCGACCGATCTTAGGGACGCCGGAAGATCAGCAGGCACTTTGGGACAACATGGACATTATTGATTGCTTCGCTACGGATCATGGTAACGCCTTTCACGTCTTCTGCGATAAATAACTATTCGGTCCGTGTTGCTACTTTATTGATTTCCCTACAGCGCCACACACGGTCGCGGAGAAAACCAGCGAAAAACCACCGCCAGGTTTCCCCGGGCTCGAAACGATTCTCCCGTTACTGTTGAACGCCGTTCACGAGGGAAAATTGTCACTAAAGGTAGGAAAACTTTCTCCGAATTCGGATGACTAACTAGTCGATTTTCTCTGCACCACTTCGATCGAAAATTTGAAAAAGATGCTCAGGTTCATGAAACGTGACGCGAGATCGAAGAATTTTAATCTCATCACGACGAATGTTATGTGCGCCGTTAGCGATTCTCGGGAAAGGAAGAAAAAAAATAATTCAATTAAAATCCTTTTATCTCGACGACGATTTCTCGAGGCTAAAAATTTGCCGGAGCAGTCCGTCGACGCGCGTATTATCAGACCGGTCAAGAGTCACTCGTGCTGACTCGAGCATTCTTAGACGTGTGACGAGAGCACGGAAAAGAAAAGAAATATCCATGATAAGAAGACACTCGAGTACGATAGTGCTTACGATCTGATAACACTCGCGCCTTGTGAATCAACCAACTAAGATCCAGTCGAGCGATCGAGAAATACCGAAGATCCGATGTCCTCATAAATCTATTACTCCGTTTCGGTTCAAAGTCTCACATTTTGTCATTTCTTATATCTCTCCAAAATCTAGCACTCGGACGATCCTCTTTGCTTCGATTTTTCTCATTGAATGACAGCAAGACATCGCGAAATGATTTTGTTGTTGGGGAAAAATGTTGATTTTTTATCCGAAATCATGTCTAACGATAAAACTCATTGCTGGTTTGCCACGAGACGCCTTGACGTTTGGATTTTATCATTTTTGACACATCCGTAATCGGACAATGAACTTTGCAGGATCTGGTCGAAAAATTCCACAAAAATCCCAAGAGAATCTTCAACTTACCGGACCAACCGAACACGTACGTCGAGGTTGATTTGGAGAACGAATGGGTCATACCGGAAGCTATGACCTTCACAAAATCCAAATGGACACCTTTTGCTGGGATGAAGATCAAAGGATCAGTCCACAGGGTAGTCCTCAGGGGCGAAGTCGCTTTCATCGATGGTCAAGTCCTCGTGAATCCTGGTTTTGGTCAAGACGTCAGAGAAGTTCAAGCGACCTGCCAAACGAGTATCCATCCGTTGCCATCGGTCGACGTCAATACTGTACCTCTTTCCGTTTTCGAAGGACTCATCTCGCCGAATTATGAAAAACGACCAGACGCTGTCCTCGAAGAGCACAACGGTTCGTACTTTTCGTCCACTTTCCTCCCTCCATTCTGAATATTTTTCACGTCCATTAAATTCCAGAAATCCATAAATTCATCCGAATTTTCTGATTTTTGTTCCTCCCTCCGAAATTTTTCGTTAATTTTTCTGTTCCAACCATTAACAAACAAAAATGGACAGACTGCTAATTCGGAAATGACATTTTATCGATTAGAACTCCACACCAATTTGCTCCAAGTGGGAACAAAGTCAGGATCGGCCGCATCCATAGAGGTTGATCCGAGGAATTACTCCGGCAAAGCTGCAACCCTCCCATGCGCTATTTCTTCCGTGTCATCGACCAACGTTACGGCTATTAGAAGCGACGCCAACCACCATCTCTACGTCCCTACAGCTTTGCCAGCATCTCGTATTCACACACATCACAGCATTGCCGGAAGACACATTCTCTCTGTCGACATGTTCAACAAGGAAATCTTACACGAAATATTCAATCTTGCTCACACTTTCCGTGCTGACGTTACCAACAAGAGGCCAGTCCACCACATTTTGGCGGTAAGTTATGTCGGGTCCGTAAAAATTTATTCAGAAGCTGATGCTTCGATCCGAAATCTCTGGGAAAATTCGGAAATTCGGAAAAATGGTTCGTAAAATACTGAGAAATGGGTTCGATGTGAAAATTACGATTTGCGGGCTCAATTTAATCCGAAAATTCCGAAATTAACAAAAAAAAAAACAACAAAATCGTTGAATAAGGAGAATAAATCTTATCCCCGACGGATAAATGTTCATACAGGGCAAACAATTGACGTCGATATTCTTCGAGAACAGCACCAGGACTTCCGGGAGCTTTACGGCCGCGATGCATCGTCTCGGCGGCAGCGTCTCGGTCGTTGATGTAGCCAAATCTTCAATGAAAAAAGGAGAAACTCTGGAAGGTTCGTGAAAACTTTTCTCCAGCTGAGAAAATTCGCGTTTTTGGTTGCCCGATCTCATGATATTCATTTTTTTCCACAGACACGATAGCCTCGCTCGCCGGATATGGGGATGCCGTTGTCCTGCGACATCCGGAACCAGGTGCAGTTGCAGTAAGTGCATTTTTGCAATGCTCGATATCGAATGCCGGTGAATCTACCATTGGGTCATTTTGACCCAGATCTTGACCTGGATTTAAATGCACTGGGTCATATTGACCCGGTTGGCTATCAAAACCAGAATTATCGAAATTTTTCTCATGATTTATCATAAAATAAATATTTATTTGGTTTTTTTTAATCAAAAAATGAAAAAAATTCATTATCACAGCGTGCGGCTCAGCATTGTCGAGTCCCGATGATAAACGCTGGCGACGGAGTTGGCGAACATCCCACACAAGCTCTCCTTGACATTTTTACCATCAGAGAAGAAATCGGCACCGTCAATGGGCTGACGATCACGATGGTCGGCGATTTGAAACATGGACGAACGGTCCATTCACTCGCGAGGTGAGTTTCTGTAATTTTTATTTGAAAAAAAAACGTTTTTTGGCTCCAAAGTGCACCATCTACAATTTTTTATTATTAAATTATTATTATTAATTTTAATTATTAAAATAATTCAATTACAATTAAATTGAAATTAAAATTAAAATAATTAAAAAATTTCTGCTTTTCTTCCTGGTCCTCGTGAGATCTTGAAGAGCCTGCGCCACTCTTTCCTATCGCAAGAAATTGATACGCGATCCGGTTTACGTTTAAGCGGTCATTCAACCAAGTATTGACCTTTTTTCTCTCAATAATTAATCAATTTGGTAAATTATTTTTTCAGATTGCTAACGCAATACAACGTCCAGCTTCGATACGTAAATCCCCCTGGACTGGGCATGCCTGACCACATAATTGATTACGTGAACGAGCGTGGAATTCACCAAGAAAAAGTCACTAGCCTCGAGGGCGTTCTCCCTGAAACTGACGTTCTCTACATGACGAGAATCCAACGCGAAAGATTCGGCTCCCAAGAAGAATACGACGACGTAAATTTTTTTATTTCCATCAGTTATTTCCTCCTTTTTTCACAAAAGTTGGGAATCATTTTTATTCTCCTGTTTTCTTTCAGGCTTGTGGTCACTTCGTAGTTACGCCTCACCTCATGACACGTGCCAAAAGGAAAATGGTGGTCATGCATCCTCTCCCGAGAGTCTTCGAGATTAGTCCGGAATTCGACACAGACCCGAGAGCCGCATATTTCCGGCAGGCAGAATACGGAGTATACGTCAGAATGGCTCTTCTTTACATGGTCCTCGGGAATGCCTGAAGTTGCTCACAAATCGCCAGCCACGAGAACCTCTCGTTCGTTCGAATTACACCAACTTATGATTTCACGAAATATTTTGTCACATTCCGATTGAAATATTCTGTAACCAGGCACCGAAATATATTTAAAAACTATTTTACAACGCGATAGAAAACGTTTCCATGTATTTTTCCTGCCTTTTAAGCACACAAAAAAATTTTTGCATCTTACTTCGTCACTGTCGGTCCAGTGGACCGACGAACTTGTTTACCCTGTAACTTTTGAACGAGTGCATCGATAGAGGTTTGATTGTAGTGAAATCGAAACGCCAGACTCTTGCCAATCTAGTGAAGCAACCAATCAAGTTCGAAGTTAAGCCGATCCAAAGTTATGGCACTTATAAAAAAAAAAGTCGTAGAAAAATGGTGAAATTTTTTTTCTACGTTTTTTTTTTTTTATACAAAAAGTTCTCGGGCATTTCCAATTTGACGTTATTGCAAAAAAATTATGAGGGATTTTGTGCACCACGCATTTCTGAATGACGTAACAAATGCCATTATTTCGCATGTACAGCGAACGCGATTGAGGTGAATTGTTGCAGCAGCATTTTCCTTTACGAGTCGGTGCTAATCTTGTAAAAATAAGATGGAGTATCGAGGGCAAGTGACATCTGTAAAAGCATGACGATGTTTTGGTAATACGAGCCGAGGAAACAATGCACTAATCGCTTTATAGTGATGGCGAGAGCGATTCAGCTGCAATCTGATATGCGTATCAGATTGAGTATGGAAAATAATATTCTTGTATACCACGTGTGGTTTTGAAGTGACTGAACCACCAAAAATTCGTCAACGTTTTTATTTCATGACGAATTTCGTCGAGTTGACGTTTCTTTTGAAATTCAACAACAAATATTCCGTGCATTCGTTCCGAGACAGAACGATTTTTCTTTCTTAAATATAAATGACTCGTTTGACTCATTAAAAAAAAATTCATTACGTACAAAAATATCCAGACAAAATTTTTACAAATAGTTCCAGTTTTACTGGTATTTTTTTTTTTTTTTTTAGTTTTCTCAAACTTTCGAGCACAAATCATTCCTTTAAACTATCGCCACACGACTCAACGAACTCGTAGCCAATTCGCTGTCTCCGTTCGGACACATTTCCGAAGCCAATGCTTTTCCATCATCGTTTCGTTGTTTGCGACGCGACAGCGGTGGCATTTTTAGTCTCAGTCTTCTCCTCTCCATTTTTTTCTCTCCATCTTTTTTCCTACAAAAAAACGACGATTTTGGAAATAGATAAAACAATTAATGGAAAAAAATCGAAAAGTGGGTAAGAACGTGACGTTTTTTTTCTTTCCTCGCGATTTTTCATTAAATTTTCTTTACGTACTGTTCACGACAATCGATAAAAACTCCCATAGAAAATAAAACAACAATCGCTGCTATGACGCCTATGACAACGACCGTGAGAGAGATAATCGCATCCTCCTCCTCTTGTGTCAGAGATTCTTGGGTCGTGTGCCACGAAATGTCATCTGTAAAAAAATTCATACGTCAACGAGCTGGAATTTTACATTTCTCTCATTTATTCCATAAGGATCGAATTAATTGAACACGAACGGCGTTCAATTGTCAATTAAATCGCACGATCCAAAAAACTCGTGGAATGTCTGACATTATTTTCCGATTTGAGTCACACCGAGTCTTCCGCTTGACTCGCACGAAACACGCAGCAGCCTGTGACGTCAGAATGCAACGATACAAATCCTTTAAGAGAAGTTCCTGCGGTTGGCCCTCTTACGTGCTTAACTGCACGTAAGCCACGCTTTTTTAAGGGTGCATCGAAACTTATGACGAGACGATTCGGCTCGCGAGTTCGACTCGACTCATTCACTTTGGTACAAAATTATTTTTTTAAAATACAAAATTCATCGAATGAATTTTGTAATTAAGAAAACTGAAAATGATGCAATAATTTGGGCAATTTTTTAATTAAAATCTTTTTTTTTTAATGACTTTTTTCAAAAAAATGAAAATAAACGTCTCGGTTGATATTTTTTTCATAATGCCCTGGAAATTATGACGTTTTCGATTATTTCTGGACTCGCAAGAATTTTTCTGCTTATGCTGATTTTCCTATGAATCAGGTAACACAATGCGGGGGGCGTTTTAAATCGCTTATCTCGCGTATCTCGATATATAGTTGCGTGTGTCCTTCGTTTCATAGTTTCAAGTACACGAGCTCGCAATGTCACTTTCTATACGATTTGAGCGAGAGACGAAGAGAGGGGAGGGGGGAAATGTTGCATAGCTTCATTCCGATCGTAATGAGTTTCGACTCGGTATATCGAGCTTGAATTTTCAATGGAAAATATTTCTGTTATCTCACCGGCTAACGTGCTCGTTGAATGAAAAATCAAATCGTTACTTTCCTGTTCAGTGCCATAATGAGTGAATTAAAAATGACAGATTTATAATTAGCCATTGGCACACTAAAATTATGAACACCTTTAGACAACAACAAAAAATTTTCATTATTTAGTACCTGGAGTAATTCCGATGCTTTTGTTGCTCGCTCCCATCGCTGCGTTCATGTTTACTAAATTTTATTCCAATCGAATGTCGCATTAAAACAATTACTGGCCCGAGACTTGAGAAAATTTGAGGAAAAGTTTTTTCTCATCAAGATTTTCTCAATTTTATAATTATCACGATAATTTTTCCAATTTTTTATCAAAAATTCATTGAGAACGTTCGTTTTTGGAGTAAAAAACAAAATCAGCCGAATAAATTTCTTTTCACACGTTTTTCTCGTGAATTGTTCGTGTCGTGAATGAATTTTTCACGCTTTTCCGATCGTGAGGATTTTTATTTTGAAGAATCTCGAGTTTCGATTGACAATCGTCGATTTTTTTTTTGGAGATTTCAATTTTATAGACTTGATTTGTAAAAGTTGGTCACTTTTTTGAAGGCTTCGGCACTACCAACTTGTTCAATGTAGCAGGAACTTTAATCCTGGTTTACAAAAAAGTGAGGATCGACGACACGAATCGAACACTTCGAGATCTTCGAGTAAACTGACGACCACATGCCTTTAGTCTCTTTCTCCCTCCCTCCCTCCCTCTCTCTCTCTCTCTCCAGCTCTTCCTTTCTCTCTCTTCCACGTTTTGCTCCTGCGACGAGAGAGTTTCGTGAATTGCACTCCCCGGCACGGTTTGTACCAGGAAAGAAAACCAACCCATCGTAGAATCTCCCAAAAGTCGAACTTTACGAAGAAATTTAAATAAAAACGAGATTTCCAAAGATTTTTCATTTTATTTTTAAATTTACAGCATCCGGAAAATCGCGCAACTTTTTCTGTTAAACTGACGGTCATTCGAATAAATTTACAGAATATTTCCCGAACCGCGTGTCTTTCACTTCAGTTACGCGACTTCCGACTGTACGCGAGGAGTGGAGGGAAAAGAGAAGGCGAGAGAGAGAGAGAGAGTAAAAGACGAACTCGTGGCGGTTTGTGACGAGCAACTCTGAGTTTCTATCTCACCATTCACTATTCAGGTAACTGGTACATCGACTTAAAAATTCACATTTGTAAAAAACTAAAAAAAAGATCGACGCGATCCAGGTGCGAGGCGTTTGAGTCGAAAAATTGAATGGGGTACTTGCCCGGACAGTTATTTGAACGATTTTTCGAATAATTGGACTAAATCGTTCGGGACATTGAATTTTTTTGATTTTTGCCACTTTATCAATTTTTTCAAAAATTTTCTAAAAGAGAAAACCAAAGGAAAAGTGTTTGCAACGTTGAATGAATTTCGCGATGCACTGAAAGGAATTTCTAAATCCACTCAATTTTGCTTACACAGAAATAACTTTCGACAATTTCGTTAATTAGTATCCGTTCCTAATTAATTAATGAGTGAATGCCAAGGGTCGTTAGTACTAACGAATCTGGATGGTGAGTCCCTCGTTTAATTATTAACAAGGGTACTTGAACTTGCACTCGAGAATAGATCGAAACAAGGGTTTGAAAGGATTGAAACTGCTGTCTCTTTATCCCGTGGTAGGCTTCGAGCAAATCCACTTAAATCATTTATTTAGTTGTCTCGTCTAAGGCAATGTATAAAATGGAACGAAAATAAACTCGCTGAACGATTTCACCATCAATTTCCGGTAGAGTTACACGGGCGAAAATAACTTAAAGAATTGATTACGAGCGTCAGAAAAAACAAAATGAGTCAACAGTTTATAAAACATTATTTAAATCGTCAATATTGTCGGATTGATACAAAAAATTCCATCCAAACGAGCATTTTTTTTGGGTCCAATAAAACTTGTATTGATTCCATATTATTGCAAAAATACATTGATATAAAAATTACTTAACATTCTAGACCGATCAACGTAGCACCATTCGAATTTGTTGTCCATTTACAATAATAAAATTAAATGCCTTCGTTACTGACTAGATCGTCGTATTAAAATGTTTATCGAATTTGAACGCATCATCTGCTCCCTTTGTAATGCCGCCAGGATAAATATGCATCGGCTCCGTGCACCACACCCACGACTCCGCTCAACATCTGCAAAAAAAAAAAATCCAATAAAAACGTTTTCAATTCGGTATGATTGAGAAAAAAGTCGAATTTGTGATATCAGCCTTTCTTGGAATAATTTAAAAGAATTTTCAACTCACGTATGCTGCGCACATTGCAGGATAAACGTCAAATCCTGGTGTCACGTAATATTGAGCCCAGAGAAACATTTTCGTTGAAAATGCCAAATATGAAGCGGAACTGAGATAAAGGAAGCAACCGAGCGCGTTAAACATCATTTCCTGCAAAGTAAATGCCACAGTATCGTAATTTCCACTGTTACTCATTGTTTATTGGAAAAAACATCAACAATTATTGCAATTCTGGATATTTGAATGTGGGAATGGACTGCCAATGAGATTCTGGAGAGAAAAGTCCTCTTTCGTTTTCCTCTCAGACGCACCGCTCAGACGTAATTAATAAAAGTTATTGAGAGCCTATCCGGTGCGCCGATACCTCGAAAGAGGCGTGTCCGTGCTCCGCCCACTCACGCTGATTGGTTGTGCTGCTTTACTCGATATCTCAACAACCGGGCATCCGAGAGAAAAATGTGTAAGGACTTATTTCTTCAGAATTTCACGATCTGTCGATCGGCCAAATTGCAGACACGACTCCGTGAAAATTTCGTGTCATTAAGCATATATTACAGTGGGAACTTACGAATAACGAGGCTCTTATGAGTCTGTACGACTTTTCGGACACGACGTAACAACCGAGCAGTATTGCGGATGTTAAAAAACAAGCGGATGACGTGGTCAAAGAACCTTCGAAGGCCGAGCCAATCGTCGCGCTGTATCGGAGACCGTAATTAATTAAAAGACTCTGAATCAGTCCGCTGATGATCTGAAACACATTTTTCACCAGAATGAATAGCAAGAAAAATGAGAAGGCAACGTGGACGCATTTGCGAGTCTGAATGAACGATTTTGCAAATAAATTCTTCGTATTTCATGGAAATTTAATATAATTTTTTCTTTTCAACTTTTGGTCGGAAAAAATCGTCATTACTCACAGTCTCACAGACTTTGAAAACACCGGGCAACGTCTTGAGGAATTCGATGTGTATGCACGTACAGCATCTGCAGAAACAACACTCGATGCCTCCTGCACCGTGACTTCCGCCGGAAGCCATCCTTATAACTGGACCACCGCTCTTAACCATGATCTTTCCTTTGTTCTGTCCTGACGCACACTAAACTTGAATTTCCACAAACGCTGGTAATTCAATTTCGCCGAACCGCAATTTACTGACCCGACGATTTCCTTAATTATTTTCGCCGGCGCTCATTTGGATGCTGCACGTTTTATTTCACTTGTTTTTGGCTTCCCTTCGTTTTTTCGTAATTCCGAACCGGTTTGATTATTTATCGAGTTGTTACTTTGTGTTTTTATTCAAGTTTATTGCTTTGAATTTGTTTTTCAATATTTTTTTGACTCAGACGTTGTTTCTCGCGTTCAATTTTGCCTTTCGATTTTTTTTCATCGATTCATTTTCTTTACCGAAATTTTTCAGCGTCGATTCACCAAATTGTCCGGAATAATTTTGGGCCTCTTGATTCGACAAGCCTCGAGAAGAAACTGAAATATCGGAGGGTGTTAAACGCGTTTATTCACAATGCACGCGTGTCGTTGCACCCCCCGCATTGCTAGACACAGAACGTCGGAAGTGATGTCTATTTCTGGCACGCGCTCGAAAAATATGCTCAAGAAACTGTGCCGGCCAAAGAAAAGCTGCGAAAAAAATACTCCAAGAAATTTCCAACCGAGTGAGACGAAGCTGACAGATGTTCCCAACGAATTCTCGATCATTTTGTCCATCACTAAATTCCATTCGTTTCCTCTCAATAAAATTCTCATCAAGAAAAATCTTTTTTTACCATTTTTTCGTAACTTTTTGGATTGTAACTTAAAAATTGAACATTTTTCATCTATAATTCGATAAAATTTAACCGATTTTTCCACTTGCCTCCCGTTTTTTCAAGTTAAATGAATTTCGTCTATGGACCCCATGGAATTTACGGAAAGTTTTCAATTTCCTAAAGCAGAAAAATTCATTCGAATTAAAAAAAACATGATCTTGATAATGAAACAATTACAAAAAACAATTTTGTTGACAACCAATCGATTTCCCACGTTCTTTGGTACCATCAGTCGGTAAAACGCGCCATTATCGACCGAAGATCCGATCCGAAATTCTGGTTGTACCGACTGTTGATAACAGAATCGCCGAATTATTGTTTTTCTTATCGACGGTTGATGCTGCGGCGGGGAAACCCGAAATTTCTTTCAAGAAATGAGATGCTCGTTCTCATCGATACAAATAAATTTATCTCGTTTATTTGCTTTTCGTATAAATATTAAAATACAAGTACAATAAATATAAACGTTTTGAAGCGCATCTCCGGTAAATATGGGTAGACGCGTGAAGCTCTGGTTATAGATAAATCTGAATATATTTAGCAAAATATTTCAAAAAATTCGTCATTAAAAAATGTATAAATATTTCTCGAAATTGCGTTCGATTTGTTTGTCCAGTTGGTTGTAATTTGTACATTTGATTGTATGTTTTCGACACTATTTCCTTAAATTGTTGTTGCGAGTGTAAATATTATAAAATTCCCATAGAGATTAACAATTTTATGTGAAAAATATCAAATTTGAAATTTTTTGTTTTCCATGGGGCAAAAAAACACGTAAAAATCAAAATTTCCATGAAAATACAGAAAAATGCGCTGAGAACATTGAAAACAAAATTCCATTCGGTAAGAAACCGCAAAAAAAAAAATCAAGTTTATGGAGTTTTTTCCTTCAAGTAATCACCATGAATCGATATTTCCAAAGATATTGTGCTGCACAGTTATTTATAGGACGATATTTTATCTGTGCCTGCCTGAGAGCTCATTTTTTTCGATGTGGCAAAATAAAAGTCCATCAGGCTATTAAGTACCTTTAGTTTGACTGCCTGCAGTGACTTTGCACAATTTTAATGCTCACGGAGTCAAAACTTTGATAAAAATCTGTTGCGTTGCAAAAAAAAAAAATAAAAAACATCGATCCTGTGAATGTAAATTTGTTTGATCAATGTTTAATGATAATTTAGATTCCTCGATAAGAACGAAGAGCGAAAATTGTGCTGAGGAAGTAAAACGCTGAATTGACCAAGCCACATATCTGAAAAAAAAAGAAAAATGAAAAATTTCATAACATTTTTTGCATCTAGAAAATAAAATGAAAAAAATGGTAAATTTAAGAAAAACAATCATTTAAACACTCACACTAGCTCCTAAGAGGATTTCGTAATTGTAGGTGCGACGATTGTTGTTGACTTTAATGAGAAGAGTCAATGAGGCCGCGAGAAGGAGACCAAAAGCCACGGCGTGATAAATAACTTCCTGAAATTGTTGATCGCTCAATCAATATGAAAAATCTTTGGAAATGACAAAACTAATCGATAATGGAGAATTTTTTTTTTTAAATGCATATACGCACGTAAATCGTTTTCGATATGATCGACTCGGTCGACAGCGAAACCAAACAGCTCAAAAGTAAAATAAACGTCGCAATCATGAAAGTTGTCGACATGAGGAAGAAAAATTGGTCCTGAACGTTGTAGAATCGGTATTGATCGTAATTGTTGCCGATTATGCCAACGCAAACGATTCCCAGAATCTTGTAGGCAAAAAATTGAACAACATTATAAAAACTCACGATTTTTCATGAATTAATCATTTTTTTGATCCACCAAAAACTGACATTACGAAAATGATGTTGAAACTCACCAATTCCAAGACTTTCAAAAGTCCACTGTAAGTTTTCAGGAACGTGGTGTTAATAAAAATCGGTGATGAATTCGTAGTGACCGTGGCCGTGCGTATCGTCACTGAATGCGACATGATCAAGTCTTGGGTCTCCCGGTTTCCTATAAAAAAATACGAAAGTCGATGAAAAGTTGATCGATCGAGCAAAAATGAGTAGAAAAATGATTTTTCTGGACGTTTTGTCGCAACAGATTTCTTGGAACTTTGTCCAAGTTTTTCAAAGTGAAAATCGCTTGCCAAAAACCTCGGAGAATTAATGAGCGTTATTTTGTTTTATGGCTTAACGTGATCCCGTAATGGGATGACGACGCCAAGCAACAACAATCCCTGGGAGTGGGTGGAAAGCGGGCCAAGGCTATGTTTTCGTGGAGCGACCTACATCGACCAAGAGAAACTTCTCGCCGATGTGCATGGACTGCTCACAAGCCGAAATAGCACTGACTTCACAAATCCACATATACACACTGGACACGGGCATCAATTCATACACATGGACGTCCTGCTCGATTACACCGTCAGGAAGAACGAAAAAGAATCGAATTTTTTTTTTGGGCTTGTGCTTAGACGCTCACGACTCGCCAGGAATATTATGGACACGCCCCGAGGGAATTCAGCGTATAATCGATGATCAATGAAACCCAAATGACCCTTTGTCCTTGGGACGAATCTCAAGAAACTCAGAAACGAATCGAAAGTTTTTCAAAAAGTTTAGGATCCGAATTTTTTTTTTAACGAACAATTTGTTCAGGAAAATTAACCATTTTTCTATGTATCGATTGAGTTTGAATGAAAATTCAAATAAACTCCCGATTTTTGATAAATTTAGATTTTAATAATGGTCGAAAATGTTTCGGATGGAATTTTTGTTTTGACCAACAATTGCTCATGGGAATGTCAACATTTTTCAATTTATCGTTTGAGTTTTAATGAAAATTTAAATGGACTCGTGATTTTGGTTGAATTTTTTTAGCGAAATAAGAAAATTGTTTGGTTCTGGAAACGCCATTTTGGTTCTTCGTGAAATAAAACCGTTGAATAATTTTTTTTTACTTATTTCGAGATAAAAATTAAGTTATCGTATAAATTTTCAGGTTTGTCCGGAATGATTTTATTGATGACGTGATTCCCATTACCCCCGATGATTCTTGTTTGCCCTTCTAATCTCTGGGACGCGATAACACACGGAATTGCAACGAATTGTGTACTTGTGTTTTTTTCTCTGTATGCGATATTGTAATTATGATATGGATTCGCTATCTGCAATTCTTTATCCGAAAGTATGGATCAGCGAAAATGACTCATTGTACGTGAAACGTATTTTCGTATCACCGGCCGTTTATTTTAACATCGCGTGTGAAATGTTTCAAGGAGAAATTGTTTATGATTCAAACAACAATTATTAACGAGAGTCACAGAATTTAATTTACAAAAATACTGAACCAATTAAAACACGTTCGTTGTAAATTATTCGCTGTGGACGATCGTCAATGACATTTTTAATTGGACGTTTGACACAAGCAACCGGGACGAGGATCCTTGGTGGTTTTTTTTTTTTTTTTTAAAAGAACGTTATTTTCAAATTTTCAATAATTTATGATTTTTGCCGAAATTTTATCGATCGAAATTCGAACGAAAAGTTTTTTTTTTTTTTACTATGAATTGAACTTTCGATCTTTCCACGAAAATTCTGAATATTTTTTGTACTCAAAATTGAAGATGGAAATAATTATTGAGCAGAGTCACAGAAAAAAAATTCAAATTTCACGAAACCAACGAACAACAAATGGCACCGCGAAAGTAAAATTTATTTTCGTTCCACGCGGCGTTGCGTTGTTTGGATTACGAGACTGACCTTAGAAAGAATTGTTGAATATCCGTCGAAAGACCGCGATCTACTGGAGGTGCACGTTTCACGCACAATCGCGGTCGCCGTTCCGTGCTCTGACGTCACTCGTGATATCACATATCCAAATACCAATGTTACCAGTTCGCGCGATACATGTGCGTCGTAGTGTGTGTGGGCGCCTGCGCATGCGCGGCGATCGCTACAGCCGTGGTTGGCGGGTTGCCTGTTTGCAGGGGGACAAGCACACTGCGCGCGGTTTTCGAACGAGAAAACTCGTTTCACTGATTTTACAATGGAAAAAACTTTGCCAAGGTTTGGAGAAGCCAAAATTGTCATGAAAAAGTTGCATTTAACACGGGTCTGAAGGAGCCAGTAAAAAAAACTTGGCATTTCTTGCAGTTTGGGAAAGAATGGGAAAGAAATCGTGTCGCAAACTAAGAAAAAATCAATTAACTTCAAGTTTTATTCATCATCGATAGCTTAAGAATAAATAAAATTGCGAAAATAAAAAAAATTCAAACAGATGTACATGATTGCGAGCAACCACTAACTATACGACACACAAGTATAATTAAACTTTTGACTATACTTATGTGTTAGTATAATTCGTAGAATATATAATATATATTATATGTATTAACAATTAACAAATATGAAGAGAGAAAAAATATATATTTTTTATGTCAACAGAGCTTCGTAATTAAATGCAATCCTCAATCATTTTTTTTTCGCTTCGGTTTTTTTGTTTTTACTTAGTCAGAGAAAAGATACAGAGATAAAGGCTTGGGGGAAGAAAAAAAAACAAAGAACGCATTATTATTTTCGAGGTTCCTGGTCCGTGTCGAACAATTCGATGTGAAAAAAAAAACACGCGATTGAAGATCTTGCTTTATGTATAAATATTTGTATTTTTCTGTATATTATTTACGTATGTAAACGAAATAACATTTTGTACCCTTGTTAAGTAAGTTTCTGTTTTTATCCCTTGCGTTATGACCCTCCGCGGAGCAGAGATATCCAAACCTCACAAAAATCGTGGTCCTTGTCAAAATTCTGCCATTTTTTTCGGAATAGATACATAATCAAGATTAATTTTCATACCAAAGAACCCAAAAAACTGCATGGAACCAATTTCTAGTAAGAAAATAAGGAAAAAAAATGTCACGTCTGCTTCCACGGGTCATTAACGCTGAACTGTGTTTTTTTTTTTGCGAGGGATATACCTAAGGCACTTTTTTAACGATCAATCGTTTCGATGTTCGATTACAATATTGAAAAATGAGTTTTTAAAAATCGTTGCTCATTTGTGACAACTATTTGCCTGATTATATCGACAAGAGACTGTGGCTGGTAACCGTAGAGTTTGAAGCGACGTCCGGTTTTAATTTTTTCAATATTTACTATGATAAAATGAAAAATAAGAAATTTGTTAGTTTGTTCTTTCGTTTTCCAGGTCATCAAGACGACTTGTGACGAATCAATGGTTTAATTTTTATGCACGTATCGAAAGTTCATATAATTACGAAACTAGAGTGCCTTGCGATTTATTAAAATACCTTCGAAGTTGTGCCTAATGTTCTCAGTGCACGAGTCCCTTAATTCTGAACGGCAAAGTCCCGAGGCATTTTTTTCTCTGGATCACCGTTGCTCGATTATTAACTAATTTGTTCGGAACCAATCCAAAGAGCCGAACAAAAGAATGTTGCTTGCGGATGGACACGAACAGGGAGCCACGCTCGCAAGCCACGCCCACTTGCCCGTGAGCAACGAATCCTACTGGCTGTTTCCGCTGAATCGCAGAGAAAGTGTCGAAAGATTGTCGTCTGCTTCAGAATTGCGCAAACTGCCGATCCTTTACAGACATGGCTATGGTTTCTAGGGTACTGAGACGGTTCAATGTATTTTTGTCGTTGTATTGAAGGTTGAGATGTTCACGAGTTGGGCGTGTCTTGAGATGGATAGCAAAAAGTAAACCCGGAGAAGAAAAGGTTTTTTTCAATCGAACCGCACGATTCACTAGCTCATCTGTAATGTTTTATCTCCCGTAGAAATATTCCTTGGAAAAACGGTCGATAACGTAGTATCGTTGCCGTCGGTCGGTAGTCAAGATCTCTTACTCTCTAAACTCCAGTCTTTGGTTAAAACAAACTCGCAAAAATCGAACGGCATAGACTGACTACACCCGTTCCTCCGGATTCCCTCGTGACTCCTGAACAGTGAGGCGAGACCTCTAAATCGGATAAGTAGGGCTCTTTGACGAGAACCAGCGTTTTGTTGAAGGGAAGCATTCTCCTCAAGGGATTCTCTTGACTGATGAGGTTGTTTCGGTAAAAAAAAAAAATCAAGGAGCGGGGAAGCTGCGAAAAAATGTTAATCCAGGATCAGCCAACGATGATTTTGATGATTGTGGGAAGATCCTGGGAGGTGGGTGCTGATGCAACAGAGTTGTTTTCTCGTTGGTACTTTCTTCTTGTTCAGGTACTAAGATGTATTTTCACTGAGGATCTCTGTTCTTCCATTCCAGCCAGAGGAAATATGTGCCAGCTGCATACGCTATTGTGTTGAAGATGCCAAAGACCTGCAGAAAACATAGATCATTAATTGATGAAATTCCGTTCATTAGAGTTCCATCAACATTCAGATCAGTAATCATTTGATTCACTTACGCCGGCAGTTATATTAGAAGCTCTAAATCCGGAAACAGAGTAATGAGCACTCCACGTTGACAGCTGCACAATGAATGCAATGACGTACAAAACAGTCTCTATCCCTGTGTTCAGCAGCTCCTGGAAGTCATTAAATGCCAATGATCCAATCAGAAAATATCCAACATTCGTAAAAACACTTTTGAGCTAAATGTCCGGAAGAATCAATCAAGTAGAAGTTGGAATACATACGGTGAGAATCCAGTTGATAGGGACTCTAAGAGCCTCGCGAATGGAGAGCAAGTAGATGAAAGTCCAGAGAAGACTGGCGATGAATGATATGGTTGCAACGAAGAGGAACCAACTTGTTGCTGGTATCAACGCTGGCGAGGCACATGCCATGCAAATGATGCCAAGACCCTGCAACACAAATATGAGAACGTCATGGATTAGTTTACGAGTTTCAACTTCCCACTAGACCGACGAGGCCAATGTGGATTAATCGGAGACGATTACACAACAGGATAAAGTCATCCTACGCGAATCTCAAATACTACAGTGGGCGGACAATGGGGGAACGGAGAGATAGATCAAACAATTTGACTTAATTGTTATCGAGACCTCAACTGAACAAACACGTGCAAACATTTGTCAGGTTTCATTATTTATTCCAAGTGTACAAAGCTTACAGTGGAGCCATTTTAAATCAAGTAACAAACTGCATATTTAGGCAGGACCGAAATGAAATTTTCTGACGTGTGACTGGATTGTTGACACTTTGGGCGTGTTAAATGCCACAAAGCCGAATAAGAATATGACACATAGGAAATGAGCGAAGTTGCCATTCGCAAAAACACGGATTATAGCAGGATGTACGGCCGAAAATCAATGTTTGGTTTTACGTAATCCTTCCCGCATCACCGAATTCCAGTCGAATCTTGGAAGTTCTGGATTGTTAGCTAAGATAAGACGGCATTCGTCACGGACTGATGTGTATTTTACTAAATCTTCTTCCGACGTTATTTCTGAAGTCTGCTTCGAAATCGTCGAGAGTTCTGAAGCATCATTGCCTTGCTTGGACAAATTGCTCTTCAGTTCAAGGGACAGTATGTCATTGAAGAAGGTACCACTTTCGGAAATGACTTTTTGGGCTTTGACGAATCTTGAGGATCTTTCAGCCTGCTGTTGAACCAACGGTTGCTTAGCAGCTTCTAGCTGCTGCGGAGAGAAGCCTTTTTTCTCAAGCAAAGTAGCTTTTGCTACTTCAAGATTATTCATCTTGCGGAGAGTTTCCTTTGATTTAGGAATTCTGCTGGCTTTCCTTTCAGCCTTCAATCTAGCAAGTTCTTCCTGTTCTTTGAGGAATTTACGCCTGGCCTCTTCGTGACGTCTTTTGGCCTCTTCGCTGACTCTGCCAGCTCGTCTAGCAAGAGCTTTCTCATTGCTTTTCAAGTAATGCTCCTGCCACTGGTTAAACTGTTGCTTCCGTTGATTCTCTTCGAAAACAAAGTTGCGAAACCACTCAATCCTGATCCGCCTATTGTCCTCCGTGCACTTGGTAGTCTCCTCGTAAATGTGGAACGTTCCGTTGGCCTCGCACACCCCGATGAGCCTGGAGGCGTCATCGTTCGCTGAGCGAACGACAGGGAAGAGTCCCGTTATCAAATTGCCGGAAATTATACGAAGGTGGACCGGTTCTTTCGTCTTGCGGCTTATATCCCACGTTTCAAGGTCACCGTTGCTTCTCCCGAGGATGAATACACCGGGGAGCTCGTGGCTCCAACAGCAAGCAGTATATACGCAAACAGGTCGCCTTCGCCAAAGCAATGGGGAACGTAGCTGGTCATCTTTCCATAGTGCAAACATGTGGCCACCGATGGTTAATAGAAGCTGCTCAATGTCAGGACATCGGGACACCTGGATAACAGCTCCATCATGAATGCAGGATTCTTGGATGATCTCGCTGGTCTCACAGCCAGTAGGTTCTGTTTCAAAATCCTGACCTTGCCATGTGCAAAGGATGAATTGGCCTTGAGCCAACCCCAGCCAAAATCTCTTGTTGTCATCAAGCTTATCTTCCATCGACATTTGTTGGCTCGTTGCAGACTCCGTAAACCTAAAATTTGGCAGACATAGGTCAAGCAAGGTCAGCTTTATTCCTTCCTTGGCCGATTTGATCAGGAGGTTAAAATGCGGCTCAAAAACTCCGTCCAACCGCTTGAGATCGTCACTGGAAGCCATCGTGGCTGAGACGATTTGCTTCAAACTTTTTCCGGATGTCATTAAACTCGGCTGCCACAGCAAGTCCCAAACGGACACTGAACCATCTTCTGCCGCCGTTACGAACTGGACACTTGTTTTATCCGAAAGTTTGCTAACTTTACCACTCGGTTCTATTCTAACGTTTGAGGGTAACCATCTAATTGCTCGTATTGGAGCTAAATGACATTGACCCATGCTGGACGTGGCAATTGAGACCACTATTGGGATTCCGATAGGATGAAGTCTTTCTTCTTGATAGCCATGCTTGCCTTCGCCAACCCCATACGATTCTGTGTGCTTATCATCGAAATAACCTCTAAGGTCCCAGATGATAATTTGTCCATTCGCTGATCCTCCAACGACGATGTCCCGGCGATAAGGACAGAACGAAATGGCATGAATTTCCTGAAGATCTTCAAGCACTAATTTCGGTCTAAGTGAATCAGTTACCGACCACACGAGAACGCTTGAACGATATTCCAGACAACTCTTCTCGATAATTGAAGTATCTTTGTCGATGGAACTCTCGGACAAAGTGTGACTCGATACGTTAACGTAACATGCGGCAAAGTAACCGTTTCGAAACGGATGCCAAGTAAGGTCAGAAATGACTTTTTTTTTGGTGATACTTAAGCAAACGAAACAACCGCGATCCACGTAATCGAAGCGGAATTCGTGATCCGGATCGGAACAACACTTTCCGCTAAGGTTGGCAATGTCATCAGAGTGCACGTTGATGACACTGTTGAACTGGACCACATCAAGTACTTCGGGGGCACAAGCAGCCAAGAAAATGTCCATGGATGTTGGACCTTCTGGCTGTTGTTCGACGATCTCTTCAACCTCTACTTTGTCATCCTTTGTCGTGTCCAAATCCTGTTCTTCAGATGCTGGCTCTTCAACGACTTCAAGCTCTTCTGGACTCTTTGTGGCTGGAACTTTATCAGGATCTTCAAAAGTCAGCGCATCGTACTGGGTCCATTGGTTCTTGGGATATCCAAAGTATGACTGGACACTGGCTTCCTTGCCTTCGAGATTCGTTTGGACAAAACGCGAGATGGTGGCCATCGGGATGATTCGTGAGTTGCGTCGACCTGGCAAAATCTCTACGTAGGCATCTCGAGCTTGATCACTGTTGCGGTCACTCAAGTGACGTTTTTGACCGAGTGTAGATGTTGGCAATGATATTTCCAATTCGTAAAAGGGTCTCGATACTCTGACAAATGTTTGGTCAAGCTCTTCGTCACTTTTTAAGGAATTCCATGCCCCCGGCGCCTTCCGCACCATTTTTTCAACTTTAGCTAGTATTTGCATGGTCACTTGATGATTTCTTGCTCGAATTTCATCGCGCGCAGCTTCCGTTAAGCAAATAACAAAATCCGTCGACGTCAGCTCACTCGAGGCGTAACCCACCAGGATCTCGTCCGCTTCATAAGCCTTGATAATATCCTTGTAAGCTTCCAGACTCGAACCAGCCTGGTCAACGAGTTTTCTCACCGATTCTACTGTCACGTAAGCCCATGGATATTCTAGGAACACGTATTCGCCAACCCCGCAGCCTAATTCACGCTGATCTTTGGGCGTCAGCTTTATGCGCTCCACGTTCGTGGTATTTTCGTCTCCCCTAAAAACCCAGCTTGAAGGCCACTCTAACCCATTTCTCGACATATTTATCTCTTATTCTTCAAGCCCGGACAATTCAAAGTATCGCACAAGTCACTTCTGTCTGTCGATGCACAAAACTAAATCTTTCTGCATCTCTCAATTTTTCATTTTTTTTTTTTTACCAAGAACAAAAATGACACTGGACCAAATTTTCTCAACACTCACTACGTGTATCGACTAGTTTTTTTAGTAACATAGTTGTGTAATGAAAAGTCGTTTATTGGACTAAACTTCCTCCACTTGTCTTTCGGTCAAACGCGACTGGATTGAATTGACAACTGAGTCAAACCGGTTTAAGGGGACCCATGTTCAGGCTAGGGCAGCGGTAAGTTAAGTACCATCGATTAAACGGAGTCCCGTTCACCTGGAAACGCGTAGACGTGGCAAACACATTGCCTTATTTCAAAAATCATAAAACTTTTCATTTGTTTAAATAAAAATAACTTTATTCATTAACATGAAAATAAGCAGAAAATTTATTTGGAAAAACGACCTTCGAAGCAACTGAACCAGTAAAAATGAAGCTTTTTTGTTTTTTAAATGAAATAGCAATGGAAATGACATTTTTTTCTGATTACATAATCAGTGCATGTTCTTCTCTTTTTCTTGCATGCAGCAGCAGCGAATATGTGGATAATGTATAATGGCGTCGAACCGTGCGAATATATCGGCCATGTCAGCAGCGTTTTCCAAGCAACATTCCTGTGAACAGAGTCTTCGAAGTATTCCCAACTAATACGTAACTCAGGAGACCTTCGGTGGACACTTCGACGAGTCTATTCCACAGAGAGGTAGAAATATGTTTATAAGAAAAATTTGTATGTCGATCTTTAATATTTGTTTATTGACCCTGTTTTAAATAATTGATGGACAAATAAATAAATAAAATTAAAGCCCATCGATTTTGAATTTAAAACCAATCTTTTCGCTGGTACCAATTCCACGTTAATAGGCTTACGTACACGAGCATCGCTGAGTAAGTAAAGGCTTACAAGCTTATGACATGCACCATGAGTAGGTTTGATTGAACTCCACGACGCTGTTGCACACAAGAATTTTACTTTCACCATTGCGTGAAAACGACTCCGTTAATACACGATGAATCGCGTGTTTATGAAGTTTGCATAGCATAGAAAATCCATTGCGGCATTAAGAACCTTAGCAACTCGAACTTCGTAGATTCCCGATAGTTAGAGCGAGAAATAATCTGGAAAAAAGGTTTTTTGAAATTGTTCTCTTCGGATGGATCATTCCCGAGATTTTAACGAAATTTATCGCCGGCTAATGCGAATCGAGAATCGAAAAATTCTCTCTAATTTCTGACCAACACGATTTTTCGAGCCCGTTTATCGCAACAACTGCTCGTGCAATTCTTCGTATACAATCTGCGAATAAATGCCATGATTTATTCGTGGTTTGGAAGTCTAAATAGTGAGACCTGTGGATCCGTGAGCTCGTGCTGTTTGTCTACGCAAATGTTTTTATAGCAGACAATAAGAATAAGAATAGAGGGGCTGGCGAGAATAGCAGAGAAAAAGGGCAAACATAAGAATGGAGCGAATGGCTGTTCCCGCTAATTATACGCATCTGGCAGACCGGCACGTGCCACGTGTCCCGAATAATCTTCATGGGGGCTTATAAACAAATCTAAATCCTCATTTCCTTGGCAAGCTCTTGCCATATTTCCGAACGATTACGAAAAACGAAGGAATCGAAACTTATTCAAAAATTTATTCGACGTTTTCAACTTTTAGTCGCAAATCTCTTCAATTTTTTAAATGGATTTTTGATTAATTTGAAAATAACTGAATTAATTTTGAAAATGTTTTCCCTTCGTTCTTACGATTAACGACCTCTTCTCGTGACCGAGGAATAAAAAGAATTGCCTGCTGGAGAACTCGTATCTGATCTACGCAATAGGCAGTGGCGAGGTCTACTTAATGTATATTCTCAACGTGAGTCGTATCATTTCTAAAAATAGGATAACACGATATGGCATCAACGGCACGAGAAACCGTGGAGTGCAACAGGCGAGTGGTGTTCTTTTCCTTAGCACGTACAGCACGTAAAAATACTTAGTTGCATTATTTACGTGGCAAAGTTTCTTCTTGGAGAACAAATCCCTTTCCGGTTGATGATTTTTGGAAATAAATTCAATCACGATCGTGAGTGGAATTCATTTTTTTCGGCCAGTTGAATTTTGTATCGAGATAAGAAATCGCTGGTACTCTAATTATCGTTTGAATTGCATTAGACTTCATTTCCTAGTTGAATCTCACGAGTGCATGGAGAGGAAAAGCGACTGGGTTGGGTTTTCAATATATGCCACATTGTGAGGTCAGCTCAGTTCATGGAGACTACGGGTGTGGATTATGGAGAGTCTGAACGACGCGATAAAAAAACAGAAGGAGCGAGTGAGAAAAACTCGACGACCTACTTGACGATTTCCTACACACTTTACATCTTTTACCGTCTGTGTAGTTTCCCACTTAAATATTCACCGATAAAAGTATACAGGATCGCTTAAAAGAAGTCGAAAGTGTGTGGATTGTGTTGGCCATGAAATTAGGAAGGGAAAACGTCTTGGAGATTTTTCCGCTACGATGCTCCGTTCTTGAGATATTCGACGATCAGTGGCAGCCAATCGGCGTGGCAGCGCTCGCCACGCCTTCTCTTATCATCAGCGAGCCTCATTGGCTCTCGCCGATTCCTCAATATCTCGCCAACTACGCACCGGAGAAAAAAATGTCCAAATACTTTTCTTCTCAATTTTTCACGCTCTAAACGTTACGCGCGTTTCTACCAAGACTTTTGGAATGTCAAATATACTTCGCGAGCAAATTGATACTTGCATATGCGCACGATGGCTCCACCGCAACGTTATACAATTCTACATCGTAACATACACTTTTGCGCGTCAGTATATAAGCGGTGGATTAAAAAACTTGATCAATGATATCACGAGGCTGGCGGCAGTAAAGATTATGCCGCCTAAACAAGTGTTGCAAAAAATTATCATTTCGGAGATAACGATTGTGCAAAACGACCGCGCCGAACCCGATCCTCCTGCTCGACTCGAATGTTGCTTTCGCCTTTCGCCAAAAGAAACAAACTTGGCGTTAAGGTCTCGCCACAGGCACGTTCCGAAACACAACTTCCGGAATAAGTTCATAACCGTCGAGTTTTCTCCTACAGAAATGTCAAAATATAGAAACTTTCGGAAAAAATGTTCCGTACAGAGTTAAAATCTTATAAACAGCGCGTGTATTTTCGTTCGGCTAAATCTCTAGGAATTACCCATTAAAATTCTTGTTTTTCGCACGTAAACTTCGTTGCACATTGTCGTTTTTAATTGATCGAAAAAATCAGAAGATTTTTCACCAAAGTTTTTGCTTTTTTTCTTCACCTTTTCGAAATTATGCTGAAAAATCGTGTCGGCACTACCACCTTAAACGTACCTCAACAAATTTCAAAAAATTGTCTAGTACAATAAAATTACTGGTCGATGTTAAAAAAAGCAAAAAAAAACAAAGCCAACCTCAATGTAACGGGTAATTATGGGGCATGCGGTAATTAAGAGACATTTTAATGTCTCGCAGCACATTGATACGAGTGCGAAATAATGAGACTCACGCTTAGATAAGCTGTACGAAAGAATTGAGTACTCTCTCGAGCAAAACTCGACTGAACTCTTCCTCCAACTCGAACAACTGTGCCAAATAGACAGTGTGGAGAAAGTTTTTATATTTCTGGCTTTCGGTTTTTCCTCGTTGCTATTGAACAAAAATAATCCGAAAAAAAATGTACAAGTGCTTGAGGAAAGTGAAGAAAACTAATTTGGCGCTTGAGTGATCGCGGAAAGTTCCGAGTCAGTGAATAAATTCATTTTCCTCCCTTCCTTTCGATTTTTCTCGCAGAAAAACAAAAACAAATTTTGAAATTTCATAGAAAAATTCGTAAACTTATGAGAAATAATTTTTTCAATTATTATTCCTAAAGAGTATTTTGTTTTTTTTTTTTAAGTTTTTTTATTTATTTATTTTATTTTTTCATTTTTTATTTGCAAAAATTTTTCATTAGCTTTCGAATTTTTTGTAGAATGGAAAAATGTTGGACTTTGTGGATGTGCGTGCAAAATATGTTTAAGCCACGAATGGTTTGGTCACAGTGGCTAGAGCGAACGGTTCAACGGACGTAGGAACGTGCGTAAATGCGTCGTTGACCCAAATACGATCACGGCTTCGTAACTGTCGACCGGTAAGAGATGAAACAGTGTAAACGCCGTTAATCGAGGATCCATAGGAGTCGATCGAATCTGGAATCTACGCGGATGCGGAGTTTCGAAAGCGTTGAATGAATCTCGAGCTTATTGCGCGATAGCCGACGAGAAATCTTGGAAGAAGGTGAAAAAAAACGAAGAATAATGAAAATTTTAATTCCAAATGCACCGAAAAACGTAATTAAAAAGTTTGCACAATTTTTTCCACCAACGAACCGACCAATTATTCAACCTGCATCCCTAATCTTTCAACACGAACGACCTAAAGATAAAATTATCCCCAAACTCTTGGAGAATCTCGACAATGAAGATTCGAACCTCCAATCGAATCGACGCGCGGATAACATTTAATCTCGCACGCATATCGGATCCAGACAACTTTGAACATTTCATTACGTAACGTGCTAATTTTAAGTCTTTAATCATCGTTTATCGCGGTTGACAAATATTCAGAATCGTTTTTTCTCTCCTTATTCAGTCGTATGGTGAGTCGGCAACCAGACAGAGACCAACACAATAAAATAAAATGGTAATGGAAAGAGAAAAAAAAGTTGCCGAAGCCTTTTACGTCAGCGTTATTCATTCAGAAACTCGAGGCCTTTGAAAAATCTTCCATAACATTTTACTACGCCAAACTATCCGGAGCGTCGTATTACGAAAATTCTGACGAATTCACAAAATGCAACGTTGAATTAATCAAATTAATGAGGACCCATGAAAATGCAAGTGCGAGGAAAACGACGATGACTTTTTCAACGAAACAATAAAATCTCTCGTTGTCACATTTACGTAAGCAACTTTTGGCACAATAACTCAAGGTCTTTGTCTCGAGATACACAAGTCAACATTTTTCGAAGGCCAGCACATGGGCCACGTTCAAAATTTTATCTAAATCCGAAATTCTCATTCTGTCTAAAAAATTTTCAGCTGAAAAGTCTCGTCGAAGACTTTGAAAAAAATGGGAAAATATTCATTTCTACAGAGTTTTTCAGTCTCATTCAAATTCAAACTCTTATCTTTATCGCGTTCGATTGAATTTTATGGGTCGATCGGAAACTCACTCGAGATAATCTTCTCCGAAATTCCAGCACGGAGAATTGTTCGTTTTTTTTTCAATGAATGACTCACACTCATCGATCAGAATTCGACGTTAGAAAATATCGACAAAAATTTGTTTTTTTTTTCTGAACTCATCGGCACTGAATCGATGATGAATCGATGACACATTTTCTGAAAATGACTCTCGAATCAGCTTCATTTTTTGAAATGCTAACTAGGATGATGGAAAGCGTGAAAAAAAAGTCTGAAAATGTCAATGCCTCATTTGCACGATTGGCCAATTGGCACATCGCCTTAATAAGTATATTTGGAACAATGTTCCACTTCACATCCAATTACATGAATATCGTGGGACATAATTCGTTAATAGCTACTTAAAAATATAGGGGAGAACCCTCGGGAATAAAATAGACTCGAGCACCATCAATAAACGTGAATAAAAATCAATTTCCACAAACTCAATTCCCTTGAAATTTCGTTAACTCGATTAAATTCCAATTTATTTATTATTCAGAGATCTCGTGGCTCGTACGACGAGGAAATTCCTCACGAACATGACTGTTGAGTTGAAAAATATCGGGGCCACACCTTTTTCCGGAATTTATGACAAAAACGTTAACGAACAATGTGACGATTTTTTTTAGCTCTTGAAAAACAATACCTCGTTGGCTCCTGTTGACAATTGACGAGTAATTACGTCGGAATACGTGAATATTTAGACACAAGCAAACTGTCCTATTTGTCGATGACGTAAAAACGTTTAATATTTTTTTATTCCATTCAATTTCATTCTGAAATTAAAAAACAAAAAATTTCTGCCTCAAAAATTGGATATTTTTTTCCGAAAATTCAATGGATTCGATTTGCAAAACCAAAATTCTGCAGAAATGAATTTTTTATTACGAAATGCGAAAATAAAAATTGTCTAAATTTATTTAACTGGAGTATTTCGCTGTTAAAATAGGAATTTTAATCGCAAGAAAAGTGCACGAGTTTGACGTGAATTGAAATGCAGTGGTCACGTTACCCTGACCGAAATGAACCGAGTGAAGTAAATAAAATGCTGTCAGTGATAGCTCAGCAGAGTACGCGTATGATTTGTCATAATAAATGATTGCAACCAAGTGCAATTGGTAAAATATATACGCGAGCCCCAGACAGTATTTTATTTCCGCCGAGAGTCCGAGAGAGAGAGAGAGTGAGAATGACGTGAGTGTGTCGTAATAGAGGAGAAAAAAATGAGGATTGATCTTCGCATAATGGCAAATTGAACTAAATTAATCGGAGCTAATTAGTGTGTAAATAGGAGAAAAAAAATCAGGGTCGATTAAATTAACGTGCGCGATAACGTATGAACGATAAACACGCGAATGCCTGAGAATCAATGAAGGAATGTTAAAAAAAAAAAGAGAGAAAAAGTTTCGTATTGAAAATAGTGTAAAGTTGGTAATAAGTTTTTAGAGGAAGTCTAGTCGACTGTAGGCGAACACGTGGGCGCATACGGACGTTCTATAGCGCGGTTGAAACAGCGGAAAGGGTGTACCATTTGTGTTGGACAGATCGAATATGGTCGAGACTTCAAGGACACCTTGAATTCTTAATGAAACGTCGTTGTGGATTCGATACCGTTGCCACGACCGGTTGATGCGTGAGTGTTGTATGCAGGGTGTCCTTAATACCGAGTTCCAGCCCGGACGGTTGGCTCGGCGATGAAATTCCGAAGATAATAGTCCCCGGGCATTTTCGTGTACGAGCAACCGTTCCGGAGATATTTACGAATTAGTGAGACGCGCGCCCATTGGCTGGCGCTTGTTTTAGTAAATATCTCGCGATCGGTGTCTCGTAGACAAAAACTTCCGAGGACTTTTCTTTTCAGAATCTCCTCATTTACCCAATGCGCGCATTAACAATTGTCACTTTTGGACACCCTGTATATGAGTTCTTATAGCAGCGATGTTGTTTCACCGGGCTGAGGTTTTAGACACACTATCGCGTTACTGGTATCGCAATATGGCTATAGGATCGACTCTCCGGTATGTGGGACGCCACGTATGGTCTCGGTCAACGTCAGGATGAACATGTATGGCCAACTACTCGTGTCGCCAATAAATAATACATTTATTTTCCTGTTTCTTTCTACACCGGCTTCGTCACGAATCGCACGGTCATATCAGAATCGAAATTGGATCCATGCGCTTTATTTCCACACTACAATTTTTCCCGCCAGAAAAAAAGCGAATTTCGTTAATGATTCCAAAAATAAATCGAATTTCCATCAAATTCAAATCAAATTGGAAGAAAAATCGATGATTAACGAAATTTTCAATAAATTATTCTAAAAAATGAATCGAAATTGGATCCATGCGCTTTATTTCCACACTATAATTTTTCCCGCCAGAAAAAAAGCGAATTTCGTTAATGATTCCAAAAATAAATCGAATTTCCATCAAATTCAAATCAAATTGGAAGAAAAATCGATGATTAACGAAATTTTTAATAAATTATTCTAGAAAATGATTTAAAAACTTTGGAATCGGATAATTGGAAAATTTCGAATTGAAATTGCATCCATGCGCTTTATTTCTACACGATAATTTGTCTGGCCAGAAAAAAAACTAAATTAAATTCAATTGAAAATCCAAAAAACTAATTACCGCGTTAATTAGCGAAAGAATTAAACTCTCTGCACAATCATGATTCATTTTTTTTCTTAATTCTTCGTTTGGATGAAATTTCAAAGAGAAATTTCGAAAATTCATGAATTTTTTGATAAGTTATAGAAAAAAAATAATTAAAAAACTTTTCCAAGTGCAGAAATGATCACCGTCGGCCAAGAATTGTCGTCGGAGCGCCTCGATAGCCAGATCGTTTCGCGATCCGAAACGAGCGAGTTTCTTCGAGAGCTTCCGGTCGACGTGGACAAAAGTGTGGTCGGAAGCGCGAAGAATTTCTCTACGCGGAGATCGAGTCGCGCGAGGCGGTTTGTCACGGATCGTGACATACCGTTTCTCGCAGTGCGTTCCATCCGTACAATTTCCGAAAGGAGAAAGTCACCAAAGCAAAGATTTAAGTGCAGCGAGATATTTTCTAAGCGAGCAAAATTAACGACCTCGACAAACGAAAAATAATTCGTCAAATAGCTCGTCAATTTTGTCAGGCGTGCGATTGGGAATAATAAACAAACAACGAAATCAAAATCGAACCGGAAGTGGCACGATCGCTCCAGTTAATTTGCCATTTGGTTTTTCTTCTCTTCGTCAAGGTTCAACGGCTCGCGATCGCTTAAAACGATAATAATAATGCTCCAATGATTTTCCAATGGTTTGTTAAATACTGTGGACTGTCTGTGCAAAACGACGAAGATGGAGAAACGTTGCAAGCGACGTTAACGAGCTTTTGTAAACAGAAGCCTTCTTAGAGTGCATGTGCGCTGTTGAGTACGACCAGCTAAGAGGATTATACTGTTATACGGTTATGCCTCTGGAGGTTCAACCTCGAGTTACTCGAGTGGGGGGCCCCATCACCTCGAATATAATATTTGCAGTGTTGTTGCACCTTCCATACCAGTTTCCATTGGCAAAATTCGTCATTTTATTCCTCCGAGTACAATATTCGTAGCTCTTTAAACTCGATCTTCCATCATAACGAGAAACATTCAAGTTCTCCTGGAAAATCCTCGGAATACTATTGTTCTTTTTCCCCATTACACTCACATTTTTTACCAGGCAATGGTTTTCGATTCTCATAAGCGAGATTCGCGTCTCCTCATAACTGTTAATTAGTGCGCTCGCGATAATGTCCTGTGTGGAGTGTCGTGAGCAGGAGAGAATTAAAAATGAAGAATTACCGTTACCAGCTAGACACGAGGCTCGACCTTCGATCGTGGCCAACCGGAGCCTCACGAAGTATCATTTTCATGAAAATTTCTTCGAAGCTCCAAGTTTTATTCAGTTGAGGACAAAAATAATTCAATTTTTCTCAGAATTATCAAAAAATTTCAGGCAACTTTTGTCCAGCCAACTCGATAATGTCGTTAACGAAATTCTGCTTTGTCACATTTCCATTCCCCGCAATCGCCAGCAATATATTTTCGTCGTAATCAGTTATTTGCAGCGATGACTTTTATAATTTCCCAAGATTTTATGTTTCGACTTGATTAGTCACTTGACCAGTAATTTTTCAATCTTTTTAATGACTTTTTATCGATTTTTATCAAAGAATTATTTTTCCATGTCCATCATAAGGTCGTCGAGGTTTTGCCCAATATTTTGGGCTTTAGATTCACGATGAACCTCTCGCAGTTAAATGCCAAACTTCAGGAATTATTAATGATTAATTATTGACTATAATCGGATTTTTGGTTGCGACGAGTTTGGATAATTAGGACTTCACATTAATGAGACATTTCGAGGGGATAATGAGTGTTTTATTTGTTTCGAAACTCATGAAAACGTCATTGACGATTAAGAGACGAAATAAAGAGTTTTTGGATACGAAAGAAACTGCAATTCATTAGCACTAATTAAGGCATGAAATTAATGAGGAAAACTGTGAAAAAAAACGAAATTTGTCACGATATTTTTAATTATTTGATAATTTATCATTCTGCCACGATTTTCCATCGATCGACTGGTTGGAAAAGAAAAAATTAATGGATTTTGAAAATCTGTAGCCTCCACTTCCGTCGTCTATTGAGAAAAGAGGCTCGCATCGTGAGCTACTTGGCCACTGTCCAATGTAACACTATCGTCAGACGCGATAAACACTTTTCACGCAGTATCCCCAGGCACCAGGGGAAAAGTGGCCCTGAAGATTTCTATAAGTAGTGACGACACTTCGGAAGACGATCGTCATATTTTTTACAGTTTTTTCTACCGTTTTCTTTGATTTTTTTCCTGCATTCGATTCTCGTTGTCAATTTATTTACTCATCGATGCTGATGGTCGCGTCGTCACAAAAATTTCACGCTAGATCGTCATCTCCCCAAGAAAAAACAGTTTTTCCCCGTTTTTTTCGTAAATCGGATTTTGAAAATAAAAAACATGGAAAATAAGGAGAAAAAACTATAGGAATTGAGTTTGATGGAGTTGTTGATATTGGGATCAAAAAAGCGGGTTTGTTAATGAATAAACTTACCAATTGGACGAGCTTGAGGATGCCAGGTATGGACTTGAAGTAGGGCAGATTTACGGTGATTCCGGGGACAAGACGAGGCTGACCTGGTTCAGTCTTAACCATTGGTGTTTGACGTGGATTGTTGGCATTGTTGGGTGTGCCATCCTGGACCGTGACGACGGTCTCTGACATCATGTTACGATATGAATCACAAGAAAAAGGACGAAAAATGGGTTTGAAATCACTTTCCAAACGACTGAATAGAATCAAATGATTTTCCTATGTTTTTCGCACGTAGGATCGAAGCTCGGAATTGATTTTTATATTTTTCCGAAAAACACGAAAAAAAATGAGAAAACGATAATTCTTTTGCGATTAATACGAAGACACTCTATGCCGTTTGGTTCGCTAGGCGTTGAGAAACTTTGAGTACGTCCAGACACCTGTTAATTCACTCTCGACGGCCCGCACGGCGGCCTAACCACTGAACACTATCAACTACCTACAAACATTTGCCACAGCCCGCCGTCAGTCCCCACCTCCTTCGACCACAGCCTTTTCTCCTTCCACATGCATCTCTCCATATGCCTCTCTCGACACAGCGACACACACTCACCTACACACTCAAACACATGCAAATCCCGACAATCTCGCGCTCCGGTAAGTTTCACAACGTGACACGCCAAATTATAATATTATTCCTTTCGATCATTTTACTCTGTGCAAATCTCACGATTATCCTCCAAATTATCATTAAACTTGACGCGCCATTGACTCCTGATCATTGGATCATCGACGCAATTTTCACGATCCGAGTCATTACGATGACAAATTTATTTACCAATCATTTTATACATAATATTTTTATTTTGTTGCTGAGATCGAATATTATTCTCAAATATACACGAATCCCCCAATAAATCAACATTCTTATGTGAATTGTGAAGACAGAATGATTGAAATAATGAAACGTTTTCGATTTTATACGAATTTTCGATAATTATTATTTTTATGTATTCGCCATTTTATTCAATTTACATTAAAATGTTTTTAATATTTGAAAAATCCAATCGTTTGAATAATGACAAATTTTTTATTCAACAGAGATTTGCAATGATTATTATTTCCGTCTGTTCAACAATTTATTCATTTTTCATTAAATTATAAGTAACTAGCCAGGGTACGCCGGCTTCGCTAGGCACACAATAATATTACACACAGATTTCCACATCACCTATGAGGTCATTATCGTTTTCGGTAGAGAACGAACAAAATCCATCCTTAAAGACCGTCTACGTCGATCGAGGAGTAACCGCAACAAATTTCGAGTCAATTGCTTGAATAGTTCAGGAGATCTCGTGATTTTGTTTAGAAAAAGTGATGTTTTTTATCGATGCATCAGTTTTGGATAGAAAACGAACAAAATTCGTTCTTCGTAAGCGTCTACGACGGAAAAGCAGTAATCATGACAAATTGCACGATCCCATCTTCCAAATTTTCAAATTTGATCATATAGACCCCAGTGAAAATGATTTTTTCATTGGAGTCTATTTATGATTTTTTCATTAGGGTCTATTTATGATTTTTTCCTTGGGGTCTATATGATTTTTTTATTGGGGGCTATTTATGATTTTTTCATTGGGGTCTATTCATGATTTTTTCATTAGGGTCTATTTATGATTTTTTCCTTGGGGTCTATATGATTTTTTCATTGGGGGCTATTTATGATTTTTTCATTGGGGTCTATTTATGATTCTTTGATTGGGGTCTATATGATTTGTTCATTGGGGTCTATTTATGATTTTTTCATTGGGGTCTATTTATTCATTGGGGTCGATTCTTCGATTGGGGTCTATATGATTTGTTCATTGGGGTCTATTTATGATTTTTTCATTGGGGTACACATTATATCTATAATAATGGTGAAAAAAAAAGATTTGGAAAAAAAATAAAATTTGAGTTAATTTTTTTTGAGTAGAGAACGAAGAATTTCTAATAGTCAGTATTTAATTTTCATCAAAAACACCTTTTTGACGATTGAAATTTTTCGATCATATGCTTGGGAAGCAAAATTTGGAGCAACTATGAATCAAATACAATTTTCGTGTCAATATTACAAAAAATTGAATCGTTATTATTGTAATTATTTTTTATTCCTCATTTTCCTTTCTATTTTCTTTATTATTACGTTTTTTTTTTTAATTGCACGATCCAGTGGCGATTTATCGACAGTCGTTTCCGCTGATTCTTATCAGCGGTGAATATCGCTGTGCTCTACTTAATTATCAGTCGATAAAGTGGCTGGAATTGGATGGCAATGATATCGTTGGTTGATTGAAATAATGTCTTCAGTTTCGGCTGAAGGAGGGGGCAAGCATGATTTCCAAACTGGACGCTATAAATAAGCGCCACGTCCGAACACCCAACAAAATTCTCAGCAACGAAAGTGTTTCTGCTTTCCTGATCATCTCTCGCCAAAGGTACGTGAAGAATTTTTATTTATTTATTTTTTAAGCAGCAGATTAAATGTTTGAACATCGAGCTCACTGAGATAATTAAGAACTTTTTGTTAATTATATCGACGGTTAATTATATTATCCGTTCTAATTATGTCCAGTGCGCTTTTTCTTACTCTTCTGTCGATAACGGAAAAGCCATTTCGAAATTTGTCTGGCGCCATGGCGTTATCTCCCTCGCGATCGAAAGACGAGCGCGACGTATTGATGCCGATCCGGAGTCTCTCAGAGTCTTTAAGAGCAATGACCTTTGACCCTTAGCAATAATTAATTTAATTGAACGCTCGAAATCTCGTTATTTTTGGAAATTTTGTCTAAAATATTTCGAATTGTCATCTTTGTGGCTGATGAAATTCGTGACGAAAAATCCATTTGGATGATGAAATTTGTGCCCGTTTGATCGAGTGACCGGAGCGCGGAAACGATCCACTCGAAATTCCGTCCAGAAATCCTTAATTTTTAGTGTCCTGGATTTCTTCCTGTCAGGGAATCCCCCGGAACAAGTTAATGGCGCGAAATTCAAACAGAATTCCTTTAGAAAAATGCACAATCGAGATTCCTGCGAGCCTCAATCGTGGGATTCGACGTGGTCGATATAATTGCGTAAAAAAATTGCGGAGTATCAATCAGTGAATCACCGAGACTCGATCGAGCCGCGTTCCCTCCTGCATCGCGTCGCGCACGTGGCGAAAAATTCTCCCCTGTAATCAGCGTTTTTATGACGTTGACCTTCCCCGATCTCTGAGACTTTTTTTTCTCGCGCGACTGCTGCGTCGCAAAAAAGGCGTTACAATTAAGAAACTCGTGGGCTTCTGGATGAAATTATTGGAAGAATCGCGTGGGAATTACACGAGAAAATCTTTTCGTTTCAATCAGCGAGTATTCGTAGAGAATCAAATGCAAATCCGGCTCTTTGTGTGGCTGAAAAAGGTCTCGAGATTCTCCACAAGCAACGAGAGCTGCAGCCAATAATTAAAGTCTCTCAAGATCATTTGTATATGCTCGTTAATGAAGTTGTTTCGTCCTGAAAAGCTCCTGTGAGAATTTCCCTCGATCTTAATCACTCAAAAGCTCCAAAAGTTAGGACGTATCGTGTTTTTTTTCCCCTTTCGTTCTCCAAATATATTTCTCATATAAACTTGAAAAAACTTGAACTTTGAAGAAGTTTGAAAAAGAGCTTTGTTCTTCGAGACGTTAAATGCCTTGACTTATCCGATAAATCGGCCCAGAGGCTAAGAATCTTTTCGCTTGAAACGCGATTACCATTTTACAGCCTTACCGAATCCCTCTGAAAAAAATTTTCGGTCATAACGAAACTCTGGCTTCGAGTCTGCCGGATTTAAGCCTTTAATCGCACTTTCCAACTTTTTACTCTTCTTACGCCCTCTCTTGTCAAAATCCAACACATTTCAACTTTGTTCGACGTTGCTTAACCTGTAAACAGATCGTTATTCTGCCTTTTAACCTTTTTCTACCCATTTTAATCCTTCACAACAAAATCCCTCGCATTTTCACCAACTTAATTGTAATCAAACGTTTCATTTCGTATCGTTGCTGAATCGCGACTTTTCAGGACCAAAAATCATGCCCAAGACATCCAAGTCGCACGATGGCAAATAAAATTTTAATTTATTGAGATCGATGGCCCACTTCCAGATTCCAAAAAGCGTCTAGACACTTGGACCAACCGCGGAAACATCCTTTTATATCCGAGCAAAAATCATGCCAGGAATAAAATTAACACTTGCGACACTTTCGAAACAACTGACCATTACGAAATAATCGTTTTTTTGTAACTTTTTCTCACGATCAACGCATGAATGGCCGCAAGTACACGTGTCGCCAATAAATCAGACATTTATTTTCCTGTTTTTTTTTTCTTTCACATCGTCTTCGTCACGAATTTCTCCGTCATAACGTGTCGGGCCAGAAAAAAAACCGAATTTCGTTAAAGCATGAAAATCCAAAAAATTAATTGAATTCCCATCAAATTAAAATTGGATTTAAAAAAGAAATCGATAATTAATGAAATTTTAAATAAATTGTAACAAATTGAATAGTTCGAATCGAATAATTGAAAAATTCCGAATCAAAATTGGATTCATGCACAGAAAAAATATGAATTTCATTGAAAATTTAAAATTCCAACGATTCCAGAATTGAATTAATTTCTCGTTGAAGTTAATAATTGAATTAATTCAACTCTCTGCCCAATTACGATAAATTTTTTACCTAATTTTCTATAACAATTTCGAAAATTTATTAATTAGTTCCATCGCGTATGAAAGAATCGTTTTTCCCAACGTTTTTTTCGCGATGTCTGACTACGATCGGAGCTCAACGCTTGATCTACTTGCCTGCAGTTAAAAACGAGAGCTACGCGAGGTCTGGACCGTGCCAGGGTCTGTAGGGTGTAGCTCCATAAAAGGAAAAAAGTCAGAACTAAAAAAAAGTCGAGCGTTACTTTCGAGTATTTCTTCAAGGACATTAATTGATTAAAAAAAAAAAACCAACGACTCGAGAAAAATGATGAAATTTCATGAATCTGCGTGTTCAACTTCGCACCAAAAGTTTTCCTCGGACTTTTCAGAGCCTGCCCCGACTCCAAAGGTCAAAAAAAAGCAAACACTTGATTTTTCTTACAGCAAATTAAGTTTTTACATCCCTCGTGTTAATAACAATTAGGCCCGTGCGTCTCATTAACTAATTTTTTCCTCCACGCCCTCGGCAATGTTTCTACACGTGCGCAGAGTAACGATTCCGAGATTTGAAGGGATTGGGAGTAAGAAATACAAATGTAGATGACGAAATGTTATTTCGAGATGTGGAAGACACGACTATCGAGTCTCGGGCTTCCGCACGAGATGACTCCCTCGTTATATTAATAATCGGCTTGAAAAGGCGATAAAAACTTTTTAATCTGTTTGAATATACATGTAGAATTAAAGTGCTGAATGTAAATGACTCAATATTGAAGAGAGTTATGGAAATTCATTGAGCATTCTGCTCGGTTCTATTTTAGTCCGGATCGACAGACTGCGACGGCAATTCTCGACGTAACCTTTGGCACGACGTCTTTAACGATTCTCGAATTAAATCGTGCGCGACGAATTGGTCGAAGCTTCGTCAATGATAAAAATAAAAAATGATAAACAAATATTAAAAAAGGAAAATTGTTCGAGAGATTTTCCACTTGTTGCTTTTCCGGTCGTGGACAGACGCGTCAATAAACGACAGATTTTTTATTCCAACCCGACAAATTTGTCATTGGTATAATGGATCAATGGAAAGGATATGACTGGAGGAAATTAATTGAGGAGATCGAACGAGAAAGGGCAGAGACTCCTCATCCCCCCGCACGACTCGATCCGATAATTAATCGGCCCACTTGTTCGCGCGATGCTTTCCGATCATTCGCGAATCCCATTGACGCTTGTGTGCTCTGTCATAAACGAGGGAAAGACGCTTTTCGAGAAGGAACCGAAAATTTCGTCACCTGCAACGGGAATGGCCCTTCGCAGGGTCCGATCGTTGCGTTCGCACATAAAAATCGACGTTTCGTGACGTTTTTGTTTACCCTTAAACCCCATATGAGCCTCGATATTCACCGACTGACTTTTCTTTCCATTCTTTTCTCTCACTCTCGAGTATTTTCGGTTTTATCAATATTCTGTGCTAAAAAGAGAAAAATGAATGAGAATTAATCAGAGAAATCCTGTTCGCCAAAGTCAAACATGATCCACGCGATAAATAGGTCATGATTACGCTCCCAAGTGTTGGGGAGCCCGGAAACTTGGAGCATACGCGAATGATCCATTCATACAAACACCCACGTGTTATTTCTGATAAGATCTCTTGTGTGACGTACTTAATTGTATAATTTCGGTTTTTATGGATTCGTTATGAGTGAATCGACAAGGCAACTCTCTTTTGCTCTCGACCCTCGCGTTTTTTCCAGTCTCTTCCCTCGTTCTTTTACGATCTTTCTCCCTCGTCGTTTTTCCATGATATTTCGTTCGCTTTTATCCTCTCTCGCTGCTGTGTCTTTTCTCTCGCTCTCTTGATTTTCACCCCAACAGCTTCCCACCATTTTGTTCGATCTTCAATTCCCTGTCCCTTGCGCCGTCTCACTCTTGCTCCGCGAGGGATGTTTCTTGTTCCTTCTCGAAAATATAACGTCATGAGCCGATAGGGAGACACACTGTCAATACAAACTACTCGAGCTTTTATTTGACGTGACACTCGCTCAGCCATCAAGTGATAAAAACTTTATTATTGTTTTTTTCCACGATATTATCGCTCCGGTCATTTACATCGCGTACATCTATCCATGTTTTTGCAATTACGCCTTTGTCAACTATGACGAGGTTGAGAAAGAAAGAAAAAAGCGAAGAGAATCACGCGTTGGGCTCGAAATTGTGCATGGAAAATCTTCTGATCGTTTTTATCGATATTTATTGTAAATTTTCTATAGGTTGGCTCAAATCCTATCAAAAAGTCATTCAACTCTTTCATCATTCGCACGAATCGTTCTAGCGGCAACGATTTACGTTCCACGTGCCTCCTCGATCGGTTTTTTTCGGCATTGGAATTTTTTCCGTTGAATTTTTCATTTTTCCCAAATACGATTGAATTTTTGGAAAATTTTTAGCGTTCGCGATCGTGACGTTTCGTTTATCGAGGTTTTTGTTACTAATTTTTATTTTTACAGGAACGTCAAAGGAGACGCAGAAATTTTGTTTTTTGTGGGATTGATTTTTATATTTTTGGTTTTTTTTTTTGTATTTTTTGCGTATCGGTCGGTCCGGACATTCGGAATTTCCGAAAGTGTTAACCTTCGCGTTGCAGATCTGTTGTGAGCTGATCTCAATGCTTGGAGAATAGGAAATGGAGCTTATTTAACAGTCTCGCACTTCCAGACCACGAATAATCGAGTTACGATCAAATTCGAGCAAGTGCAAACAGTGGTCGCACGAAAGATTGCGCTGCAGCGTTAAACCAATTTTATTGAGACTCTCCGCAGCAGCAGCAGCAGCTGAAATGATTCATAAATTAGTAACTTGTTGCTTGTCGATCGATCCTTTTACGTCGTTAAATTTTTTTTGACAAATTTACAATCTTCTTGACTCGGATATAATGATGAATTGAAAAAATTGGTAAAAATTTTCCTATTTCACATATTTTTTCATTATCATTGACAGAGCGCGTCGTATGTGGTGGGATAATTAATTAAAATGCATGTAAAATTCCGTGGCACACGTGTCGACACGATTTGTAATAATTTAATGCCACCCACGCTCACTAATTGGCGTGGAATCTTCCGAACCGGAAAAACGACATTTCGAGTTTCGGAATTCAGGATACGATCGTTGTTTTTTTTTCTCACTCTGGCTCTGATACTCTCTGGGTGAAAACGATGATCGAGATGACAATTTTTTAGCCGGGATACATGACTGGAACAATATTTGCGATTAATAATGTAATAGTCCGAAGAACATGGTCCGGAAGAATAAATTTGGCAAATGGATAGATACGAGAATTCGATGTCGCAAATATTGCTTCGTACAGATCGAATTTTCCATTGTGAATGCTCAAGGTTTCTCTCTCGTTCGGGAAAAGCTCGAACGGAATGTCCTCCATACACACAGGCAGTCCCCAAGACCTGGCTGGGATTTCCAGCCATTTTCCTCGAGCATTCTTACCAAAATATCGATGAAACGGTGTCAGCCAATCCCCTGTGCCGTTGGTTGAGCTCAAACAGTGAAAAAAGATGTTTCACCCCTCTTATCGCAAGGCGTCCCTCGAAAACCTCTGTTATCGTAATTCTCGAAATTGATACAGCCCACGGCTTTTTCCAGCCAACACACACTCAGCGCGGAATAAGAGTGATCGCGTCAACACAGCTTACGAAAACAGAGGTCCCAGGGTCTATATTTTTCGCCAACAACTAACCGCAGATAAAAATGGATAAAGACTTTTCTTCTCCAAATCGTACGATCTAATTTCCAGTTCCATTTCATCTCGACTCTTGAGACACCTTGTACGTCTTGAAGAGTATCCCTTCGTTAAATTGACACGATGTCGATAAACTCGCCTACGTAGCAGGTACTGCATCCGATTCCGGGACATGCATTCAACATATATATCTATATATCGTGACTAAACACATATTGAGTGCTTGTATGAAAATGTATGTTGGACAATACGAAGAGCCAGAAGTGTCTCCACAATTCCCTGTTACGATTTTTTCTTTCTCTCTTTCTGCCAACGCGATATTTTTAAAAACCCAACAATTATCCGACGAAAAGTTGATTCTATTTTGTCCTGCCAAGAAAATTAAGCGGACTGAGTCAAATTCCCCTCGGATTTCCCATCACCGTCCAAGTGCAAGCCCGTACAAGTTTCAGCCATTGCAGCCCAGGCTTTTTATTAAGAAACGTCTCATTCGGACTGATTTTCAAAGGCTTTAAGGGATGAGAAAAAAAACATTTGACATAATTTTCGTTTTATTGGATTTCCAGCTTGCTACTGCAGCCGAAAAAAACTTGAAGCCTCAATTATGCTTCAAAAAAAAAATAGACCACAAAATAAATCGAACTGTCGTTATAAACATTTTACTCTTCTTTTCGATCGAAACTCATCGAGTTTCTCGACATCTGGACACCCTGTAGGCTGCATACGTGCGTGTACAAGTTTGCAGAGTTACGCAAATGTGGCACCGATTGGTAGGAAAAGTACCGGGTACTAGTGTCACTGGGCCGAAATGAATTCCAAAGAAACATGAATAGAAGTAACGGCAAAAACACGTGCTACTTTTTTCAATTTATTACCACATGAAGTTAAATTTCGTTGGTTCCTGCCGCATTAGTAACCAACTAAAATAAACGTTTTTGGTGTCCCACATGTGACAGAATTAAAAGGAAGTCAAATACATATAAAACAAACTTTTCATTGACATTTTTATGGCCGAGAGACTTATCGAAAGTCCCGAACGAGCCCGTCGATTTTTTTCAATCTTTCCGAAAACAAAATAACACGATTTTTTGAATGTCAAGGAAAAAGGTTTTTCCTTCGATTTAAATGCAAAGTTATGAAGAAACAATCGAGTCTCTGAATCCGAATCCCTTACCCAGACCGCAAAATGTCCCTCGTTTAACAATAATCAACCCTCACAAATAAATAGGGATGAAGAAAAAAAAACAGGGAAAAAAATAACTTTCATTGTTCGCGTTTTATGGGATCGCGTGCCACCGCATTTCCCGCAGCAGTTGACGGGCTCCCTTGCTCGAGTTTCCGGCATTCGGAAAACCTAAGGTCGATCGAAAACGTGCAGACTGTATTAACTACACGTGCCTATAAACTGACGATTCAACTGTCATCGTCTACATTTTTTCAAACGCAATTCCCTTACGTCGATTTTAATCACCAGACTGCATTTTTTTTTGCCTCCCCATGAGCATTACTCGTAGTCTCCAAGGTCATTGGACACAGCTCCATGCTCTAATGATGTATTTTAATAAATTCTGACGAACCAGAATCAAAATCTCGTTCGAGGCAACTCGTTAAATCGAAAATTACAAGTTAAAATTTTTTTACCCTCATAGAATCGAAAGGGAGGCTGAAAAATTGGCATTGACACTTTTTTCCTGACATAAAATCGTGGTCATCGATATCGATATCTGGGCCTGGCAATACTTGAGAAAAAAACGGCGTTCCCTCCAGTTAATTTGCGATTACGAGGCTCAAAGAATGACGCCACAGTTTCGATAATTCTTTTCTTCTATTTATAGCAACATTGAATGGCATGGTGCGATTCGGAGGGGAATTAAATTTATTGTGTATACAGTGAGCTGTACAATTGAGCAGCATGTGTCGAGAATTTTGCCTGTTCCTCATTATAATTCCAACACAATTTTAGTGACGTATGTGTACCAGACAAAAACCCTCCATGTTTACTAAAGACATATCGAATTGCCAAAAAAATGTCAATTTTATTAGCACTTATGTGGAAGACCAGAGAATCTTTCTCATCAACTTTATATCGAAGCGAAAGTCTCCAAGGAGTGGAGAATAAAGCAGCGCGCTCTTCGAGCGTAAAATATTTTCGAGTGTGAGTGAAAATTCATTTAAATTTCGCAAAGATTCCCGAACACAAAATGCAGCTTGATCGATAGGATTCGCAATGAAATTCGACGATACATAAATCGTTGAAAAAGAATGTGAACGAATTTTCTTCTTCACTGACTTTAAAAAAATCTTTTTTTCCACACGCACACACACACACAGTCAACGATATTTTGCATCTGAAAAAAAAACAGACACATCCGAAATAGTTACGTTGTCCAGTTCGATGAATTCTGATATTTGTTTATACTAAAAATACCAAACGAGAGCCCCAAAACTCGAAACTGTAGGCTTAATTCAGGATACAACAATCTAAATGTAAATCGACTCGTACGAATATTCCCCTCAGAGGTAACCCGGTGAATTCACTAGAAAATGTAATACCATGCTTTTCTCTGTACAACACGGTATCGTGACATATGAAATCCAAAGGGACAGCACTAGTGAATGACAGGAGATAATACTCGAGGGGTAAGTTCGGACCAGTTGGTCGTAAATTTTTCTCGGTCTCTTGATGTTATGCCGACGAGTCTGTATTATTGAAAATTGTTATCTTTTATCATAAATCATATGATCTACCATTAAGGAAATGTACTGAGAATTTATTTCGATCATTTCAATTTTTCCACGTGAATAATCCGCAGAATTTTTTTTTTTTAGTACAAAAAACCTCGCCTCGTGTTTGTTTTTTCAAATGACAACCATAACTGAGAAAAAACCAAGTGCAATCGATCGCGAGTCATTTTTTTCGGGAAAATTTGAAAAAACTCATTTTCCCAAAAATATTATTCGAGATCGAAATAATTGTGAAAAAAAGTGAAGCTCCACCGAGTCAGCTCCAAAAAACTGATCCTCCCGATCACGCACCTGTTTACTGAGAAATTGAAAAAATATCACAAGCAAAATTGAAGCCTCACACGTTTTTTCCAAACGATAAAAAAGATTTTTCTCTTTTTTAAAATCGGTTTACGACTAAGGCCTTAAGATCGTGGGGTGCAGAAAAAAGTGACGTTGGCAAGCTGTGTTAACTTTCCAACCAGGAAATGGATTCGTGTTCTACATCCGGGGGTGGTAATGACCTTAATTTACGTGGCGAGTGATGAATCGCAAAAAAAAAAAGTGCTGAAAAAATAGCGCAATTTTTTGCAAGAGACATGACAAAATCGATTGGATTCGGAGAAGAAAAAAAAAGTGAAAATTTCAAAGAACCAAAGAAAATTTTGTTGACGAACTTTTCAATTGTTTTTCTTGTTCAAAATTCTGCTAATTACCGAGAGACTGAGTATCTGGGGAAGAAAAATCACTCACGGGTCCGTCTTTGTCGAAATAAACGAAAAAAATGGTAAATTAAGTAGTACGAGACGATAATAGTCAGACACGATGCTACAAGTGCCCGGGAGCCAAGTGGAACATTCCTCGAATAGTCAGCCACAGTGAAATTTCGCAAATCCTCGTATTTCGGACATCGAAAGGTCAATAATTCCCGAGTAATGAACATTTATGAAACAAACCGAGATTTCTCGGCGCTGTACAGAAAAAAATGTTGCGAACCTTTCAGGGGGTCGATGCTGCCACATCGAACTGGGTCACACAGAGCCTTTGACTTTTCTACTATCGTACAATGCTCTCCCCGTTTTCTCGTCGTCTGTTTCTTGAAAAATTTCTCTCAGTTTTTCCGATTAACTAATTTTCAGTGGAAAATTGCGATAAAAATCGAAAAAACAAATGTCTACGTCGTTTTTCGTCGATCAAAACAATTTCCTCAGGATATTTTCATTCGCCCAAATAGTCCACGTGTTCGGGCAAGAAATGACTGCTCGACTCCCTGGATTCTCGTGCATGGATTCGAGCTTCAACAGGACCGCTTAAGTAGGTGCAACAGGTGTGTGCAGTTCCCGAAATAGGAAACGCACACTCGAAACCCAAGTAATGTCTTTTCTGTCGCGGCACGCGCGACACCCACAATGGCTCGGTCTCCGTTCTCTGTCTGAACCGATTCATCGCGTCAATTGAATGTTCGTGTTTGCTCATGAATTCCTTTCGTCATCGTCTCACGGGGTTGCAGTTTGGTGCATTTTTTATTGGATTTCTATGTGGAAAATATTCAAAGGCGAATGAAAACAGCGAAATTTTTGAAATGGCGTGAATTTTTCGATTTTTTTCGAAATCGAATTTGAAAATTATTCAAAGACGATTCGAGCCCGAGGATCAGAATCGTGTCCACGCGTCTTCATGACAGTCAAGGCGCCAACGCAGTGGTAGAACAAATCGCAGAGAAACTGAGGGGCGAAGAGAGAGAGAGAGGGCGAGGGAGAGAGAGAGTGAGTGATTCGTCGCAGGGCAAGCCAGGCGAGTTGGCAGGCGCGCTATAAAAGCTCACGGGCACGATCGCGACGACGTCACACGCCGGTGGTACACTCAACAGTGTTGAACAACACACGACGTGATTACCTGGTGAACGTGAAAGAAAAATAAAGTTGGAGTAAAAAGAAATCGCTGGTCACTTAAGCCTAATCGGAGAAGCAGACAAAATAGCAAAAGTGAGAAATAAAATCCGCAGGATAAAGACGAAAAAAAAATTTAGGGAAAAAACAAATCATTAGCGTATAACGAAAAAATAAATTCGGATCAACAATAAATCTTTTTCAAAGTTTTCCTGTTCGAGATTCACGAAAAAATTAATAAAGGAGAAAAAAACGAGAAAAACTTGAGGGAATTAATTAGCGAAATTCTGGCAGCTGTGAAGAAAATTAAAATCCACAAATAAGATCCCAAAAGTTGTTATTGATTGAGAGATAAAAATCTGCAAACTTGTGTTTTCTTCTCCCTTTTTTGTCTCTCTCGCTCGAATTTTCTCCGCCCCCTCCTCTGCTGGTCTTGTGAACCGGGGATTAAATTATCAAGTTTCAATCTGCGAAAAGATTCATCGCCCGTTCGTCTCGATTAAAATCTCAGGCCAGGACGCACCTGCGGATTTTTTAACTACTCGCAGCTTTGCAAAGTTTGGCCGAGAACGCGATCGCACTTTGCCACGAAAAAGACGCGATCGGAGTTAATTTAGAGACGCGATTGAAAATAATTGCTCTTCGACGTGGTGCTGGCGAAATTCCTCGAGATCTTGAAACAGGAAGAGTGGAGCTTTCCTTCCCTCGTCGAGGTATAAATCGTCAAGGGGAAGAAAAAGGATAAGGAGAAACGAGCAACAAGCGATTGCAGGCCAAAGCCAGAGAACAACATTCATTTTAGTGTGAGTAATCAAGCAATAAATTTCATTCTCCAACTTATTTTTAATCCTCCGAAACCTTTTTTTTCCAATCAACAAACCTCGTCCTTTTCGACAAAATGAAAATTAATTATCTCGACTCTTGACACTTTAATGACCGTCAGAAAATAACGAGTGAAAACAATTAAAAAAGTCAATTTTCTGGCAAAATTTTGTGTTATTTTGGAAAAAGCTTCTTTGCCCGATTGGAATTCGAGCTTCGTCGGCATCAATTTCTGTCGGAAAACGAATTTTTTGCTGCTTTCGTCCATCGATAACATTGATTGGGAAAAAATAGTCAACCAAGTTCTTTTTTCTGTCGGATAAAGAATTAGCGTGACACGTTTCGATGCATCTGTTGCACTCGTCGCAACTTTCAAGTGCATTTTCGAATTAATTTCGTTCCCCTATGCATTTCCTCTACGCGTTAATCGAATATCTTGGTTTGTATGTGTGAAAATGTGTGCGAAATGTTGCACATGCACTCTGCACTGCGAGGGCCCATGGATCATTATTCCCTTCGGAACTTGCAACCCTCTGTCTCTTCCTCCAATTTGCAATGACGTGTGTTGTGCACTTGTGTGCATAATTTTACGTAGACACGATATTAAACAAATATTTGTTCATAATGTTGATGGAATTTTGTGTAAACACAACTGAATTTGAATTTTCATCGATCGACAATCCTGTCGTTTATTATTTTTGCAATAATGAATTCAAATCTTTTCTTTCATAATTTCCTATTTTTTCCTCCGAAATTTCTTCATAATAAATCGTGGATTGATCCAATTTGAATTCTCCTTCATCCTTCCAATTCATATTCAATCATAATCACGATAATTCTGACCAATCAGCCAGCGAAAATCGATTATTATTGTATTCCACGAGAAAAATGTTATCGTGTTCGACTCACAGTGCTATCACAATAGAAAATATATATGCATGACGTTACCGGGGGAATAAAACCTTGGCCGATTGGGATCCTGTGTCAGAATGAACATTGAGGTGAAAAAAAAATGTTGACTCGATCATTGCCACGATATTACATTCGCTCTATGGAAAAAGTATAAAAAAAACCTCGCTCTTTGAAAGTGGAGAACATTTTTTGCAACTTTGAAACGAGCAATGAAGAGAAATTTCGTATGGAAATTTCTGTAATTTAAAAATAAACGAATCTGCCTCGTTTTTACAGAATTTTTCCGATTTTTGAAAAAGTAATTTTCTAATTGTTTTTTTATCTGTGACTTAGTCCCGATTAATTAGCGAGCTAATTAAATTTGTCCCGCACAAATTCCGTGTCGTAATAAAATTGAATCAAGTGTCGATTAAATCGAAAGCTGATAAAATTCGAAAAAAATGCACGCGAGGACGAAAGGGAGAGAGAAAGAAGGAAAACGATCGACAGTAAAAAAAAGTGACGTAGTGAAAGCCAATGCAGTGGGTCTGTAGACATCCGAGAAGCTTCTTCGTAGTTCATCGAAACCCTTCGAGCAACACAGCCGAAGCACTTTGACGACCAACTCAAGTAACAATAGAATTTTCTTTCTCAATATACACAAGAGGAATGTGTTGAGTGAAATCGTAATCTGAGTTTTAACGCCTCGAGAGATTTCGCCAAGCAGAATTGCAGCTTACATCGGTTTTATGGAGAGAAGTTTGCTGCATAAGGAAAAGAGGAAACAGGAAAGTTTTATTTTGCAATATTCTTAGCAGCAGGTTGTTTCCGCTTCATTCGCACATAGTGAAAATTTAAATAAATCCCTGAGAATTCTCTGCAGATTTCTTCGGTTACTTTTGTGACGAGAAATAGGACTTCAATAAGTTTTTTTTTCAAGCGAAATGTTTCATAAGGATTAAGCCAGTTGGATCCGAGAAATTTGATCCCTGAAACACTGTTGTAAGGAGTTTCCCAAATTTTAGATTAAAATCGTGTAAATGTTTTGTAATTGTGGATTTATCGATGAATTAGATTATCGCTGCGTTTACGTCACGAACAGAATCTAGTTATATCGTTCTCGCCAAACCAGCGGTTACAAAATAGATTAGCTGCTCCTGGAGATGCCTACATGGTGGTAAATGACAAACCGGTACATGCAAACATGCGGGCGGCTTGTACCCAGGCTATTTGTATAACCCTTGAGGGAATATCCTGGAATTTACGTCCGAAAGTTTCAGGATAGATAGATCGTGAAATTCTGAAGAGAAAAGCCTTAAGGCATGTTTTTCTGTGACGTCACGTTGCCGAGATATTCGACGAATAGTGCGCGGGCCAATCAGGTGAAGCAGTAGCGTTGGGCGCGTGGAGGGGGAAGGCCAGCCTTCCGCGTGATTGGCTGCGAATCACTTGATGATTTCTCAGCAACGGTACGTCGTAGAAAAAAGTTGTTGAGGACTTTTCGCTACTAAATTTCTCAAGCTATTCGCCAGAATAATTTTTGACGTCAATTTCGACTTTTTTGTCACGTTTTCGTTATGTACCGTGCAGTTTTAATGCAGACACGCGTATGTGGGCGAAAATTCAACATTTCTGTTCGGGTTAGCCGCGACAACAGCAACAAACAAAGGATGTGCCTTCGCCATCCGCTGTGTGTACGAAAGGTTACGACACCAAATAACCCGTTGGCGAATCTCGCCTCAGGATCTTCCCACGGTCCTTTGACATTTAATTCCATCGAAAACTTGGCTGTGTATTATGCTCGATAACATTGTGAGGTTGCTTTTTCCTCCGAGTTATGAATGCGAGGAAACAAATTCAACTTTTACAAAAATTCTATCAATTTTGCCCCATGAAAATGGATCGACCCTCGAACCCCATGGATTTTTTATGAATGGCTTTGGCATGTTTTCATTCATTCTTAAAAACGGCCACCTGAATCAGTCAGATAAAAATTCTTATAAACTCCGAATCTTCGAGTCGAAATTTCCTCTTTCCAAAAATATTAACCATCGCATTTTTCCACAACGTGTTTATTCGCGATTTACTCTCAGCCAATGCTTCGTTACGCTTGGAAATATCTCTACGAAAATTAATGAACCTCTCCCAAAGCCGCGTAACCTTTTCCATTCTATTATTACTCGCGAGCAGACATTACTCATTTTCAATCTCGGCATTTTCGACGGGGATCACGATATGGTGGGAAAAATGGTGTCACGTGCTCTTCATGGTGTAAATTTATGCGTTCCACGGTTTCTTCCCTTGGAACGCGCACGAAGGACTGTCTTTACCGTAACAAGACGATGAATTAAGGGCGGGAAGAATGTTCTCGGTGATGAGTCCTTTCTGACACATTTTCCGACGCTTTCTCACGCGTTATTCGCTTTTCCTTCGAGCGAGAAGCCCCAGAAATATCAGAGATTGAAATAGTTCCATTTATTTATTTTTCGAGACGTTTTTCCTTTCCCCCCTCCCCAGCCACTTCCTCCTTATATGAAATTTCTTATTTACCAACTCGCTTCCCGGCTTTCGCGCAAAGTTTCAGTTTTTTTCGGTGGCACCCACCGCGACTCGAAGAGCAGCTCGAAAGTGCATATTGGCCCATGGCACACACGACCATGTGCCGCAAAACCATTAGAGCCCATTGGCATTACCAACAGAAAGCTCCTGCTTGCTGCTGCTGTTACTCCCGCGTATACGTATAGCGGAACAACACATAGACGGGAATGTCACCACCCAAACCGGAAGAAGCATACGAGCGTCTCCTCTCTCCTGCTCCGCAACAGGAAGTCATTTCGCGTCAAAGGAATCGAGATTGCGGTTTGTCGGCTACGTCGGAGCAAAGGGCGGAGCGTAGGGCATGCGAGAACTCGTAGAAGCTCGTCTTTCCTCGCGCTCCATTAAACATTTATTTTTTTTTCTTCATTTTTTATTCAACTCATGTCATATTTTTTACTCAAGCTCGTTCCTCGATCGAACGTTTTTCGTTCCTCAATTTCACACTTTCCCCATACCGTGCCGCCCTCGACTATATAAAAATTCAGCCTTACTCGGGATTTTATGGGCACTGGAAAAAAATTTGGATATTGTCAATTTTTTTTTCTTTTTTGTGTATTTTTTTTCCTCATTTTTATTTTTATTTCGTAATGCACTCGACACTGTCATAATTAACGATGACGGAATATCGAAAATACGTCACGATTCGGTTAGCGATTTTTCCATTTTTGGCATATAAAGTTGATTTTATTTTCTCAAAAACATTTGGCGGATCCGAAAAATGGACTTTTTCATGTTGAAAATTGGAAAAAAAACGGACAGAGTCTCGCAAAAATTCGTGACGCGATGATTTTTCTAGAAAATTAGCGATTAGAATTCGGATAAAATTCTGTTCCTGGTACGTTTGGCGATCGTTGGCCTTTCTCGGCGGATCGACGCAGACGAAAAAAGGGTCAGGAAAGTCATCAAACTATTTTGTTTCGTGAATAATTAATCAGAGAGCGATGTTCCTGGTTCCGGACAATCGATCGATCAAGGAAAATCGTCAACATTTTTAAAGAGAATTTTGCAGTGAAAAACAATTTTTCTTTTCTATTTCTTTGCAATTCTGCGCGTGCACGTTTGCGAGAGTTCTCGATTTGGGAGCTACAGAATGTTTGAAGGGAGCGAATTTTGCTGTTGCAACGTTTTCAAAGGTGGATCTCGAGTTTTTGATTTGAGGGCATTCCAATCTGTGCGCGTTTCGTTATCGTTCGGGATATAAATAGAATTTATACGAGTGAGTCTCTGTCGATGTCGGAAATACCAGAATTTCTTGTCATCTTTTTGCTTCCGTAAACTTTAACTGACGTTTCTCAAGTCACATAGAAAGCTGAAAATATATAAATATATAAATATAAATAAATAATAATATATACGGAGTTGGAAAACGTCTTGCAAGTCTGAAAGGAAAAGATCGAGATTCTTTACATCGAAAAGCCACAGAAGAGCGAAACTCTCCCCCGGATTCCCCGACCCTGCGCGTTTCATACCTCGCAATCCTGATTTATATAATTTTCATCATTCGCCTTTTTATTTTTCTCCCATTTTATTCGCCTCTTTCAATGGCTTCCCTGACACGTGGACGAGTCTTGTAATTTTTGCGGCACTGAATCGATTGAACTTGGAAGCTCCCTCAATGAATCGCGTTCCAATTTCGAAATGAAACATTTCGAAAGCAACAAAAATGAAAAATTTAATCCAATGTCAATTTTTTTTCCCCTTTTTTTTCCCTTCCCTGGCCATCAATTTCTGAAGAAAACTTTGAAGATTTCGGTCCAAATTCTTGCCAATTCCAAACTCTATAGATATACAAGAAAAAATGTTTCATTTTATCCATAAACTGCAGCTTTGCCAGCTCCTAACATAAAGTTCTTGATGAACGACATAAATGTGTGGTAAATGGCGAGCTGTAGAGTGTCAAGGGTGAAGGACGTGCCTTGTAATTATTTAATTAAGGATTATTAATTGGTTTATTCAAATTTGATTTTGTTCTTATTTCTGTAAGAAATGTGTGAAAGTTTTTTTTTGCTCCAGAGGCATTTGGTGATCAAAGTTTCGACGAATTGCGAGTTTCGTGATTTTGCGAGACACGCGCGATTTTGTGTTTTATGCTCGCGACGCATTTTCCACCGCCATAAAAGGAATGGTCGTTTCGAAATGAATCATTAAATAGAGAAAAAGTTATCAAGGGATTTGAAAATGTCATTTTTATCTGGACTCGATACAATTTTTCAAATTTTATCCATTTTTAACGAAGCCAACGTTTATCAATTGACTTTTCAAGCCCGATCAATATTGCGATTGGTTTGGGATCGTCTAATTAATGACATCAGCACAAAACCCATGCAACCATTTCAGTTTCCACTGTTTGCACACGAGCTCTTGACAATTTTCATTCGCACGATCTCCAACACATTTGATTCCCAATAAAACTCTTACGATTCGCGCGATTGAACAATCGTTTAATAAATTTTGACGATTCTATCAATTGCCAATCGATTGATACCAAAATTCCGAACAGTCCGACCAGAGAACGATTTGAAACAAAAAAAAGCCACGGAATCAATTATTCGATTTTTTTTTTTATTTGCGCGAATTTTTTTCTTTATTTGTTCAACAATTTTTTTTCTGGCATATTTACTAATCACTTTTTGACGTAATTACTGCTGAAAATGAAATTCCGGGCGACTTGACCGGAAAAGAATTTTTTAAAAATTAACCGAACAGTCCTTTTTTTTATGCGTGGATTTTTTTTTTATATTTGAATCACTTTTTGGCGCAATTACTTTTTAAAATTAATTTCTGTGGACCCTCGACGAGTGCTGAATTTTTTTTTAATTCCGATTTGACCAATGGCAGTGATTTTGATTGGAAAAAAATTTAATTGGGACTGTTCGTGTCATTCTCAAAACGAGTCCGCACAAAAACTGTGTGGATCACACCACAAGGTGCTAAACGTGCGGGGATTTGCCTGGAGGAAATAAGATTTTACAATCGATTGCTCACAGCGCCGTATCAAGACTGATTAGCAATCGAGTCAGGGAATCCTTCGAACGCTTTAGGGTGACACACCGCGGGGATGTTGCGGGAAGCGTCAATTAGGCAAACTGAGAGCGAATTTTTCAACGAGAAATAGGTGAGCCGAGAAGTCAAAGACTACGAGGGGATGAGCTCAGATTGGTGCTGAGCACAATTTCGTTTTTTTCAATGGCTTCGACAGTTTATTCGATTCTAGAATTTTTTTTCTCTGCAAAACGAGGAATCGAGATGAATTTCGTGAAGTATCTGTCTTCAATCGCATTTTTCGGCTAAACGATCAATTTTATGGAAAAAATGCAAGGGAGCATTTTTGTAGGAAATGAAATTTTCTACAAAAAAGATCTCATTACTCAATGACGTGGAATGCATTGTTCCAGAGTTACAGAGGTTCGAAGATAAAATATAAATTTTTTCAATTTTTATTACTTTTTCGAAAATTTTCAACGAAGTAAGTGAACTTGAGGCATTTCTGTCTCCCGAATAATACACTCTCTACGCAGTGTATCGATATCAAGACCAAATTCAAGGCAGGACAGTAAATAACTCGGAAGAGTTGAATGTCAATCGAAAATTGAAACCGATCGACTTTCGGCCATCACATGGAATCCGCCAAAGCAATTGTGAAGCTGCCGACGTCCCAGGAACAATCCATCCAAACAGTATTTCGATTTCCGAAGCGTTTTACTACAAATTAAATTTCCAAACTTTTATTATGTTCCTCGAATTGGACTCTAGTGGGTTTAATTGAATTACTTTTTGCCATTGAATTACTTTCTGCATGACCAGCCGGTCAATTTTTCAAAATTTACACACGCCACAGCCGAACTTGACCCGTATTCGGAATTCAAGCTGCTTTTTCTCTCCCCAAATTAACGCCCGTAATTACTCGAGCTAGACGCAGATTCCAAAATTTCAATTTACAGACATTGATTATCAAGAAAAAACATGCCGTCAACCCTCCGTAGACACACATGGGTCTGTCCAGCCCATTCAGCGGACATGGCGTAAAATTCTCATTTTTTATAATGAAAAAAAAAAGAATTTTTATTCATCATCAAAGGCAAAACAACTTTCCTGATTTTTTTCCGATTTTTTTGACGCGTCCAAATACGAGGCTTAATCGTGATTATCGTTTTGCTCGATATCCTGAGCTTTTAAAGTTCAGAATGAAGGCGACAGCTTGGAGTAATAACGAGCCCTGTGAATCTCCGTATAACGGACATTGAGCATCAAATGAACTAAGTTATAAGAACGTAGAGATCTAACGACGTATATTAAGCGATTCAACAAGTGCTCGCGTCACGCGATGTAGGCCGACGCTCGAGTTGGCCAGTGTGATAAATTTCAATAATGATTTTTTTTTTCACGATTCGCATATTTTTTACCCGGTCGAGTTTCACGCTACATTAGGCAATTTTTATTACGACGACTCAATGAGCCCATAGAATTACTGATCTCGTCTGCGATCCTGCCTCCTTGGACTATTGCGACTCGACGCCCGCGCGTTTTTACTTCCTTTTTTCACACCATCGCCCGCGCTGTACCAACGACGTTCGGACCCGACCAAGTCAACGGGAAACTTCATAAATGAAGCTCTAAAAACGGGGGATTAGTTCGGGCTCTCATTATCAAAGTTTATCTACAGTCACTGAATAAGCCGCGACATAAATATTCGTCCTGGCAAGATTTTCATTTTTTTCGTCCATTTCCGTAAAAAACTTTCAGTTTCCAAGTTTTTTTTTTCTAATTCGAGACATTTTTTGTCGGCGATAAAATTAGAAGACAAAAAGGCTGGAAATCTGTTAAAAATCTATTTCGGATCCCGAAAAACGTCAAAACAACAAAAAAAGCAAAAGAAAAGCTCGATTTTTTAATTTTCAAAAAATATTATTCAATAAAGGATAATTTTGCTGCCAAAAAAGTACGGAGTACACTTTTCCCTGTAAAGGAACTCCCGAATAGATTCTCGTGAATGTTTTATTCTCCGTATCCTGGAGTTTACTGCGAATTTCCCAACCTGCTGCGGGGATGAAGTAGTCGAGCTCGAGTTTGGTCTGGCGAACCGTCGCTCGGCGAGATTTTTCCCCATTTCCGGGCATCCATGAGGCTCTTTACGGAGAATGCTATTACTTTAATCAGAGATTCGAAATATTTAATTCACGAGATGTTGATTTTTATTGGCGCATTGAATTTGATATTTTTATGAAAATATTGGAAAAATCAAGAGAATTGATTTTTTTTAAATAATTCTAATTTTAGGCTTCGTTAATTTTTCTAATTCGGTTTCGAGTGAACGAAGGACTTGAGGAAATGCCTGAATTTTCCAGGGAACAGGACTCAATTGTCTTGATTTAATTTTTACATGACAAAGCATTTAGAAATTTTGAGGATTTTCCATAAATTTTTATTAAAATCCATGGCAATAAGAATTTCACACGTTGGTTGGAATTCACTCATGCGAAAAGGTGATTCCGAGGTATTTAATCCGTACAATCGGTCTCTCTAGTGGTTAGAACGTGAGAGAAGCGTTAATAAGCCCTTACCAAGAGTTTAACTCGGCTCATCAACCCCTCAGTTGCTTTGGGGGGAGTCAATATGGCCTCCTCGTCATTCCTCGTCCTACACATTCGCTCATCCCCTCGTACTTCACACCCTCTTACTCTACGGTACTCTCTCGAGCGCTCTCTCTCATGCCACATTCACCTGTTCTCGTTCCCACCTCTTGACGTTCGTATCGCAAATTCCAGGACCACCAAAACAACCCTTCGAAATGTTAGTAACTCGTGCGAGCAGCAAGAATTTCCGAATATCAGGATTTGTGTCAATTTTTCCAAACAATTTGGTCCTTTCAATTGTTTTTTCGAAAAAAACTCCATGCCAGAAAAAAAATGTCAAGATTTCGTCGATAAAAATGAGAAAAATAAATGTAATTCGGCCGTGCAGCTGTTTCGCAAAATAATCGACCACGTTGCCAGCATGAAAAAACAATTAAGACCTGCAGTTCAATCTTTTTTTTCCTCTCCTTTCATCCCCTTATATTGTGTCGCGTCTACTCGACTTTCCCTTCGCGAACCAATGAACTTGTTTAACAGCCAGCCAGTCCGAGACAGCTTTCCACTGACGTTTTCATTTCCTCCCTGTTATTTCTACCCTCGACGAGAGAGAGTCCGACAAAGTTGGAACAGAAGGCAACGAGCAAGAAAGAAAAGACTGTACGACACGAGGTTGAGTATTTCCCTTCAGCTTTTCCAAATTGCCAATGGAAATTCATTCGTCCTTCACGCTCACTTACACCCACTTGATTTCTCGCTACAAGTGCATTTTGCCAATTTACGATTATCCTCAAAATTTCTGTAGAAATTTCGTTCATTTTTTCCCCCACGTTGTTTTTAATCAATTTATTAGCATTTTGTGAATTTTTACACTTGAAAAATGTTTTTTTTTTTTCAATGGATATCAAGAAAACTTTCGTAAATTTGTAAAAACGCAGTCGAGCCATTACCGGACCAGGAAAACTAACGTATTAATGGGTTTTCCTCAAACTTTCATCTCCTTAATTGAAGCAGACAAAGCATTAAGTTAAGAAATTAAACAATTAAGTTAAAAAACTAATTACCCCTGAATTATCTAGTCTACATCATTGTCTGAAACTTGCCATAACCTGGACTTGGAGAATCGACTAAATTTCAATTAAAGAAGAAAAAATCTGTTTGAAATTGATCGAAAATTTGAAGAAATTTAGCGAAAAGTGTCGTGTTTTTGTTTCTGGAGTCAACTTGAAACGAAATTGAACGAAAATTCAATGGAATTTAATTTAATTGGAATTTAAATCATTGAAAAAAGTTTCTTGAGGCGTTTCCAAATATTTTCAATACATTTAATTTTGGTAGGTTGAAAAAAAATAATAAACGACGAAATTTGGTCACGAAAACAAAGCGATTTTTAGAGGCCCAGATAATTTCGTGGTTTACGTTCGATAATGGAAAAATATTGTTCTTAGTAACGAGAAATTGTCACATTTTCATATTTCGTTGAAAATTAAAGGAGGCCAAACGCTAAAGCCTAAAATGTAGGCTTTGAAAATTGAAGAATAATATAAACACAGCATGTGGTAATATTGGCGTTGTTCGCTCTAAATTTCGCTTCCCCCTGAATATATTTGGCCAAGACTATCGGACGATCTCGACGTAATTAATCTTGCTCCTGTATTCGGAGAGTTTAAGGCTGATTTTTTTTCTTCCTTAAAGCTGAGCTTCCCGTCACATTATCCTGTACATCTTGGCTCGGTTTAAATTGACTTCCAAAAAAGAAACGATCTCGTCAAAATGGCAAAAAAGACATTTGCAGTTCGTCGGAGATTTTTTTTTCATTTCCATTTTTAAATCGATTTTTCTTTCTCGTCGTTTTTTTGTTTGAAAAACGAATTAAATGCCAATCGATTTTTCACGACTGCTCAATTTTTCCTGCCCCCCTGAATTAAACTTTTAACTCAGACTGTACACGTGTAAAACATTAGCAAATGCACAGGGTCTCGTCGAGTGCAGACGCTGCAGTGGCTTCCTCCATTTTTTCTCTCTTTATCGTCGTATTATAATAATTATATAATCCCATCTCCGTTGTGTCCGATAAAAGCTTAGAGGCAAAGTTCGCGTAAGCTTTTGTCGCCTATATATAGCCCGCGCAATCTCTCTTCATATTTTATTAATGAGACTTTCTCCGCGAGTATATTTTTTACTCTTGCTCGGTACTCGATCTCGTAGATTCACGTGTGTAGCTCGTTCCAGACTGAATCAACTCTCTTTAATCGCAGCTCCGAACACACACAAGTGTTTCTATTAATTGGATCGATCCTAATTTTGACGTTTTTTCACCTCCAAGTGGTAATTCATAATTTTCACGTTCTATTTCAATTATTTCTGCGGCGTGAAATGCGGACTTGGCATCCGAAATTTACCGAAGCTTTACGTTGGTTCGACGTTTTTTTTTCTTCGAGTCTTCTTACGTAATTTTCCTCATTTTTGACACGTTTATTTTTAATTCAAAAGTAGGTCACTGGATGAAAAGAAAAGAGAAAAAACTTGAATTTTGTTCATCGAGCGCGGAATTGAAAAAATTCTAGAAATTCCATTTACTCTGTCTTCACGTCCCAATGAAAAAAAAGAAATTACTCAGCATGTTTTGTCTCGTTTTTTCAACAATTTAAAAATTAATCCAATCCTGCTCGTAAATCTCCCAATCTTTCGAGCTGGAGCGCCTCCTATCCAATATTCTCCGACGACTAAGTAATGGAAACAAGACACAATGAGATGCTCATAATTCACATGCGAGTACATGAACGTCCTTCGTACAGCAGTTCACTTTGTATCCTTTATCTCGTGCAGCCGACATTTTAACAATGAACATCACATCCGTATACTTTGCGCGCTTCTTTATCGCTTTTGCACTTTGATTTTCATGGCGGACAGGCTCGAAGGGCGAGAGCTAAACTTTGGAAAAAGTGATCGAAAATGATGAAAAAATCAAAATCACTAAACTAAATCTGCGCGGACCACGTGGAATTTCTTTTCCTTTTTTTTTCCTGTAAAAATTCACGTAATTTAATGAAATTCTCTTCCTGTAAAGTTTATGCGGAAACATTTCCTCTATGAAGCTCCACGATCGTAAGGATCGTAATAAATCGTGGAAAAAAAATCTTCATTTTTCATCTCCGAGATCCATCATCGTTTTTTTTTATCTTATACGTTTTTGTGGTCGGGTGAAAAGTGATGGATCGCGATCACCCGATTCGGAGTGTGCCGAGGAGCTTATCAAAACGTTTCGTAGCTTTCGCAGTTTTATTCATTAATACAGGTGCGTGTAGGTGCGAGGAGCAGCGAATGACGAGCCGCGAGAGCTTTTTGGTCCAAAGAGAAAATAGCAGAGCAGGGCGCGTTTGACTCAAACGTCAGAGCAAGGATTTTGCTTCTCACGAAATCTTCCTGTCGCCCCCGCGTCCAATTCGCTGTGTTGTAATTGGAACAGCTCTCGACGCGAGGAAAAGCCTCGGCAATTGAGAAAACCCAAACGATCTGTCACATTCATTAATTGCCGACAAATTAAAGCCTCTGCCAGCAGTCTTAACGAGCCTCGCCCCGCCGCTTGCTCGCGCTCTTTGCGGCAATCCATTCCGCGGGAACGTCTCAATCCTCGAATTAATCGTGTCATCGCGATCTTGTCGCACCAGCCAATCAAGATTTTCGGCAAATTTGACAAAATTTCGGCTCCTAAAAGCCAGAATTTCCTTCTCGATGTTCCAGAAACTATCAGCCCCAAAAATTCATAGGAATTCCGAAATTTTTCGCATCCAAAATAATGAATTTTTCGAAAATTACCAAAAATTACGAATTTTTCTCAATTTTTCGATAAATTTCCAGGCGCAATTTCATTTTTTGCCTCCGCTCCCTCGTGACTTTACGTCCTCGTCAATTTTTTTTGCGGGCCAGGCCAAAAATCATGGAAATTCCGAAAAAATTCCCCACCCAAAATAACAGAGATTCGGAAAATTTCGAAAAATTACGAATTTGCCGATGAATTTTCAGATGCAATTGCATTTTGTGGTTTTTGTCGCGACTTTACGTCGTCGCCAATATTTTGCGAGTCGCGATGAATTTCTTCGGATGAATTCCTCGCCTCACGGAGCAACATTTGAAAAAGGCATTTTCGCCAACATATTCAAGATTGCATCGTCGCGAAGACTTCCAATAACAACGAGCAACGGAAAGAGTGAATATTATCGCGTGAAAAGGAATACGTACATGAGGATTGTCAGTCCAATATCGTACGCACCGGCGTTTTATATAGCGAGGATTTATGGAGAAGCGAATGGAAAGATACGACAATCGACAAGTTTCATTGGTTTGCGTTACCTCGGGCAACCGTTTTCGCGGAGTTTCATGCCAATTTCAATTTTCATTTTCCCGCTTCCGTCGATTATTTCGAGAGACGAAAGGACATGAAGAAAGACGCGAATTGCGTGGTTCGGAGTAAAAAATGATGAAAAACTCAAAATTCACAAAAATTTAATCGGAAAAATGGGCGAAAATATTCAAAGTTTTATTTTTCATTTCCCTTTTTGCTCCAAGTTTCATTGTCCATTTTTTTTATTGATCAATCGCTGCTGGCGAATCTACTGAAATGAACAAGTTTTTTCCCCATCCTTGTTTTTATTATTGGCAGATTTTACGAGGTAAATCACGAACCCTCGATGCGGCTTTTCATTGCACAACAAACCTCGCATGCAGCGTGGACCATGCCGTTTAGCCGCAGGCGTTAATAATCCATCGCCCGATGCATGATTAATTGCCCATTTAGCCGGATAACTCGATGTACTCGTGACGACTGTGTAGCATGAAAACTTTTGAGCGTTCTCGATATTCCTACAAAGTTAATTAACGACTTTTCCGAATATTCTATTGATTTTATTTTGTTTAAACAAAAATTATCGAAAATTTTACCGAAGCACGTAATTTCAACTAAAAATCAATTAATTATTTTGATTAATTTTGGATTTTGCTATACAGTAATAAAAATTCCAGACCGAAACGAAACGAAATGCGACGAACTTCATTTAACCCAATAAATCAGTGAATTTTCGTTTAAATTCCGAAATTATTCACGCAACCAAGTATCGAGAATCCAAATATTGACGTTTGCAGAGAATATCGATGTTCGGTGCTTCCGGTTCCTGAGCTTCCTTCGCTAAATATTGTTATTGCACGAATTGGTGTAAAAATCAAATTTCTCCCTGGTTTCGAGTAAATCGAGCGAGGATTCGAATTGCGACGCGTATTATTAACCTCGGAAAACATTGACAACGATAAATTTCCGGAAACTCCAACCGCTGGCCCCAAATTGTTTAAAATGATAAAAAAATCGTGAATAAACGTGGAATTTGAGGCCACGGTGATGAAATTTTAATTAACTGAACAATGAGCTTGAACTTTAATGAATTATTTGTCGATATTTGTTGCAGAAATCCGAGGAGTTATAAACGAGAAACGAATGATGATTTTCGCGAGCTTATTAACGACAACGGGCTTGATTATCTTGACGAGAGCGTCGCCGGTGTCGTTTACCACGTACCGGAAAAGGGACGTTCCCATCGAAGATACTCAGATGGACGAGGAATCGATCGATCGACTTCGTTTGGAACCCGAACGATTGCTGCTCTACGATCAAAAAGGCCTTTCGGTAAAAATATCCATAAAAAAGTTTTTTTCCATAAGCTAAAATCTCATAATTCCCATGAAGATTTCGAGGAAAATAAAAAATGTATGAAAACTTTTTCGAAAAATGCATATTTGTTGAAAATTCCACGAAATTCTCGAGGATTTGTTAAATTTTAAACAATTTTTAAAAAAATGCATTTAAATGCAATTTCTTGAATTTTTAACTTCACCAAATTTACCGCTGCTGGGGGAAAAGTCTTGGGAATAAATCACGGATCGCAACAGGCATTTCTGCCAATTATTCTCAACCCTTATTCCCACTGTTTGGTCGTGCGAAAGTGAAAACACAAACTGTTCGTTGAGGACGAGCGATTCTGTAATAGCCAGCAAGGAGAAATGTCATTTGGACACTAATACGATGACACGTGGCTATAGATCGAAGATTAAAGATAACGAGCAAACGAGGCAACTAAAGGAAACGATATCGAACGATGGGGGGTGGGTTAGGGCCTGTAGGGACGAGACGTGTGTTCCAGGTCCGAGTCCTGCGAGTCTGTACAGAGAGATTTCGAGTTTCTCGCGAATATTGAGACATCCGCACGGCCCAATAAACTTTCGGGAAAATCCGAGCAAATTCTCTGAAAACGTTGACAATTCAATTTTTCCACACTGTTCGTTCTGGCCGAGAGCTGATTAAAATTTGACGCAATTTTCACTTTTTTCCGAGAGGGACTCTCAGTTTTTTTCTCCTTTTTCATTCGAGCCAACGAAATGAGTAGAAGCGGATCGATCGACTGATCCTTTAACGAAATTAAAATAGTGCTCGATGACGTTTTCTCGCCGAACAAAAATGAGTCACGAAACGTTGCTGCGAATTCTTTGTCACGAGTATAAAATTCAGAAAATCCTGCGACAGCAAAACGAGCGAGCAGCAATAATAGAAAGTCCGAAATTCGGCTGTCGCTTTCTTCCAAATTGCATCTGTCAATCCAGAGGAAATGAAACGATTTTTTTTCCCTCGTAAAAAATGCTAATTTTCGACGAAAAATTATGATTTGTTGGTTGAATTTTAATGAATTTTCATTCACTCGATATTCCGTCACTAATCAATGGTAAAAAAAATGCAACTGGGTTAAATAAAAAGTTGAATAATTGCGAGCAAATTCCAATTCTGTTGTTGGTGAAAAAAAAAGAAAAAGCTAATTGGTCAAGTAATTAAAAAATGTCAGATTGTCGTAAAAGAACGAGACGAGTGCTGTGTATTTTTTTTTCTTCCATAAGCTATAGAATCCGTGATGCATTTATTTGTCTTTTTTAGCCATAACAGAATTGTGACGGGAAGACTGGAACAATGCAAAAAACATATAACGAGCAAATAAAGGCTGAAGAACTGTGCCCGCGCCTGTTTTACATTATGAATAGAGTTATTAAAGTTTTTTTTCTACCTCTGTTTATTTTGTTCCCGTTTAATTACTTCGCTTTTCGAATTTCATTAGTCCGGTCGGCAGGAGAGACGAGCGACGAGAACAATGTCATAATTTCCTGCAGGGCAATGAGACCGAGCCATATCTCCGAGTATGACAAGATGAGAAGAAAAAAAAAAGAAGAAAAGAGAGATCAAAATCAAATATGCATTGGAAAAGTGACGAGCCATCCGTCCAACTCCCAGGGACGATCACTCTGTCACGCGTTATCTATTCCACATACCCTCGCATCCCAAATAATCGATTCACTCAAAACCAATCCAGTTTTACGCCGATACATGAAGCCGAGAAGATTTTTTACACTCGACATTTTATATCTCTCTCTCTTGAGATTTTTTCCCTTCATCGACGACGGATAACGATAATGATAACAGAAATTCTGAGAGCGTGTGTGTTTTTCCAATCGTAGTGTCGAGAGTTTCATTCGTTCCATAAAAAACAACGAACTTCACGTGGAAACTTTTTTTAAATTAAATTAATTGTCGGTGAATTTCAAAAACTCGTTTTTCTATGGAATATTTTGAATGGAAACAATTTTATGCATTTCAGAAACGCGTAGTTTTCCACGTCTTTCATTTTGATGGAAAATTTTCAATGAAATCAATCCTGTGAATTTCCAGAACTCGTAATTTCTTTTTTTCCCATTTTAAATAATAATTTCATTTGTTTAATGAGTTTTTTTGTGTATTACTGTGTTTCAGGCGATCGATTCATCGCCGAAATCTCCGTACGATCTCGATCTGAATCACTTCTCTTCGATTTACCAAAACAAAGCGCCAGAGATTTCGAACAACGTCGATTCTTTTTTCACCAGCATAAAGCGGGGACTTCGATCGAATTCTCTGTCGATCGTGAATCCGATCGATGTGTTGAGGAACCACGTTCTTTTGGAATTGGCGCGTAGGAAGGCGGTTCACGATCAACGTCAGGCCGTGGAGAACAGACGGATCCTCGAAAATATTGGCAAACGTTCGATCCATCGCCCGGAAGACGATTTCCCCAGGAATCCTTCTCGATCTCTCGAAAACAACGAGAAAAATCAGATTTACACCAACTCCCGATCGAATCCGCCGCAGCATCAACAACACCAGCAAATTTACACTCAGAGGATTCCCATCGCGAGAACACACGATTGGTACGACGTGGATGATTCCTTGATACGAGAAAACGGCGACGACCAAACGCGAAAGGTAATTTTTCACTTTTCCACTATTTTTACCCAAAACTAGAGTCTCCGGGTCAATTTGACCCAATAAAAATCAAATTTACCAACTTAACGACAATTCGAATAGAAAAAAAACGCGAAAATGAAAAAAAAACGATTCTTTTGCCTCAAATTTTCCACGTGGCCAAAACCTTTCGAAATTCTCAAAATTTGTGCATTTTTTTCAAATTTTTTGCATTTCGATTCTTTTATGCAGTTTTTGAAATGGTTTTATGCGAAAAAATTGTTGAAAAACGAAAATTTCGGAAAATTCAACAAAAAAATCACAATTTTGACAAATCGAAAATTTCACACAATTCAAATGTTGGTTTTGAATTAATGGAGCAAACTTTTGCAGATGGTGTCGAACGAGATACGTTTGTTGTAACGCTCTGTCAACAAGGAAAAATGTGGAAAGGAAGAAGGAAGAAGAAATCTACTTATAAATAAATATTTAAGGCCCAGAGACCGAGTTGAAAAACTTCGCTACATGTAAAATCGTTTATTTATTTATTGATAATTGTATTCTCGCGCTGAACGAATTTCTAATAAGTCTCGATCAAGCGGAAAAAAATGCCGAACCTAAAATCCAGTAGCTCGCTCATTTCATTAATTTAATTAGTTGGAATTAATTAGAGAAAAATCGAAATTAGCAAAGAAATTTTCGAGCTGCGCGAGCTTATCCATTTCTTCAATGTTTCCTCTTACTTTTGCATCATTACCAGAAGTTTCGTTTCTGAAAAAAGTTGATTTTACGGCGTTATTTAAATCGCAAGTGAACATTTTTCTAAATATTATTGAAACGGAATAAAACAGTATTAAATGATGTGATTTTTCTAAAGGATAAATAATCCCTCCAATAGAAACTCTGCAACTCGCAAAAACAAGAAAAATAACAACAAAAATGCCTCAAAAATTCTTCCCCTGCGTTAAATTTTAGCTCGTAAGACAAAAAACCACAAAAATACAAACTTTCACGAACCTGATTATTGCTTTTTCATTATTCCAAAAATTTAACGATCTGTGCGTATGACGAAACGAAGAAATCCCGAAAAAAAACGAATTTACGATTTTCCGGACTCAAAAAAAAGAGAAACCTCAAAAATTTTTGTCAAAAAACACTCGACAAGGATTTTTCAGGAGAAAGATCGTAGCGGAGTTGGTCAAGCGTAACCAGAGCCCAATTAATTCTTCGTGGTTCCAAAAGTCTGGGTCCTATTGACCCGGACGCGTTTCTCAAGGCATTTTGCCTCCAAAATTGTGCAAGAAAACGACAAATTACTTAAAATACACTCAGGATCTGGTCTGAACGTAATTTTCTCGTTTAAAAAGAAAAAACGACAGACTCAGGGTCGGAAATTCCTTTTCACAAAAATAGCAACGACTCGTTTCATTGAACGGAATCAAAAAACTCACGAGGGCTCGTTGGTGACGACGACGGGATGAAAAAAATAATAATAAATTTTTTTTCAATTATTTCGAGTCAATTCCGACTGGTTAATTATCGAATAAATAAATTGACGAATAACTCGACTCTGGTGGCCACGAAGAATTGATGAACCGAAAAGTATTATTCTGATTAAAATTCCAAACGAAAAAAAGGCGAATTTTCAAACGTCCAGATTTTCGGATTATAACGAGAGGAGATAAAAAATACCTCGGCTCTTGAAGCTTTCAGCAATGTACGTACATCGATGTTAGAAATTAGGAAACAACAAAAAAATGAAAATTCGATATTATGCCTGTACGAGATTCATCTTGAAGGACAAAAGAAAAAAGATAAATACGAATTATTGATTAATGAGTAGCCCTACGAATATAAGCCACTGTATTTCGCTCTGAATATCGATGTATCGTGTCTCTATCTCTGTGGAAAAGCAAAAAAAACCTGAAGAAAATGATAAACGAGAGAATTTTTTATTTTCCACACGTGTACGTCAAATTTTCAAAATTTAAAAATCGAAAAAAAAACACACCGTATCGTGTTTGTCTGTAGAAAAGCAAAAAGATTGAAAAAAAAACCTGAAGAAAACGATGAACGAGAAATTTTTGATTTCCACGAGTTCCTGAAATTTTTTAAATTCGAAAATCGAAAAAAATAAACGATCGCGACAATTATTTCCACGTCAAATTTTCAAAATTGAAAAATCGAAAAAAAACACACCGTATCGTATCTGTCTGTAGAAAAGCAAAAAGATTGAAAAAAAACCTGAAGAAAACGATGAACGAGAAATTTTTGGTTTCCACGAGTTCCTGAAATTTGAAAAATTCAAAAATCGAAAAAAATCAACAATTTCGACAATTATTTCGTTGTGAAGTCTTGGTCGAACGAGGGGGAATAAATTTTGGTTGGAAAGGGACAGAAAAATCATTAGACCAGCCTGTTTCGACATCACTGACAACCAAAAAATCTCGATTTTTATTTTTTCTTTTATAAAATTTCCATTCCATAAGTCTTTTGTGTTTTTTTTCTGTTTTTTTTTCGTTATTTATGTTTAATATTTCACGTCATTTTCAATGTATAATTCTTAGCGTTAAAAATTACTCTAATTGCTAAAATTAAGGTCAAGGCGAAGCGACGGGATCGATGAAGGAACAAAAATTAACTGCGGTTCGTGGTTTTCAGGGAAAATGCATTTTTCTCTATCCAAATTTTCTCCCTGACACCAGCTTCAATAATCGTTGAGAAAAAGTCGTAAAAAAATATAATTGTTCCTTTCGTCGCTTGCACTTCGCGGACAACAACACTCTCGGGCCATTCACACTCTCCGGAAATTCGGCCACAATGCCGATTCAGTTTTTGCCTATGTTCACATGCACAATTTACGACGTTGACAAATTTTACTGTACAGAATTCATTCATCCCCATTAATTAAAACGATTCCTGACTCAATCATCGATAAAAATCAAATTTTCAATATTTCCGGGTCGATTTTGTCCTCGGCGAAAATCCAAAAACTCGAAAAAACCAATTTTCGAGTTCGAATTCGTCGTTGAGACACTAAAACTTGGCGACGATCACGAAATGACAATTTTTCAAGGAAATTTGGAGTTTGTACGGGAACCAAAAAAAAACAACGATTTCCAAAATTTTTCGGTCGATTTTGTCCTCGGCGAAATTCCGAAAACTCGAAAAAATGAATTTCCGCGTTTTAATTTGCCGTCGAGACTCGAAAAACTTGGTGACGATCACGAAATGATAATTTTTGAGTTTGTACCGAAAATTCGAAAAAAAATAACCATTTTCAAAATTTTCAGGTCGATTTTGTCCTCGGCGAATGTTCGGAAGCTGGAAAAAAAATTTTTTTCCAGTTCGAATATGCCGTTGGGACAGAAAAACTTGGCGTCGAGCCGCTATCGCGTCTCTGGATTCTTAGAAATTAATCATTTTTGTCCCACCCTCAGAGTTTGGACCGAAAATTCAAAAAAAAAAAGTGGATTTACCAAATTTTCTATTTTATCCTCGGCGGATGTTTTAAAACCGGAAAAAAATTTTTTTCCAATTCGAATTTGCCGGTGGGAAGCAAAAAACTTGGCGTCGAGCCGCTATCGCGTCTCTGGATTCTTGCGAATTAATAATTTTTGTCCCGAACGTAAATTTTTTACCGAAAATTTGAAGAAAAAAGGGCAAAATGGATTTTCGAAAATTTCGGAGTCATGGAGGAGGAGAATTTTGTTGCGGGAACGACGAGGAAGATTCCCAAGTCGAAAAATCGTGTCGGAATAAAAGAAAAACGTCATAATCGAGGGATGAAAATTGAGAGGAAAAAATGGATGCAAAAAATGCGGGAATGAAGAATCGACGCGGAACTAATTGGATGCGAAGACCGATCAGAGTTTGCGAAGGTCGAGAACGAAGACGCTGCCGTCGGAAGCGGAAGCTCCGACTTTGTCGCCGCGACTGTTCCAGCAAACTTCGAAAATGCCGCCGGTGCCTTTGTAGCTGTGAACCAATTGGCCACTCTGGGTCGACCAAATGTGTACACATTTGTCGAAACTTCCGCTCGCGAGGAATTTACCGTCCGGACTGAACGCGACGCTGTAAACGGGCTCCGTGTGCTTCGTCAAAGTGTGAATACACGCGCCTTTCTCGACGTCCCAGAGCCTGACGGTCGAGTCGAACGAAGCACTCGCCAGCGTCAAATTCATATTTGGATTGTGAGTCCCCGGCCCCGTTGGCGACCACTTGATCGTGTAAATCTCTTTGCTGTGGGCTTGCAGATCGTGCACCCAAGTGTCTTGCTTCATCGACCAAATTTTCAGACTCATATCGTCCGAACAACTCGCCAACAAATTTCCTTGCGGATCCCATTTTATTGCGTTCACTTCGTTCTATCAAAAAAATCAAATAAACGATTCAATCCAATTTTTCCTTTCGCTAAATTCATGAAAAAACGGCGAAAAAGCTTCGAGAAGGAAATAAAAAAAAGCAAACGGAGAAAATTCACCACAAATTTCAAATTGATTCAATTTTCAAATTGATTCAATTTTCAAATTAATTCAATTTTAAAATTAATTTAACGCTCGTTCGACTAGTGCGAATCAACAATTTCACTTAGTTCGAGAAAATTCAGAGAAGAAAATTCCCGTGAAGCCTTTTTACGGATAAAATAACTCGGTCAATTTTTAATCAACCATTTTATGACGTTGAAAAGTTTGCATCGTTAGAATGCAACGAAATTCTTGTTTTTCTGTAGCGAAGCTCATTATTTACATGCAGAATGTCTTTATGAAGTGAAATCGATCGATTTTTCCGACCCAAAACGTATATCGGCTCGAAAATTTTGGATTATTTCGGAAATTGAACAAATTATCGATCAAAAGAAATATTTTTGTTGGATTCCAACATTGCGAACTTCAGATTCATCAAATTTTTACGAATTTACTTAGAACAAAGTTTTTTAAGGAAAATCTACATTTTTTTGGTTTGACGTTTTTCGAACGAATTTCCATAAAAAAAACGTTTTCAACGTAAAATATCGAAGAATTTCAGGAGAAAACCACTGAATATGTTTCTTCTGCATTTGGTTCCCATAATTTGATAATTTTCGTCCGTTTTTTTTTTAAATATCGGGAGATTTTCTTGCATTTTTGAATTTTTAAAGCCGATAAATTTTCGGAGCCGACAGGGAATATTTTTCTTTTCCGAAATTGATAATTTTTGGGGGTTTTTTTCTGGAATCAAGAGATTTTTGGATATTTTTGAATTTTTGAACCCGATAAAATTTCGGAGACGACTGGAAATATTTTTTTTTCCCAAATTGACAATTTTTGGGGGGGTTTTTTTCTGGAATCAAGAGATTTTTGGATTTTTTTTCAATTTTTAAAGCCGATAAATTTTCGGAGACGACTGGGAATATTTTTTCTTCCCAAATTGATAATTTTTGGGGTTTTTTTTCTGGAATCAAGAGATTTTTGGATATTTTTGAAATTTTGAACCCGATAAAATTTCGGAGACGACTGGGAATATTTTTTCTTCCCGAATTTATAATTTTTGGGGGTTTTTTTTCAAATCAAGAGATTTTCGAACACTTTTGAAATTTGAAACCCGATAAAATTTCGGAGACCACTGGGAATATTTTATTTTTCCGAAATTCATAACTTTTGGGGGTTTTTTTCTGGAATCAAGAGATTTTTGGATATTTTTGAATTTTTAAACCCGATAAAATTTCGAAGACGACTGGCAATATTTTTCTTTTCCGAAATTGATAATTTTTGTAGGTTTTTTTCTGAAATCAAGAGATTTTTGGATATTTTTGAATTTTTAAACCCGATAAATTTTGCGGTTTTTTTTCATATCAAGGGATTCTTGGATATTTTTGAAATGTTGGTCTTACCGTGTGCCCCTGGAAGCTCTTAATTGGTTTATCGACGTTGAGTCTACAGACATGGATGCATTGGTCAGTGGAGCAGCTAGCGAAGGATGTATTGGTCTGCCAATCAACGTCGAGGGCAGGAGCGCAATGGAAACTGAATTGTTGAGTACACTGGCCGCTGGCGGCGTCCCAAATGATGGTGGTTTTGTCAACACCGGCGCTGAGGATGTAATTACCGCGTTTATTCCACTTCAACGCGAATATTGGTCCTTTGTGCTGTCCCAAAGTGCGAGCGAGTCGACCGTCGGTGGTCCAAATGCGCGCATAACCGTCGTAGCTTCCGGTTGCGAGAAGAGTTCCATCGCACTGTCAAAAAAAAGGGCCAAGGGTCAGAAAAGTGCCAAATTCTCGGAAAAAAAAAATCATAGACTGAAAAAATTTTGATTTCCAAGTTTTCATGCGAGAAAATAATCAAAGGAATTTTAATTTTCGGCTTTTCCTGCGAGAAAATGATGAACGAGTGAAAATTTTATTTTCCACGAGTTCATGACAATTTGAAAAATCCAAAAATCGAAACAAAACACACAAAAAGCAAAAAAAAGCTGGAGAAAATGATGAACGAGTGAAATTTTTATTTTCCACGCGTTACTCAAAAGTTAAAAATTCGAAAATCGTAATGAAAACTGCTTCTCGTTTTCTCATTCCTGCGTAAAAGCAAAAATTAAGTTTTTTCAGTCTTCTGAAGAAATTTGCGGTTGAAAACTCACATTCCAATCGAGTGACGTCACGTCCTTATTGCTCGGGACCTCGGTGCCACCTTTTTGGATGCAGTGTCGCAAAACCAATTGATTAGGCGCTTGGGTATAATCCGACATGTCCCAAATCCGAGCTGTACTGTCGCCGGAACCGGAAGCGAGCAAATCAGTCGTTGGATTCCAGGCACAGATGAAAACTTCGGATTCGTGGCCTCGTAACTTGGTCGCTTTGCTCGCTGGGATTTCTACAGCGCTCGCGTTGTTTCCGCTCCCAGAATTTTGTTGTTGCTCGTCGATTTCCATTTCCGTTCTGTCCCCGCCCCTCTCATTCGTCCCGCCCCCCTCGTTCGACGTGACCACTGAAACCAGAGATGATTTGAGTTTTCGAGCAAAAACTCGAATTTCGGCCAATTCAAATCGGCATCGGGAAACAAACTTTTAGCGTGTTTGCGTCTCGTAAACGGATCCCTCAAAATTAAACGATAAAATTTCACTTCGCCATCCCTGCCTCGAGCTCGGCGATCGAAAGCCAATTATCGGGTAAAAAATAATTGTCTTGCCTGCCTCGAACGGGCAGTTCTGGCGGAAAATTCTACAGGTTTGATATCCGAATACAAAAGCGGTCCCATAATGTCCCTGGTTTTTTAAGGAAGTTCGAAAACATTGAAAATTCTCGAACTAGGGTGAGCCAGGATTTTTCAAAATCTCTTCCAAGTCGCATGAACAAACATTTCGCTTGATTATCATGATTTTCACGATCCCAATGATGCTTCGATTCAAAACAATTCGCCAGCAATGAAATATTAACACAGAAGCGCCGACGATGGGTCGTTTGTCTCGGAATCGTCGACAAAAATGCCCGACTCGATAATTCGCATGGAATCATGATTGAAAAAAAATAAAAATTTCCCATGAAACAAATTTCTATCATTTGCTTCAGGCTTTAAAAGAGATTCTCGAGTTTTTTCGCATTTTTTCCAAAGTTCTGAAATTCCCAAATAAGCCAAAGAGACAAACGAGCCCTCGTTAACTCGACCGGCGGCTCAAAACGTCGTCATTTTCATGATTTCGATGCAATTCGATTAAAAAATTCTCCGATAATTAAATAGAAAAATCGGAGGATCAAGAAAATCGACAAAGAACAAGAAAACGATGATTTTTGGAAACTTAAAAAAGGCCTTGGAAGACCGAATAACGCGGAATTGTCCAGGGGAAAAAAATAATCGTACCTTCTTCTCCATTGGTGTCTTGAACTTCCGTTTTTACCTGTTGTTTCTGCTGATTCTGCTGATTCTGTCGCGAGGCAACAACGTCAGGCATGACCGCGTCGATGAGCGACAACGACTCGGCCATTCTTTGCACCGTTCCATCTTCCCCGATGGAAATTTCTGCTTCCGTGTATTGCAGACCCTTTTGCAAGATCGAGAGCAAAGCAGCCGGCGGCACCAACGCCCCGTTGATGTTACTTTGGGAAATGTGCGATTCGATCCCAAAAGTATACGCCGAATGTTGGAAACCTGATTCGTCGCATCACAGGCATTGGTTTTATAAATTTTTCCATTTCCGTACCAAAGTTTTTCGTTAATTTTCAATAAAAAGCGCAAAAACATAAAAAAACAGGAAAAAAATACGTTTTTTTGAAAAATCGTGTTTTCCAAAAGACGGAAAGATAGGAAAATTTTGTGCGAAGATCAAAATTACGAAAAAATGGAATTCGGGGAAATATCGTCACTGAAAAGTGAGTTTTTTGGGTAAAAAATTGAGGAAAAATTGAAAATTTAGGTGAAAGTCTGATTTTTCAACGAATCGAGTTTTCCAAAAAACTGAGAGATTCAAACATTTTGTGGAAAGTTTAAAATTATGAGAAAATACAGTTCGACCGACATAGCGTGTTTAAAAAGCAAATTTTCTCCGTTAAAACGAGATTTTTTTGGATTTTACACAAGAAAATCTGAGAGTTGGGAGAATGAAGAAAAAATAGAATGAAAAAGGAAAGTTTTCCGTTGGGAAAATCGGTTGTGGGGAGGAAATTTATTGGCCGCAAAATTTAGCGAGTTTGCGAGAAAGAAAAACGATCGCCGGATTGTATTTGTTGGTTGAAAACCAATTTTTTCCCCGGTTTTTCGAATGAAATGGAATTTTAGGGGAAGATTTAAACTTGATTTTTCATACAAATTTGTTGCTCTGGACGGATGGGCAGTAAAAATAAAGAGGAAATTAAAAAGCCGAAGCGAGCGGGAGACTGACGGTGTTTTTTGGAGGTTATGAAATAAGCGAAAAAGTTCGTACCCGATTCCTGGAGATATCGGTAGACCAAAAAGTTGACTTCATCGCTGGAGAAGCTCATAGTTTTGAGTGGTTTGGCGAAAACTAGCACAACATCATTAGCCGGTTGGCAGCTGCCAAAAGAGCGATGAAAAGTTGGGTCGTTCGGTCTCGGAGCAGGCTAAACGGACGCCGCGCTGTTTTGCCGCGTTGACGGAAGGGCGATGGAGACGGTATTATCGGTTAATACACACACGAGACGACAAAGACGCCAACAGACGACTCTCCGTAGCAAAACAAGTTGAAAAAAACAAAAACAAACGCCGAGCGACAAGTTTTGAAAATCTATCATTCAAAGTAGCGAAAAAAAACATTTATTTACGAAAGTTTCATTTCACAAAGTGCTCAGCAAACATTTGACCATGTTTTCGAGCTGCTGTGTCAAGAAAACGCATAAGGATAGGTTAAAAATGATATTTTCAGTGAAATGGAAGCTTCGGCTTCGAAATACAGTTACTCGGCCGGCTTCACGGAGCTTCCGCGCGCCGCCGCGTCGCGTCTCTCGAAACTGCGTCAAATTACCGTAAATTACCGGTCACATTACGCAGCCTAAAATTACCGGTATTTCAGCAATTCCGTACGAGTTCTTACGCAGCGCGCTTGTGTGTGTGTGTGTGTTCTCGAGTGTATTTCGGAGTTTCCAACCAATTTCGTAACACACACTCTCCATTTTTTCAACTGTTTATCATTTTTCGCAAGAGAAACAGAAAAAATCATAAAAAACAGGCCATCAGTTTACGATATGAACGCTGTCGTTAGAAATGCTTTGAGAATATGGACTTCACGGGCTTCGCAGCGTACACTTATGCAAGCGGCAATACGCATGGGTTCGTAAAACCCATTTTTTTCTTTCTTCTCCCATTTTCCGAAAACGCTGGCACGTTCCCCATAGTTCAACTCCGATTTATGAGTCGATCTCATTTTTGCCCAATAAATAATCAAAATTTAGCAGAAAAAAAATCCGATTGACTTATTCGAAATAAATTCCGTTCCTACTATTCACGTTTCTCGATGTTCATCGCCATTTTTTATTTAATCGAAAGGAAAAAAAACCAAATTCGAGTGCTAAAAATATAGAAATTTGCTCCAAATTCTCGCCCCAACATTTGGTACCGAAAGTTTTCGAAATAAAAATCAAGTGATCAATCCGTCTTTCATTTTTTTCGTTTTCCCGATCGCCAAACAGCATAAAAATTCTTGTTTCTTCAGTTGTTATGATTTACCAATAAGGAGCTGAATTTTTCCGTTGTTTCATTTTGCGATATTGAGATTATTAAAAAATTGCACGATCAACAATCTCCTTCGCACGCCGGACAAAAATCTCATTTGTCGCGGTTCGTCTCGAGAATCTCAATGAAAGCAGTATAAAGAAAATATGGCTTCATTCAAGGTAGACTCGGTGGTCGCCTTGACAAAGTGACCGCGAATATTATTGCGGCGTGAGTCGACGCGACTGCAACTTTTGCAGTTGCCTTGACACTGCATAAATTTCTGTCAACTGTCTCGAAAAGCTCAAAAGTTTTGTCGCAGTTCAACAAAAGTTTATGAAACGCTGCACTGTTGTATATTTACGCGAAAAAAACACGAAACAATGACCTTGAATAGTGTTTGAAGGTCAAATAATACGAAATTTTGCAGTAAACATTTTTTTAAACCTAAAAACGATCAATTTTAACAAATGCGTTCTTAGAATCGACTTGAACTTTATTTAGAATCGACAAAATACACTTTTCATCGTGTGTACTATATTTATATATCAATAGGCGTCGCTTATCGTTCTAATTTTGTTTTATTACTAACGGGGGCGCCGATGGGTTCGGCGTTATTGCACAATCTTACGATCGACTTCCGGTGCTCATTTAATTAAGTTCTGCATGAGCGACGATGAAAAAACAATGATTCGATCTCGCGTAACGAATAAGAAACAATCAAATGTTGCTAAAATGTTTGTGGTTCACGGACATTGTAACAGCTTCGCGATTATACGTTTTACTGTCAATATTTACGAATAAGAATCGAGTGGTTGCGTTCGGCGGTGTCGAAAGAGCTTTTCGAAATTGACTCGCGAGGAAAATATTCGAGACGAGATCGAGGGGATTTTAGGCGCCCACGTAAATTTACGATTACGCGGATTCGGTGTCAATGAAATTCTAAAACTGGAACACACGCGTGTGTCACACACGCATTTGTGTTTGTGGACGTTCATACCGCGACGTACACGCCAATTTTGAATACAATATTTCTCTGGCGTCTTTAAAACGCGAAAAAAGGGAGGGGACGAACGTTGACAGGTGTATATCTATAGATTGTTATGAAGGAAAAACTCGAGGCATACCAGCGACTCCGCTCATACGTATTTTTCACTTCTTCGCGTTTAGTTTTATTCCTCCTTTATATCTCCCTCTCTCTCTCTCGCTCGCTCTCCCTGCGATTCTCTATCGTGTTTTGATTTGCGTCTCAAGATACGGACGGGAGCATGACTTACGAGAATAAAAAGGAGGATTTGAAAAAACGATTGACGCCTCTTCAGTGGCATGTTACGCAGGAAAAAGGCACTGAAAGGTAAGTTTTTCTCCATTTAAACACCCGCACACACACTTTTTTATTCGATTCTTTCGGAAAAACCGAGCGTGTCGCGAAAAAAAGGTTAAGTCATCACGCGCCTGCAGTCTATTCGCGATCTTTTTACACTTTTCCCCCATTTATAACGCAGTTTTCGATTTGTTACTAAAATGGCTGATTGTCGTATCGCGTTCGGAATATTTTTTTCGTCAACATTTCGAGTACGAGCCGAATTTTTTACGTCCGCATTAAAAATGGTGCGAAACCGCTCGTAGCAGGCTCGTTATCGTCTCCGCGAACCTAAAAATCGTCTTTCCGGGGTTTTGCTGCACTCGGCGAACGTTCCTTTTGATTGTTACATTGAAATTCATTTTTTTTCCTACTCAAAGTTTTTACAATCGGGATTCGTGACAAGAAACATGCAAAAATTGTGTCACACGTGAATTTTCTTTCTCTCCAACCGGAAATTCCATGTTTTTCGAAAAAAACACGTTTCATTTGTTTCCGACAATTTTTACGTGTTTTTTATAAATCGTTTATTCGTCGCGAGCGATAAAATGACGATGAGACACGACACGTGACCGAAATAACTTTTTCAAGAGCGTCAGTCCACGAACCATGGCCAACAAGGTTTAAAAATACATTTTCATGTTTCTCCCTCGTCTCTTTCGCTCCGCAAAACTTTTCAGCCTCAAAAAATGAAAATTCTAGTTTTATTTTGGGCATTTTTTGTCCAGGCCCTATACCGGATGTTACAACAAATTTTACGACAAAGGCACGTACACGTGCATCGTCTGCGAACAGGAATTATTCTCTTCCGACACTAAGTACGACAGCGGCTGCGGTTGGCCCGCTTTCAACGAGGTTTTGGATCAAGGTCGCGTCAAATTGACCAAAGACACGAGCAACGGTAAGCCGTCCTTCTTTTTCCTCTTTGCTGCCGTCTTTTTCTATCTTTCAAATTAATTTTTATCGTTTAGTCATCGCTTCTTGTGCACTCGACCAAAAAATTTCCTCGCCTCCCTCCTCTCGTGCTTTTCCATTGAATCTCTGACATCGTAGACCCCCAAAAATCCAGACCAAACTGCGTCGGACCGTTGTAACTCTATTTTCAAAAAGTTGTCAAAAAAAAAAAGAATTCTTGGCCACTGAATCAAAAAATATTAACAAACAGCAATTTCTGATCTTGCGGGACTTGCGAAAGGAGAATCAAAAACTTTTTAAATCTGCCCACGATTTTCGCAAAAAGCGATTTCTGAGTTTTCCGAGATTTCTTATGGAGAATTTGGATGAATAAACCAAGAAAAATTGCATTTGTCGACCATTTTTCTTGTGGGAACTGCAAAAATGTTTGAACACTCGTGAGAAATGAATTCTGCTCCTTCATTATGATGCAAAATCTAGCATCGTCTGTCACAGACACTGATAATCGAATCGACCTCATTGAGTTATCAGTTGCCAGTTCGGAGCGAGCAATTTGAATAATTTCAAGTTAGCAACATTGCACTCCAACGAAAATGAAATTTTCTCTTCATTTTTTTGTGAATTTCAAAAACCATGACAATTTTCGTATCGATTTTGAGTTCGAATCCTTAAAAAAACATCGTTTTATCGTCCCAATTGAAAATTAAATAAAAATCATGAGCTCTACTCAAGAAAAAACAGAATTTCATTGCACTCCAACGAAAATAACATTTTCTGTTCATTTTTTGGTGAATTTCAAAAACCATGACAATTTTCGTATCGATTTTGAGTTCGAATCCTAAAAAAAACATCGTTTTATCGTCCCAATTGAAAATTAAATAAAAATCATGAGCTCTGCTCAAGAAAAAACAGAATTTCATTGCACTCCAACGAAAAATGCATTTTCTGTTCATTTTTTGTTGAATTTCAAAAACCATGACAATTTTCGTATCGATTTTGAGTTCGAATCCTTTAAAAAACATCGTTTTATCGTCCCAATTGAAAATTAAATAAAAATCATGAGCTCTGCTCAAGAAAAAACAGAATTTCATTGCACTCCAACGAAAAATGCATTTTCTGTTCATTTTTCGTTGAATTACAAAAACCATGACAATTTTCGTATCGATTTTGAGTTCGAATCCTTAAAAAAACATCGTTTTATCGTCCCAATTGAAAATTAAATAAAAAACATGAGCTCTGCTTGAGAAAAAACAGAAATTTCTTGCGCTTCAACGAGGCAAACTTGACCACGGTATTTGAATAATAAGAGCAAGATTCCCGCTAGATCAGTTTTGCCATCCATGTGCAAAGTTTCATAGACAAAAATCCATTTGTTTTTTCCATGAATAACGAGCTGCATGATAATTCCATTCAGGCCGAACGGCATTTTTCTAATTTTTACACAAGCGACCAGCAAACCTTGAGAAAATGGAAAATAATTTTGACAGAATGTTGCATTTGAATCACGTGTATGCCAAGGTCACGGTTGTTATTAAAAATAAGAAAAAAGTGTCTGCAATCATGAGGCCCTGGTCGATGATTATAATTATTCCAAAAATTGCCAATGAAATTCCTTCCCTCCCGAAATTCCCGCATGCAAATATCTAGAGTGTGATTGTAATAGACTTACATCTTGTTTTATATTATTTCTATCGTTGCTGTACATAAATCAACATTTTGCGAAACTAGCACTGAATTAAAAATCCAAAATTTATTGACAAAAACCTAAAGCCATAAAGTTCCTCGCTGTCTTGCCAAACTAACGAGATGCTCAATGTAACGCAGAGTTGATAAATAATTATCTGCCTAAAAAAACAAAACGAGCTTCCAAATGTTTGTTAAATTTTTCAAAAATTCATGCGAATCGACTTAAAAATTGTAACAAAAATAAAAATGGCCAATCCTCGGGCAAAAAATGAATGGAATTTCGATTTCGAAGCAATTTTCGTCCTCGAATAGTTTGCCAAAGACGAAGAGGAATGAAAAATCCGTAGTATTTTCGTTTTTTTATGTTAAATGAAAAAAAAAACGGATTAATTTAGAATTTCACTGTTTTGTGGTGTGTTAAAAATCTTGAATTTCTAATAGTAATTGTTTCCGTAGTATTTTGTCGATTAAAAAATGAAAAAATAAAATAAAATAAAGTTTGTTGAGGTGTCGGTCTCGGTTTAATCACACTCTATTGTTCTGTCTTTCCCTTTTGCCTATCCTACCGTCTCCGCTACACGACTTCACCCTCGTCAATGAAAAATAAAAATGCAAAAACCCGAAAAAATGAAAAAAAAAACACGAAAAAACGAAAAAAACGACTCGAAAATCGCGCGCGACGAACGACAGTCGGTGGAAATCTACTATTGCTGATCGCAAACCCAGATATGGTCCGGACGGAAGTAACCTGTTCGAAATGTGGTTCGCACTTGGGCCACGTGTTCAACGACGGTCCAAAACCGACGAGGAAGCGTTTTTGCATCAATTCAGCATCGATCAACTTTCACGAGGCTGGCGAGGAGAAAAAAACGAGTTCGTAAAGCTACGAAACAGGAAAAGGAAGAAAAACGAGGATCTCTCCAGACTCGAGCAAACTTTGAGTTGTTGTCGCTGTGAAAAAACGTTGTAGAGCGAATTTCTCGGCAGAGTCGGGGTCCGAAAAGCAAAGCAAAAACGAAAAAATTCGCTTTTCACTTTCATTCCGATGGAAATATTTCAAGGGAAAGCGAAACGTTGTCGCGCAAGTTTCGCAAACGTTGGACTGAATCTTCCAAACACTTTTTTTAAGGCTTTTGCGCGTGTGAAAAAACTCGTCGAACGAGGTTGATTCGATTTTTTCAAAATATTTTTAATAATCCAATGCGCTAATAGCAAAAATCGCAATAATTGCACGACGAAACCAAAAACAAACGAAACAATTTCGATAAAAAAATAAACAAACACACTACATTTTGTAAGCCACATAGAGTACGTTTATTTTTTCATCTCTTTACGATGCCATAATGTAAATAAAGTGTAACTTATCACCAGGAATTAATAATTAATAAATATATTGTAAAAACTTACCTCTCGCTCTCTCCCTCTCTCTTTCTGACCCAAAAATCAAGCCTCTCCGCGTCTCTCGTTCTAAGAGCGATAAGAGGGAATGGTCAAAATCGTAAGTCACAAAATTAACAACCAATTTTCTTATAAAATGTTTTTCTTATATTGTAACTTTTGACAAATCAAGAAACAAATAATCTGATAAGAGTTACAGACATCCATTTACATAGCTTTGTAGCCCAGAGTAAACGCACCGTTTACGAGGAAAAATTTCAACTTGGCCTGGCAGAAAATTTTTTAAAAATACTTGAAAACAGAAATTTTGACGTTTTCGAATTTCCGAAACAAAAAAATTACGATTTTCTCTGAAGAATTTGAAAGAATTCTTGTCGATGTCCACACTGGGTCTGGGAGACCCGTGCAGTTCGGAGCCTCACTGGTTTTTCACAAAACTGGGTCAGATTGAATTTTTTAGTCGAAAAATTTGAGCTCAAGATCGAAAACGAAATCGACTCAAGAGGATCGAGCATTTTTTTCCGTTTCGAAAAATGTTCCACGTGTTCGATTAACGAAAAACGAAAAACGTCTGATTTCGAGTTAGGATCGTCACCGGGGACTCGAAAATCTCGATTTATCGTTTGAAAAAGTTTTGGGATCAAGCTCGAGATTTTGCTAGTCGATTTTGCAGGCTGATTGAGCTGGAATATAAGCTCGTAACTCGGTTTAGTCTGGGTTACAATAAATGTAGATAAATATGCACCAAAAGCTCTGGGCACGAGTCTGTAGACTTTACAATAATGAATTATAATTTGTTGCTGCCATCCACGCCTCTATAGTATACTCTCAAATTCATTGTCGCTTAAAAAATCGTTACCTCTTGTTGAATCCTGAAACTTTCAGGTTCCCTCATTTTCTCTCTCTCTCACCGACGAGTGTGTTGTGTGAGTGTGTGTGTATGTGATTATTCTTATAATTTTAAATGTAAAAAATGTACGGTGTAAATCATAAAAATAACTTTCATTGCTTTCACGAAGACGTATAAATTCTTCCTCAATAAAATAGTTGGTTTGCTTTTTGCTTGTTCCTTTTTTGTTTTGTTTTAATCTTTGCTAGGCCTGGCACGTTTTACGGTCACGAGATCACGAAGCATTTTCAGATAAATCGGTTTAAAAAGCAGCCACGAAAAAACATGCGATATAGACTCTTAAACCTGATTTCATAATAGGAACCTAACCTCACGATTCTAAAACGTTAATAATACGCTTCTTACACGGATACTTAAATGCACTTTGAATGATAAATCCAAGATTGTTCTCGGATCCATCCAAAAATCGGAAATAAATATTCCAATGATGCGCGCTAAAAATAAATTGCGGCTCAACACTCGCGTGATGAATGATATGAAGATTGATGCGTTTTTTCTTTTCATCGCAATCTCGTCGAAAAAATCTCGCCGCTTATACTCAAAATTCGTACACTTGATATAATAAAAGCTGCTAGCAACTCAATGTTTTTACCATAACTAAGATAACAATACGATGACGCAAAAAAATCTATTTTATTTCTCCTCCTGCACGTGATTTTTAAAAATCTTCGTCATTGTCAAGATATTTGTGAAAATGCAGAATCTCCCTTACGGCCTTTTGCCTAATAATATGTTTCAGTATCTCGACTTTTCCACGTCTCTTGCCTCGCCACAATCTTCGAGTTTGTGTCGTCCCGAAAATTTCTCTTCCCTTTATTTTGCCAGTAAACCACAAAATTTGCTGCTCGAAAATGCAAAAGATTTTTCGGGAGGACGAGAAAGACGGAAAATCGTTATTTTCGCTTAAACGACACAAACTTCCGGTTACCAACGTCGTCGTAATAATATTCTCCCCTAATACTAAACGTGCATAATTAATATTCTCGCTATGCTTCTAAAATTAGTTCTTAAAAATGTATCAAGATAAATTTGGAGCAGAAACATATTAACGTCGAGAGTTTCCCACGCTTTGCTTTTCCAATACTGCGAATAAACTTGTCAGTGGCAATCGATACTTATCGACAATGAAGTTATTTTCGACTCGCGAAAACAGAAGCGAGAGATGTTTTGTTTTCTATTGATTATAAGACAAGTTTTCGAAGACGAAAATCGAGATATCGTGGATGTCGATTGAGAAAACAAACTTGATTGCAAACGGACAAAATCTTAAATACAATGTTTACAGTTTGCTTGTTTTCTTTATCAAACAATATATTCATACATATATGGCGCTTCTTCCAATGCGGTATAAGTATTTAATTCCTTTTTTCATAATTCGATTCAACGATCGAAGCGAAACTCCGAAACCTCGTTCGTTTAACGTATCTCGAAAAAATGTCTACGTAAAAAATAAAATAATGTAAAAATTACATAAAGCTCAATATCTAAATCGTTTTTTTATTCTTCTGTTTGTTTTTTTTATTTCTCGTTTATTCTTGTTGCTGTTGTTTTTTGTTTTATTCACCTAAACTAAACATCCAAGGTTTCCCTAATGACTCGATCCCTCTTTATTCATTTATTATTATTCTTTTCGTACCTCCAAAATATATAGTGTGTGATTATTAGAAAAGACTTACTTCAGCTATTTATAATCGAATATCTTTTGATACAATCATCCTGGAAACCTTGTCCTCTACATTTCCGTACGATTATTAAACGGTGTCACTCTGATAATGCGATTTTATTCCGATGGTCCTAAATCAAGTCGTTAAATGTCGATCAGCAACAATTCACACAAACTTTTACGTCGAAAAGCCCACCCGATCGAAATTTCGATCCTCGACTTCGAAAAAATCGTTTTGTTTCGTTCTTTCAGGATTTCCACAACGGAAAAAGCGAGAATCGCTTCGATTATTGTTTTCATTCGCATTTTTGGGCCATTTCTTTTGGGCCGTTTTTTTCTCGTTTTTATGGGGAAATTGAAAAGTTTCGGAGTTTTCGATCGAGTGGAATTTTAGACTGAGCAGCATGTGCGATTTTTTGTTAATCGGTGGTTCAAGATCATGAGGAATTGAGCGCATATTTAATTTCTTTTCTTACGTTTGTTTATTTTGTTGACTCGTGTCTCTCTAAACGTGACAAGACGTACAGGCACTTTGTAGTGTCACCCAACTGTTGTGTGTATTTAGTTCATTTCTGCATTCGTTTGTTTATTTTTTTCTACGTCTCAGCCCTGTCTTGAAATTCTTCTCGCGATCATTAATGAATATTTCGTTATTTGCGTGTGTTGTCACGGGGTACGGGACAAAGTGTGTGTAAAAGAATGGGACGATCGACCACGAGTTCGTGTGGATCGTCCGTCGGGAAACGCTTTCGCAGGCTCGAAGCAAAAGACCCAAATGCATGATTGACAAAAACTGGAAAGGGAACGAAAAGTAATGGACACGAATCATGAGCAAACGTCTGGCACTTGTTTTTTTCCTGAAATTCAGTAAAATTGATTGATTCGGATGCAGCGAGTGCTGAAAAGTCGCACTGGAAGTAAAATTGCGATAATTTCGTCCGATATTTACACGCGGGAACAAAAATCCTCAAGGATTTCTTGCGGACGATAAAGAACGAAGAATTTTGTACAATCAACCAAGTTTTTTCGAGCCACTCAGTCCCGAGATGATCGAAATAAATGAAAAATCCTCAATCACGTGTTTTCCATGATTTTTCCTTGCGAAATAATTAAGTTAGGCTGCTGCGGCTTTCGTTCCTCTAGACTAACGGGCCAAGTTAATAATGAATTTGTTTTTTACGTTTCAACTTGTCTCGAAAAATATAAGTCCGATGATGAACCAATTTCGTTCTCCATTTCGTTTTGTCTCTCTCTCTCTCTCTTTTCTCTTTTTTCCTCTGCAACGAGTTTCTCGTCAAACGATAATATATTAAGAATAGGTGACTCCTATGGATCAGTTCGTATCTGTTTCCGGTATAATCTAATAAGGTTCCTCGCTATATTTAGTCCATTTTTCATTCTCCCTTTTTACGCCTTCCCTCGCGGCTAACTCTTCCTCAACTCTCGAGTCAGTAATACTAGTATTTCTTCTCTTTTTTTCATGGCTTTCGTTCCTCGGAAAATAACTCACAGACAGATGAGGCCACCACGAGGCTTCGTTGCTGCTGCTCGACAGTTTCATTTCGCACGGATTTTTATACCTCGGTCGATCTTTAACCATCGCAACTACATGCAGAGAAAATTTCATCCAAAATTACTATGACGTCACAGTTTCCTGCTAACGATCGTCCCTCTGAGACGTTTTAACAAAACACCGACCTTTTTTATCTTAACATGAGCGAAGGGTGGCAAAATTTTGAGGAAAATGGCAAAATTACGCCAAAATTTTCAGAAAAATTGCGATATTTTGAGAAAAATGTCAAAATTTTGAGAAAATTGTCAAAATTACGCCAAAACTTCGAGAAAATTGGCAAAATTTTGATAAAAATGTCAAAATTACGCAAAATTTCGAGAAAATTGGCAAAATTTTGGTAAAAATGTCAAAATTACGCCAAAATTTCGAGAAAATTGGCAAAATTTTGAGAAAAATGTCAACATTAGCCCAAAATTTTGAGAGAAGTGTCAAAATTACGCCAAAATTTCGAGAAAATTAGCAAAATTTTGAGAAAAATGTCAAAATTACGCCAAAATTTCGAGAAAAATGGCAAAAATTTGAGAAAAATGTCAAACGTACGCCAAAATGTTGAGTAAAATGACAAAATTTTGAGAAAAATGTCAAAATTACGCGAAAATTTCGTGAAAAATGTCTAAATTTGGCAAAAAACGTAAAAATGTCGCAGAAATTTGCGAAAAATGTTGTTGATTCCGCTGTTTTCAACAGAATGTCAATGAAAAATGATCAAGTATTTGTTAAAATCGCTCAAGGTCACGAAATAGTACAAATCAGCCGGGATGTCATGATAATTTTCGATAAAATTTGCTTCCCGTGTATTGCAACTCCGCTCCCAAAATGGAACAAGCTCTTTGTCGTCGGGTCATTCTCCTGCTCGCAATTTTCTATCTTGTCGCTCTTTCTATCGCGAATTTCGGTGGTGCTCTTTGAAAACGTACTCTCGATACTACTTCGGTATCGATTCTACCTAACTAAGACCTACACATATGTTTAGTTACTCGTTAACCATTATTTATATATATATATGTATATATATATATGTTATATATATATATATATTATTGAATTATTGTGCCGTTACCGTTTTGGGAGGGTGATTTTTTTATATATTTGTTACTTTTTCTTTCGTTCTTCGCGGACGAACTCGGTTTTTTTCGCTCATTCCTCACTCGGTCGTTTTTCTTTCTCTCTCCTCTCTGTTTTTCTCTGCTTATCGTACACAGCACTCAGTGTCCTTTGGCGGCTTCCTTGGCCGCCATTATCAGAGGGGTAAGTGAGGCGAGAGGCCTCGCCAACTTGAGGAACGGATGCTGCGAGAAAATTCAAGAAAATCAATCCAAATCGGGGGGAAAAAGTTGTTTTTTTTTCTTTTTTCCAGTTTTTTTTTCCGGGATGAAGCAATTTTTTTTGTCCTTACCTTCAACAGTTCGGAGGCCGACGAACGCTTTTCAACTTCCACCTCTAGACACTGGTCCAAAAAGTCTTGGAATATTGCCGTCAACTTTTCTTTCTCCTTTATGTCGGGCTTGCCATTCGTTGCTATCAAGTACAACGCTCTCAACGGATTTTCCGTCAAGTACGGAGGCTCTCCCTCAATCATTTCTATCGCCATTATTCCCAGCGACCATATATCTACCTGTAGAGAAATCCAATTCGATATTTTTAATCCAGTCTCGTAATAAATGCTTCAAAAATACGTTGAAACATGGAAAAACAAGAATTTGCACAGTTCCCTGCTACATCGCATCATTCCTCTGAGAAATTTCAACCAAAAACATGGCCATTTTTCAGCTCAAATTGGAAGAAAAACGTGTCAATTTAGCGAATGTGAAATTTAGTCAAAGAAATGTCAAAATTTTGCGATAGAATGTGAAAATTTGACGAAAAATGTCAAAGAGATTTGAAAAATTTTGCTAAAAACTTTGAAATTTGGCGAAAAATTCCAAGGTTTCGATTATTTTCAATGGAAAATGAACGAGAAATCACCATGGTCTGCTAAAAATCTCTTAGAGGTCGTCGAGGAATCAGCGAATTTGTCATTGTCATGTTTGAAAGCGATTATTTTCAATATTTTAAATTCGTTCCCTCTTGATCGAGCTGTCAAGATTCTTGTAATTGCACGTTTCACTCCTCTCGGAGTGAAAAGTTATTTGGATTTATTTTTTTTTCCTTTTTTTAAAGCCATTCATGATGGAATTTGCGGTAAAAAATGGATTGAACGTACTTTAGGACCGTATTGTTTCCTCGTGACAACTTCGGGCGCCATCCAATAGGGAGTGCCGACCATGGTAGTCCTTTTACTTTGTTCGGGTGATATTTGTGCACAGAAACCAAAATCGGTTAATTTGACACCGCCATCGAGTCCCAAGAGTATGTTATCGGACTTGATATCCCTGTGGATGACTTGATTGCAATGGAGAAACTCGAGAGCTTGTAAAACTTCTCTGCAAACAGCTGCTATTTGACCCTCGTCCATACACGTCTCGGTAACAACGTCGGTCAAGCTTCCACCAGGCAAATATTCCATGACAACCCATAATTCTTGGCCAACGAGATAACTGTCGAGATAATTAACGACGTTCGGATGTTTGTTTTCCCGCATAACTAGAATCTCATTTATTATCAGTTCTTTCTTGGGCTGGTGCTCAAGATTCATCTGTTTTATCGCTACTTCCATTCCGGTCGATGTCTCGATGGCCGTGTACACTGTACCGGAAGCCCTGAAACGGAATTTCGGTTTTTTACACATCGCAAAGGAATCTTCACCGATTAATTGCATTTTCGGGCTGAAAATTAACGTCGAAAATCTCCTGGACTCTTTTGCTATTCGCCAGAGTCGAGAATTCTCAATAATTATTAAAAATAGTGCCATGAAAAATTAATTACTGTCAAAAATAATTATTCCGCCCGGTAAATCGCTCGAAATTGCATTTTTAAGGTCAAAATTGATCCAAAAAATGTGCTAAAGACTTTGACTATTTGCCGGGGTCAAGAATTCTCAATAATTATTGTTAATAGTGCCATGAAAAATTAATTACTGTCAAAAATAATTATTCCCCCAGGTAAATCGCTCGGAATCGCATTTTTGAGGTCAAAATTGATCCAAAAAATGTGCTAAAGACTTTGACTATTTGCCGGGGTCAAGAATTCTCAATAATTATTAAAAATAGTGCCATGAAAAATTAATTACTGTCAAAAATAATTATACCGCCAGGTAAATTGCTCCAAATTGCATTTTTAAGGTAAAAATTGATCTAAAAAAATGTCCTCAACACTTTGGTTGTTTGCCAGGGTCGGGAACTCTCAATAATTATTAATTATAGTGCCATAAAAATGAATTTTTGGCAATAAATAATTATTTCTGCACGGAAATTGGTCTAAATCGCAATTTTAAGGTGAAAATTGATCTAAAAAAATGTCCTCAACGGGAACTCTCAATAATTATTAATTATAGTGGCATAAAGAATGAATTACTGTGAAAAATAATGATTGGATCGAGTAAATTCGATTTTCTTAGTAGAAAATCTTACCCTTGTCCGATTTTTTCCATTTTCGTGTACTTTCTGTTGGGATCTCCAACGCTAACGATGGTTCTGAGTTTTTCAAGGATTTCTTCATCGGACATTTTCTTCTTTCTCGCTTTGTCGCTCTGCGTAGGCCGCGATTGATCAGGAACAGTCGGCGTCGGTGTCGCCTGATTTTTATTTCTATCGAGTTGTGATTGCGGTTGTTGTTGTTGTTGTTGTTGTTGTTGCTGTTGTTGTTGCTGCTGCTGAGTGCCATTGTGTTGGGGCGAGCCGAGCGTGGTCGGAATCGACGACGGTGGTTCCTCCTCGATGGGTTTTGTGTACTGCTCGATAAAAAATGTTTGTTCCTTCGTTACGACACAAACTGATTGCTAAAAGTGTAAAAAAAGGAATAAACGAATCGAATGGGCTGATAGTTACGATCGATTTCGTGCGTTCCGGTCTCGCGGATATCGGCGGGGGTGGCGGCTCATCTTCTTGCTCCGAACTCGTCGCACATGCGTCCGTTGGTGTGCTGCTTGGGCTACTACTGCTCACTCTACAATGCCATCGAGCTCTCGTCGATTACGATGATTTTTTCGACCCAAACCCCCATTAAATAAATGTGTAAGACTCACCTGCTCAACGAATGTTGCGAGTGTGAACTTCCCGAGGCTTGGGACATGGCTTGACCTCGAACGTTTCCAATTCCGATCCCAACTCCCATCCCAACGCTCCGAGGACTGCTCTCTCTTTCTATCGATGCTTTCGAACAAACCGCACGTTAAATAAACTCAGCAAAACAATTAGCGAGCCAGCAGGCGACTCATTCAATGTTTATCCGGCCAAATTGACCCCAAAAATTCATTTTTTTCCCATTTTTAGCCTTTTTTTTATTACCAACTCGGCAATTCGTCAATTAACTTACCGACGATCCCAACCATTTTTGTCGTCGTCATATATTTAGAGCCTTTAGCCTCTTTGCTGCTGTTATCGTACCAGTTCAAAACGTCCAGTACAGCCTGTGGATTTTTCTTCTGCTCCTGTTTGCTGATGTTGCTTGACATGAGAAGTCGTGCCCATGCTTCCGGCATCCCCTGTTATCGAAATAACAAGGTGACCATGTCAGAATTCTCAAAATTTCATTAAAATCATCGAAAATTTCAGTTCGCAAAACTCTCTATCAAAAATACCAGAAGTTTTCATTATTTTCGTACAAAACTCGATGAGATTGAAATTTGCAAAAAGTTTTATATCGAGTCGACCAAGCAAACTGCCTGGTATCTTCGAGTCTCGTGTGTGTGCTTTTCGAGTAATTTGCGTGCATGTCGAACAGGAATTCGGGTCAAAGGTTGATCAACGCTCGTTCCGGAAATTTCTTTCTATTTTTTTTTTCTTTTGTTGTTCATTTCATATTCTTAAATGCACGTAAGCCATTTATTCGGTGTAAGCAACGTTGACTAAAGCTCTTTAACGACTTGTCACATCTACACAAAAGGCGATTCATCGCTGCAAATATTTCACTACCAAAAACACGATCGTCCATGTCGTTCCTCTAAGGGATTTTAGCAAATCCATAGTTATTTTTCATTTTCCAATAATGATTATATTTTCGTGGAATTTTCACATTTATTGCAAAGTTTTGATAATTTTTCCTAATTATTTACACATTTTGCAAAATTTTCCGGTTTTTCGACAAATTTCGACAGTTTTTTCTACAAAATTTGGACATTATTTCGACGAATTTTCACATTTTTCGGAAAATTCTGGCATTTGTCGTAAAATTTTCGTATTTTTTGGCCAATTTCGGACGAAAAATGAGGGCGAATTTGCTAAAATCTCTCGGGAAACGATATGGCGATGTCATGATAATTTTTCATATAATTTTTCTCCCCACGATCGTCCATGCCGTTCCTCTAAAGGATTTTAGCAAATCCGTAGTTATTTCGCATTTTCCAATATTGATTACATTTTCGCGAAATTTTCACATTTATTGCAAAGTTTTGATGATTTTTCCCAATTATTTACACATTTTGCAAAATTTTCCGATTTTTAGACAAATTTCGACAGTTTTTTCTACAAAATTTGGACATTATTTCGACGAATTTTCACATTTTTCGGAAAATTCTGGCATTTGTCGTAAAATTTTCGTGTTTTTTGGCCAATTTCGGACGAAAAATGAGGGCGAATTTGCTAAAATCTCTCGGGAAACGATATGGCGATGTCATGGTAATTGCTAATTTGATTTTCTCCCCATGCCCTTAATTTCACAACTACATTGTTTGATACTGGGAAATTGGAACGACTGTGAATTGATTCGTTAATCGCAAAATAAAAAAACAGTTAAATAATACAAAGTGGGTAAAAGGAAAAGAAACGAGGAAAAAAATGCAAAGTAAGCCTGTGTCATTGAGATTTACTTACTTTTAGTGGCAGCTTGAAAAAAATACGTGTCGAGTTAGTTTTACACGTGAGAAAAATAAATAGGTATAAAAAGCACGAGAGACATTACGCGATCATCGTATTTTGCAAGGTATACGTACGATAGTTATGTGGAACGAGTGTATGTAGAAAAATATCAATAATCAACTGGATTTAACGTTACGAAATATGAAAAATCTTCATTATGCAATAATGTCTATATAAATGCCCACAATAAAATACTTTTGCAAACGTTGAATATTCCGTTCGTATTACAACAGCAAAGCAGCAAGCGAGTGCATTTTTGTTTAGCGAAATTTCGATAATTATAAGTATTGAGCGTTCGAGTGTTTGATTTTTGGACGTACCGTGAAATCGCCGGTAACTGCATCGAAACCGACGTGCACCGTGTGCTCGAAATTTGTTGGTAAACTAATGTTAGGCTTGTCCTTGTTATCCTTGACTTTCATCTTTCCTTTGAGTGTTTTCTTCTTGCGCTCATCCGAGTCTGGCTCCTTCGGCAACGGTCGCATGTCCACCGGCAAATTCGGCGCCGATTCACCTCTGCGAACGATGCAATCGATAAAAATCATAAAATTCATCAAATTCACTTAAAAAATGGCAAAATTTTTGCTACAAAACTGTCGGATATTTGAGCGAAACTTTTGTCGCTAATAAATTGCTCTCATTACCGAGAAACTGCAATAATTTTATCGTCGTGCAATTATTTCGATCGTCACGCCATAAATCGAGCGCAATTTTTTCATCATTTTTATTGATCCAGTGAAATTGAAACTCGGTTATTAAAAAAGTGGAGAAAAAATGGATGTTGAACTTGTTGGGATTGCGAGTGTGCGGCTCGGGAGCTTGTGACTAGATGTTGAATTTTCAAGGTGAAGTGTCGCCTGCCTTGCCAGGAAGCCAGTCTACCACTGAACGCGCAATTTAATCCTTGTAGTCATCTATCGCGAAATTCAACACCAGCCGGTTTAATACATATAGGCGTTAGTTTATAACCGGTAGGATGGTACACGAGTGTACGCAATGCGTATAATCAATTATATTTGTACGAACAATTCATACGATGCGGAGAGTCATCCCCGTACACACATTATTTCTTGTCAATTTTTTCTTACGTTTTTTTCTGTCCATTTATCGCTAAATTTCAAAAACCATGACAATTTTCGTATCGATTTTGAGTTCGAATCCTTTAAAAAACATCGTTTCATCGTCCCAATTGAAAATGAAATAAAAATCATGAGCTCTGCTCAAGAAAAAACAGAATTTCCTTGCACTCCAACGAAAAATGCATTTTCTGTTCATTTTTTGGTGAATTTCAAAAACCATGACAATTTTCGTATCGATTTTAAGTTCGAATCCTTTAAAAAACATCGTTTCATCGTCCCAATTGAAAATGAAATAAAAATCATGAGCTCTGCTCAAGAAAAAACAGAATTTCCTTGCACTCCAACGAAAAATACATTTTCTGTTCCTTTTTTGGTGAATTTCAAAAACCATGACAATTTTCGTATCGATTTTGAGTTCGAATCCTTCAAAACACATCGTTTTATCGTCCCAATTGAAAATGAAATAAAAATCATGAGCTCTGCTCAAGAAAAAACAGAATTTCATTGCACTCCAACGAAAAATGCATTTTCTGTTCATTTTTTGGTGAATTTCAAAAACCATGACAATTTTCGTATCGATTTTGTGTTTGAATCCTTTAAAACACATCTTTATCGTCCCAATTGAAAATGAAATAAAAATCATGAGCTCTGCTCAAGAAAAAACAGAATTTCGTTGCATTCCAACGAAAAATACATTTTCTGTTCATTTTTTGGTGAATTTCAAAAACCATGACAATTTTCGTATCGATTTTGAGTTCGAATCCTTTAAAACACATCGTTTTATCGTCCCAATTGAAAATGAAATAAAAATCATGAGCTCTGCTCAAGAAAAAACAGAATTTCATTGCACTCCAACGAAAAATGCATTTTCTGTTCATTTTTTGGTGAATTTCAAAAACCATGACAATTTTCGTATCGATTTTGAGTTCGAATCCTTTAAAACACATCGTTTTATCGTCCCAATTGAAAATGAAATAAAAATCATGAGCTCTGCTCAAGAAAAAACAGAATTTCGTTGTATTCCAACGAAAAATACATTTTCTTTTCATTTTTTGTTGAATTTGGAAAACCATGACAATTTTCGTATCGATTTTGTGTTTGAATCCTAAAAAAATATCGTTTTATGGTCCCAATTAAATATTAAATAAAAATCATGAGCTTTGGTCGTGAAAAAAGAGAATTTCGTTGCATTCCAACGATGCAAACCTCAACATCGTTTTTTCCTTTCCTTTTCCTTTCTCGAAAAGACAAACATGTGTCCCACAACCTCGAATATTATCCCGTCTGTAGCGTCCGATATTATTTTTAGAGCTTACTAAATTAGTGGCTGTTCCTCTATTTTTGGTGGAACGGCGCGAGGGCCTCCCCCCGTATATTGCAAAGAAAATACAACGCCAAGTTTACTCCTCGCAAGGGCTTACGATCTTTCATCAAATTTCAGGATTATTTATTTACTCGATCATCCCGAGCCATTGGACTATTGAGTGTCTCGTAAACGAGCTTTTTACTCTACGTCACTAAACATGGGTCTTTATGACCCAGGCTACTTCAAGGGCTCGTAATTCTTGGGTTATTGATGTTTCTTGGGACTTTTTTTTTCTTTTCTCGCTGTTACTCGAAGCAGTGGGTGGCTCTGGGTCAGAATGACCCGGTGGATTTTATCAGGCTTGTTTTTTCTGTTTTGCTTAGAAATTCCAGGAATTCCGAAGCCACTGGGAGCGACAATTTTGGAAAAATCATCGTTTTTTATGGTATTTCATTCAGGATTGTTTTTTTTTTTGCAATCACAACATGATCTCGTAATTTTTTTAATTTCCTACGCTTTTCCAATCCGTTTTTCCAACTCCGGAAAACTGAATTTCCATTTTTCCCTGGAACAGGCTGCTCCAAAGATTTGATACGATCATGGCACGTTTTTATTCCGAAAATTAAGGGACTATGATGTTTTTTCTAAATTTTCAAATTTCTGCCAACTTTCCTGACCAAAATTTTGCATTTTTTTTCCCTGCATTCCCTTAGCATGATTTTTAACATTTTTATTCAGAAATTGTTTTCGGGGACGAAAAATTAAAGCACGCTAAAATAACATCGCGACGATTTCAAAATTCGGGAAAATTCCATTGTCAAATTTCATCATTAATTTCAACGTTGAAAATAAATTTTCAATAGAAATGTCGGAATTTTAAATCTTGACTGGATTTTTCAACATTTCAGCTAAATATTATTCTTTTCGGTCAAATTCGGAAAAATTCGGGTCTCAAATGCAAAACAAGATAAAAATTTTCTAAATTTCTGCAAAAATTTCAAAAATCCTTTCCACATTGTTGACGAATCCAAAAGCTACTTGGCGCTCCGGCAAAATAATTTTTGGCAAACGAATTTCGAGCTATTTTTCGACATGGGTCCAAAAGACCCGAGTGCGTTTTGGCGTGGCTGGAAATTTCAAAGAGTTTTGATTAAAAAGCGGAAAAAAGTGTGGAACCAATGGATACCTGTTTGAGGTGAGTCTGACGGGCGGTGCGGGTGGTTTGTCTTCTTCGTCGGACATGACGAGGCTTGTCGACACTTGTTTTTGGATCTGGGCTTGGCTGGTCCGTCCTGCGTAGCGGATTCGCCGTTACTTTGTTTAGGCACGTAATAATGATCTACGAATAATTTAGAGGCGCCGTCAAAAGAGCGGCGTGTCGAGACGCGGAAGAAAAAGGTGAAGAACGTTGTGGATGATTTGGCTGGAGTAATTTGAGGCGTTGAAAAAAGCGACGTCTTTGACGAGGATCGATTTGGTTGGCGCGTCGAAGAATTTAGCACTTTTGTCTACAGCTACGAAGGCCGGCGCGATAAAATTCTCAAGAGAATCACAATAATTTGCAGAATCACAGTCCGCTTAGTTGTATTTTTGACAGGTTAAAACGCGAAAAAAATAAAAACCGTTCAATTTCCCCGAATTTCGATGTAGTTGAAAAAATTCGTTCGAGTACGAGGAAAAAGATTTTGAATTTTCGGCTCGTTGAGTTTTTCTGGCTGGAGGTGATTCGAGTATCAAAAGAAAGTTTATCCGGAACGGTGATAAACGATCATCGGTCCGGAGACGTGGCGGTTCCTTGTAAAAAGGATTTTCCACGTTGATAACGATGCACGAAATGTTGTTTGACACTTAACCAAAAAAAAGCGATCGAACCGATGGAATTGGCATCAATATCGCATTTTTTCCAGTTGCTTATTCGTCGAGTCTCTTGATTTTGGAGGCTGCGTGCACGACACGTTTATTCTGGCATGTTGTTTGTTGTTGTTGTTGTTGTTGTTTTTTCGTTGGTTGAGCGTATAGGCTACATGTGTGTATCACGTGGATGTACGAATAAAAAGGTATTTATCGAGAAAATACATGGCGAATGAATGAGCGTGACTGGCCTCGTGGCTTAGCTGGCTCTGTGTCTCTCCGGGAAGCTCTCAGTTGCACGATTTTCGCGAGAGAAAGACGGCGATATATGCAAAAGTGGATTGAAAGGACGGAGGAAAGTGTGGCGGAGAGGGGGAGGGGGAGATCGAAATGTTACAAGTTTTTCGTTCGGAGGGATATTTTCTGACTAAACTTTATTCTGTCTTTAAACTATGTCGCGATTGAGTCTTGTTTTGTTATTGAGTGAAGAATCTTTCCTCGGAGAATGCCGTGTAATAGCTCGCGGGTCAATGTCGTGGTCACGAAGAAAACTCGGGACAGCCGGGCGCCGAGGCAAGAGCGTGATTCACACACGGGTGGACACCCCGCCGCATCGGAGAAACGCTGCCACTTTTTTTTATTTTTATTCAATTCCAAATTCTGTATTTAGTCTCTTTCTTTTCGCGCATTCCGTGGCTTCACTTCACTCGCGAATTCGCAATGAAAATAACGTTGCAAACGGAACGAGAAAATAAAAGGAAACGCGCGACGTTGCGTTTCTATCACGAAATTGCCGATTTTTTTCGCCTGTGCGATCTACTGGATGGAATCTCGATTCTCCTCTTTTTCTCTCTCCCTCAAAAACTCTAGAAACAATACACAGACACAACGATTTTTATCGCGGATCTTTTCCTCACTGGGTTTTGTTTCAAGTAGAAATTTCAAGTAGATAAGGGCCTGAATCACCGCCCGCCGTAGCCACCAGTGGTATGACACTTCTTCTTCGCTTGTTCTTTACCTCTTTGGCTAGTCTCACGTCTTTTGTATGCAGTGAGACTAGCGAACCAGCCTGTACACAGGAATTTCGACACTCGATGCTTCTCTTTCCCCCACTCGCGACTTCCTCGTGCATTTTACGTTCCCAGCGCCCTCGTTGATGGTCGACGACCGAACACTAATGTTTTGTTTATTGTTTTCGATTATTTCGTCCCGAACAACGCAGCAGCCTGATAATCGTTGAAAAAACATGAAAATATTTTGTTTTTTCATTTTTATCAATTCATTACGAGGGAAGGGGGGGGGGGGGGGGAAATAAATGACGAATATTTTCTTCGTGCTCAATTTTTTTATTCCAACAATATCAATTCTTCTGTAGCATTTCGGACGGTGACCCCAAAAATCGGAAAAAAGACTAGAAATTCGAAAATTTCAATGTGAAATCGCCACATTCCGTAGTCGCAAGAAAATCCTCAGAAAAATAGAATTCCAGGGGGCAAAATATGATTCTCGATCGTACAATTCCTGCACAATTGTTACTGAGATTATAAAATTTTTCAAAGAATCTGAAATTAAAGTTCCTCCGTTACCAGCTAATGAATAAATTACTTGATTAATTAATTCCAATGTACAAGATACACGAAATTACGTATAAAACTGAATAATCGCGAAAAATCTAAGGAACGATTTAGTCTTTTAAATCGTTGCGATCAAAACTCGACTAGTTCGTCGTCTCCTCTGCCTATGGGGTCGCCTCTCAACAAGGCGATGATCATGCTGCAAGCAAAAAAGTAAATTTCATTAAAATTATCAATTTTTTCGTCTCCCAATAATCGAAAATTGTTGCGCACACTTTTTCAAAGAATTTTCTCGTCTGGGTCAGATTGACCCGAAAAATTTGATTTGACGCAATGAATCATGGATAATTTACTAAAAAAATGATCCAACAACGCCTCGGGTCGGGTTGACCCAGTGTGCACTCAGAGGGTCAATTTTATCGCCATTTTTTCTGGCCAAAAAATTTTTCACACATTTTTTCACATTTTTATTCCATTTTTTACGAAATACTCACCAATACAAATAGATGAAAAAAAATATGAGGTAATATCCTAAATGGATCATACAGTCTCGTGTATGTTTTTTTAATTGTCCCCGATTGTGGATTTCGGTGGGATCGAAAATGCCCAAATTGCCTTGCGGTACAGCGCAATATTCGTACCACAACCAAATTGTCATGGGAAGGTTGACGAGGGCGAGCAACCAGTCGGCGTGTATGAGGAGCAAGAAATTCAGGAACGTGTGCGCCGTTATTTTTGGAATAACCCACTGAAAAGACGAAAAAACACACAAAAATTAAAACACAGTAGATGAAAAGTTGGAAAGTCTATGAAGAATTTCATAAATGCCGAATTTTTTCGTTATTTTATGAGAAAAACGGAAAATTCGATTAATTTTTCAATAATATAAAGATTGGAGTTTTTTGAATTTTAAAAACATCGAATTTTTCAATTATTCGCTTGAAAAACCGACAATTTCGATTTATTTGGTGTTTTATTATGAAAATTTGAGGTTTTTGGGGATTTATTGAGAAATTACCTTGTTCAGACTCGAGCAACATTGCTGAGCATTTAAATAATCGCACTCCAAATCGGAAAGTGCAATAACCTATGAAAATACGGAGTCAAGGAAATTGTAGTATTGAAATTTGCCGCGCCGGTCGGCAGCGTCGTGTTCAAGGTCAAGACGCCGAAAAATGTCCATAGTTCACGCACACATTGAAAAAGCGGAATAACAACAGAAATTTGGAAGCTCGTAATATGTGCGCTTGAAATTTTTGATACTGCGAATATCAACTTTTCACAATTTCACTGAAAAAGTTAATAAAAAGGATACAAAGTAGACGAGCACGAAGAGGATCGTTCCGATGTCGACTAGAGCGAAAGCATACAACAGAGGCTCGCAAATAAGACCCATTTTTGACTATTTTTTATAATCAATTATACGTTTTTTTCGTGAGTCATTCGTTTTTATTGAAAAATATCATTCGTCGAAACTTTAGTTATTGCGTTTGCTTAATTCTACGTCGCGTAATGGCCAAAGTGGCTTTCGCATCACTTGCTCTCTTTTTCGAGACTCCCAGGCACAACAACAATTTCAACACAGCTGCCATTCACGACTGTACTTGGCTAAATACAGACGCGCCGCCGGACGCAGACTGCAAACTGATTAAACACAGATGCACATTTACGTCTCTGCGAACACCAACACACGAGTTTCTTGTTGAGTTCGAGTTTTCGCCGCTAGATGTCGCGGCACGTTTATTCTGGAAAAATTTTCTGCTACACGCTCAAACACCTGTCAAACGTGGGAAAAAATCGTTTACGTTTCGTAGATAAACATCGCGCGGGTCAATATTTTTCACGATGTGTGACTCCCTACAGTTTTTCCAATACTCCGCGAAATGAATGAGCGTTTTATCGTCGGGAATTTTGAATAAATGAGACGAACGAAAGGCTCGCTCTTCGGCGTCCATTCAACTCGTCGATACAATTGAATTATCGATGCTAAATTAGGCAACAAATCAAGAATCAATTAATGCGAGTGACAAGTGTAAACAAAGTGTGTCAAAAATGTATCGCGAAACACCGAAAGTTATTATTGAGGATGGCTCTGCGCCTTCAGCTCCCTACGTCGTGCACATTCGCATGGAGGACTTGTTGGAAAAGTTAAAGTTGCTCAATTACGACACCGAATTCGTGCAGGAATTAAAAATGAAACCAATCAATAGGTAACGCATTATTTTTTATTACTTTTCGATCGAAAACTCCTCAACAGCAACGAATACAACAACGACCAAAACTTTGCAGACACTATTTCGTCATCCCCACAAATCCAGGCGATCAATTCTACATGTTCACGTCTCTGGCCGCGTGGCTCATAAGAAAATCCGGCAAAAATTTCGAATATCCTCAAGAATCTGACGATCCCAATTCCACTATTTCCGTCATTCTCGAACATTTGAGAAACGCCGGCGTCCCCGTCGAATTTCCGCCCAACAAATTGAAACAAGGCGTCGGCGAACATGCCATTTACGTCCTGGACAATTTGGCCGACGAGGCGATAAAAACCACAAATTTCAAATGGAAAAAGCAAGTACAAAAATCTTTGCCGCACAACATACAAATTTAGATGAAAAAAAAACCATTTTTTCGTTCCTTCAATAATTTTGAACGACGTTCTGGCTCAGGGTGGAAATTCCTCAGGACGAACCGGAGCTTGAACCAGAAATCGAAGACGACGATGCCGAGTTGATCCTCGAAAAGGTATTTTGTGCAAAATTTCTCTTGGTCGATCGACAGAAATTTTTATCTGACGCGAGAAAAAATGAAAATTCTGCAGGTCGAGGAAGAAATGATGGCGGATTTTGACGAGGAGGACGAGGACGTAATGCACATTGACGACATAACGAAGCTTTACGGAGAGCAAATGGTAAAAAGCATTTGTAATTCCTGCTGGAATAATGAATCGCTGCTCGTGCTAAGAGAAAAAATTACAATTCCAGAACAACAATTTGAAGCCTGACAATATATTGGAATCGAAAACCGACACGGAGGAGTGGAAACTCGAATTGGAGAGAGTTCTTCCTCAGCTAAAAGTGACAGTGAGAACGGGTAAAAATTAAAACCGAATTAACGCTTAATCTACGAAAATTTGGCGTCCGTATTGATGCACTGGGTCAGTTTGACCCTCGGCTCAGTTTTGACAGAAAAAATGGAAATTTTTGCAGATTCTCGGGATTGGCGAGCCCATCTCGATCAGATGAAACAACACCGTGAAAATATCGGCTCTGCGCTGAGCGGCTCGAAAGGACAATTGGAGAAATTGCACACGGACATCGGGAATACGCTTGACAAAATAAAAACGAGAGAAATGTACCTGAACCGACAATTGGAGCCCGGACTGGACGAGTTGAGAGCAGCGAGGGTAAGAAATGTCGAAAAATTTACGAAATTCGACGAAATCAATCGCGAAAAATGTTAATTTAATTATTTATTATTTATTTATTCAATTATTAAAATTTTTTAATATTTTATTTACTATTTATATTATTAAATATTAATTATTCATTAATATCAATTATAATTTAATTAATTAATTAATTATTATTAATAGACATTAAAGATTTCGTAATTAGCGTGAAAATCCTTGGAACAAAACGTCGAAGAATCCAAGAAATATCCAGCCCAATTACAGCCAAATATTTTGCCATGATTTCCTCTTAGGAAGAGTTGTCAAAAGTGAAGGAACAGTACAAAGACGTAAGCGGAGGGGTCACGGAACGGACAAGGACGTTGAACAAATTGACCGACGAATTGGAACAAATCAAGAGAGAAATGGACGAGCGAGGATCGAGTATGACAGATGGAAGTGAGTAATTCGAATAATAAAGGGATAAAAAAAAACGCTAGAAAAAAATCCAATAACAAGCAAAAAAAACAACGTGAATCTTTGCAAAACTTTATCAAAATTTTCTCCACCAGCTCCCCTTATAAACATCAAAAAGACGATCACGAAAATGAAGAACGAAATCTCCGAGATGAGCGTCAGGATCGGAGTGCTCGAGTACAGTTTAATGTGCGCGAGGATTCGGGACCGGACGCAACTCCAGGAAGACATGAACAGCACGAGTGTCATGATCAAATAAAACTCGCCCAGCAAACTCACGTGAGCAACAATCCGTCCTCGTAATGTGATAACAAAACCAAAGAGTCTGAATTCCAAAAAGAAACCCCAAAAAACCTCATTTTCAGTATCGACGACCAGAAAAAAAAACAAATTTAATGGAGATCAATATTTCTGAACCTCCGACGAAAATAATTTGAAAAAAACGCAAAATGTCACTCAAAAATCGACATTTTCCAAAAATCAAACTTGAAAACTGACCAAAATGAGACCAAAAATGAACAAACAGAACAATCAAAAATCAACGCGTCTGAATCAGAATTAAAAAACACAAAAACGTTTCTAAACCACCGAAAAAAAACCCAAAATTTGACTCAAAAATCGATATTTTGAAAAAATCAAACTTCAAAACCGCCCAAAGTGGGAAAATCATCAGAGAAATTCCCCGAACGTGCGACACTCGATAACTCTTTGACTGAACGCAACGAAATGATTTTTTTTTCATCTTTTTTTCGTTCGATTTAGTCGAAAAAATAATTAAACGACGAGTGCAATTAATATTTTATAAGAAAATGTGCAACTTGACATTAAAATACTAATAACAATGATAGCAACGAAAATGATAATAATCGTGTGCTGGTTTCACGTAATTAGTGTGAAAAAAGTTGGCCTGACAGATGAAAATTAGATTGAATCGTAATAGCAATTTTTGTCAATTTTTCTCGACGATTTTTCGTCACTTGTTTGTTACTCGTGTGGTGAATTTTATCGTTGCAACAATAAAGTGGTTTTGAGACAGAATATTTGGCGTTGTAGTCGATGGATGCAGGTAAAAAATAGTGGAATGTAAAAAAAATATAATTTGCTCGTTTCTTTTGTTGGAGAAATAATTGTCTGTCGTGTTTTTGCACAATAAGCGAAGCAGCGCGATGCATGTGGGCATTGTCGAGATAATGCTTGGGTCAACGAGTACGACAATCGGTAATAGAATGCGATAAGCCTGAAACTTTGGTATCATTCGCAACGTAAACTCGTCACGAAGTTTCATTTCGTTCTAGTGTGGAAAAAGTCGTGAAAGGTTGAAAAATTTGGGTTTTTCTTGCTGGGAGAAAAAAATGAGGAGGAAATAGAGTTTTTTGAATTTCCAGCTCGCAAATGTTTCTTCCACAGACTCTTGAGAGTCCTCGAGTTCGCTTCTCTGCAACAGTCTCTAATGACACGACCTTCTCGTTATTCAGCGAAAGCAAAAATCCTCTTCGCAGGCCCTGGTTCATTAAAAAAAAGCTCTCACAGTTTCTTCGTTAATTGCGACCCGAGCCTCTCGCTTTCACACTCAAAACTCTTCGTTCTACGCGTTTTTTCTCTCTCGTTTTCAAACCAAGTTCCGATAGGACTGAAAAAAAAAATCCTCAAGCGTTTTTCTCTTCCGTTTACTCAATTTTTTTTCTCATTCCTAAACATTTTTCCTCGTACAAAGCGACTGTATAATAATGGAATTAATTTCTCCAGTTGCGACAGCAAAAAAAAAACATTTTCGGGTGAATTAAACGCGAATTTTTAACTCCAAACAATTCCGAATAAATCCTCAATCCCAATAACCCGAAAAATCCCTGCCAATCATGCCGACCAAACCAAAAAAATTCCTTATCATCAAATTTCGATAGCGACTGTGCGAAATCCACGCGATTGTTTCATTGCCCTTTTTTAATTTCAAACTTTGTACCAAAGATGGAACAAAAAAACAAGAATTGCCGAAAAAATTCAACAGTTTCGGAGGAAGTTTGATCCGCGGAGATAGCGATTAAAAAAAACTCGAACGAGATTCGATCCATCATAAATTTATCTCGCTTCAATGTCGAACGCCCCCGTGAAAAAAATCCGACGTTCGATGCCTCGAGTGTTTTTATTCACAGTGACAATTTCATTCAATCCTTCCACATTAAATTATCGGCTTTCAATGAAAAATTGCCTGCCATGTTCTCTAGTGATTATGTACACTTACCCATAAGCCATTTGTGACCTCTGTATAACACTGCGTCAATTTGACCCCTGTATGATCACACTGGGTCAATTTGACCCCTGTATGATCACACTGGGTCAATTTGACCCCTGTATTGTCACACTGGGTCGATTTGACCCCTGTCTTGACACACTGGGTCAATTTGACCCCTGTCTTGATACACTGGGTCTATTTGACCCCTGCATCATCACACTGGGTCAATTTGACCCCTGTATCATCACACTGGGTCAATTTGACCCCTGTATTGAGACACTGGGTCAATTTGACCCCTGTATTGAGACACTGGGTCAATTTGACTCCTGTCTTGATACACTGGGTCAATTTGACCCCTGTATTGAGACACTGGGTCAATTTGACTCCTGTCTTGATACACTGGGTCAATTTGACCCCTGTATTGAGACACTGGGTCTCAACTTGATCCTTGTATTGAGTCACTGGATTTTGTGTTCGTGGGTTTGTGTCGCACTCTCTCCGTTTGATTCTGCTCCCCCACTTGGCTGGCAATTGGATGGTTTTTCGTCGACGGCGCATCGTGTTGAAAAATACAAGTTTGCTCAGAAAGTTGCGACTGGCTCTAGAGACACATGGAGTTTCCCCGTAGCCGCGTAAACGTCAGGGATCGTGTGTACGTCACGATAACATTGACATTTTAATTATTCATTTCGATAAACGGGACTGTGCAATTTTTCGAAATTTGTTTTGGCCCATCTTGATTTTGGAATTTTGAAAATGATAAAGTGTACAACTCATTTTTTGCACGTGGAATTTTTGGAAAATTGATCGAGATTCAGGAAAAGAAGGAAAATCGAGGGAATTTTGGGCGATCGGTGAGTTGAATTTTTAGGATTTGTTGTTGTGTGTGTGTTTTTGTTTTGTGGGGATTGAAATTTTGGGTTTTTAGTCCTTTGGTCATCGGAGAAATTCTTTAAAATATTTATAGATTACAAAAAAAAAAAAATTCGATCGAAAATCGATAATTAAAAATAAATCTACGAATTCTTTTGAACTTAAGAACCGTCTCAACGAGATATCGTATCTTTCCTCAAGTCTGATCGACCATTTCAAGTATTTTTGCCAAGTACATATGAGAGAAGAAAAAAAACTTTCTTAAGAGAGTTGGAAAGCGACTGGAGTGCCCATCTGCACGTGTCTTTGAACTTTCTCCACAGCAATCGCGTTTTTATTGCAATTTCGCAGCTGCCTCAACGATTTGATGAAATTAGTAAGATTTGATTTGGAAAAAATGAATTTCCTGCGATTATGCGCTCGAAATTACTCAATTAGTATCGAAGGTAATGAATTGTCATTATCGTTTTACGATACGACGATTAAATTCCTCGGACGATGGGCGTTCAATTGTTTTTTTGTCGCGAATCTTCGCAATAACCATTTATCGATATTTCGTGGAGATTTCGATCGTGAACCCTGAGTTTTTCACTCTTGATCCTCGCTCAATGATTTTTATAATTAAATGCTCAATTTGATTCGGATGATTCGCGAGAGCATTTTATGTTTCTGTCTTCTTGACACCGAATTCGCACGAAGCACAAAAGCCTCTGTCGGTTGCAACACGATTCCTATGCTTGAGTTTCTATACGAGCATAATGAAGCTCGTTCCTGTAACGTACAGTTGACAGCAAAAATTTGTAACGATGAAACCCAATTTTCTATTTTTATTATTTCAATGAAATTTTTTTCTCCTACTCAATCCTTTAATTTGATGAATTTCAATTTCGATTAAAAAAATTCAAACTAAATGAAATTAAATGAAAATGATCAACTATTTTTCCATTAAGAATTAAAAAATCCCAATAAATCTGAATAATTAATGAATAGGCAAAATAATTGACGATAATTAACGAAAATCGTCATTAATTTCCATTCGCTGACAATTTTTGTGACAAAAGTAGCGAAAAATTATTTTGGATCCTTTAACGTGAGGAAAAAACGAGAATCCCAAAGTCACGAAATAAAAAAAATAATTAACGAGAGTTTTTTTATTGATTGAGAAGGAAAATTCATTTTTTTATTCTTCGCTCTTTGCTCAACAGTTTTTGACGTCGACTGTATTCGAAGTACATTCTTTCATACAGAAATAGGAAGCAACCAGACCTGTCCAGTATGATAAGAGGCTTCACAATGAGAAACTGGAGCATTCCCTGTTACGTGTTCATTTTCGACCCAATAAGAACGAAAAAAAAAACACGAGAGTGCTTTTCGAACAAAAAAAAAGCAAAACGGAGCAGAAATTCTCGATTTTTTTTGTCTATTCGTGAATGAGTGTCGATGGTTCGTTGCGAAGTACTCGGAGCAGAAATTAACAATGAAAAATGCTTCACGATCTTTCCTGATGATTTTTCGAAAAAAATTGACACTACAAACATTTGCACGTCACAAATAAGTGGGAAATCTCTCTCTCTCTCTCTCTCTTTAGCTTTCATTCCATCAACAAGAAATTCAGTTCCACTAAATAAACTTGCCAGGCATTTTTTTTTATCGCGTAAACTCGTTGCCGGAAACAACATTGCATAAGCAATTTTATGCGCCATTCGAATGCTCATTATAATGCAACTTTCCACTGTTGATTCTTCAGGGAAAACTCCCGAACGAAGAAAAAAAATTGTGCAAACAATTTTTCAGAGTCTAGTCGCAAAAAAAATCGTAAAAATTACGAAAAAAAATCTAAAAACGCTGCACGAAATAATTCTCGGTCTATAAATCATTTTAATTCCATAATTAATGATAATTTTCCTAATAGAATGTTGACGAAAAATGTAGAAAGATAATTCGCTGATCATGGCAGAATCGATTTGATAAGGAACAAGTTTTGGTTTATCAACGAACGAGGCATTCCCAGGCCTCGTGATTTTTCGAGCAACGTTTGTGCATCATCGTGGTCAGACTATCGATCAACCTTTTTTTCCTCCTAAGACAAATCTGAATCATCGATGACACCCACGAGACTATTATTTTCCTTGCAACTTTTTTCTTTTGCCTCGTAGCACTCGATCGTGAAAATTCTTACAACAGTAATTTTGTGTCCGTACGAGCGTGTTTTGGACTTTGCACGCTGATTCTCGATGAACGAGTCTCTATCGTTCCAGACACTCTCATTTTCGCTGGTAATTGAGTTCTCGTCACTTTGCCATCGCCTCGGAAGTGCGACAAAGTTTTTTCTCGCTCCTTGTCGTTTATTTTTATCATTTTAGTTTTTCCTTATGCCAAGCAATGTCGACGCGAGCTCAAACTATTATTTCTAATCAGTTTCTCGCGGAAGTCGCTGATAAACGTTTGATCGCCAGTGTCCAAACGTTTTATTTATTTTCGATGCTCCGATCGAGACGATTAATTGTCGCGCGGTGTATTTTCGTTTGCTCCAACTATTCCGAGCCTCGGTTTTCGAGTTTCCGATCGCCCGTGACCTTGAAGTGTAGATTTCGACATTTATCTCAATTCCCAATCGTTTTCCTTCATGTTTTCGACTCGAAAATGTTGCCTGAACGTTTTTGAGCATCGCGTTGACAAAGTGTACGATAAAAACTATTTTCACATGTCAAATTTCCTGATAATTCGCCCGACCAGCTCTTTCCAGCATCGAACTGTTTTCTTCAGTTTTTTCCGCCTCCGATAATGGAAATGAAGGCTATGCTACCGGAGGGAAAACAAATCTTGAGCGTAACGTCGAACGAGTAAGCAAATATTGCGAAAAATCATTTTTTATCAATTTCTGATGAAATACCGTAAAAAATCAATTGGATTCCACCAAACACGCCGAAGTCATCAAGCAGCGATGTAATGTGACGGGAATTCGCGGCGAAAACGCTCATTTTTGTTGTTTATTTAGCGCTAGCCGCACACGAGGCCTCTGGCGAATCGATTGCAGGAATTTGTAAAGCTTGAACGTTATCGAGTCAAAAATTACAACGTTGTGAAAAAAAATGTGGAAAATCGTGGAAACTGACGTTTTCTCTCGGTCTTTTGGACCCGGAAGTGGCGAAGCTGTGCCAGGATTCTGGAATTGTTTTCGAAATATTCAAAACGATCGATGAATTAATTTGCAAGTTTAACTCGTTGAATAAAAACGTGGGAATTTTGGTATGCACGAATTTCCTTTTCCCGATTCTCACGACGTGCATCTCGTCGCGAATCGAATAAATTTTTGTTGCAAGCCCTCGTCGAGCTGGTTCGTTCGGAACGGGCTTGGGGTCCTTGAGAGTTTTCGACGAAACCCACTCACGTACGCTGTGCACAATCGCGCCGTTGATTGGCGAGGAAAAATAAATCCCGCATAATGTTTCCAAGTTTCGTTGAATATGCAAAATGACCCGAATACTGCAAAATTTGGGATAACGTTGCTTTTCAAGGGCACGATATTGTTTGACTCGTGAATGAGTCAAAAAAATCACAAAATTCCGGCTTTTTTGCTACTGGAATTATTTCATCTTTTTATTGTTTTATTAATCGCAACAATCTCGATGAATCTGAGCATTTTAATTGCACAAGAATGACAATACAATCGTCGCGATCTCCGGGCTCTCGTGCGCTTTGCGTTCCAACAACGAATTCGTTCGGATAACGTAACATGACATAATGACGCGTACAATGCCAGAGAGTTCGACTGCTGCACGCTAACCGATAAGATTCAGAGATTTACGGATCGAAAAGCATCAGGGGATGCAGCAAGCATCGTCCAGCCAGAAAGGATTATCTATGTTTATATTTATACACGCGACTGTTTACTCGAGTGTTTTTTTTATCGTTTTGGTATAACACAGTCCTGTGTCGTGTCGCGATTATGGCAAATATTGCCGAGATGGATATCGGGAGCGATAAAGCGGACCTTATGAAACGATCAATCTTTGCCCTCGCCTGATGTTTCGGGGAGAGAGATTCTTGTCGTTTGTGGAACAATCTTCCGAAAAGTAACGACACCCATTCAGTTGTTGATCGATCTTCACTGCGGCGTGAAGATCAGTCGAAAACTCGCTCGCGAATCGATCCAACTCCGGATGAGAATTTTATTCTCCATTATTCATCCTTTTTTTATTGGACGACAGTTTTTTCAACGCTGGTGATAAAAATTAGTCACTCGAGACGAAAATCCTGTCGAATAAAATGACGACCGAGATACCTGGCCTGGCATCAACGAAAACAAATAGATCCGCAAGTTCCCACAATCGGTAAGAAATTAAAAACAACAAATTCACGAGGAAACTCTTTCCAACCCGAAAAATGTGTTTGTTCGATCTTTCCGACTCGAAATACGATCCAAAGTTCGTTTTTTTAATTACGTTATTTTATAAATTTGAAATTTCAACTTGACTTGAATTTGTTTCGATTAAATTCATTATTTGGCGCCATTTTCGTTGATTTTCTGCACTAAATTGCGAAAAAAAAAATGTCATGTAAATTATTTCAAGAAATGACTAAAAATTGTGTTTGTAGCTACGCCATTTCGTTTTTTGTCCTCAATTTCCAGTGTAAAGTTTTGTACAAATAAAAATTTTGAAGGAAACTAGTTCATCTCGACGTCATTTAGTTTTATTATTACGGTTTGAGCGTTGTTACAGTTTCCCGATATTCAATAACGTCCAACTTTCACGAAACTGTTTGGAATGATTTTTCGAATAATTTCCCGCCCACCGAAGGTTTCGGGCCACATGACCGCCAGCTGACAATATTTTTTCAGTCAGCTGATAGCTGATACCGCGTAAATGAGAATTCATTGCGCGGTGCTTGACAATAAAAATTGTCACGAACGATAATGATTTTTTTACCGTGGCAAAAAAACGCTAATGTTTAAGTGACAATATCATCGACGATAATAATAATCCATCGATAAATTAGCCACAATTATGTCGTTGAAGAACAAGCGCAGTTTGACTTTTTTGCGTTTCGAAATTTTCATCTCGTCATCAATCCTTATAAATAAAACGCCGCGAGTGATTCACTGACGCGTCCAAAGTGCGAACTCCCGTATCAGTAGCATGATTATTAATTATTTATCTATTTTTATTTCTTTTTCTTCCTCCTTAATAAGCCAACGAGTTTTTTTCCTATTATAATATTTTAAAGTTGATTAAAATTATGTCTACGGAGTCTTTGATATCGGCAGACTTGGAGGATGATCGTCATCGGGATAGGTCAGTAAAAAATCAAATTCCATTCACGTTTCTTTCTCATTTTTCCTACAAAAACTCGTTAACGACGAAGCTTAATGAGTGCATGAAATTCCGTAATTAACTCTCGAACGTATAGGTTAGAATTCTCGCGAATTCCTCCAATATTCCGAAACTGAATGAAAAAACAAATTCAATCAGATAAAACGGATTAGGAATTCGATCGCAATCGAGCTTTCTGTCAAACAGATAACAAAGTCCGTCCTTGCGCCCAAGCCTTGTACAGGCTGCACAAAATGACTGATCCTAACCTCAAAATATCGATAAAAAATGGCAAAAAAATTAGAGAAACCTCCCCAAACGAATTTGACTGGAAAATCCGGGCCAGAACCAAGAAAACAGAAAAAAATGATGAGGAATCAAATAAAAATGGCAAAAAGCCACGTACGTTTGCGTTTTAGTCAAAATTTCAAGGAGATTCTTGCTTTCTAGACCGCAGACCTCTCTGCCTGCGACTAAAATGCGCGGGCTGACAGTAATCATGATCGTGGCTGCGGTTGGTCTCGTGGCAATGGTCATCGGGCTGACCATCGGGCTCCTGTGGACCACGATTTTCAACAGCATCCTCATCCAACAACTAACTTTGACGCCGACGTCAAAAAGTTATTCCCTATGGAAAGAAACGCCGCTGCCGATGTATCTGAAGCTCCATCTTTTCAATTGGACAAACCCCGAGGATTTTCATTCCTCCTCAAAAATCAAGCCGCGCTTCGTCGAGATGGGGCCTTACGTTTTCAAGTAAGAAATTCTCACCCGACGCAAATTCGTCACCAAAAAATCGTCGCATCTTAACGCAACTTGAAAAATCAAATTTTCGAGGCGAAAAATCGATTTTCTCGATTCAGTAATCAACGCTGAGAGATTTCATGTTTTTATCGTTGTTGCAGGGAAGTCGATACCAAGGAAAATCAAGTCTGGAACGACCACAACGATACCGTCACGTTCCAGCAGAAGAGAGTTTGGCACTTTGTCGAGTCAATGTCAAACGGTTCGTTGAGCGATCGAGTCACAAATTTGAATCCGGTAGCAACGGTAAGAAACTCAAGAAAATTTACTGATTCTGGCTGCGGTTTGTGCCCGATGACTAAAAAATCATGATTGTCGTTTATTGACAAGATTTTCGTCTTGTTGAGCTTTTCAAACGATTTTTCAGGCGTTGAAGTTGAAGCAAAAATTCTTTTAGATTTCCCTTGACTCATTGACGAGAATTTCGTTTTTTTTGGACTTTTTAACTAAATTCTTTGCTTGCAAATGGTTTAACGTTTTTTTGTCATTTTTTAGACAATTTCGTACATGCTGAGGTTCAAAATAAACAATTCAGATTCACTGAATTTCGTTTTTTTGGACTTTTTAACAAAATTCGTTGTTCGGAAATGGTTCAACGATTCTTTGCGACTTTTCAGACGATTGCGTACATGATGAGGTTCAAAATAAACATGATAAAAATTCTGGTAAACTCGGGAATGCGAGCAGCCCATGAAAACTTGACAGTGACGAAAACTGTGCGAGAATTATTGTTCGATGGTTACGAGGACAGGATGTTGCAATGGGCAACGAAGATGAACAAGTCGTTGGTGCCGTTCGACAAGTTCGGTTGGTTTTACAAGGTAATATCGAAAAATGGCGAAGAAAAACTGTTTGGCGCCTCATTTGATGGTTGAATTGAATTTTTTCGTGTCGTTCGGTTCGCAGAGGAACAATTCGGCGCCTTACGACGGAACTTTCAACATGCTGACGGGCCACGAAAATATTAATGAGCTCGGAGTCCTCAAAGAATGGAATTTCAGCAACAAATCGAAATTCCATAGCGAAACTTGCGGAGAAATCGGCGGAAGCCTCGGCGATCTTTGGGCACCGGTCAAGGATGCGGAAACCGTCAAGTTTTTTGCTCCCGACGTTTGCACGTGAGTATAAAATCGAAAATTTCCCTTTTCCTTCGCGTTTCTCGGACGAATCGTCAATAATTTCAGGAATGAAGAATTTTCATCATCAAATCAAATTGATCGGCGATCGAAATTTCATTTTTCGTTTTTTTTTTTTTTAACTAGATCGATGGACCTCGTTTTTAACAATTTGACCGAACATTCCGGCATCACTGGGCGGGAATACGTCTCGAACAGAGAAATGCTGGACAATGGGACTTTGGTGCCATCTCGAAAGTGTTATTGCCACGATATCGAGTGCATACCGAGCGGAGCGTTCAACGTATCGAGATGCAAGTTCGGCGCGCCCGCTTTCATAAGTTTGCCACATTTTTATCTGGCCGACGAGAGTTATCGCTCCGCCATAGACGGGATGGAGCCGGACGAAGAGAAACATCGATTTTCCATAGCCATAGAACCGGTAGGTCGTCGTATTATTGAAAAAATTAAAAAAACGTTCGGGTCAAATTGACCCAGTGTGTACACGAACGGATAAATCATAAAATATCAAAAACTGTTAATGTGTTTCAGAAAACTGGCATCCCCATACAAGTCCGGGGCAAACTTCAGTTGAATTTGCTCATCCAACCCGACAAATATATCGAGTGAGTATTTTTCGTGTCGAAAAATCTCGTACCAATTTTTTTTGCCGAAATTGTCATAATAAAACGCCGAAATTCTGGAGGCTGAGCTAAAAATTATCCAAATTCGATTTCGCAGCGAAATTTATTGATCAAAATCACTCCGGAATCTTTTTTCGCAGTTTTCCCACATTTTTCCATTCCCTAGAATGAAAATCGGCTCTGATTTTTGTTGCAAAGATTGACAGAACGAAAACCGATTTTCGAACGTTTTTTCCCTTTTTATTTTCAAGCCCAAGAATGAAAATCGATGATTTTGTTTGCAGAATTTTCAAAAACGTGCCCAGGACCTTCGTGCCAATGTTGTGGTTCAGCCAAGAAGCAGAATTGACGTCGTCGTTAGCGAGTCAAGTAAAGTTCGTGCTGATTCTTCCGTTGCTTGGTCAGGTGACGATGTACGGACTGGCAGCGATCGGTTTCCTGTTGTTATCGATAGGAACCGGCATTTACATAAAGCGAACGAGACGAGGGGACGATGGTCAGAGTTTGATTCCGAAGGTGGAGCACATGGGTGGAGAGCGAACGAACGGATGATGGTTTGTTGTGAAAAAACGTAAAAATCGATTGCTCTCGTTCCGCCAAAAGCCAGGGTCGAACCGACCAAAACGAAAAAAAGTCATTTTTATATTTTTAGAAGCAAAAACAAACGCTCCTTTCGTTCTCGGCCACTGGTAAGCGTTTTTTTCTCTCTTTTTTTACGTCTCATTAAGTCTCGAAAAAATTTACGACGCACAGAATGTTAGCGACGTGTTGTGTTATGAATTTTGTAAATATTTCATAGAGCAGAACGAAACGAGGCATTTATTTACGTGATAAGAAAGTGCCTCACAGAAAATAGATAAGTGAACGAATTTTAACCTGTAGAGCTCGGGGCTGACGTAATCACCAAATGGTTGCAAATTTGCACTTTGAATTTTTAAATTTTTCGCTCCCATCGACATTTTTGCGGATTAAAAACGCTCCGGGCACTTTTTAGGGCAAGCGAATCCTGGGCTATCGATTGCGATAATTATGAAACCAAAAAATACAAAATTTTTACCAAAAAATTGTCAAATTCACGAAAGAAATGTTGAAAATTTGTTTTTTTTTTGTTCTAACGCCATTTTGATAACAAGAATCGGAAAATCGAGAAATACAAATTGATTCGCGAAGAAATGGACAAATGGAGGAATAAATTATGAAAATCTCGCTGTCTGAAGTTTTCGTGCGTGCAAATTTGCATCCGTGCTGTGGTTACTCGTTAAAAAATCTGCATCAAAGATGCCAATGTTAAAAAGTTAATATCGAGTGTTAAGGCTGCGCTGGAGGAAAAAGATAAAAAGTTTTCGAATGTTCTTCATTTATTTTTTTACTTATTTTTACAAATTCGAGCAACTCGATCCCAAAACAATGAACAAACGGTGAAAAGTCTTGGCCATTTTTTTTCTAACGTCACAAAATCGATTTAAACAGGAAAGAAAAATCCTTCGTATCGGATAATCGATAATTTTACTCGTAAGACAAAAGCAATAATTGATGAAATTCCATTATTTTTTAGATTAAATTTAGAAGTTAAATTCGCATTTTTTTTATTCGGCCGCTCAATGTTCCTTGAGGATTTCTGTCGTTGAGATTTTTGCCTTGGAAATCTACGACACTGTCAGATCGACCGTAAGATAAGAAAAAAAATTGCATCGTTAATCAATCGTTCTCACAATTAATTCGTCATTTATATGTTGAAAAAAAATTTTTTTTTTTTCAATAATTTCGATTCTCACGCATTCCCCGCAATTTACTTTCGCCCAATTTCTCGTACGTGCAATTTTCATGATTCCCCAGAAACGACTAGTTAGCAATTTCGCGAAGATTCGAATTTTCTGGAAAAAACGTTTTTTCTGTAAAAAAAAAAGAAGATTCGTTGAAAGTTTTGTGGAAGAAAAAAAAATGTCAATTTTCATGATAATCTTGTCGATGAAGACAGATTTTTCAAAGTGCCTGCGAAGCTTCAGTGATGCACGAGAAAACGTTTGTTAAATTGGCAACGTCGACTAGTTTTCTAGTGATAGAGAAAAAAAATAAAGAATGCAAACCTGAAAGTTGTGGATTTTGGTAGAAAAGATAAAAATTCAAAATTTTGAAAAAAGAAAACGATCGAAAATAGTCAATTTTCCGTGTATATTCTACGAGGGTTTAGAAAAACCGAAAAAAAAACTTGTTTGAGGAACGTAAACATTAGGCTTTGCGATTTCCCGACAAAGCCGCTCAACTTCATAGTGTAAATAATTATTTTTCCATCCCGAACGATAAAGTTTGTTCAACAATTATGAAAATCCAATCACCAGGATCAACAATTCTGTTGTATTTGTGATCAGCGATAATCGTCTTCATTGTGCAGTCAAAAATGAAAAAATGCATTTACGACTGCTAAGAAAATAGAGAAGGAAAATGAAATTTTCCGGATAATAATAAAAAAAATTAGCGAAACAGCGACAAAAATTGTTTTTTCGTTGTCAATTATTTGCCTCTGCTTTCCTACAATTAAATTTTAATTGCTGCCGATTTATTTTTCCTCGATACTTCACCGGCCACAAATTACAAGGTAAGGCCAGCTCAATTGTGACTTTTTTATAGCGCAATGATATTTTTCAATTTTTATCTAAAGCGATCGATTACGCGACCTGACAACCTTTTCAATATTCTACTGTCAATAAAGTCCGCCCATTCCAGCAACTTTTATGTGTAATTACATGGTTTATTTTTAAACTAGCGCTTCGTGCCTTTAGGAATATTTGCACTCATTGGCCTGCTGTTCTTATCAATATTTACACAAACGGTATAAAAAGAAATAATCAAAAAACAGCTCGTATCATATAAATTTTTAACGTTAATTACTTTATGGCGGCGTTAAGGAAAGAGGCTACAAAATTTCGTAATAATTTGAGCAGTTAAACGATTTTTCGGAAAACTCAGACTTTCGTGAAATTCGAAAAATCATAAAATTTCAACCGTTCAACCGTTCAACCGATATTTCCCAAACTCGATACCAACCTTCCTATTACGATGCTCTATTTATGAAAAAAAAATTAGTAATAAATCTTGAAATTTGGGCAAGTTAGAGCGGCGAAACCCTTTTGTTGGAAATTTCAAAATGCCGTAGAATTCGTATTTTTTTTAGAAATGCCGATAAAATTCTCAAAGAATAAAGAGTTTTTATGGATTAACGTCTGTGCAAAACGGGCGCCCTGTAGCTCAAACCGTTCTCGAGTTACAAACGTTTAAATTTTACATGAAAATACACACACACCAGGATATTTTTTCTAGATATGAATTTTCGATGTTTTGGTAAATTTTGAGCACATTGACGTTGAAAACAGGGAAAAAAATGTTCACCGTCACGTAGGTTGTTTTATGAGGAAGCAGCAACTGCCGATTCGGTTTGGCCAATTAGAAAATTACTCAACTAATTGTAAAATCTCTGAAAAAATGAAAAATGATGAAAAGCGGAAATGATTTTTATTGGATACGGATAATTTTTCATAAAATAATATCGTCAAGCTGATAATTCACGAAGAAATTTATGCGACGGAGGATTTTAGAGGATTTGAAATTTAACGTAATTGGCCATTGGTGCATGATTTCTCGTCGATTAATTATCGGCAATTAAAATAATGAGTTCCTATTGATAAAAATTGGGCTGGCGGAACAGATGGTTCGGTCGTGGGCTACGTGCCAATATTAGGGAAGTTATTCCATTCGAAATGTGTTGTCTTGTTTATTCAATCGTGGCCTATTAGGAAAAACTTGCAACGACCTCTTGATAATTATTTGAATGTGTGAACAGGTGAATTTCGAGCAGAAAATCGAACAGAAATTGTTTCCTTCGGTTTTTTGGATAAATAAGCTAACGATCGAGTACGTATTCGACAGTATGCGCTCGAATTCTGCTTCGGTAGAATAAACTCCTCGATAAAATCGATCCTTGTTCCTTTCCCAATTAATTTTATTTATCGTGAAACATAAATTTTGTTCGATGCATTCGTGGCCAACGTTCGTCGCGATTTGCACATTTTTTGTGTGCATCGCAGCAAAAACGACTGGTCAATTTCACTGTAAGTTAATCTAATTGCACCGAGACCGCGACCAAAAAAAATTACTCCAATAATTTTGAATTTGAATGGTAAAAATTCGATTTAATTTTCATTTTAATTGATCAATTTTTCATATTAATTCATCATTTTGTATATAAATTAATTGAATTCTAATTTAATTCATAAAAATCTTTTCATCGATCGCTATCTCCAGCAATTGACCTTCACCCCCATGGAAGATTTATCGAAATTGGTTCAGCGGTTTCCACGTGTGAAAAACATAAAAATTGATTTTTGCAGTTAAAGTTTAAAATTTGGCAAAATTGATCAGATTTCTCTCAAAATTCATGTGGAATTTTCAACTGAATAGATGACCAACTAGCGGACGAAGCCTCGGGCCGGCCAACGTCCTTAAGAGACTTGTGTTTATCGGCAGGATGCATTGATGCAGGTAAGAAAAGAAAATTCTGACTTTTTCATCTCGGCGAGCCACGTTAAAGTGGGATGAGCGAAAAATCGATCCAAGAATTCTTTAATACGTTAAGGCAGCCGCGTAGATATTTGTACGTGAAAACTTGACACGTTATCGAAACGAAACGATCCTCCTGAAGAGCCTTTTTGTAAATTTCGACCCACAAATGTGTTGCAGCGAACAAGATCTTGAAGAGCATGAATCCTGGGGCTGATCCATGCGACGATTTCCTCGATTTTGTTTGCGGAAATTTTGAGCAAACTGAGCCAATGGCTGACTTGGATTTCTTCGTCCAGCAGCCTCCGAAAGGCAAACTCGAGGTGGATTTACGACTCCAACGGATTATAAAAGACATTGACGAAATCAGAGCACCCAAGGCTTTCGCAGACCTTAAAATTGCTTACGAGAACTGCATCGAAGCCGGTGAGAGTCCGAGAGACAAAAAATCAAATTACCCAAAAAAAAACCGAAATTGTTATTTTTTTTGCATTTTTTGATTGATCGAATTTGACTGAATTTCAAGAAATCGATTTACCGGAACTGAAGAGCGAAACAAAGTCGCAGGTCGATGCGTCGAGTTTCATCGCAGGTGCGTGGGAATCGCTGTCCCAAGACGCATGGACCGAAGATCAATTTGATCAAGATTCTGCAATGCCATATTTGTTCAAATTCGATAAAAAACCAAAAGGTGAAACCGTCAGTTTGGAGGTATCAACATTTTTCCGTAGGAACGATTTTCCTTTTTGCAGCAACCAACACCGCAAGGATCTGTAATCGACATTTCATTTTTTAGCTCTCGATAAAACGCGCGCCTATTCACTGGAGCTATCTCAAAGAGGGCGAGTCGAACGAAGCTGTTGAAATTTATTCTTCCTACATGAAAGACATTTTTGCTCATCTCCGTGTCGACGAACTGCTGGACGAGTCCGAAATTGAGCAAATTTTGACTTTCGAAATTGAACTGTCCAAAGTACGTATAAAAATCCAGAATCAGAAGAAAAAAATTCGATTTTGCGTCAAGAATAAAGACGAAAAAAAAATTGAAACAAACAAAAAAATTCCTTGATACGATATTTTTGTGGCGGACGATTTGAACGAGTAGTTTGTGAAATTTGGACAATTTTTTCGTTTCAAAATTTCATCTTTTTCGCATGTCACAATAATTTATTGCAAAAAATCAGGAAAATCGTGACTAAACTTGAGGAAATTTGTGGAGATCGTTTTCCCAGAGACCGAGAGCAGGGACTTTGATCTCCAATACAGCAAGACGTCGATCCAAGAGCTGGAGAGTAAATATCCGGAGCTGCACTTGAAGAAGCTGGCAAAAGCAGCCGAGGAAAATTCAGCAGTCGAAATGAAAATGAATCCGGAAATAATTGGCCAATTGAAAGAATGGATTTTCAAGAAATCAAAAAAAAGTTTAGCCAATTGGGTTCAATGGCGATACACAGTGGACAGAGCCAGGCACATACATTGCCCGTCCATAGCTCGTCAAACGAAAATGCTGCTGCGTTATCTTTATGGGGATGACGTTGACAAACAGCCAAAATGGAGAGAATGCGTCAAGTACGCTCGATCCGAATCCCCATTTCTTGTGGATGTTTTGTATTATGGTCAATACCTTAACAAGACTCTGATAAACGCGGCCGCCGAGATATTCACTAGTGTCAAGCAGCAGTTCATCGAACTCGTCGAGCAGGTTCGTCCAATAATTTTGCAAAATCCATCGAATTGAGACGAAAAATTAAAAAAAGATACAAAATTCAGAAAAAAAAGGAAAAAAACGTGTCAAAAATCTCGTTTTTTTCCAATTTTTATTGGAAATTTAAATATGATTCCAGGCCCGTGACTAATTTTTTTTTTTACATTTTCTCAGGCTGATTGGTTGGATCCTAACACGAAAGAACTGGCTGTGAATAAAGTGAAAAATATAAAAAACGACTTTGGTATTTACGAAGAATTCATGCTCGATGGCAAGCGCGACGAGTCGCGTTGCGGGCCCAAATTATCGGACGGCTTATTAGCCAGCAACAGAATCGACGTTACCAAAATTTTAAAGCATTTGGCTCAGGAATCGAGATCCATCGAAAAAAACAGCAGAAAATGGAAATTCGTAGACACTAATGTGAACTACGTCGAACAATCTGTTTTGTTGAGTAAGTTTCAAAATAACACAATCTCAAGAGACCACCAAAAAGTCAATCAAATGTCGAAATCGCAAATTCATCAATTTCTAAATTAATTGATTAAATATAAATATAAAGATCGAATCATCAATTGATGCATTTTTTAAATGTTCAATTTTTTCGTCAATTCACCAAAAGAGTTGTCACTTTTTGGTTTTTCCACTCGAAGCTCCAGCGATCGCTGGTCGTTTTCGTATTTTTATCGCGAATCATCGCCAATCATTATTTTTCATTTATGCGCATTTTTAAATCGGTAACGAGAATTTAATTTTGAAAATGTGGCTGAAATTTGGTATTTTTGACTGTTTTTAGGCCTTGGTGCAGTTTCGTTTACCGAAAGTTTTGAGGGCATCGTCGAACCGATGGCCCTGAATTACGGGGCTTTAGGATACATGATAGGCCATCAATTGGCCCATAGTCTCGATGACACCAACAGGCTTCGTGACGAAAATGGCAATTTCGGTCAATGGTGGGATTCCCAGAGTAACGAAACATGGACTCAGCGCACTCAATGCCTCGTTGAGCAGTATCGAAACAACGGATTCGTTGAGAGTGGAATTCCCGTGAGTATATTTTTGTGCCTGGATGAAAAAAGAATTTCCCTAGCCCTCAGTATAGACACACATGGGTCCGGGGTGTCCAGCCCATTCGGCAAATCGCCCCAATTTCTCGTTTTTCGTATCGATGACCATTAAAATGATAAAAATTAATTTTTATCCATCAGCCTGAATTTTTTAGATTTTCTTAACGAGTCCAAGTTGAGTTGAAAACCGTAAAAAACTTTGGGACGTGCCAGACTCATTTGTAATTCCTTCGAAAAAAATTCAGCACACGATCCGCGATGTCTTTGATGAAAATTGTGTTTTTTCGCCAGGTGAAAAGTATCACGTTGCTGAATGCTCACATTGCGGAAAACGTCGGTATCAAGGCGGCATATCTGGCATATGACAAGTGGACAATGCAATACAACCGAGAAAAATTATTGCCTGGACTGGATTATACGCCTAGACAAATATTTTGGATCAGTAAAGCCAACCGTCAGTGTTCGCACATGTACCGGCCGCAAGTTCTGCGAGCTCGCATGTCCAGAGACGCGTATCCTCTGGAAAAATTGCCAATCAACATCGCTCTATCAAATATGCCGGAATTTTCTCACGATTTCCAATGCGGCCCGGACTCGAAAATGAATCCGGTGAGAAAATGTAGCGTGTGGTAAACTTTTGCCAATTTTCTGTTATACAGAATGTAAAAATTTTGTTTTTGCTAATAAAAGTTGGGAAACTGCTTGCGTCAGTATTAATCAAGTATTAATCAGTATAAGTCAAAATACTTTGCATACGACAAATGGCTGAAGGACCACGAGGCGGAAAAACAGTTGCCCGGACTGGATTATTCGTCGAAGCAAATGTTTTGGATCGCTTACGCCCACAGCCAGTGTTCGAAATACGAAAAAGAAGCTTTTAAAACGACGTTTACATCGAACGAATACTCCCCAGCAAAACTTCGAGTCAACTTACCTCTTTCGAATACGCCAGAATTTACAGAGGATTTTAACTGCCGAATAAACTCTAAAATGAACCCCGTAGAAAAATGTACAGTGTGGTGAGGCTCGCCGTCTCAAAATACCAAAACAAATGATTTGTAAATAAACTTGACAGAAGCCACGATCTGAATTAAATCTTCCAAATATATATTCCCAAGTTTGCTTGAGCCCATGCAATTATTCGCTGGAATCAACTGCTTTGCTCGTGTTGGATGGACAAACACTCTATATGGTGAAATTCACCATAAAAAATCGTCACGATAAGTGGTTATGGCATCACATAATTGTCTGGTCAATTTTTTATGGTAAATTTTACCATAGAACGTCAAAATCTTCAGGTTTCAATGAGACTTTGACGGCATTTAACTCTCTGTAGACGATTAACGCATGTGCCTGGTTAAAAAAATCTGAAAAAATTCAGGAAAGTCGTTTTGATTGCAATTTGTTCACTTTTCGTGTGCATTTCTGCACCCCATGTGACCACCACGGGATTCTCATGTGGTGTGACCGTCTTGGGTTTTAATATCTCGGTCGATAACAGTCAACAGCTGATGTCCGAATTATTATGATGATGAGGGCAAGCTGTTGAGCCAAACTTTTGACAGATAATCCCCCGCCTCCTGTCAATTATTCATCGTTTTTATTCCCAACCGAAAGTTTCATTCGCGCATGATAATCTATGAATCTAGGCGTATTCAACAGAGTCAATCTCAAGGTAAAACATTTATCACGAAGTTATGATTATTGTAGTGCACGATGATAACTAGTACGTTCGCGCAAGCGAATAATGCATATTCTATTAAACGAAAAAAGCGTCCTAACCTCACTTTCACGCCAGAGTCAAGTGTCGCGTTTGACACCCGCACAGCCTCGTTAATTTATTCATTCCCTTTATTGACAAAAGATCATTATTCTAACGGTATTAATTCTTCAATTCATTCTTAACCAAAGTGAGTACCATTTTTGACGTCCAAACCAATTCCATGTGCGTGTAACAACGATAATACGCACCGCGTAATGTTTATTATCATTGCATAACGTAATCGATTTATAATTCGACATTTCCTTCAATCTCGCGTAATTTTGACGTTTCGCCGGTCCAAAATATCGATGATTGTTTTTTGCATTTCAAAATATCGCGATTATTGAGAATAATAATTAATTCGCTGCAGTCCAGGGAAGAAAATCATTTGAAAAATCATTTTTAACAGGATTCAGGGGGCGGAATGTATTCCGAATGGGCATCGCTGAGCGCCCTCATACAGCGGGGCTCCGAGGAGTCTCAGAGTGTTTTAGAGAAATTTTCCCCTGTCGCCGGGCGTGAGGTTGCGTTATCGATAGTGCGTCAATTAGCGACGAGTCTCGGTATCACGCAAGCCGCCGAGCCGAGTCCATTAACGACGGACAAAGAAGTCCAATGGTGTATGGAAGTCATTTGTTTCGGTCTGTCGTTGCCTCTAGCCGAACACGATACCGTTCGCGATTGCGTCAACGTTTACTGCGAATGGTTATCGGCGCTTTACGCGTCTCCAAAAATTTCTGTCCCAAGGCCCATCGTCGAGGACACTAATTTTTACGCCAGAAAAATCATCAGCCACTTTCACAATCTTTTCGTTCCGAGAAAAGGCGAGGGTGAGAGATTTTTTCGATTTTTCTGACAAATCAATGAATTTTTCCTCGCAGCCTCACTCAACCCTCGGCGCATGAAACTTTTGTCCAAATTTTCGTTACGGGAACGAGAAAATCTGTGAAAAGTTTTGAAAAGGGTTGAATGAGGCTGTTCCCACCTTTCGAGTTCTGCACACTGGGTCATTTTGACCCTAACAATTTTCTGACACTAAAAATCAGTTTTTGGCCATAAAATATGCCGAATTTACTATAAAAAACGACTCTGCAATGAAAAAACACTCAAAATGCCCATTTACCGGAATGAAACGATTGGAAAAACGCCTTGGGTCAGATTGACCCAGTATGCACTTCTAGGATGTGTAAACACGAAGGGTTAATTACCTTAAAATGACTCTGAAGTTTGCATCGTTGGAATGCAACGAAATTCGTTTTATATCTTTGGCAAAAATAATTATTTAAATGGAAAATGTAATTACGATGATGAAATGATCGATTTTTGCCATCTGAAAAGCAAATCGGGTCGAAAAATTTGGATGACATTGAAAATTGCATGAATCATGAACAAACTCAAATATATTTCGTTGCATTCCAACGTTGCAAACTTCAGCATCATAAAATGTTTAAATAATCTATTGAACGATATTCTTTACTTTTTTCCTTCTCATAGTCTGGCCGTTTTTGTATCAGGACTTAGGTATCCAATTTGAGAAATATTTTATCCATAAATTATTTTTTTTTGTGTGTTTCTACGATAAATTTTCGTTTTGCTCGTTCATTTCCCATCCGAGACATTGTGGCTTGAATATTTCTTGCTCATTTTTTATCTTAGGGACGGATACGATAAACAGACAAGCTGTACTTTGCCATAGAGTGCTCAGAACTCTGCAGCAAGTTGCGAGGGGGCCCGCGACTCTCGATGGCGAAACGTGGGAGAGTTTGTTATTGTTTCTCATCGGTATTAACGATGCTTTGTTAGCACCACCGGCCGTGAGAGAAGATGCCGGCGAGCAACTGTGTGAGAGAGTCCTGGGCGTATTGTTAGAGGTAATTCAACTCAGCGCCATTGTTTTTCCATATTTTTAATTGATAACATTCCGAATTCTCTGATTAGCGAAATATTTCAATGATTTTTTTAATGGGAATCCATTCGTGTCGTTTATCCAAGGTTTGGCTGGTCGCTTGCGAACGGAACTTTCCTTCACCTCCGCTCTGGCGAACGCTACGAGAATCGTGTCTCCGCTGGCGTCACAGACTCGCTCTTATCGAGCAATGGAATCGCGTCTGTTTAGCTTTGACAGCCAAATTATTGCACATTATGTACGGACCGATGTTTCCTGAATTAAAAATAAGTACGTAGCCAAATTTTGTACGATGTTGAAGTTTGCATCGTTGGAATGCAACGAAATTCTGTTTTTTTTTAGCAGAGCTCACGATTCTCATTCAATATTTAATCAGGACAATAAAACGATCGTTTTTCACGATTTAAACACAAAATCGATACAAAAAATAAAGAAAAAAAATATTTTTCGTTGGATCTCAACGTTGCGAACTCCAGTGTCATAATTTTGGTGCAGCACGATCGCATTTTGAGTCTCTTTTTTTCTATTTCTGTTTCGTACAATTTAGTTCGTATTTTTTTACTTTTTCGTTGTTTTTTTTCCGATTCATTTCTAATTAATTTTTGTATTTTTCAAATTTGTAATTATTTTGTTTTTTTTTCGTGATATTTTATTTGCACGTAAATTTTGAAGTCTTGGACGAATCAGAATTGTAATTCATCAAAATTATGGTTTTAGCCATGAATTTTGAGAGAAAACGGCTTGGAAGTTTTAATTGTTGTTTTTTTTTGTTTAGACGAAGAGGATGCGCAACTGGTACCGGCGACAATGTCGGACGAAGCGGTGGCTCAGGCTTGGTACCGACTTTTGCGTACAGTCGGTGACCCTGTCGACCTTTGCAGACCAGCTGTCGTGTCGCAGACTCAAGCATTTCTACAGTACGCAATAGCCAGTCCAAACGTTGTTGACCCTTGTCAACATCCGTGTTTGCAGGGACTGCCGCAAATTTTTTTAAAAGCTATCAAAGGTATTGCTGGACAGGTCGACGCGTTTCTCGGTGAGTGAAATCCCCGTTCAATGGATTTTAGAGCCGAGAAAATCATTTTCAACTCGGTTACAATGGATTTTCGATGCGACTGGATAAAAATTTCAGAAAAAAAGGCAGCGGAGCTCGCGTCTGGCCTTTTTGACAAATTGCTTGATATTCGATGGGAAAAAAAATGATTAAAAATAAGAAAGAAATGAAAATTTCTTTTCTCGCTACAAAAAAACTGTCTTAAGATCGAATGGGAATTTTTTTTATTCATAATTGATAGTCTCATGCCTCAAAAACGTTCACAGAGCGAGGGTTAATCTTGTTTTTGATCGTTAGATCGGTCGAGTCAGGAAATCGTCGTTCGCGATATTGAACGAAGGATTTTTGGACGTGGCGCTCTTGGCAAACACCTTTTCTTACGCTTGCACAAAAATGCAAATGCACAACTGACTCTGTGTTGTATTTCGTAAAGGATCGAGAAAGGGTTTGGTGACGGTGGTTGCATGGATATTGAAAAATGTTTGCAGGGGTCTCGCAGGCATGCTGTTGGGAGGAATGTTGCGCGGCCAGTGCTGTACCGGGCTCCGGTCCCGGCGGTACTGGCAGCGGTGTCGGGGCTGACAAGGCTACCGGCAAGGATCAGCCTCAGCCTTCCCCTACGCCTCCGACACAACGCAGACTCGCCAAAAGTTTCAGCGTCACACCTTCCGCAGTCACTAAGGGTATTTTCCCAGCACTCTGTTATTCACGTTCTCAATTTTATCCTGGTCGTTCGACCCATCACTTTTCCTTTCTGTTCTTCACGAGCCAATTTCTGGGTTGAAAAGTTTCGGCGAATGGTCACGATGATGATGGTCTCTGAAAAACACTCAAGCTCGATCAATTAGAGTTTTTTTGAGGTGGGACTGTCGGTTTTCAAATTACCGTTCAGAATTTAATAAAATTTGGTACGGTAGATTATGATAATAAAAAAATTCAGTCAAATTTTCAAGAGGCTGCAGAGAACCAGGAAAAAGATATTCGCCGGCGATCTTTATGGTCACACTGGGTTGATTCTACCCAGTCCATTTTCGAACCCGTACTGTGACCAATCTATCGGCCCGAAAATTCTCAAAAAAATTACCGAACAACCCTTGGACATTCCGGTTTAGATACGAAAAACTTTCCTGAAAGAAATCCAAGGCTAACATATTTTTTAAATGCAAAATGAAGAAAAAAAAACGGAAAAAAAAGTTTTTTCACTAAGAAAATCGTCGCTTCGTGGATTTTCAATATTTTTGCCTAAAATTTGGACCTGATATTCATCAAATCTGGTTCTTTTGAGAAAAAAATCGTAGGATAGCGCGCGTTTGAAAAAACATATTGATTTCGTTATTGGAAGTGGGTCGATTTCAGAGTGGATTTTAGAGACTTAGCGTTAGCGGCGGTAATACTTATCGCCGCCAACGCGCAATGGACACTACAAACTGTCGGTAAATGACGATTACAGCCCCATTAATTGCCGGGAACTAGGAGATATTTACGTCACAAGTTGGTCACTGGGTGGATTTTACCCACAGTGACCACGAAGGGTTAACATTGAGTTTTATGATAAATCTCATTATTTATTGTATTTTCATTGTGAAGCACAATGAAATGTATGAAATCAATGTTAAATTCATGAAATTACCAATACGAATAACTTTTTTCTGGTTCTCTGTAGCCTCTTGAAAATTTAACTGAATCTTTTTCTCATCACAATCTACTGCAGTACCAAATTTGATTAAATTCTAAATTAAATCGGCCTCATTGGCCGAAATGATAAAAATATTAGTTCCAAATATTCACGTGACTGAATAATTTTCTCTCAATTTTTCGAGTCTCGATAAAATTTTCGCGATCATTCGCCTGAGCCCCAGAATCGTTCACACACATTTGCAACGCACAGAAATCTCTCATCACACGGTGTACAAATTGTAGTCAAGAATTTCTAGTTCCCAAAAAAAGTTACTTAGTTTTATTGTTTTCGTGCTTTTTTGTCACGTGGAATTCAGGAATGCCAAAAGCTTCACTCATCGGACTGACGACCAGTCGCATCTCCAATGCCCAACCCGCAATCATAGCCAATTCCGGTCCACCTTCGACGTCGAGCACGACTTGTAAGTTTCGCGTGACTTTTGGTACCGAAATGAACGTTTTTGCCACGTTTATTCAACGTAGGAACGACGAGTATGAATTCGTGACGAAAATTTCATGATTATTGTGTTTTTTCGATACTATTTGTTCTGGAAACTTTTCGTGCAGCCGTGACGTCACTCGGGCAAGATATCAGACCTCCGCTCGCTCCGGGGCGTCCAAAATGCAACAGCATTTTACATTTATTTGGCGAATGGCTTTTCGAAGCTGCTTTCGTCGGTACGGACGGCTGGTCTCAAAATTTACCTCGTGAGTTCCCTCCCAAAGAAAACTCTGCACGAAACGTCGTTTTTTATATTGATCCGAATCGTTTATGCAACAGAACCCGTAGGAGCATCGAAACGTCCGTCATCGGTTCTCGTCGACGGTCCCAGCTCGCTCCAAGAAACGATCAGTTCAATTCCACCGTCCTTGAGCATCGATCGCTACGAATCTGGTCGCGCAGAAGCGATGGGCGCGCTGTGTCGAATATTTTGCGCTAAAAAAACGGGCGAGGAAATCCTTCCGGTTTATTTGGCGCGATTTTATCAAGCCATGTATCACGGTCTCAAGGTCGACGAGGTGAGACTTCATTTTCCATGGGATTTCGTGGTTATTTTAAAAAATTATTCAAAAATTTCAATTCTCTAATTCCTTATAAATAAATAATGAATTGATAAGTTAATTGAACAAAAATATTAACGATTTCTTGACGTTTTTACAGACGAGAGAATGCGGCGAGACTCTGGCGAGTATCTTGCTGAATTCTGCGGATTTGTTTCGACTGGATCTCGATGGCATTGAAGTTTTGGCTCCAGCGGTATTAACGGCCCTGGAAGTAGTGCTGCCGGAGAAAGATTTAAAATTAAAATCTAATGCTGTTTCGAAAATCGAACTGCGAAGAGCTTCGATTCATCTTTTGATTTCTATGCTGGCTCTACCTCTGCATTACCAAGTAACTAATCAATTACTTAATTATAAATATCAATTAATGATTTTAATTATATTTAATTTAATTAATTACTAATTAATTTATTTCCAAAATCGATCGAGTAATAACTCGTACAAGTAATTACTTAATTACTTACTAATAATTATTTATATACTTAATTACTTGCTAATTAATTAATCAGTAAGTAATTAAGTAATTTCTTGTACGAGTACGAGTACGAAAAAGTTTTGCGCACCTTTTTGTGATGCTCCAACTTCTGCTGTTTCAGAACCTCGTCATCCGAGAACTTCCGACGTTGTCGAGCGTTCTCAACGCCGAAAAGAATCAGTTGACGTTCGCGTTGCTCAAACCGAGGCTTATGAATCTCTTGATAAATGCTCTCCAGGTTGAAACCGATCCCCAAAACACTCACATGCTTCTTGGTAAGTCGTTGAATTTTTCAAGCAAACCGTGTGATCCGTTGGAATTCGCAGCAAAATATCGAAATATTCAGAGAATTCATCGAAAACCGAAATACAAGTTTTTGTAATGAACTTTTTCAGGCGGGCTCCTTCTCAGCGTGCAAGATTCCGCAGCCGCCGAAGAAGTAGAACAAGTAACACAGCCGGACATAACTGGTTACATACCCAATAGCACACCGACAAATTTATTGTCTTCCGGTACGTTTAGCGGTGAAGTAACGCTGATTTTTTTGCAATCGAGATTTTAGTGCACTATATCGTTTGATTATGTTTTTTTTTCGCCAATTATTCTACACTTGTTGAATCGTTCGTATTGCTTCAGGTCGGAGATCATTCCAAAGGTTCAGACTTTTTTTCAAATCGAAAAAAAATTCGTATTTGCCCCTCGAATGATCTGTTGGCTGGAACATCTTTCGAGATTTTTGATCTTATACTGTGAAACATTTGCTCGACACTCTTGATGCTCGCAATTTCGCTCACGATTAGATTTTTCGACGACCGACTTGAAAATTGTTAATTTGCAGCAAAAAACTCGATTTTTGGTTTGTATCGATCGATCGAAAGAATTTTTCAAATATTTTTGCCTCGTCATAGAATTTCTGGAGACTAAAATGAAAGATTTTCGAAACGTTAGGCGTCGAGCGATCTAATTGAGAGTTCCTCATGATCTTTGCTGTAAACCGCTTATCATGCGCTTGTGTGACGTGTGTTTGTTCTGATTTGATCTTCTTTTGATTTTTTTATGGATTGTATTCCGTTGCGCATTCACCATTGTGCCGTCATCGCAAAAACAATCAAACAAACAATTTGAAAACGAATAAAAAACGATAAAAACTCAAAACACCCACAAAAACACCGCTTCATAGTCTGCAGCGATTCGGCCAGTCAAATAAGCATTTCCAGTGACCAACGCTCGCTCGGCGATACGTCTGATATTTCGACACTTCAAGAGGAATGCATTGCTTTCGGTAAATAGGAACATTTTCAATCTCTTCACTTGGAAATCCCCATTTCGAGTATTTTACGTTGGTACAGAAAAGAAAAAGAAAATTCCAAATTAAATATCAATTTCTACGACGTTTTCGAGGTACGACGCCTCTGCTTTTTGTATTTTTCATATTATTGTATTTCGGACTAATGGAAAATCGCTTTCACCGTTCGCCTTATTCAAAAATCCCCAACAAACGATTCTCATGTTTTTACATCCAATTTTTAAATGTTACAGACTCGGCGCACGCTCTTTTCGTAAGAGCCACGTATCTCGTTTGTCACAGACTCATTTCCTCGTGGAAAACTGATCTCAACATTTCTCTCGCTGCTCTCGAAATGCTTTCGGGGCTGGCAAGAACTCGGATCAGGGAAACAGGTAATTTTTGCCCAAATCGATCGTTGCACTGGTCAGCAAATCTGTGAAAAAAATTGAGCATTTCATTGATCTGGGGAAGAAAAAAAAAGTTTTGTTGACCAGACTCAAAATTCGAGAGGAAAATGATTTTTCAACTTTTCTTAATTCTTCGATTTGTGTCGTTAAGCAGCGAGGCGACTTACAGGTTTGATCGCCATCGAATTTTACACGTTCATAAGCTTCACGTACAAATAAAATGGAATTTAATTGAGAAAAAACGATAAAAATACAAAAAACTGTAAAATATTGAAAATTTTCTCAAAATTTTCTCATTTACAGATGCTCTGGAGTGCAAACGCGCTGTCAAATGGTTATGCGATTACATAACTTATCAATGCTGGCGACCACCGCCCGCACACTCCAAGGACCTTCATTCATCGATCGTCGCAGCGTTCGGCTGTTTGACAACGTGGTTGACCGCCCATCCTCAGCTTTTACAGGTATTTACAGGATTTTATTGATTTTCAGATCAAAATTTGTTATTTTCCAGTCAATTCATTCGTTTTCTGCATTTAAAGGACAAGGATTGCTTGACGACGGTTCTGGAAGTTGTAGAACTTGGAGTTTCCGGTACGAAAAGTATCGGGAAACCTGGAGAGCCCATCAAAATGAAGGACGAGAAAGCTCTGAAACCTGCTTCGATGCGAGTTCGCGATGCCGCTGATGCACTCCTCACAACAATTCTGGAACAGGTAACGTTGCGTTGCATTCATCAAATTTATAGAAACTTCATTTTTTACGGATAAATCGTCTGGAATTTTCGGGTGAACGAAAACTCAAACTTTGAGGCTTTAAATTTGGAAATAGCGAAATCGTAATCATTTCTGTGTTGACGAAAAACATTTTCTATCGATAGAATTGCCTCAAATTTGCACCACGCAAAGAAAATAACGGAATCTAATAGCTCGCGCAATTTTAAGAGGTTTCAGCAAGTCGAGGCATTTATTTATAAAAATCACAAACATTCAAATGATTCTACGAAACTGTCATTTTCAGTTGTGGTTGGAAAAATGCCGTTTTTATTTTTTAAATACCTGATCACCTTTAATTTTCATCGTTCTGTTGCTTCCATCACATTTTTTTTTTATACCAATGATGACTGCATCGCCTCTGATTTTTATCCTCTCTGTAACTCCCATGAGTTTCGAATACAAGTCCTCGCAAGACTTCAACCGAAGCTACGAAAAGTAACTTAAGGAGGTTGGCTACATTCGACAATATGATAAGAATTCAATAAAATTTGGTGATAACATTCTTAAGCATTGAATACAATGACACAAATTTTTTCAAATTTTTTGTCTACACAGTTGGCGAATAATTCGAGTTTACAATATGCAAAAGATATTCCTACACATATCTGAGTCCTATACTCATGCATGTAAACTCCGGTGTTCAATTACTCGATACCTGTGTAGAAGAAAAATCTCAAAAAATTTAAAGATTCATATTTAATACTGAAGAATATCTTCACCGAATCTCATTAAATTCTAATCATTTCGAACTTTCCTATGCTTTTAACATGGCAACATTGTTGTGTGTACCAATTTCCAACATTAAATATTTCGATTTCCAAATGGAGAAGCCTCTTAAAACTTTGTATGCCCTTTTATGGAACATCAAAAAAGCTTTATTTAGTTTTTCGAAAAAATCGCTCGTAAATTTCTCTCCGAATTTTGGTAATTATATAAAAAATACAGATTACCTCGGACAACCTTGAGTTTGTAACAATTCTTTTCAATGAACTTGGGCTCGCAAACGATTTTGTTTGTAAGAAAAACTGAAAACGAACATTTAGATTTGGACGTGGCGTTACAACGTCCCTAAAATATATTCAACGTCGTGATAAAAAGAGAAAAAGTATCAGAGAGTTTAATTTACAGGTTGGCTATTTTCCAAGTGCTTGTGGAGCTCAATCTCTGTCTTCGTTGCTCGACGAAGTTTCGTTGCTTCGTCATTGCAATAGTTGGCCCGGTGACCGTTTGGGCCGCCCTGCTGCGGTCGAACGGTTCCGGTATTTCGTAGCCGAGAATGCAACGATGTTAGCTCTCCTGGAAGAACCTCTTGGCAACGACCAAGATCCTCAGCCAACGGTGACTGTCTTGATTCGAGGACCGTTCGGCAGGCACGTGTGGACGATGCAGCTGCGACATTTGCCTCGACATAGATCGAGCACCAGGAGCATCAACATGAACCCTGGCCGGCCTTTGCCGCTGGCTGAAGCCACTTCGCGCGTCGAGTACAAGCCGCGCTTTTTTCCTGACAATATCGACAGAATTCCCCATTGCAAAGTGTGAGTGTTTGACAGCGACGGCAATTTCCCGAAGAATTTTTAAAAAAACAGTAAAAATTTTGCAAAATATCGAGAAAAACGATTTTTCGGGAAATTCAATTTAACCCTAGAACGGTAAACTTTTTTGTCTTTATCTATTTCGTTAACCTCAAGCCATAAATGACGGCAATTTCGAAAAATTCATATCTTCGGTGAAATTTAACAAAAAGGGAAACTTGGGCGCATTCTTTTCCTTTTTTGGTAATTTTGCAGTTCGAGGCCTATCCCCAAAAATGAGATTTTCATGAATTATAGTGAAAACGCCATAATTTATGGGAATTTATGGGAATTGTTGGCCTCCCCCCATGGAATATGCAAATCTCCATGGAAAGTGCGAAGTTTCCGAAGAAAAAGAAATTTTCCCACCATTTTTGGGAAAAGACGTCAAACTGCATAATTTCCCTTTTTTTATGCAGGATCACGTGAGCCTGGGGCAATTTTGCTTGAGGTCGAAAAATAACCAAAAAATCCGGTGAATGTATTAAAAAAAAAAAAAAAGTCGCCCGGGGTCGTTTTTGACCCCACGTTACCGTTCTAGGGTTGAAAATGAAAATGCATGGCCCGAAGCCAGTGAGTAAATTTTGGAACATTCGCTTTCAGTGACGAATCGATTCCGAGTCTCGAGGCGGTGATGAACGACAACGAGTCGGTCAAGGACGAACATCAATTGTTGTCGCAGTTCCTCGAGCGACAAATTAGCCTCGAATCAAAAATAAGCGAGCAACTGAATGACGGATTCAATCAGAATGAAAAAATCGAAGATTGCACTCCGCCACAGATTTGCCACGAGTTTCAAACCGCTCGCCTCTTTCTCAGTCACTTTGGATTCCTCAACCTCGAAGGAAAGAACAAGGAAGAATCGGGTGCTTGTGGTCTCACCGCACTCGATCAAAACGTTCCTGGTTTTTGCACTGACCTTGAGAATCTCGATCACATTAGTCCAAGAACTTGCGACACTGTCCACATTTTTTACGTTAAAGCTGGTCAGAAAAATCCAATGGAAATCGTCTCCAACGTGGTACGAAAAAAAAAAACTTTATAAATGCAGAAAGCGAGTTTTATGATTTTTTGGGCTTTTCAGACGATCGCATCGACGGAAATGTGATTTTTTAATCGAATTTCTTTGCAGCTGTACGAGAACAACGTGTCAGCGAATTTTTTGGAATTTCTGAGTTCCCTCGGTTGGCCAGTTTCCGTATCGAATCACGCTGGCTGGACCGGCCACGTTTCCTCCTCCTGGCGCGTTACTCCAGACCCCAGCGTCCCACAGCCTGCGCGTAACGATCACGGCGGAGCTCTCTACAACGGAGAAACCCACGTGCTTTATTGGGCGGATGTCAGCTCGGAAATCGCTTTCGTCGTTCCTGCACATTGTACCGTACCGAGCCAGCCAGTCGACAACGTCGAGGATGTCAGTTACAGCAGCGACGTTAGTAACGGACAAAGTAAGTTTTTCTAATTTTTAGAAAGTTTTTAAAATTCGTTGGTGTCTAAAACGCTGAAAAATCGCGAACAAACATTTTTCGGTCGAAAAAAATTGCAATTTTTTCGTCCGATGCTCTCCAAAATCATTTTTTATTCTATTTTCGTGTCAGATTGGTTCGAAAGGAGCATCAGCGAGTCCGCTGGATCTCGCGTCTCGACAAATCTGTCGCAAGGAAACTCGCAAGGTCCGCGCACAATGTCCCTCGATCTCGAGAAACAACCTTCGAGTATTCCAGGCTCAGGACCTCCCAGTGTCTCGAGCACAGAACCCGTCAGACCAAGAAGAACCACGCGACATCATTTGCCAGGGCAAACAGATACAAGAATCATGGTCGTCTGGCTCGAAAGTCTGGAAGACTACGCACAGTTTCCTATTGGTCAGTTAAATCGATTTGATTTCCTCTCAATAAGATTTTAAGCCTCAAACACTGAGTCCGCGGGAGGCTTCGAAAAAATTCACTGAATCGTATTTTTCGCACGAAATTGTTATTGAATCTTTTCCAAACGTTTGAATTTAAAAAACATTGACTGGTGAGGGTTCAGCTCGAATTTCTCGTTTCTCTTAAAAAGTGGTAGATTTTTTGAATCAAACAATTTCATCCCGATCCCAAATATTTGGCGGTTGCGAGATAAAAATTGTCTTAAAATCCGGACTGTTAAATATTCAATGGCTAAAAACATTACAGCCGATCTTCTGCCCTGCACAAACACCGGTCTCGAAAGTTCGAGAACGTTGTTACCATCGGACGTCCAAGTGATCTTTCTTCAAGCTCTTGGCAACGGTTTGCTACGTGTGAAGCTTCAAGGCCCAGTATCAAGAATAAACTTGGCTACGCCTCTCGTCGATGGAATGGTCGTTTCCAGGCGAGCTTTGGGCACGATGGTACGACAAACCGCCCTCAATATGGGACGTCGAAGAAGACTGGACAATGACAGGTAAAAAAAAAAACATTCCCAACATTTATCAGCAATTTTTCAAACGATTCCTTGGAAAAGTGTGATAAAAATGTTTTTAAAAAAGTTTTTAAATGACTGACATATAAAATAGTTTAAATTTTCCACGACGAAATGATTTTCATTCATGAATTTTCAACTTTTCTAATTATTCAGTGCACCAAAAATTGATTCGAAAGTTTTTCCGTTTGTTGTTCGATCATTTCCTAAAAAATGATTCTTCACTAATCTGTTTTTTCGATCCGCATGCAGTTACCATCCCCCTCATGTAAGGAGACGTTTGAAGATTCAAGAAATGGTTCAAAAGTACAAGAGAAACCTCACGCAGCCCGAACTGTTGACTTTGTTGTTCGGCAGCACGCAGACGTAGACCGTGGCCCAGTATGTACAAAGGAAAGTTTTTGGCTTGATTATCTAACGAAAAAATGAAGAAAAAAAATCGCAAACATCCTAAACAATTGAGAAGACTCTTCGGGGCTATTTTTACAGTTAACTTCGACTTAAATCGATGATTTTCTGTCGTCCGATCGAACCCGATTTCGGAAAAAATATTACCAAATTTTTAAGGATCGGGAAAGCATGCAAATTCGGAAAAAAAATCGTTTTCGTAAAATCTGTACAATTTTTCAAATTCTTCGAGTCGAGGAAATTTCGTTCGTCAGCTTTTCCGAATCTTTAGTTTTGTAAATACGTTGCACGGAATTTAGGCCGATTGATATTCAACGCGAAAATGCGAACTTTTAGCTTGACACTCTAGATTGTAAATATTTATCCTGCAAGTCTTAATATCTGTGAATTGCTGAGGACCTCTCAATTTATAGGCAATACAGTATAATTGCGATACATTCCCAAGCCTAATACTCAGACTTGAGTGTCCAGATCCCGATTTTTATATAGAATACACGCGAGTGTTATTTTTTATCTGCTAAAATAGTGAGCAGCGCAATTGTTATAAATATTAATCGTAATTTATATTTTAATAAATTATTTGAAGGACCAGAAAAAAATTATTGTCTGCATTTATGAGAATCCGCGTCGGGAGAGCTACAAACAATTTTTCCGCCATCGTTGGTTGTTTAGGCTCGAAGGAATTTTATGACGTCACGGTCGAATTTTACACAATTTTTCCTAATTATTTATTCATTTTTATCATTACAAAGTTTATTATCAGAATGAATTACAGTTTTTCGGAAAAATTGTACACTTGACGAGGTGCTTTCCGATCCATTACTCGCAGCAAGACTCGTCATTGAATTGTGTCGAGAAAAGAAACGAATTCGTATGACTTTATGGAACGGATTCTGGTGCATGCACTGAAAATACCAAACGTCATGAAAATGCGAAAAGAAATGTATGAATTAATTATTAACAACGAATTATTAAGAATTCGTCTGTAAAGCTGGGTAATTTGTGTCCGAAAAACTACGACGGGTGTCCAATTTACTATAATTGGTAAATCTACAATTTTTATAATTGGAATTTCAAGTTGAAGATTCCGAAAAGTGGCCAGAATTTTTGTTACGGACTGCAAAAGCGGAAAAATCGTTTACAGACGAAGTTCTTATGGACGAATTTTAGTTCGTACTTACCCAGCACAGGGTATTTGCCGGAAGCACTTGATGTGTCGAAAAGCGTGCAGAACGGACCATTCTTTGGCGGTAGTAGTCTTTGCTCTCATAGCACATTGGTACAACTTTTGGTCACAGCTGCACAGACGTCTGGTCCATGTGGGGTCCAAATTTGTCAGGCCGTATTTCGTTTCTCCAGGTCCGATAAATTCTTGACATTTGCCCCGACCGTCGCAACACTCTTCCGGTGTGTATCCGAATTGGGCGGGCACGAGTCGTGCTAACTCGCAGTAACGGTTCGGTCCTTTAAACAAGGAAACGGCATCGCCAAATTTTATATAGATCGAGAATTACTTTGACCACATCAAGGAATATTTTTGCCATTGCCATAAAAAGCAATCAAATTCGTAAGAACTCATTGTTTTCACAATTTTCTATTTATTTTCTATGGAAATTCGTACAAAATTCGGTTCACAATGTTTCTTTACCTTCTGTATTGGTCGCTCGAGTCGAAACAACCACGAGGGAAAAAACGACGAAAATTAAAGTGGACGTTGTCATTTTAGTGCGGGTAGCAAAGTGACAGTGACTGCTCAAGCGGAATGAATGTTTAAATACGTGCTCCGATGTATTGTCTTCGTTTTTTTTCATATTTTGCATGAAATCATAAATTCCGAATAAATTATGCCAAAAAACACCTGTCCAATCGATAGAGCCGCCAATCACTCATAAAAACCGACACACACTCGTCCTAAAAGTCGAGATCGACTCAAGATCCCGTAGAAACGTGTCCACTGAGTTTTGATCAGGTGCGATTTTGCTTATTCTTCGTGCTTTTTTTTTTTTTAATTATTCGTACACGCTTTTGTCATTTTTTTTCTATCGACGCAAACGCGCAGAACTCGTGGAATACGAATGAACTTTTTTGTGAACTTGTAATCGTAATTTGTAGTTTACAGCTGTGTGTGCTTTAGAAATACTGGGTCAATTGGGCCTGACCTGAATTTTCGATTGCTATCGCTTATTCGCGTGTTTTTCACGTTCGAGCTTTATTTTTTCCAGTTTTCGATTATCGACCTATTGCAGAACCAAAATAGTTTGGGTTGATATTTTTCGCTTTTTTTGATTCTTGAGATTTGCTGCTTGAAAACATTTTTCTGAGAGTTCTTCTTGTCTTGTTGTACTAAGTAATCGGAAGGTTGGCCCGCGTTATCCCACACGCGGCAGTGTGTCCAGGAAATTAACGAATTCATAACCGTCCAGGTCGACCGCTCTGAAAAATGAGAAGAACAAGAAGATTTTGTTTGGGATTCGATAAATAATTCGTTGACAACGAGAATCGCGCGCGAATCAGTTGAAACGAACCCATTCTTAATGACGAAACGGGGGCGGTAACACCTTTCCGACTTGAACGCGAATGTCCTGGTCCGGTGTATCAAAGCCTCACTCATATTTCTCGTAACGCATTGCCACAATTGCCTGTCGCAGCGACATAAACGTCTCCGCCATTTTTTGTCCGGATTCCTCAAGCCGTGTTTACTTTCATTCGGTTCCATATAGTCGTCGCATTGGCCTCGACCATCGCAGCACTCGATCGGCGTCGGAGGGTACCAAAGCAGTGCAGCAGACTGTGATTTCTCGCAGTAGCTGCTTATACCTTCCCAAGCTGCGAAGAATTCGATACATTTGGAATCTTTAAACTGTCCAGTATTGGAAAATAATAGAAGTTATTAATTAGTAAATAAACAGTATCAAAAAAGTCATCGATTATCCGAACTCTGACTAAAAAAATTGCAGCGTTTTAAGGAGCGTAAACTTTCTAATAATTTTTCTCTTTTTATCACGACATTGAATAAATTTTAGGGACGTTGTAACGCCGCGTCTAAATCTAAATGTTCGTTTTCAGTTCTTCTTACATACAAAATCGTTTGCGAGCCCAAGTTCATTGAAAAAAGTTGTTACAAATTCAAGATTGTCCGAGGTAATCTGTATTTTTTATATAATTACCAAAATTCAGAGAGAAATTTATGAGCGATTTTTTCGAAAAACTAAATAAAGCTTTTTCGATGTTACATAAAAGGGCATGCAAAGTTTTAAGAGACTTCTCGATTTGGAAATCGAAATATTTAATGTTGGAAATTGCTGCACACAACAATGTTGCCATGTTAAAAGCATAGGAAAGTTCGAAATGATTAGAATTTAATGAGATTCGGTGAAGATATTCTTCAGTATTAAATATGAATGTTTAATTTTTTTGAGATTTTTCTTCTACACAGTTATCGAGTAATTGAACACCGGAGTTTACATGCATGAGTATAGGATTCAGATATGTGTAGGAATATCTTTTGCATATTGTAAACTCGAATTATTCGCCAACTGTGTAGACAAAAAATTTGAAAAAATTTGTGGCATTGTATTTGATGCTTAAGAATGTTATCACCAAATTTTATTGAATTCTTATCATATTGTCGTATGTAGCCAACCTCCTTAAGTTACTTTTCGTAGCTTCGGTTGAAGTCTTGCGAGGACTTGTATTCGAAACTCATGGGAGTTACAGAGAGGATAAAAATCAGAGGGGATGCAGTCATCATGGGTATAAAAAAAAATGTGATGGAGGCAACAAAACGATGAAAATCAAAGGTGATCAGATGATTGTATTTAAAAAAAACGCGCATTTTTCCAACCACAACTGAAAATGACAGTTTCGTAAAATAATTTACCGTGCGCGGTAGCTTGAGCCGAAATCGATGGGGAACCCGTAGTCGACATTAATGGAAGCAGCAGAATTATGGAAAACAAAGGTAACGTACTCATTGTGAAGTGCCGGCCAGGAGAGACACTCACAACCGATTCAAATGCTTAAATACTCGGCCCGAGAGGATCCGAGAAACTTCGTTCCAATTGCGAAAATTTGCAACCCATTGTTATAATCATAGACTGTATCAACATTGGAAAAGACAACTGTACAAATACCTAGGATCTGACCTATTCGTGTGTACGAAGTCAAAAAGTCGTCGAAACTTCTAAAAGACGTCAATAGATAATGAGCGTGCCACACAAGTCGACGCTGATCTTTGTTACCAAGCAGCCTATTGAATTGCTATCGATCCACGTTTTAATTAACAAGCGGAGAAAATATTATTCAGTAACCGCGAAAAAAAAATTTAAGAGTGAACAATTATTGTTGCGTATCTATAGAGACGTAGTTCACCAAACCCATAAAACATCTGGTGCCCAGATAAGCGACCGTCGAACCCTTTTCCAATCTTAAGATTTCTTACAACGCAGGTTTTTTTTAGTAATTTCAAAAATATGGGTCGATTCTCCAATTGCTCGGTTTACCGAGCCGATGACTCGATCGGAGAGACCCAAAACTATGACCGGGTATTCCAAAATTAACAAATTACCCAAAGAGAGACCAGGAGGGTTTTCAGTTTTCTTTCTCGTATTTCTCGTCACAAGTTCTGTCATCTTATGATATTTTAATAAACTTGGAACTCAATTAACATCGAACATTTCAACTCTACCGAGTTTTTCATCTTCCCAACCCAAGTTCGTTGTTAGATCGTGATTTTTACAACCCTGATCGGTATATATATTAACCGCGTATCCTGAATATCTTTATTCATTTGTCTCCTTTTCATGATATTCGCGAAAACGAAGCCTCGTCGTGTACGAGTTGAATTATTTCTCGAATTCATTGTTAGCAACGTTAGCAAAGATTTTTCCTATTTAGGAATAAAATTGGAATATGAATTTTTTGTGTATATTGGAAAATGTTTTTTTTTTTTCTATTTTATTTACTGTTTCTGCTGTTGAAGCGAGTCCGAGGCGCGATAATGGGTCAAAATAAACTTAGACAAAAAATTATTATAAATAATGTAAGCAACTTCGCTTTATTATTCAATAGTTAATGAGATCGTGACTTTTTAAATAATTTTATCGTCGACTTTGTTCCTAATGTTTCGTTTAATTAATAGTTGCCTTCGGACAGTGCCACCAGAAACGGGGTGACGTTGTACGATTTGTACAAGCGAGTTTTTCGACTGAAATATGAATTTGAAAGAATAACTTTAGGTTGCGAAACCAAAATTAGGAAAATGATGAATGGAAATTGTTCGTAGTTAATTACCCTTTGATGTAGACGAAGTTTTCACGGAAGCACGATAGGTACTGGAATCCGTATTCGTTCAATGGTTGTAACGAGTTGGTTTCGATCCTGTCATTTAGCAGACACTCCCGTAACTTGTACTCACAGTTGCAGTGACGAATGGGCCACTTTGTGTCCGTATTAGTCAAACCATATTTCGTTTCATTCGGTAATATAAATTGGTCGCACGCTCCGCGTTCGTCACAGCATTCGACGGGCGTGGGACCATACGAATTGGCGTACACTTGCGATTTTCCACAGTAGCTGCTGGCTATGCCTTTCTCCACTAAAAAATGTGTGGACCGGCAAAAAACGTTTGTAAAAAAAAAAGAAAAAGGTTTTAGTCGGTTTCGGCCATAAAATTGTCCTCGAGCTGTTATTTAGAATAGAAATTTGAGTTCAACGCAGCAAATTAATTATTGCTACCACGTTTTTTTTTTATCGCAAACTAAATTGACTTTAGCTCTTGTTATTTTAATTATTATGTTACCGGAAATAGAAGCTCCAGTCGAGACGATCGGAAAGCACAGAGCGACCACAGTGAAAGTTGAAGTTATCATTGTAAAACGGTAAGCGGAGTGCGTTATCAACCAAACCGATCATTTAAATACTTTCTCCGATGAATTACGTAATTTTGGTGCCAACATTGAATTTGATTGAATGTGTGTCGATTAATATACGAGGCTCTTTGATCTAAATTAAAAAAGACTGTCCAAATAGCCGGAATTCAAATTTTACAGTCATAATTTAGTGACACCTCGAGAATGGCTGTACTCACTTCAATCTTCCGTGGATAATTACCTTAATTTTTTTCATAAATATTTTTCAAATACTTTACCGACAATTTGTTACAAAAACGAGTTCACGCGATCCCCATAATTTTTCCAGACTTAACTCGATGCCGGACAACAATTCGTTCACGAATGAAGAATCTGCTGCGATTTGACCCATTTCTCGACATTTTTCCTTTCCCATTGAGCCTAATTTTCAATATTTTCATGCTCGATTTTTTCAATTGCTGCGATCTAGAAGTTCGCCTCGAAATTCCGTTTTTTTCGTCTTTTGAGCAGAGCTCATTTAATCAGCACAATGAAACGATATTTTTTTAGGATTCAAACACAGAATCGATTCGAAAATTGTGATTTTTTTCTAAATTCAACAAACGAGGAGAAGAAAAATTATTTTTTCGTTGGAGTGTGTCAGGAGAATTGAAAAAATGTACAATTTTTGGTAAACTTTGAGTCGCGAGAGCGATCTTTCGAAATTTAATTTAATAATTTACATTAGAGAGAGGCAGTGCCATAGTGGTAACGTGCTCGGTTGACGACGAGAGTGAATTCGGGTTCGATTATCCCGTCGACAACCGATGGATTTTTTCTATGTGTTGGGCCCAAGGCGAGTTTATAAAATTGGCCAAGAAAAGAATATTAAACCTCGAAATTGTAAGAAATAAAGTCACAAATAATGGTGAAAACAAGAGAGATAAAAACCGTCAACAATGCGATCGTAATGATCGGGAATTTTTCCGGCTCTCCGGGACGCACCGAATCTCGCTTTTAATTAATTCCATACCTGCATTATTTGAAACTTTAAGTTTTGCAAATTTCCACGATGATTATTCTGTTTTTTCGGTGACGTTAAAATTAGGATTTTTATTACCTTTTTAATGGAAATAACTGGAGAAACGGTCAAATTTTTCTGGATCGTTTTTCCCATGGTTTGAGCTTAATTCTAAAATTATCAAAAATTGTATGGGGAAAAAATTTGGTTGAAAATATTGGAGCGTAATAATAAAAAGTGGAAAAATTCTGCAGGTATGCAATCGTTCAATGTTGAATGAGTGTGTGTGTTTTTTTATTAATTTCATTTGTTTGATCAAAGATGATAGTTGAACCTTAAATACGAGTTTTTGTCTGAAAATACTTTCACTATTTCACAGGGGAGGGAGGGGAAACTTGATTTGTGCTACGGAAAAAATGATCCGGGTCCTCTCCCTTGTTTTGTTCTCGAGTTCCTTCGCGGTTGATCGTCCGACCAGAAGACGTTTCGTTATTAACCGCTTTTGTAAATGTACGTTTTAACTATTACGCCACTAAGCCGGCATCCTTCGCCATACTGTGGAAAATGCTGCTTGGCTTGGCGAGCAGCGCCTCGGGCGAGTCGAATTCACTGATGTATCCTCTGTCCAGGACGATGACCCTGAACGTAGAAAACCGCAAATTCGTAATGCAATGGACGCCGTTTCGCAATGGCAATTAAATCTTCGCAATGGCCCGGGGTCGAAATTACCCCGAGCGAAACTTTAAGCTAAAAAAACTACAAAAATGTTTTTTTTTTTTACGTATTGCCCCCTGGCTCGTTTTTTGAGCGATTTTGAAAATTTGATAAAACTTTTAGCCACGAAATTCTCAGTCTGAAAGGGACAAACTAATATCCTGAATTTTTATGAGTTGTTCGAAAGGAAACGTTGAAAAAATCTCACTATTTTTTTTTTTTTAGTCCTGCAGAGAAAGTTTTTGACTTACCGGTCAGAGTCAAGAATAGTGTTGAGTCTGTGCGCGATCGTGAGAACGGTACAATCTTTGAATTCTTGTCGTATCGTTCTCTGAATGAGATCGTCCGTTTCCAGATCAACGGCAGCGGTGGCTTCGTCGAGAATGAGTATTTTCGTTTTTCTGAGTAAAGCTCTGGCAAGACAGATTAATTGACGTTGGCCGACGCTCAAATTTTCGCCTCCTTCGGAAATCGCGTGCGCCAGACCAGTTGGCAGGCCTAAACGAATGGAAAAAACAAAAAAATTCATTCACTAAAACGTAAATTGTTTTGCAACTTTCACAAAATGTAACCAAGTCCTGGGGCTACGTCTAGGAAGTCAGTAAATCATTCCGTTGGCTAGTACAACGAGCTATTTCGACATGCATAGGGTTTAATGACGGAGTCATTTCTCGTACCAGAATTTCCAACCATGTGCAGTTTTCGAGAGACACCACCTTCGGGGCAATCGTTTCGTTCGGTTTATTTTATTTTTGTCAAATTCACAAATTTTTATGATAAACGATATGAAAAACCAACAAGGCCCTTTCTTTGTTCTTTTAAATGAGAAAAATGAGAAAATCCTTACAAATCTCATCAGAAAAGAATCGTAAAATTTCTCCGCATGATAAAAAGCGATTTTCATTTGCTTTTAAAACTCGGAATTCAAGGAAATCTTCAGAAATCCAATTTAGAAAAAATCGTCAAATTCTTTTTCGTGATAGAAAATCATAAAATTAATTTTTATTCCTCTTTATGATTTTGTTTATAAAAGCGATTGTTTGTAAAAACTTACTTTTAACAAATGCCTTGAGATGAGCGTGTTCGAGTGCTCTCCAAATTTCGTCGTCAGTGTGACGATCGAAGGGATCGAGATTGAGCCTCAAAGTTCCAGAGAACAAAACTGGATCCTGAGGTATTATTGTCAGGCGTGACCTGAGAGCGTGAAGGCCGAGTTTCGAGATGTCAACACCGTCGATAGTGATTTGCCCGTGGGAAGCTTCGATTATTCTGAAGAGGGAAAGAGTCAAGGAGGATTTTCCAGCCCCGGTCCTTCCCACAATGCCGACTTTTTCACCACCTTTCACCGTAAAACTAAGTCCGTTCAGAACGAGATCCAATCCTTCTCTGTAACGAACTTTGAAGTCACGGAACTCGACGCGACCTTCCGAAGGCCAATCCTTCGGTGGTGTCGTTTCCACTATTTCCCATGCTGCTTCCTGCGGCGTTTCACCGTATTCCTTTATCCTCTCCACTGCTACGATGTTCGTCTCCACGTCCGATGTCATACGGACCAGCCAATTTAACGTTTGCGTTATCTAAATTTATACCAGACGTTACAAACATCCCGAATTTCCGTCTCGATTCTTAACAGTCAAGATCCTGTCACGCCAATCCTCAGAGGGTATCAGAAATTAACTTGCGATTATTTTATTTAAATTTAATTAATTTATTTAATTATTCAATTCATTAATTAATATAATTAATTATTATAAGGGAGGGATGTGTTTGGACCCCAATTGTGTTTGAGGGTAAAAAAAATGACACACGAGATGTTATTTGTTAATTTCTATTTAAATAATTCAATTTAATTTTTTAATTAATTTTTAATTAAAATTTCAATCAATTAATTTATGTATTTATTAATATAATGAATTAATTTAAATTTAAATTTAAATTGAAAAATTAAATTGAATTATTTAATTAGAAAATTAACAAATAAAATCTCGTGAGTTTTTTTTTAACCCTCGAACGCATAATTGGGGTCCAAACGCATCCCTCCCTTTTTTTTATCATAAAACCGGCCCTATGCCGATAAACAGATTTTTTGACACACGATTTTCTTCATTTTTTTTCATAAAGAAGTAAATTTTGTCTGAGAAATCTGATTTTGTGCACATTTGGTTTAAGAAAAATCATTTGAACACTAGAATCCGCAAAAAAGTCATTTTTTAGGGATTGCGTGGGGGTGCGTGCCCCAGTCATGAGTTGTAGGCTTAATAACGAGCCATTATTTTACATATTCCAGGTGACCGGAAGAATATGACTCCGAAATTAGTAAAAATCTCTCTGAAGACAAATTTGAAGCTTTTGTTTTTTGGCAGAGCATCGTCAAATATCATGAAAGTTGCAAGCTCGCGGTATACTCACTTGAAGGGCATAACTTATGGACAATCCGACGAGTCCAGCGCTCATGGTGTTTCGGCCTAGAACGGCGAAAAGTGCAGCGAAGAAAATGATGAGATTACCGATCATCTCCAATCGAATGGCCAGCCATCTTGGAACAAAAAAAACGAATCTTTGAGTCGCGGTTCCGGATTGATAAATAAATTATACAAAAATAATAAATAATTCTCATTTCGCACGCTTAAGGGATGATTTCCGTGACAAAAAGCGTGCAGAGGTAACAGACGGATAGAGTAACTTTCGCATTTATCACATTCGACGATGTTGAAGTTTGCATCGTTGGAATGCAACGAAATTCTGTTTTTTCTTGAGCAGAGCTCACGATTCTCGTTCAATTTTTAATGAGGACAATAAAACGATCATTTTTTACAATTTAAACACAAAATCGATACGAAAATTGTTGTTGTTTTTTGAATTGAATAAAAAATTGAGAGAAAAAGTATTTTTCGTTGGATCTCAACGATGCGAACTTCAGTGCCATCACATTCGTAGGGATTACCTGTTGGCAATGATGCTCGGGTAGTAACAAACTTGATTGAAATCGACTCTGTTCTCAGATTCGAGAATGAATCTTTCTTGTACACCGTACGCTCTGATTGTTTGAGCGCCTGGAAAGAAAAAAAAAGTAGGAAAATGCGAAACTTGTAAATAATATCGAAAAATCGACGTACGAACCTGTGACGGATTCACCAAAGTGGGAATAAATCGGTGACCTTGAGACAGATTCGAGGCGTTTTAGCTGTCGGGAAGTTGCAACGTAAAAACGTTGTATAAAGTAATAAATAACACCGATCGGTAATATAACCGAAATGAATTCTGGCGTGCTGTAGCTTATCACCACGAGAGTGGCGATGACCTGAAAATATAAAGAATAATAAATGAGCATTTCTGGACGGAGGATCATTGCTCACATGGACGAAGTCGAAAAACCAAAGGAAATACACGAAATAACAAAAATCTCATTAAATCGTTCGATGTTCTAATAAAATTACAACAACAAAAAAGACAACACGAATAAGCAAAAGTGTGAGAGAAGAAAAATTCAGTAATGACCAATGCATGCAAATGTTTTCGATCAAACACCAGAAATTTCGTTGACATTATTAAGCGACAGGCCCACCAATGCGTACACGTTTTCCTTAATCATTCGCTAATTCCATCCACATACATACAAACAGATAAAAAATTCTCCACCATCATTTTTCTTTGAGACTCCAACATTTTGGACAACTTTTAGAATTCCAGGACGATCAAAGTACAAAATTTTCACCTTCGATCGTTCATCCTATGAATAAACCATCGAATTCAAATTCAAAACGATTTTGTACAATTTTCCATAAACTTCGTAAAACCCCAGAGAATCGGCTTCCCCTAACGAGCAACGACGAACGTCTGACGTGTTAGTGAAGAAATTCAAGAGCAGGGATTAGTCGGACGGTATCAACAGCAGCAAATGGTTCGATGGTGATGAAAAACTGCCCGAGCAAAAATTACGATCGTTAAAAGGGAAAATAAGCTCTGAATTCTTCATTTCTATCAGGCTCGTGTCGAGCGCGTAACCCAAAGTTACTCGAATGTTTATCTATTTGTATGTAAACGCAGTAAAAAAATAAATTAAAAACAATGCATTCCACAACACTTTCATCCAAAAATACACAAGTTAAGCGTCTAGGATATTGATGCACATAGGTCGACATTCTTTAACACTTCGTTTTAATATTTACAGGCTAAGGGATGGAAGAGAGTAGACGATAGATCATCCTACAGTAATTTCTCTGAAAAGACAATTAAACTACCGATGATTTCTTGATACTGTCTGAAAACTTTATAAACGAATAAGTGTTCGTACATTTAATGCTAAATAATTCATCGTAACAATTTCGGAAATTCAATGCATCGATTGAGTCGCGATCGGACGTTGATTTTTTCATCACATTTTTTTCCAAGCATCCCTCTAAACTATACAGTTTAAAAAAATAGGAAACGGAGGCTTTTTCCATCGAATAAACGCCTTAAAAAATTATCCAACGCACCCGATAATTATTATGGCCAAAAATCTCTTAATTGCGATTCTTCACGATAAAATGAAAAAATCTACAAGATTCTAATTTAGAAAATGATGAAAATTTACAGTTTTTCTCGTTCAGATCGATTTCCAACTGCCTGGACGTTTATTCAGCGGAGACAGCAAGGGAATGGGGAAAAAATAGTGAAAAAGTCCCAGGATTTGGGTCACGAGACCTGGGACTGGGATAATTTGGGGTTTTTAAATGAAATGGGAAATCGTAATTATCAAAAAATCCCAATTATCGATAAGTCTTATACCGAATACAGCTTTCTATAGTTTCTGTGGACTTTGGAAGAGATTTTTGACATTGTAATACGAGAATACAAGGATCGTGATCGGTTTCCTAGATATTTACAGTTTACTATAAAATTACGTCTTACACCAACGAACTACCGGATGCAATTTGGTAAAAAATAGTGGAGGAATCAACAACTACGGTCATGTTAATAAAAAAGGGTAAAAAAATGGAAAAAAACGCTTACAGGAGAAGCTCAAAGCTAGGAAGGAGACGCGGATAAGAGGATAAATTTGGTTGAGTGCCGAAGTAATTGAGTCTCGTATGCAATTTTCGTCACGTTCTTAAAAATAAAAGGGAAACTTAGTTGTTGTTGTTGTTTCGTTGATTTTGATGAAAAATGAATAAAAATAGAAAGAAAAAGGGTTTTTTAAATATTCTCGGATCGTGAGAAACGAGCGGTGTGTTTTGTTGCGAAAAAAATTACCTCGTACAGGCAATAGATGCTATCGGAAATTTGCTGGGGAAGCGATGTGTCCAGCACGTCGACATCTTTAGCAAACCTGGAGATAATGCGACCGGTGGGAGTCGTATCAAAGAAGGTCAAGGGAGCACGCAACACCCCTCGCAGCATCAGAATGTGCATCTGGCGTGCAGCCAGCCAGCACCCCAGCTGTGGTGCCAAATCGCAGAAAAAACTCGCCACCGCTACAACATCAGAGACGGGGTCAACGATAATTTATCGCGGTTTCATCTCGTTTCAGACTCGCTTTTTCCATTCAAGACCTCGCTAGACAAAATCCATGGAGGAGAACGACGTGCCACCTCTGAATATCTTTTTACTATTTTACACTGTCTTTGGCCTTGGCCAGAATATCCACGAATCAAAATGTCCCGCAACAAAAAACATCGGACCAGCGAGCAGTCTCTCAGCTTTACAGCTCGATTCGATCTGAACTTTGCTCTGGCAATCCGAATTCGAAGTGAATTCGTGATCGAGCGAAGTTTCATCAAAGTGCAGATCTGCAAAGAGGAGCTGAGGGCGAATAAACAATTCATTCGATACGTGTTTTGGTTGAAAGTTTGAAAAAAAATGCAAATTCGATTCTCATTTGGCCTGGATCGATAAAATTAAATTATTGATAACGAATGAAATTTGTGCAATTTGAAAATCTGATTCGTATGTAATTTGATGGGAAAATTTTGATCCTGAAAATCTTGCAATTAGTTTTTTGTCGTTGGCTTTAAACGGACTGAATGTTGAGCCAAAAAAAATTGTTGTCGAGACAGTTTTGTCGGGATATCGAGACACGTGAGCAACCAGAAGAGCAGCAATGAGTAAATGTCCGTCCTATCGTTGGCTGTTTATTTTTTCTATTACCAAAAGATCTGAAAAGCGTTGAAAATAAATGGCAACAATTTTGAATACATTTTCGTAGTATGGATTTTTGGATCGAGGCTAAACGTGGTCGGTGGGCCGAAAATACGGGATGTTTGTTGTTGAACCGTCCGATGCGTCGCTGAACGAGGTTTTCCCCACAAGCCCAAGTTTAAAATGAAGAAAAAATGGTTTTTCTTTAATAAATCGAGGCGAACGAGATTTCTCGATTGTGGGAATGAGAGTGTTACGTCGGGAGGAAATTTCGTTTTGGAATTTTTGTGCCCGTTGCACTTTTTTCTTTCCTTTCAATTTACTCAAGTTTTCTCCTTGATTTTGCGGTTGCCGGGATGTTGCTAAAATTCACGCTATGCGAGGGGGTGAAGTTTGCTGTGGCATGCATTGTTATGGTCGTTATGGTGATATGGCGATGAGAATGCTTTGAAATACAAGAAAATAGGACACAAGGCTTGGCAAGACACAGACAAAAACTACGAAAAGTCAAATCTCATTATCAACAATACTAAAAAGATGAGAAAGAGACATTAATGAATTTTGCATCGTTGGAAACAAAAGTCTCGGCGAAAATCTCTTTTTTTTTTACAACGAAATATCGAATTTTCAATAAAAACGACAATTTTTATCGCTGCTTCGTTCGTGCTGTAAAATTGTGAATTGATTTCGGGCATTTTGCGATCCAACGATTCAAAATTCAACGCCGAAGAGAAGGAAGAGAGTGTTTACAAAAAATGTCGAAAAACTAGTCGAGCTAACAAATCTACGACGTAACATGCACAGGCGCAGTTTCAATTTCCAATTTGTGTGTGGCGTCGTTTCATGTAATTTTTTATTAATTTATTTATTCGAAAATTTTTCAATTCTTTACTGTGAGATTTTCTAGGTCCAGGAGCATAAATGACCGTCATTTGGTGAACAAATAACTGACCCTCGACCCGTTACCGTTTTTTTAACATCCCAATTCCGTGGATCGGACTCTCGGCGCGGTCACACCGGCAATTATGAATGAAAAAAATCTTTAAAAAATTAATAATCAAACTTCAGACTGTTCATATTAAGCAAGAATTTTAAAAACGTTTTTTCAATTCATTTTTTTTTTACTAAATATAAAAAAAAGTGCGTGAAGGTCGCACGAAAACGAGCCGGGGTCAGGGGTCAACTCGCGAATCGTACGTGAAGAGTCCGGCGATGCAGAAAACGTCAAGGAACAATGTTTGGCTATTTTTGTTAAAATGAATCGATCGAAATTTCGACTGCGTTGTGACTTGGAAAAAAAAATGGTTTTTGTGTGACCCTGGCAAGCTACGATCTGGCTGTACGAAACGCCGGCGAAAAAATCCTCGAATTTTAAAAATACGATAGCGCCAGAATTAATTTATGTTCTAAAAAAAAACGGAGTTGAGTTTGAAGAGAAAAGAAAAAGGAGAAGAAGCAAAACCCTGTGTATTTAGAGAAAATTTGACTCGTAAGCTCTGTCCACACGCCCAAGCACACGCACGCACACACATGATGAATAAAGATTTAAGAAAATGATACCAACACACAAATAAAGTAGATAAATCCGGGAAATTGCGAATAATTTGGAAGCATTGCCGGCATGTACGATTTTTGGGAGTTTTCGTACCTGGGCATGTAAAAATAATTTGAAAAATAATGAAATTATGATGAATCAGGTTTTTTTTGCTCGTGAGTCGGTCCCAAAAACGTGATGTGCCGAAAATACCTTGTCGTTGCTTCGATTTTCCCTTATTTATCATTCTCAATGTCCCAGTTATCAAATAAACTGAAGGATGCACCCAAAACTTCATTAATCATGTCACATTGATTTATGATGAGAATAAAATGTTTTTATTTTATGGTCAACCTGCCGGGATCGTGAGCTTACCCTAAAAAAACCGGGCAACCATTGTGTAATTGTCGACGGTAGCTTTAAGTCCATTGTATCGACATCAGCACTGAAACGGCTTAGTATACGACCGATTGGGACGGTGTCGAAGAAGGACATGGGTCCGCGCAACACGTTGTGCAAAGCTTCGCGCAGCAACGCCGACGATGATCTCAGCGTACCAATGTTTACCGACAGTGTGTTAACAAACACGCTTAATACTGTAACAATAATACTCTTCAAGTTCCAACTATGGGGAGTTAAAACGAAAGTTAAACAAAAACATGGACCAACAAGCACAAATCACGAGTGGCCTCGAGTATAATTTTCCGTTTCACTCATCACGTCGTAAAAACGGATCAAATGCCTGGGGAAATTAAAATTTCCAATTTTACCTTTTGTTTTTTCTTCCCGATTCTGAGCTTTGAGAATTTCTCGAAATTTGCCTCCATGACACTGAAGTTTGCAATTTTCAGATCCAACGAAAAATACTTTTTTGTGATACTTGCCTCGAAAGTGCGATTTTCGGTTGGCGTTTTCCGTGGCGAAAGTAGCCTATTTCTCAACGCTTGCTCTTTTGTCTTACTTTACCGCACTAGTGCGGTAATGTGGACTTTACCGCACGGTGAGAAGACTTTACCGCACTAGTGCGGACATTCATATGTCAGATAGCTTAACTGTCAGATGTCAGTCGATGTTTTTTGATCCTCAAATCGAACTTTCGAGGCAAGTATCACAAAAAATATTGTACGCAACATGTGCGAAAAACAACGAAGTACATCGCGCGTTTGCCGCATTCGCCTCGACTTATGATACATATTCGCACTCGTACGAGTGTATTACGGCACTCGCCTTCGGCTCGTGCCGCAATTCACACTCGTACTCGTGCGAATATGTATCATAAGCCTTCGGCTCATGCGGCAACTTCACGCGCGATGTAATTCGTCGCTTTCCGCACTTGTTGCGTAAAATACTATTTTCTTTTTTTTTTTGTTCAGTTCCGAAAACAACAACAATTTTCGTATCAATTTTGTGTTTAAATCGGAAAAAACGATCGTTTTATTGTCCTGATTAAAAAACAGGATTTCGTTGCATTCCAACGATGCAAACTTCAACATCGTCCATCTTTTTGTCTTTTCTGAAGATTTCCCTCCTATTTTTTTAAATTATTTTAAGAAAAACTTCGTTCCCAAGCCAAGTCGTGAAAAATGCACGTCTGCATATTCTGCATGATTTTATTATTATTAAAAAAAAATTTCCGATCGAAAAAATTGTTCAAAAAAAAAAAAAGTCGAGAAATGAGTTGGAGTAACGCGAGAAAAGTTGACAAAACTCAAAAACAAGTAGAAAATTCGTATAAAAACATTAAAGCTACTGATTTTATATTCACTGATACAGTTTTCTCAATTTTCGTCATTTTTCGTTCGTGAACCTGGGGCCGTGGAGCCAAAACCGTAGACGCCGCGGCTCCGAGTTCACAGACGCGACCAAAAATGATGAAAATGAATTTTCCTATTAAAACCGAATTTCCGTTGCTCCGAAACGGCACAACTGGCTAGAAAAAAAAAGTCGGACCACGTTGCGAGACAGCAAAACGTGTCCGAGCTTTTATTCAGTTCGGCCGGCTTTGCCGCTTCGAAACCACAAGAATCCTCGGTTTGAAACGCTCCGTCAATGTCGTGGGTGTGTGGGAAAAATTTGAGCAACAAATTCCCATTTTTGTTTGAAGAATTTTGTCATCTTGTCGAGCATTAATTTGCACCCATTTTTCAAGGTGATTCGTAATCAAAAATCACCAAATTATCAAGATTTTTCGGCTGCTGGATCGAGACTGAGCTCGAGCCTCTAACGTGTGACTCCCAAAAGCTTTTCCACGATTTTTCATCGAAGACAATACAAATTTCGTGACATTTCGCCCCAGCGAGTTGCCGAACGAAACGAGGGACCTTGAATGAGATTACGAGCACATTTAAAGCTGCAATGATGTTCCGGGACCGTGACAACGAGAGGCTGATCAAGAATTAGCGAACGGTGATCGCTCTCCGGAGTCCAAGGACGAAATTGAGCTTCCACAAGCGAAATATGAAGAATGACCTGGCAGCGAGGATCGTAAAAATGTCGGATAAATTTTTCGACTCCCTGTGCATTGAATATTCGCTCAAAACGTCCGAATTGCTGACAAGGAGAAAATTCTTTGCACGTCGAACAGAAAAAACGATCGAGACTTGGCTTATAATTTTTCTAGACGCTGATAAAGTTTGAAAAAACGTTCATCAAGGGGATTTCCCATGGCGGGCAAGTTTTCCCATCGAAATTGCTCTCCCCGGATGGAAAAAGCGAAAATAGCGGAAAAGGGAACATGAAAAAGTGGATTTTCCCACAATCGTATCGACACGAGCAAAAATTCCCTTTTAAAAGCTTGTACAAATAATTGTTACGCACATTCTCGTCGAGATTGCCCTTGAAGCGTTACAGTGAGCGAGAGACACAAACGTGTATCGTGGACCAAAGTATTTCAACAATTAGTCCATGAATGTGGTGAAGAAATTTGAAATTTGAATTTTTACCGATGCTGCCGTCTGGAGGAAAGAACGAATTTGAGCCGGCAGCGAATTATCAACGACATCGACGTCTTTCGCAAAACGATTAAGGATCCGTCCTGTCGGTGTACCGTCGAAAAACGACATGGGGTTCCGCAGAACGTGGACCAACATAGTATCAAACAATCGCACCGAAGCACGGATCGATCCGAGTGCGACAAAAATCGATACCGCGGAAACCAAGATCCCTGAAAATTTTATGGAAACCATAAAAATCCTATGAAACTTGTGAATGTCATTTAAAAACGTTAAAATTATGGCTCGAGGCTTCGTCGAGGGCAGGCCCAAGAACCTGACGATTCGGGAGCGTAAAAATGTAAAAAAAAAAATCTAAAGCAACCAGGAAACTTGTCAAAAATTCCTGTCGATGCTCCTCTGGAGCCCAAGGAATTATTTCGTAATTACTGAGCAAATGGGCGAAATATTTTACGACTAAAAGGCTCCTGAAGTTTTCGTGTCTTCTCGACTAGTCTGAATGATCAAAAATCGTTATTTCTCCACTGCGGACAAATCATTTTTGTCCTGCTCCCGGGAGACGTTGCAGGAAACGCGAAAATAACCTTGGAGTAAAAAAAATTGTTGTAGCTGCAGAGACAAGAGATTAACGAGTAGAAACTGAAAATAACAAAACACTTAGAAAATCAGAAAAGAACGTTAAATCAGAATCAGAGAAAAATTGAACAAAATAAACGTAAATAAAGTAGTTGAACAAAAATTAACAAAAACTAACAAAGGTTAGAAATGAAAATTGTTAAAATAACGAACAAATATTTCTTAGTAACGACGTCTGGCAGCAACTTCGGTTTTCCTATCGTGCTAAAAGAAAACGTTGCTCAAGCCAGTCAACTGGGTTGATTGGTGGGCCAGGTCGAAGCACATTTAACGTTGAGATTGTTCGGTGGAAGAAAAATTTGTCGGTGCGATTAAAATCACAAGTAGGATGAGTTTCAAAATGATTACGAAACTTTTCTAATCCGCGAGAGCTCGAAACGATTCTATAAGCACTGACGAACCTATGCATGAAAATTACTAAATAAATTCGTTCTCGTGTGCTCATGCAACTGACTATTGCGAAGCTGCGATTCTTTGCTCCAACGATTCCAGGGTTAATGTCATTTGCACAAGTAGCACATTCCGATTACCGTCAAAAACTTTGGAGAGAAATAAAAATGAGCATAAAATAGAAAAACATAAAAAAAAAATAATTTTCCGATGAAAATCGAATTGAAACTTTTCTAAATTTCTAAACTGCCAAAATTTTCCAACTTTTTTCCTTTCGTAGCGATGCAAATTTCACTGTCGAAGAAAAAATCGTTCATTTTTGAAGATTTTTCGGTTTCGAACTGTCTGCGATAATTCGTAATTATTCATCGTCGTTCCGAAATTTCTGACGGTAATCGATCAACTCAACCTCGATCCAGTTGGACATGAAAACTGGAGGCTTCTGGTTAATTAATAATCGTCGTTCTACCGACGAGCCACTACTCGGGAAGTGAACAAATTGATGAAGAAAAAAAATGTAAAAAATAGTGGAAAAAAAAGCTCGTTAAAGAGCTCGGAAAGGAATGTGAGAGAGTGACTTGTGACTCATGAAAACTGTAAGTTCTACGTGAGAAAAATTGCAAGGATATTTCGTCTCACGTACCCCTGCGAGGCAATACAACCAAGCTCTAAGATTTGGTGGCAATACGTTGTCTATAACGTCAACATCCTTCCCAAAACGATTTAATATTCTGCCTGATGGTGTCGTGTCAAAGAATCCAATCGGAGCTCTCATCGTGCCAAACAATAATTCAGAGTGCAGCAGTATGCTGCTTCGTAAACAACCAATCGCCTCCATCAGCTGCGCGAACATCACAAAACTCGCTGAAAATTCATTTCAAACGTTTTTTTCCTTTTTCTTTGCTCGCTCTTTCGAACCAATTACATTTTGTTGTCTCTTTGGCTTTGACATTTAAATACCGAGTGACCGATAATTTGAAAAAAAAAGTCCCTTCGGAAATCCTCGATTCCGGCAACGTTTTGTGCAATTTTTACTCGGAAATTCATCGAAAAATGATTTTTACCTCGAACTTTTACACGAAATTCGAAAAAAATTCAATTTTTCTTCGTTTCTTTTGTTACTTTGACCGAAATCTTGTTAATAACGATTTTGAATAAAAATGAATAAAAAACTGGAAATAATTCGCTATAATAGAAATAAAAGGAAAAAAAAGTGAAAAGATAGTGAATTGAGGCAAAAATAAACGGTTGATCGAAGAATAAATGATTGGCAAGTGTTGAAAAAACTACTGGAAGCACTATTGGCAAGAAAACGAAACATTGTACAAACAGCATGCTCAAATATATCGTAAAAACACGAATCTCAGTCCGAAATATAAACACAAAACAATATTTAGTGTAGTAAAAAGTCTAAACTCTAGGGGTTCAGAGTGACGAGACAAGAGATTGAACAAAATGTAACAAGATAACGTAGGCACATGCGAATGGCTTTAGAGCCGATAGATGAATGATTCGCGAGAGAATGATGTTGCCATTATTATCGTAGGGCCATTGTCAATGTCACGCGCGATGGTTAATGCAAAAATAGCCAAAAGTCTGCGAGCCCAACTTTCATCTTTTATGACAGTCAAGTTCCCAACGTTCGGGTGCAACGAAAAACTCTTTTCTCTTCATTATTTCTTCAATTTAAAAAAACAATCACAAACGATCGTTTTAATGTCTCGATTAAATATTAAATGAAAATCATGAGCTCTGCTCAAGAATAAACAGAATTTCGTTGCATTCCAACGATGCAAATTTCATCACGATCTTTTGGCGTATTTTTGTTTTTTTATCAACGCCTATCGCAGCAGTTTAGACACAGCAAACCACACTCGCTCTAAGCTTTGATGTCCGACCATCACGAGTACCAATTAGTGGATTAACATTTTAATTAAAAAATTTCAAATCTTCGCCCGAATGCAGTGAAATTTTCGAAAAATCCAGACGTTCCGGAGGTCAGAAATTTCGTTGCATTCTCGCGATTTCACTTTCTCAACGACGGACATGTTAGTGGACAATCTAGTGACGAAAAAACCGGTAAAAAGAAACGTTCCGAACCAATTTGGCGCGCCCAAACTGCCACAATCTTTTGTTTTCCTTTTTCTATCTTTTTCAACGATTCTCTCGTATCAGGGAAAAAATTAGGGAAACTTTCCGGCTCTTTGTCGTTCAAAACTTGTCCAAGGTTTTGACTCGCGTTCGGATAAATTTTATGGTTCCTTGGACCGCTAATCACACGGGGCTACTAAAAGGTTCGCGGGGGTCGGTGCGTGGCAGAGAAAAAAATCGAAGACTTCACACGATCGCAGGAAAAAATTTCCTTCTGGCCCGGAGCGTGCTTTACGTTACGAAAAAAATTGTCGATCGCTTGAAAATTAGCGAAAATGTTTAAAAATTCGAGCTTTTTTCTGTAACCAGCGAATTGAATATTTTTACGGATATTTGTTGACAAATTCAGAATAAAATGAAAAAAAATTTCTTCGTATTTTTTCGTATTGACCTTTGAAAGTCCTGGAGAGGGAACAAGAAAATATTCCGGCAAATTGGACGAAGCGACCAAAAAATCGCTGGAAAAACGTTCAGCGTTTCTCATTCAAGCATTTTGGAAATAATTTGGAGAAATTGTCCCTAAAAAGCTAACGATGGGTCATCCGTGTCCGGGGCAAGTCGTGAAAAATGCACGTCTCTGTATTTTGCATGAAATTGTTATTAAAAAATGTTTTTTCGGATGCGACAAATTTTCATAATTTAGTTAAATTATTAAAATTTTTTTGATTAATCAATCAATTTTTTTATATTATTTTTTTATTTAATTTGAATTTAAATAAAATTGAATAAAATAATTTAATGAAATAATGAAATAATGAAATAATGAAATAATTTATGAAATTAATAATAATTGAATGAAATAATTTAAATGAATTTAAATTAAATAATTAATTAATTAATTAATCAATTAATTAATTCATTAATTAATTAATTAATTAATTTAATAATTTAATAAATAAATTCATTAATTAATTAAATTATTTTAAAATTTAGTTAAAGGGGCGCGTGAATTTTTCAAGATTTTTTCAAACGTTTTGAAATGGGGAAATAAGCGAAAAAAAGCAACGACCCATCGTTAGATCGAAAAATCGTTAGCCGACGAGGGTTAAATTCGTTTTCACGCGTTTCTCCTGGATCTTAGCACAAGTTAGTGAAAATTTTTATCAGATTGGTTGTGGACGTACCTTGACCCAGGCCGAGGGCTCCGTAGACCCCGAGGTAAGTGTCTCTCTTTGTAAAATAGATGGGGCCGTCATCGATGGTTGTATTGTCGTCGGACCACTTGGTGAGCCAGACGTTGGAGCCGATGCTGAACGATTGAAAGACCGCGTTCATAATGATTGTCGAAATGGACAAAAACCATCCGATCGACTTCAAATAATGCATGTAGACCCTCAATTTAACCTGGAAATCGCCACGTCATTTTTCATGAGAAATATCAAGCAATGGAAAACATTTAGCCATGGAAAAATTGAGTGCAAATGTTTTTCTTACACTGCCTGTTTCTGATTTCTCGGCTTCGATTATTTTCTCGCCAGTTTTCGGCTGCAAAGAATCCCGCCCCTTTATACTGGCACTTCGGTGAAGGCTCTCGGTTTTCGAGTGATAACTCTCCGTGGAATGTTGTCTGGATGGGATCGAAACTCGTTAAAATTCATTCTTTGCATCATTTTAAAAAAATTTAAAAAGTCAATCGATTTTTTGCTTCCTCACAGAGGAAGCAAATTTTTTTTTCTAGTTTTCAATGTCAATATGCTTAAAATGTACCAAAACGTCGAAAAATCATATCTAGAAAAAATATCCGGGTGTCTGTGTGTTCTTGCACCGAAAAATTTAATCGTTCGTAACTGGAGAACGGTTTGAGCTAAAGGGCTCCCGTTCTGCACAAATATTAATCAAAACCAGCTCTTCGTTGGCTGAGACTTTTGTCGGAATTGCTAGGAAAATACAATTTCTATGGCGTTTTGAAATTTTCAAAAAAAGGGTGTCGACGCTCAAACTTCCGCAAGTTTCAAGATTCATAACTAATTTTTTTTTTAAGAATAGAGTATCGTGATAGGAAAATTGGTATTGAATTTGGGAAATATCGGTTGGACAGTTTAAATTTTACGAGTTTTCGAATTTTATGAAAATCTGAGTTTTCCGAAAAATCGTTCAACCATCAAAACTTTTGAAAATTGCCCAAGATATTGTGCACAAGTCCGTGCTTTCTCTTTACTTTCTAGTAAACTTGTCCAAATTTTTCTGATACATTGGAAAATTTGTTTTTCTAATTTTTTTCATACCTTCGCAAAGATCCGTTCATGGAATTTTGCTCGTTGACGGAGCCGGACTCGCTGCGAGTGATGGAGTTTCTGGATCTGGCTCTGGACAATTTTGTCTGAAGTTCGGCCGCGCCCATCGTCGATTCCAATTGTTGTTTTATGATCGACAACTCACCCTCCGATTCTTCGTCCGGTTTGACTGTTAAATTTTATTTAAAACGCTTTTCTTTATTTCCCATCGACATGTATTTGGCATTTTTAGGAAAAAGTGCACGATCGCGATTACTCGAGAATAAAACAAAACTGTAAAAAAAAAAATTTAGATTTGTGGGAAATTTTTTAGGCACGAAAACAACAAAAAATCGCAAATATTGGGATTCAACCGTTACAGGACGCAATCAAGTCGTTAAACGAGTTTTGCCATTTTTCAGCGGAGATGCGAGCCCCAAGGGGCTCCTAAGGGACTCATGGGACCACGTGGACGTCAGTCACGAGTGATTTTGTGTCTAAATCCACAAGAAAATCGTACGACAGCAGAAAATACGCAAAAATCTTTAAATTCGGAACGAAAAAAGGGAAAAAAAAATACGAAAAAGTGGAAATTGTCTAAATCGGGAGAATGGAAAAAATAATGAAAATGCATTCCATGAAATCGCATATCAAAAAGTTTTGGAAAAAGTGTAATTACTTTTTCATTGACTTACGATTTCCAACTTCGTCCCATGGAAAACATAATAACGTGTTAATAATATTGTCAAGAAGAAATGGTAAAAAATTTAGTCGCATTTTCGCATAATCAGGAAATCAGAGCCAAGTGAGCACAAAATTTTCGAGTTTTTTGATAATTTTGTTTCGTTTTTTAATCCGGTGACGATTTTTCGTCCGATTTTCCATTGCGAGTCGTTAAAATTGATTTTTCGTCGTCTGGTTTTCTCGCCTTGACTCTGGCTTGCCGAAGATTTGGGATAAATTGATAATAAAAGGGAAAAATACCTTCTTGAAGATGTTGAATGAGGAAATCGGCAAAAGCTCCACGTTTTTCGAGCAGCTGTTTGTAAGTACCAAGATCCGTGATTTCTCCGTCTTTAAGTACGACGATGTTATCGACTTCGGGTAAGTACGTGATTCCATGAGTCACGAGGACTCGAGTTTTTTTCTTGAGCAAGCCGGTGGGGCCGATAACATTTTCGAAAATGTGTTTTCCGACGTGAGCATCGACGGCGCTGAGAGGATCGTCGAGGAAATATATTTCGGCGTCGTTGTAAACGGCTCGCGCTAGTGCGACTCGTTGCTTCTGTCCGCCCGACAAATTTATTCCCTTTTCCCCAATCTCAGTCTGATCACCCGCTGGCAACATTTTCAAATCCATGCCCAAAGCGCACGCCTCGACTACGCGTTTGTACAGAGCTTTGTCGAGAGGCTTGCCAAACAATATGTTGTCTTGTAACGTTGCATTTTGGATCCAGGCTTGTTGCGAAACGTACGCGATCGATCCCTGTTTCGACGATAATCAAGCGTTTGTGAAATTGTCGAAAAATTAAGAAATTAATCATGAAACGCGCGCCCGACCCTTCGTTCTCCCGTTTTTCATCCTTTTACCGGATTTTTTACTAATTTTTTCACTTTAAGCAAAATTGGCGCAAGCTCACGTGATTCTGCATTCAAAAACTAAAAGAATGAGCCCAAGTTGAATTTTTTTCATTAAATTTTACCGGAGATATGAATTTTTCAAAATTGGACTCGTTTGTGACCCCAAGTTAACGAAATAAGTGAAAAAAAAGATTTCCGTTCCAGAATCATTACAAATTTCGGGGAAAAATTCGATCGAATCGGAAATTCGATGTTATTGAGTTGATTCGATTCAAGTTCACGAGAAAACTGACCCTCGAACGCTAATAATGCGTCATTCGTGTCCGGGCCAAGTCGTGAAAAATGCACGTCTTCGTATTTTGCATGAAATTGTTATTAAAAAATGTTTTTTCGGATGCGACAAATTTTCATAATTTAGTTAAGGGTTCAGAGAAGGCCGGTGAATATTTTTTTTTAATGTTCAAACGTTTTGAAAATCGTGAAATAAGCAAAAGACAAGAACGACTCATTGGTAGCTTCAATGAAAAAATTAAGAGAATCGTTGAAAATTTATGACTCTGAAGTTTGCAACGTTGAGATTCAACGAAAAACATTTTTTCCATTGATTATTTATTGAATTTTGAAAGTCGTGGCAATTTTTTGAGTCGATTGAGTTTTTTGGTCGTAAGAGAGAATCGTTTCATTGGCCGGACCAAATATTCAAAAATAATTATTGGCTCTGCTGAAGAAATAACAGAATTTCGTTGCATTCCAACGATGCCAACTTCAGGATCATGAAAATTCGAGTTTTGTGCTGACCTTGGTGTTGACTCTTCCGCTCGTGCGATTCATTTCCCCGAGGAATGCGGAAACCAAAGAGCTTTTGCCGGAACCAACAGTGCCAACGACAGCGACTAACTGGCCTTGTTGGACCTGAAGATTGATATTGCGGAGAGTTGGTTTTTCGCCAGTGTCTTCGTCCCACAGGAAATTTCCGTTCTCGATTATGAGCGGGTGGACTAAAAAATAAACAATTTCGTTGATCCAAATGATTCCAAATTGAAAAAATGACATCGGCGGACAAAATTCAAATTAGTGTTCGTTAGGCACTGTCAATTTTTTTCCGTGACGGAAATTTTTTCAAAAATCCCCAAATATTTTTCGAAAATTCTTCATAAAATCGCGCCGTCCCAAAAATTTCGAAAGTTGTCGTTTTTCAAATTACTCCACGTCAAGAAATTTTCGTTCCAGCAGCGCGTCAAATTTTTGACGTCAAATTTAATCGGGTGAATTAGGCAGAAAAATAAATTTACCCTCGGACTGATCGTGCTGTACGTTGTTGGGATCGAGTTCCTCGGTGTTCATGAAAATGTTGATACGCTTGACGGAAACAGAGGCCTGTACCATGCTGCTAATCATCATGGGGAGCATAGACAACGGAAACCTTAGAATATTGAACAAACTGAGAGACACGAAGGCAGTTGTGCTGTTGAGTTCGTTTTTTTCATCGACGAGAACAAAAGTGGCGAAGGAAACGAGTGAAACCTGCAAAAAACGTGAAATTTTATAAAAAATGTTGATAAACGAATTTCTAATGGAATTTCCCATGCAGCCACAGAAAATCCACTTCGGAATTTTTTCAAATTAAAGGAAAAGTAGCCAAGTAAAGAAATTTTTTTTTTTTTCAAATTAATGATTAAAAATTAATTAATTAATAATTAATTATTTTAAATTAATGTGAAAAAAAAATTTTAACGTTGAAATTGTATGAAAAAAGTTGATTTTTGTTTTTTTAAATGTTGTCATTGAAAAAAATAAAATAAAAAATGTTTGGGGAGAAAATTTGGAAATAATCGATAAAGTTGGTCGGAAATTTCGTAAATTTCGTGTTTTTCATGATTTTTGGAGCCCGGATCGTGGTAATTTTGATTTACTCACGAGAAACGGTGCACAGGACCAGATGAAGCTCGTGCCAGCGTTGAGATAAGCCGCTTCCTTAAGTACTTGAATTTCTTTGCTCCTGATGGCGAGAATTTGCTGCTCGAAGGAGGGTTCCCAAGCGTATAATTTAAGTACTTTAATGCCATTGAGTACTTCGTTCATGAGCTTGACTCTCTCGTCTTTACTTTTCATTTGTCGGATTTGTAGAGTTTTAACTTTGTTGGCAATCATGCCGTTTACGGGGATGAGAATAATCATGACTGCGAGTCCAGCGAACACGGAGCCTCCGAGCTGACCGTACAGGAAGTAGAGAGCAAGCGCGATTTGCAATGGCGCCGACCACAACATGTTTATGTACGCCGTGAGATCCATAAATCTCTGGGCGTCGACGGACATCAAATTGACTATTTCACCGACCGTTGATTCTTTCCTCGCCGCGTTTGACATCCTCAAAGCCTTTCGATAAATCGCCGCTATCAAGGCCGTACGGATTCGCAAACCAACCAGAAACATCCGGTTGAAATATTGCGAAAGGACCAGCGTCTGGATCGTCGCGGTCAGCAAAAGCATCGCCGCGTAAAAATATCCTTTCCACATCTCTTCGGGTCCGTCGATGAAAGCGATCAGCATTCTGGACAATTGGACGAAAAAACGTGCAGAAATTGTATTTTTGAAACTTCTCAAACGACTCCACGATTTTTGGGAAATTTTTTACGATTTTGCATCGTTCTTGAACGAAATTCCGTTTTTTATTGGACAGAACTCATGATTCTTATCAAATATTTAATCAAGACAATAAAACGATCGTTCTTCACGATTTAAACTCACAAATTGGCGTAAATATTGACCCGACGGGTTTCTTTTTTGTAAAATCCTTCCGAATGCAATAATCTGACTTTTAGGTACATGGATCTTTTCGTTTTTTTATGCCGAAGACAATGGTGAAGAGAAAAATCGATTTGATCAAGATTTAGTTGGTGAAAAATCGATTTTAATGTCTAAAAGTGCCGGAAAATTCATTTAGAAACGCAAATTTGTCGCTTGGGCGAAATCTTCACGCCGGTTGGTAATTTTGGGGTCAAATTTAACGAAAAATCAAAACAAAAAGTATTTTTCGTGGACCCCAACGTTGCAGGCTTGTCACAATTTTTTGGAGCTTCGTAGTCTTTGAATTAATTGATTTTTTTGATTAAATCGATACTCACTTCAAGAGCTGCGGGCTCACGAACGTCAAAATGTCCATAAACAATTTGAGGACAGCGCCGAAAATGAAGGTGGGCCCGAAAGCTTTGCACAGCGGAGTGAGCACCGAGGCAACTTTCTTTTTACGTCCATTGTTGAAATCGACCTGTCCCGAAGCTTTTCGAAAAGATGCCTTGGCCGCTTGAGCGCTGTGGACCGAAAAAAAATGGCCTTGAGAATTTTTTTTCCTTTCTCCCAGAGCTTTAAAGTCTCGAGCTTCATTTTCGTACGTAAAAATTCGCAGATTCATCGGATTTTCTGAGAATTACGAGCCTGACGTGCGAGCCGTTCGGGAAAACTTACTTTTCCGATTTTCTTTGGCTGCTGTTCCAATATTTATCGAAACGCGGGACAATTTCTTTGGCCATGTCCTCTGGATTCATCGACCAGAGATCGGACGTTTCCAGAGGCTTTTTGAAGCCTTGCCACGCTAGCGGATCGAACCAAGCGAACAATATTCTCGAAGGGAAACCCGCTCCTTCTTCGGGACACGGTTTTTCGACCTGAAAAATCGAAAAATAAGAAAATTTTCAAACGACCCGAAGATTCGAGAGTCCAACAATTTCCTCACGATCCAGAACATTTTTGGGAACAACGTACCGTTGGATATTCCGAAAACTTTGGCTCAGCATCCGCCACAAAGTTCAGCAAGAATATTATCACGAGTATCGGATAATGTACCATGTAAGAACTCATCAGGTACGTCATTTCTGCCTAGAAATACGAAAAAAAAAAACAAAAATGGCCAGAGTCAAAAAAAAAGATGACGTTGAAGTTTGCAATGCAAGGAAATTCATTCATTTTGAGGCAAAAGTCTTTATATAAATGTACAATGTTATTACAATGATAAAACGATCGATTTTTGCGGCCCAACAACGAAAAATTTCAATGTTTTATAAAATTGAACAAATTATCAATAAAAATAAGTATTTTTCGTTGCATTCCAACGTTGCGAACTTCAGCCTCTTCATAAAAAGAAGCTAATGAATGAGTATCCGGTGAAAAAATTTCACGAGCTTTCCAAAGCGTCAAAATTCTCATAATACTCAAAAACACCAAAAAATATCATTTTAATTCGTTTTCTTGTCAACAAATGACAATAAACTCGGTCTCATTATTTTTTACGAATAATGTATGAAAAATATCATTTTTATTCATTTTCTTGTCAACAAATGGCAATAAACTCGGTCTCATTATTTTTGACGAATATTGTACGATAATTTTGCAGTCTGGCATAAGAAATTGTGAGTTTTCGTCGCATTTAAACGACGCGGGAAGCCCAGCAGTATATTTTCGCGGCTCCTGGCCCAGAAATTCCAAATATTACGAAATTACAATTTGCATCGTTGGAATGCAACGAAATTCGGTTTTTCCTTCAGCAGAGCTCACGATTTTCATTAAATATCAAATCAGGATGACGCTAAAGTTTGCAACGTTGGAATGCAACGAAATATATTTGATTTTGTTGATGATTCATGCAATTTTCAATGTTATCCAAATTTTTCGAGCCGATATGCTTTTCGGATGGCAAAAATCGATCATTCCATCATCGTAATTACATTTTCCATTTGAACAATTATTTTTGCCATCGATAAAAAACGAATTTCGTTGCATTCCAACGATGCAAACTTCAGAGTCATTCGAACTTTTTCTGTTCTCATTACAAATTCCGCGTGCAAATCATTCGATCGTGCAAAAATTCGCATAAAATCAAAACATTTGATTTTATCGATGATTCGTTGAGTTTTCAATCTCATAGAAATTTTTCCAACCGATATGCTTTCCCGGTGGCAAAAATCGATCATTCCATCATCGTAATTACATTTTCCATTTAAATAATTATTTTTGCCAACGATAAAAAACGAATTTCGTTGCATTCCAACGATGCAAACTTCACAGTCATAAATCAGGACGACAAAACGTTTTTTCAAAAAGCCTTTCACCATAAAATCGACCCAGAAATTTTAATTTTCCCTAAAAATCGAACAAGCAAAAAAAAATCATTTTTCGTTGGCAATGTTGCCAATTTTGGTGTTATTTTTTCTTACCTCGTTCACAGTGGCTCTCAAGACACTTCTGTAACGTGGAATCCCACAGATGACAAAAGTGAACCAGAACAAGAATAAAAGTCCCGAAGTACGTCTGCCATATTTTCTGTTGTAGTGCAACAACGCGCCGGACAGAGCCTGCAAGCAACAACAACAGATTTTTAAGACGCCGTCAAGTTTTTTTTACACCCCCAAATTTCCCACTAAAATTCCATGAAAATGGAGTTTTTGTCGATGGAAAAAAAATGCAATTTCAAGTCACTTACGAACGTCAATAATTTGATTATCGGCGTGCAATATTCCACGGCGTAGACCGACGTCGAACTCGCCTTGTAAATGGCGTATCCAATGTCCGTTACGCTAAGTATGAGCAGCGCCGCGTTAAGTACAGCCTTGGAATAAAACTTCCAAGTACACGGTATGTTTCTGTGTTTGCTGTGTAACAAGTAATAAGCTTCGATGGGCATTAACGCCCAGAGGAAGGCACACGGCGTCCACACCAGGACAGTATTTTGAAAGCAATCCGTCAAGTCCGGACTGTCCGTGTTCCACGTTAAGTCTAAATCCTGCAAAACATTGTTGAAGAGTTCGTAGGAAAATATTGAAATTCAAGAAAAAATTGAAGGAAACTCGTTGGCTCGTTGTTAAATTCGAATTTTTCTAAAAATCGTCCAGTTTTCTCGTGAAATTCGACGATCGGAATTGTCGTTTGTGCAAAAAATCGGAATTTCGAAAACGAGCTACAGAAAATTCAAGTTTTTGAGATCGCAAATTTCGGAATCAAAATTTAACCTTCGCGTTTGTGAATTTCTGCCGGAAGACACGAAAAATGCGAGAAAGATTGAATGACAGTTTCGGAAATCATGAGGGACATTGATCGTCATCGAAATTGTTATTGAAAACGTTGCGAGACGAGGTGCGACGTTTTTTTTTGGATTGGAATAGTGAAAAATAAATGGTCGTCACGGTGGAAAGAAAAAGAAAGATTTTGAGGAATTTTGAGGCAACTTACCCAAAATTTGGATCCGCAAAATTCGTCCATCGAGGACAATGTCTCATTTGTCTGATTCTCCATTTCGATCACATTTAAAGTCTCTGTGGAACAAGTTACGAACGAGTGTTTTTTGTACTAAGATTGTTAAACCTTGAGGTTGTGCGTTCCGTGTACTTCGGGCTCTACTAAATTGCTCGAGCTTTCACTCGCGAACCGCTCTGCTCGTTTTTGCGCTCTATCCCTCTCGCCCCCTCCCTCGCTCGCTTTTCTCTTTCCCCGCCACCTTTTGCGCCCCTTCGCGCCCCCCGCTCGCAGCTTCACCGTGCACACGAGAGCACGAGGCGCGAGCACTCTCTGCAACATCGCAAAACGTTTTTTTTCCCGGAAAGTGTAACCGCGTAGAGGAAAAGAAAATCGCGAGCAATTTCGCCAATAAATTTACGCGCGTAATGCTCGAAATTACTTTGAAAAACACAATCAAACGGCGTTTTTTACTTGCAAACTTTTTATCGATCGTAGACGCGAAACCTGCTGACGCGATTCAACATTTTGTTTTCCGAACGAGACTCGAGCGATCGGTAAATCTTTGTTAGGACGTTGCACGACGACGCTCAAATCCAAATGTTTGTTTTCAGTTTTTCTTACATACAAAATCGTTCGCGAGCCTAAATTCATGAAAAAAAGTTTTTACAAACTGACTAAAGAACGACGTACTCGAAATTCAAGATTCTCCGAGATAATCTGTATTTGTTATATAATCATCAAAATTTCGAAGAAAATATGCGATCGATTTTTTTAAAAAGCTGAATGAAGCTTCTTCGATGTTAAGGAAAAGCGTATGCGAAGTTTTGAGAGGCTTCACCATTGAGAAATCGAAATATTTAATGTCGAAAATTGCAACTTTAACACGCGCTCTTACGAGAAACTGCAGAAAATTGTGATTTTTATAAATAAATGTCTCGATTTCTGCATGGGGTGAAAATTGTGTGGTGCAAATTGAAAGGATAAAGTTCTTCATGATCCTGAAGTTTGCATCGTTGGAATGCAACGAAATTCTGTTATTTCTTCAGCAGAGCCAATAATTATTATTGAATATTTGGTCCGACCAATAAAACGATTCTCTCTTGCAACCAAAAAACTCAATCGACTCAAAAAATTGCCACGATTTACAAAATTCAATAAATAATCGATAGAAAAAATGTTTTTCGTTGAATCTCAACGTTGCAAACTTCGGAGTCAGAAACCGAAATATTAATGTCGAAAATTGCAACTTTAACACGCGCTCTTACGAGAAACAACTGAAAATTGTGATTTTTATGAATAAATGTCTTGATTTCTGCATAGGGTGAAAATTGTGTGGTGCAAATTGAAAGGAATTCCCTCAATAGAAAATTCTGCATGCAACGTCGGCTTGAAAATATAAAAAAAACTGGAATTACAGTTTTCGTGGCGAATTTGCAGCTGCACAAAATCTGCCATCGTCGTCGACCGTAGAAAAAAAAACGACAATTTTTTTTTCTCGATCTAATATACGAAAATTCGGAAATTTGTGAGAGAAAATTGAGGATCGATTTGGAGAACAAATCGACGCATATATATGTGGAAAATGATGGTGCACTATTTCGTGTAAATAGAGAAGAGTGTTTGATAAGCGTGTGGCGCGACACGAGGTTAAAATCAGGCCGTGTACCATCGGCGGCGTACGGAGCGATAACGGCAACTCTTGTTACCGATGTGAAGTCGCGAAGAGTCGGATAGCGGAGAGTATGAATTTGATCGAGGTCGCGAAAGTCCGTCAGCGGGGAGCAATGGCGAAGAATCTGACAGACAAATCGATCGATGGCTTCGTGAAATGATGAATCGCACGAAAATTTACGATGATAATCTCGCTGCTCTCTCGAATCGCGTCGATCTGATTAAAGTGTCCCTGATATTTAATAGGCACGATAATCACAATAATACGTTTTCGTAACATAGTAAATAATGTTGTGTCTGTTGTCCTACGAGCCGTAAAGATTCATCAACCCGCAACCATTCCGGTTAAATCATCAATTGACTCCTTTTATCATGCAAAGCTAGTTTATACCAAACAATTCGAGTCGCAGCCTTCATCGCCAACGACAAGAGACTCATCCATGAGAATGGAATTACGTGATCGATCAGGGTGCGGGCTCGCGTTTTCATTTTTTTTTGTTCAACTGTCATACCTTCGATCTCAATACACCTCGAATTCTCATGACGTAACTCTAATTGAGACAATTAATTAAAAAATTTGACCCTATTTTTAATTAATTTTAGTTTTTTAATTCAAATTTGAAATTTGAAATTTTCAATTTTAAGTTTTGTTTTGAATTACAAATTTTAAGTTTAATTTTTAATTTTGCATTTACATTTTTTAATTAATTAAAAAAAATTATAAATTTGTTCTCCAGTTTTTTATCTTTTTACCGGATTTTTAACTAATTTTTTGACTCCAAGCAAAATTGCCCCAGGCTCACGTGATCCTGCATTGAAAACTCAAAAAAATGACCCCAAAATTTGACCCTATTTTTTATTAATTCAGAAAATTAATTTTAATTTTTTCATTCAAATTAAAAATTTTTAATTTATGATTTTGTTTTAAATTTTTTATTTTGAGTTTTATTTTTAATTTATATTTTTTAATTAATTAAACAAATTAATTTCAACTTTTTAATTTAAATTAAGAATTGAAAATTGAAAATTTGAAGTTTTTATTGATTTTTAATTAAAATTTTTCAATTAATTAAAAAAATTGATTTCAATTTAATCAAAATACACATTCCGCTGACCTGGAGAATTTTGAAAAATTCATATTTCCGGTGAAATTCAACGAAAAGGCCTAAACTTGGGATCATTTTTTATTAAAAAAAAATGAAAAATCAAAAATTATTTGATGAAAATAATTGATTCGATTAAAATTGACAAGGAAATCTGCAATTTGCTCGGCCGTTCGGAATTTAGAATGGAAAATCATTTCATGCAGAATGTTTTATTGCGATAATTATCGTTCATTTTCGATGACGATAAAAAAAAGCCTCTGACAATATTTCCCCGGTAAATCATCGCAATAAACACATATTTTTTCTGATATTATCGATTATCGATGGATGTTGATAAAAGCAAGTGACGAGCAATGATTCATCGAAGAATTTAAAGCCAAAAGAATGAAAGATCGAATAAGATCGCGTGGGATCGAAACGAGACATTGTTTCCTCCCTTTTCTTGTTACGAACGCGATATTGCTGATGGTGCGTTAGGAAAATTCGTGAGAATTGAAAAATCATCGTATCACCGCGTCTTTTCCATATTTTATCTTATCATTCCGTTATCCGGCGTTGCATGGAAATGAGAATTCCCATTGTGTCCTGATAGGGGCAGAGTGAAGGATTTTTTACCCGTTCAGTCTCGCCGCCGTCTGGGTTAAGAATTTTTCGAGTTTAAAATCGATTTTTTCCAAAAATGAGGGTAAAATTTTCCAGAGATCGTCCATTACAAAAATTATGCATTAAGAATCGAATTGAGGCTGTAAAAATGTTGAAAATATGCAAAAAGATTTTTTTTATCGATATTTGACGGTTCGGGGGGAGGGGAGGGGGCGGTGATCCTGAGGCACGAAACGGTCGGGGACTCGAGTGTGTTTTGGGAGCTTTATCAATCGAGATCGACAGTTTTCTCGCGCGAGGATAAAAAATGGATTAGGGAAGATTACGATGGGCTTCCGTTCGGTATTTACGATCGTAAAATATTTTTTTATAACTCAAGGGAAGTTAGCGATCCTATAAGCCAATGAAATTGCCCCACGGTCTTGGAAAAACGGCGCCATTTTCGGAAAACTCGAAAATCAGCCTCGGACTCGCGAGTCCAATGTTTTGGTTACGGACGAACCGATTATTTCGATATCGCAAAAGATTCTCTCGTTTCTGTGGGTCATTTAGAAACTGTCAAAAAAATACGGCACCGAACAAATAAAGCGGTGGAATAGACATCGGCCCAAGGTCAAATACCCGTTGTTATCTAATATGGCGCTTGGATGAGTTGTGTAACGCTTTACAGAGACAAAAGAGACTCAACGATTCTGTAAGCTCCGCGCCGGCATCCGCGCGCGGAGTTTCTTTGTTTCTGGTATCGCGTTCAGCCTCGGCGTCTTTTTTTCCCCGCTTCCCGAATGATTTACACGATGATGCGATCTCGTCTCCCGACACGATAAAGGGAGATCGTTGAAACGACAAATATTCAAAACCGTTTTACCGCCTTCGTAATTTCGTCCAACGCTCGTAAAAGTGTGTGTTTTTCTCGAATTCGCTCCGTCGTTTTGTATTTTTCGTAAAAATGTAAATTTTCCAAGTAAAAACTCGCCGAAACTCAAGTTTCTAGTGTGTGACGATAATTTTATAGTTTTCATTGTCTTCCCGAGGAATAAAGAGTGTCGAAAAATGTTCGTTCGATACCTACGCGCGTCGTAAACAAGCTGAATGCAAATTAACCTCAAAATTTACCGATATCGTTGGACGCGAACGCGGAGAAAGATCGATCGTGAGATTATTTTGATAAATGAAGACGTACGAAGAAATAATGCTTGAGATTTGATTGCCTTTGTATAAAAAAAGACTAATCACACGATTGGGGATAATTGCGACAGTTGTGCAACGCGACTCGACTGCAGTCTCTCGAGGATTCGTGTTTAATAACCGTTTCCCGCGTGGCGGTCTAAAAAAAAAAATACGCGAGTGAAAATAAAATAATTGAGATTCGACGAATTCGCTGTTGCGAAATGACCAGCGAGTTGTTTATTATCCTGCATTTAATATTTACGCAGATGCGAGATTTAAATGTCTCAAGTATTTTTTTCCTGGCGTGTGTGCATGATGAAACGTTTTTTGGCAAGATAATTATTTCTGTATCGTGCTGCCACTTTAAATTCACGTGCAATTCGAAACAATAAATTATACACGTTTAAAAAAAAAATGGTGTCGCAAAAGTGACGCTCCGAAGTTTGCGGTTACGTAGTTCGCGGAATTTTAAGGAAAAAAAGGCTCTTGACATTTTTTTTTCCGATGCACCCATCGTTAAAAATTAATAAATTAGCGATAGCCAATCCCGAAGGTTTCAGCAAAAATGGCTTCATTGTTAACTAGCGCCACACGCTCCGCGAGTCACAGCGGCCAAGCCCGCGCATCGGGAACAATGTGATTTTTCGCACGAAAAACAAATCGACACCAAATTTCTATTATTCCAACAATTGTTGTTAGAAAAACTGTAAATCGAGCATTTTTCTATTCCGCTTTTTTCTAACCGGTGATTCGCGACGTTTGACTTGAAATTCTTGGTCGCGGGCACAACTTTCGAGCCACCTGTTACACGGAATAATACACAACGATCGGGAAATAAGCTCATAAGACACTAAACAGTGAGGATTATGATTATGGGACGGTATAAAATTACCCGTGACAAGATTAACGCCCAGCACTGCAATAATAAAAAGCACGTTCCACGTTTATTCACATATGCACGCGCATAATATTGCGCCACACACACGCACGACGATACAAAAGACACACTCGCGACTCTTGCCGTTCTCACATACCGCGAGTAACTGCGAGTTATTGGCCGAGTCCAGCGGACTATAACTGTACCCCCACCCCTAACAGATCGGCTCGACGCGATCCCGTTACGCCTGCGATTTATCGCGAAGCGCCCCGAGCTATCCGCATCGTATTAATAGTTTTATCATTATCATCGTCACCCTTTGTCAATATCTACGAAAAATAAATTCTTCCTGTTTCATTTTCGCAAATCATTGTTTTCGATCTTCCGGAGGCTGAATAAACGACCAATTTTTATTGATTTTATTATTATTCAGTTGCAAAATATTCGTCGAGTCACTGCTGCCCCTCGCGTGTGTTTCAAAAATCACGCAACATGCTGAAATTCGTGAATCGTGCATCTTCGCGATCTTCCCCCTTTCTAACCTAAAACGGAAGGGTTAACAAGGGAACGACCTCTGGATAACCTTGAAATTCTCCCGCATATTAGAATCGATGTGTGAATTTGAAAAATCCTCACAAATTTCATACGATCGCGTATAAATTATTGACGCGATTCACTTTTCGAAATGACGTTCGTTCAGTTTTCGCTTGTTTCGGCGCTTCCATGACATTATTCTTGCTCGGAAAACGTCGTCGAAGAATTTCTGACCACCGACCTCTCGCTGCGAGCAGCTGCCGAGCAGCCTCTCGCGCTATACCTGACTCTCTCGTGTGACCCACTCCTGCAACATGGCCCGAGCAGCGCTTCAGCCCTTAGTGCGGTCCTTTGTGAGAGTCTGCGGGATTATATCTGCGTCCCCCTATTTTTTCTATTTATTTTCCTCGGCAAAAAAGGTTTTCGAAGCTCTGGAGATCGTCGCAGAGCCAAGAGAAAAGTTTCCAGGAATTTTTCGGCCGTGACTCATCGCTTTTTCTCCATCCAATCGTGGAAAAGAAAAACACGCGGTACAGTGAAGGGTCCACGCTAAGGGATACGGACGAGAGCACGAACGCGGCGAACGAGAATTGGGCAGGGGCGAGAACGACAGAAACGACTTTGTCCGATTTTTTTGTAACGTACATTCGGAGGAATCTAATAAAAAAATGTTCATCAATTCGAGCTATAGTTTGCCTCGCGATCGAACTATCAAGCGCGATCGATATCACAGAACAGAATCTGCTTTTTTCCTTTTATTTCGAAATTTTTTCAAAGATCTCAATCAAGTTCTTCGCAGATAAGGAGCCGAAAGAATCAAGAAAAGCTTCTTAGCTTCGCGATCGGTTCAGCGTGTCCGCATGTGTGTGTTTTGATGAGTCGATCGATGGACTCGAACACCGAACTCGAGCACTGGAAACTCCAGCCACAGTGTCAAAATGAAAAGCATGTCGAAGTTCGAAAAAAAGCTAATGCACGCCAATTAAAGACGAAAAAAAAATGTTTGCCGGAAATTTTCAGTTGCACGATTACGTGCCTGCGATCGAACTATGATAAACATGTGTGCGGAATTTTATCTTCACGTACAAGTTAGAATAGTTGCTCGAATAGTCGAATGAAATAATTTTGACAGATACAAATTATTCACGTAATTTTTTGGTCAAAGGCACGGAAATTATATAATTCCTGTCACTTCTATTCACTTTTACGTAGTACGAAGAATGATTTATTTATTTCCCTCCCAAAATTCTCCATTTGAGCAGCTGGTCTGGCAGGGTTGAGATAGTGTTCAACGTGACGTCATTATCTCTCTGCGTTTCCTCCAAAATACGCGATACGAAATGATGTTTTCAGGGCATGCTCGACGACGCGTAACTCTAGGCTACGAGCTAAACGTAAACAGAACGATTTTCACGATTTTATCCACTGACAAAGATCTTCAAAGTCTAATCTATGATTTTGATTAAAATGGAAACAAAAAACACGTAAAAATTGATTGTTCCCTGCGTCTCTTTATTTTGATACCAAGACTCGAGCTGCTGACGTCTCGCTGGAATGCAAAAAATTCGAGATAGCCTCGAAAAGTGTTATCACGAAAATATACTCCGATTAGATTCACGCATGTCCCATCCTCGAGTATTTACTACACTGTCACGTGGAATTCGTTGCTTTCTTGTCATCTCGTCGATGAAATTAATTCACTACGAAATCTTGATGAATCGGCTTCGGGGTGTCAAAATTAGTCAGATTTTCATGCCATCAATCAAGGAAAGATCCTCCTAGTTCCAGAGTTTTTCTTGTTGTTTAATGGATTCGTTTCTCGTAAATAAAAAAAAACCGAATCGCAATCAACTCTGGAGCGTTAATTTTTTTTTTAACTGTTCCGGTAAACTGGGCTCATGAATGATTTTTTGAATCTTTTCCTCGGCCAAAAACGGGAGAACGAAGTGCATGTTGGGTCAATCTGACCCAATGCGTTTTCAAATCGTCGCATCCCGGCATTTTTCGTTTTTTTTTTTTAGGAAATTATTCATATTTTATGGCCGGAATGAATTTCTTGATGGAAACGAGAATTGAATGCCAAAAACGATCGTTCGGGTCAAAACGACCCGGTGATTTTTGTATTTTTATTTTATTTTTTCTATTTTTTTTTCTATTTTTCTTTTTTTTATTTTGTATTTTTTTTCCTCTGTTTTCTTTTTAATTTATTCTATTTTCTATTTTTGTTGAGTATTCGGGAAAATGGTGGGGGGCAAGTTGAGTCGAATAAATGAAAAGATTCGTATATAAAATAAAGTATTGGTTGTTTTGTTGAATTATTATTGCAATATTATACTTTGCAAAGTTTCACAAAGCAGCTTAACTCGAATACACAGCGCCAACACTTGGCGAGAGTGGTTAGCGTGTACGTACGTAAACGGAGCGCACGGAACTAAAGTCGTCGCGAGCTCGCGAACGTTTGACAATACAGATATTTCGTGTCTTTTGGTTGATCGTTCTTTCTGTCGTTGGTTGAACTCGATACAATAAATTGGCTAGATTCTCGTTATTTAAATGTCTTTGTTAAGGTTTGAACGTATTTTTTTCTGGTATGGAAACAACAAAAACGACGGGGCAAGGTCGACGTGGGAAAATTGGAAAAATCACGTTTCTGACTCGCAGCCTCGTCGGGTCGCACTCAAACGCGATTTTTCGCAAAATTTTCATCCTCGTGATATTTTTGTTGGATTTCAATTCTTAAAATCATTTTATCATAAATAAGCGACAGTGAAAAACCGCGCGTTTTATCGGCTATGAAAATTAATTGGTTTTCTTCGAGTCTTCTGTTTTTGAATTGCTACTATTATCGGTAATTGCCTTTTGTTCGTTTTCGATGGATTTTTGATCGTCCATTTCACCCGTGAATCCAAATTCGTTGACTCTAGAATGATCCGTTTTGTAGATCCATCGTTGATACAAAAATATGAAGAAGACAATGTCGTCACGGAAACAGCCTAATCTGTACAACGTTGGCATTTTAATGACAAATGCAAATATGTCGTCGATAAACGTGTTCAAAAATTTGTACGACATCATGCGCCATGGCAAATGCGCCACGCTCTTTAATTTGTAGTTTATAAAGAGCTGCGGCGTCATCATTATGAACCCGAAGGTCAGGAGGAATCCGTACAGCATATTCAACACCCACGAGTACCAGCCTTTGTGCTCGAGGTACATCAACGAGTAAATCGCGTAGCCTCCAAGCAATGGGTAAAGCGCCCATGATAAATATCTAAATGCGAGTCTGTCGTATTCCTTCGTCGAGGATTCCACGTACGAACCTTTGTCCCGGAATGATAACTTTGGAAACAGCCCCAATATCTTCGATTCCCTGTTCAAACTTATGTCCACCGCCTTGTTTATCTTCCAGATCTCTATACACAATCCTATTCCGCAACTTATACGCACTACCGTGTTCGTCTCGTTGTCTAGCACGTACAACAGCACCACCAGCGATTGGAACACGTTGAAAAATACCGATCGCACTGACAGACCTTCCAGAGACTTGCGATTATTCCAGAACTGGATATCTGTCGAAAAAAAACGAAAAATTACCATTTTTTTTTCAATTTTTCAACGAAATCCTCTTGACTGTGCTTCGGAATATGTTTTTGAGGGTCGAATGGAATTTTCTCGTTTTTAAGCATTTTTTTTCCCTCGAATTCAATTATCGTCGGAATTTTGAGCTTCCGAACACGAGAAGTTGCTCGCTTGTCGATGGATTCACAAAAAAAACGTCCCGAATGGATTTTTGTAAGGATTTTTTGTATTTTTATTTATCGTTTAACAACTTACCATTTTTAAATGCCAAAAATTCGAAAATACTGTGAAGCACGGAAATTGCGACCGTCATGCCAAGCAGATAGGGATTCGTTTCGAGAATCGCTTCTTTCATGGTGTCCTGATCACTGTCATCCTCGTCCGCTACGTCTCCTGAAATTTATCGTTCCAAGTTACCGATTTTTTCGTTTCCGCCAATTTTTTCATATCAATTAACGTCAAGGGAAAATTTTGACACGAATCGAGCGAGGTTGACGATTTAAAAAATTAAATTCATGCATTTTTTGAGTATTTAAAACTGAGTTTTGATTGTTTTATGAATTTTAATGCTTCGTACCCATGAGCGACGAGGTCCACTTGTTTCTCATCGACTGAGCAGTGTAGATTTGCCATTTGAATAGCGACAAAGGTTGATACGTCAGTCGGAGTTCCAGGGTTTTGACAGAATCGTTCAACGGCTGATAATCGCGTTGCATGTTCCAAAAATCGTTGAGATATACGGCAGGTTTGTACATCATGCCGTTGGGTAAAAATTCGATATCTGAAAACACAAAAAAAATATTAAAAACGGTTAAAAAAACTTTTTTTTCTAATTTTAATGTAAAATTATACGAAAAACATTTTTAAATGGGTCGATAAACACGATTTGGAAGAAAACACGATTGAAAACACGTGATTGTCGGGAATTCAACTCACATTCGTCCAGTGGCGGTGGAACTTGGCCCTGCACCCAATTCGTCTGATCAGTCACCAAATTGATAGTCATATTCGGATGCCAATGCGATACTATTTCTTGATCCATCACCTCTGCTTTCTGTAACATCGTGTGGGAAATTGAGATCGAGACGAGCGAGAAAACTTGGATTTTTTGTCCATCAATCGATCATTCGCTCATTAATTTGTTCATAATTAATGGATTGGAACAATTAAATTAATAATTCAGAGTGTCTTGCGAGATTTTTTAATTTTCAATGAGGAATTTCCGAGGCGTTGAAAAGAACGAACGAGCAAGAAAATTTGTCATTTTTCTGCATAACTCGATTCGATTCCTTAATTACTTTGTTCCTAATTAATGGAACGAAACAATCCAATTGATAATTAGCAAGTTGCAACGCTTCAGAGAGTTTCTCTCGGTATTTTGGGATTTTTTGTAAGAAATTTTCGAAACGTGAAGAGATCGAAATGAAAAAAACAAAAGAAAATTTATTCTCCCAGTTTTGTTCTGTAGCTCTCACCTTAATTTCTTCTTCGCTGGCGGTAGTTTCGCCGGTGAGTAAATTGTGTCTTTTGTGATATTTGACTTTTTTGAATTTGTTTAACATTTTTCTGGCGTACGAAACGTAATGGCCGGCATAGACGCCTTTTCCGGAGTTGGGATCCGGCGATTTTCCACTTTTCGTTACATACACGTGGAGGAATATCGAGCCGTTTCTTTTCAGCTGATCGGATGGCCTGAAATTGTGCGTGAAAACTCTCGAGCCGTCGTTATCCGGCCCGCTCGACCAATCCCCGTAAATGAGATTCTTCTCTGTCCATATGTGCGCGTCGGGATTACCAAAGTCCTTGAAAACCTCCGATTCGCCCATGTAAACGTTGAGATCCAGCAGGGTACCGTTTTCAAACATATTAAGTACCCGCACCGCAGGCACATTTGCGCCTCCGCTTAAACTCGTTGTGTCCGGGGCCGAACGTCGGAAGAATGAACTTATGAAGTATATGATTAATCCCCTGATTATTAACGACTTTGTCACCGCGAAAAACGATTCCAATCTCGTCGGCTGATACCTCCGTCGCTGTTCGTCAATTTCTGCATTTATCTGCGCGGCAAATCAAAACGTTCAATTTTTCGATGATCCTCAATAATTTTCGTTTTTCTACTCGCGTTTTACGTGAAATGTGGTTTTTTTGTATCGTTACCAAAAAGAGAGACTCTGGTGAATAATTTTTGGGGTGTTAGCAAAAAAATATCGATAATTATCGTATTATCGATTGGAGTAAAAAACATCGTGGGAAAAATGAGCGCATTTGGGTATTTGGATCGAAAAAACAATTGAAACAGTTCGCTTGATTTTTCGTAATGAAATTTTCGGAAATATCGTCGAGACTTGAAAGTGGGGGAAATCACATTGGGTACACTGCACGGGCGAGGGACGCGTATTTTTAGAAATAGACATTTCTGAGATAAGAGTGGAAAAGTGAATGTTGGAAATTACGTTATGGTGCAGTGGGAGAATTTTGAATTACATTTCATAATTGAGCGGATGACGTGACGATTTCCATCAATGGAGGATCGTAACCTCGTGACTGTGAAGCTCAATTGCCCAATTGTCACAGCAAAATCATGAGAAACACTATGCAGTAATGTTGAGTGGGATCTCGAGAGTGCAAAAAATTGGTGAAACTACGCGAATTGTTGGAGGTAAAACCGTGCAGGACGAGAAAATAGAGAAAAACTTGGTAATTTTTGTCCGGCCCAAGATCGAAACACACATAACCGAAAATGCCACTTAAAATAAACGATTAATATTGTGTGAAGTTAATGACGCACATCTCTTTCCTCGTTGTTCGTTTCGGCGACAGCCAATTCACCGTTTTCTTGCGGTTCCTCCATTCTCCGTGTGAACTTTAATTACACGGCAAGAAACACAGGTGAATGATGATGAATGAAGTGACGAACTGGATAGGTTTACATGCGACGGTGTTTTTCCGTGTTTTCTCTCCCAATTTACTTGCACGACGCGCCCTCTACATTTTTTCGTAAACGTGACAAGCTTGAAGTTGGCAACGATCGAAATTGAACGTGGACTGGAAAAAAATGGCTCATCAGTTTCATTACCGACGGTCGGTATTACGCTGCATTTTGTTTAGCATCATACGATAACAGTTCGCTAAATTAAAAAAAACCCTAGACGAAACATCTGGTAACCCTGAATGGCGGACAAATGTGCTGTCATCAAGCAGCTGCACGCACAGTGCACGCTGCGTGTCATCGCGGTTAACATGTTGAATATTCAAGTTGAGTGAATGAAAAAAGTCAAATAAATCTCCGTTTTCTCACGTGCAATAAATTTCATTAAATCATAACCAACGAAATGGATCGTATTCTAAAGGGAGTGATGAAGTACAGGAAATGTCATCGAGAAGGAATGGTCAAACAATTCCAACAAGTTAGGGATCATCCCGAGGTACAGTAGAAACTGTCACGTCGTTTATTTCGCCAAGAATCATGCACAACGAACCTCTAAATATTTCATCGTCTCTAATCACAGTTCATGACATTATTATTTCGCAACATTATGCCATCGGAATGAGCAATTGCTCGACGATTTTTCATTCGCGAAAACAATTTCGTACACAGTCAATACGATGTCAAATGATTCTGTGTAATTCGTCGTAAAAAATCATGATGACACAAATTCGCTGGTGTCATCGTTGAATTACGAACATCTTTGAATATTTTCTTTTTTTTTTTTCACATTTACGCGCGAGATATCGATTGTTTTTTTCACAAATTCACTTTCCCAATTGTTGAAATTTTCTCGAGTTAAAAAATGCAAGTAATCATTTTCCTAAAACTGTAGGCTGCTCGTTTTCGACTGAAAATGCACGGGGCTCGCAGTTAACACGCTCACGGAGCCATGAACATGTAAATTTTGTTTTTCAGTCATTATTTTCATTGATCAATCATTTTTTTTCCTTCATTGAATTAATTTTCACACAATTTCGGGATCTTTCATTCCGATCGATGTAAACCTCGTATTTCCGACGTTTTTTTCAAGAAACAATGAAAAAACGATCCATGACTAAAAAATAAATGATTGATCTCTGTCGTTCGTTTTACCGCAGCCCAAAGCAGTTTTCTTTACCTGCATGGACTCTCGGATGATCCCGACTAGATTTACGGAAACGAACGTCGGAGACATGTTTGTTGGTACGATGAATTCACATGTAAAAACGGTTTTATCGCTAAACGACAACAGCGTCGCTTTGTCAGCATTTTTCTTTGTTTCTCAAGACAATATTTTTCCATCTTGAAGCAAGAGCTTTTTTTTACACTCTGGTTCGTCCGACGTCTCCACAAAATAACGTTCGTCGACGACAAATCAGCCGTAAGAATTTTTCAATAATGCCCTTTTTTCCGCAGTGAGAAACGCCGGAAATATCGTTCCCAATTGTCAACACTTTGTAGACGAATTAACCATGTGCGAACCCGCGGCTCTGGAACTCGGATGCGTCGTCAACGACATCAGACACGTCATCGTTTGCGGTCACAGCGATTGCAAAGCCATGAATCTCCTCTACGCCCTCAAAGACGAGGAATTCGCGTCTCAGGTGAGGATTACTCTTCGAAAAAACACGCGGTTTGTCTTCACGGAGCCCTGCAGGGGTCTGTACAATTTTTTGCAATCGATACTGCGAGTTTTTCTTCACACACTCAGTGAAAATATCGAAGGAATCACTCCTCAAGGCCGATAAATGACCTTGACAATTGAACGAACGATACGTTTATAAATTTAAGGTAAACAGAAGAATATCGCCATTGAGAGCTTGGCTCTGCGCCCATGCCAGCAGCAGCTTGGCCAAGTTTCAACAGCTCGAAATCACTGGATTCCACGAGCCCATACTTTTCCAAGCTGAAACGCCGATGCGAAAATTTGTCGCTTACATCGATCCCGAGGACAAATTCGCGGTAGAAGACAAACTTTCGCAGGTCAGTATCGATAATTTTCTTCAGAAAAAAAAAATTTTCCTCAAAGTCCCACCAAATTATCGTAATTAAACATATTCATTGTCGATTCTCAGATCAATACTTTGCAACAACTACAAAACGTCGCATCGTACGGTTTCTTGAAAAAACGTCTCGAGAGACACGACCTTCACATCCATGCCCTTTGGTTCGATATCTATACCGGCGATATTTACTATTTTAGTCGAGCCAACAAACGATTCGTCGAGATAAACGAACTCACCGAGACTCCCCTATTGAAGGAGATTAAGAAATACTATTCGTGAACTTTGCCCCGCCTCATTCATTTTTCTCGCTTTTATAGCGTGTGTCATCACGTACGAGGCAAAGCATTTACAATTAATTCATATCGTGTATTAAATTAAATTAAATTAGTTAATTTAATTAATCAATTAATTAAATTAAAATTAATTCAAAATAATTCAATTAATTTAAAGTTTTATTAATTAATTGAATTATTTTTAATTATTTTTAATTAATTTTAATTTAATTAATTAATTAAATTAATACCGTGTATAAATATGTACATAAAAAAATTATAAGCGCATTATTAGGGTGTCCTACAAATCTGGACATTTTTTTTCTGCCTTCCTAGTCTATCGAAAACATTCATTTTCATGGTGATAGCAACACCATAAGAAGGCATTTGAACAGCGACAATTTAGTGGTTGATTAAAAGGAAAAACTGATCCAAGATTCCTTGGAAATGAAAAACCAAAATTCTCACAAAATCAAAAAAAATTTATTGTCTAGAGAGACTGATTCAGGGCCTTAAGGGAGTGTGGAAAAAAATGTCGATTTTTTAAATGTCCCTTGTAAAATAAATTCGTCAAGCTAGAAAAATATATTTTCGCATAAATGGAAAAAAAATGTATCTCGAAATGAGAATCTTATTTTCGTTTATCGTTAAGTTTCTTACTCAAAGCTCGAATGCACAAAACTGTGTGCAACGAAATGTACAAATATCTTAAGAAACACGTTGTACGATGTGAACGTTTTTTAGAGTTTTTTCCGACAAAAAACGTTTCGTACACTGTCAGAGCATAATTTTTGCATCGTTGCGATTTGTTAACTTGTTTTATTTATACGAAAAATATACAAGGACACACAAGCAAAAACTTTGCGTTTCTTTTTCTTTGAAATTTGTCAACATTTTCATAATTATTTATAATTTTCCATAATTATTATTTTTTTCCGCAACAAATAAATCGATTGCGGTGAATTTGCAGAATTTGGACGTTATGCCAAAAATACATTTCGATTACCATGGCTTTTAATTTCTTCGCGTAGATATTTTGACAATACGAACGCATAAATGGCAAATTAGTGTAAAAAATGAAGCATTTTTACGGTTCGAGTGAATTGGAAAATTGACGAGTATTAGACGAGAGTTAAAATCACTGATCCGGTCTCTGAGGTGTCCCACTTCTCATACAACTTTTCATGCACGTGTATACCACTGAATCTAATGTGAACACTCGCCTACATGTACTTTTTCACGTAGACACCGACACGTGTAGAGTAATCCTTACACCTTAGTCATCTTCCGAAATTATTTGGAGTAAGACACGGTGGTTCACACGTGACCTTCAAAAGGTATTTTGCGCAAAGGGTGTCCCAAAAACGGATGGTCGGGGAATGGAGCGCAATTTGTCTTTGAAATATTGAATTTTTCTTTTTCAATTTCGTTTATTTTTATGATTTTTCCAAATAAGTACGAAAACGATGAAAATTTGATTTCTTCGGTTTTTTAATATTCTAAGTCGAAGTGAAACGCCCGGAGGTTTCGATTGAGGAATTAATTAATCGTTAAATAAGTTAATCGATGGAGAAATGTCAATTTTTTGTTTATTTTGGTCCGAATTTTTGAGCAAACTTCTCATCATTGAACGTCAATTTCGAGACACTCTGTATATCGAGAAGATTTTTCCTGCCACACGCGTACTCGATCCGGGGGCCTGTCTTGTGTGAAGAAAAGCATGCAAGGGGGGGGGAGGAGCTCGTGCCTCTCTGACGTGAGTTCTTCCTCGAGTTTTGGGGGTCACAAAAAAAAATGAGGACATACCAAGTAGTCGCAGGAGGAGAAAGGGAGGGACGTTTATACGTTCAAGTGTAAGAAGCGACACAGTTTTACGATGTCCGATCATCAAAGTTCCACTTTTTGGTAGACTCGATAAGCCATGCACCCTTTCAGAAACGTTTCATCCCGCGATGTCGCCAAGAGAATTCGCCACTTTCATTAAATCTGTTTAGATTGAGACGAGAAATTGATAAGCAATTTTTTGGTGAATTCGGATTTCGTGCTCCATTGCGGCCCTGGAGATGACACTGAAGTTCGCAACGTTGAAATCCAACGAAAAATACTTTTTATCTTTATTTTTTGTTCAATTTAAAAAACAACAACAATTTTCGTATCGATTTTGTGTTCAAATCCTTAAAACTTATCGTTTTATTGTCCTGGTTAAAAATCGAATGAGAATCGTGAGCTCTGCTCAAGAAGAAACAGAATTTCGTTGCATTCCAACGATGCAAACTTCAGGATCATGAAGAACTTTATCCTTTCAATTTGTACCACACAATTTTCACCCCATACAGAAATCGAGACATTTATTTATAAAAATCACAATTTTCTGTAGTTTCTCGTAAGAGCGCGTGTTAAAAGCTGCAATTTTTGACATTAAATATTTCGATTTCTCAATGGTGAAGCCTCTCAAAACTTCGCATACGCTTTTCCGTAATATCGAAGAAGCTTCATTCAGTTTTTTAAAAAAATCGATCGCATATTTTCTTCGAAATTTTGATGATTATATAACTAATACAGATTATCTCGGAGAATCTTGAATTTCGAGTACGTTGTTCTTTAGTCAGTTGGTAAAAACTTTTTTTCATGAACTTAGGCTCGCGAACGATTTTGTATGTAAGAAAAACTGAAAACAAACATTTAGATTTGAGCGTCGTCGTGCAACGTCCTAACAAAGATTTACCGATCGCTCGAGTCTCGTTCGGAGAACAAAATGTTGAATCGCGTCATCAGGTTTCACGTCTACGATCGATAAAAAGTTTGCAAGTAAAAAACGTCCATTGATTGTGTTTTCCATAGTAATTTCGAGTATTACGCGCGTAAATTTATTGGCGAAATTCCTCACGATTTCTTTTCGTCTACTGTCTCGCGAACGATTTTGTATGTAAGAAAAACTGGAAACAAACGTTTTCATTTGAGCGTCGTCCTGCAAAGTCCTTAGGGCAGAGCCTTGAACAACAAAAAAGCTCTGGAAACGATGGACCAGAGAACTAAATACGAAAACTGCGTGTAATCGAAGGATATTTTTGGATCCGTTCTCACTTTTGCATTTTATACCGTACGAGGATCGTCCTCTTTTCACACTGGCTCTGTTCTCGGTGGGGGCAAAAGGGGTCACGAGAGTTACACACGAGGCTCGTTTCGCCCGCATCTATCGCGATTACGTTAATTAACATTGAGGATATTTGAAAAGGAACATCTTATCCGTAGCGAGGATCAGCGACAATAATGGAAGAGTGAGAAAGCGAGGAATTTTAATTCTTTATGCGCGCTGTGCGCTATTTAGCATGAGGCTCGAAATTAAGAGTGGGTCGTGAAGACGACGTCACCGCGCGTGAGCGACAAACTTATGGAAACGTCACTTCCGAGGTTTTCTTGGCAATTGCAACGAAAACGCACACCGACAACTGGAAACAGGTGGTGCGTGCAATCGTATTCTTTTTTTTGGTTATTTTTATATTTACACGATGATTAACGGGTTTCTGTGGACCGGATAAACTCAAAGTCGAGCGTGTCTTTCCCCACCCACGATTTTCGTCTTCCTCGCTTTTATGCCCGCATCGTCAGGCAATCCTTTCCTTCCCCGACCGCGCGCGCGCCAGTTTTGTCCTGTTTCACAAGTGGGCCAATCGAGATGGAGAGTATAACGCGCCACTCCACGGACTCCAGGAACAAGTCGCTTAGAATTTATTCGTACGACTGAACAAACTCAATCGCGTATTCCAGTTACGACGAGGATCCGTCAATCGCATTTGATCGATTTAAATCCTGTCACGCATTTCCCGGCGAAGCGCGAGAAACCTGCAAATTTCTGAATCTCCGAAACGCTGTCGAAATCGCGTCTCCGCACGACTTCGCGAAAAAATGAGTTTGAGCTCAGAAATTTAAAAGAAAAAAGTCACACGGAAAGTCCTGATTAGTTGACAAAACGTCGACTGAATGGGCGATCATAAACTTTTCGAAACAACTTTTTTATCAGCCAAACATTCGTACAATTTTTCTTCTATTTTTCCTGCAAGATATGCTTCGGAATGAAAATAAACGCGATTGTAATTCCTCGATATCTCGATGAGTGGAGAAGATACGAGCCTTCGAAAATTACCTAAATTTCTAGAAACCTTAATTTGAAATAACGAAACCTCCAATTGCACGAGGACGTGAGATGAAAATAAAAATCATCAAAAGTCCCAAGGAATTCCAACCAACAACTATTGAAACTCCAAAATCACGATAAGATAAAAAGTTGCTCGTTGACAAGTTTTTTTTCGACGTTTCCTCAAACATTAACGAATTTTTATCAGCATTCAGAAAATCTATAAAAGTTCCAACAAGATCCACGACTTTGCAAAAATATCGGAAAATTACGTCGGATCGATCACGCGATACAAAATACAAAAACGAAACTGCACGTGGGGCAAGAAATTATCAGAGCGTTATCGGATTTTCCACAGATTTTCATCGCGTGTACCGCACAGAATTTTTATAATGAACTTGACCGTTCGAGGCGACCCGGAATTTTTAATTAGCGAGGACAAAAGGTCGATCATCGCGACTGAGAATTATATTGACGGGACCTTAATTAGCCTATCGCAATCGTGTAATTACAGCGTATCGCTTGATAAGCGATGGACCTCTGAATTATAATTTTCTATACAATATCAACCGATACTCACACACACACACGATAAATGTGTCTGCAACACACACACGCTGCATACATAATTCTGACGAGAGTGAGGAATAACCGAGAGAGGCTTTTTCCGAGTCTCGCTCAATGGCTCGGCGATGGTGTTCAGTCTCAGTACGAACGACCACAGTGGCCCAATGTGGTATATAACATAGGTAACTGTGTTTGTAGGTCAGTGGCACACAGCGGGCTCTGTATACTCACAATACACACTCGGCCTCGCGATGTTACTGTGCAAAATCGTATATTACAGATCGTGACGACCATTGTTCTTGAACTTGTACCCACGTACAGTCCCATGTGTATTCTACGTCTCCTATTAATACATTACATTTACATGTATTCGCATTTATACGACATTTGCTAATTAAACACATGGATGGAGCATTGAGAAGCACACGAGATGTATGTGGATGTATGAGCAGTCGGAAATGTACGTGCGATGTGTATGAAAATATTTACATTTCTCGTACAGGCATTTCCGATAAAAATCGTTGAATTTTTGGAGCTGCTGTTCGGGGATTTACGATCTTGCAGTTTGCATCGTTGGAATGCAACGAAATTCTGTTTTTTCTTGAGGCAGAGCTCACGATTCTCATTCAATACTTAAACAGGACAATAAAACGAGTGTTTTTTAGGCTCCAAACACAAAATCAATACGAAAATTGTCATTGCTTGGTGAATTGAAGAAAAAATAAAGAGAAAAAGGATTTTTCGTTGGGGCCCAACGTTGGGAACTTCGGTGTCATCGGGGATTTTACTGTTTCCGGAAGCTTGGAACTCGAGCATGGATCGCGTCCGGTTTAGATTTGATGAACCAGCTCAATATCAAGTTTTGCGTGACCAGTTTTTTTTTACGTCAATAAATTGAAAATTTCCACTTTTCACTTTGAATCGAAATTCTGTAATCGAGGATTCTCATTTTTTTCTGGTAGGTGGGGCCGAAATGGACCATTTTGCAGGTATGAGATTTTTTTTCTCGATTGTGTGAGTGTTTTCGATGGCAACGAAGGTATTGGAAGTGAATTTTGTCCGTTTTCGTAAGTAAGAAAAAATTGGCACCATAAAATATGAAGAATTGACTGCACAAAAAAAGCGAAAAATGCATATTTAACGGAATGCAACGATTTGGAAAACGCATTGGGTCAGATCGACCCAAAATGCACCTCCTGTGCTCTCTGAGGGTTATTTGTGCAGATCCGGGCTTTTTTTTTACCGATTCCGGTAACCTGTGGTCATGAATGACCCCAATATTGAAAAATTCATATCTCCGGTAAAAGTTGAAGAGAATTGTTCAACTTGAGCTAATTTCGTTCGTTTTTCAATGCAGAATTCCGTGAGTCTGGGCAATTTTGCTCCAAGTCAAAAAATTAGTCAAAAATCCGATGAAACCATAAAAAAAAAATACGCGAGAACCATGGGACAAGGGGCGCGGGATTTAAAGTCACTTGGGGTCGTTTTTGACCCCAAGTTAGCGTTCTAGGGTTGAATTAAAGATCAAGAAATGTAAGGAACGTGCGGTGGAAAGTCCTGGGACGACGTGAGAGTCTAAAACTCGGCTAAACGTGGCGTGAACATAGAACGCCTTATATATGTGTACTTGTGTGTCAGTTGGTTTGAGCGTTGCTTACACTAGTGAACACGTACTAAAGAGACAAGTGATCGTGCGTTATTACTCGTAGACATGAATACTAACTTGTCGAATAACACAAAAGCCTGCGAGAAGAAGTCGCGAATGTAATTATGGCGCGTTGTTGCTGAGGAAAAAGTCTACAACTTCCAGATGCATAAATAATGCGTTGAGCAAACCGTATGTGAGATCTGGTTCCAAGACACAGATTAATGCTTTTTTCTTCTTTCCATTCAATTGTTTCCTATGGCCTTTGTCCCATCCGATTACTCACGAGGTTGTACGAGTTCCGGTAAATACGAATGCGCACAAATTATGCGCTATTGGAGATTTTATTTTCCACATTTTATGAGCGCGCTATGGATATTTTTCCATGCTGCTTGCGTTTTTTTTACATAAGGAAGTGTAAGAACGTGTGTAATGGTCGTTGGGAAACGGGATCCTCGAAGTTATTCATTTTTAGTGCATTTTTTTATTTTTCGAAAATGCAATCTAATGGGATTTCAAATCCCGAAATTCTCATTTTAAAAATCGCCGATGAAATTTTGTTATTTTAGAAAATCGACGCCTTTTATCGTGCAGGACTCGCACAAAATGCAATTTGCTTATGTTGCATTTATATTTGCATACGAAATTGCATCCGAACGTCTTGGAAAACGGTCAGAGCTGTGGCGGCCTTGTTGGATGCAGACAGACGGGGAGGACGTGACGAAACCATGACGTCTGGCTCCCTGAATGTCCACAGGGACCCCTAAAGTCAAGGAATCATTAAAAAATCATTAAACCGAGAACAATTCTGGCACTGATTTGAGACCATCTCAACTCTTTGTCATTAGCACTCCATATTGATTGGTTTCTTTTGGATCAAATCGCAGGAGTTCACATGAAACTTGTCTCGATATTTTTGCAAGGGAAAAAATTGACAAACACCATAGACAATTGTGTTGTAATTTTTTGTTAACTTTTATGTTAATCCTAGAATTTTTTTGACCTTTTTCGTCATCCTGGGGTCATGAATGAACCCAATTTTGAAAAATTTATATCTCTGGTAAAATTTAACGAAAATGATTCAACTTGGGCTCATTTTTTTCGTTTTTTAATGCAGGATCACGTGAGCCCGGTGCTATTTTTCTTGAAGACAAAAAATTACTCGAAAATGCGGTAAAACGATTAAAAAACGGGGGAACGAAGGGAGAGGCGGATTTAAAGTCGCTCGGGGTCGTTTTTGACCCCGCACGTTACAATAGGCAAAAAGACAGAAATGGGAAAGGAGACGTGGCGCAAAAAAGTGTTGGAACGGAAATTCGTGGCCAATCAAGCGCAATTTCGTCGTCTTTCTTTCTCTCTCACGCTCTGGCGATTGCTCGCGCTCGCATATGTAACACCATAGGGCCGAATTCTTCGGTACGCGAGGCAAGTAGGCTCTGCGGCCCGAATCTTAGGCCACGAGCCTCCACGCCTCGATGACAATGTGGCCAAAGTCGGAAGATTTTTTGTCTCGTTGTCGCGAGTCGCCGATTCCATAGTTTTTTTTTTTTTTTTCCACTCATTTTACATAATTTCAGGACGATTGTCGTTCGATCGCGTTACACCATTACGGGCTAACGGTGACGTCGAACTGTGTCGAGCCACGTGGATCAATGTCTCCATCAAAATCATTTCGTCGATCAAAATCGATTTATTACGAAATTTGTTTCATTTCTGCAGGTTCGACTCGAAAATTTCCAAGTTCCTACGCAAAATAAAGTTCAGTTTTTTTATCTTCTGAAGCAGGAAAAAATTAAGACATTTTGCTGCAATTTTGTCAAAGTTCGAGGTAAATTTGACAATTCAAGAAAATACTAATTACAAATGTCTGTAAATAACGTTCCTAATGACATTCTGTTGGGCCATTAAAAGATTCTCAGGGTTCGTTATTCACGTCGAATTGCCTTGGTCGCCTAATTATCTAATAACGAGTCTTAACTCGCCCCTAATGAGACTATTCCTCTTTAAGATCGATTACAATTAACTCACTCAATTTTGGAGTATTCCATTTTTTTTGGGCAATGCTCTTCAGGAACGAAACGACTTTGAATCTGGATTTTCCAGTGTCCAGGATTCCAAAGCACTTCCTCGTGCCTGGGCAAATCTTTTCCGAAATTTGACGAATCTTCATATTCCGAAAATGCACATTTAAGAATTCATCGATGCATGCCATGAAAATATCGAGGGCTCGTCACCCTCGAGCAATCAGCATCAACGAGCAAGACTCGTGAACGTTCTTTTGGGTTCGTTGGACTCACTGCATTTCGACACTGATCACACTTTGACTAAATTTCAATAAAAACCGAGAATTAAGTAAAAATACGATCAAACGACGTCGAAGGTCGTTTCGAGACCGACTCGCGCTTGTTCCATGCGATTTTTACAGACCAATGCGTTGCTTACCCAATCAAGGTTCAAATCATAAAGTCATCGAAACGTATCGATCGATTTGGACATCATTAAAATATATTCAATCTTTTTTTTTATTTCGCGATAAAAAATGGTGGGAGAACGATCCTGAGGATTTGTAAATGTTGATCGATACGTTGGTTTATGGAGAAAGTGCAGTTTGGAATTGTCCCCATTACCGCGGAGCGCCAATTATTTGTTATCTTTTCGTTTTACCAAATTCATCATTTCCATGGAGCCAGATCCAATGGGGACCAAAAGGACCAAAAGCCTCGAGCAGCCGAAAAAACGGTCAACGAAAGTTCCAATTTGGGAAACTAAAAATTATTTGCGACAATGTTAAAAAACAAATCGATATTCGATTTTTGTGATTTTTTTATTTCCACCTTTCTCGCTCTCTCGGTCTAGACGCAGAACGTGCGTTTGCTTGGAAAATTTCTCGAAAAAAAGTTCGATGAATCCTCATGTGAATTTTTGAACGAAAAATTCAAATTATTATGCGAATTCCCGAGCAGCAGGAATCGATGAACTGTTCACCAGGTAAGAAGCTCGCCAGTCAATGAATCGTAAATTCCCAGCAGTTTAGGAGTCGACGAGATGTCGAAGCGGAGGAGCGAACAGACAGAAGCACAATAAAAATAATAGTAATAACGATGGGAAAAAAGAGCGAAAACAGAAAGAGTGGAGGGAGGAGACGAAGAAAGTGAAAAATTGGAACATGCAGGAGGAGCAGCGTGGCAGAGCGGTAAACGGAGAAACTGAGGATAAAAACGGGATAAAGACGAAGAAGGAAAAAAAAGGAATCGAAAGCAAACGAGGATGGAGTGAAGAAAGTAAAGAAATATTTATTTGCCGCTGGAAATTCCTCTCTGACTCGGAGAATAGTCAAATCCTCGTGTGTTGCTCTATTTCAAGGTCAATTTTTCATTCCAATTACAAATTTTTTTAATCCGCCGGCGTTGCAACGATTCTGATTACATTTTCTGACATTAGTCTCGGGCCGGCAACAAAAAAAAACAGTCAAAATCCTAATAAAAGGCTCGTGCTCACGAGAAAAAAAAATCCAACCCAAAATTTTCGAATCTGACTCCACGCCCGAAGATTCCAATCGAAATTAATTATAATAATTATTTTAATTATAATTAGTTAATTTTTATTTATGAATAGTAATAGTAACAAATAGTAAAAAATACAGAAATAAAAATAAAAATACAGAAATAATAATAATAATAATAATAAATAGTAAAAATAGTAAAAATAGTCAAAAATAGAGAAAATTTTTTATTAAATAATTGATTAATAATTAAATAATATAATAATAGTGTATATAATCAATAATAAATAAATAGAAATGTAACATAATAATAATTAAAATAATAATAATAAAAAATTGTTATAATTAATAATAACAACGAAATGGATGAAAATAAAAAGTGTTATTTCTTTGAGGATTTGGACGGCGAAGCGTGTGTGTATCTCGTGATAGGATCTTCACCTATTTCTTTGGAGAAGCGATTGTAGATTTTTCGAATAGGATCGTGTGTTCATAGTCGATGGCTACGGCTCGAACTTAGTAGATCGTGGAGAATCGAAACGGAGCAGACGTAACGCTGGTGCGTATATCTTTACGCACGTACGTCTGCAGTGCATGCCACATATTGTACAGCCTGAGCAAACAGTTGTACATTGTTGTGCATGTACGTTTGTACCGAGCCGAATGCATATGCAGTTTGAAGAGCAGGAGGGAAGACACGTGAGTGCGATCGTTGAGCTGTACGTGATGAGATGCCTCGCGGACGCAGTTGCATTACGGTGCGAGTGAACTAGAGCATGCCACTCCCGAAAGAGAAAGCAAAACAACGAAGCGAAGGCTCTCTTTGCTCGGGCTCGTCGGAATCGCGCACCGAGAACAAGCAAAACGCGTACAACGAATCAAATATATAGCGATATGACGCGCGCCGTCTCAAACACTTCATCCGCGTGTCTCGTTGCCGATCCCCACAGAGTCTAGAGAAACGAGCGAAATATCCCCAAGCCAGACACAATTATTATGAGTTTTTACGGTAAAAGTGAACAAAGTTTACAACGCAGCCAAGATATCGTTAAGGAAGTTATTACGATACGCGATTAGGCCTGCCACTCCTCTTCACTCATTTATTTTACCAGCACAGAGTTTCCAAACATTCTATCATTTCGTCTCATTATCCGCAGACAATTATCGCTGCAGATCTTGCAATTTATGCGTATTAATTATCAGGGCGACAGAGCAAAATCGTTTTTACTCTGGGAATGACGTTCCTAATGAATGAATAATTAAAGAAATGCAACTTTAACGTATTGGGATCACAAAATCATTTTATCCAGGATTCTTTAATGATTTTGTAACATCGAAACATTCTTGACACCAAAATTCAAAATTTTGGTGTCAAGAATCCTATAAAGAAAGATTTTCCGACGTCAAGAATTTGAGACACTTCATTTCCAATTTTTAACTTTTCCCATCTAAACGCGTGTAAATTTGGGTCGTGCGTTTCGTTCATGAGTTGCAAAGAAATGGGTTTAGGATTAAGAAGAAAAAAATCGGTCACAGTCTTTCCGGCTATCTGCAAAAAAATCCTAGATTCATTTCTTTTGCGACTAGATTTTTGCAACTTTTTAACGAAACGTGAATCCAATTTACACGCGTTTGCATGGGGAAATTAAAAATCTCAAATCGAGATTAATGGAGTCGATTTGTCATAATAATATTTTGATATTCTTCAATAATTCCGTTTAGCCCCAACGTGGGAGGAAATAAATAATGAAAAAATAACAATAATTATAATAATCGAGCTCCTAAATCGTAAATTTATTTTTTTTGCGACTAGATTTATGTAACTTTTTAACAAAACGCGATTTCAATTGACGAGATTGCAATTAGGGAAATTAAAAATTTCAAATTGAGATCAATGGAGTCGATTTGTGATAATAATATTTTGATATTCTTCAATAATTCCGTTTAGGCCCAACGTGGAAGGAAATAAATAATGAAAAAATAAAAATAAAACAATAATCGAGCTCAATATATAGAAAGATTTATAATTTGAGATTCATATGACGATTCTCCCACACTCGACATTATTTTCCAACTTTGCGATGGATTCGTGAGCGTTCGAATAAATTGGATAATCCGTTTTGACTGAAGAAATGAATTTTTCAAGTTTTCGGCGGCGTGTCGGTTTGTTTGGCCGAGGGATTCGACGCGGTTACGAGATTCGGGTCTACCGCAACGTTCTCGAGTCGAGAATAGTGCAAGAGGAAAAAGTTTTAGTCGGTGCAGGTATTTTATGGACATAATGCAGACGTATATATCATGCACTTGTGACAAAGAAAAGGGATCGAGGGAACAATAAAACGAGACGGAAGCCAGAGGGCGATATATATCTATATAGCGCGCAGCTACTTTGCGGCCACAAAGATTGAAATGTCGACAGTACGCAACACCACGGGAGGTTTTTTCCTTTTTTCTAAGACTCGTTGGATAGAGTATCGCAAAAAGGAATGACGGCAGTTGAGAAAGCTCGTGACCGCGACCCTCGGCTCCTGCCAATTCGTCAAAATTTCGACTTCCGTGTTCTCGGGCTATGCCGTATCGAAACTGATGACGTTATTGTATGCAGGAAGCGCCCCAAAGCATTATCTTCGTGTCTAGACTCTCGCGCGGCGTCTGTCGGACTTTGCCAAAGAGCGCATCAGGACACGCAACGTTTTAATTTCATTTTTTTTTCTTTTTTCACGCCATTTTGTACTCGACCATGTTTTGCCCAAATATTTTCCTCTTTCTTTAATAGGCGTACATTTTTTTTGAACCCGAAACTCTTCTGTGACGAGATGAATCTTTTCGGTGGCGGCGACAGGAAAAATCGTCGGCGGAAACTTTTTTCTTCTTTTTCAAGAGTTCTTCGTCTCCGTTTGAACTTTTTTTTCATGTTTTTCGATCAATTTCTTGTTACGATGTTTTTTAAACATCGACAGCGCTGATGAGGTCAATGGAATTATTTCGGAAGGAAAACAGTACGATGGGAAGATGAAAACATGGAAAAAGTTTTCACGTTCAATCCGCCAGACTAAAAATCGATTAATGAACCGGAAATGATAGTTTTTTAATGATAAACTGCTCGGTTAATGAGCTCCCGATTCCCTTAACCGAAAAAGGTGGGCCAACGCTCGATGTAGCTCAGTTGTACGTGACATTAAATTCCAGTTACGAATTGGAAGAAAAAGATAAGTGTCGATCTGCCAATATGGCCGCGAGTGAAAGTTTCATTTGACGCTTTTACTGCGCCCAACTTTTTTCTGATGACTTCTGGATGAAAAAAATTAACGCGCGATTCTCATTCAACGTGCTGGATATTTATTTCGAATCCAAATAAATATTCAGCCACGAATCGCGCAAATTTTTCCTTTTTTTTTTTAATTTGATTCTGCACGAAGAAAAAAATCATCAAAATCGATCGATCGCGTTGTCATTTTCATCGAAATTTGAAACTTTATTATCACAATTGCCTGGCGTTTTTTTAGTCGCGATCGTACGCGGTAAAAAGTGCGGATCGTCGATGCGTATAAAAATTCCAAGACCCTCTCGCACTCGAACGGAATTCCGAACGTTTTCAGACACTAGCAAAATATCGATAAAAACGCAGGTATTAAAAAGAGAAAGCATTTTAAGTATTTCGATGGCTGAAGCTAAAATGCTGCTTCGTTTCGGTCCGACGATTAATTAAATTCGCTTTAGTTAACCAGATTATGTTGTACACGATATTTAGTGCCCCTTTTCCGATCCAGTGTTCCATTTATTTTCATTAGTTCCGATTTGTAGCCGAGACAAAGATTCGTCGCGAAATAATTGACTGACACACTGTTCCATCGTGTATATGGGGCGTTGAATTGGAAATCGATTGAAATGTCAATCCATATCATTTTCCTGATTCAGTTTTTCATCGTTGAGCGCGAGATGTCGAAATTTTTAGCGCGCGAAATTGGAATTTTCTATCGCGATCGTTATTTTCAATTTTTAAATCCATTTTTTTTTAAATTGCAAAATAATTTGTTTTTTTTTTCACATCGGGAAATTATTTTCGGAATATGGACCAAAAAATATTCGGAATTGCGACACGTGTACGGCGATTTTTTTTTTCAGAGACACAAAAATACAGAAAAAAATAACGAAAAGTTGGTTTTTTTCGAATTTAAACAAAAAACTCGACGGATCGTGGATTTGGCGATCGAGCTTAGAATGCCTCATGCATATTTGTTATAGAGAGTTTATGCTCCGACACACACGAGTGGTCGTCCACCGACGCGGTCTTTATTTCTTCGGAGTTGGTTGCTAGAACCGACGTAAAAAAGAAAAGAAAAAAAATGGTGTCGTCAATCCAGCAGATAAGACGGAAAAAAGCAGTGCGAAATCGTGTGACATCGTTTTCGATGGCTGATCAATTTCTCTGTTTCGATTCATCTGGTTCCAACAAATGATCCTTTTGTTTGACGTGACAGTCGCGTTCTGGATATTCACGCTTTTTTTTCGACGCTCGAATCCTTCGGATTAACGCGAAAAAAAACGTGAAAGTAATTTTCAATTCGATTAGTCGTCGCAAAACTTTGTACTGCGCGAATATCTTTCTCGCAGGGACTCGGTAAAGGGCGAGCGCGGCTCGAGAATCGCCTAAGCGGTCACCCAACCGAGTACTGGCTTCGTATTGTTTCATCTTGTGAATAAAAATCCTCCGCAACAAATTTTATTCGCTTACGTAACGCGATGCCGATGAATTGAGACGAAAAACAAAAATTTCGAATAATTTGACAGGTTTGCCTCATTTTTTCAGTCGATCTGGTCATTCGTTACAACCTCGAAAAAAATCGTGACCCGCTTCACTTTTTTTCAGCTTGTATACATAGTTGTAAAGAAATACAAGAGCACGGAGCTCCGACAGTCCCGAAAATCTAAGCGTGACCGTTATTCTAACGTTTTAACTGTATAATCGTGAGACAACGATATATACACACAGTAGCCCATGGCATGCTCGAGAAATTCGTCTTGACTCGCTCAGACGTTTGGATTCGGGGCCTGCTCGTATCAAGACCGAAAATTTTTCAATCATTTTCATTGTTCTTAATTAATTAATGAATTAAATTCTAAATTTATTTCGAAATGTCGATAATTCTCGAATTCGTAAAAATTTTTCTAAAAAATGAAAACAATAAAAAGCGACGCACGTGTGCTGGGAAAATTGCTGCGATCCAATACCCCAAAGCACTGCAAATTAATTAATTAATTAATTAATAATGAATTATTAATTAATCATATTAATTCTATTAATAATTAATTATTAATTATTAATATAATTTAGTATAATTATTAATTAATTAAATTATTTAATTAAAGGGCACTCGTACTGATAATTCCTTAAAATCCATAAAATCAAAAATAAAAAATACAGGAACGCCCCAAATGTTTCGCGCGTAAGCCAAACGTTTGAAAATTGATCGCGATTACTAATTTTTTACAAATCAGTGTCGACAATGACATGCAATCGAGTGATGAGATTTGATGATAAAAATTAGAAAAACATCGTAAAAAAGTGTCGTTATCAGAGCTCGACGTAATTACTTTCATAAGATCGATGTGCCTCGAGATGATCGATCATAGAAAAACACAATTTGAACCAAGAGCACGAGGCAGCCTGTACATATTTCGAGAAAAACTTGTTCGATCCAAGTTGATAAAAAAAGTAGTAAAAAATTGTTATTTGCCGCATGAAATGGCAATGTTGGAAATTAAGTTGAAAAAATTTACCGCGCATCTTAGACAACGTGTAAATTATTAACATGTACGCTTTAACATCGGGTTAACCGTTTCACTGAGCGAGCTCCACTTACGTGGAGGATCTCTCTTCGTAGACTTAGTGTTAGTGTCTGTATGTGTGTCTTCTTGTGCGTGTGAGCCAGCTTTTTAAGTAGTTACGCGTATAAAGAGGAACAAGCTGGGGAGAGCGTATTCCCTATCCGGGCCGACGCTCCGTATGATTGTATACTACACGAAAATGTACGGGGTGTCCAGGAATCGATCATCGAGAACGTGAATTTTCATTTTGGAGCAAATTTCTCGTCGAAAACTTTGTTGCCATTTTTTCGGCGCTGCACCATCGAATGCATTTCCTGCAGGGATGCACTCGCATCCGGAGGCTCGACCGTTCGCCCTTTTTCCAGTTGGATCTCGCGATTGGTCCATTTTTTTAGCTTATAAGCATTTTTTTGACTCTGGGCCGGATGGAAAATCGTCCGAGGCTTTTGGCATGGAGATTCCGTCGCAAGTTCAACGTCACGTCCCATGGACCGTCGAGCCTGGGACACCCTGTACAGAAACTTACTATACGAATGTTTGTAACTATCTGGGGAAACGCATGCGTGCGAGAGTACCTCCTTAAGCGAAGAACGGTCTGCTAAGGCCTTGGCAAGGCCGATCGCGAACCAGCACCAACAGCCCCCTCCCATATAGACACACGCATGCACACCCAGACAATCTGCCTCGATAAATGAGAGCCACGAGAGAGATTCGTACATTCAACTGCTTTTTTCCCCAATCTCCTCGTAATCGGCTGCTACTGGTTTTATCGACGATTCGCCAACTCGTTGGAGCTTCGATTTTTATCATTATTTATCTTGCTTAACTCTTTTTTTTCAAATCTCTGATTGTAATCGTTTTTCTTCTTTTAATGCATCGGAAATATCGATTTCGATGGTATTTTTTGGTCTTGATACTTTGTCATGATTATTTCATCGTTTTGGAGTATTAATCGTTACGTTTTCGTTCTTCGTAAACGCGATCGTGGCCCCATGCCGAAAAAATACACGCAGCGACGATTTTTTTTTAAATCTCGTGATTGTAATCGTTTTTTCTTTTTTTAATGCATCGGAAATGTCGATTTCGATGTCACTTTTTGGTCTTGATACTTTGTCATGATTATTTTATCGTTTTGGAGTATTAATCGTTACGTTTTCGTTCTTCGTAAACGCGATCGTGGCCCCATGCCGAAAAAATACACGCAGCGACGATTTTTTCTTTCCAGAGAGAACCTGAAAAAAAGATGAAAAAAAACGTCGTTCTGAACGTTCGGAAAATTGTACAGAGTCCCAAAATGCATTGGGTCGCTGAAATTTACCCGATTGATGACTGCGTGCGTACAGAAATTTGTCCGGTGCACATTAAGGCCAGAGATCTTTTGTGATATTGCGTTTCGTCCTTGAGAAAATGTCGGTAATTTAGGTGGATTGTTGAGGAGTAAAATGGAAATATTATTTAGTGAAAAGTAAACGTCAAAAATGAGGGAGACGGCGAGGGAATTCTTTTGGAAAGAGAAAAATCGGGAATTTTGGTGTAATTTACGATCGAGTGGACGTTGCGGGGTTCCGCAGAGCAAAGAGATCGGCAACTGTATAGATGCGAACAAGAGTCAACGCTCTTAGTTGATTCGGCAAAGTGCACCGAGAGTTCTCTTCGTTGTTGCGGCTAAGGGATGCCATGCACAGGGTCGTAAACGCTAATACATTCGTATACACCGTCATACCGATCCAGAGAAAATGTCGCGGTGGTTGCCACCGGTGGTTTACGGATTTTACGTCGCACACACAGTAGTGGCCACATCCAAACCCAAAGGACCGCGTTTACCTCTACTGCGTGAGATGTCGTGCCTAACCGTAAATTTACCGTCTCTCGATGCCGCATACAAAAACTCAGGATCGACTCAACGAAAGGACCAGCGACGACTATTTCTCGCTTCGGACCCTTCCCGGCAAGGCGATAAAACCAAAATGGCGACCAGGCCAATGAAGTACACAAGAAATTGTCAAATCTTGCTCCTTCTTCCTTCCCAGCAATCAACCTGTCCAAAATGTATTTACGACCCTTTAAGCAAACCTCGCACCGTTCACCAAACTTTGCTGCCTTTTGATGACTTGCAATAATCCAGAAACTATACATATATATATTTATTCAAGAATTATGGAATTGGCACAGGTCAATAGGTAAATGGTGTGCGCACTGGCCCTCGTAAATATCTCCAAGTAAAATGGACAATTTTTTTTTCCAAATCTTACAATATTTTCATTTTTACGAAACTTCGTTACAAAAATTCGCTTTCGTCGTCAGGATTCCGAAAAATCTGGAAACTCAAAGTCCGTGTTTTCTGGATAAAAAATTGTGATAAACAAAAAGGACGAAGACAAGAAACTTCAATTTTTTTTTTTTCAAAATCTTACAATATTTTCATTTTTACGAAACTTTGCTACAAAAATTCGCTTCTATCATCAGGATTTCGGAAAATCTGGAAACTCAGGGTCCGTTTTTTTTCTCGGATGAAAAATCGTGATAAACGAAAAGGAGCAAAAGGACGAAGACAAGAATTCTGCTCTGTGCAGATTTATTCGGGCTATGATTCACTAAATAAAATGATTATTGACGCTGGTGTGCGCACTGGCCCTCGTAAAAATCTCCGAGTAAAATGGACAATTTTGTTTTTCAAAATTTGACAATATTTTCATTTTCACGAAACTTCGTTATAAAAATTCGTTTTTTTTATCAGGATTCCGGAAAATCTGGAAACTCAGAGTCCGTTTTTTTTCTCTGATGAAAAATTGTGATAAACGAAAAGGGGCAAAAGGATTTATTCGGGCTCTGATTAACTAAATCAAATTATTATTGAGGCTGTAGGGCCAAAGTCTCGTTCGCGCACCCCTTTAGCGGTACCAGCAGGTAACCACCGGTCGATTTATATCCAGGGTAATGTTGCTCTAAACTGGGTGGGGGTTGTTAACGTTCTTAGAGCCTGCTCCGCCCCGAGGAACGCGGAAGTACCAGCAAAGTGAGAAAAATGAAAAGGCTTGAAAAAAGAGTGGAGGGAAAAGATTTCCATGGGTTGCGTTTCGGCAGGTCGCACAGGGCGCGCATCGAATTGATGAGGCAAAATATTTAGAGCCATATGGGTGTAGAAAAAACAAGGGGAAAAGCGTGAGGGAGCTTCCGTGAAAATTGCGTCTTTCTGTAACTTTGAAAACACGCAAAAACTTTTTTCTTCCACGCAACCCGTGCTCTCTGAGGGGTCGGTCAATTTTCTTCTATTCTTTTTCTTCCTGGTCTCTCGGTGCATTTATACCTGACGCCAAAATATCCCGTTTCGCCTGATTTCGTCGCGCTCCGTTTTGAATTTGGATCTTTCACGTGCGTCGAGGAAGAAACACGGAAAAAATCTCACTTCACTGCCGGGTTCGTTGCACGCCAAATACAGTTTTGCACCCGGAAATATTTCTTTGTTGCTATTCCTTGGAAAATACTTCCAGGTGGTCCCCGATCGTCCGATGAGAACGTCTCGAGTGGGAAAAATTGTAACTGATCGATGCCTCGAATTAATAAAAAAATAAAACAAAAAAAATCATAAATAAATATTTCTCAGACACGCGTCGATAACAATTCCGTCCTCCGAGATTTCTCTTCACCGGAAGTTCTGGCTGCAACGATATTTTCATCCGCTCGAAAATTTCTGGTCAAATTCTCTTCGGATCTGTCATGACCACGAGAATTCTTGGGTGTGTCATCAACGAGGGTTGAAACTCTCCACAGCAGTGAGCTCGTTAAAATTTATGCATGGCGTAATGAAATCATAATTACCTGGTCACCGAAGCTACAAAAACTAACGTCCAAATATCCCATCGCAATTCACCTCAATATTCGAAGTAATAAGCAAACGCAAAATCTTCTGACGGTTATTAAGAAACTAATCAATTTTCCCTCGAAGCTCGATGTGACTCAAAAAATTATCATGACGTCATAGTTTCCTGGCAACTTGTTGTAATTTCTGATTTTAGCAAATAAATAGTAATTTTTTTTTCTCCGAAACACGCCAAAAATTGTCAAAATTTGGCAAAAAATGAAAAAGTTTTTGGAATTTTCAATAAAATATAAATCAAAATTGACTATGTCGTTGGTAAAATCCTTCAGGGGAGCGACATAGTCCCAGGGAACTATGCGATAGTAATTTTTGATACACGGAGAGAATTTAAATTAAAATTAAAATTTTTATTCAAATTCAATTTAATTTAAATTTGAATTATCAAATTTATATTAATTAATTTCTATTTATATTAAGTCTAATTCAATATTAAATTTTTTATACTATTTATATTAAATTTAATATTTAAATTATTAAATATTTATTATAGTTTCCGAGTACCAAGTCGTCCCTGTAAGAAATTTTACCAAAAACAATTTTTCATTCCTTTTCTATCGAAATCGCGGAAATTATGACATTTTTCGCCCTTTTTCAGATGAAAATTTACTATGTTTTTGGTAAAATTCCTCAGAGGGGCGACTTGGTACCCGGGAACTATAATATCATAGTAAATATTGATGTAAAATTCTCTCTGTGTATATATATCTCACGCACGGTCCCCAAGTCGTTAATGTAGTTTTTATTTCGCCGAGCGCTATATCACATTATAATTATGGCGCGGCGTCTCGAGCTTGGGAGTTTTATAGTTTACGCCTTGAGCGCGAAGACAATTGTTTTTTAATTGTTCGAGGCTTACGGTGTTCGATTTAGCTGGACGATACAATTTGTATATTTCAGCGATAAAACCGAATGTTTTTCCGCAGTGCATGCGGCAAGCGCGTATCGCCAGAGCAAAACAGATACGTAAATAACAATTAAACATTTCCTTATTCACGTCTAATTAAGGAAAACCATCATGAGCTCCGTTTCTGGTTTTTCGTCGGACGGGAAATGAAGAATGAGCCAAAGTCGTCCAGTGTAATCGACTTGAAAATATAACTGTATAGGACTCAGTCAAAGTGCCACGTCGTCGAGGTTTGACAACACTGACACGGAGCCTTGGATATCCTGTCAATATGTTCCATTAGCTCGTTAGGTTAATGACGCGCAACTGCAAGGAATATCTTGGAAATTGTTTCAAAGTGGGTTAACCGCGTCGCACTCCCCATGGTCGAAGTTATTTAGGCCGGCGCTATTTCACAAATCGCGAGTCAATATCAAACGGTCCTGATTATTTAATTGCAGCACAGACCAACGTTATAAATATATTCATTAAACACAGATAGTCCGATAAGCTCAATGATGACTATTGGCTTTTCGTTAGTCCGACTCTGGATCGCTGCAGGGCTAAGCGAGTGCATCTGACAATGCTGAAGACTTTATTTAGGATCCTGTTAAATTTTTTTTAATAAACGTTCGTGGAACCAAATCTAAAATTTTTCTCCGATAAAGAAACATTTTTTGACTTTTAGAATTTGCGATATTTATAATTTAAAATTTTTCATTTTCCCCGTCCAATCGCGTGTGAATTGGAGTCACTTTTCGTCAACACGTCACAAAAATCGAGTTGCAAAAAAAAATGTCTTGAGGATTTTTTTGCAGATAGCCAGAAACTCTATGAGCCGAATTGTTTTAAAGAAAAATTCTAAACACGAATTTTTCAACCAAATATATGGAAATTAGAAACTGATCATTTTTAGCCTGCATGCGGTGAGAAAATAATATGAAAAATCACTATAACATATATTTTTCATTCATATTGTATGAACAATGGCGGAAACTTTGGAGTGTTTTTTTAATTTTGACATTTTTGGCCGAATTTCAGAAGAAAAATTCGGGCAAACAGTAATATAGTAATTTCCTAGTAATTTTTTACGTAATTTCCTCTCCATGAATAAATTTGACTTCATTTTCATTGAAATTTGACTGACACGAAGCTCCAGCCCGTTGTAACGATATTTTTTGATGTTTAATTTTCTGAGTGTGTAAATCGAAAAAATAGTTGTCTTTACACTGAAAAGAAAATTTTGTTGAAAAAGATGGATATTTTGTTGGATACGTTAAACTAAAAGTTTTTTCGAAAAATCACGAAAACTTTGTCATTTCAGCAAAAAACATTCTAGAAAATCTTTTCGAAAAGTGAATTTTTGTCCTCCCAATCGTAAATTTTGCCGACAGTTCCGTTACAAATGAAAAATATTGTCGAAATAACGAAAATTTTGAAATAATCTCAAAATATTCGCTGTATTCAACAAAATATCGACGTTTTTTTGACAAAATTGAATTTTTAGTGTAAAAAATAAAAAAAAATATGTAGCTCTTCAGATTCTCGAGAACACGGTGTCGTGTGTCCTTCGCAGTTGTTCCTGTTGTGCGATTAAAGTTTTGTCCTCGATCGACTGTAGTTGAAAACAATCGAGGACGAAGCGACGTGCAATAAAGCGAAAAAAAGTAATTGTACAACGTTCTTGCAGAGAGCGTGCGTTACAGTTATTGAACAATATATCTTGCAAAGGAGCGTGTGTCTCTGTTGGGATGGATCGTATATCGTCGGTGAGCATGACTGCGAAGGGCGGGCTGTTAATTATAAGGGCAGCGCGCTTGTCGCGTGGGTAAACACGTGTGTTTAACACTGGAGAACACGCGTGAAAAGGAAATTGCTAAAGTGTGCGAAAAGACGATGACAAGAGGTCCTGAATTTCGGGCATTGTTTGGCCTATAATTTTCGTGACATTGGAGCAACGTTTCAATATTTTGAGTCTCGAACTCGTGTCGTCAAACATTCTTCTTTGTTCGAGACACTGTCGAAATAACTTGCGCATATATATTTTGCTCGCATGCCTGGCTGAGCACTATAAATCGTAGTTACTCCGAGGGATCTGCTCGAATGGAGAAAAGCTCGCAGGAAAACGAGCCCAGCGTCTGGAGCACATGTGTTCTTGGTCGTGTGCCTTCTTGGGCCACACGCTTCTCGTTCAAATTCTACAAGGACGCGTGTGACCCTGAGGGAAAATCGTTTTGCCAGGAAAACTATAGTTTGCTCGTACGTTAGCGTGTGTCTTTAAAAATGAAGATGGAAAACGGAAAAATGTTGAGTCAATCAAATCTTCGAGTGCAATCTCAAAGACTTTCAATCCCGCGCCCTTAATCCCTTCGTTCTCCAGTTTTTTATCCTTTTACCACATTTTTCACTGATTTTCCGACTCAAAGCAAAATTGCTCAGGCTCCCATGATCTTGCATTAAAAAACGAAAAGAATGAGCCCAAGCTGAACCTTTTTCGTTAAATTTTACCGAAGATATGAATTTTTCAAAATTCGGCTCATTCGTGACCCCAGGTCACCGGAACAGCTAAAAAAATATCGTTACCATTCTTGCTATAAACTAAAAATCACTTTTTTCAGAAAACTGCAACTGTGGGTCAAAAAAATGCTGGATTTTCTATCAAAAAAGTAGTAAAAAATGCAAAATCATTCGATTCATAGTTTAATATTTAAACCAACGCAGAGAAAAAATCTCTTATTTTTTTTTTTTACATGATTTTAAACATTTTCCAATGTGCCAACGTTTCTCGACCTTGAGTTCGAGATGTCGAAAGGACTTTAGCGAGGCGGAAGGGCCACACATTGCACACGGACTACCGACCATTGCGAGGAATCGTCGTTTCGTAAAAAACGTCGAATGACGCACTCCGTACGATTCAAGCACGTTGTTCGTGTGTGAGTGACAGGGAAGTGAGATGTACGAAGAGTCAGGAAACACAGTTGAGGGTGCATGATGGTCAAATTTTGGGGTTACACGTCGGAGTTTTCGAGCCGGAGAAGTTCCGTAGCGTTCGCAGTTACAAATGAGACGGACTGCAGCAGTCGCTTACGGTCATGTTTTTATTGGTCAGCAATAAAGTGCGTCCTGCAATTTGGTCCTACCGGCGCGGTAACGCGAGACGACGAGAACCCAAACAAGAAATTTATGCAGGCGTATTCTAACTATATATTCGTGTAAATACAGTAGACCAAGAGGCTAAAAGTTTCGAGTCTCTACGATACGCATCCAAAGGACGTGATCGCTAGGGACACTTTTAGGTTGCTCAACTGCATTTGCGTGCAAACGCTTAGCAAACTTGGAGAGGGAAACGCCATAAATTTTGGCCCTGCCCAGAGAACAAAGCGAGCCAAGGTTTTTCCTCCTCACAGCTTCGAGGACCAACAAACACGACCCTGTCAAAATATTTAGGCCCTGCAATCCGTCCAATTGCATGCATCGCGCTTCTTCATGCACCGAGTGAGAGCCAAAGGCTTCCGCGGCGTGAAGCACAACGCCCGGGCTTGAATATCTCTCAACGAGAAATGATGCGTTCGATGCCCATTTTTCACACGGCGAACAATGCATTGGGATCGATCTCCATGCACAATGGCTCAATCCATCGGTCCAAAAAAATCATCAAAATATTCAAAACATCGCGTTAAAAATGGAGAATAAAAAAAATTCGGCTCATCCGATTAATTCACAATGAAAATTCGAATCTGCGGTTCGACGACGCAATTATTTCTAAATAATTGTTAAAAATCATTTTTATAAAGAAGTTTTTAGACAAATTTTAGACCTCAAAACATTTTTTATCGTCATTAACAGCTAATTGACGTTTCCGCTAAAATTTCCGTCGACACTTGTGAAAGTTCGCTCACATCGCGACATTGAAAATTCAATTTTGTCAATAAAACGTCGATATTTTGTTGAATACAACGAACTAAATATTTTGGGATAATTTCAAAAATTTCGTTATTTCGACAATATTTTTCATTGTAACGGAACTTTCAGCAAAATTTACGATTGGAATGATAAAAATTTACTTTCCGAAAAGATTTTCCAGAATGTTTTTTGCTGAAATGACAAAATTTTCGGGATTTTTCGAAAAAAACGTTTAGTTTGACGTATCCAACAAAATATCCATCTTTTTCAACAAAATTCTCTTTTCAGTGGATGAATTATCATTTGTCGTGCGAATAAATTATCAAAAGCAGATTCGAACGAGAGAATCGGACACGAACCCGATGGGAAAAGTGGCGCAACAACTATCGAGTACATTTTCCGCGAGATCGATCGTATCATCCGTTTTGGAAAACGTTTTGGTTCAAAATATTCGCACCCTCGGAATCCTCGCGAATTGTAATTGTAGAATGCAGCGACGATGAAGTTCTCTGATGGGGAACGGAGCGTGCTCGAGTGGTACCGCCAGTCGCGGCAACGAAAGTGTAACCGACGTGCGATGACCATAGCACACATGCGAGCATCTTTGAGAATCCTTAGCTATATGCAGAAATATAAAGTTTTGTGTAGATTTTACCGCCGGCAGCGTTTTCATGCAGTTGGAAATAATTTAAGGACAAATTTACAGAAGAAACAAAATGAATTATTCGATCGAGAGTTTTTTATTTCAATCGAACCCAGAGAACGGCCTGGTAACGGTTCGATTGTCTAAAGATTCGTCTGGGATAAATGTCGGGAGGAAAAGAGACAAAAAGGAGAGAAACGAACGCGATGATTGGCTCGAAATCCCCAAACTGAAAATTCAATTTTGTCAAAAAACGTCGATATTTTGTTGAATACAGCGAACTAAATATTTTGGGATGATTTCAAAATTTTCGTTATTTCGACAATATTTTTCATTGTAACGGAACTGTCAGCAAAATTTACGATTGGAATGACAAAAATTTACTATCCGAAAAGATTTTCCAGAATGTTTTTTACTGGAATTACAAAATTTTCGTCATTTTTCAAAAAAACGTTTAGTTTAACGTATCCAACAAAATATCCATCTTTTTCAACAAAATTTTCTTTTCAGTGCATAAAAGAAAAACACGGTAATCCACTTTTCCGAGTTTAACTCCGACAACCCTTTCGGCTTCCAAGGTTTATTCTCTCGGCAATGGCAACAGTAAAGTCGCAACAGAAAGAAAATGAAAAAAAAAAACGTTACAGAAAAAAAAATATACACCCAACGGGGTTTGACGACAGAATTTTTCGTAATCCTTTCGTCAAGGACGACTCTGGTCTCCTCTGTAAAAGGATTTTCGAAAATATAGCGGTATATTTTTTTGCGATTGTTTTTTCTCGTCTTCCGACTCTTTAATACCCGTAAAGTCCCGTTTTTGGCTCCCCATAAGAGATCCTCGAATTTCCCTTGCCCTCGACACAAGAGATCCCGTTGACCCGCCTTTTTTTTTCGTAACAACTCGCTCCCAGACGAAGCCAAAGTCCAACTGGCACAAATTACGTTCCGTATAACGGTCGAAGGTCGCAACAGGGATAACTTATGGGGACCTTAACCCTTTTTTTTGGCCAACTCGTTGACGTACTCCCGATTGTTTGACGTTTCTCTGTCATTCCACCCGCGGCCAAAAGAGCCAAATCTCCTGCGAGTTTTGGAGGTTTTTGCTCGCCAAATCGTTGAAATTTGCATTTTTGTCAATATCACAGCTCAAAAAATTAATTTTTCGTTTGAATTTCTTGCTGTTGCGACGACATTTCTGTTTCACATCGTCCGAGGCTCGTTTGACGTTTCATCGGCAAATATTCAATTTCAATTTCCCAAAATTCCCGATCAATATTGCACTGAAAAGAGAATTTTGTTGAAAAAGATGGATATTTTGTTGAATGCGTTAAACTAGACGTTTTTTTCGAAAAATCACGAAAATTTTGTCATTTCAGCAAAAAACATTCTGGAAAATCTTTACGGAAAGTCAATTTTTGTCATTCCAATCGTAAATTTTGCTGAAAGTTCCGTTACAATGAAAAATATTGTCGAGATAACGAAAATTTTGAAATTATCCCAAAATATTTAGTTCGCTGTATTCAACAAAATATCGACGTTTTTGGACAAAATTGAATTTTCGGAAATTTTCATCGTTGGAATGCAACGAAATTCCATTTTTTCTTGAGCAGATCTCGAAATTTTCGTTCAATTTTTATGACAGTGAAATTCCCAACGTTCGGGATTATAAAATCGTTTTTTTTTTTTTTAAATCGCAGCTTGAATTGCGAAGTGATTTCTGCTTCACACCCTCAGGCCTGTTTTGGAAATCTCGACATTAAATCACGATTTTCATATCATCTCGAAGATGCACGAAAAAAAATTCACTGCATGCAGTTTCGAAGGAGAGTCGACCAACAGCTGTGATAAAAGAGCATGACGAGGTATGTGTGTGCTGAAAGCGTATATGAGGATCCCTTTACCCTGGAGTGCGCGTCCAAGCCGACTCGAGACTCATTCGTTCTGCGGAGGCGAGTGTATTTTTCTACGATCTGTTCGTAAGCACGTACGCGATGTAATTATAATTAAACAATGGCGACTATAGATATGCACGAACTCGCAGACCCATGCACACGAATGCCAGTCGCGAAAAGTGTATCGTGCGAGTGTGCGTTGCCTGAAAATAAGTTGATGAAGTAAATTCAACACTAACGATACATTCGTCTGCTCCTTTATAGCCGCGGCGAAGGTGAGCATAACAGACTTACGAAATTCACTGCCAATTAGAGTCAAAACCGAGCGAGGGAGGTGGAAAAGCAGTTTCGGTCGTCGTGCCGGAAGAACAAATTTTTTTTTTTTACCTGCTCGCTGATACTTTGAGTAAATATGTAATACATAACAGCCGGGATATATAATGCACTCAACACATTCGCGTAATCGTGCGCCAGCCTTTTTTTCCATTTAGTGATGAATTATTTTTATTTTTCTTGTAATTGTTATTATTATTATTTTTTTCAATGTTCATGCGAATATCTCGTGTGGATTTTGCACTTCCCCCCTTCACTTTTACCCTACTTTGCTTCACTGACTTTTCGTTTCCTAAGAAGCCGCCCCATTATTGTTGCTAATTCGTTAATTAGTTCAGCGATTTATTGTCGTCTCGATTATTTACGTTTTTCAATGCAGACAAAAACGACCCCACGCGACTTTAAATCCCGCGCCCTTTCTCCCTTCGTTCTCCGTTCTTTATTGTTTTTTTTTTTTTACCAATTTTTCTTCATTAAAAAACGAAAAGAACGAGCCCAAGTTGAACGCTTTTCGTTCAATTTTACTGGAGATGTGAATTTTTCAAAATTTGGGGCCCAGGCTATCGAAATTGGTAAAAAAAATAATTAGGTCACCGTTTTTTTGAATTTTAGGTTTATACGCGAGACGGCACAGAGGCGGTTCGTGCACTTAAAATTCAATTTTGTCAAAAAAACTTCGATATTTTGTTGAATTCAGCGAACTAAATATTTTGGGATTATTTCAAAATTTTCATTATTTCGACAATATTTTTCATTTGTAATGGAACTGTCAGCAAAATTTACGATTGGAATAACAAAAATTTACTTTCCGAAAAGATTTTCCAGAATGTTTTTTGCTGAAATGACAAAATTTTCGTGATTTTTCGAAAAAACGTTTAGTTTAACGTATCCAACAAAATATCCGTCTTTTTCAACAAAATTTTCTTCTCAGTGTGCGGCGACCCGCAGGGCTTGAAATATCGGAGCAATCGAGCAGGATTTTCGATCCGTCAGAATTCGATTACGGAGCAGATTTGAGCAAGACGAAATTTCTAAGGTTTCGTGAGCAGCGCGAACCAGGCGTCAGGCGAGTCTCGTCTCACGGTGCGTGAGCCTCTTGGCTACTCGGTACCTCATTAAACTTCGTATGCTATGCACAACACGTGTACCTGCATTGATGAGTCATTTGGAACGAGACCCATTAAGAACTATTGCCCCTGATGAAACTTTGATGTAAGTTCCTTGGAATGTCACAAAATGTCTCAGTTTTCACAGAAACATTTCGCCCTTTTTTTTCATTGCGTCTGCTTTCGGGGATAATCGTTCGTGCGGTAACGAGAAAAACAATAATCTCGGTTACGGTTTTGCGATTTTGATGAATGTTTACAATATCAAATTCGTAGGGACATTGCGCGATGCTTGGCAATCAATACCGAAATATCCTCGTCCCAAGTAATTCTGTAAATCGAGTCAAATTGTTCCAATATCGCACGAAACGTTTCGAGACTCATTAGAGTCAATTTCAAAAAGATTATAATTATGAAAACTTATCCAGGATTCTTGGTGACGTGAGCGACTGGATTTTTGAAGACGAAAAAATAAATATTTCCGAATAAAAAATCTAATTTTCGAAAAACGTTTTGCAAAGCGGTCGCGTTGTCTTTAAAAATGAAAATGGAAAACGGAAAAATGTTGAGTCAATCAAATCTTATAAATTTATTATAATATTTGAGCAAACTTGTTTGAGCAAATTTGAAAAGGATTATAATTGTGAAGATTTATCCAGGATCTTGGTGACGTCAGGGACTGGATTTTTGGAGGCGAAAAACGAAATATTTCCGAATAAAAAATCTAATTTCCGAATACACTAAAAATAAATTTTGTTGGAAAAGATCGATATTTTGTTGGATGCGTTGGACCGAACGTTTTTTTGAAAAATTACAAGAATTTTGTCATTGCAGCAAGAAATATTCTAGAAAGTGTCTTCGAAAAGTAGATTTTTGTCATTCCGAACGTAAATTTCGCTGACAGTTGCGTTAGAAATGAAAAATATTGTCAAAATAACGAAAAACGTTGAAATGATGAAAAAATATTTAGTTCGCCGTATTCAACAAAATATCGACGTTTTTTGACAAAATTTAATTTTCAGTGTACGATGTTATTCGGGGCGTCGAAAAAGGTCGAGTCAAGTTCGGAAATCTAAATGTTAAAATGGGGTCAGTGAAATTGTATCGATATTACGAAGTCGAGTGCCAAAAGACAATTCGTGAAAGGTTTACTTAATATTTAAGTCACCCTGGATATTTTTCGTACGTCCTAAAGAAAAAAGGAGAAGAGTGTGATGGTTTGCTGGTGGCTGGTGTGCCGATGGGACATCATATGGTGGCGGCGGTGGTGGTGGCCGAGAGCGGTGGTGGTCCCGTAGTGATGGAGGTGGTCGATCGAGGATCCCGAGGATCGTGGTAGGGATACCCGCGATCTTGTCGTGTTCGGTACAGAGAGGAGGACAGCCGGAGAAATGAGTGGGAGAGAGAAAGAGAGAGAGAGAGAACGAGGTCGGGGAGGGAGGGAGGGAGAGGAAGAACGACCAGGAAGAGAGTAACGGGGCGCGTGAGACCGTGCGAGAGAGAGCGAGAGAGCGAGGAGGGAAAGAGGGGAGAAATCCTTAACGCCCGCCCGTGGGTCCGATCGGCTCGGGCAGCTACAACGTGTTGCCTCGAAGTGGGGCCTGTACGAACCTCGTAAGGCCCCCGTCACAGTAAGGGCCAACAGGCCATCCAGTTCGCTTCTTCGACTACATTTAGATATTAGTCGCATTTAACCGGCGCTAGGCGAGCTGGCACACGCTCGGTCCGGCGAACGTTCTGTCCTGTCGATTTTTTCCAAAAAACCAAAACAGATTCACATTTTTATTATTTTTTATATATCAATATTTTTGGATTTTTATCCATAGATTGATCTGTATATATAGAAAATTCATTGGCGAGCAAACTCCCCGATATCGGCACTTTTGGCGAAAGAAAAAAAAAAGAGAGAGAGGGAGCGAATCGTGCAGGATCGTGGGTGGGAAAAAAAAAGAGAAGGTGCGAAATAAACTCCGGATAAGACGTCGCTGTGGTGCAAGTGGTGGTGGACACATGCCAAAATGACAAGGAAGCATTCTCGCTATTTGTGAATCTTTTGGAAAATCTCTTGCCGCCGGGCCGGCATGCGAAACTGACCGTTCGCGATACAACTCTCGGGACAAGCAATTCGCGCGCGTTTTTTTTTCTTGCATTCGCATCGATGCATCAATTTCGGCGGCTATAAAACAGCTCGACAAAATTTGCTTGTGTGTTTTTGGTGTTTTTTTGTTTTTTTTCGATTCCTCGTTTATTTACTGGTTTTCCAGAACTTTCGAAACGTTCGCGGTCGTGAAAGTGCAAATTTTTTCGTCGCTACACACGATCCAGGGATTTATGTTCGCGATATCGTGCTCCGCCATCCCGATCACTCGTCGAGTGTCAAAGTGCTAAAATTTCGTGAGCATCAACCACCGACAACCGCAAGTCCACGGTCCATGAAGTTTAACAAGTGGTTCAACAATAAGGAGCTCATGATCGCGGCGCAAAGGATTACAAAGTGGCACAAGAGACGTGCTTGGTCCATGAAATCCTCGTCGACGAGTTACAATCGTCACGAGGAAGATTATTTTTGACAAACACCCAAAAGTCCTCAGCCGAGAGAGATCCCGAGTCCCAAATTATTCCACCTGAGAAAAACTCTTTAGCTTTGCGTCTCTCCGGCTTGTTCGCCTTGTGAATCATTATAAACAAAAAAAAAAAACACATTTTCACCGAAACTTTGTGAACTTTCCCGGACGCCAAAAACGGAAAGATTTTTTTTTTTCGTCCCTATTCACGATTTCTGTGCTTTCATTTAATTTCGTGCAACGCATCAGTTCGGTGACACAACGAAAAAAAAATTGTACAAAATATTAAGAAAAATAAATTGAGAGGCAAACGACTTCAGGTGAACAGTGACCTCGTTCAGTGGATAGATTTATAAGAGGAGGTCCCGTGGACAACAACAATTCCACTCTGGATACCACGCTGCTCATATGTAAGTTCGATCAATCATTTCGCCATGATCCTGAAGTTTGCATCGTTGGAATGCAACGAAATTCTGTTATTTCTTCGGCAGAGCCAATAATTATTATTCAATATTTGCTCCAGCCAATAAAACGATTTTCTCTTGCGACCAAAAAACTCAATCGACTCAAAAAATTGCCACGATTTTCAAAATTCAATAAATAATCAATAGAAATAATGTTTTTCGTTGAATCTCAACGTTGCAAACTTCAGAGTCATATTTCGCCACGTGATCATTTTTCCAAATACCATTCGATCTCCAAAAATGATATTTAAAAATGGAAAACTAAATTCTTAATATTCACTGACGAGGCTCGGATTTTCTTTTTTCATTCAAAATCTCGATCGGTCGTTTTTGAGCCTCCGGTCGAAAAGCACGCCCTAAAAAACTCAATCGCTAAAATCCTCCATTCCCAATCCGCGTTGACAGGTAACGACTCGGCCAACACCTTTTTAACATCCAAGTTTTTAGTGCCCTTGTCATAAAAAAATAGCATGACAGTCTCCGAAAAGCCAGTGAACTTTTCGATGTGCATAACCGACTGTTCGCGTTCGTTGATGGCGAACGATCGATTTTCTGCAATCACGGATCACGTGGATTTTCAGTCAAATCTGATTTTGCTCAAATTCGCATTTGAATCGAAATTGCGAAACATAATTTTATAAAATTATACAATTTTAATGTAATTTTCAATTGTAATTCATTTTGTAATGAGCGATATGCAAAAATTTCACAAAATTATTGATTAACTTTTAAGTTTATCACTGTCTTGATCAACGGGACGAAATTTTTTTCTCAAATCTCTTAATTTTTTTCGATAATACAAATTTTTAAAAAATACATTTTTTTTAAATTTAAATGTTTAGGAAGTTATAAAATTATACAATTTTAATGTAATTTTTCATTGTGATTCATTTTGTAATGAGCGATATGCAAAAATTTAACGAAATTATTGATTCACTTTTGAGTAATTCCGTCGTGATCAACTGGATATAAAATTTTTTATAAAATCTCTTAATTTTTTTCGACAATACGAATTTTTGAAAAATACATTTTTTTTTAGATGAATGTTTAGTAAGAAAATATTGGTGAAAATTCGTAAATGTCAGTTTTTACCGTTGCATCAACGTGGAATGAGAACAGTGGGTATGTGTGTGGAAAAATGAGAGAGTTGATGATCGGCTCGTCTGCCTTTATCGTTAAAGTTCCGAACGACGTGCTGGATATAATGGTATTGACGTAGAGAAAATGGCAATGGGTTATGGGACTGCGGGAAAGAAAAAGACGCGCAGTACGAGGTGAAATTTCTCCATTGGGTTTATTGGTGTTGGGCCGCCCACTGCTGTTTTAGCACAGACACACTCGTGACTTTTTCCTTGCCAATGACCGACGTCGACGAAGAATCGGTTGGAAGTAGGGACGGGCTATGAAAGCATGTAGAAACGTATGTATCCAGAGGTAAAAGAGGTGGAGGAGGTTCTCGTGTGTGTCCATTAATGATGATGAGGATAACGATCAAATGCACGACTCACTCGCGATTCCGCTTGGACGATCGCCCGAGCGCGTCATATTTCGTGAGATTTTCCCTGGACGAGTTTTTTCTCCTGGATAATCCAATGAAAATTCAATCTGGAATCGTTAGAATTCGCAATTGCCAATCAAACTTGCGAGCACACGAGAAAATTCTTTCTCCGGCATCGTACCCTAGTTCTCCGACTTCCTGTCACTTCGTTTCTGCATCGCGAGAGGGCGCTTCTTCGTCTTGATCAAGCTGGAGGGGAGTTTGGCTCGCAGCGGCTCGAGAAAGCGTGCACGAGCAAGAAATAACGCTCTTTATTAATTGCAAACTTTCTGATGAGCTTCTGTACCACGCGAGGGCGCTGGGGAGGAGAATTTCTATCAGGGAACTCAAAGAGTTCTGAAAAATGAAATTTCGTGTATTTATCGATTTTATCGCAATCTCAAGATTCTGTTTTTGCTATGCACCGGCAAAACGCAGGCTGGGAAAAACGGGAGAAAATGTATCGGAGCAGACACACGTGGCTTCCGCGCAAGCGACTGAAAAACGCGTCAGATTCAAAGGGGAACGTCGTGGGAATACGTGAATCAACAATACGCATAGTAAACGTAAAGAGGAAGAAAGAAAGGGAATGGGAAACGCGATATATCCTTGCGGAAGGTGGAAAGAGGACGGAGGTCGCGCTCGCGCGCCCCCGAGAGATCGACCAAGTAGAATGAGGAAGACGAGAAGTGGTCGGGCGCGATGAAGAACGAATGCGCGGCGAGCGGGAGGAAAGAAATAAGAAGGGGAAGAACGCGGATGAGGTAGGGGACTGGAAGGATGACTGAATATCAGACAAGTGGGGATTCCGATGCTCGGAACTCGCGCGAGCGCGTACGCCTGCAGTCCCCGAGAGTAGGTCAGTGTACCACATTAACCGGTGCGAACAAACGAGGATAGCGAGTGAGGAAGAAAAAGACGGCAAGAGAGCGAAGAGGAGGAAAGAGATGCTGAAAAAAGGATTGAGAGAGCTTCCGACTCGCCAGTTCCGCAAAGTCTGCCCGCTCGTGAGCCCGATTCCTGTTTCCTCTGTCCATTATAATTATCTTATGCAAATTTTTGTCTCCTCATTTTTCCATTTTCATTCATTTTCCTTCGTATAATTGAAATATTTTCAGGGACCATGAAATTTTTCGTATTCACTTTGTTTTCACTTTATTCATTTCGTACCTTCGCTGGGGACGAACAAAAAACAAACGTTAATAAATAACGATGCATTTGCCGAGGCAAAAATCGTTGCCACCGTCGATGATAGAACGTTGAAAAGCTACGGTATTATCTTCTTGTGTTTCTACAGAACTATGCGGTTAACTACTTTTTTCTATATAGCATCATTTGTTCTCTACGCTCTCGTTGCTTATCCATGCTTATCGTAACTCGAATGAGATATACATCGCACGATAAATAGCCAAGCGTTCTGCCTTCTCTCCTAAAATAATCATTCTGCGTTTATTTTATTGCCTCAAGTTTCACAGTTTCGTTGCCGGCAAAAAAATGTTTCGGAAATTACACTTTTGTCTGGAATATTAATTTTTTTCCATTCTGGACAGGAAATTTCACGTTATTTTTCTTAATCAACTAATTCGGAAGAATTTTGATCGAAAAAAAAAAATCAGCGATTCGCAACTCCGATTTTACTCCGAAGCGTGATGGGAAATTTCGTTCGATTTTCATGTCCAGAGCCGAAAATTTCCCGAGTGATGAATTCACTTTGGGAATCGTTGACTTGGATTTCATTTAATTGCTTGCGATATACATTGCTACCTGTTGAGATCAAGCTCCGAGTAACGAAGAGACCACCTGCTCACCTGTGCCACAAGGCTGGGCGAGAAAGGGGAGACACGATCCTTCGCTCCGCGCTATACACTATAGCGCAGAGAGCTCACTGACCCACATTTCATTGCTCGACCTCAGCTCGGGTCTTCGCCTTGCCCTTCGTCGTCATCCGCGCCACGATCCCCGCGCGCGCGCAACCTTGTTCATTTATACTCTCTCTCTGGATTTTCATCATCATAACTCAGGCTCGCGTATGTCGAGCAAACGAATTTTGCCGGAAGCCAAAATATTCACGATCCGAATCTGTTGATTTTTATCAATTCACTGAAATTCTCCGAGATCCTCATTATCGTCCAACTTTTCATTAATCCAAAAGGAACTGATTAATTTTTTTATTTTTTCCACCGAATTGCTGTTTTTTTTGTAATAAAAATGATTCGCTCTCATTTTTTCGATCGCCACGAAAAAATAGAAACAAAATTGAACAAAAAGTTTGTTTTTCCTGCGACGCAAACCCAACATTTCATTCTTGATGTTTATGCCATTTTGTTATCTGGCAACGTCTTGGAGACGATAGTTTAAGCGCGAATAAGTCGCGCGACTATGTCGAAGCCCTCTCTTATAACTTTAACCTTTACCTCGATGGCCGCCGCTCATCGCGCACTTTCTCCGCCACCGCGAGATGGAAACCAACCGAGCTTGGTATGTGCACGTATGCATGCCACGATCCCCTCCTCTCCCTCTATACTGCACAATAATATCGTGTATACTAGACATCGCTGCTCACAAGATTCATCCAACGCTCATTGACCAAGTAAGCAGTAAATCCCACTTCCAAAATGAGCTTGTACTTTCTTTTCATCTCTTGATAAATGAGCCCAGAATCCTTCGCCTCCTTCTCCCGAATCATTTCCTCCATTTCCTATTCACTTTGCTCGTACACATCGAGCCAAGTTTTCGCAGTTTCGCCAATCAATCATTCGCAACTTCCTCATTACGAGAAAACGTAAATTTGTTGAATATTTGCAACAAAAAATGATTAATTGTTAATTAAAATTGATTAGTTTTTTCATAACGACGATTCGTTCTTTTATTATGAGGATTTAAATGCGAAATATTTTTACTTTCGTCAAGAGGATCGATTGTAAGTTTTGGACCATGGGATTGTTTACGTTGTTATGGTGTTTTCGTATCATAATTCACTCCCTCCCGAGCCGATATCGCGATGGGCGAAAAATCATTTTTCGAGAATCCAACGATCGAGGTAAACAGCAGGCAGAAAAAATAATGACGTTTAGCCATGGGCAGCTTCACTAAAACGTGCTGGTACCGTTGAAAATCGTGTCGTCGCCCACATGCACGATCTTCTAACGATTTAACGGAATAATGATAACCCACGGGTTTCAAACTTCCGGACAGCTCGGATTTCCCTTGTTTTTGTAAAAGGAAAAACTTCGAGATAGCGAAAAAATGTCATTCATGGACGAGGAATTTTTCGTTCGAACTGGATCAGAATTTTTTTTGACTAGAATCAAATTTTTGCCAATTGAGAGAATAATAAGAAAATCTTCGAAGAAATGCAGTCGCGTCGATAGCCGAGAGCATCGAATTCTCTGCAAGCAACGTTTGGTGCGCATGGGAGTCGCGGTTGGATCGATGCACCACGCGTTCAAGTCTCCGGAGTCTCACGGCTTGGCTCTCGTCACGACCGACCAAAGATGCGGCATTGATACTTCTCATGGTTCATCAAAGAGTTTCAAGTTTCCCAGCTAGAAACCATGCCCATCCATAAGAGTCCGCAACCGGAAGTAGATTCTGGTATTTAATAATAAAATCTCAAAGAGAGGCAAACGGTCAATTCTGCGTTGAAATTCCAGCTCGTTAGTTGACTAGAAAAATGTTGTCCCGAAGCCCGCACATAACGGCGATCTCGTGTCCCGGTGAACCGACGATTATCGAAATATAACGAACGGTTGTATAGAGTTTACCATAAAATGTGTATAACGAGGTCTGTGTACCTCCAGAACGAAGATATCGATAGTGCCCACATATTTCGAGCTATCGAGTCATACAGGCAAATCATTTGACACGGGTCATCGCCATACAGTTACGAGCCTCCGAACAAAAAGTCTGCAGAGCTAATTCTAACTCCATGACTCTGCGGAATGACGAACATTGTTCCAGCAATGTGAACGAAAAAAAAAACAACAAACGAATGGATGAGCATGACTTTAGCAAATAATCACGTTGCTATCAATATCGAGACAATTAACGGATTAGCCGTTGCACATGAAACGGCTCGACTTCCTGTAAAGTGTCGAGCATCTTTGTCAAGATAAGAATTCGCTCAACAATGGCGTTCTAAATAATATGCGTCCAGGGGCTGCAGAAGAGACGAAGAAAAAGAGAATGCGAGAGAGAGAGAGAGAGAAGGAGAGACACAGAGCCGGATGGCTCTCGGATCAAAGAAATTTACCACGGCATCCTGCGAAGTATATGGTCGTGTGTCTACGCCGGATGTAGGTCGCTAGGGTATCCGCGATTCGCACGCGCCATTTTTCGCAACGAAAAGGAAAGCCATTTTACGTGCCGAGCTCGCTAAGCTAAATCTGTCTTGTCTATACGTCGCGATGTATACATCGACACACGTGTAAATAAATGTATGTGTGTGTAGTCTATATCGATGGGATGTTAGTGGATCCTTTGGTCGCAGAGAAAGAGGCAAAGGGAGGTGGTGTGAAGGCCCCTACCATCGAGTATCTCTGTTTGCGGGTTAACGGTGCTCCGTCCTACTTTGTGCTGGACTCGCCGCCGGTTTACCTGCGTCACGTCTGCTCGTATCCTTCTCTTTGTGTGCGCAGAGTAGACCGCACGCATCCTTATATGTATACGGCTATATAAACACGGATATACAAGACTTACTATACGGACATTGATATGGGGGACTCCGGACTTGGGAGAACCGCGACACTCCATCATGGGGAAGCTCGAATCGATTTTTCATCGATTTCGCGATCATTGAGGAGGGCTGACGTTTAAACGCGTCTAAATTTCTCCTCACCCCGATAATCTCCGTGGAAATTTGGTCAGAACGGGCTGATTGGCGTAGAACGCTAATTTCCGGTGAATCTCGCACCAGGAGCTCGGAAAAGTCATGAAAATCGTTGTGGAGAAGACATTTGAGTTCTGATTCATTAAAATATAATTTACGATTAGTTGGCGACCCACGTAAATGGATGTGTGAATGAAAATGTCGTCGTCGTTGAGCTTACGGATAAAAATACCATGTTTTATGGACCGCAGCACGAGACCGGATCCTGGAAAACGCAGCAAGACCTTGATTACGCACACGACAATTGGGTGAACAACAGAATGGGGGGACGATTTATATTTTTGGGAATCCGGCTCCAGCACCAGGTCCATGTCGTACCGGTCATATGCTACTGTCTCCCTGTCCGATATGCTCATGCACTTCTGTGTTTGGCTGTGTGCGTGAGCAGTTGCGAGTAGTATAATCTGCTCGGTGGAATGCTGAGTCACTTTCCTCTCGATTCCCCTCGCGAGATAAGTAGGTCGAGACTAACGCGATCGGAGTAGCTTCTCTTGTCGCGGTGTGTTGTACCAACACCAACGTTCATCATGCACTTCCACTTCCACTTCTGCCATTAACCATATGCCGGATACGCGAATCCATTGAAAAAAGGTTTTCAATCATTTTAATCGGTCGTGCGGAATAAAGTTACAAGTTGTTTCAAAATTTGACAGTTTGATTTTCTTTTTTTTTCTTCCGATTTAATCATTAGAGTTGCCTGCCTCGAGCAATACATGGGAAAATATTGGATTGAATGAAAAAATCTCGTACGTGCCGATTCTGCTGGATTTGTATTGGAAAAATGATCCCGCGATCAACTTTCTCTTCTGGGAGATACGAGCGATAGAATTTTTCGATTAAAAAAGTGGCCTTTGACATTTTTTTACGTCGGAATTTCTGGGTCGTACGGAGGTCCCCCGTCGTCTTCGCGTCCATTGCGTGCTACGACTGGCAAGCACATGTGAGCACGAAATTTCACCGGTGCAAATACAGTGGACAGTAGGTCGACATTAGCTCTCGAGTGATACCGCCGCGACGCCGATTTCATTGGATACGAGCGAGAGAGCGAGTCGCTTGCAATGAGATGGACTCGTTCGATATATCCCGGTATCGATATAAATCGATCCGGTGGAGGGGGAGGACGAAGAAGACCCAAGTGGATCGTGATATTTCGCTGTAGCCGAATTTGTCGTCCGGACCCAGTGATCCCATTGATAAGTGGCTCGCCATTGTCGTAGGCCCCCCAAAGCCGAATTGCAATATCGGGTGTGCAATCAAGGCCAGACGTGGATATCAGAAGAAAAATTAGGCAATTATGGAAATAATTGCAAGTACCTGGAGGTTCCGGAAATTAAACCGTTACTCCGTTAATAAACCGTTTCAAAAAGTCTGGATACTTTGAGAAACTTTATTTCTCAGTTGGGCCTTTGTTGCGAGCATTTAGAAAAGAAAAAATCTGGAGGAAAAATCATCTAATTAAGGTGAATTTCATTTGTGGCTCAATTAATAGATTCTACGATCTAATCTGTCCCTCGCAGCCACCTCCATGACTTCCTTCTATCCGGTTGACTGCACTTACCATAGCATATTGTGTCTATAAAGATTTTTCGTGACTCGCTTCCTACGCCATTGAATAACGGTACCGATCGCCACGTTACGGCTCGACACCCCCCTCTTTCTTCTTTTTTCTTCTTCTTCTTCGTTTCTTCCTCCTCCTACTCACCGGTGCGGCATTCCCCATATATATTCATGCGGTGCCCACACACTCGATCCTACCGAGCCAGCGGACAAGGACGGGCGACCAGTAACCCTAAACGACAAGGACGGCTCGCCAATGGACAATCAGCAACCATATTGTGCACGACACGTACAGGAAAGAGATGCTAAATAATTGAATATGTAATTGGATGACCTGGAGTTAATAAAAATCTGGACTTATGAAAGTCAAAGAATCTGGAACGTCTGTTCAACTTGGAAAATTATTACTCAGGAAAATAATATGCCGTCAATTATAGAATTTTTTTTTTCTATTCAGTGAAATAAAACTGATAATTTCCTCAGTTTCGTGCCATGAGCTGAATGAGCCGATTTACGGGAATCCACATAATCATGTGGATCATCAAAAGAGCTCACTAAAGGATACCGTGACCACCGTCAACCGGACCTTTATCCTGTTTTGCCTCAAGGGTCCATGATTTTTAATAGGATTTGGGTTGAGTTTGTCTTTGACCACCATACAAGTATCTAGAAGTAGATTTGGCTGCTCAAGCCTTTTCAAACTGCTGGGATAATGCTAGTGGGGAAAAGTTGGAGAAGCGGCGTGGTGGTCGATGGCTGCTGCTGCTGCTGCTCTGACTCCCTCGAAGTGTGGCTAGCGTGCCACTGACCCAGTTAGCCGGAGCAAGTCTTTCTTCTGGCCTGGGTGAGCGTCCAACAGAGAAGAGAGCAGCGCGAAGTCCGCTGGGTGTATCTTTTTGCTCTTACTGCATTCCCACATAACCCAACGAATGTATAAGAACGAACCCAAACTAAGAAACAAATGCGTCAGGCGTATAGTAACCGTGAGGATTTATATAGATATACATTTGTATAACTGGAAGTTTCCAGGACACTACGCTGAAGAATGGAATCGGAACCGGATTAAAGCACTGCGATAGAGTCTTAATGTTGCAAACGTTCTACTTCCATTATTTAGTGCTTCAGCTAATATTAAATTTCATTGAAGGGATTAGATATAGAATTTTTCTAATTCAATCATCTCGGAAGTATCCCAATCTCGTATTTCATATCATCAAAGATATTTCGAACATTTCCATAATCTAAGATCGTCATCAAGATTCCAGAAATTCTGGAAATTGATTAGAATCCCTGAGTTTTTGGACATGCAGGATTTTTGGATTTCTCACATTCAAGACTCTTTCATAAATCTCATCTAAATGACAGAATTCGTATGCTAGCCTCATAGAAGATCGAGCATGTTGATCGAGCAAAAGCGAAATGTTTAAAGGTTGATCTCGTGTGGTTGCAGGTCCTCGCGGCGCCGTTGGCGGTTGCAGCACCCCCGGCAGTAGAGTGGATCCCTGGTGGAATCCTGGTCCCCTCTTCCCCACGGTATCTGCACCAGGGCCACCGAGGATCGACGAGGGGCCTCCAGGGAACAACAACCAGTATTCTAACGCGCTGCAGCGTACCTCGAGTCCACCAAACTCGGCGTACGCATTCCTCTCTTCACCGAACCAACATCACCATCAACACCATCAACAACAACACCAACAGCAACATCACCACCAGCACCAACAGCACTATCAATCGAGCCACAACAGTAGCAGGAACACCAACAGTAGCAACAACAATAACAACAACAACAATAACAACAGCAATAATAACGATAATAACGGCGGAGAGCATCATCAACAGATAAACCGAAATTTCGGACAAGCAGTTTTTAGCTCGGCGTCGATTACGTGTACGAGCGCGAGTTCCACGTTTGGACCTGAAGATGTCATATCATCGAGGTGCAACCCGGATGCGGTAAGATCCGTAACAACGGCATCGTCGAATCCCTACGGCATCATCAACGATTCGAACGCACAAACGGGACAAACTCCACAGTCGTTGTCAACCTGCACATCCGACAACGTGCTCACCTCCCTATTGACTCCCAAGTCATCGGACATCAACGACAACAATCACAACTTGTCGCGAAACTCTCGAGGTCCTGGTGTCGGGGTTAATCACCAGTCATCGGTATCAGGCGGCAACACAGTTCTGTCATCTCTACTAGCCACGGGAACATCAAATATCAATTTTTCTCCATCAGTTTCCGCGTCCTCGGCACTACCTTCTGGAAACGGCCGAAACACAATTTCTGCTTCGTCCTCTTCGTCTTCATCATCCAGGGACTCTCTCACAGGCATCCTCTCGTCCTTGAATGGGAGGATCAAGTCGGACGATAGTACCATTGGAAGAAGTACCGTGGAATCCAGAACAAACGCCTCGCTCAGGAACACGCTGTCTTCAACGACGACGACGAGTTTTAACGCTTCTTTGTTGAGCTCACTTTTGTCGACGTCAAGAATATCAACCACGAGGAATCCTGACGCAGAAGAGATTGCTAACAGAGTGGGGATCAAACTCGAATACTCACCTAGTACGGATTGTCAGGCAGACCAGCTTGATCAGGAGTCGTGCGGGATAAAGGTTGAGTATTCGCTGAGTGGGAACTCACCCTGCAACGTATTGGAAGCTACAGAGGAGGATCTTGCCGCGACGTCGCCCTATGATATCATAAGCACCAGTGGTGGGAATCGATCGCTTCGCAAACAAGTGTCCAACTGCCGGAGCCATCAGCAAGTCGGTGGAAAAGGTGGCAACGGATCCAACTCTGACGATCTAATAGTGTCTCCAACATCAGACTTGCAGATCGACATGAAGTACGAGACGCAGTCGGGTCCTCCGACTGGGCCGCCACACTTAACCTCATCAGGTGCCGAGCCTCCTCATAGTAGTCAAGGCGGCGGGATGACCGTTGGCGGATCGCCTGCTGAGGTTGTTGGCGTCGATAGTTTATTGCTGTCGCCGTGGGGAGCAACAGGACCTGACTTTTTGGATCCACCGGACGTCAAGCAAACAGCGGCTGGACTTCAAGTCTGGGACAGTTTGTTCCTGGGATCATCCGTGGGTGTTGCTTCGGCCCAATCCCTCGCAGAACTTAAACCCCTCCCTCCATTTACCGGTTATACAGCAAATTTAAGTATCAATGGAATTCCCGGACATCATTATCACACGATAGCTTCGTCCGGACAAAGGCCCTCCATGCAGTCATCTTCGCCGACACCTTCCTCGAACCAAGAGTATTATGAGCCTCCAGTTGTTTCATCGAGTACGCCTTGTCCCCAGAGCAACCAGAAACAACAGCAGCAGCAACCGCAACAGCATCAACATCCGCAGCAGCAACAGCAGCAGCAACAACATCAGCAGCAGCCTCAGTCAACCCAACAAGTCGATTACGACATCGAGGATATCGCCGAAATCATAGGGTCAGCGATTGCCGATACGACCGTACCGGGTGGTGGAAATGGTCCAGGATCGGAACACGATCCGGATGGCTCGAGGGACTGGATTGACTTTGCCGAATGGATCGACACTGACTGTTCCCCAAAAGCGCATGGAACCATGTCGCCCAGTCCGTATTCGCAGATTTATGGCGCATCCGCGCCGTCCAATCAGACGCAACAACATGGCTCCACGTTACACAGTCTTCTGACCCACGGGTATGCGCCACTTCTGACCGCAAGGCTACAGGCTGGTAACACAGCATTACAAAATGCTTCCTGTGGTGAAACTCCATCTTCAACGAGTCCTTATCCACCGGTCAGTCCTCCCGGCAGAGTATCCACCTCGTGTAGTCCGGATCACACTTTACACTCCTCGTTCACGGCACCTCCTAGAGATCATCGGAAGCGTTCGCGGTCAGGACCAGGAAGTCAAAACCCATCAAAGAAGAGCCCTGGCGCAACAAGTGCGTTACCATACGGCACGGAATCTGGACTTATCGGTGGGAAGGAAAAACCTGTTCATAGGTGTTCGATATGCAATCGAGGCTTTTTAAACAAAAGCAACATCAAAGTACATTTGAGAACTCATACCGGCGAAAAACCTTTCAGGTGTGAAGTTTGTGGTAAAGCATTCCGCCAAAAGGCACATCTGATCAAACATCAACAGATTCACAAAAGAATCGGTAGGGATTAATAAGGGATCAACGTGAGCAACGATCACTGAGATATCTTTAGGTCGTGATGGACACTTGGCTCGAGGACCAGACAGAGGTCGAAGACCTCGCGCGTTGGCCCGTAAACTTCCACTCGTTCACCATTGAGGTGTACCGATGGAGGGTCTTTAGGGAAACGCGGTGTGATGCCAATGGAAGGACGGATCAAAGATCCCTCCGGACACTCGGCTCGATGATCAACCCGGTATGAGTTGGACGTTGCAAAACGTCTTACGGTTTTTTATTGTCAAGTCTCACAAATCTGCACTGTGCGTGTGATGGACGTGCGAGGGAAACAGAACTGTGTAAAAATAGCTGAAAATATGTTCGACAATCTTTTTGGCGGGAAACACTTCCGAGGTATGAAACCTCGAAGAATCCATCGATTATAATCGAGAGTGGTGATGGCCAAGCTCGCTTCTCCTCGTTATCGATTATTTCCTCAAAAAACGACACACACTAAATGTAAATAATGCTATACATATATACACAAACATATATATAAACCTATTACTTCTTAAGAAAGCTGCATATTCGAAAATGTGCGTGCTTGAAATAGTTTTTAATAAGCATTGATCTGTCCAACTGTTCCATCAGACACACATTTACAGACAATTATTTTTCATACCGCGCGCTTTGATCCTACAATCTTTTCAATTCCTGATTGTGGATTCAATTCAGATGGAAACACACAAATACGTTTCAAAAACGCAACGCAATTTTATTGTAAAAGAAGCGCGACCATATGTGATCGTGCTACAAAGTACCTAATAACTTTCCTGTCACAATTACCTTTTCTTTATTATTTATACTCTCGTTTTTTGTTTTTCTTTCCTCGTAAAAACCCGATTTTGTCCCTCAACATCTGTCCAATCACTCCCGTTAACTGCCTCGTCCTGTAATTCGTATTATTTATTTCACCTTCGACTGTCTCTTTACTTTTCAAACTTTAGTGACTCTTTCTTTTTCTATTGTAAAATAGCTCTAGCCACTACAAAATCTTTATTTATGTGGTACTCTCGCGGTATCTTCCTTTCTCTTAAATTACCTTACGATTTTGTGCTCGTCGTATTTTCGTTCCTATTGTAAACTTTCCATGTTTTTGGCGCTGTAATATAGAGACGAAAAAAAACAAAACGCCCGAATTATTTCCGAAGATTTATTTTATTTCGATTTAGAAAAGGTAATACGGGTCATCGATTTTATTCATACACAGTCGTTTTTCTCTTCAACCCTTTGTTATCCCTCTCGATCCTTCTTCGTCCCTCTCGTTCGATCGGGATGCCTCGCAGGCCTCCAAGAGACCGATCTATCGATCGGCGGCACTTAGTAATTAAATTTCCTCGGCTACAGGATCATTCGAAATTTTTTTTCTTTATATAGAGTCGTTTATTTTTTTTCTTTTTAGTATTTATTGTGTTTATATAAGAAATGTGTTATGTTCGAGTCGGCTGTACCGATCGACCCGATGCCCCGATCGTCGTACGAGTTCCTGCTCCTCAACGACCATCCCATCGAATCGATCGGTCGGCGTCTTGTTGCAAAAAATTTGTAATTGTATAAAGTATAGATATGTGCATTTATTTATATTACGATTATTGATATTCGATTAAAGAAAACAGAAGAAAAAAAACATGATTGTTACCTTGCAAAAAAAATTATGTTGATTTTCGATTTCGTCACGACGGCACGTCTCCCCATTCGTCCTTTTCATTCCATTCGGAACTTGATCGTTTCCTCTTTTGCAAATCGACGCTTTATTATGAGAAAATAGTTTTGCGCTGTTCGGAACTTTTTCCTGCCAGCTCGTCAAACTTGAGAAATTCTTTTTATCTTTTAACGGATTCCATAATTATGGAAATACGAGTCATACTTAGTTTTCCAGGCTTTTCCTAGATCTTGAAAAAACCGTAAAAATTACTTCCTCAGCCTCGCTATCCTCTCGTCCTTTTCAAACTTCATTGCGCGTTTTTCTTATAATCATAAACTGGCTACAATTAATGCGACGCAAAAAATCGTTCTTCCGGCTCGGAAAATGGAAAAACTACTACCGAGTTCCACATCTGGTGTATACGCTCGACCTTGTCCTCGTTCTTTTGCAATTGCTGCTAATTTATCAACTTAAAGGCCGCGCTGGCTACGCAAATTCTATTTTTCACCAACGACGATTGTTTATAAAAAAAAATCGGCCTTTTTTTACGATAATGCTTTCGGGCGGCCGTCCACGATGATGAGGACTATGGGCTTTAATTTATTGAATCGACCAAAAATAAAGGAAACAAGTCTCGTACTAGTTTGGAATTGTTTTTAGTGGCTCTAAGGTTCATTAGTATTTTCGTAAATTTTTGTTCAATCCGTTACTCAGTTTTTTAATGGTTTTTTGCTTCGATCTAATTTTGGGGTCTTTGGGTCCGGCAGTTTTGTCGTAAATGGAAAATAATTGAGTCTTCGTTATTGAGGCAACAATTGTTTTTATTTTTATTTTTTTTCTAATGGTCTTCTGGGCTTCGTCAGTCGCACGCTCGTCATTTCTCCGTGGGCAGCAGATGAGCGTTGACCGTTAAATAAATTTGAATGCACAAATACGACGCATCGAGGTGTCTGTTAATTCTCGCGCGTACAGCTTCAGGGCCTAGGACAAAAGTTGAAAAGAATTAAAAACAATGTGTATAACGGGGTTAAGATCTTGTTGAGATCAGATATAAAATCATCATCGTCTACTCCGTACTCCGGTAAAAAATACCCGCGGAGGAACCTGTTCACGAGAGTACAAAACGACGAGATCGGAAGAGGAGAAGGAGGCGAGTCAGGCATTGTAGCCAGAGAGAAATAGAAAGAGAGATGAAGATTATCTCTCGGGTTGACTTTTGAAACGTTCGCGCTGAGAGGCTGAACCTCTCTTAGGCGCGGGCACATACAAAACCTTTCGTGGGTCGTGGTTCTTCGTCGCTTACACGGTCTACGTACCAGTTAGGGCAATGACCTACATTTTTCGGGCCGCTTGGAACTCTTGGCCCGGGCTGCTTCGGCCTACCAAGCCGCGGTAGCGGGATCTTGGCTGCTGGAAAAGGCACAACATTGGGAACCCCGTAAATAAAATGCCTTTTACGGCAATCCTTACGGACCCCCATTTTTCGAGACAATGGTAAATTTCAATGAGGCTAATTACACGAAATCATCAATTAACATAAATTCCATACGAAATCTCGATGGGGATCGTAAAAAAAGTAAAATTTTATATATTTTTGATTGAATCGTTAGAAATTAATGATCGTGGAAACGTTTTTGGAAAATTTCTTTTTTTTCGAATATCGAGAACAATTACGACAATAAAAATAAAGTTTTTTGTGTTCAGTTTCGTGGGGAAAGATCGTGAGGAATCGTCACAAGGATTCAAACGAAAAAATGATTCCAATGCAGCAGCGTTACCGTGACGAATCTTACGTTATTGTTATTTTGTATGAAAAACGCATTATGCTGATTGCGAAAAAAGAGAGACACGAAGCCCACGCTGTCTGCAAGGGATAAATGAAACTGAGACTTCCTACTGTGTGTTGCTCCGTTCCACGACGAGGCAGGAGTTGGTATGATAATGATGCGAAATAGATTAGTTCGAGGGGCTTGTCCATGCTGGGAAAAGTTGTCGACAATCGTAACGCCCACGATAAAAAAATGGTCCTGAAATATTCGTGATTGCGGGTTCTTGTCCGCCAAGAAGAATTTCCATCATCGGCAACAACTTTTGATGCCAATTTCGTTAAAATGCGGTTTAAGCGTCTCGCATCAAAGTCCGCGAATATCGGTCATCATATCCAGTAGCAGATGGAGAGACGAATAAACAGAATATTGTGATTTTAAACGTCAAGTCCCGTTGCTCGTGCCTCACTCTGGACGGCCGACAAAATGAAATTCAAAATACAATGTATTTTCGCTCGGATTGAAAGAAAATGCTAAGTGCCCTCTCGTAAGAAACGGAAGTCGCATCCGTTTCATTGGAGGAGAGAAAAGAAAAACCACGAGAAATTATTGTTGCTTTCGTGCATGCGACATTGCGCGAATAAAATGTCCTGCTGAGGTTCAAGAGGAATAAAGGAGATGAGGAACAAAGGGAGAGCTACAATGGACATCCTTGATCGCGGAGTCGGACAGGCCAGTTTGGTGTGTACTCGCGGAGCTCCGTTCCGCGTGTCTTGCACGCAGAGAGCTAGTAAACTCGTATTTCCCCAGCAACGATTCGCCTCGCCATCGCGTCGTCGTTTCTATACCGTCGCCCATAAGCATGCTACACCGAGCACGAACTCTCAAAGAAAGTCTTTCACCACAAACTCACGAGAGAACTCGTTGATCGCGTGGGGCCCCATAATCCATGGGGAGGGGGTGGGCCGGATCGAGGAGACGCAAAGCGGACAAAGTTGGTTTACTTCGGGCTTCGGTACCAGGCAGCGATGTGTTCCACTTACATGGCACACTTTGCTCAACCCGCAGTCGTTATTCTCGCCTCGCTACAGGATCCTGCGTGCTACAACACAAACTTCTATCCTATTCGATACACTCTATTATGTTTATATAACTAATAGCTACGTAGGGCATCTTTCGACGAGAAAATCCCTATTAATGTCCAATCTATTCAATCAGCCAATAAAAAAAAAACTCCGTCGGCATTAAAATTTCAATTTTTCCCTCGATTTTCCTTTTTTCATCCTCAAAATCTCAGTTTTTTCACTTTCACAGTCCGTGAAGCAATAAACAACCAAAATTCCAGTCAACGATCAAGGATGCGTTGTAATTACGTTTTTTTTGTCGTTCGTTTGAAATGAGAATTTTTTGCTAAATTTTCTTTTTTCTTTTCCCAAAATCTCGGGTTTTTAGTGAAATTTTCAAATTTTGTGCTAAAATGACGAGATTTTCTCAAGCCCTTAGCAGTCCATGGAGCAGCCAATGAAAAAATTCCAGTCATCGATCGAGGATGCGCTCGTAATTACGTTTTTTTTGTCGTTTATTTGAAATGACAATTTTTCGGTAAATTTTGCTTTTTTGTTTCTCAAAATCTTGGATTTTTAGTGAAATTTTCAAATTTTGTGCTAAAATGACGAGATTTTCTCAAGCCCTTAGCAGTCCATGGAGCAGCCAATAAAAAAATCCTGGTCAATGATCGAGAATGTGTTCGTATTTGCGTTTTTTTTCTTTTCATTCAAAATTTTTATTTTCCGCCAAATTTTTCTGTTTCTATTGCCAAAATCTCAATTTTTAAATGAAATTTTTTAATTCGGTGGCAATGACGATAATATTTTCTCAAATATTTGGCCACAGTTGACGGAGCAGGCGAATAAACAATTTCGAGAGTCGCGTCAAACGTAGAAATACTTTTGGACCTTTTTGGACGTGAAGAAGGTTTGAAAATTTTCACACCGATGTCTCGATTCTGGACTGTGACGCATCTGGCACTGTGAAAAACTTGAATCAATCGTTCTCAACCCGGAAGTGCTGCTTGTGTCTATTTTTAACAAGCAAAGCCGCACATTTTTTATTTCTAATCGAATATCGTACGGAGAAGTATAAATACCAGGATTTTCGTGAAAACCCACACGTCGTTTGTATATTTATTGACTTTCACATCCAAGCTGAACCTCCTCCCATTGGAATCTCGGATGACGTATGGAAATACGAAACGACTAATGTACCAAAATCTGTCAGCCGAGTTTGTTCATGCAAATTCTGTTAGAAAACGAGTCTTAAAATGTAAACTCGTTTTCGTCAATGCAAAGGACGTCGTGTCAACTTTTCCGTCTACTTCGAAAAGTTGCTTTCAAGAATAAATCGAATAAATCAATTTTTTAAGATCCAAAGAAAACTTTGGTAAGGAAATTCGTTAAAATAAATTATTGAGACCTCGTCAACCAAAAGTTGGTCCCATAAATTCCATTTCCCGTCCGGAATCTCTGGGTCATTTCGGACTTGGGGAAAATCGTCAGGGCTTTGAAAATCCTATGAACCTCAGGATCATCTGCCAAAGACCAAAATGCCTCGCACAGCTTTTTTCCTGTGGAATAAAACAGGCAATAAAGTTTTTTTCCATTGGTCCTGTTGGTATATACTTTGCATTTCGTGATCGTGGAATGGGGAACGTCGTGAGCTCGGGATCGAGCTCACGGTGTGGCCATATGGGATATTTTGAAGAATCGAGGCCAAATCGAAATTTGACATACTTTTATGTATTTTAAGCTAACAGAGACGAAGAGAGGGGGCAAGGAGTGAGGGAAGCGTCGTTGTGTATTACTTTTGTGTGGGTCTGTGACTTGGATCCATTTCTTAACTTTCGATCCATCTCCTTTTTCGTTGCTATTTGTTTTCAAGTTTTCCTTTCAATATTTTCGTCTAAATTTTCCCATAAACCCATTTTTTCATTCGAACTTTCGATATTTTTTCGAGCATTCGATATTTTCATCGCTGATTGTCCTTTCGTGAAATTGTGAGATTCAACAATGGAGCGTTGATGGAAAAAAGGTGCCGGAATCTGTGGGTAACTTTTGGTCTAATGGAGTCGAGATGATTTCGTAAATAAAAGAATAATTAAAGATGATTTGCGATTCATGTGAGCGTTACAGTTCACACAGTGTGTGCATGGCTTTGCGATAGATGCTCCAGTGAGCGAGGCTCTCAATGAAGCTTCCAGGGAAATGGCTGCCATGCTATTCCGGCGAGATTGATGCGTGGAAGAAAGAACGATGTTGCTTATCGGATTCATCAGTTGTACTCGTGCACAACTACGAGTGTAGCCTTTCCACCTGTAACAGGAGTCGCTGCTATTCCCGTGGTAAAGTTCTCATCAACACACGACTGGAGCCTCGTGCCAAATACATTGGAAGCATTGCCATCGTGTCTGATTTCCAAAGGGCTTGAAATTCTACCATTTTTTGAGCGAATTTTTCAAACGGGCAGCAAACTATAAGCGAAAATTGAAAAATTGGAATTAAAAATCGAAATTTTTCTTGAAAAATTCAAATTTCTCATTTTCTGTGCGCTCAATAATCGGGCCAAATACATTTCAAGCAGCATTTCAAAGGATTCGAAATTGACCCGATTTTCGAGCAAGAATTACAACAAAAAAAAATGTGGCCAATCGTTGAGATTTTCTCGATAGTTTTCGAATTTTTCAATTTCTCGTGTCCTGAATGATCGAATTTAAAAAAAAATGGGATGGACTCGTTTCACCAAGTCCTGAGGGTGCGAAATGGCTCTTCAGATATCGAAAAGTCGATGGATTCGTCCGAATTTTCTTTCTGGTCCAGACCATCGACGTTTCTCGTGTCTTTGGCTTATGGAATCGTTTTGTTTGGTTGATTGGTATGTTATAATAAAGCGCACGGTGTGTACCCCCGAAGGATATGCTACTGCGAGCCGATCCATTGAACTCGTGACATTTAATAGTAGGTCGTGGTACACACAGAGTCTCGGTGTATTTTGTTTCTGCTTGAAACCTCTTCGCCATAGAGGCTTGTGAGGCAGTCGGGACCTCGGTCGTTCCTACCGGAACGGAGCATCGAAGATCAAGGTCGAGCTGTATCGAATAGCGACGCCGAGCGTTATCAGCGAGACCTCATTAAGGAATTATTACCAGTCACGGATTAAATATGAAGAAGGCACGACAAATAATTTCATCCTGCAATGTTCGAGGACGATAATCGTGCCCCGCCATGGGACATCGATACTATTGCGATTATCGCGCTGCTTGGAAGTCGCGAGTGAGATATTCTGCTCATAATTGCATCGAACCTTGTGAACAGTCTTGATGCTCGTGACTTTGCTCGGAGAAGAAATTTTTGGCGAAAAAGTTCGATATTTCGTTGGATACACTCGACTTGACGTTTTTTTTGGAAAATCACAACAATTTTGTCGTTGCAACAAGAAATATTCTAGAAAGTCTCTTGGAAAAGTAAATTTTCGTCCTTCCCATCGCAAATTTTGCTGACAGTTCCGTTAGAAATAAAAAATATCTATAATTTTTATTTTATATAATTTTATATAATTATAATTTTATATAATTTCATATGTGAATAAAAACTTTTGACGACCATGACGGCCAAACTCGTTTTCCTTCATTTTCATCAGTTTTTACGTTCCTGTGACGAAATTTCAGGACAAATATCGAAGAATTGTTGAAGGAACTTGGAAATCGCTGCTCGGGATTCGAGGAGTAAAAAGATTTTGGAATTTCACATAAGGAGGAAGAAGGCGTGATCGAGAATCGCGTTTTTTGAACTGTAGGTCATCTTTATAGTTTGTGAGTACCTCGCGCGATCGTCTCGTAGTCGTGAACGCGGCTAATGGGGCAGCGGGCAAGCATCGCGGCTCGCTTAACGATCAAGTTCGATTTCTCTTGGCACAGTAATTCGTACAAACACAAACACACACGTTAAAATGCGCACATGTGAGTTTAATGCACAGATTAATCTTGTACGTGTATAGGGACGTGGACAGGGCGATACTCGCGGGGAAAACTTGATACTCATGAGTCTCCGACACGTGACAAGACGAGCCACTAAATTGTCTATATCGCGATAACCATGCATCGGCCTCCACATGCATGAAGAAAAATCATTTTTATGTACATTTATAATAATAAATAAACAAGAAACTCACACTGACAAGAAATTTTCGAAACGGTTGACGACTCAACCGTTTTTGAAAAATCATAAAAATGTTGTCATTGGAGCAAGAAATATTCGCATAGAAATGAAAAATGTTGTCGAAATTCCGTAAATTTTGAAATTATCCAAAAATATTCAGTTCGCCAACAAATTATCGACGTTTTATGACAAAATTCAATTTTCAGTGTACAAACCTGTTGAAATACAACAAAATCCCGTTTTTTATTGAGCAAATAAAAATAAAATCGCCGATACAAAAATTAAGCGAAAAATACCATTTCGTTGGAGTCCAACGTCGTTACGAACTTCGGCGTCGTAGAAACTGAGCCTAAAAGAAAAAGATCCGACAGTTTTCCCTCCGCAGGGAAATGTGATCGCGTTGCATATATTTCGCGAGGTAAACAAAACGCGATATTCGAACGACTCGTATCTTTACAGCGCAAAGCGTCTTGTACCTACTGTCGGTAGGGTAGGAATTTGAATAATGCGTGTAACTCAATCGGTAAGTTATTACTTTTTAACCAACAGCCGGTGCGATGGAAAGCGGTTGGTTATGCAGGGAGAGGTCGCGCGGCGCTGTTATTGCGTCTTGGAACGTAACTTGCGTGTGTTCGCCCCTCCCCGTGGCGCTGTCGGCTGGCGAGGCTGGTCGAAGTGTACTCGCGGTGTACGTAATTTCGCGCAAGTTCTTGTTCGCGAGGGCTGTTATTTTTTAAGAGCCAGTATTTAAATATCTTTAGAAAAAAATGAACGTGATTGCAAAGTCGGCGAATATCGCGCCGTTTGCCCGGGCCACGGCCACCGTAGTTACGAACGGAGTTCGACCAGTCGCTGGAGCAAGTAAGGCCAATAAAGAAAAAGTCGTTGTGCCACCTACAGTCGCCCATGTTCTTCCTTGGTCGCTCAGCCAGAATCTACCTCGAGGATCAATTCGTATTTGCTCTGGACCCATAGGTTCGTTCCATCTGTCAAATCGGCAATCCTTCGACCAACTATTTTCTTCCCTTATTCGTCTCCCTTATTTTCTCATCATTTTTAGCCGTCACTTTATTTCCCCAAGTTATGTAATGCTTTTTAACAAATATAGAGTCCAAACCTCGACAGATTTCTTTCCTATCGACACTATTATCGTACTCGGAGTTCGAGCTCCGCATTTAACTTGTTATATATTTGTCTTTTTTCAAATTACGCCTCATTCTGCAATAATTCGACTTTATCTATTTATACATAACCTACAAAATTGCACATCGTCCAAAAATTCATTCCGCGAATCTCGATCTTACGTGACGCATGCAAAACACATTTTTGTGCTGTTATCGATGAACCAAAATCTCGCAATCCATTTTTCTCACACTGCTCGTACATATTTAGAAAAAAAATCTTGTTCGTGTTTTCGTAAACGTATCCGGCCGCGTGTTCTGACGTTTCCGGAAAAATTAAACCTTCGCTTCCCAAATTCTTGGTCTTTTTCATTCCTATCCTGCCGCACGATACGCAGTCTCGTCAAGCAACTGCGCAGACATTCTTGAGCCACGGTCGACGTGAAAATATTCCGTGACTCTTCGATCACAGAAAAATTGAACGGACATTTATTTTGCAGCGAGCACTCAGGTCCTCCAGACACGATTGGCACATACGGACGTTCGAGTGCCGGATTTCTCTTACTATCGCAAAGATGTCAACCGTGATCCGACCACAAAGTCTCGCGAAAGAGTGGCGGAGAAGCAAAACTTTTCCTACCTCGTAGCGGCCGGTGAGTTTTAACTTTTTTCTTATTCCACGATAAGCATTGTCAGTCGCTTGAGAAAAATGTCGATTTTGGTGCGACTACGAATTTTCAATAATTACGAAGAGATTTTTTTTTGTAAACTCAAATTTGATGCGTCAAGCCTGACGGAAACACCATGTTTTTTATTTTTCCAAAAATTTGACTGTGCTTTTCATTTTGCGACATGTTTTTGCACATATTTTGTGGGAAACATGAAAGTAACACGGTTCATGGAACAAAAACTACAAAGTTGCTTTGAATTTAGTGCGTTTGCTCCGAGTTGACAATTACTTGGGATCAGAAAGTGAAACTCGATGAATTAAACGACACAGAAGATCGCAACGTCGAATGAAAAATCCTTTTTCCAATCATTGCTCGTTAATTTAAAAAACAACGACAATTTTCGTATCGAGTTTTGTGTTTTATGGGCCTGATTCGCTAGATCAAGAATCTCGCGCTCTTGTTCTCTTCGTTCTCCCGTTTTTTATGGTTTTCTCAGAGTTTTGACGAATTTTTCGACTCGAAGCGAAATTGCCCCAGGCTCGCGTTATTTCGCATTAAAAAACGAAGAAAATTAGCCCAAGCTGAACGCTTTTAGTTAAATTTCACCAGAGCTATGAATTTTTTAAAATTGATGATGCTGAAGTTTGCAACGTTGGAATGCATCGAAAAGTATTTAATTTTATTCAAGATTCGTTTAATTTTCAATGTCATCCAAAGTTTTCGCGCCGATATGCTTTAGGAATGGCAAAAATGGATGATTTTATCATCGTAATTACATTCTGCATTTGAATAATTATTTTTGTCGAAAATAAAAATGAATTTCGTTGCATTCCAACGATGCAAACTTCAGAGTCATTCGAAATTGGGATCATTTATCGAGAATCGTGCGAGCTGTGCTCAAAAAAAAAGAGAATTTCGTTGAATTGCAACGATGCAAAGTTACAAATCGTCGAATAAATCGCGTCCTTGATTTTCTATTCAGGTACCGGAGTGTGCGCAGCTTACATTGCGAAAGCACAAATCTACAGTATGGTGGGCATGCTGGCAGCGTCGAAGGATGTTTTGGCCGTTTCCAAAATCGAGGTTGACCTGGCGAAGATCCCTGAGGGACAGAGCATGGTCTTCAAGTGGCGTGGAAAGCCGCTCTTCATCCGACACCGGTCAGTCCCTTAGAAAAAATGTCCAATCGGACCCTCGACTCGTTGTTTCGATCGATAATTAAGTTTGCGTGTTTTTATACCATTGACAGAGGTGCGAAGGAAGTTGCCAGAGAAGAGGCGGTGAATCTTTCCGAACTCCGGGATCCCGAGCCCGATTCAGCGCGCGTCAAGCGTTCCGATTGGCTCATCGTAGTCGGAGTTTGCACTCATCTTGGTTGCGTGCCGATCGCGAACGCCGGTGACTATGGTGGCTATTATTGCCCTTGTCACGGTTCGCATTACGACGCAAGCGGAAGAATAAGGAAGGGACCGGCGCCGCTCAATCTCGAAGTCCCGGCGTACGAGTTTGTCGACAACACGGTCGTTGTCGGTTAATTCAATCGTTCCCGACACTCGAGGATAAACGTAGTAGTAGAAAAGAAGCCGAAAAGAGGATGAAAACATGATTTAATAACAGCAACATCGTCAACGTCGAATTACATCCTCGACGAGCGTTCATTTTATTTCTTCAGTACACGTTGATCAAGCCCTCGTGAAAACTAAAAGAAATCCTACGGAATGTCGCTCCTCCGTTCTCAGATTTCGACTCGATTTCAAATCCGCACTTTTCAACTGCACGGATCATGAAAAATAAAGAAAAAATCATCGTTAACGCTGCTGTATAATTGTTTCAAGTTGTACAGTCACTAGAATAAATGAAATTATACGAGAATATCAATGGAAATGATGACTCTGAAGTTTGCAACGTTGAGATTCAACGAAAAACATTTTTTCTATTGATTATTTATTGAATTTTCAAATTCGTGGCAATCTTTTGAGTCGATTGAGTTTTTTGGTCGAAAGAGAGAATCGTTTTATTGGCCGGACCAAATATTCAATAATAATTATTGACTTTGCTGAAGAAATAACAGAATTTCGTTGCATTCCAACGATGCAAACTTCAAGGTCATATGGAAATGCTACACTTTTCGCTTTTCCCACCGATACGATTCCTCATGCTGCTGCGATTACTTTTTTTTTATAATCGTCCCATAACAATTCAATAGCCTAATAAATATTCATGAAAGTTTATGGAAACGGGAAACGAGCCAGAATGGGAGTCAAATGCCCATTTATTTCGTCATTCGAAAAGTCTATTAAGCTTGTACTGTTGTTTTGAGAATTACCGTTCAGAATTCTATTCAATTCAGTACATTAGTGGATCTTGATAAGAAAAAAATTCACTCAAATTTTCAAGAGCCTACAGAGAACCAGAAAAAAAATATTCGTATTGGAAGTTTCATCCATTTAACATTGAATTTTATGATAAATCTCGTTTTCATTGTATTTTGCAATGGATTCTTATCAATTCTTGGGATAAATCACAGTTTTCATTGTAAAATACAATGAAATGTGTGAAATTCATGTTAAATCCATGAAATTGGAAATGCAAATATGGTTTTTTCTGGTTCCTCTGCAGCCTCTTGAAAATTTGACTGTATCTTTTTTTTAAATCATAATCTACTGTACGAAATTTGATAAAATTCGAAAAACGACAGTACGACCTTGAGTACAACGTTGCCAAAACGTTTTTCGGAAAAAATCAACATTATTTTCTTATCTGAAAAGTTTTTTTTTTTAATATGCGTTGCCGGTACGTTTGGGCCGGAAAATATGAAAAGAGGTGGAAAAAAAAATGTATAAAGACGATCGAGTTTACGACGATTTTGGAAAATTTGATTCGAAGAATTTTCTTCGTTTTTTTCGTTTTAGATTTTTCGTTTTACGTCGAATTTCGCATGAGGGTTTTTCGTACGCTCAAAACCTGTACAATTCATGGAGTCATGGGGCGAATGATTAAACGCTAAAAAAAAAAAACGGGAATTTACAAATTGCTCGTTCTTTTGGCGAAATCTCTGCCTCAAACTCCTTTTTTCACATGGCTGCTAAAATGAATTCAAAAAACCCTCATTTATATATAAATTGACGTATTCCTTCGTCTTTTCCTGCAGGAGCAGATGAGACTCGTTAACCCTCTCCGTAAATAATAACAGGAATGAAGAATGATTGAAATTTCATATTCACCGGAAATCGAAAGACTCTGGAAGCCGTTATTGGAATTTTTTTTTTTTCAAGTTTATTCCAGTTTCATTGAATATTTTCATTTCTATATTTGTCGGTAGCGGAGGCGCGTAGAACGAGTTCATTGATTTTTGCGGGGTTGTAGGTGAAAGACACGCTGGGTGTAAGGTCAATGACCTTGAAAGTTGGCAAGGCTATCGCGATTCGAGGGCGATTGACGGTCTATAGGGTGTAGGAAAATTGGAGGAAATTTTCGTTGAAAATTCATCGTTGAAATTTGGAATGCGACGTAATTCTGTTTTTTCGAGAGCCGAGCTCACGATTCTCGTCCGATATCACGACAATATAAAAAGATCTCGCTGGATAAAATGGACACGAGAATTGTCAAATATTGTTTTTTCCGATAATCGCTTTTGCTTATTTGACAAGTCAAAGATGAAAAACTCGGATCGATCTCGTGGCATTTTTCGAAGTGATCGATTTTCGTTGGTTAAGTTTTGATCGATTAGGACTTTGTCGATGCGAATATTTACGGCGGAATGATAATTTTCGAGACTGACGGTAAAGAATAATCGAAAAGACGCGTAAATATCGGGTCACGATGCGAAATGCGCAAAAAAATCGTCCAAATGGTTAGGCACGCAGGAGGTGGATAATAATGGTACTAAAAAAAAAAATGATAATATTTGAGGAAAGCCCGAAAGTATGTCCGCGTTTTTAGCAACGCCGCGAGGAGGCGCCACGTGTTACGGGGCGAATTTTCAGTTTCGCGCCGCGTCAACGAAGGGCGTCCTCGCGGCCACCATCAGTTTTTCTATCCCCAATCCCGAATGCTACATGCCAACCCCAGTAACCCCACTCTCGATTGCGGATACACGATACACGGGGATTTTCAGTCTCCCTCGCTGCTGGCGGCGTACGGACGCAAGAAAAACGTGCTGCTCCCCGCACACGCATCAAAATTCATCAAAATTCCCTTTCGATCGAGGACGACTGCTACGGGCGAAGGAGAAATAACAAAACATCGCGCGCGGCCTCAACTACAACAATTTTCGGAATCTCGGCTGCTCGCTACGTCTGCGTGTGCGTGCGAAACTTTTTTTCCGTTGCAATAACACGTTTTTACTAATCGCGATAGTGCAGAAATAAAGGATAAAGCAAAAAAATAAGTTGAGATCCCGATTCGAGTTTTGCGAGTGGCGCTGGGGTCGAGCAAGGTCAAGAAAACAAGTTGCTCTCGTTATTGTGCCGAATACAGAAACAAATGTGCAAATAAAAGTTAAAACAGTGCGACAAGTACCGCGAGCGTGTCGAGCCTAAAAAAAAACACATGAAAACTGTCTCCTTTCCGCGTGATTGTTACGGAGCTGCTTAATTATCTTGACTCGCGCGTTTGACTGCATCGGGATCGATACGCGAGCAGCACAAATTTGAGAGAACAATTTCTGGATTTTCTGGACGTTTATTAGTTTTGAAAACGCGACAAGAGGACACGTGCCGAGTGGTGAACTTTTTATATCCGGGGATCCGGCCAGCGGCCGCATGCCGCAAGAGGACGGAATGCGTCAGAGGAACGAGTGAAGGGGGCGCTTTAACGCTCTAGAGTTTAGTGCCCTCCTGCGCCTCCTGCTCAACGCCATTTCTCAATGTCACAAGAGACCTGCTTGCTTCGAAGGGAAGACACGTGTGTTGCAATCCCCTTACCAATGTAACCACCAAAAAACAACCACCGTATTCACCGTGAGTATATTTTCCGTCCGTTTTTCTCATCGAATAATTCAAATCGTAAAACACAGAGTCTCGAACTTTTCTGCTCTCCTAACCCCCTCCCTCGCCATTTCTGTTGTGTATGCGTCGTTCCCTTTCGGCGAAAGATAAACAAAAAGAGACACGACACGGTGGCTTGACGCGGAGTTATCGCGAAACCGAAGAATTTCCAAGACTCTCGGAGCGTCTCAAACCCGAAAACGCGTTCAAACTTTTTATCGAAACTGCCAGCGCGTTTTTTTTTCTCGCAGCAAATTCCCGGACACGGAAAAATCATCGTTACGAAATACGATCGAAAAATGACCTTGAGTTTTTGGCAATTTTTCAGTCTCCCCAAGTTAATTGCACGAAAATAAAATCAAACCAACACGTCGCATGGAAAATTCTCGTTCGCGTCCAACGAAAAACTCTTTCTCCTAATTATTTCTGCAATTAAAAAAAAAATTACAATGTTCGTATCGATTTCGTATTTCAATACTAAAAAACGATCGTTTTATCGTCTCGCCGAGCTCTGCTCAAGAAAAAACAGAATTTCGTTGCATTCCAACGATGCAAACTTCAAAATCGTCTTCAAGGTCACGTCTTTCGATTCTTTACCATTTGAATAAACTCGAAACTGCTATTCGGCCCTTACGGAGCTCGACACCCTGCATTTTTTGCTCTGTATATTAAAATCTGTAAATGACGTATAAGTGAAAATATTGACTCGTAAACTTGGCGCTATTTTGGCCATTATGAACTTGTTTTTATTATCGTATCGAGAGTATTTCGGTTTCGATCTCCCCTGGCCCTCCCCCTTCGTGCAGAAGCGTACCATTCGAGTTTCTTAAAATATATAGAGAACTTGACGGTTCCTCGTAAAATGTACATGACGGGCGGCCCGCACCCATACGCATTCAATTGTATGACAGGGAGCCTTTGATCGGGCTAGTTTTAATAACTCCTGGCGCTGCTGCGTGTTTGCTAGTCCGATTCTGATGGGAACGTGATCGAACTCTGCGGCTGACATGGCTCACATCGCTCGCGCTATTCAACTTATCGCAAATTATCATTGCCCCTTTCTCCCTTTATTCTCGGCCACATAATTTCCTTTTGTACATGCACAATCCCTTTGTCTACTAGCTAATAATTATTTTCCAGAGAATAACAAATAAATGTATTCTCTAAATCGAGCTTATACACTCAGTTTATTGAATACAATGTATTATTAAAAGTTCGCAGCGTTGAGCTTCAACGAAAAATACATTTTTATTGTTTTTTCAATTATCAAAAAACCATGGAAATTTTCGTATCGTTTTTTTATTCGACGTTTAAAAATCGATCGTTTTATTGTCCTGATTAAATATTTAATGAGCATCGTGAGCTCTGCTCGAGTAAAAAAAAAAAATGATACTGGAGCTCGCAACGTTGTTGGGGGCCAACGATAAAAACTTTTTCTATTACTTTTCTGATAATTACGGTGATGAAATGATCGATTTTTGTCACCCGAAAAGCATATCGGCTCAAAAAATTTGGATGACATTGAAAATTGAACGAATCATCAATAAAATGAAATATTTTTCGTTGCATTCCAACGTTGCAAACTTCAGCATCATGAAAAAATAGAATTTCGTTGCATTCTAACGATGCAAACTTGAACATCGCGTCGAGGAACTTTTGAGTACGAGCGACAAGTAGGCAACAACGATATACATTACAATTCACCGGATGAGTAACCTGCCGAGATGGTAAAATAATGAGAAAGATGCGCGAGCGAGATGAAAAAAAAAAAAGCATAGAAATAAGGGAAGAGTGGCGATGTTGAATGGAGAAAAGCGAGCGCAGGGGTAGAGAGCAAAGACGCGAGGCAAGTAGTGCGAGAAAAAAACCAGAATTCGAGTGGCGCTCTACAGGGTGCTCATTCCTATGCAGTCGATACAAAGTATCGACGTCGTTCCTTTTTATGTCCTCCTCGTTGCGGATCTGCATAGAGAGAAAAAAAATAAAAAAATGCTCGAAAGAATTGGCGTGAGAGAGTGAGAGAGCACGAGGCCATTTTTTGGCCCTCTTTTCGCGCCGTGTCCGCAGTCCGTCATACTCGTACGCGAACGTTTTCAAGCGTCCAACGAGACTGGCAGCCTTTGTATTAGCAAACGTGATTTTTTCTTTCTAATGGCCCGGCACACCGTATTTACGGAGCATTCTAATTTAGAAACGCGAGGGAATAGATCGACGTCGCGATATAAAATCACATACGCGCGTTCTGTGTGCGTGTGCGCGTGTAAATACCAAGCCGCGTACGTAAATATGTACGAAACGAGAGGGTCCAAAATCCTGTTTCTCTTCTCCACTGCTTTTGCCTGCTTCAGCCCTTATTGATGCACGTATATATGTACGCGCGAACGCGTATGTATATCTTCGAGTACACACTCTCGTAGCGATCGATGTGCGTGTGTATCGACCGTGCCTTGCATCAACCCCCGAAAACGTTGCACCGCGTTCGCGCTCCCTCATCCGCGCGCGTACACTCCAAAGGCCCGAGAGCCCAAGCGTATACGCAATATACAGGCTTATTCAAAAATCTAGACAATCTTAATCACGCACCGGAAATCAAATTTTGCCTAAAAACGTCGATTCTTTGATGGACACGGTGAACTTGAGATTTTTTCGTAATTCCTAAAAGACTTTCTACAATATTTCTTGCTGCGATGACAAAATTTTTGTGATTTTTCAAAAATTGCCTCGTCGAACGTATCTGAGGAAAAATATTTCATTTCATGTCGATGATTCGTTGAATTTTCAACGTCGTTTGAATTTTTCGAGATGCAAAATCGAGCATTTTATTATCGTAATTACAGTCGGAATTTGAATAATTACGTTTTGCTAACGATAAAGGAGAATTTCGTTGCATTCCAACGGTGCAAACTTCAGAGGCATCGGCGCGAAACGATTTTTCAAACTTTTATCAATTTTTAACGTTAATGTCGAGGGGTACGAGCCAAATCGGAGAAAATTGAGAAACCAGCATGAAATCGTTTGGCTGTGCAAGGATATACGAATATCGTGTACGCGGACGGTAAAAGTGCGTGCGTGCGCCCTATCGAACGAGACTGTATTAGGACAAGAGTGCACACGCACACACGAATGAGCTACGAGAGACCGCGGCCGACGAGAGAATCAATAGATGCGCGTTGCATCTTACCCCTCTCTCGTCGTTGCTGCCCGCGGCAACTGCCAGGCAAACGCTTCAAACTCTTGACCGTGTGCGCCGTTTTATATTAACTAATTCGAGGCCTTCTCCGATTTTGCCGAGCTCGAATCGAACTATCGATAGAGATTTGGATGGTGGAATCGGGTAATCGAATTAATCAGAATTTTATGAAATTTCGATGACTCTGAAGTTTGCAACGTTGAGATTCAAAGAAAAACATTTTTTCTATTGATTATTTATTGAATTTTGAAAATCGTCGCAATTTTTTGAGTCGATTGAGTTTTTTGGTCGCAAGAGAGAATCGTTTTATTCGCCGGACCGAATATTGAATAATAATTATTGGCTCTGCTGAAGAAATAACAGAATTTCGTTGCATTCCAACGATGCAAACTTCAGGATCATCAAATTTCGTAATAACATTCTTTGGCATCGAGTATAAAAACACAATTTTTTTCCAAATTTCTTACCACATGCTTATCGAATACTTGACAGTTGAATCGAACTTTTCATGCACGAGAGGAATCCCCGCTAAATATGTATGTAAATTTTATGCTTATAAATGTGAACTTTAGAGTTCAATTACTCGTACGTGGTGGAAAAATCTAAAAAAATACAATGTTGAAGTTTGCATCATTGGAACGCAACGAAATTCTGTTTCTTCTTGAGCAGAACTCACGATTCTCATTCAATTTTCAACAGGGACAATAAAACGATCGTTTTTTCCGATTTGAACACAAAATCGATCCGAAAATTGTTGTTGTTTTTTAAATTGAACAAAAAATAAAGATGAAAAGTATTTTTCGTTGGATCTCAACGTTGCGAACGTCAGTGTCATAAAAAAATTTGCCGAATTTTATTAAATTCTATGATGTTCAAGTTTGCATCGTTGGAATGCAACGAAATTCTGTTTTTTCTTGAGCAGAGCTCACGATTCTTGATCGAGACAATAAAACGATCGTTTTTTAGGATTGAAATACAAAATCGATACGAAAATTGTAATTTTTTTTTTTTTTATTGAAGAAATAATGAAGAGCAAAAGAGTTTTTCGTTGGAGCCGAACGTTGCGAACTTCAAGGTCATTAAATTCTTGTATGTTTTGAGTCTTTTGTGTTATCAACATGATTTCGCATTGCAAGAAGAATTTTAATCTCGAAAATTCAAAGTGCTGATTGTTCACCTCAAGACACTCAAGTTCCCAACGCGTTGGGACGAAAAATCCCTTTTTTCTTTTTTTTCCTTTAATTAGAAGAAAAATTACAATTTTCGGATCGATTTTGTGTTTGAATCCTAAAAAAACGATCGTTTTATTGTCCTGATTGAATATCGAATAGAAATCGTGAGCTCTGCTCAAGAAAAAACGGAATTTCGTTGCATTCCAACGATGCAAGCTTCAAAATCGTTACGATTATGATGCAGCAGTGGAGAATCGAGTGGGATGAAATTGATTATCATTTCGAGTTTAATTACCGAGATATATTTGAAATGTTTTCCGCGATGGGTCGTTACGGGGACATGACCTCCTTAGATCGCGTTCAAGATATGTCATCTGTTCCCAAAGGTCAAAAGGTTGCCCATTTACCCGGTGACAGAGTTGTGTGTGCGCCCGAAAACGATCAGGGAGGAGAGCGAGAGAGAGAGAGAGAGAGAGAGAGGGAAATTGTATGGAAGCAGCATCGGTAGCTGCGGAGTACAAAGTTAAAGCTGAGATAATCGCGTAAAGGTAAACCGAGTTGTTGCTGCCGGGCCGGGCGGATGGGCGGTCGTTGTTAAGGGTGATTGGTCCGTGTGCGTGGGTGTAAAATGTGCTGGTCATAAGGAGAGAGCCGGAGGAGAAGCAGAAGCAGCGGATATAAGACGCGAGGAAGGAGCGTCGAAAGGGGCAAGATTTTGCGGTGGTTCAAGCATCAGGGACAGGTGAAAGTGAGAGCGCCCGCCTATAGAACAACTTCCAACACGGTATAGAGTTTGCAAAGAGCGAAAGAGAGAGTGATCGCGCTTACGGGGGGGAAGGAGGTTAATGATTAGTTGTTCCGAGGTCGGGGGCTGTTGCCGGGTGCAGGTCGCTCGGTTCCCTCCCTCTATCGCGAAACGTCCGTGTACGTTATCGTCCTCCCGCATGCCCGATCTCTCCACCCTTCCGCACCCAGCACCCCGCGCGCGCCTCTCTTACTCACTCTCGCAGCTTGCGCCTGCTATACATTTTCGCCAACCTTCCCAAATTTTGGGCAAACCCCCACTTATCCGGCAACGCAGCCGCGGCTGTTCATCCCCGAGATTCGGCTGTCGCACCGCCAAAGGGAAAGAGACCGAACCAGCGACGCCTTCACGGACGCCAGGGGCTGCAAGGTTGTTCTCCCCTCTACCAAAAACTCGCTACCAGCCAGGGCTGTAACATTCTCGAACACTTTTCAGGTGCATCGCTCCAAAACATTTACCCCCTCATTTCTGTACAGTACCGTACAGTAAATGCTTCAATATTTTTTAAACTTTCACGCGATCGTTCTGCACATTTAACGAAATTTTCATTTTCGCGGTTTCATTTTCCCGTAAACTAAACAATAATTTCAACTTTCGATATTTTGGAAAAATTTCATCGGGCTAAAAACTTCGAAACACCCAAAAAAGATTCCATGTGCCAAGTTGAGACACGAATATTTAAATTTCGGCTGATATGCGGCGCAAAGTCATTATCGGAGCAATCAAAGGAAACGATGTTGAAGTTTGCATCGTTGGAATGTCATGGAATTCTGTTTTTTCTTGAGCAGTGCTCATGATTCTCGTTCAATATTTAATCAGGACAATAAACCGATCGTTTTTTGCGATTCAAACACAAAATTAATAAGAAAATAGTAATGGTTTTTTAAATTGAACGAAAAATAAAGAGAAAGAGGATTTTTCTATGGACCCCAACGTTGGGAACTGCAGTGTCATCGAAATTCTGTTTTTTCTCGAGCAGAGCTCATGATTCTCAATCAATATTTGATCAGGACAATAAACCAATCGTTTTTTACGATTTAAACACAAAATCGATACGAAAATTGTCGTTGTTTTTTAAATTGAACGAAAAATGAAGAGAAAAAGTATTTTTCGTTGGATCTCAACGTTGGGAACTGCAGTGTCATCGAAATTCTGTTTTTTCTCGAGCAGAGCTCATGATTCTCAATCAATATTTGATCAGGACAATAAACCAATCGTTTTTTACGATTTAAACACAAAATCGATACGAAAATTGTCGTTGTTTTTTAAATTGAACGAAAAATGAAGAGAAAAAGTATTTTTCGTTGGATCTCAACGTTGGGAACTGCAGTGTCATCGAAATTCTGTTTTTTCTCGAGCAGAGCTCATGATTCTCAATCAATATTTGATCAGGACAATAAACCAATCGTTTTTTACGATTTAAACACAAAATCGATACGAAAGTATTGATGGTTCTTGAAATTAACCAAAAAATGAAGGGTAAAAGTATTTTTCTATGAACCCCAACGTTGGGAACTCCAGTGTCATGAAAATTCTGTTTTTTTTTTTTAACAGAGCTCATGATTCTCGTTCAATATTTGATCAGGACAATAAACCAATCGTTTTCTACGATTTAAACACAAAATCGATACGAAAATTGTCGTTGTTTTTTAAATTGAACAAAAAATGAAGAAAAAAGTATTTTTCGTTGGATCTCAACGTTGGGAACTGCAGTGTCATCGAAATTCTGTTTTTTCTTGAGCAGAGCTCACGATGAATCAATGAATCAATGAATCAATATCATTTTTTTAGGAATCAAACCCAAAATCGATACGAAAGTATTAAAAGTTTTTTAAATTGACGAAAAAATGAAGAGAAAGAGTATTTCCTCATATGAGGGGGGAAAAAAGCTCCCGTTTGAGCACGTGGGCAAGGACAGCCCTGAAAGTAGGATTGTTCTGGTCGGCCGTCACCCCGGCGTAGCCGCCGCCGCTGCTGCTGCCACCGCGGCAAGTGAAAGTGGTATCGTACGCGTTTACTATATATAGAGAGCAGAGAGCGCAAGGGAAAGTGATGGCCGTGTGCGTTTATGATCGGGCTGCGTACAGGAAAGGCGCGGCGGGGGTTGCGTCGCGGAGGCCGCATGGTAGCGATGGTTGGCGGTCGTTGCGGCGGCGGTTCCGGGGGTTGAAGAGAAAAGGCGGTAGCAGCAGCGCGGTAACCTTGCAACCCTCTTTGCCCACCAAAGCTATAGGAAGGGGAAACGTACGTAGCGGCGCGGCGCGACGTCGCGTGGTGGGGTGAAACACACCAAGAGAGACAGTTTGCTCGCCGGCCGGCTCAACGGTAGCGGGGGTGCAAGCACGGGGTCCCAGTGACGGGCGTGACGTAGTCGGAGGAGGATGTACACCCCTGTTGGTGACGGCCCCAGCAACCAACGACCATCCTTGGTCAATCCATGGTGGCTCCATCCACCAGGTATTTTTATTATCCTTTTTTTCACTATATTTGCCTACTTTTCCTCATATACGGAAACGCGTTTCGTTTACTCAATTTTCGCTCATCATTCCATTCGCCAGGCTCATCGATCTTTCTCCGCCTTTCTCCGATTCTATTTTTTTTTGCTTTCCCGATTCTTCGTTATCCCACCGCTCGTGCTAGTTTACAAAACAGTTCAATTGTACACGATACGCTGCCTTATTAGCTCAGTTTCGTCCTTTTTTCAAATTTCATATCAAACCCTTCGATTCCCTTCGTCCGCTCCGATCTTCTGGAGTCAATGAACTCTCCCGCTCATGCCCCCGTCACGCATCCCTCCTACGTCACGCACTCGTAACCAATAACGTTTGTATTTATCAACAAATCAATTTTCGTCATTCAACTTTTGCCCGACTCGTCATCAAACGATTTTCTCGTTTTCTTGCCGCATTTTTATTTTTCTCAGTTTCCCGTAACGGTTTTATACGCAGTAACGATATTTTTTATTCATTATTTATGGTGTTTCGTGGCTCAATTAATTAGTGAAAAATATTAAGAATTCACCAGCCTCGCTGCAGCTTTTTTCGCCATCAAGTTTCGTTCGGTTTTTCCTCTGAGTCTTCCGATCAACGCGATCCTCCCATCAGTCCCTTTCCCCGCGGATTTCAAGGCCTCCGGTCCTTGATTGCGCACAGGCAACACGAAGGAAAGCAGCAGGCCAGAGCGTTAAAAAAAAAGCTACTGCTTCCCAATGAATATGCCTTTTTCCTTCTACCGCAAACTAACTCGCTCCTAAGGTCATCATTACGCGATGCTGAAGTTTGCAACGTTGGAATGCAACGAAATATATTTGATTTTGTTGGTGATTCATGCAATTTTCAATGTCGTCCAAATTTTTCGAGCCGATGTGTTTTTCGGATGGCAAAAATCGATCATTTCATCATCGTAATTACATTTTCCATTTAAATGATTATTTTTGCCAACGATAAAAAACGAATTTCGTTGCATTCCAACGATGCAAACTTCAGAGTCATTCGAACTTTTTCTGTTCTCATTACAAATTCCACGTGCAAATCATTCGTTCGTGCAAAAATTCGCATAAAATGAAAATATTTGATTTTATTGATGATTCGTTGAGTTTTCAATCTCATAGAAATTTTTCCAACCGATATGCTTTCCCGGTGGCAAAAATCAATCATTTCATCATAGTAATTACATTTTCCATTTAAATAATTATTTTTGCCAACGATAAAAAACGAATTTCGTTGCATTCCAACGATGCAAACTTCAGAGTCATATTATTATCGCGTCTCTTCGGAATTCATTGCGTCCGTGCTCGTATTCATGGTCGCGCCGATTCATCGACCGTTGTGACAAAACTTCTCTGAAAATTCTCTCCAACCTATTTTTTTCCATAAAGAAGACGCGCGAGGTATTTCGATTCATTAATTATCACAAAATTAGTTGATTTAGGATTCTTCAATAATTTTGTATTAACATTCTTGACACCAAAACTTACAATTTTCATCTACGAAGAAAAATTTTCCCACATCAAGAATTTGAGACATTCAATTTCCAATTTTTTACTTTTCCCATCTAAACACGTGTAAAAAATGAGTTTTTAGGATTCTTCTTAAAAAATTTCGGCTCATGGCCTTTTTGGATATCCGCAAAAAAAAACTACTAAATACAATTTTTTTGCCACTCGATTTTTGCAACTTTTTAACGAAACGCACGCATTTAAATGGGCAAAATCCAAAATTGCAAATTAACACATTCTGAACGTCAGAAAAATTTTCTTCATAGGCGAATTTTAGTGTCAAGAACGTTTATCCAAAATTTTCGTGAATCCGCGCGAGTTGGGCGAAATTTTCGCATTTTTTTACAATGTTAGGAAAAAAAATTTGTTTCGTTTACATTATTACATACACTGAAAATTCAATTTTGTCAAAAAACGTCGATATTTTGTTGAATACAGCCAACTAAATATTTTGGGATCATTTCAAAATTTTCGTTATTTCAACAATATTTTTCATTGTAACGGAACTGTCAGCAAAATTTACGATTGGAATGACAAAAATTTACATTCCGAAAAGATTTTCCAGAATGTTTTTTGCTGGAATGACAAAATTTTCGTGATTTTTCGAAAAAAAACGTTTAGTTTAACGTATCCAACAAAATATCAATATTTTTCAACAAAATTTCCTTTTCAGTGTAGTCGCAGGCTTGAAAACATTTTTTTTTCTCAAGTAATTTTACAATTGCCGTTCTGCTTAATGGAGAGCACACACGAGCGAGTCTTGTTCCCGCGGTCGAAGGAAAAAGGGCCTTTTTTTGTGCGGACCTCGTCGTCAGCACTGGAGACATTTTTCATAAATAATAGAAGCCCGAAAAATGATGTTTCCGGAGTAAAATGCAAAATATGTCGATCATATGGAAAGGAGAATAAAAAATCCACATAAACGTTTTTCTCTCGATGAATAATCGAGTCCGTGGGTTATGAAAAAAAAAAAAGAGTTGGTGCGCGTGAGAAAATGAAAAATTTGTGTGCCGCTAGAGTTTTTAGGCGAGACGACGGGAGAGGGAACGAACGTGAAGAGAACGCGGGGGCCCTGCCGCGTTGCGTTTAGGAAAGAGAGAGAGAAATCGAATCCGTGCGTGTGAGCGCGTTTGTGAGCGAGAAGGAGGGCAAGCAAGCAAGCAAGAGAGAGAGACGAACGTGCGATCGTTGAAAGGAACTACTAGAGAGAGGGCCCTCTAGGACACAGTCCAATCGAGATCGCGCTTCGTGTCAGGGCGCACAACTCACATTTGCCCATCGTTGCGCGCGTTCGTGCTTTTTATACATAATCAGTTGTTCATAGAGTCCCGCGCGGTACCGGTAGAACCAGCGACACGGTTTTCTTCCGTCACACGCTCATTCCTTTTCTTCCTTTATTTCTAATTCGTATTCTCGATCTCATTGTCGAGACAATTAAGAGCGCAAACGATTTTTCTCGCCATTTCCTCAACAAATATTTAGTCTGTGTGTTTGTGGCTCGTTTTTTCGTCGCTATTCTCGCTCCATGAGAATTCACGATATTTGTGCGTGTCAAGAGTGTGATTTTTCAGTGCCTGTGCGAATCTTCATATTTTCATCCAACACGCCGTTATAGCTTGTCGCACTTTCGACAACATCCACACCAAAGGAACAAGCTCGCAACCCGCTGCTGCGTATGTTTTTATATAGGTACGTTTACCCTCGACATAACAATGCGAAACAATGTTTAGAGCCTTATGCGTGTTTATACATCGAAACACTCGACCCGGATTACCGGATTTATGGTATTGCAAGAAATTCATTACGAAGCATGGAATGCCAGTTCAAAGAATCTTTTATTTTCCTCATAAATCGACCTCTCAATTGCACGATTTTCATTTCAACCAAATTTACCGTTTATTCAGCCACCATTTCCACGCGAATGTAACCATTCGCGTGGAAATTACAATTATTGTTTATCGTACAATGCGCATTAAGAAACAAGCCTCGCCATGCAATCGAGACTTTGACAAAGGAATGTCAATTTATTTCTGGAAATAATTTCTGTCTCATCAAAATGATTATTGCTCACGCGATAAATCCTCGTTTACGAGGAAACAAAAACAACCGGCCGTTACGTTTGTGCAGACTGAAAATCAAATTTTGTTGGAAAAGATCGATATTTTGTTGGATTTTGAAAAGTTTTTTTGAAAAATCACAAAAATGTCATTGCAGCTATAAATATTCTGGATAGTCTCTCGGGAAAGTAAATTTTTGTCATTCTAATCGTAAATTTAGCTGGCGGTTTCGTTACAAATCAAAAATATTGTCAAAATTGCGAAAATTATCCGAAAAATTTAAGTTCCGCGTGTTTAACGAAATCTTCACGTTTTTTTGACAAAATTGAAGTTTCACTGCAAGGTGGAGAGTGAAATGAAACGTATTTGCCTGTTTTCCAAGTGCTCGAGATACGAAAATGCAAAAGCAGTCGGAAATTTTGAAATACAACACGCAAAATTTACACGACACGTTCAGAGAACGCAGGAAACGGCGAGCAAGTATAAAATATCGAACAAAAAGATTTCCTTTTATTAACTTTCTCGAGAAATTAAAGAATTTCAAAATATTTTCGTTTTATTATCAAAACTCTGAACTTGAGAGAATTGAATACGAAAATTCGCCAACAAAGAATTTTCCGCACTTTGATTAATTCCAGATATTCAGATAATCCATTAAATAATTCCCCATCGTGAGGTTTCCATGAATTGGACGTTAAAGTCATTAAAATCCAGAAATCTTATGACTCTGAAGTTTGCAACGTTGAGATTCAACGAAAAACATTTATTCTATTGATTACTTATTGTATTTTGAGAATTGTGGCCATTTTTTTGAGTCGATTGAGTTTTTGGTCGCAAGAGAGAATCGTTTTATTGGCTGGACCAAATATTCATTAATAATTATTGGGTCTGCTGAAGAAATAACAGAATTTCGTTGCATTCCAACAATGCAAACTTCAGGATCATAAAATGTTGACGTTTGTGAGTAGAAACTTGAACGACATAACGTTTTCGATTGATATTCGGAAATGAATAAAAAATTATTCAACTTCGTGAATGATTTTTGCAACGATCGATGAAATTCGTAAACTTTTTTCCAACCGTTTCAAATATTCCAGAATAACGCGGAGGATTGTAACGAAAATGATAATTGATTAGAAAGCTCAGAATTGTTGAAAAAAAAATAACAATAATTATCATCTCGTGTGTTGGTCTGTTCAGTTTAGAAAAAATGAGTTTGCATCGTTGGAATGCAACGAAATTGTGTTTTTTTTCGGCGCAAGTTCATAATTATCATTGAATATTGGTTACGGATAAAAAACGATGGTCTCTCGAGACCCGAAACCTCAGTCGAGACGAAAAATTGGCATGATTTTCGAAATCCAATAAATAATTAATAGAAACATTATTTTTCGTTGAATCTCGACGTTGCAAACTTCAGAGTCATAAAGACAATCGTTACGTATAAACGAAGATATCAGTGTTGACGAGTGATGATGGATGGTTATTTCTGGTTTAGAATTGAGTTTGGTTCGTTGGGATAATGAGATTAAAAGGAACCGGCGTGAAAAATTCTAACGCGAAAGAGCGAGAGAGGAAGAGAGAGAGCATGCGGTGTTGTTCGAGCTACGCGCGCAACTTCCGTGTTGCGTTCCACGGCATCTTTGGCCTATGACGTGAACCAAACTACGCGCGCATAGAGTGTCGAAACGATTCGTCCCCACTCTCTTCCTCCCTGTCTCTCTGGTTCCATGTCGCGCTCTGGCTTTCGGCGTTGCTTTTTTCCCTTTGGAAGTAGAAGCTGATGAACGCAGTAGTAGTTGCCCTTTCAGTTATTTCTTCCTTTTCCACTAACGATTCCAATTCCTGCTCGTTTTTTTCTCGCGCGGTCTCTCCTTCCTCCTTCCTCTTACGCCGTTTGCCTTCGACGACGCTACTCATTCGCTCTCATCCACGTGCGCGCTTTGTTCCACGCTGTGCCGCGTTCAGCCTGTCCCGGAGCTCTCGCTCCTATACTCTCCAGAGATTTCTCTTTTTCAACCAACGTCAATGAGACATTCCGAATGATCCGTAGTTGAGCCTTTAACGCTGATAACGGCATTAAAGCCATGCAGTTGCGTTGCAAGAAGGAAAGAGCACGATGATGACGTTTGCAACGTTGGAATGCAACGAAATTCGGTTTCTTCTTGAGCAGAGCTCACGATTCTCATTCGATTTTTAATGAGGACAATAAAACGATCGTTTTTTACGATTTAAACACAAAATCGATACGAAAATTGTTGTTGTTTTTTAAATTGAACAAAAAATAAAGGGAAAAAGTATTTTTCGTTGGATCTCAACGTTACGAACTTCAGTGTCAGTCCTGAAAATTTGTCCGTTTCGTGAAGTGCTGGTGAATCCTCCAAAACTGGAAACGTCCGCGAACAATGCGCGACATCGAACTTTCCTTGATAGAATTAAATTTTACTTCGATCAGAAATATATTTGCATAGTTGACAAAATGTTGCGAACGAAATGAAATATTGGAATTCAATAAAAAAATATCGTGAAGCGATCGAACGAAAAAAACTTTTTCTCCCTATTGTTCGTTCAAATAAAAAATAAAAATAACAATTTTCACCTCAATTTTGGGTTTCGAGCCTAAAAAACGATCGTTTTATTGTCCTGATAAAATATTTAATAAAAATCACGATTTATGCTCAAGAAAAAACGCGAATTTCCTTGGATTCCAACGACGAAAACTTCAACATTGTAAATCTGTTGGAATGTACAAAAAATAGATTTTGTTTTACACGATACGAACAAGTGGGACGAGCCACTGTTTGTGGTTCCGTAAAATCCCTGAATTTTTCGGAGCAGCCATAAAAAAGTATTCTGTTCCACATTTTTGGTACGTCGCTGTATATTTAGCGTTTTCGGGTAAATTCACGCGTTCGTGAACAGCCACGTGTGCATCGCGCAACGATGCGGTAACACCTGCTGCTGCTGTTGCTGCTGCTGTCCCCTTGCCTGATCCACCGACGAGAACGTGGGCGCCCTGGCGCTACACACGCCGTAGCACTTGCACCAATCCCGGTTTCTGAGCTCAACACTCTCTTTTAACGGGTTTCCATCGTTTTATTACGTTTTTTTTTGGTTCCCCCATTTTTTTCGTTCCCTCTTCACCGCTAGGTCGGAGCATCGATTATGCGCATCGTACGAGAATTATTTATGTACCTGCCAGCTCGTCGCTTATATATAGCGCTTTACATCCTTTATTATTATCATGTTCTCCGACGTCCTGGATGATTTTTCATTGTTTTCCGCTTATTTGTTCATATTTGTTATGGCTCTCGTGATATTTTCGGCTGAACCGCGATCGACCCCTCGATTACGTAACCAGCAGCAGGGATTTTTGCGTCTGGCTGTATGGCAGAGAATTTATGCTTTCCAAACGTTTGTTACATCATTTGTATAATTATTTACGTCTTTTCCTCGTGCTCGTCATAAGTTGACCAACGAAAATAGCAATTGACAGTATCTTTGTTTTTATCAACCCTAAAACGCTATGAGGCTGAAGTTCGCAACGTTGGAATGCAATGAAAAAATGATGCCGAAGTTTGCAACGTTGGAATGCAACGAAAAATATTCGATTTTGTTGATGATTCATGCAATTTTCAATGTCATCCCAATTTTTCGAGCCGATATGCTTTTCGGATGGCAAAAATCGATCATTTCATCATAGTAATTACATTTTCCATTTAAATCATTATTTTTGCCAACGATAAAACACGAATTTCGTTGCATTCCAACGATGCAAACTTCAGAGTCATTCGAACTTTTTCTGTTCTCATTACAAATTTCACGTGCAAATCATTCGCTCGCGCAAAAATTCGCATAAAATGAAAATATTTGATTTTATTGATGATTCGTTGAGTTTTCAATCTCATAGAAATTTTTCCAACCGATATGCTTTTCCGGTGGCAAAAACCGATCATTTCATCATAGTAATTACATTTTTCATTTAAATAATTTTTTTTGTCAACGATAAAAAACGAATTTCGTTGCATTCCAACGATGCAAACTTCAGAGTAATACGAAAAATACTTTTTTTCATTGACAATTTGTTCAATTTTATTAAACATCGAAATTTTTCGAGTTTATATACTTGTCGGGCCCGCAAAAATCGAGATCGTTTTATCATTTTAATAACATTGTACATTTTTATCAAGAGTTTTGCCACAAAATGAATGCATTTCGTTGCATTGCAACGACGCAAACTTCAACGTCATAAAACGCTCACAAATGAGCCCAATTTTGAAAAATTCATATCTCCGGTAAAATTCAACAAAAAAAGTTCAATTTGGGCTCATTCTTTTGGTATTTTGATGCAGAATCACGTGAGCCTGGAGCAGTTTTGTTCAAAGTGAGAAAAATCGTCAAAAATCCGATAAAAAACGGGAGAACGAAGGGAAAAAGGGCGCGCGGAATTTGGAGTCGTCTGGGATCGTTTTTGAGCCCAGTTTACCGTTCCGAGATTAAATCTCCATAGCTTTTCGGAAAAAGAGATTCCGGGTTGATAATCTGTGAGCCAATTTTTCAGTCGTAACGAGATCGCACTCTGTAAATTCAGTTGTTTGGCCCTTCGAAATGGTCGCAACTTTTCTACCCTAATTGTATCAAGTACTCGGAACGACTGCCGGATAAATGGGTTTATACCTACAGTCGCTAATTAAGAGCTTTTGAAACTCGATGGTCACGTGTATCTTCTTTAATGTTTCTTGTTTTTTAAATTATTCATCATCATTTTGATTCACCTGCTATTCGGAACCTCTCGTGTCTGTTTTTTGTTTCAAAGGGACTTTGTCGATTTTCGTTGAAGAATTTTCGGGCCCGACCAAAGATCTCGGAGCAGATTTTTGCAAAATCTATAGCATACGAAATTATTTTAATTCCAACTGTTTCAATGGTATCGGAATATGAGTCTGAAGTTTGCACCGTTGGAATGCAACGAAATTTTTTTTCATCTTTGGCAAAAATGATAATTCAAACGCAGAATGGAATTGCGATGATAAAATTATGGATTTTTGCCACCCGAAAAGCATATCGGCTCGAAAATTTATGATCCTGAAGTATGCATCGTTGGAAAACAACGAAAAATAAATTTTTCATTCATTATTTTTATAATTAATGCGATCCTGACGATTTTCGTCGTTAATTCAGTTTTCCAATGGCAAACAAGACTGTCCCATTATCGTTGACAAATATTGCATTAAAATTTTGGGCTCTGCTATAAAAAATTGAAGGACTCGTCTATGAAATGAAATATTTTTCGTTGCATTTCAACACTTGAACGAAAATTTCGTTGGGAACGTTCGACTAAAGCGTTTTTGAAAAATCACTCGAAAAATCTCTTCGAAAAGTAAATTTTTGGCATTCCAATCGTGAATTTAGCTGACAGTTTCGTTAGAACTCAAAAATATTATGAAAAAATGAAAATTATCCGAAAAAATTTAGTTCAGCGTAAAAGTATCAACGTTTTTTGGCAAACCTCAATTTTCTTTGAAAATTGTGAATTTGGGCATCATATTGGAATATTAAAAACAACTGTGTTTAAGAAAGAAAAATGCTGATTAGCTAGAGCGTCGAGTGCACGATGCCAGAGACACTCGTTATCGATTCTCCAGCAAAGTGGAAGGGATGGAGAATCGAGAATTTATTCTCGTATGAATTTTTTATCTCAATTATTGGATATATTCGGGACGGTCTGGGTCGTCAGACGCTTCTTCTTTAGGTTTGGGCTAAATTTTCAACACTCGTTGAGAGTCATGCGGCGGAGGAGGAGGAGGAGGAGGAGAGAGAAAATGAAAGTGAAAGTGAGAGGAGGGAGCGCGGGAGAAAGAAAACCCTTCCACAACCCCGGGATTCCAGGGGCTGCGTTTTCGCTCTCTCCACCCTCCGGCAATTACACTGCTCAGGGATTCGTGTGCGCCCGGCAATGGGCTTTGCTGCTGCCTCTACCTCACTGCGGCTTTTCCATCTCTTTTCCTCTTGCTCTCTCGCCTGCTGTCGTCTCGAGGGCGAGACAAGGAAAGAGACAGAAAGACCGAGACTTTTTGGGAGGGTTGTCAAAGTTAGGGTAGCTCCTGAAGCGAGGATACCGAGCCAGCACCAAAATCGCACACCCCTGCTGCAATATCGACTCCATTTCGCCCAGAGAGAAACGGCCCAACACTAGACAGAGACAAAAATATAAATTTCTCTCGCTCTATCTCACTTTCTCCGTTCCCTCCTGCAGAATGCGAGTTTTCACGACGTTATCACCCTCCGAACGGGCATCGCGTTGTTCTCTCCCCATATAATTCCACGATGCTTTCAATCCTACCAACAATACCCTTATTCCCTTCCCCCCTTCCCTTCGACCCTCGTATTCACTGCTATTCCATACACTGTGTCTTTTTCCTATATGAAAAATTCGTCCACAACTTGACTCGAAATATTCGCCCCCTCAAAATTACCATACGATCCAAAAAAACTTTTGCCGTACATTCTGCACGATAATATTTTACAAAAATTCCAAAATTTCGCCTCGATCCTCATCGACGAGGCCCAAGTTCGATTTGTCATCGATGATTTGTTCAATTTTTAAAATCCTACCAATTTTTCGAGCCGATGTACTTTTTGGGCCCCCAAAATCGATCCTTTTATCATTGTAATTACATTTCGCAAGTAATTCCGTTGCATTCCAACGATGCAATCTTCAACGTCATTCCTTGTCAATCTTGTTTCCATTTTGTTACGCAACTCAATTTTTTTTATGACACCGAAGTTCCCAACGTTGCGGAATTCAACGAAAAATACTTTTTTACCTCATTTTTTGTTCAATTTTCAAAACAATTACAATTTTCGCATCGATTTTCTGTTTGAAGCCTAAAAAACGATCGTTTTATTGTCCTGATTAAATTTTGCATGAGAATCGTGAGCTTTGCTCAATAAATAACAGAATTTCGTTGCATTACAATGAACGTCATTCGTTGTCGATTATATTTTCATTTTGTTACGCAACTCGATTTTTTTCATAACACCGAAGTTCCCAACATTGCAGGATTCAACGAAAAATACTTTTTTTCTTCATTTTTTGTTCAATTTTCAGAACAATTACAATTTTCGTATCGATTTCGTGATTGAAGCCTGAAAAACGATCGTTTTATTGTCCTGATTGAAAATTGCATGAGAATCGTGGACTCTGCTCAATAAAAAACAGAATTTCGTTGCATTCCAACGATGCAAACTGTAACGTCATATTTTTGTCTCATTCAACGTAACAAAATAAAATTTTATACATTTTCCCGACCTCAGCGAGTGTCGAGTCTCAACGAGCAACGTCACACAATCTATTTCACATTTTTATCTCACTGCAGTCTCAATTATCATAGAACGATTCATCGTACTAGTCGAAACGCGTTGCCCGAACTATCCTCGCTACCGAAAGATTAAATCCAGCGTAACGAGCAAGAGAGAGAGAGAAAAATTAAAAAAACACACGGAAAATTTTCATTTCTCGATATCGCCCGAGAACCGTCAAAGCCCCGCATCTGGAAAGATTGACAAGAAATCGACGAAATGCAATTGCGCGCAACGCTCTCGCGATCCTCTACCGAGTAAACGCTCGATTTTTATTTCATACGTCGCGAACGTTTCGGCGAAAGTGATTATGGGAGAAAAGGAGCAAAAAAACGAACTTTGTGATGAAAAAAATAGAACGCGCAGAAACATAATATGACGGCACGAGGAAAAGGCGGGGAGGGGGGGGGGGGAGATATCGAAAATGATTCAAACGCGTGCGTGAATGTGCACCGTATCATATTATTTCGTACAAACATATCAACGTGTATGGGGAATCCATCGGTGTGTGCATCGAGCACGCACATGTGCGACTCTGCAAAGCGGAGGAGTTTGTATGCGTGAGCGCGCGTGCGGCCCCGCAATGACCTTGAGCACTCCACCTCCACTCCCGCGACTACGGTTACTCCTCTCTCTACTTGTTCAATCCTCTTCCGCTCCTCCTTCTCGCCTTCCACCTCTTGGCCTCCTCCGCGCGCGCGGCTTTCCAACGCACCAGCCACGAACCGCAGGCCTTGCCCGAGACCTGATGCTGCGTTGTCGACTTTTCTTCCTTCCTTCTCCTCCTCGCACATCCTTCTTCTTGAATTTTTATTCTCCTTCATCGCCAACATTAAACGCGATCGGATTCTCGCGCCATTTTCCTTTTTTCCGCGATCATGCAAAATCGCACGATGCTGAAGTTTGCAACGTTGGAATGCAACGAAAAATATTTTATTTTATTGTTGATTCGCTCAATTTTCAATGTCATCCAAATTGTTCGAGCCGATATGTGTTCGGGTGGCAAAAATCGATTATTTTATCATCGTAATTAAATTCTCCATTTAAATAATTATTTTTGACAAATGTGAAAAAGAATTTCGTTGCATTCCAACGATGCAAACTTCAGAATCATCAAAATCGCTTCATTTTTCTCATTTTTTCTTTTTACTTTTCCACGCATTTTGACGATGTTTGCATCGTTGGAATGCACCGAAATTCTGTTTTTTCTTCAACAGGACAATAACAAAATCGTTTTTTACGATTCAAACACGGAATCAATACAAAAATTGTAATTTTTTTTTTTCATCGAGCAAACAATAAAAACAAAGTATTTTTTTGTTGGATTCCAACGTTGCGAACTTCAGTGCGTCATTGTTCGTGGACCGACAAATTTCAAATATTTATTCGATCGTTTTCATGCGGCGTTTCGGAAAAATGTACCAAGCAAATGTAATCTTCACCAGGTTTGCGATCGTTGACGATCAGAATAAATTGAACCGATTCAAATGTAACAAAATGATAAAAAAAAGACGATGTTGAAGTTTGCATCGTTGGAATGCAACGAAATTCTGTTTTTTCTTGAGCAGAGCTCACGATTCTCATTCGATTTTTAATCAGGACAATAAAACGATCGTTTTTCACGATTTAAACACAAAATCGATACGAAAATTGTCGTTGTTTTTTAAATTGAACAAAAAATTAAGAGAAAAAGTATTTTTCGTTGGATCTCAACGTTGCGAACTTCAGTGTCATGCATTTTGATATATAAAAACTCTTCGTCGTTGTTTACGCAATCTCGCACAGATTGGATCGGCATGGAAAAATAAAACTCGATTTTCTCCTCCGACATTCGACTCCACACTCGACTTTCATGCATGGCTGGAATTTTACGTATTAGATATTTCAGTTTCATTCCGCATGGCCAAAGTTTTCGTACGATTAAAACTTGAAAATCACGAGGGACAGGAATTTAGAGGAGAACAAAATTGGGCCCGGTGAGCCGTTACCCTGGGAATACGTAAACCCGCCTCAGACCCGTCATCAAATGTCTTGGTAATTTCTAAGAAAAAGGTAAACAGCTGGCCACTTCCGGGTTATATATTTCAGTCACGTGTCAAACTATCCTATTCAGAAATAATAGCAATAAATAATTTATACTCTATACCTGTTATCGCGAGGTTGCCGAAAAACCCTTTTCCCCCATGGAAGGGACTCGTTAAAAAATCCATCAAAAGATGTACGAAAAATTCGCTCTCCTGATCTTTTTTCATCAAAATTGGGCATGGAAATTACGATGTTGAAGTTTGCAACGTTGAAATGCAACGAAAAAAATTTTTTGGTGATGATTCATGCAATTTTCAATGTCATCCAAATTTTTCGAGCCGACATGCTTTTCGGATGGCAAAAATCGATCATTTCATCATAGTAATTACATTTTCCATTTAAATAATTATTTTTGCCAACGATAAAAAACGAATTTCGTTGCATTCCAACGATGCAAACTTCAGAGTCATTCGAACTATTTCTGTTTTCATTACAAATTCCGCGTGCAAATCATTCGCTCGGGCAAAAAATCGCATAAAATCAAAATATTTGATTTTATTGCTGATTCGTTGAGTTTTCAATCCCATAGAGATTTCTCCAACCGATAGGCTTTTCCGGTGGCAAAAATAATCGATCATTTTATCGTCTCGATTATATTCTGCATTTGAATAATCATTTTTGCCAAGGATAAAAAATAATTTCGTTGCATTCCAACGATGCAAACTTCAGAGTCATTTTGAGCCGATCGAATACTGTAGAAATTGTTAAATGCGTGCGACGGATTTTCATTTCTATGTGACCTCGATCAACCGCGGGCTTGTTCACATATATTAACAAAAATCATTTCATTTTCCTATATCGTTCGGAAGCTCATCAAGGCTGACAGGCAATCGAGTTAATTTATTGGTCAACGAAAATTATTATCTCACATTTGTGCATCTTTTCGTTTCAATGTTGATTCATCCGCGCTCGACAAAGTATAATATCGTGTATGGCATTATCGTCAGGAGCCAAGCCAACTTTCTCCGTGTACGAGGAATATATTAGAAGATCGACTAAATATATATGACGATATCGTTTCTACAGCGGATAGCCCTGTGTCGATGTATAGGGTGTGACGAAAACCGCGAGCTAAACCGCGTGCAGCCACGAGTCCAAAAATCAAATCCACATGACACTCAAGATCGCAACGTTGCGGAATGAACGAAAAAATGTTTTTTCTTCTAATTGTTTGTGCAATTTAAAAAATAATGACAATTTTTGTATCGATTTTCTGCTTGAATCCTAAAAAAAATTGCATAAAGATGCATTCCAACAATGTCACGTCCACCAGGCACGTGGATTTACCTGATATCTTCGGATGATGTTGAAGTTTGATGACTCTGAAGTTTGCATCATTGGAATGCAACGAAATTCGTTTTTTATCGTTGGCAAAAATCATTATTTAAATGGAAAATGTAATTACGATGATGGAATGAGCGATTTTTGCAATCCGAAAAACATATCGGGTCAAAAAAGTCGGTGACATTGAAAATTGCATGAATCACCAACAAAGTCAAATATATTTCGTTGCATTTCAACGTTGCATTCAGCATCATGCAATTTGCATCGCTGGACTGCAACGAAATTCTGTTTTTTCTTGAGCAGAGCTCACGATTCTTATTCAATATTAAATCGAGCCAATAAAACGATCGTTTTTTAGGATTGAAATACAAAATCGATACGAAAATTGTGATTGTTTTTTTAAATTGAAGAAATAATGGAGAGAAAAAAAGTTTTTCGCCGAACGTTGGGAAATTCAGTGTCATTTGTTCGGTTCCATCGCCATAACAATGAACAATTTCAGGCTCAGCTCAAAGAATGACGAACAAAAACGAAATGATAAATAATAATGACGGCGTTATAGAAATGAACTAAGAAGATTTGAGAACGAGTTTTTCAAGCAACACACAGAAGTCATTGCGGAGTTGTCGAAATTGGTTGTATGGTTTCAAGTCGAAGAAAAAAAAAGTTTCTCTGTATGTGAACTGAGATCATTAGCCACGAGCACAGTCACGTGGTCCGCTCATTATCAAACGCTTAGTACCTGTCATCGGGCTTCGCAATCGGCCATCTATTGCCGCGCGTTTCCTCGGCGCTCAATACAACTCTTCATCACCAGAAGAGTTTTTTGAAGCCGCTGCGCGTCTCCGTCTCTATCTCGCCAAGTTTCTAATACCGAAATTCCACGGACGCAAACACTCCCACGATTTTCGAGGCTCACTCTCGGCAAAGTTCCCCGAGGCCTCGACTCGCCGTGGAAATCTTTGCTTCTTTGTGCACTAATGTTTTTGAGCGTAGATAAAAAAAAAATGCCGCTAACATGGACCATTTGACGAGCAATTTCGTTCTAGTACGAAAAAATTACGTTTCGATTTTTCCATTTTATGTTTCTGTTCGATTCTTCGTGCGGAATTTCTCTGACTAAAAATTCGCACAGCGCGTCGTTGAATTCGAAACTTTTCAACTTCCCCGTTGCGAATCAGGCAAAAGCAATTAATTTTTCGTACTTTACGGCCACTCTGCGAATTTGAAATTAACGTGCAATAAATTTACATCTTGGAGACGTTGTGAATTTTCTCACTCGCAAATAGACGAAATTTCAACGACTCTGGGGTCCAAATTAGCACCCAACATTCCTTGCGGATGTATGTGCTTTATCTAACGCGTCTTGTACGATGACTTACGAGGTAACGCGCACGCACCAAGGTTGCCGTTAGGAAACTCGCCGTATAATTGAACAAAAAAAAGGATAAAAAACTTTGGGCGTGAAATGAGCCACCAAACGCCTCAAACGAGAAACTTGTCTGAGAGAGAACGAACAAGTGTTAATTTATTTCCACCGAACATCATTCAACAAATATTATAAAATTTATTTCATCATTCACTTGGTTCGCTACAAAGTTGCTTCGGATTTGCTTCGTTTTATTTTTCACTAAAATTTAATAAAATTTGGTACAGTAGTCGATTATGATACGACAAAAATACAATTAAATTTTCGAGAGGCTACAGAGAACCAGAAAAAATATATTCGCATTGGTAATTTCATGAATTTAACATCGATTTCATGCATTTTATTGTATTTTATAATTTTATAATGTAAACTGATGACTCTGAAGTTTCCAACGTTGAGATTCAACGAAAAATATTTATTTCATCAATTATTTATTAATTTTTGAACATCATGACAATTTTTCGTATCGATTCCATCTTTGGGTCGCGAAAGACGATCGTTTTATCGTCCAGAGCGAATGTTGAATAATAATTATGAGCTCTGGTGAATAAAAAATTGAATTTCGTTGCATTCCAACGATGCAAACTTCAAGATCATTGAAAACTGGGATTTCTGCCTAAGAATTGATGGAAATTCATTGTAAAATACAATGAAAATGCAATTTATGATAAAACTCAATGTTAAATGTATAAAAACACCAAAACGAATATCATTTTTCTGGTTCCCTGTGGCCTCTTGAAAATTTGACTGGATTTCCTTCTCGTCATGATCTGTACCGGTTTTTATTCAATTCTTAACATTAATTCTAAAACCGTCAGTATCACTGTGGGATAACATGAAATAATTTTATTTATTATCAAAGTGCACGTCTTGATTCGTCGAGAGTACAAATTTTTCGGTCTCTCTTAATTGTTTTTAAATCAATTCCTCGATCTTTCGGTTTATCACTATGACAACGATGCCACGTATACGCGATTGCGCTTTATTCAATCGTTATCCAACATTACTTGGAATAATTGACAAGTTTTTTGAGCAAAGTGACTTTTCTGGGAAGATTGAAAAATGAGAAGCAGCTCGAAATTTCGCTAATGACGTTTCGTACGAAATCAAGAAATCTCTGAACTCGCGCGAGTTATCTGAAATTAGAAATCTATCGAGAATAGTTCGAGAGCCATCCAAAAACGTTGGTACGTGGAGCCGCGTTCTCTTTTTTTTTTCATAATGATGAGATATTCGTCACGTTTTGTGAGGTCGATGGAACTTTGTGGGGTGTGATTAATGACTAACAAAATTTTAGCTGAAACTGCGTGAGGGTCAAGGATTCGTGGCATTGAATTCGACCACGATCTACTCAGGGATTTAAATTGGGTGGAATTTCGCGTTTCTTTTTCCTTCGTCATTTAATATCTCGCGCTTCTGGTGAATTTTTCAATTTCAATTGAATTTTTCTGCACACATGTGAATGCGCGAAGAATTTGAAAAAATTAGAAACTCTCGTGCGTGCGTGTGGGAAGAGCAGGTTGCAAAAATTAGAAATCTCTGAATCCGAGATGGGCTCGTGAATTATTTGAAAAATAGCACACCAACCAACCAGCCATTCACCTTTTTTTTCGTAACGACACACCATCGCGGCTTCTCCGGATCGTTTAACTGTTTTGCCATTTTCAACTTGATCCAAATAGCAATTTTTTCGTCGTTTATTTATTGAACAATAGGGACAAACTTTTACCATTATTTAGGCACAAAATCATTCAAAATTTTGTTCGTTTCTCCGTTTTTTTAAAAATAACGGCACAAATGGAGAAAAACTTTTGATTTTTATGCAAATTTCCAACCAAAGTTCTCTACGCCTTGAAGTCCAACGAAAAATACTTGTTTCTCCATTTCTTTTTGTTAAATTTAAAAAACCATGACAATTTTCGTATCGATTTTTTGTTTAAATCCCAAAAACCGATTGTTTTATTGTCCTGATTAAAAATCGAGCTCCGCTCAATAAAAAACAGAATTTCGTTGCATTTCAACGATGCAAACTTGAACGTCGTTAGAATAAAAAGAAAATTTGCTTGAAAAAGATCGAAATTTTGTTAAATACGTTCGACTAAACGTTTCGTATGAAAAATCACAAAAATCTCGTCTCGGGAGCCAAAAATATTGTGGAAAATCTGTTGGAAAGTTAAATTTAAAAAATCAAAAATACGAAAACTTTGAAATTATCGAAAAATATTCACAGTTCACCGTGTTCAACAAAATATTGAGATTTTTTGCATTTATCGCATTTGTTTGATACTCGTCGTGCGGGACACCCGGTAGATATATTTTCAGAGTTAAAAAGCAATACCGCGAGCTATTCTCTATGTGTTTGTGTGTTTGGAGCCCTCTGGTGGCTAGGCAACTGCGTTTCAGTGGCTAGGAGAGAAAAGCATTGAGTCTATACGTTAGATCGAGGAGGAAGAGAGACAGCGTTAAAGAGCGAGGGACCAGGGGAAAGGGAGGAGAGTCAGCGCAAACTCAAGTTCTTGAGTCTTAGCCGCAGGCAATTTGCCCCACTCGTTAGACTCAAATACTGTCTCTCTCTCGCTCTTTCGCGCCCCTCCTTTTTTGGCTCGTGTCCCCCGCTACTTTTTTTAAAACCGCTTCTCCCTCTCACTTTTCTTAGTTTTACACACATGTTGCCCTCCTTCTATCTGCACGGCTCTCCCGCTCTCTCCTTTCCCTTCCTCGTGCTCCGAGCTAGATCGCATGTGCACGCGCAACATCGCGGCGATACTCAATCTAAAAAAATGTGACGCTATCAACCGCTTTGCTCTCTCTCACTCGGTCTCTCAGCGGCTCGATCCTCTTTGTCCTCTATACATTTTTTTAATTCTGTGCCCACAACCGCATTTGCATCGACGTCGATGACCCATATAGGGACGAACGGGGCAATGCCAGTCACAAAACTCTCGTATCGCCACCCAAAAATCACTCTTCCTTCGCTTTGTACTTATGAACATACGAGCGCGTTACACGTACCGAAAAATTGATCGTTTTTTCTGCCTTTGTTTAATGACACTGAAGTTCGTAACGTTGAGATCCAACGAAAAATACTTTTTCTCTCTATTTTATGTTCAATTTAAAAAACAACGACAATTTTCGTATCGATTTTGTGTCTAAAGCGTAAAAAACGATCGTTTTATTATCCTGATTAAAAATCGAATGAGAATCGTGAGCTCTGCTCAAGAAGAAACAGAATTTCGTTGCATTCCAACGATGCAAACTTCAACATCGTCTTTTTTTATCATTTTGTTACGTTTGAATCGGTTCAATTTATTCTGATCGTCAACGATCGCAAACCTGGTGAAAATTACATTTGCTTGGCACATTTTTCCGAAACGCCGCATGAAAACGATCAAATAAATATTTGAAATTTGTCGGTCCACGAACAATGACGCACTGAAGTTCGCAACGTTGGGATCCAGCAAAAAAATACATTGTTTTTATTGTTTGCTGGATGAAAATTAAAAATAACAATTTTCGTATTGATTCCGTGTTTGAAATCGTAAAAAACGATTTTTTTATTGTCCTGTTGAAGAAAAAACAGAATTACGTTGCATTGCAACGATGCAAACTTTAACATCGTCACGAAAATGGTATCATTGAAAATTTGCAATGATTATCAGCGACGAAAAGTGCAGCAACGAATGTTTTAATTGCTGCGCATATGTTTTGTTTCTTATTCGTTGGTTCGGCGCTTTGGCCTGCGTTTGGATTATTTTGCACGCACATTCTACGCGCTCGGAGATTAGAAGGGAGTGTATTTTTTCGTCGACTATTTCCTCTCACTCTCCCTCTCTCTCTCTCTCTCCATCTCCCCTCCCCCGTCCAAGTCCGCACTTGGTCTATTCGTTGTCGCGAATAGTGTGTGCTCTTCGTTGCGGCTGAACCGCCATTCCTCGTGCCCTCCACCCGGCAACGTATTTTTCTTCTCCTTTTTTTCTTCCTTTTTTTATTTCGTAGTTTCGCGCTTGACTCCGATAGCAGCGGGCCACACGAGCAACATCAGTTACACGCGCGCGTGGGCCACTTTCGAACGCGAGTGCCTCATCGACCACCGCGTGCATCTCATCATCAGCATCCGTTTTTTTTTTTTTCAATATCAGTTTTCCGGTTTTTTTGCTTCGTGCGATAATTTTCGCGATTCAAATCCAAGTGCCCACGAATTCGTGTGTTTTTTTTTCTCGTTCTCGAGCTTTTTAACGTCGATGAAAATTCTCGTCGTCCCATGCAATTTCTTGGGCGAACGCTATTTTTTTATCGGAGGAAAAATTCTCCGCGGTGACCACGCGGCCGCCTCTTTTTCATTCTCCACTTTCGTTTAATACTTTATTGGATTTTCGCAATACTGGAATAGAAAGAGCGAGATTTCGAAAGAGAGCGCGAGACAGCAAGCAAAAAATAGTATCGAAAGAAAAGTGAGAATTTTGACTTGTGACATTTTCAGCCTTCGTTTCTTATCTGTTCATTTCGTTTTTTTTTTATTATAGTGAAACTATTATCATTTAACGCGTTTCATTTTTTTTCTCGCCAGTGAACCGAGTGGATTCGACCACGAGTCGAGGTACGTTTCCCAATTACACTTGACGAAACTTTGCCCATGTTGCTCCCAAACAATTACATCGTAATTCGGTCTGTGCGGCCAGCAAATGTAAAAACAAAATCGAATCAAATAAACCAATCAGCCTTTCATTTATGATCCTGAAGTTTGCATCGTTGGAATGCAACGAAATTCTGTTATTTCTTCGGCAGAGCCAATAATTATTATTGAATATTTGGTCCGGCCAATAAAACGATTCTCTCTTGCGACCAAAAAACTCAATCGGCTCAAAAAATTGCCACGATTTTCAAAATTCAATAAATAATCAATCGAAAAAATGTTTTTCGTTGAATCTCAACGTTGAAAACTTCAGAGTCATTTTTATTTCTTCGTTGGACCAAATTTGTGCATTTTTTCGTCTCGAGATGTTTTGTTGATTGGAGCAACAAAAAAAACGAACATTATGTTAGAATTTTTGGTATTTCGCGATTGAATCGCCAAATTTGGCATCAATTTTCTAAAAATGGAAAAAAATGTTTCAAAAATTCTCGCTGTTGGATTCATCGAAATTGTTCGAGTTTATATTCAAGTTAAATTTTCCAAATTTTCTATTCCCTGCAACGACTTCGCTGAAAATGAAACGTGGCGAAAAATTAAAGTGGCAAAATTAGGGAAATGTGAAAAAAAATAAAATAAACGATGACACCGAAGTTTCCAACGTTGGGCTCCAACGAAAAATCCATTTTCTCTTTATTTTTTCTTCAATTCACCAAACAATGACAATTTTCGTATCGATTTTGTGTTTGGAGTCTAAAAAACGCTCGTTTTATCGTCCTGTTTAAGTATTGAATAAGAATCGTGAGCTCTGCCTCAAGAAAAAACAGAATTTCGTTGCATTCCAACGATGCAAACTGCAAGATCGTAATAAACGACCAAAGCAACCAATCAGGGGCAAGGGGCGAAAATATTGTATAAAAATAATGCCAGAACTACGTGGCGCACAGTTTTTCACTGCAATTATTTTGATCGTCGAGAAATCGTACTATGAATTTAATCTTTTGGTCGATGCGTGTACAGATTAGGTTAGATAAGACCTGACAGTTTGTTCATGTTGAAAGATAATCGTCGCTCCATCCAGCTCGATTGTGTCTGTAGAAATGAAAAGGAGTAAAAAAAATTTTGGCGCCAAGTGGAAAATCGGCGGGATCAACGATTCTCGAATGTATTTTGCAATGAAATACTCGACGAAACTTGCGCGTATGATCGTGAAATGATTTTGCGATCAGGAAACGAAGATTCGTCGTTAAAGACGAAAAATACGAGAATTTTCTGGTTATTTGTTTGGCTGTGGCTACTCGTCCGGATATTTCCTACCCTAAAAGCATGTCCGGACGAATAAGCAACCCTTAATCGTCCGGATAAAGCGGGAATTCATTGGACAAAGCGTATCCGGACGAATATTATTCGTCCGGCTATCCGGACGTCTAGCCACTGCGTATTTGTTTATAAAGAAAATTTGAAATTGTTTGTGATGCAGCCGGAGGAGCAGTTGGTCACGGGTGCGATCAGGAAGGAAAGAGCGTACTGGAGGGGGGTGGTGGCAGTGACAGGGGTGGCGAGGGTCACGGGGTTGGCCCAAGGGGTGGCATTATGGACTCTCATCAGCAACAGTTCTGCCTCAAGTGGAACAGCTTTGGCAGCAACTTGGCAACAGCCTTCTCAAACCTCTTCAAAAGCGAGAGTCTTACCGATGTCACCCTTTTCTGCGAGGGTAAGTTACGCCCATCAATAATTATGTATCTCAGAAACTTTGTTTATATTTAAAAATCCTGCATTTCGCAAGTTTGTGTGTGTTTTTTTTAATTCGACCAACTTGACAAACATAAAATGACAAATTTGCCAATTTCAAGCATCGAAATTACTCACGTGCATTGACCCTGAAACGTCGCAACCGCCGGTCAAAAACGACCCCGCACGAATTTAAATCTCGCGCCATTTTCCCCTTCGTTCTCCGGTTTTACCGCTTTTTCGACGAATTTCTCGACTTGCAGCGAATCTGCCCCAAGCTCACGCGATGCTGCATTAAAAAACGAAGAGAATGAGCCCAAGATGAAGTTTTTGCGTTGAAATTTACTGGAGATATGAATTTTTCTAAATTTCAGTCATTTATGACACGGAATAGGTGAAAAAAAAGGTTACCAAAAAAAAGGAGCCAACGAAAAATACTTTTGCCCTTTTTTTCTGTTCGATTTAAAAGTCAACAACAATTTTCGTCTCGATTTTGTGTTTAAATCGTAAAAAACGATCGTTTTTTTGTGCTGATTAAAAATCGAATGAGAATCGTGAGCTGTGCTCAAGAAAAAACAGAATTTCGTTGCATTCCAACGATGCAAACTGCATCGTATAATTCTAGGGTTAAAAAGTGGATTGTTACGTGCATTGAAATTTCTGCGGAGTTTGGCGCAGAGAGCTCGCGTATCCGCTCGTTGAATGCACCGCGTGCTGCTGCGGTTGTTCGCCATTAGTTCGCAACTGGCTCACAGACGATGCACTCGAGAGGGAGGAGGAGGAGACTCGGTTGCAGAAAGCCACTCGCGGGCTCGAGGCCTCCTACCCAAGTGCATTCGCGAAAAAAAGAGCACGCGCGCCGGAGAAGCAGAGAAAATAAATGGCAAGAGTGGAAATGAGTGAGATGGGGGAAAAACCGAGTGGGGGAGAAAGAGCGAGATATAGTGTGTGCACAGAGAGGATGCACCGCGCGGCTGTTGGTTATTGGCGTTTCTGCAACGGCCAATCCGCGGCCCGAGCTCGCTTCTCTCTCTCTCACACTCTTTTCGCAGCACTTTGCCAACGCGCGAATAAAACGACACGTGTTTACACAAGCGTGCACCGCCGTTGCACACTTTGCTGCATCGTCGACTGCGCGGGCGTGTTTCTTTGGCTCTCTCCGCGAATAACGCTCCGAGAATCCATGCAGTTGTTTCACGTGTGTGCGTTGCATGTATCAGATGCTGGTGGGAAATTCGCGTCCTCCTCTCTTGCCGCGCATCGACCAAACGTTGCGTTTAAACTCCTCGAACCAACCAGTTGCCCGCAGTCGCGATTGTGCAACCCACTCGTGCACGTTGCAAATATCACCTCCATTCGCGAATTCTCTTCAAAATCATTCCTCGATAACGAGAGATCGAAGTAAAAAAACTTTTTTTCGAAAAATCACAAAAATTTTGTCATTGCAGCAAAAAATATTGTAGAAAAGTAAATTTTTGTCATTCCAATCGTCAATTTTGCTGCCGGTTCCGTTAGAAATCAACAATATCGTCAAAATTACGAAGAATTTCCAATTGTCCCAAAATATCGATGCTTTTTTGTCAAAATTTAATTTCCAGTCAACTTTCGGTCGTCTCAACATTTTTTATTTACTCATGAAACTAATTTGCCCTGAAAAAAGTTTCATTCGCATCGAGTGACGAAGTGCATGGTGTTTTTATGGAAAAATTTGGAATGCAGTGTCGCGATGTCTCGTATCAACGCCAATTTGGATTGAGAAGGTAAAGATTCAGGTTTTTGATTGTAAAAAAAAAAAACGATTTTTTCCCCCAGATGGCGACGATTAAATTTCGTGATAAACGCCGTCGAGCGCATATTTTGATAACATACATTTTTATCTCTGCGCCGATAAAGAGAGAAAAAAGCGACAGATTTCGGAAAATGTTTCGAGGATTTTTATAAATTGAGACTATAAATGAAAACTTTTCCCAAGACACGTATTTTTGTTGAAAACTTTTGAAATTTGGTGAATTTTTATGGTCTCTTGCCGAGACGAAATAAAAGCACGAAAAAATGAAGGCGGTCTCGAGTCGTTGGCAAAGAATGCTGGAAATAGCCACCGCCCGTGAAACTCGTATGCAACTTTTGCCAGAGTCGAGCAGGAAGTGAATCATCGAAAGCAAATTCCCGAGAATATCGAGATCGAAGGCTGCGGGGAAAAAAAAATGAAACGAAAAGCGAATCACGAAGAGCGGAACGGCCATAGGCGATGGAGAGTTTGAAAAATTAGAAAGTGCATCTCTGGCTCGCTTAGTTACGCAACTCTCTCTCGCTCTCTTGCTCTCTCTCGATAATTCCAGTATTTTAAAAATCTCGCTTCAGCTACTTCGCTTTCGCGATGCTCCGTGCTGGGCCCGAGAAGAGCGTCGATTATATATCAATTCTACGGCGAAAAACATATTCCGAGATGAAACAGACCGGTGATTTTTATTATTATAATGTTGGGTTTTGAGAGCTCGCAACATCGAAGGGTCTAATCATATTCGAGGTCAAAAAAATGGTTGAGCAAGCAAGAAAGTGTTATGAGCGTTGTTCGCGTCGTTGCTTCTGAGATTCGGTGAAAACGAGTGTGTGCTCGCGAGCATGTGTGTGACCGAGCGAGAGGGAAAAAGGGGCAACGGGAGAAAGAGAGAGAAGAATCACGTTCGGGCATCGCGAGGAGATGATCCGAGCGATCGCGGCCGTGGATAGATATTACGATCCTCGTGCACGTCGTCATAAGTAGGTCCTCCGGGTTACAGTTATATCTAACAGTCGAGTGTAACCCCAAAACTGGCCAACGTTAGGCAAGTCGTGTCTCGATGCACATTCGGAATGTCTCTCTCTCTTTTTTTCTTTTTATTTCCTTTTTTTTCACCTCGAGTTTCCTTCGGTCAAACGGTAACTCCGAAATGCTCGCACGTTCCGCCTCCGGGGTCATAAAAAAATGCCTCACGGTTCATCCCGCCACGAAAATTCCGATTATCAACCCTGAAACGACGACCTGGGGTCAAAAACGACCCCGGGCGACTTTAAATCCGCATGTTTGTACTAATTTTTCGATTCAAAGCGAAATCGCCCCAGGCTCACGTGATTCTGCATTAAAAAACGAAGAGAACGAGCCCAAGTTCGACTCTTTTCGTTGAATTTTACCGGAGATATGAATTTTTCAAAATTGGGGTCATTTATGACCCCGGGTTAGCAAAATAGGTCAAAAAAATGACAATTTGAAAAAGTTGACAATTTTTCGAACGCGATAAACACCAAAAAAGCAACGATCACGCGAATTGCTCGCAGAAAATGATAAAAAAAAGTAACCAACTTTCGGTGCTCGTAAATTTTCTTTTACCAGTTTGTTCCACTGGTGCAGGTTCGTCCGAAATGACCTCGAAGTTGGTGCAAGTGGAACGCATCGCTCTCCAAACACGTGCGGTTACGTTCACAGTCGAGAAATGTAACGGGACTGTTGCAATCGCCTCTGCGGCCAGTCTTTCCATCCTTTCATTGTTCACGGAGCATACTTCCGACTATAATCTTCTCAGGAATGTTTAATGGCGTGAAAGAGAAAACTTGGTGCATGCCACAACGAACTTGTGTGTACGGCTATGTCAAAAGTCATCGGGATTAATTCGTGGCAGGTTCATTATGTTTGCGTCTCGATAAATCGAGCCCTATTATTCAGATGAAACCAAGCAGATCCAATGAGATCGTTGTCATTCCTCGATAAACCTTTTTTCGATCTTTATCTCTCGCGCTTTGACCCACAACGAATTGACTCTCCGGGATATGCGTCAAGCTGATCGATACGTTACTCGCCTGTTTTTTAAAATAATTCCAAAAAAATCCGAACGCTCTCTTATCGAAAACAAAAAAAACAGTTCAACACTTTTCTCGCGATTTGTTGCTTTTTAGTGACGTTGCATGGAGACGTTCACATCCAAATGTTTGGTCTCAGTTTTTTTTACATACAAAATCGCTCGCGAGCCCAAGTCGATGAAAAAAAATTGATACGAATTGATGACTCTGACGTTTGCATCGTTAGAATGGAGTGAAATTCGTTTTTAACGTTGGCCAAAATAATTATCCAAATGCAAAATGTAATGACGATAATCGAATGATCGATTTTTGCCACCCGAAAAGCATACCAGCTCGAAAAATTTGAATAATATTGAAAATTAAACGAATCATCATTAAACGAAATATTTTTCGTTGCATTCCAACATTGCAAACTTCAGAATCATACGAATTGACTGAAAAACAACTGACTCTAAATTCAAGATTTTTTTTCAAAAACTAAATAAAGATTCCCCATTCAGAAATTGAAACATTTAATTTTGAAAATCGCAACTTTTAATACGCGCTCTTATGAGAAACTGCTGAAAATTGTTATTTTTATAAATAATTATCTCGACTCGTACATGGTGAAAGCTCTCAAAATTGCACGAGTTCCCAAAAATTATTATTCTCCTTGTGTGGTCCAAATTTGAAGGAATCGATGAAAAATTTTGCATCATTAATAAATTTTCTTCAGCTTCCTTTTCCCATTTTGTCAGCCGTTGGAATTGCCAGCTTTTTGCTAAATTTTCATGATCCTGAAGTTTCCATCGTTGGAATGCATCGAAATTCTGTTATTCCTTCGGCAGAGCTAATAATTATTATTCAATATTTGGTCCGGCCAATGAAACGATTCTCTCTTGCGACCAAAAAACTCAATCGACTCGAAAAATTGCGACGATTTTCAAAATTCAATAAATAATCGATAGAAAAAATGTTTTTCGTTGAATCTCAACGGTGCTAACTTGAGAGTCATAAATTTTCGACCCTACGCTCGTTGTATACAGAAGCAAATGAATTGACAAACAATCAGCATGCAATGGGAATAAAGAAATTGATAATCGTAGAATGAAAAAAAAGAATTCACTGAATAAGCGATGTGCAAGTCGATTTTTGTTTTATCAACTATAATTACGTGTAATATTATAGTCGGTGGCTCGTAATCTACGGATAGAAAAACACACACAAAGACGATACGTGATTGTGTGTGTTTATGGGTCAGATAGGGCGAAGGAGGGCTCGGCCATGATCGAGAGAAAAAGTGGGTCACCAAAAATTCAACTCCATGCTGGCATAAGCTCTGTAATAATATATAACTCGTCCAACTGCGTTGGTTGGCCCAGTGGTCGTGCGGACACGAGAATGATGATTCTCTTGCGTGTTGCAACGACCACGATCCAACGAGAGCGCAATCTCAATAGGAAACCCACACACACACACACACTCCCATGTTTGCTTGCACGTGTGACGCGTAAATTCTATATTATTCCGTTGTATTCGTCGGTATAGTATTTCATGCGAGTCCGTGTCATGGTCTTTGGCTGCTCCGAGGCTTTTCGGAGCTCGTACGAGGGCCACACCGACCAACTCGTATCTATCCACACGCATATATCGGCCCCATATGCACACGTGTATGCATGGGGACGTGCGAGTTGCACGAAGGGAGACTCGCTATCATTTCGTTGCTCAACTTGCCCCAGACACATTTTCGTGCCACTATTTTCGATCTATGACTCAATTTACATTTTAGTTCTCATCAAATTTTCGCTGGCCAATCATTCACACGCCATCCATTGAAAAATACGATGTTGAAGTTTCCATCGTTGCAATGCAACCAAATTCTGTTTTTTTTTTACCCAGAGCTCGCGATTCTCATTCAATATCCAATCAGGACTATAAAACGATCGTTTTTTACGATTTGAACACAAAATCGATACGAAAATTGTGGTTGTTTTTTAAATTGAACAAAAAATTAAGATTTTTAATTTAAATTTAATTTATTTCATTAAATTATTATTAATATTAATAATAATGATAAAAAATATTAATAATAAAATATTCAATTCAATTTAATTAAAATTAAATTTACATTTAAATTATTTAATTTTTAAATCTCAAAATTTTTTTAATTTAATTAAATTTAAATTTAAATTTAAAGTTAAATTTAAAAAGAAAAATAACAAAAATGAGAAAAAATGAAGAACAAAAAACAAAAAAAAAGTCGTTGGATCTCGACGTTGCGAACTTTAGTGTCATTGGAAAATAAATATCATTCATTCGCGTGATAATTTATAAACGATAAAATCGTGGTCGAGTCTGAACTGAAACGATTTTTCTCAATTTTTTGGATCATTTTCAGTTCCAACTCCATAGACAAGCGTTTTTTTGTTCGTTCCATTCGATCATATCGCTGCGCGCAGTCAAAAGGTTCTTTGGGGAAATCCAATCATGAGCATTTTCGGTATCCAATGAAATACACACTCGTGCTTCGATCGGTCGCCACCACTGTGTGTTGATTTCGTCACGTGATACTCAACACGACCGTCGCATTATTAAGTGAGGTCACCGATGTAACCGCGACAATCGCGTGCAGCAAGGTATACCGAATGAAAATGTTTGCGCAACCGAAAAGAAAGTTACACAAGTTACGGAGCTCGTGCGCGATTCGTTGCAACGAGAAATTCATTATTTTTCAAAAAATTCGACAACGTTTCTCGAGCTTTTTTCTTTATTGATTTTATTTTCAACTTTTGTTCAACTGCGTTTTCGAATTCGGAGCAGAGAGTGGGAACAAAAGTAGAGATGAAAAAAAAAAACAAAATTCTGTCCATTCAATCGAATGACTCACGATAAAATTAATTTTGTATTTTTTTTTTCAATACAACGCAGTCGATATTTAATGATAAACGAAACAGATCGAATCACAATGGACAACTTTAGTGCTCTGGTGAATATTCAATGGAATGGATGCTCGAAATTTTGCATATATCCGGTTACGAAATTAATTCACTTCGAATATGCAGCAGTTGACATTTATACTTTATTTAGGCCAAAGTTTCGTTTTATTTTCATTTATTTTCGTTCGTCACCACAAGTTACATTGAACTCTTTGTTGGTACGAGAAACCGTCGTGCAGGCAAGTCTTTCTTTTATCAACTGCGTCCAAGACGTCGACGTTAATTTTTAACCCTAGAACGGTATCTCTATTTTTTTTCCCATTCCAGGAACCTGGAGCGTTTTTTTTTAAATGCAGAATCACTCAAGCTCGGGGCAATTTCGCTTAAAGTCGGAACATTTGTCGAAAATGCGCATTGAAAATAAAATTTTGTCCAAAAACGTCGATATTTTGTTGAACTGAAATATTTTTGCATAATTTCAGATTTTTCATAATTTTTTAATGATTGTAATGATTTTCTAATAATTTTTCATGATTTTTTTGATAATAATCGTAATTTTTCATTTCCAACGGAACTTTCGGCAAAATTTATCATTGCAATGACACAAAATAACTTTTTGACGAAACTTTCTAGAATATTTCTTGCTGTAATGACGAAATTTTTGTGATTTTTCATAATTTTTTAATGATTTTTATGGTTTTTCAATAATTTTTCATGATTTTTTTGATAATAATCATAATTTTTCATTTCTAACAGAACTGTCGGCAAAATTTATCATTGGAATGACAAAAAATTACTTGTCGAAGAAACATTCTAGAATATTTCTCGCTGCAATGACCAAATTTTTGTCATTTTTCAAAAAAACGTTCAGTCGAACGTATTTTACAAAATATCGATCTTTTTGAAGCAATTTTTCTTTTCACTACGGTAAAACGATGAAAAAGCTTGAAATTAGCGACTGAAAACTTTTTAAATCAAACGACAAAATATTTTCGGAAGGCAGTATCGAGCAGTTTTTCGTTGCTCCTCAAAAATTTTGGATAAAACATGATGTTGAAGTTTGCATCGTTGGAATGCAACGAAATTGTGTTTTTTCTTCAGCGCAAGCTCATAATTATTATTCAATATTTGTTACGGACCAAGAACGATCGTCTCTCGAGACTCGAAAACTCAATCGAGACGAAAAATTGGCATGATTTTAAAAATTCAATAAATAAATAACAGAAACATTATTTTTCGTTGAATCTCAACGTTGCAAACTTCAGAGTCATGATAAAACTGCGTACGACCAGTTTCGACGAGTATCTACAACTCTGCTTGTCAGCACTTTAGAGTGCAAGGCTCTCCGTTCTCTATTTATTTTCTGTATAAATATTCCATGGCGTCATTTCATATACTCGTCTCATGTTCTTCGGGACAACGCTATAGCAAAGGAGCCACGTGGTCGAGTAACCGAATGACGATGTATAGGCAGATGAGGAGTATACACAACAGCAATATTCGAGCATGCGCGCTTTGCTCGAATGACCGTGACAAAGTACACTTCCTGGAGTCAAGGTTGACTCGCTGATGCAACAGGACACGCCATCGCGCGCACACCTCTCGGGTCAATGGCACCGTTTCTTGGCCTCGACACCGTGCACAAAAATGTCTTGACCAAACTTTTTCCTCAAATTCTATTCCACTAGTTTTTTTCTCTCGTTTCCCATAAATTCTCTAGTGACGGAGAATTTTCTTACTTATTTCGATAAAATTCCCAAATTTCCTGCGCCTGGGCACGCGTTTCCATTTCTTTTTCTTTTTAGGCCCAAAAAATTGGACTTGGGAATATAAAAATAAAAAATTCGCAAAGAATTGTCTTTTGTGTCTGACGCTGAAGTTTGCAACGTTGGAATGCAACGAAAAATATTTTATTTTGGTGATGATTCATGCAATTTTCAATGTCATCCAAATTTTTCGAGCCGAAATGCTTTTCGGATGGCAAAAATCGATCATTTCATCATAGTAATTACATTTTCCATTTAAATAATTATTTTTGCCAACGACAAAAACGAATTTCGTTGCATTCCAATGATGCAAACTTCAGAGTCATTCGAACTATTTCTGTTCTCATTACAAATTTCGCGTGCAAATCATTCGTTCGCGCAAAAATTCGTATAAAATGAAAATATTTGATTTTATTGATGATTCGTTGAGTTTTCAATCTCATAGAAATTTTTCCAACCGACATGCTTTTCCGGTGGCAAAAATCGATCATTTTATCGTCTCGATTATTCTTGCCAACGACAAAAAACGAATTTCGTTGCATTCCAACGATGCAAACTTCAGAGTCATTTTTGTGTATCGGGAAAAGATTGTGGCGCGAGCAAAGTTTGTATTCTACGACGAAATAGTCACGCGCAGAGTTGCAATGACTTTCCTGTGTACACAAGGCGAGCACACCGGTAACGTTCGCATCGCGTGTTCTTTTTCGTTTTTTTTTTCGGGCCCCCTCTTTGTTTTCGGTGGAAGAGCGCGGTGCAGGACAGAAGATATCGCTCTCGGTGAATTCTCGTGAACTCTTAATTCTGCGTTGAACTCCCACTCGCGGTCGTTTCCTCCCCACTAGCAGGTCTTGTTTTGTGGATCCGGCGAGGCGAGTTTCCCCCACCGCGAGTGCAGCAGCTCCGGGCTCGATCTCATTGGCGTTTAAAGTTTTTTTTCATTGGCTCTTGCTCGTGGTCCCTCGCGAGATCGCTTTCGTTGTTCTTCTCTCCTTTAGCGATGTTTTTTTCCTCCATTCTTATTCACGTATCTCTCCCTCTCTGTCTCTCTGTTTTGTGCGCGCTGCCTGAGCGGGTGCAACTCGGTTGATCGCGCGCGGCATGTGCAAAGTGTGGCCTTGGTCCCACGCGGCCATTGGCCGGGCACGGGCTAACTCGAGGTTTTCGTTCCTCCCCGCATCACTCTTTGGCCTCGCGCTCGCTTCTTCTTCTTCTTCTTCGCTCGACTCTCCGTTTCGCTGCTGCTGCTGCTGCTCTGTTGATCGTTCAGGGAACAAGCACAAAAAAGCAAGAACAAAAAACATAAAAAGACTCGAACGTGCGCCTTTGCGGGGCTTTGTACTCTCTGCAACGTCCTTGCGCGACCATTGACCCCCATCTCGCGCATGTGTGTATACGCATTTATTAGTCCATGCATTCATGTATTCCGGCCAATACATCTCTTTGCCCTTACGATTCGCCAGAAAGCAGCCCACTCTCCAGCGCGGTTAGCTATTCGTAGAAACACCGATATTAAGCTGTTATGCGCATTTGGCATGCATACTCTATCGAGCCACATCATTTTCGATGTATAGTCTTTTTTCCTCTTCGTTACATCATTCTCGTTGGATCAGGCAACCTTAAAATGTAAGCATTTTTACGCAATCTCGTAAATTCTCACATTACAAACTCTCGACGATTCAAGTCACATTAAATTTCAAGAGAAATCGATTATTATTTTATTCCGTTTGACAAACTTTCTCCCTGTTGGAATTATAATCTTTGCGCATTCATTAACTCGCCCCAATTTCAAGCATTAATTATCAATTCACGATGCATTCGAAACCAAATTAATTGCGTGGCTATACAATTTCGGGAAAACCGAAAAAAGTTACACACCGATTTTTATGAATTGATGGAAAAAAAAATTCTCTCGCTACTTTTTTTTTTGCTTACTTCAGGAAGATAAGACGATTTTTTTTTCAACGCTCGAATCAAGTCGTAGAAATCATCGTCGAAAAGCATCCAAAACTTTCAATAAATCTGACACACCATTAAAAGAAAAAAGCAGCGAAAGCAAAATTAACAATTGCAACTATTTCCCTCGGTAAAAACTGCGAGAAGAGAAAATTTGACAGAATTAATTTCCAATATACGAGAAATAATAGTTTTGTGATTGTTCCTAATTTTTGTCAATTCGGAAAAGACTTTTTGTTCAATTTCAAAAAATTTTAACTATTTTCTTATCGATTTTGGGCTTGAATCCTTAAAAAAAAACGATCATTTTATTGTCCTGATTAAATATTTAATAAAAATCGTGAGATCTGCTCAAGAAAAAACCGAATTTCGTTGCATTTCAACGTTGAAATTCCATTCTCTTTCGTAACATTTTCAAACACTGCAGAAGTTTTGCACAGACACGTTGAATTTTCGAACGCAATGAATAAGATGAAAAAAAAAGTGGAGAAAATAAAAAACGTTGTTGAGGTCGTTGCACGCTCGGTGTTTCTATTCCTATAATATTTCATGACGCACGAAGCTTTGCCGAATTTCCGCGTGTCTTCGTCTCGCCTCCAACGCCGTGCAATATATCGCATTATTTTTGTTTCTTCTCCTTCCTGGAAACGCAGAAAAAACGTAAGGGACTTGATTTTTTTATTCTCGCTCTTATAAATAGACAGCCCCCTGAAGAATCGACGTTTTCGTTGCTACGAGTCATAGACTCGCAACATCATCGCATATGAGGATTCACCAACGTGTATATCTCAACGTATCACGAAATTTGAGATTCTTCAACCATTTCGTATAAACATTCTCGACACCAGAACTAAAAATTTTCTTCTTTCAAGAAAAATTTCTCGGCTTCAAGAATTTGAGATATTTTGCTTCCAATTTTCCCATCTAAACGCGTGGAAATTCGCGTCCCGTTTCCTTTATGACTTTCCAAAAAATTTGTAGAATTTTTCATTAAAAATTTCGACTCATGGCCTTTCTGGCAATCTGCAAAAAAAAATCCCCAATAAATTATTTTTGCACCTCGATTTTCGCAACTTTTTAACGAAACGTAATTTTCTTCATAGAAGAAAATTAAAAAAAAAAACCTTCAAAAACTATCGTGTGTCTTCGTTCAGTTTCTAACCGCGTGCGTACGGAAACGGCGGCGCTGTTGGTCTCGTGTCCAAGCGAATTCGCTGAGAGAAGAACGAAGAAGCGGCGAAAAGACGTTGGATTCTCACGTAGGAAAAGCTGATGCGTGGCTGCCGTAATTTTAGAGGTTGAATCGCGCGAGATACCGAGAATTTTAAGACTCGACGTGCCGATTTTTTCTCCACACCGGTGGATAAACCTTATCTATTTTATCCTCGTAATATCGCTCCGCCTTGTATGTATGTGCAACTGCGACATTGTGGCAATAAAAATAATGATCCAACGCTTCATAAACACGTGGCGAAACCTCGACATCGAATTAGTTTTTTTTTCTCTCCTTTTTTTTCTTTTTACTGCGAGGGGAACGGATTCGGAGCTCTTCGAGGTCAAAGCTTTGATAAACACCGAGTTTGTTCTACTACACTATATAATAATAATAATAATACCATCGTAAACTGCGCTACACGCTTTACCGCGCGCATCCCCGCGTCAAGTGTACGTTTCGTACAGCTCACGGCACAAAACCAAAAGTGTCATTCGAAATTCATATCTCGACGTTTATCCAATTTCTTTTGCGCTTATTCTCTTGAATCATTTTCTTCTCTCTAAATTTGTTAGTCATTTCTCACTTTTTCGAATGGACAAAAATTAGAAAAAATTTCTCTTACATTGGAAAATAATTTCGTCAAATTTTCTCTTCTCGCAGTTTTTACCGAGGAAATCCTGCAGAGTTTGAAAATATTACGAAAGAGAATGGAATTCCATCGTTGAAATGCAACAAAATTCTGTTTTTTCTTGAGCAGATCTCACGATTCTTATGAAATATTTGATCAGGACAATAAAATGATCGTTTTTTTTTAGGATTCAAGCACAAAATCGATAAGAAAATAGTTAAAATTTTTTGAAATTAAACAAAAAGTCTTTTTCGAATGAACAAAAATTAGGAACAATCACAAAACTATTATTTCTTGTATATTGGAAATTAATTCTGTCAAATTTTCTCTTCTCGCAGTTTTTACCGAGGGAAAAAGTTGCAATTGTTAATTTTGCTTTTCCGGTTTTTTTCTTTTAATGGTGTGTCAGATTTATTGAAAATTTTGGATGCTTTTCGACAATCATTTCTACGACTTGATTCGAGCGTTGAAAAAAAAATCGTCTTATCTTTCTGAAGTAAGCAAAAAAAAAAAAAAGTAGCGAGAGAATTTTTTTTTCCATCAATTCATAAAAATCGGTGTGTAACTTTTTTCGGTTTTCCGAAATTCTATAGCCACGCAATTAATTCGTTTTCGAATGCATCTTGAATTGATAATTAATGCTTGAAATTGGGGCGAGTTAATGAATGCACAAAGATTATAATTCCAACAGGGAGAAAGTTTGTCAAACGGAATAAAATAATAATGGATTTCTCTTGAAATTTAATGTGACTTGAATCGTCGAGAGTTTGTAATGTGAAAATTTACGAGATTGCGTAAAAATGCTTACATTTTAAGTTGCCTGATCGAACGCGTGGTTCAAGCACACATTTTTTATTTTACACATTTAGTTTACCTTCTTATGTCAATAATACACACCTATTAATATATATGTATACACACATGAATATATATATATATACACATGCAGAATGTGTAACGAGTGATAATATAATGCGAAATGGAGTTTCAATGAGTGGGACATTGACCTCGGTGTTGATCGTGCATAGGGGCCTGGATCCTTGATATGTGCACGATGAGAATTGGCGAGATGAGGAGCGAAAGAGGAGGAAGGATTACGCAATGCGCGTGCGGCAAAAGAGCGCGATAATAGGTGGGGAAGTATCGCCGAAGAGCAAGAGCGAGAGAGCGAGAGAAGGGGGGGATGAGTTGAAACTCGTAGGATCGAGGGAAAAAAGAGAAGAAAAGGGGGGGAGGAGAGTTGAACACTCGCACGAAGAAACTCACACGCACGCACACCGACACACAGATGCGTCACACGTGGGCTCTCGCGGTCGAAAATTTGGCCTTGAGATATGAATAGATATCCGCGAAGAGTGCACTGCTCCGTTGCGCAACGACCGAGTAAAGTTATTTCTTTTTATTTTGTATCCTGGCTCGTCATTCAACACCGAATTTTTTTTCTTTTCTCCATACAATGCGCCCTTTGCATATGATTTTGTTTATTTCATTTTTGTTTATTCGTCATTGCTCGAGACCGATAAAAAATGACGGATTTAAGTTTCAACGCCGCCATCATTTTCTCTCTTGCTCCGATCAACACTTTCTTATCGTTATTGCCAAGTTTTGATAAAACTAAACTATCGCTATCACCCATTGAAATAAACACGCGGAACTGTGTCCTGCAAGCGGCCCACACGTAGGTCAAGTGAAAAAACGCCAATTATTTAGGATTTTTACGCGGTGAATGATTTTCGCTGCACTCTTTCGAAAAATTTTCATTTTCATACGAATTTGAAGTTTCCCTCGTTGGAAAATCTTACGAAATTCTGCTTTTTTTTTTTAGCGAACCTCATGATTCTTATTTACTATTTAGTCAGGACAAAAAACGATGACATTGAAGTTCGCGACGTTGGGATCCAACAAAAAAATTCTTTCTATTGTTTGCTTGAAGAAAACAAAAAAAAAAACAGAATTTCGTTGCATTCTCACGATACAAACTTCAAAAAATTCGAAATTATTAGAATTCCATGAAATTTGGTCAATCCTTAAAAGATTTAATATGAATGTACAAATTTTTCAAGATTTTTTGTCTACATACATAGTTTTTGGGTAATTGAATCCTGGACCTTTGGATATTGTCAACTGCTCGAATTATTCGACAACTATGTAGACGAAAAATGTGAAGAAAAAATAGTTGTTCGATCTTAAAGAATGTTATCACAAAATTTGATTAAATTCTGATCAAATTGTCGTACGTCATCAATCTCCATAAGATCCAAAGCCAAAATCGGTACGAAAATCGTAACTTATTTTCAAATTTTACAAGAAATGATAAGAAAAAAGATTTTCCGTTTTACCGCCCAACGTAGCGAACTCCAGTGTCACGTTTTTATTTGTCCCATTTAAAAAATGGAAGAATTAATTAAGAAAACTCAAGGAGCATTCAATTAACAAAACGTTGTATTGTGCACAACAAGATGCGATCTTGTGATCAACAAAAATACGTCCCGGAATCGTGAAATCTAATCAAAATCGTTTGCAAAATGTTTTCTTGAAAATATATCGCTGGAGGCGAACGAAAATAATCGCTGCTGTTATTATCGAAGCTCGTCTATGACCCGCGAGTAGAAGAGCAACGTAGCAGCAGCAGCAGCAGCAACGGCAGCGTCATCGTCGAAAGTTCTCGCTGTCATTATATGGCGACAACAAGACGCAGTTCGAGCCGCGTGTATTCGTGCGAAATCCTCGGCCTCTATATACACACACAGACGTATCACGCGCGATATATTTTAATCCTACGTGCATGTGTACCAACGCACACACGCACACCAGTACGAACACGCGCACGCACACACGCACGTGCACGTAGACGCACACACGGTTGGTATAGCATGCGCGTAAATTACGCCCACGAACTTACACGGGTGAGTTTGTCCGTGAGGCCTAAAACGACGGTCATTGGCCCCTGCACGCGGCAAAACTCCAACGAATGTGGTTCACATATGTTGGCGCACTCGTATCTTTGTACTTCGAGCACACAAAAAAAATGCTCGACTCTTACGCGGATGCCAAAATATATCGATATATATGTTTGTTTCTATATAAATATAGATTACACGTATTTGTGCGTGTAATTAAAACTATCGAATCAATAAAGTAACGTCGATCGTCTCGGGGTGGCATTTCGGCACCTGGAAACTCGAGCTTTTCGTTTCTTTTACTTTATTGCTGTACGGAAAGTAAAAAATTTACGATGCTGAAGTTTGCAACGTTCGAATGCAACGAAAAATATTCAATTTTATCGCGACGAATGCAATCGTACGGTAAATTGTGCGTGGGAACTTTAATTTATGCAACCGAATGACATTTATTGTTTTTTTCAGTAATTATTTTCGTGCTGCATTCGCGGAGGGGAGGGGGAAAAGAATTGGATGAGGATTTTTTGGAGCATGGATAAAAATGTCGTTGCATTCGGAAAATGCATTTTTACGTCATTTTTAATGAAATTTCATTGACGATTTTCGTCAAATTCGTCATGAAAATTGTGTGGACAATTTTAAATTGCATTTTGGCAGAAACTTCGGTCTGAATTCGATGAGAGAATAAAAATGTTTCCGGAATTGTGCGAAAAAATGATAAGGACGCGTGAGGCTTCTAGAAACTTCATCGGGCATTAAAATTACCAAGGACAAGTAGACGATTATCAAACTCGAGCTCAATTCATTTCCATAGCGATACACGTGTATCGATATTTTTTACTCCTCCAAGTTTTGCTGGATTTGTTTTCACTTGAGTAATTCGCGGCTCAATCGGAACAAACGAGATTCATTTCACTGCCTGAAATTCAATTTCTGGTGAGCTAATTACCGGAATAATGATCATCTACTCGAGTAAAAAAGTAATTGATGCAGAAATCCAGTTACTAATTGGTTTCAGCTTGAAAATTATTACACACTGGATCAAACGAGATGAACTAGAAAAAAAAAGAAATTTTTTGTGTTTTCCTTTTAAAAAATAATTTTATTTCATGGAATTTTTCTTATTTGATGTTAATTTAATGTCATTTTATCGTACGTCATTCTTTTCGTTATCAAAAAACAGAGACTGTATACTTGAACCTCATTATCGTGTACGTCAACAACATTTTTACTAAAGAAATGATTTTAGACGTCGTCGCGACCCCGTTGCACGGTTTACCTATGGAAAAATAGATAATTGGTCTCATTTTTCGATATTATAATTTTCGGTAACCTTTTTTTTACCTATTCCGGAAGCCGGGGGGCACAAATCCCCCCCAAACTTTTGGAAATTTCATATCTTCGGTATTCAGATGACTCTGAAGTTTGCAACGTTGAGATTCAACGAAAAACATTATTTCTATTGATTATTTATTGAATTTTGAAAATCGTGGCAATTTTTTGAGTCGATTGAGTTCTTTGGTCGCAAGAGAGAATCGTTTTATCGGCCGGACCAAATATTCAATAATAATTATTGGCTCTGCTGAAGAAATAACAGAATTTCGTTGCATTCCAACGATGCAAACTACAGGATCGTGTATTGAGCTCATTTTTTTTGTATTTTAATGCAGGGCCACGTGTGCCTGGGGCGATTTTGCTTCAAGTTAAAAAATTCCTCAAAAATGCGGTAAAACGATAAAAAAAACGGGAGAACGAAGGGCGGGAGAGCGCGAGACAGAAAGTCGTCTGGGGGGTCGTTTTTGACCCCAGGTTTACCGTTCCAGGGTCAAATCTCGCATTGATCGTTTCTACGATCCGTCTATTCGAATTTTCATTCGTTTACCCCGAAAGTTCGTTTGTACCGGTTATTTTCTTCGTCCATTGCCGAATCGGCCGCAAATTACAGTCCGGGGACTATTGATTATTTCTACGTTCATTGTACACTAATAGGTTTTTCGTTCGTCCATGTCAATGTAATGTCAATGTCTACCTAATGTACTCCTAATGTCAATGTCCGAGCCATCGGCAATCTTCGGAACTTATTGCTCTAGTTTGTTCGCCTCTCGCGCCTCACTTCGCGCACACGAAATTTCGCGCATATTTCTCAATTACTCGACACGTTAGACGGTGAACCTGCAGGGGTCAAAAACGACCCCCAGGAGATTTAAATCCCGCGCCCTTTCGCCCTTCGTTCTCCCGTTTTTTCCATCGTTTTGCTGCAATTTTCAGAGATTTTATTACTCGGAGCGAAATTGGCCCAGGCTCACGTGATTCCGCATTAAAAAACGAAAAGAATGAGACCAAATTGAACTCTTTCCGTTCAATTTTACCGGAGATATGAATTTTTCCGAATTGGGGTCATTTATGACCCCAGATTAAGGGAATAGGAAAAAAAATGAAAAAGGTCATCGTTTTAGGGTTAAAACGAACGCTAGAGCGTTATAAAAATCGACGTTCCGAATGTCGAGCCCCAGCTCACGTGATCCCGCATTAAAAAACGAAAAGAACGAGCCCAAATTGAGATTTTTCCGTTAAATTTTACCGGAGATCTGAATTTTTTCCAAATTGGGGTCATTTATGACCCCCAGGTTACCGGAATAGGCAAAAAAGGGAGAAAGTGGAACGATGCGAAGCGTGCTCGGTATAAAATACATAAAAATGTCGCTCCCACGTGTATCTAGTGCGTACTCGTTTACTTTGTCGCCCTTTTCACCATTTTCTCACATATAATATATGCATGTACGAATGAATGGTTGACCCTTCAGCAAAAGGGGCTAGAAGGAGTGAATTCAGCGGTGCAACCTCAAGCCCTTACGTTCCAAAACTGCGCCAACACGAAAACGATCAACGACGTGCGTACGACCTGTGTACCTTGAATCATTATCCATTCATACACGTTTCCAGGTCATGTACCCTGGTGAGGGACTTCGGTTGCCTAAATGAGCCACAAAAAGGATCATATGAGAATTCTAACGAGAGCTGGAGACTCGATTCGTTCGTTTTGTACGTTTGTCGTCCCGAATACGCCCGCGTTCATTTCCATGGAATGTCCACGCTTTCAGCCAAACGAAAATTCATGCCCCATTCATTTTTTATAATGTTCTGGATGAAAAATGGAGAAATTACTTGTTCGAATGTACGAAACGTGTTTGGTAGGGATTCCAGGCCCTACGGACTTAGAAACTCGATACATTTTTCCTCGGGCAAGGTCCGCAGGATCTCGACAGAGAAACTTTTACTTCCTCAAGACAGGTGCTTCGCCCTCAACCACCTGGTCTCTAGCTTTTGACTAACTCGACACTGGATCATTTACTTTCTTTCTTTCTTGTGTCTCACTCACCTTGTAATGTCTATTTTCATTTAATTCCCCAAGTTTCTCACACTCGATACAATACCGTTTCCTCATTCCAACGATATCACCTTCGCATCAGCTCAGAGAGCCTTCAAGCTCCATTTTCGTTGTTCTCGCGCCTTGACACTGCTCGAACCATCTTTCCAATTATTCATTAATCCGACGCGACCACGTGCATCCTCCCTTGGACTTGTTTCCTTTTGGAATTAAACTCGAAACTCTTTTTCCCGTTTTTACATCTGTATTCATATGGATTTTATGAAAATTGGAATTAAGTGCGTTGAGAGTCTCTGTCGAGAGTAAGACGTCGTGAGAATAATATCTCGCAGCCAAGACATTGAATCCAATGCTTTTTGGAAGCGCATATCAACAAACGGAGGCTTTTGTTTCGTGGTTTGAACTTCCGAAGGAGAATATTGAATGACATTCGAGGAGGTGACCTCATTTCGGCAACTTAGAAGTCATAAATGACACCGATCCACATCTCCGGTAAAATTCAACGAAAAGGGTTCAACTTGGGCTCATTCTTTTCGGTTTTTAAAGCAGAATCACGTGAGCCCATAACAATTTTTCCCGGAGTCGAAGAATCGTCAAATATGAAGGGAGATGCTGAAGTTTGCAACGTTGGAATGCAACGAAAAATCCAAAATTTTCGAGCCGATTTGTTTTCGGGTGGCAAAAATCGATCATTTGATCATCATAATTAAATTCTCCATTTAAATAATTATTTTAGTCAAATATTAAAAAGAATTTCGTTGCATTCCAACGATGCAAAATTATTTGTCCCATCGTTACTGTTCTGGGGCTGAATGAATTGCTGAAATTTGATGAATTTATTAAGGTGGTTGACGCCCACGCCGAAAACATTGGCCGGCGTTGAAGTAAGTTCGCCAGTGGTTTTCGGAAACAGTTTTTTTTTTGTTCGGGTACGTAAGTGCGTGTCTTCTCGCGATATATCGCGGCCGCGCGGGTTATTATATCGTATCGCGTTCCTCTAGGGTCGCCCGCGGTCGTCACTGTGGATACGAGCTCACGCCACCCCCGCCAAAACCCAAACTTTTCCTCCCCAAATTAGTGTGCGTTCGTATGAGTAAACGCACACACGCACACGTGCCCATTGCCTACGCAGCCACAAACACAAACGCATACGGCCACCCACCCACCCTTGTGTGTACATGCGATTCTACTGTATGTGGAGGTTCGTGGAGCATAAATTATGAGATCGAGGCGGAAGATGGCCTACATAGCCAGCCGCTTGCGAGAAAGGGCATCTATACTTTTCGAGAGCCCGCGTTCGTCCAACTTCTCTCTCTCCCTCTCCCTCCCTCTATCGTTCTTTATATTGGCCCCCATATACGAATTCACTAGTTCGCTACCTCGTTCGCTCTCTTCGCTTCGACACACACACACACCCACATAAATTCAACGTCGTAAAAAAGGGGTTCGATGCTCGGCCACTTCCTCCGGTTGCCAAATACCAACGCACCACAAACAAGAGTTCCGAACGAGAAAGAAAAAACGAAGGATCCGTGAGAAAAAGAAATTGAGCGTTCCTTGATAAATTACGCAACTTTTTCTTCCCTCTTTTTGTTTGTTTGTTGCTTTTGCTCTTGCCGCTGTATTCATGAGAAAAACTGCCACAGGCATAGATTTTTCTTTGCCACTCCGGGAGCATCGAACTCTAGCCATTTTTTTTTTTTTTTATATTCTCTTCGCTTTATTCGCTTTCAAGAACGCTCACGAAACTAGTTTTCATACATTGTTCGCTTCACGCTTTTCTTCTTATCACATAAACGGACGTTTCATTCCAACGGATCCGCGTGTCTCGCGGCGTTTAACCCCAAAACACCAACGTCATTTTTTGTTTTTTTTTTTCAACTATTCCGGTAACCTGGGGTCACAATTGACCCCAATTTTGAAAAATTCACATCTCCGGCAAAATTCAACGACAAGGTCCCAACTTGGACTCATTCATTTCATTTTTTATGTAGTGTCGCGCGAGCCTGGGGCGATTTGGCTTCAAGTCGAAAAATCAAGAATAAAAAAATTGGTCAAGAGACCAAAATGAAATGCAACTTGTCGAAATGCAGCCTTTCAACCAATCATAATTAAGGAGGGTGACAACACACAACAATGTTGCCAAGAAAGTTCGAAATGATTAGAATTCAATGAAATTTGCATGATTCGGAAGTTTGCAGCGTTGGAATGCAACGAAATTCTTTTTTATTTTTGGAAAAAGTAATTATCCAAGTGCAGAATGTAATTACGATGATAAAATGATCGATTTTTGCCACCCGAAAACCATATCGGCTCGACAAATTTGGATGACATTGAGAATTGAACGAATCGTCAATAAAATCAAATATTTTTCGTTGCATTCCAACGTTGCAAACTTCAGCATCATAAATTTGGTGAGGATATTCTTTAATATTAAATATGAATGTTCAAATTTTTTGAGATTTTTCTTCTACACAGTTATCGACGATGTTGAAGTTTGCATCGTTGGAACGCAACGAAATTCTCTTTTTTGTCGAACAGAGCTCGTGATTTTTATTCAATATTTAGTCCGTACAATAAATGGATCTTTTTTCAGAATCCAAACACAAAATCGGTACAAAAAATGTCATGGTTTTTGAATTTGATTAAAAAATTTACAGAAAACGTATTTTTCGTGGGAACTCAACGTTGCGAACTTCAGTTTCATAGCCATCGAGTAATTGAACACTAGAGTTTACATGCATAAGCATAGGATTTAGATATATATAGAAATATTTTTTGCATATTGTAAACTCGAATTATTCGCCAACTGTGTAGACAAAAAATTTGAAAAAATTGGTGTCATTGTATTCGATGCTTAAGAATGTTATCGCCAAGTTTTATTGAATTCTTATCATATTGTCGTATGTAGCCAACTTCCTTAATGAAAACGTCGTACAGCCATTTGAGTGTATGTATTTAAAGGATTTTTTTCTGTCTCGCTTATCGTTACAGGCGTGACATTCAAAGCGCACAGACTCATACTCGCGGCATGCAGCAAACACTTTCAGGAGTTGTTCGAGGGGATGCCACCCTCACCGGCAGGTCTTATCGTCATACTGGATGGCACGAGTGCCCACAACATGGCGTCCCTCCTAGAATTCATGTACCGAGGCGAGGTTCACGTCTCACAAGAGTCACTCAGCTCCTTCCTCAAGGCTGCCGAGTGTCTTCAAGTACGTTTCATCTTCTTATCTCTTGTCGACTTGCGCCCAATACAATGCCACAGAATCCCCTATCGCGTAATTTCGCATTTTTCCCCACGAACGACATTCCATTGTCCTTGAATCTCCCGTAATAATTGAATTTTTCCGTTACTCATAAAACTTGCACTTCAGAACGTTCGTTTCCGGTTTTTTTACTTCCAAAATGAAAGTAAAAAAGTTGTAAATTCCAAAAAAAAGTAAAATTATTCATTTGTTATCTTTTGACGATAAATTGTTGATTAAATTACAAACTGGAAGAAATCGTTTGTCAATTTTCGAGCGTAGGGTTTTCAAGATAAAAGTTGGAGACGCTTTATTGCCAAATACATAATTGCCCAGCCCTTTCTTGCCGCCATTTCCTTTTTATTGATATTGGAGAAAGGAACAAAAGAACTAAAACAAAACAACAACAACAACAGGTTAAGGGTCTGTCGATAGAACACGAAAAACTGGCGGTCGCTCACAGACACGCAGCCGAGAACAATAATTCGTCGACCGACTCGGGAACCGGAAATGCCGAGGTTCTCGAGGCCGAAGTCGCCGAGAGAGTTATGAAAAGAGAACCAACCCCCGCCCCACCTTACGCGGTACCAAATATCTACAGTTCCGCTCATTATTACGAGAGTCCTCAAAAGAGAACGAGGCTAATGAGGTAACATTTATTTTTCATTCCTCCACGCCATTCTGCTGCACTCGAGTCGTTTTTTTTTTTTTTAACAACTATAAACAACGTCGCAGGTCACCCAGTGAAATGGACGCATTGGGCAGAGTCAGCGTCCTCAGAGACGGCGCGGCTTTTCGGCCAGCGTCCGCGCCTCATCCTTTGCTACTGGATAACCATCTTTATCAGCCGTTTACACATCCATCGGAAAATCCGACTCATCCTCACACAGCGCCCCACACACCTACGGAACTTGAACGGGAACTCGAACGTGACAGGTCCGAGGAAAGAGGAAACGGCGAGCACAAGGAAAGCGTTGCGGAAGGTGAGAAACTCTTTGCTCAATATTTCCAAATTCTTTCCAATGACTCTGAAGTTTGCAACGTTGAGATTCAACGAAAAACATTTTTTCTATTGATTATTTATTGAATTTTGAAAATCGTCGCAATTTTTCGAGTCGATTAAGTTTTTTGGTCTCAAGAGAGAATCGTTTTATTGGCCGGACCAAATATTCAATAATAATTATTGGCTCTGCTGAAGAAATAACAGAATTTCGATGCATTCCAACGATGCAAACTTCATTAAATTGCAAGTACTCGAAGAATTCGCTGATGGATGGAAGAAAAAATAATAAAAAAAACGTCTCGTTGATAAACATCGAAACTCTCGCGCGAATTTCGAGGAGTATATATAGCTAGTCCCAAAGGTCAATGAATGCTCCACTTGTGCGCCAATTTTCAGTCCGATGCGGCTAAAACCGTTGGTCGGATTGTGAAACATTTATTTTTGGCACCCTCATCATACCTCCGCTGGTATCGCAGACATTTTCGTATTCTAAATGTGCTTTTCTGACTATTTCGAAATCTATTCAACGTTTTGGCACATCGACATTTTTTTTCTCTCTCTCTCTCGCTCCCAAGACAAAACAAAAATGATATTCATTTGACACACGAAAAATGAATGAATAATTGAGTGTTCGTCATCATTTTAATCCGAATTCCATAATTTTTTAAGGAACCGTTCAAATTGATCAATTATCGCGTTCGTGTTTGTGGTGTGTCCAGATCTGCGAATAAAACAAGAACCAGCGGGATTGACGGATCGTGAGAGGGCGGAAAAATTGGCGGAAAGGCTGTCGGGGGAGGTTTACACGGGTGGCCGAGGTTTTGAACCTTCTAATTACGGTATAACGGGCGATCATAAGCCCAACGTTGCGCAATTCGGACAGGGCATCGTGCCCCTTGCTCATCCACCTACACCCGACCTTAGCCCAGCTCCGACAACACCAGCGAGATGGAATTCCAAAATCAACAAGGCAGGCACAGTCAGCACGCCAGATGGTGAGTCCAACTACAATTCAACCCAAGAACCTGGGGTCAAAACGGACCCCAATCAACTTTAAATCCCGCGCTCTTTTTACCGATTTTAATGTTCATCGTTTCACCGGATTTTTCACCGATTTTTCCACTCCAAGCTGAATTGCCCAGGCTCGCGTGATTCTGCATTAAAAAACGAAAAGATTGAGCCCAAGTTGACGGCTTTTTCTTTAATTTTACCGGAGATATGAATTTTTCAAAATTGGGCTCATTTTTTAATCGCGAAAAACATTTTTCAAGCGCCGCAAAATGTTCAACACCTCAAAAAACTGAGTCGAACCATGTCAGAGTGTAATTACGCGACTATTTAATTTCAAGTTTGTTTTTACTTGGCAAAACGACGCCCTAAGCTCGCTGCAACAAACAAAAGTTTGTCAGGTTTTATTATTGATGTTGAAAATCCTCTCTGCGATTTTCTGTTGTCGTCGATCAATCGATACTTTTCATTCAGTTCAGATTTTTTACGATTACATTTTTGTTGAGCCAAAAATGATTTTTATGTCGAGTTCGTGTGTCACTTTTATTGCTGCTTTTCGATAAATTTTTCCTCATTCGCCTGCATGCCTCGTGGATGCAGTCGCTCGCGATCGAACGACCAGATTGCAGTTGGAATCACGCAACAGAGCAGAGCATGAAATTCGTTTCTGAATGTTTGTTGTTTAGAGTTTTGAGAAGCTCAAACGAACAGAGTGTGTTTTGTACCGTTGGATGATTCTCGCGTACACCTGCCCTGGCTTCTCGCTCTGACGAGCCATGTTTTATGTAATCTCAAGTTACGCTCGAGTGCCGCGCGCGCTTTTCGTTTTTAATATTGATGCATCGCTCTCAAGAGACTCGGATATATTTATATACATTTTCCAAAGAAATAAGCCGCGGGCTCAGACTCGACAATTGGAACGTCGATTTTTATAACGCACTGGCGTTCGTTTTGACCCTAAAACGATGACCTTCTTCATTTTTTCGCCTATTCTCTTAATCTGGGGTCACAAATGACCCCAATTTTGAAAAATTCATATCTCCGGTAAAATTTAACGAAAAGCGTGCAAATTGGGCTCGATTTTTTCGTTTTTTAATGCAGAATCACGTGAGCCTGGGGCAATTTTGCTTCGAGTCGAAAAATTGGTCAAAAATGCGGTAAAACGATTAAAAAACTGGATAACGAAGGGCAAAAGGGCGCGGAAAATTAAAAGTCACCGGGCTCGTTTTTAATTCGATCCGAGTATCGAAATCGTCATTTGTTTATTCGTGAAAAATTGAAAGGTGTGGAAATGACCTTGAGATCTGAGTCAAATCGTCGATCGTTTTAAGTGACTTGGAGAGCTGACGAAACTTTTCAGATAGTAAAAGAAAATACCGGAAGTCCCAAGACTTGCTGATTCCAATTTTTCTGGTCGTTACATTTGCCGCATACACAGGCAAACTCACCCAAACACGGCGACACAAAAACGTTCGATTCTATTTACATCTCGGACGTTTGTCTCGACGTGAACTCCGGAGCCATGTTTGACCTTGGATCTGCACTCGTGCGAGTACGAGCTAATAGAATCGCGATCGATCCGAAGCTGTGACTCAAGGTCAAACAAGTTGAGAGGAAAAATGAGGCGCAGATTGATTGGCGGGATATGATAATGAAACGACTCCAAACTTGACTTTAATTTGCATTATTTTTATCGCTTATTAATCAGCCTAAATTACACGGCTCGCACAATTGAGAATCGAGCGAGTGGCTATCTGCGATCTATTTTTTTCCAACGCCCTACCAGGCGATCGAAAACGCGACCGCAACGTCATGCGATAATAACTTTTGCTCAGTTTTTTATACAACGAAGAAAAACCATTAAAAACCCATCAAATTTCGTCCACGAATGCAAAAATCGTGACGGTTTTGAGAAGAAAAAAAAAAAGTTTTGTTTACCACGAAAATAAATTGAAAGTCGCATTGGCGCGAGTTAAATATCGGCGAGTGCTATTTGGGCTTTTCGTAAGACGATATGGACCTATCGGTGGCTGGTCGTTGATCGAAAACACTCTCGAGCTCGCGAGGCAGCTTGGAAAATAAAAAAAAAACGAAGAAGGAAATAATCACACGCGCACACACATGCAAGTTGGTGTAGAAACGATGCCGCGTAAATCGCGAGCACGCTCGACTATCGCATGCGATTCCAGGGTCGTTTGACGCTCCGGACCACCGTGCCCGCTGGTTGGTGCGAGCCTCCCAGTGGTGGGGAGCCCAGCCAGGGAGGGAAAACCGGAGAACTGCTGCTGGGAGGAACGCGAGTGACACAGTGACTCACAAGTTCGTTGAACTTGCTGGCGAACGCACGCGTGCTCCTTCAGATTGTGTGTGTCGTGTCGACTCTTCTCTTGCTTTTTCACAATGTGCAATGGCGGCCAGATTTTCAACCGCCAATTCACGCTCTATTTTAGCTCCAGCCCTTCGCCCTCTCCTCCTTCTTGGCATCCCATGAATTTATCAACAGCTCCGTCCGTTTCTTTTCCTTTCACCATTTTCCACCTCGTTTTCTATTCATTATTTCTGCAACCCAAATTTTCATCAAATTCATTCAATTTTCATGTTTTTTTAAATTATTTTTCTCAATACGAATGCGATTTTTAAAATAGTCGAAAAATATCAAAGTTCGTTCCGGTTCAGCTTTCGAGTCCTCACAATTTATACGACGGAGTGGGATTTAATTGCGACTCGTATGGTCAAGGATTTCGGGCCCATTTGTTGCCCAATATCTCGAGCATTCGTTAGATTCTCCGAACTTGGATAAAGAACGGGAATATCATGGAGCACGTAGCCTTGGGCTTGATGAAACAAAAACCCGTTGCAATACCATTTTATTCAAATGTCTTTCGAGCCTCCATGGATTTGAAATATTTCTAGTTTTCTTAGCTCACTCGGAGACTTTTGGGCTCTCGAAAAAATTCATTTTTCCTCAGCACTGCGGAAAAATATTTGTTGGATCAACTAAATAAATTTTGTTGCAGTTTTGTTCAATCAACGGTAAACTTTTTCTTTTTATAACTGAAAACACGCTCGATTTTATCTGTCAATACGACTAAATTATTTTTCAATCAACAAAACATTTCTTTCCATGAATATCGACGTGCAATTTGTTTCGGATCGAACAAATTTTCGTTAACTCAACAAAATTCATTTCTCAGTGAGTCTCTATTTTGCTTAATAACATGAACAAGCGATTACGAGCAAAATTACATTTTTCAGAAGTTTCCATTAACCCTGGAGCGGTAATCGGTAAAATTTGACGAAAATCGTTCAACTTGGGCTCATTCTTTTCGTTTTTTGATGCAGAATCACCAGAGCCTGGCGCAAATTGGCTTCGAGTCAAAAATTTGTTAAAAATTCGGTAAAACTATAAAAAAGCAAAGCGAGAACGAAGGGCGCGAGATTTAAAGTCGCCTGGGGTCGTTTTTGACCCCGCGTTACCGTTCCAGGCTCGAATCTCTTTCCAACGATAATAAATTTCATGAATTTCGCTGTTTTCGTTGTTGATTTTTCGAGGATCCATTTTTTCCATCGTTATTACGATATAAACGAGAATTGAGCTGCGTCTCGAGTTCAGCGAGCATTCTCGCAGCAGTCTCAAGCGGTTTCTAACGGTGAATTTTAGTTTCGTCGGCTCTAGCGTGGAACGGAGAATTAAGTGGTCTCATCTATTCCTCGGCTTGGTTGTCGGTCCCTAACCTCATACCTCATTCCGGTCACAGTCATTAGAAAGTATATCCAGAAACGTGATACACAAAAATTGCACTCGATACCATCAACATTGAGATCTTATAATTATGTCATTAAATTTCATTCCACTCATCGCAACGACTACAGAATTTTCGTCGAAACAAAAAAAAAAACTTTAATTTCTTTTTGCCTCCAGCAATTAGAATTTTTTTTTTCAAACGCTGATTTGCAATTTTGTCTCAACGAACAAAAAGCGTCGCAAACGAAACGCATTGTTTCCCACACTCGCGGAGAAATCGCCAAGACGAGCGGCCAAGATTTAAATAAATTTTAGCGGAATGTATTTCGTGTTTGTTGTGCGAAATCCGTTGGAAATAAGATTTTGGAGAAAGCCAAAAAGGTTGAGAAGACCCAACGACCAGGCTTATCTTGCCCGTGTCTGTGTTGGTGTGTGTGTGTGTGTGTTTCTCTAAGAGGCTCGAGCATTCGTGAGCGTTGCGCTAAATATTGACCAGCAGGTTCTATCTAACGGTGTATCTCCGAGGCTCGTGAGAGTCTCCCAAACAACGAATTACACAGGCAGCCAAGTTTTGAGAGGAGCATTGTAGGGCAAGAGGGAGGGGGCGTTGCTTGTCCTGATCCATAATAGCAGCGTCCTGTCGACGTCGCTTATTCATAACGGTTTTATTTTTTGGCTTGTCTAACGATCTAACTGCAAATAGCAGAACGACGCCGTATCGGAAGCCACGATGGTTCCTGGTCGACTAAACCAAGAACGTGTTTTCTTTATTTATTTCGTATATTCCATTAAACTACCGACCGCGAGCTTTGTCTCGGGTGTAATGTCATTTTAATTGCCACGCATAATTCCGAAGCTAAATTTCAACTACTCGCTTTTTTTTTACTTTTTTTCTTCCTTCGGATATTCATCGAATAATTACTCTCTCTCTCTCTCTCTCTCGTATCCGTGAGAAATTGTAATTCGTAATGACTACGGAATGTGTCCTGAATTATTTCGAATATTAGACCAAAGCATGCAACACTTTGTTTGCCTCCTCGACACACACGCTTTTTATACTTTCTCCTTATCCTTTCCCTCCCCGCTGCTCATCGCAATTGTCCGGCACCTTCTCAATTATTTATCTTCTCTGCCAAACGACAACGTGAACTATGACCATTTACTGCACGAGCTCGTTCTATCGATTATTCAACCCTCGTCAACGTTACCGTTTGTCGCAGCTTTAACAATCATTCATTTTTTCATACAATCGTCTTTTCGGGGTTTACGCATTTTCAAAATTTTCGCAATCCTTCGCTGCTGCTCATCGAGCATTATTTCGTACTATATGAAAAGAATTTACCCTCGTTTTTATGCTCGTTTTACATTGTCGCGTGACAAAAATACTTTCTTTTGGGTTTTTTAAAAATTTTGCGTTAACGCTCTCGGCACCAAAACTCATAATTTTCCCATATAAAGAATTTGCAATTTGCAATTATTTGCAATTTTTCATTTTCCCCATCAATTCACGTGTATTTAGGATTTTTTTTTGCGGATAGCCAAAAAGGCTCAGCCAAATTTTTTTTAAAGAAAAATCCTAAGCACATTTTTCCGCGTTCAAGTGGGAAAATTTAAAAATTGGAAATGAATCATTCCAAATTCTCAACGTCAGAAAATTTTGTTCCGCCATTTCCATACAAAATTATTACAGAATTCTCAATAAAGTAATTGCGTCATAATAAAATCTTGAAAAAATGGTCCATTTTCTTTCGAATTTTGATTTGGCACTAGAAGCTAGAAACCTCGTCCGCTTACAATTCATCAGCTAGTCGTATTCAAACACGTTGTGTGCCAAAAGTAACGGTACGAATTGACGGGCACTCGTAAAACGATGCCTCGCTCTGTAAGAATTCAACGCAGAGCTCAAGTTCCGGCATCTACGTACACATTTATGCACGATAGATTCTTACAAGTCATTAGTTTATTTCTCGTCGAGCATTTTGGCGAGTTAACGAGTTCAGGGTGGCGGGGCATTTCAAAGAGTTTAATAGATACATGATACATGCGCATGCATGGCGTTCGCCGGAGGTATACGAATTGCTTTCGAAATTCGCAGACGCCATTATCGTTCAAAACGAAATGCCCATTAGGACGTCCTTCATTCATTCATTTGTGGGTTGAATCTTGACCGAAAAAATAATGTGCTCAAACTTTTACTCGGTATATTAAAAATATTTACGATTTTGCGATTTTTAATGGACTCCGCAAAATGAACTGGACGAAAATCAATATCCATAGCGAACAAAATTAAAAAACGACGTGAAAATGCACAAATTAACATTATCGCGATCTTTTTTGCGGAAATCAGTTGATGGAAAAAAAGATTTTGATTTCCATCGATGTTTTTTTCCATTTTATCGGTGTACGCGATTGTTTGTGATGGAATTATTTCAACTGCTCCTACTCGCTCTATCGAACGTGCGATTCCATGGCCATGGGCCTTGATTTCGGGCTCACGAGGGTTCATAGGACGTAGGGAATTATTTACTATTGATTTCCAATGTGTTGACAAGATTAACACCCACGAGTCTGGGCTGCTGCCCATTCAGGGAATCGCATGAATTTCTTGTTTTTCGTATCGATTACTATTCAATAACAATAATAAAAAATGATGTTGAAGTTCGCAACGTTGGAATGCAACGAAAATATTCGATTTTATTGATGATTCCTTCAATTTTCAATTTGATCCAAATTTTTCGAGCCAAAATGCTTTTCGGGTGGAAAAAATCGATCATTTCATCGTCGTAATTAAATTCTGCATTTTAATTATTTTTGTCAAAGATGAAAAACGAATTTCGTTGCATTCCAACGATGCAAACTTCAGACTCATAATAAAAAATCATTTTTATCCGTCACCCAGTCTCTCTTTCCAAAACTACTTTCCTGAATCGTTTCTTATTTTTTCAACGAGTGCAGCTCGCGCGGGGACAGCGAGTGCTGCAAGAAAATTTCGGCGCATTGAAAAAAAAGTTGAAAAAAAAAAAACGTATTCGTGATATTGATAAGAAAATTGTAAAGTTGCGCCGAATGCCTTTTCAGTTTATCACTTTTTTCAACTCCGGAAAACGAAACCAAGTAAATTATGCTTCCTTGACGATAAACACAGCGATAGTGAAGAAGCGAGCTAGAAATTCAAGATCCATATGGTTCTCAATACTTACGAGCTTATTTGTCTGTACTATTTTTCTCGCTACAAAGTGCCATGACCCAGCTGACATATATACGACGCGTATGCGTGAATATCTCGAGGTTTTACTGCCTCAACGCATTACTATCACGAAACGACTTTATTTAGGCTCTTTCGACATTTTTCAACAGTTTTCGCCTACTAAGAAAAATTTTCTGACGTCCAAAATTTGAGATATTGAATCCGCAATTTTTCATTTTCCCCATGCGTTCGAATCGCAATCACGTTGCGTTAAAAAGTTGCAAAAAAAAATGTATTTAGGAGTTTTTTTTTGCCGGTAGCCAGAAAGACTATGAGCCGAATTAAAAAAAAATTTAAATAATTAAATTTAATAATAAAATAATAAAAAATAAAATAAAAAATAAAATTTTGAAAAATCCTAAAGAAATTTATTTGCAACTCATAAACGAAGCGCGACTTGAATTTACACGCGTTCGGGATGGGAAAAGTAAAAAATTGTAAATGAAAGATCTGAAATTTGGGACGTGTCGGAAAATTTGTCTTGATCAAAAAGAAAACTGTCAGTTTTGGTGTCGAGAATGTTGATATCGACGCAGATAATATTAGCCATCGCACCTTTTCTCTGCAACTCTCGGTTTGTCTCATAAGCGCGTGCATCATGACGGCACGAGAGATGAAAACCAAAATTTCGGGATCCTAATACCACTTGCCTCTGCGCCGTGTGCCCGCATCCACTATTTGGGTCACGGTCACGCTTTGGAACGCGTGACTCTCGCCCCCCCTCCGTCGCCCTCCTCGTCTTTCTCTTGAGAAAGAAAGAGACGAATAGAAAAAAAAAGGAAGAAAAATGGCGGTCGATAGTTGTACGAGCGCGCGTGCATTGCCAACACATCGAGTGTTGTCTTTTTCTTGCTAGGGAGGGAGAGAGAGAAATCGCGTGGCCAGATACGACGAGATATGCCAATAGTTGCCTGGCGCAGCGCATTATCGCTCGCACATTTGTTGGGATCGCGCGCTCGCCTATCGGTGTCTCTCTTGTTCGGTAACCCGTTTCGTTCGGCTAATATCATTCGCCACTTTTCACTATCTCGTCGCTATTTTTTCTCACATTCGACTAAACGCTCCGGAATATTTTACCACACTATCGTCAGACTCGTGTCTCTATTTTTTATTCATTTTTTTCTCTCTCTCTCCTTCACACCGAAATAAATCTCGATAGAAATTTTAGTGTACGGATTTTTCTTCCTCACGTCGCTTTATTTTTCACAGCAAACATCTTTTCACCACAATTTCTTCGTTTTTTTTCTTTTTTTCTTTACAATAATGTAGGTCGACGAAAACAACTTGGCGTATTACGTTATGCGAGCTCGCCACGTAGATTCACACATTCGTACAGAAAAATAAATCGCCGGCTAAGAATAGGACTTTGGTAAATTTATATTTTTGGAAACAGCGCGGATAGTGCTTTGTTTGCGCATTTACTTGAGGGCTGTGCGCCGCAGCAATTTCCTTATTACGAATTTTTCATCATTTTTTTCCCAACCCTTTTTTCGTATTCTAAATTTTGCCTCCTTCGCAGTTTTCCAGCATCCGGAACGAATTTAATCTCGTTTTTTTGCCTCATCTCGTTGAATGTTTGCGTCTCTGTTGTTTATCAAGGGTCGGAAAGGATTTCGTAAGAAAATCAGGAAAAAATTTCATTCCCATATTCGACCAGTGCAATTTTGTTCATTAAAAATTTCGAGCAGAGGAAATTCTCTCGTCTCTCGTGCGCTCGCGTTCCGTAATGCTACCGGGTCGCACGAGTAGTCGAGTCAGGCTTTACTCAGACCGCGTCCATTTCCTCTGTGTAGGCTCGCCGAGTCCTTTTCTCCTTGTACGCTGGCATCGATCTTCCTCCCTCTCACGTAGGGCAATCTCCCCAGCTCCGAGCGTTATCCTCGCAGATCAAGGAATCTCGATGCAGCATTAAGCCGCGTAGGCAAATCGGCAATGAGCACAAATTCAAACAGATCGAAAAATCGTTAACGAATCTCGTTAACGAAATTCGTTCTGCGTTTCGAAACCAACTCGGAAAACTTGGTCTTCAGTGTGAAAAAACGTTTCCGAGTCCCAAGAAATTTGATTGTACCAAATTTTAGAAGATTTTCGATCGAATCCTATCCAAGAGTGCAGCACTGCATCGTATCAATTGCGGAGAAAGATCGTCAATCACCAATTAAAGGGCTGGGCGACGACCTGAAGCAAATCTCTCTGATACGAAATTTCCCATACCATACATTGACGAGGAGTGGGATGCGCACGTAGGCATCCTTTCTTCCTGTGCGCTGCGTATTGATCGGAGCAAGGGCGGTGTACAGTATGCGGTGAGCCTCCAAAGAGTATAACCCGAATTAGACCCGCAACGTTTCATGCTTCGCTGGACTCTCTCTCTCTCTGGCTTGCTGAAATCCTTTCCAATCGCATTGCGTCCTTTATGGCATATAATTCATTCAAGGAATTGCACTCACTAAAAATTAACATCGCTCTAAAAAAAGGTAATTCACTAATTCAATGTTGACTCGGTTTTATTATTGGAGAATAAAACTTTCCGAACATTAATCACAATATTAATTAATCGATTCAACCCTCAAACGGTTACATGGGGTAAAAAACGACCCCAGGAGACTTTAAATCCCGCGCCCTTTTGCCCTTTCTCTCTTTTACCCAATTTTTCACCAATTTTTCCATTTCAACCGAGAGTGGACCAGACTCACGGGATTCCGCCTTAGAAAACGTAAAGACTGAGCCCAATTTGAACTCTTTTCGTTGGATTTTACCGGAGATATGCAAATTTTTCACAATTAGCGTCATTTGGCGTTACCGGAATGGGTGGAAAAAAATGCATGACACTGAAGTTTGCACCGTTGGAATGCAACGGAATTCTTGTTCATCTTTGGCAAAAATAATTATTCGAATGCAGAATTTTGCGGTCCGAAACGCATATCGGCTCGAAAGTTTTGGATGACATTGAAAATTGAACGAATCATCAATAAAATCAAATATTTTTCGTTGCATTCCAACGTTGCAAACTTCAGCGTCACGAAAATCTTTCCAGGGTCAATGAAAACTAATTCGCTGAGTCGCGGAACCATCGTCGTCCAGTAATCATCCCGAAAATGTTAATAAACCCTTCTCATTAGCCAACTAGTTTCTTGTTGCCTTCCTGTCTCTCCGCCTCTCTCCTCAGATCCTCCTAATTAGACGCGTTACACGAATTTTTGGACAATTCCACTGGGAAACTCTGAACCAACGTGATATGAAAACAAACAAACAATTCTCGATTGTCGGACGATGTAATTTTCGCAAAATTCGTCAAAATTATGTACGACCAAAATTAACTTCACCATCGATTTCCGTTGCTGTACGAAAATCGCACTATTTGGTGTTTTGCGATAGAAATTAATGGGCGACCCATTCTCGCAATAATACTTAATTCCTCGTCACGCAAAATGGTCCACCCGCGCGATATCGCCATGAAAAAGAATTAACTTGACCGCGAGCATCCACGCGAAAGCCACGAAAGATCCAAACTTTCGTACCGCTTGGGCTTTTCAACAAAAACATGCAATCTCACTATTGGGTCACGAAATAATTTACGATGAACCTTCCCCGCTATGGCGTGCGAGACTGTATCGCAAGAAACTCCGCCCCGACCGCTTGCACTGACAGATCAATCACCCATTTTTTTCCTTCGAATTCTCCATCCATCGAGATCCAAGCAGTCCTTAGGACTCGACGTATAAATTGCTTAATGGATCATTAAAATTCATGAAAAGTCCAACTTCATTTACAGTCGAGAATGAGCTCGTGCGACCTTCATCAAATTTTCACGCGATCATTCACATTTTCATTCTCGTCGCGCGACCATTTTCCAATGCCGAGTATTTCGAGCATCATTACTGATATGATGCTGAATTTGCAACGTTGGAATGCAACGAAAAATATTTGAATTTATTGATGATTCGTTCAATTTTCAATGTTATCAAAATTTTTCAAGCCAACATGCTTTTCGGGTGGCAAAAATCGATCATTTCATCGTCGTAATTACATTCTGTGCTTGAATTATTATTTTTGCTAAAGATAAAAAAGAATTTCGCTGCATTCCAACGATGCAAACTTCAGAGTCATTTACTGATGCATCTTGCCAATGAAAATTTTTGTACATCATCCACATGTCCCGCGAGACACGACTTTTTTTATATTTCAACATATTTTTTGTTTTGCCCGGGCGGTTGTTCTCGGTTCTTTGCACCCTCGTATACGAATCGTCAACACGCGCACGCTGCGTACGTAAGTCAACTGGGAAATCCAGAAATTTTCTGTACACATCGCCCCGTAGCGAGTATCCGGCCCAGAGAAACATGAAAGCACAGTGTTGATAACTTTTATGCTAGGAAATGATGAGACTGAAGTTTGCAACGTTGAAATTCAACGAAAAATACTTGTTCTCTTTACTTTTTGTTCAATTTAGAAAACAACAACAATTTTCGTATCGATTTTGTGTTTAAATCGTAAAAAACGATCGTTTTATTGTCCTGATTAAATATTGCATGAGAATCGTTAGCTCTGCTCAAGAAAAAACAGAATTTCGTTGCATTCCAACGATGCGAACTTCAACATAGTTAGGAAATGCGTTTCATCCGCTTCTCTCTTATCTCTATAAAACTCTACACTACAAAATTGTGTTTGTGCCCTTTTCACGCGACAACCACAGAACCAATTTCGATGAATCTTTCACAGGAACGACGCCCAACAATCACATTAGCGTTCAGTCTGTATTGCAATACGAAAATTTTCTTTTTTTCGCGAACCCGAACAAAAAAATCGCATTTCTCGTAATATTTCCAACTTTCAAAGTTGACAATCAACTAAAAAATGATAATTAATCAAAAATCGCTAATTACCGATTCAGAGATCACTCGAAAACAAAGATAATGAGCGACAGCTGAGGTGTCAGTTGTTCAAAACAAAAAAGTTGTAGCGATTTTTATAAAATCAAAGATTGAAGATTGTTGAACAAAAAAAAAACCAAACAGGAAAATCTGAATCCCTTAAAAAAAAATTGAAATGAAGAATAGAAAAAAAAACCCAGAAAAAAATGCGAAAAGACTGAAGGAATTACAAGAAAATGGAAAGCGCTAAAAAAAACCTTTTCATATTGAGGTGATCTAACAGTCGCGTGCGTGCGGGAGAGATAAAGCAAAAAAGAGGAGCAGCCAGAAGCTTGTTCGTCTAGCAAGTCTCTTGGAAAAGTGAATTTTTGTCATAACAATTGTCAAAATAACGAAAAGTTGAAAATTATGCAAAAATCTTGAATTTTTTGACAAAATTTCATTTCCGGTGTACGGAACAGAGTGCACGCGTGCACAGGCTTGAAAACATTTTGCAGCAAATGTGTGTGGAAACGTGTACGTTTTATTTTATCCTTTGCTGGATCTCGGTGTGCGTTGAATACACAGTCCGGATTCGTACGGGTTTGTAGGTTTTTGGTATAGTGCACAAAAGTAACGTGTGCGACGATGGGCGCGTTGCGGTATGACCGAAGCTTCCGGACGCTCTCGTACCGCGACGCCACTTTTCTTTGCCTCGGAAACGCCGCCATAGAAAGCCTCACGCACGAATCAATATCCCCCGCGTAACGTGCGTATGCGCGAGCCTTTACCTTCTGCGATGCGAGTGTGCGCGTGCACCCACTACGCACCAGGGCGAAAAAGAAGGAATAAACGTAATGGCAATGGCAAGGGACGGTGGGAGGAGGCGCAGGGACAGACCCAGAGACGTGAACTCTCTCTCCGTTGACACGCAAACCGGTGTATGTGATTCTTCGTCAAGTCAACTCTATGCCGAGGGAATTGTCGCCGTTGGGGGGGGGGGGGGGGGGGATTCTTGTTCCAAGGTCTCTCATCTGGCTCGCCTCCATGTGATAGCCTAATATTTTTCGTGTTTTCCGCTCTTCGAGCGTGAGCTCATAGGAACGACATTAGAAAACATGCGGGAACGTCATCCGGAATAAAAAGAAGTTTTCGGCGTTATTTTCGGCTGTGCGGGCTCGAGCGCAGCCTTTCGTAATAGAATCGTGATGAACGAACGCAATTCTATTCCCCCGAAATAACATTCCATCCTGCTTTTGCAGTCGTATCAGCAACTTAATTAAAATTGAGATTCAAATAAGATTTTCTAAATTCAAAGCACAAAGCGGAAACGTCACTCAAGTTCCCAGAGGCTACGACGTTGGTTCTTTTTCGTCTTCGCATTTCCAGTACATGTGGCGAAACGGTGTGTCGGTTTTGTTAGCGAGAGCTACTCTGAAGATTCTGCAAATCATCAGGTCCTTCAATTGATATGCGAATCATGAAAAATAAAAAACAAAAGAACTTGGAAATAGTTGCCTGATTGCGATTCATATTTAGACATAATTCGCCAATTTGCGATCAATGATTTTTTTCAATTTTTGGCACAAAAATTTAATTTCATGGCTGCCCCGATTCATCATGGCGAAACGTACCCAAACAAGCTTTTTAACCTTGATTTGATTTGTCACTTTGCATTAAAAACGATCTTGCAGTTTGCATCGTTGGAATGCAACGAAATTCTGTTTTTTCTCGAGGCAGAGCTCACGATTCTTATTCAATACTTAAACAGGACGATAAAACGAGTGTTTTTTAGACTCCAAACACAAAATCGATACGAAAATTGTCATTGTTTGGTGAATTGAAGAAAAAATAACGAGAAAAAGGATTTTTCGTTGGAGCCCAACGTTGGGAACTTCGGTGTCACGCATTAAAATAAATTTGCTATTTAATTGTCAGGCATGGCTGCGGGACGATGATACGAAAGTAAGCGAGGTGCGGGGAAAAAATGACGATGCGTCGAATAATGATGGCGTTATGATCTACGACGTATGGGTTTTGTTTGGAATAAATATTGAAAGATGGAGCAGAAGCGAATGAAAATTACGTTGATGCGAATAATAAAGGTTTTGGTGAGTATAGTCCGTTGTGCAGGTTATGGTTTTCTCGGTCGTTTTCTCTCATGGGGGTCGCCGACGAAGGGTGTCCGTGGTCCTCGGTTTTCCCATGCAGCGGAGGAATCGCGAGACGGGGAAATGCCAAAGAATGAGATGAAAAAAACGTGTGCATGAGCGAGAGAGAGAGAAAAGAGGAGTCGCGAATAGGGTCTCGCAACGAGAAGACGAGGGTAAAGGGATATAGTTGTTGAGGGTGGACGTTCGGGAGGGTTGCCAAAGAGGAAGAGAACAGGGAGGAACGACGGGGCTCCTTGATTTTGGCGAGGGTTGCACCGGGGCCGTCTCGCATTGATTTTCCTCTTCTCCACCCTCCCCCACTCCTTTTTCTTCCTTTTTTTTCCACATATTTTTCCCTCCCTTGAGCTGCCGCGTTTCCACGGCCTTGCCCGTAGATTATATGCTCTTTGCACCCCTTCGCCCCGCCATCTCGATTCCTCCGTGTTGCTCGAGCCTCCCTACCCTCGCCGCATGCTTCCGTTCATTTCCGCTGGTGCGCGTTATCCTCTGGAGTCTTTCCCTTCGAGTTATATCTTCGGCAACCCGGAGCATTGCCTCCGCGAGGGCCCAACGACCGATTTGGCGCCACCGGGTGAAATGGGTCAAGGCCTGACGACGAACAACCAACACCAACAGCGACCGCGTCATCTCTCCTCGCTCGTGTCTCTCTTTCTCTCCATCTTAAGCTCGTCCCCGCCTTTCTTATTCTCCAGTATCGTAGCTATACCGTCCATTTCCCATCCAGTTCTAGTTTCAAAAGCGTTTCATGTCTTTTCCTCTTCGGGACCATCGAGGAATCGACGCAACGATTTTTTTGTCCTACACTGAAACGTTTTTTTCGTAAAATCACAAAAATTTCGTAATCGCAGCAAGAAATATTGTGGAAAATCTTTTCGAAGTCATTTTTGCCATTCCAATCATAAATTTTTATTAGAAATCAAAAATAATGTCAAAATTATCAAAAACATTGATTTTTCGTGCATTCGTTCGCTCCAATGAATTACGCGTCAAGGGATTTTTTTTTGTCCTACACTTAAACGTTTTTTTTTTTGAAAAATCACAAAAATTTCGTCATTGCAGCGAGAAATATTGTGGAAAGTTTTTTCAAAGTCATTTTTGCCTTCCCAATCTTAAATTTTTATTAGAAATCAAAAATAATGTCAAAATTATCAAAAATCATTGATTTTTCGTGCATTCCTTCGTGCTAATTTTTCATTACGCGTCAAGCGATTCATTCATCTCGTTCTCATTGTGATTCTCTTATTGCCCGATTGCTTCATTACAAACATGAGCCCAGAACGCAACGTCATTCCGGTTCTAACGAAAATCTCTGCTTCTGAGGAGCTTGACTTTCTAAGCATCCCAATTTACAACAGTTTCTACTTTGTCGTAATCTATTCCAAGGCCACAAATCCCCTCACATCTCGTGTGCTGTTTCAAATAGGAAAAAAGTTGACCGAGGCTTGCTCGTCATCAAGACAACGTCGCAGGCAATCAATTAATTCAAGCATCAAGAATTTCAAACCAACTTCCCAACGTTGGGGTCCAACAAAAATATTTTTTCTCTTCATTTTCTGGTCAATTGTCGATTTCTACCGAAACGGTCAACAAAAATAATTGGAATGACGAAAATTTACTATTCGAAGAGACTTTCCAGAATTTTTCTTCCTGAAATCAAAAATTTGCCGTGATTTTTCTAAAAAACATTGTTAAAAGTTTTCTTTTCAGTCTGTGTGCGTGTGTGCAGACGACGCAATCAACGAACCGTTGATACCGAAGCAACTCTCGGTTTTCTATTTTTTTATCTTGAGACGCGGTAGAGTCTCCGCCGAAGTCAATATTCGCGTTTAACAATAACTCGAAATCTCAATTTCAGGCGAAATTATTAGAAAAACAAAATTTCCAATGATCCTGAAGTTTGCATCGTTGGAATGCAACGAAATTCTATTATTTTTTCAGCAGATCCAATAATTATTATTGAATATTTGGTCCGGCCAATAAAACGATTCTTTCTTGCGACCAAAAAACTCAATCGACTCAAAAAATTGCCAGGATTTTCAAAATTCAATAAATAATCAATGCAAATAATGTTTTTCGTTGAATATCAACGTTGCAAACTTCAGAGTGATAATTTCCACCTTTGCCATGATTTGCCATGATTAATAAAGTCCCTCATTTGAATTCCAGCCCCAACGTGGCTTTTGTCGGTTGACAGTAAATTGACAATTCTGCTCTTTAATCTTAATGTCTTGATGAATCGATGTATGTTATTCGAATTAGGATTGCGGTAGGGCAATAGTGTTTCGTAACGACATTTGGCTCTCTCTCTCGCTCGCACGGAAACCGAAATGAAAACGATTCGGCGCGTGTGAGGGTCGCTGGAACCTCGAGAAAAGGAAAAGGGTCTCCCCGCACGAATACGACTGCGATCTCGACTCTTCTAGCCCCCCTTAAAGGCTTCTCTTGTTTCTTCGAGGTATATTTGTGCGCGGCATACATGTGCAGTTCTGTATGTAGAGAATCCGAACGCAACTTACACACTTTTGATAGACTCACAGTACCCGCGTGCGTACACAGACCTTGGTCTATCTCGATCTTCGTGTCCCTCCTTTCCAATATATATGAGTGGCATCGTCGCTACCGCGTCTTTCGTAATTCAACCTTCGCATTTCCCGTGTTCATCTTCGTCTCTTTTCCTCTCACTTCCTCTTATATTCACGTCCCTCTCTCGCCTAATCTCCATCTCGCCCTCTCTCTTTTTTTTAGTTTTTTTTTTCGTATGTGCTCAATATACTATTTTTTTTCCCACATTATTATTTTTTCTATTTTCATGAACATTTTCTCTTTATTTTTCTTTTCGTAATCTTATTTCATCTAAAATTATTTCTTTCTGCTTTTTTTATCGTATGCGGTTTTTTTTTGCTTTCTGTAATTTTTATCGTTACTGCGGGCAAGGCCGTGGCCCAATTTCTAGCGACATGCATCGTTGCATTGTTTCCAGTTTTTCCCAGTCTAACGATTGACGAATCGAATCCTTTGCAACAGGAATAATGATTTTTGTGTCGAAGCTTTCACACACTCATCCAATTTGGCTGAGGCTGTGGGAGGGACGAGCATACGTAACAAACGACGCAGAAATTTTCTTTTTCTACGAGTTTGACGTTTAATCCAAATCTTCAAAAGCTGCTGTCGAGGGATTCCCTGATTATCGCGAGGCTCCATTCGACATTTTTAGACTCTCGATCCATCGCTGGTTCAAGGCCGAGAAAATTTCACCAGAATCTTGTTATATGGCGAAAAAGACGCGAGCAAAGATTGAAAATGAAAAAAACACTTCGAAGCTCGCTGAAAATTTCAGTCTACGCGATCGGATGGTGAAAATTGTGCAAACGAAAAATGAAGTTTCTATTAATTATTTATTGAATTTCAAAAATCATGGCAATTTTTCGTCTCCACTGACTTTTCTATATATAGAATAATAATTATGAGCCTGCGATGAAAAAAAAAAACAATTTCGTTGCATTCCAACGATGCAAACTTCAAGATCATGCCGCGGTCAGCATATCCTGGTCCCAAAATAAAATCATTTTTTCCCACAGCCTCTAATCTGAAAAATGTCATAAACGATTTCCACAAAAGTTACATAAGAATTTTGTTAGTCTTGCGATCTCCCTTAATTACGAGTCTTCGACGCTATCGTTACACACACGTGGACAAATATCACATATACATATTTATTACTCGGTACGTGTTGGAGGTTCGAAGGCCAGTGTGATTCGTGATGTTTTACAACTTGTTAGTCAGGTAGATCAGGTAGAAGAAGGATAGGAAAAGGTTGAAAGTACCTCGTGACTTTTCGGACACGCACGATGCGTTACTCATGCTCTTGTATTATTTGAGGAGCTCGTTTGCGCTCGCGGGACAAGTTTTATAGTGTGTGCGTGTGTGTGCGTGTGTTTTGATGCTCCCGAGAAAAACTTTGAAGGCCAAAAGTTGGGCCCGCTCTTGCGAATCCACAATCTCGCAGCTAAATTTTTTCTTATTCTTCATTTTTTGTTTCTCCTTGATTTTTTCCTTATTCTTTTCTAACGTCTCTCGCGGCATGGAGGAAGGCGAACTGGAAGCCATTCGCAGAGCAGCACCTGGGGGCATTAGTACTATGGCAACGCACGAGTTTTATGGTTTCCGGATCTGGCTTTGGATGCCTCTAACGTTTGTACGCCCGAGTCAAGAATTACGGATTATATTAGTGCGAACTAGCTCTACGCGCGCGTGCGAGCATTCTTCATTTTTTCTTTCTCTCTATCTTTTCTTTTTATTCTACGAAATGCCAAATCTCGTACATTCGTATGGATTCAACGTTGAAAACTCAAGTTCTGATTGTGATTTACGAAGGAGCATCGTTGCTTCGTCAACGAAATTGTTTAGTTTGAGTTTTACGTCAATTGCTAAAAATAAGATTTCCGGTGGATAAATTTTCGCCCAGCATCAAAATGTTAACGATTTGTTGAACAATTTTGCACAACTTTTAGGCGAATACACACGATGTACTCGCGTGTACGCTCGAGCTGTTGAATTTTCCGCTAATGAGCAATTAAAATGGAGGCTTCTTTGATAATAATCTTCAGAAGCTTTTGGCAATTGATACAGAGGCTCAAGGGCTCAGAGGCATCAGCTTTTTCGATGCATCACGCGCGGCAAAGCTCTCACCCTCTCGCGGCTTTTCAAGAGAGAAAGAGTGCAAAAAATATTCCCCTCTCGCGTATATGGATCTTCCTGTGTACTTGATCGGCGTCGTCGTCGTCGTCGTGATCGTCGTCGTCGTCGTCGTCAGCGCAACCACCGTGTACTCTTCTCATTTTCCTCTTTTTTTGCGGCTGCTTCAACTTCTCTTTTCGTTTTTCAAGCGCACGTCTTCGAGCGCACGAAGAAGTGTTCGCCGCCTTTGTTCATCGCTCGCGTCACATCGCTCGACCGCGGGACCTCGACAGCCTTTGTAAATTTCATAGTCAGCTGCACGAGAGGCCACGCTGCGTTTGTGTGTATATCGACATGCATGTGTGTACGAGTGTTTGAATATTCGTTCATTGCCAGATCCGCGAGAGAAAGAGAGCAAGAGGGAGAAAGAAAAAGCCGGCATAACGAGGCATCGGCCCTATTACGTTTTTCTAGGATGGCCGAACACGATGCTCTCTATTTTTAGGCTACGTATCCACCGAAAAACCTGTAGGCTTCCGCCACACCCATACCCCCATGAATTTACCACTTGCCCGAAACGTCGTTGCACACTTTACTCCCGATGTTGCTCTGCGATCGAGCCACGGCCCAGGAATGCGCGAATCCGTCAATTTCTTCGGGATACATTCGTAATAAACGACACTAATGTTCGCAAAGTTGGGATTCAACGAAAAATCCTTTTTCTCTTCATTTTTTGATCAATTTCAAAGAAAAAACTGATTTTTGTTGCATTCTAACGATCGAAACTCCAACATCGTCGGAATCGAGTGAAGAAACTTGAAAATATCTCCGGATCCGTTTGTTTTATTTGCCGCATTGGTCATTGTTATTGATCATCTTGATCGACTGGACTAGCGCAAGCGTTGGAGCAGAGACGAAACTTTGAACGCGTTACCGTTCACGAATTACATGTATATCGACGTGGTCATCTGACTTTTTGCTTCCTCGAGGCGATTACTCAATCTATAGCCATTATTCCGTACGGTTTTGGCCTTGCACGCGCTTCCCGCGTGGCATTACAAGATCCCAAGAGGCATTAGCCTTTGGCAAGCCTCCAGACGTTACCGGCTGTCCCAATAATCGCGTTGCAACGAGACCAATCTCGAAACTCATCCGTACAACCAAAATCTGTTAATTTTTTTTTTCATCTCTCCAGAATATTCTCTCCGATTTTTCGTGCGATTAGCGGCGAATTCGAAACGCACGGAGTTCGCAAAACAAAACTTCCCAATTCCAAAATTAAACAAAATTTTATGGCGTTGAAGTTTGCATCGTTGCAATGCAACGAAATTCATTCATTTTGTAGCAAAACTCTTTATAAAAATGTAAAATGTTATAACAATGATAAAACGATCGATTTTTGCGGCCCATCAACGAAAAATTTCCATGTTTTATAAAATTGAACAAATTATCAATAAAAATGAGTATTTTTCGTTGCATTCCAACGTTGCGAACTTCAGCCTCATTAAACTTCATGGAGCACTGCGAAAGAGTTTCGAGCTCGATTTTTCGGACACTCTGTATCTCTGCATAAAGGAGACCAAGCAAGAGCGCGTTCTTTACGTATCTCTACGTACGGATCTGTCTTTTACGCGTGTAAAGACATATGTATACGCACGAACACGCGCATAGAGTGACGCACATGCGTGAATCTATAGCCGCATTGAATTCTCGCAAGGTTCCGGAGAGTTGGGTTATGGTAAAGGGCCCACAGGCATGCTGCCCATCTCGCGAACCTCGTCGCCTCCCCTTGGCTGTACGCACACAGACACAGCAACTTAATGACACGGGTCACGTGGACTTTTCATATAGCTTTGAATTCTCGCTATATGGTATAAGACATGGAGTGGCATATTTAGCGATTGAGAGACTCGGAAAGCAGGAGGAAACGATGGATCGAGAGAGACCGAGAAAGAGAACGTCGTAGGGCTTTAGAGAGCGTATAAACAAAGAACCGAACCACCAATTCCATGAGATAAACCTTCCCCCCTGCCCCCCCCCCCCTCTCTATACCTTTTTCCGCTCGTTTCGTAGCCGGAAATTCCTACGTTATGCAATCACGGTCAACTCCCCCCTTCCTGCACTTATTTCAACAAATAAAATATCGGTTTTTATTTTTTTCATTAACCCTCACAACGATTTGTCGTTTATAAATGGTCTTGACCTTAAAACGGTGACTTGAGATCAAAAATAAACGCGAGCGGCTTAAATCCGTTTTTTTTAAATCCTTTTACCGCATTTTTGACTAATTTTTTCATTTCGAACGAAATTGCCTTGGAGTCACGTGATACTGCACGAAAAAATGAAACGATTGAGCCCAAGTTGATCGATTTTCGTTGAATTTCATCGGAGATATGAATTTTGGAAAAATGGGTGAAAAAAATGAGGTTTCCGTTCTGTAGGGTTACTTTTCAGACATCACCTATCCCTGTCAATTGGCATTTCGTGCATGGCGATACTCCAACTTTGTTTTGCTCCTTTTGGTCTCGTGAAAAATATAAATCCTCTAGAATATGTTCATTATAAAATACATCGCATTGGAAAAATTCGTATTAACAAAAATCACAATTTTTAAACGACTGAACAAATCGAAAGTTTTCAGGCAAAAAATTGAAGCAAATTCCTAATTAATACGAAAATGTATATTGAAACGTTTCTGTATAGGGAAATCCAAATATTTTGAGAAATTGATAAAATTTCGTGATAATGTTCTTCAGCATTGAGTGCGAAACGACAATTTTTTTCAAAGTTGCCATCTGTCTAGTTATCGATCGAGTGATTCAGCGTTATAAAGCCGAATTCTTATGATGCTGAAGTTTGCAACGTTGGAATGCAACGAAATTTTTTTAATTTTATTGTTGATTCGTTCAATTTTCAATGTCGTCCAAATTTTTCAAGCCGATAGGCTTTTCGGGTGGCAAAAATCGATCATTTCATCATCGTAATTGAATTCTCCATTTGAATAATCATTTTTGCCAAATGGAGAAAAGAATTTCGTTGCATTCCAACGATGCAAACTTCAGAATCATCAACAAAATTGTATTAAATTCTAATTATTTTCAAAGTGTTTACGTTTTTATTTAATGGCTTAGCATGACAAGATTGTGTCGCCGGAATCGAAACGCGTTAAGCGTCAATTATTTGAGAACGCAACTTAACGAATGCTCTCACGGTTTTTGTGTTGCAGGAAAAAAATTGAAATGTCCATTCTGCGAGAGACTGTACGGTTACGAGACGAATCTACGTGCCCACGTGAGACAGCGTCATCAGGGTATAAGGGTTTCGTGTCCGTTTTGCTCGCGCACGTTTACTCGCAATAATACGGTAAGACGTCACATAGCTCGCGAGCACAAGACCGAGTTGAGTCTTAAGGCTTTTCAGCAAGCGAGTCATCCGGTGGCGGACACGGTGCCTCAGTAAGGGCGCCAATGCGGAGTCCGTCAAACAAAATTTGCAGAAGGAGAAAAAAAAAGAAAAGAAAAAAGCAATGAGGAACGACGACGAGAATTGCAAAAACGAGAACGAGAAGGTAAAGAAAAAATTGAGTTAAATCACGCTGGTTTTATCGCGCGGAATACATTGGCGTATAAACGCGGGATCGTGATGGATATCACAAAAGTGCAACGTTGTCCCTAAAAGACACGAGCCAAGTTTTCATCCTCAAAAATTCATAGCAAATGACTTGAGGCTTGTAAAACGAAAAGGAGGAAAACTAAAAAGTAACAAGTCGATCCAAGCCGTTCTCGTGCTTTGGAGATGAGTGTTGTGGATTTTTTCATCATTTCCTCCACAAGAGAAGGACGAGATTTTGCAAAACGCGGTAACCAAAATCTACCTTGCGACTACTAAAGTTACCTGTGAACTAGCAAGAGTACAAGCGCTCCCTCCCATCCAACCCCGACCCATTGGTAAAAGCGTCCCAAATCCCCCGCCAAGAAAAAGGAGGATCAAAGGAAACGGAACGAAAAAAAAATATATTGTCGCTGAATGTCGCTTCTTTGGCCGAACTATTTCGGTGCTGGAAAACAGAGAAAAGAGCAAAAAACATAATAATAATAATAATACTATTAATAAATATATAAATTAAATTGAAACAAATGATTGGCCGCTCGAGAGAACAGCCGAAAGCGAGCTCTATGTTCACGAGAGCAGCGTGTTCTTTGGTTCCATTCCGGCTGTGAGAAAAGTAGCAAACAAGAAGAATCAACAAAAAGCAAACCAATCGAGCGCGAAATATGCGAAAATCCTGCTCGAAATTCACGTTGAAGAAAAAAAAACAAAAAGCTGAACAATCGAGAACGAGAAACGTGCGAGGACGTTGGGGATTCGTGACGTCACAAGTGCGTAGATTCCGAGACAATTCCTTCCTGATCCCTCCCTCTCCTGGCCCCTTGACGCCGCCCTACGAAAACACGCTGCAAATCACAAAACTAGTCAATGAAAGTGCAACGGTCAAGTAAGGTTTAGTAACGCTACTTTAAAACAAAAAAAAAAACAAAAAAAACAATCGAAAAAAAAACAAAAAAAAGTTAATAATTAAAGAAATGAAGAGAAAACGGTACGGGACACGAGACGAAAATGTCGAGAAGAAGAGCGAAGTAGCAGAAGAGACGGGAAAACGAAGAGCCATCGCGGGTAAAGTGTGCGAAGAAGCTGAAAGAGAGTCGCAAGCTTGTGACGAAGAAACCGAAAAAAAAAAACAAAAATGCGAACATCAACGGCGTTTTAAAACGGAGTGAGAAGCAAAAAACAAATAGCATTATTACACAGTCATGGAGGCGTATGTGTGTACGAGCGATTATAAATGTGAGAGTATGAATGGCAAATCGAGATCGCAAAAAAAAAGGAAAAAGAGAAAAAAAACAACCAACAACTCAGGTAATTGATGAAATTAATTGACAACAGTTACAAGAATATTTTTTTTTGTTAATAACTCGCGAAAGTTGCCGCGATTATTATTTTATTATCATTAATATTATTATTAATGTATAATTATATTTTATAACCATTATTGTAATTATCATGATTATTATTATCGTTATTATCATTGCTATTTTTATTATTATTACTAATACCACTATTATTATTATTATTATTGTCATTATTATTGCTACATTAATATTATTATTCGTATACTTTTCAATTTCTTCACTGTTTTACCTCGAGCATTATTTTCTTCGCGAGTAATGAGTAGCAATAGCCTTGGATTTAATATTCAAGGTAAAGTACGGATATACGTAATTAAAATAATTGAATGAAAGAAAGAAACAGAGGAACAAACAAACAAACAAACAAACATAATGAAATAATATGAATACCAAGGCGATACAAAAAATATCCTACCGCAGACTGCCGTAGATGAGAGAAATATTAATATTAATATATCTATATTATATATACATTTAAATATATATATATATTTAAACGAGAATATATATATATATACAAAACGCATTGAATATATACACACACATATACAGAATTTATATAATGTAGCGATATATAAGAAATGCTGCCGAATGAAGAAAATGAAACAATTTTGTTTTCAATAGACCAAAAGTTACTATTTATATAGCCGCCAATACTGAACCGGGTACTATTCAAACAAACTAACTGAAGCCTCAACTGTTTATCTATTTTTTATTAAAGAAGGAAATGAAACAAACAGCTCATGTTGAAATACCGAGCACTCCATTCAAAACGTTTCGTTACTCCGGTCCTCGAGATATTTCGATGCTTTCCTCATTCATTTTCTTTCGGTCTTTTCTTGACATTTTTTCGTTTCTTTTCTTTTTCGTTCGATCACTCACGATCTACGTTTGCACTTTTCCGATTTTTTATTATTTCGATTTTTCGGCTTTCGTTTTTGGTCACAACGAGCTTTTGGAAAATCTGACGACAACGTCGTCTCATGCTTCATGGTGATGATGCAATGAAAAAAAAAAAGGAAATGATCGTCACTCGCGATCGAGAGTAACGAGGGGTGCTCGGGACTCGAGCTATTTGAATATTGACAGAAGCTGACTTACTATATAATAGATTAAAATGATCGCTTTGGGCTGTTCGAAGAGAGAGAAAAAAAGGATGGTCGCGATAAAATCTCGTGATTATTTATTCTTACGCGGTGGGCGGTTTTTAAATGTTACTTTCTTTTTTCTTCTCTCTACGAATTCGGCGCGAAGAGCGTCGTGAGACTACAGCAGAACAATCAATACCACTTTGTTACATATTTACAATGTTTAAATAACGGGCGGGACTTTTGTCCTGGGCAATAGTCGCTAAATGATAATAATAGTAATAACAAAAAAGATAAACGTGAATAATACGAGATATTATAATAGCCAGAATGACCGAATATATGAATATAAATCGGCGTATCAGTGTCGGCAAATTCCAAAACCGCCTCCGAGTCTAAAAAAATCATTAATCCGAAATTCGATGAAAACGCTCAATCCGCATCAACGACCCCCGTAAATTCCGATTTTTCATTCAAACTTTAAATCCAAACGAATTAGTTTTTCATTTGCCGATGCTGTTACGTCGTTGATATACGAGAAAATAGAGCTGCAAATAAAATAATGAACAAAATGAAAGAAAAATGAAAATAGAAACGGGGATTTACAAATATACAATTATCAGAATAGTTACGAATATTCCTAGTCAGGATGGCACCACGATATTACTTGTTGCAGTATTTACAATTTTTAAACTCATTACTATTCCTTTCTCGCTGATACTCTTTAAACCACATTCGTTCATTCGCCCTTCTTAGCTCCACATATTTATCGTTTTTTCTCTCTTATTTTCGTAGCCCAAAACTAGCTCCCATAATATTTTTGTTACAGATAAATATATATAACTACCTCCCAACGATATGCCTATCATAAGTTATCAAAGACAATAGAGATTTAGAAATTTATTTAGTGTATACGACGTAGAGCTGACACTTTTTCTTTCTTGTTCCACATTATTCTTATTTTTAGTCTTATTTTTATCATTATCATTATTATTACATTATGATTGATGTCGTCATTATAATTATTAATATTATTTCTCTGCTACGTCATGATCCGCTCGCAATAGAAATATGTAACCGTAAACAATGAAGTCGCGCAATATTTGTAACTTAAAGTTACAGCAGATCTGCCAAAACTACGAAATCACTACCTCATATATAGAAGAATTATTGACTTTTTTGTTTTCGAAAACCATACAGGGAAATAGCCAGTTATTATTAACTTATGGGCCAACTTAGCATTGGCAATGGGGAGAGAAAAAAAACGAACACGAGCTCAGTCTCTGATGATCGTCTGCGAGAATCTTGCAGTCGCATCAAAAAGTTCATTCAGCCCGAAAGACCGCCAGCCGAATGATGCAGAATTTTTTTTCAATTCTATAATTTTCTTGAGATTCTCGTGACGATTATTGTGTGACTCGGATTCGTGCGTACAGCTGTGTGCATTTTTTTTCTTTCTTCACTTTTTACAAATCGCGGTATCTGTTGGACGAGATATGACGTAGAACTTTTCGTCGTTTCAACGGATGAAAATTTATACACGTGTGTGACTTTGTGCGTGATTGCAACTTTGAGAATGAGAGTCTGTGTCTGAGAGAATGAGTGAAAAGCTTTGGGAACGTAAACCGGTTTAAATGAGAATGACAAACGATGAAAAACATACAAAGTTTCACCAATTGTTGAATCATAGATAATTATTATTTTTTTTTCATCATTTTTTTGTTCATTTCTTACTGGATTTAAAAGAAACTTGTTACCTGCATTTGCTTGATGTCGCCAGAATTCCATTTGTCATCAGGGAAAACGAAACCCAATAATTCGATGTGAATAAAACGCTACGAAAGGCAGAAATTAAAAAAATAATTCAAGCACATTCGGAATATTTGAATTCATTTAAAAAACATACGAAAAACGGAAAAAAATTGTCTTGATCCGATGATCGATGCAAACAAAAAAAAAACGTACCGATGTACGACTCCGGCTAGTTTTGCCCGATGAGTAGCAACGCGACAAACCTCGTTTGGACGACGAGCGTTCGGTTCGAGTACCGGGTTAAAAAATATTGAGTGCTCGCGACTTTTATCGCGGGTGAAAATGGATTATTATGGAAAATGCTAATTGATAGAAAAACAAAGAAACATTAAAATATAATAAATAAATAAATGAATGGGGGTGGATTCGAGAGGAGTTAATATTAATAATTCAATTAGTGGAATAAATATAAATCTTGTAAGCATAAAAAGTGAGATTTTGGACGACGATCGTTTGGCGCTATGAAACCATTTCAATTGTTTCGTCTTTCCATCCAACGCATATTTTTGTCGCTCTGTACAAATATGTCGTTTTATTGTCACTCAAATTCACACCCACACATACACCGCGCACGCACACTTGCGCTTACATAAACGCATTAACGCAATGGTCGTCGGTGTGGAAAATAATTTGGACGGCGGAAAAAAGTTTCGGGCACTGGATTTTTATCAACAAAGTCTCAAAAGCTCCTTACGAGGGTTGGCTCTTACTTTTTTTCACACCAAACGGACGAAACTTTAATTTAAAAAGCCTCCCGAGCTCGTTGAGTCGTTGAGATTTACACAATCATCATCAACGACGATTAATCAATTATTACTTGAAAATTGAAAGAAAAAGAAAACAAAAAAGTTGAAAAAAAAATTGAACGCAAGAAATGATAGGATCGACGCGAACGCGCGCGTCCAAGATCGATTTATTGGAGAATTGAGAGTCGCCGTGGAAAAGGCGTTATTGAAACATGTACCTAGATAATCAATGTAGAATTATGATGAATTTAGGCTTAAACAACAAAAGAAAAAAGGGTAGGCGAAGAGAATGGGGAGGAGAGGTCGAGAGTTGGCGAGAAATATGCTCGATGAAACATTTGAAAAACAAGAAAAATTAACTAAACTGTGTATAATTATGTAAATGTATGTGAGATCGATTAGGCAGCCGCGGTTACGAGCTAAAAGTTGGAGTTTTTCTTCCCTCCTCGTTAATATTCTCGCCTTTTTTCTTCAACTTGTTTTTATCATTTTCATGATTTTGTTTAAATTTTTTTCAAGATAAACACTAAATTCGGTTCGTCTTTCTCAACACGCTCGTATATTTAAATTGTTTGAAAAGTCGACGCTGCGTTAATTCCTCCACGAGGAATATTCGAGTATGCAATTGATATTTATGTACATTATTTTATTCCTTTAGTGAGCCTTTGATTTTTTTCTTCCATTTTCTTATTGCGCTAATGCAAAGGTTGTTGAATTCAAATTTGTTTATAGATTGTGTCGTGCGGCGTCTGATCTTTGCTCGGACGGGGGGAGGGGGTTGTCGGGCTTTCAACTCTTTTCTCTTTGGATTTTCTTTCTGGTTATCATTTGGAAATTTACTCGTCGAGTTTTTCATTTTTTTGGTCCTTTCATTCCTTCCTCGTTGCTGGTTCCTTTTTCGTTGTGGAAACGCACATTTTTTTTTTATTTTTCCCTTGAGAGTTACACTCGAGATCGAGAATCCTGGGAAAAATCATTCGACTCTAATTTTCATTTTTTCCCACGAAATAACTCGATCTCAGTGATTCCCGATCGAAAACGAAATAGTTTTCTTTTTTGTTGGCTTTTTTTTCCATTTTCACGAGATGATGATTTTTTAAAATTAATAAAGATACTTTATACATGTATATATACGATATATACAAGAAATATCGTACCCATATGCCGTAGAATAATATGTTGCATGTTGTTTATATAATATGTGTTTATGGATTGAAAATCCTGTATAAATGTCGTGTGTGACCACACAGCTTTGGAAAAACGTTTTCACACTGCGGTCTTTCGATGAATTTGTCAAAATGAACGCCAACTAGATGAAAATATTTAAAAGTCGAGATTCAAATGTTTAAATCTTGGACTTTCGAGAGGAAGCGGAAAAGATATTTGGAAAAAATATGAAGACAGAAAAAACAATAGCAAAATAGCCCAATTGACGTCACAGCCGAGAAGAAATTATTTGTCAATTAATTCGAACGAGTGATCTTACAAATTAATGTACACCCTCGAAATTGATAAATGTGACGGGCCACTTTTCTCTTTATTAATTCGGCAATACATCGTGCTCGTTCGATCGCTGTGTGAATTCATATAAATATAGTATTTTTTCTTTATTTTGCGGCTCAAACGCTCGAACCATTTCACGATTTACGATTAATGCAATTCCTCCATCACACGGATTATTGACGTACAATGAAAATTTAATGTCGATGTCATCGCTATATGTTGAAAACAAAAAAAAAATACATACAAATATAAATTAATAAATAAATTATCCCGACCGCGGCAGAGAATGAAAGAAAGAGAGAGAGAAAAAATTGGAGGGACCGAGACCAGTGAGGCCGAAACGTTGAGATACGATAGAGAGAAAAAAAAGCGAAGTAAGAAAATATAAATTAATCGAAAAGGAAAATAATGAGCAAACACGAGAAAAAACACGCGCACCGACGACTACACAGTTTGATCGTATAGCTAGTAAACATACCATAGTAATAAAAGAGGAAATTAAAGTTAATTAACATTTAAAAAGATGCAAAACAAACAAAAATGAAAAACGAAAAAAAAATGAATAAATAAATAAATACAAAATAAGTAACGTACGTAAACGCACGCATACTTGGTAATCTTTAGAGATTTCGCAATGCGGGGCTTCGAATAAGGGATGAACATGGCGACCCGACCGCGTGGTCGCCAGATTTATAGTACAAAGTTTAACAAACAAACATACAAACAAACAACAAAAGAAAAACAAAATAGCTAATAATAAGATGCAACGACGATGCGTATTGAGATGAAAATGAAAAAAGCATGAAAAACGAAAAAAAAAAAAACACACAACTTGAAAAGTATCATCAACTGCGATCTTCAAAATCGGCTAATGTGGTCGAGCGTTGAATTTTCGAGTTATTTCGAACGAAATTTGAGTATAAAAAAAAAAAAATTCCTTTTTCCTGTCGGTTCTTTCTACTCGTTCATTCAATTTTTTATTTATTTTATCTGCCGTAACGAAAAAATCATTCTCGCCCACTGGCCGAAACAATTTGAATCGACTCACTCACCATGTAACGTCACACCAAGTACAAAAGCTACCTCACAACACAAAGTAATTCTAATACAGGGTGCACCGGGACGAGATACTTTCCGATTTGATAATTATTATTAATAATATACAGCAACGTCTGTGTACATAAAATAATAACATCAGATATTTCACGACGAACGATTGGCTCATTCGCGACGTTGGTCGATAAAGAGTTAAAAAACAAACAAACAAACAAATGAATAAAGTAAATAAAATGAAAAATAATAGTAATAATAATAATAAATACAAATTATAGATGGAAATAAACAGGACGGTTCAAGTAAACGTGGTGATACTCTGAGATTACGTGAAAAATAGAAAACAAAGGAAATACTTTAAAGAAAAAATGATAATAATGAATAAAGCAAAAAAAAAGAGAAAAAAAACAAACGAACGAAAAAAAAATGATATCGGGGCCACCGCGAGAACATCGGAGAGACTCGCAGCTGCGCTCCTCTGCAAGTCCCTTCTCTCAGGAATAATGAAAACCAAGTACAAACTACAAAGTATAATAGTCGTTAAGTATAATTCATACAATAAATAAATGAAAGAAAGAGCGATGATAAAAATGTGAGGAAATAAATGAAAGAAGAAGAAAGAACTAATAAGAATAAAAATAACAAACCGATGCAATAGCCGTGATTATCGAGTAAGAATTTTTATAGCTGCTGACTAGATTTGTCGCTATATTTTTTTATTATTTTTTATTTGTTACCAGCAGTTTCTCTCCAATTAACCAACCAAGACTTGCGCTCAATTCGCGCTTTGTTACCCTCTCAATAGCCGTCATAAAAAATCGACGCATCTCCGATCGCGAGATGCTCGCGTTTTCCTGTTTCAATATTTTCTGGAAATTCCATTCGTAGGTAAAAAAACGAGAATTAAACGAAATGACTCAAGATTAAAAGACAACGAGTTACCGCGGGCGTTCACGGGTATGACTTTGCGCATCGAGAATATATTTTCATGCTGCGTGAAGTCGCCTCTACCTCATGGAACAAACAGACAAAAATTAAATGAAAAATAAATGAATACAATTTTGCCCACGCATCGTTATGCCCAAATACGACGTCAATCGATATATTTCGACCCTTTCACCGAGCTTCACGAGTCTCCAAGTATTATTCATTCATAATAATTACAAGGGAGTAAAAGAGAGTTACGAACTGCCGTATTTGTGCTTTGCGTAACGTGCCCTTAATAAACGTAAAGGAATAATATAAAGCAAACAGGGAGAATGTGAAAGGGAGACAAAGAGACGACGGACAGATCCTCAATTACGATATATTCAATTTTACAAAGTTGAATCTTTGATTTTACTCCGATCATCAAATATATTTATATACACACACACATTACTACATAAATGCACATAAATATGCATTATGTATCCGTATGTATTTATATCGGCTGCTGCTCCTAATATTTTCTTTATAATTTATTTATTTATCTTTCCATGCGCTGGACGCGTCCAATGTTACACGTAATCGCAACGTTAACCGAATTATTCCTACGTCCCCCTTCCCTTTAATCGATTAATGACTCTGATATGACTCTGAAGTTTGCATCGTTGGAATGCAACGGAATTCGTTTTTTATCGTTGGCAAAAATAATTATTTAAATGGAAAATGTAATTACGACGATGGAATGATCGATTTTTGCAATCCGAAAAGCATATCGGGTCGAAAAATTGGGATGACATTGAAAATTGCATCAATCACCAACAAAATCAAATTTTTTTCGTTGCATTCCAACGATGCAAGCTTCAGCATCATACACACAAACACGTACATAAATACACGTACACACACACACACATATATATAATAATTAAGGAGATATACTTGTTAGTTCGTAAGAGCCCCGATGTCGTGGTCCCGCAATGCGATGAGTGAACACAGGAGATGAAGATGAAAAAAAAAACAAAAAATATATAGATATATTAACTCAATTTCGATTAACTCACGGAGAAACGGTGACACGTCATTACACGCATTCGAGGGCTTTTCGAAATCCTCGTTGCGCCTGGTACCGATTAAACTTGTTTTTTTTTTTTTTCGTTTTTTTTTCTTTTTTTATTAATCATTCGCAAATACGTATTTCGATCGATATGGTTGTATGTTACTTTGAGACGAAAAAAATTGAAAAAAAATACAAAATGAAACGGAAAATTGAAAATTGAAAAAAAATTAATAAATATGTAGGAAAAAGGAAAAAAAGCGGATACGATGGTGGAGAAACGTTCTTTAGGATATTCGTTATAATATTTTGTTGTTCTACTCGACGAGTAAGATGAGAATGAGACTCGAGCCAGGTGAAACCAGCGACGAAGAAAATGCCTCGTACTCGTATACATAACACAAAAAAGTGGTTACCAATTTTGTTTTAAGTCAAATGGAGATATTTACGTTTTTTTGTTTACCGTTTTTTTTTTGTTCTTCGTCGTAAATATCGCGTGAACAAGGAGCTGAATTTTTCGAGTTTCGCGCAAAGTGATATTCTCCTCGTCTTGGAATCATCGCGGAAAATAAATGAGAGTCGAGACAAGAAGTTCGTGTAATAATTGATGTTTCGCGATCGGACATGATGTAAATTTGGAGAAACGGTGATTCCGTCGACGTGGATTATTTGCTAGCCGCACGATTAAGACGACAATGAAAAATATAATGGAATGATGAAAAAATAGTTTGTGAGAGCGCGAAGCATTGTTGGATTTTCTGAGAATACCGATGTCGCACTTTTTTTACATCATTAGAATTTATTTTATTTATACGAGTGATCGAGAATGAGAGAGAACGACGTAGCAAGAAAAATAAAACAAAGAGCTGCGAAATGAGAATCAAGGGAAAGAAGAAACAAAAAAAAACACACACAAATTTTGAGTATGTTTGTGCGCGCGAGAGGAGTGATTGGAAAATCGAGAAACGTCGAGCTCTGCCAGCTTAACCTTCCGGCTCAGTGATGGGACGATACCGATTAAGGGACAAATTAATTAATCGATTATTACGATTACTAAGAGACAACAAAAGAAGAAGAAACAAAGTTATGTATAGAGTTGTAAGTTCCTTTCTTCTTTCATTTTGTTTTTTTTTTTTCGTTTGTTTATTTTCCAAATTGTGTGCTTTCCTTCGATTAACGTTCCCCCGAATCTGGTTAAGGCCTGGCAGAGATCCACGCTAATCAGTTGAGTGTAACTCACGATTCTTTTGTTTGTATAAAATTAATCGAAATTTCATATAGATTATTAATAACTGTTCAATTACTGTAAGTCAAGAAACTTTACCATTAATTATAAATTACAAAAAAAAACACCGTCTTTGTGTCGTTAACCACAATTCTCCTTCCCTCTCGCCAGTTTTCATCATTGATCGAGGAATTACCGAGCGATCAGTAAATTCGCAAAATATTAACTGATTAACTAAATATTAAATCAACTTTTTTTCCGAATCGATTGTTGAATTCCTTCAATAATGTAAATAAAGATTCACCAAGTACTAAAAATGTACTTAAAAATGTGCAATTTAGTCTTCTCGAATTAACATTTTACAAGTGCGACTACGATAAGTCTGTTTGACGAAAACATTTGCTCCGAATTTTTGAAATTCATACTTTTCAATCGTGTGCATGCCTCGCGAATTACTCTGACGTATCGACAGTCGGTACTAATCTCGCGCTTGCGTTTTATCGTCAACATGCAACAGTTTACACATGCAAATTGGGATCTGACAAAATTCGTGAGACACCTGGTGTTCAATTTTGGAACTAATACCGGGGTGCATCGCTCATCAAAACGTATAAAGTTATCATTAGTGTCATTAGTATTTTTGATAAATTACACAAAAAATGACGGAAGAATTAGGAATATTCAACCCTCGCAATATTTCTAAAAAAAGAACAAAGTGTTGTGTATATGGATGTGGAAGCAGTTTTCAAAAAAACCGTGAATTAACGTTTCATAAGTTTCCCAAAAAAAATGCGCGTTGCGTTTACATCAAAAATTATTTTGGTCAAATGGAAAAAGTGGACCAATTCACAGCCTGGAAGAACGCTTTAAAGATTGGCTGTAAAATAAATCCCGACATGAAAGTGTGTTCATTGCATTTTCTGAAAGACGACTATATATTACCAGGTGAGTCAAATTCGTATTTTGAGGTTAACCATGTGTGAAGTAGCATTCTACAAGATCTCATTATTATTCCATTAAGAAAAGAATGGGACTGCAACAACATTAAAATGAAAGAGTTTCCTTGGTTTAGTTATATAATCAATTGATATTTTGCAGACATTCCATCCCAACAACGACAGTTGAAGAAAACTACGATTCCATCATGTAATCTGCCTCAAAGTACAGTGGGACGGCGGAAGGAAAAAAAAACAGGAGAGACCGAAAGAGAAAAAAGATTGAAAAGGAGAAATGCTCGGACGGAAAGTTCGAAAGGATCAAAGGAAAAAACAAAGGATCAAGAGGACTCTCAGCATCCGAAGACCGAGGCAATCTTGGAAAACGTGGACAACGAAGAAGAAAATAGTTACTGCGTCGAAGCAGCGACGAAATCGTTTGCAGATATCGGAGTGCAAGTGGAAAGTGACTATTTAAGACCCAGTTTCACAATGCTTATAAAGGACAACGAAGCGTTGAGTACTGCTACTGGAATCGAAACCATAGAAATTTTAGACGCCATCGTCGATATTGTTAAAACACTCACCGACAATGGTGTCACATATTCTAATGCGAGAATGAGTTTACGCGAGCGAATTATAATGACGTACGTAAAATTGAAACAAAACATCTCGTATTCTCTTTTGGCCTTAATGTTCAATTGCTATACTGCGAAGCACTGTCAGCGAGTATTTGATGAAATGATATCGTTGCTGAGCCAGGGTTTGAAATTTGCAATAGCTTGGCCAACTAGAGACGAAATTTCAAGAAATTTACCAAAATGCTTCGAAGATTTTGAAAATGTTCGCGTGGTTCTCGATTGCACTGAAATTTTCATACAGAATCCAAAAGCCCTTTGTTGTCAAGTTTTGACGTATTCTCGCTACAAAGGCTCTAACACATGTAAGATAATGACTGGTGTAACACCAGCTGGAAATATTTCTTTCATCAGCAAACCGTATGGTGGTCGAGCAACAGACGATAATATATTTGAACAAAGCAATATATTAAGTTTATTGGAACCTGGCGACGGTGTAATGGTGGATCGAGGATTCCGCAGTATTGATGAGCTTTGTGAACGGAATAATGTAACATGTGTGAGACCACCTTATTTAAAAGAAAAAAAACAATTTTCGAAAGAGGAGGCATTACTCACTGCTAAAATCGCGAAAGCAAGAGTACACATCGAACGTTCCAATCAACGAATAAAAATGTTCAAAATTGTCGGTGCTACGATGCCAGTGAATCTTATTTCGCGAGTCGAAGATATTTTCACAGTTATTTGCGCCACAGTGAATTTGTCTTCGCCTATAATAAAAGATGATAAATTTATGAACGTTTGATTTGTTGAAATTTTTCTTTATTGCAATAAATTGTCATCACAGTATAACCACAGACTTGTTATTTAATCACCTGCCATTATATTTTCAACGTTTCGCTTGATAGCCTAATGATTCCCATTATTATTTTCATCGTTGGCACACATAAAATGCACCATTTTAGTGTAAAACGTTTTCTTTAAGGTACTCAACATATTGAAAGTATATTCTTCATTAAATGGAACGTCAAGCACTATCATGCTCTTATCAAAAGAAGCATATATAACAAAGAAAGCACTTTTTAAATTTAAAACTGCCATTCCAAGTTGAATTTGAGCATAATGGGCGTGCTTTTCCTTTAAACTAATATTTTCGTTTTCGATCACCAGCCCTTTCTTAAACTCAAATTGTATGGCTTCCATCACAGGTTTTGACTTGCCTTTGAAAGGACACTTAATTTCTAATAGTTTCGTAGGAATGTTTTGATCAAAAATTACTCCATCGGGCGAATAAGCGAGCCATGGATTTTGACTCGATATGACTAGACCGACTTGAATTATTGCTAAATTGAAGGCAGTCTTGAATGCCATAAGAGCTTCACTTTCAGTTTTTTTCCCGTACTCGGTGTAAATACTTTTGAAGGTTTTCGGATTAAAATACTGGTCGCACTTTTTGTCCCAGTCCGCATTAATCCTTCTTGAAAACGTATACAGTCCGTAGCATCTGGAGCCTGTAATACGATATCTCCGCTGCTTCTGCCATTCGGAATATGATTCTTTACTTGTTTGGCATATCGATGGAAAATCGTCCTTCAAACTTCGAATTGTTTCTTCGCAACAGCTTCGCTCGATTGGCACGGAAACATCTTTGATAGTCTCCATGAAATCACTTCGTTGATACGTAAACAGGGCTTTAACTGCTTCGTCCTCATTGTCATCGATATTCGTATCACCAATGTCGTTCTGTACCGAGTTAAATATCACAGGTTCGTGTCTTCCAAACCTACAACACAGAATTTAATGACAGAAATGCACACAATCAAAATGAAAATCACGGAAAACAGTGAAAAGTACATACAAAAATTTTAATATCAACTTGAATTGACAAAATAGTAACTTACACATGCTTTGAAAAAGCAGAATTTGGTAATTTTTGCAGGATCGCAGATTTTATTGCTATTTGGACGTCTTCGCTCAAGTGATGGTTGTTTTGCGTGGATTGAAAACATTCGTGATCCTCCAAAGGCCGAGCGACATAATTTTGAATCGTGTCTTTGTACTTCTGCTTCCACTGGCATTTTATGTCAGTGCAAGACAGCGCTGCAATTTCATTTCTAAAAAAAAAAAACAGAAACTAGAAAACTTAAAAGGAAGACATTTGATTTTTAGAAAATTTGGAGGTTATGAACGTACCTGGAACAGAACAGCAGTGTAGCCATAATATGTTTGCACTTTTCACCACGTCCAGCCTTACATGAACACGTAATCGATTTGATTTCTCCATTTTTTCCCAAAATTCCCTGTATTTCGTGAGGAGATCCACGCACATTTGACGTTTGGATACACGACGCCGATATTTCCAAAACGTCAGTATGCTCTTTGACGATACCACAATTCAATAAATGTTTCGCAGCTACCAGTCGTTCACCCTCTCGAAAATTGCGATTACTGGGCGTTGAACCGGACCATTCACAAATATCATTAATTGTTAAGACTATCATTATCTACCACTAATGTTGATATTTTACTATTTTACGGGATTTGATCACGGTTTGACTAGGCAAATGCACCCCCGTCGGCGCCATATTGAATAGGCCACGCCTCCATGTCAGATCCCAATATGCAAATTCATATGGCACGAAGAAGCTCGTTCTGTCGGTACAAGTTTGCGTCCCAGTTTTTTCCTCTGTCGATCGTTTCGGTTACCATCAGACGAGACTATACCGACGGCTGATAAGTTAGAAAATTATCTGTGTCATCGTTCGACACAACGCGTTACGAAAAAACGTCGATTCGAGCTTCGGGCAGAAATCTGAGACTTTTACAGTGTTTGTTCTCCACGCAGCGTATCGCGAAATATGCTGCATGGTCAGTCGCTTGAAAAGATACGATAAAATGTATATAAAAAGTTTTTTCGTCTAGTACAGCAAATTCAAGTTCATTTCAACACATTAAACAAATCAATTTATTTCATATTAATTAAATAACTGTCGGTCATAAAATTAAGTTGATTATAACAATAAATTTTACTGTTCGGAGTAATTTCAGCTTTTGCGACAGAAATTGCTCGCTCTGCTTACCAACGCGCTCCTAGTGCTCGGCACAGTTGGGCTCGGTTAGGCGAGTGCGAGCAGAGCGTGACTTGAGCCTCGGTCGACTATTGTAACGCTCGCTTTATCCTCCGTCGATGCTGGTGAAGCTGCTCGAACGGCAAGCCGTCGGTACGACATTTCATTACAATTTTCAAATTTGGTTCGAATCATTTGGTTCAACTAAAAATTTATGTAAAAAGTGGAATTGTGAAAAGGAGGAAAAGGAAAAAATTTAATAAGTAAGAACAATACTTTTATCAGCAAATAGTAAAATTCATTAGGCGAACTTCATCCACGAAGCAATAAGGCGAATGACTTTCGAAAAAAAAGTAAATAGAATGATTTTTTGATATTGACACAAGTTGCAACTTGAAAATTTCAATATTTTCTACATGTCCCATTAGAGATGGATTGCGATCGCGATTGCCGCAGACTTTGGTCCCGCGCGACTTCACTTTTTGTAGACGTAACTTTCTGCACCTCCGCGTCCGAAACCTAAAATCGTATAAACAAATTTTCAGCGCCTGGTGATGCATTTTGCCACGTGGCAATGACGAGAGAGAATATTGCTCTTAAAAAAATTGAAAAAATGAAATTCAGCGATGGAGGCATCTATACGTACCGCCTGGTCCGAAAAGTGCCGAATAGCATGGATTGTGGCAGTACGGTTTACCGTCGTGCTCGGCGTGGCTTCCGGGGGTGAGAGTTTTGTTACATTTTTCGCAGCGTAGACAAGCTGCGTGCCAATCTTTTCCAAGCGAAGTTTTCCGTTCGGCTGCAACATGCAGAGTCAAAAGATTCAATAAATCAAACAGTCGAAAAGTTCAAAGTCCGTTCTATGTGATCGCTGTTAATTAATTTTATTGCTTAAGATTTTTCTATACAATTTTTACGAATATTGTTTATTTTTTCCAAAAAAATCGGTCGCGTGTGTCTGCCATTGCACTTTTTGGTACTGAGATAAAATTTTTTTGCATTTATCGAAAATTACGAACAAGGTATTACAGAAATCCATTATTTATCTTATCGGAATTGTAACATATTTCTACGCGCTCGATTATCGTGAAATTACCGCCGATGTACGCGTTACTTTTATTTTATATTATTTATTATATTATTATTATTGTTATTATGATTATTATTATATTAATATTCTATTTTACAATATTATTATTATTTCATTTTCTTTTTAAATTATTTTTTTTTCATATTCATTAATTTTTTTATATTTTTTATATTTATTTATTTATTTATTTATTTATTTATTTATTTTATTCATTTTTATTTCTATTCACTTTTACTCCGTTTTTGACAACAGGCTCTAGGGTTGAAAATGTCTTTCGAAAGTTTTTGTCGTAGACACGACGTATTTGAGGAAAACGAAAAAAAATCACAGGATTGAGAGAAAGAAATTTGACGTACTCGTGCTCGGAATGGGGCATTTATTGGCGAGTGATAGAAATGTGGCGTCACGTGTGAATAAATGACTTTGTAGAGAGGTGAGACGAGCGCGAGGTTCCATTAGCAATTTCATAATTATCAATTCCGCTGCTTCTGGGGACTCCCGCATCGGTGGAGGTGGCTGAGAAAAAAAGCGTTTGGCGCGTTATTGAAAGAAGGCGTGAATGCATAACTCGTAGGAGAGCAAGCCAAAGATACCCAACGGGATTCTCGAGGCGTAATATGCATGCATACGCCCTCATCGCATATTGCATCCCCAAAGAATTCTCTCATTTGAGTCGATTCGAGAGCTTTGCAAAAATTTTCTTCATTCTTTCTCGGTTCCCATTCATTCTTGTGGTTCTTGCGTGCATTACCGATTCCCCAAACGGCGCGCATTACTATGTACGAGATCCATTAAAAATCCCGCTGGATGCACGTTGACGTTGCGGTGGAAAAAAAAGCTTCCCAACCTCGCTCGACACTCGCTCCAATAATTGACGGAATTGTTGTGAATTCCCGGAGCAACAACGAACGAGGGTAGCTGATTAAAGAACGTACAAAGTGCCCCAAAAATAATGCACCAAAAGTTGCTAAATCAAGTCGCGAAATCCCGCCGACGTTGCCTCACGGCCCCGTCCACGAACAATCATTAAAAATTTCAAGTTTTGGAGGTAAATGAAAATTGAGCCTTCATTTTTTTTTTTTAATTTAGATTTGTGACTTATTTCACTGTCACTCCCGATAAAACGCTAACCGGTGGTCAAAAACGACCCCCGAGTGACTTCAAATCCCGCGCCCCCTTTCCCCCTTTCGTCCCCCCGTTTTGTATCGTTTCACCGCATTTTTCACTGATTTTTTGACATGAATCGGAATTCCCCTTGGCTCACGTGATCCTGCATTAAGAACCGAAAAGAATGAGCCCAAGTTGAACTCTTTTCGTTGAATTTTACCGGAGATATGAATTTTTCAAAATTGCGGCGAATTTTTCAACCCCGGGATAACAGAATGGGTAAAAAAAAAAGTTGACGTTTTAGAGGGTTGATGGAGGCTCGGGAAAACTTGCGATCGACAAATTTTGTTAAAAAACGATGAGTCTATTTGTTTTAATTTTTTATAATAGAAAATTTGATCGCAAATCGATCGCGAATTATTCGAGACGTTAATATCATGGAAAAAAATGATTCGACGTGCATTTTTAGAGCTGCCTGTACAAAGTACAAACGATCCGGTTCAAGACACTGAGCGCGTGACTGTAATTTAAGGTGTGAGTTGGAAAAGAAGGAGGAAAACGTGATCAGAGAAAGTGAAAAGTTACGTGGAAATGAGCGTGGAGAACGAAGATGAGAAAAAAGTGTGTGCATATGAGTTTTGAAGAAAGCAAGGACGAGGGCGCGTGTATAAAGGGCCATTAGTTGATTAACTCCTAATTATCCTGGGTGCGGAAAAGGATAATGCAAAGACTCGGTAAAGAGGGTGTGACATTTGTGCACAAAAAACATGCGTCGTTGTTGCGGCGACGTCCTCGTCATCATCGTCACAACTTCCGCGTGCCTCTCATGTCTCTCTTGTCTTTGTGATAGACGTTGCGGCGCTTACGGATCGTTGGACTCGGCGCAAGACAATCGTTCGATGGGTATATTTCGTGGCTGCTATGGCAGTCACGTCTGGATTTTTCAACCCCATGGGCAAAAACACTATCGCGCAAGGTGACCAAAGGCTTTGCTCGTTTCCAGCGTTATCGCAGCAACATTAATTGCTTTGCTAATAAAGTCATCAAATTAATGGCAAGAAACGAAACTCCAAAGCGTTTCCCGAGCGTGGAAAAAAAAATTCAAAAATCTGTCGAAATTCGTCCTTGTGCTGCTTGACATTAAAAAAAGATTTTCGGTTTACGAGATCGCTGTTTACTTATTTATATCGTTGAATTCAAATTGAAATTTCACTTTTGATTCTAAATTGAAATTTAATTTGAAAAGAATCTTAAATTAATTAATTAATTACTTAATTAATGAGAAAAATCAAAACGTCATGTTTCCAGCGCGTGGAAAAAAATGTTTGAATCAGGCGAAATTCGTCCTTGTGCTCCTTGACATTAAAAAAAGATTTTCTGTTTACGAGATCGCTGTTCATTTGTTTATGTTGTTGAATTAAAATTAAAATTAAAATGTCACTTTGATAATAAATTGAAATTTAAATTGAAAAGAAAGTTTAATTGATTTATTAATTATTTATTTAATTAATGGGAAAAATCAAAACGTCATGTTTCCAGAGCGTCGAAAAAAAATTCGAAACCTGCTGAAATTCGTCCTTGTGCTCCTTGACATTGAAAAAAGATTTTCCGATTACGAGTTCGCTGTTTAGTTGTTTATGTCGTTGAATTAAAATTAAAATGAAAATTTCGCTTTAATTAGAAATCGGAATTGAAATCGAATGAAATTAAATTAAAAATAAAAATGTTACTTTTTTCCAGTCCCCCTAGCAAACTTTGCAGACGTACGTTGATTGTGCTGTTAGGCGATTATCGGGCAACTTGGTTGTCATTGCAATAAGCGCGTCTACTCCGATATGCTTGCCCACTGCTGCATAGCAAAATCGAGAAAGCCCATGAGAAAGAAAAAACTCCATATGGAGCAAAAAAATGCCCACTTCCCTTACGTACGCCATTTCGAAGCAGATTTTTTTTTTTTTCACTGCCTCTTTGCCAGCATTATTTCTCTTTCTTTGACTCATTCGCTCGAGCACTTTCGGTCCTGCTCGTTTCTACCCATAATTTTTGGCTCTCGAAAGCAACGAGCGAGCTCGGCGGGGTCCATTCTTCAGGCGAAACCTGTTTCATCTCTCTTCTGCATGCTCCTCATTATTACCTCCATGGATACGTGTAAATATACTCGTATATATACGTTCGTGTGTACAAAAGTATGGGAATGCTTTGTTGTCGTCCTCGAGGCCGGATACTTTATTGTTGTGGTTTATCCCCGCACATTAAAGTGCACGGCGTATATACATCGTCTTTCTCGTATGCACGCGCATCGCGAGTATTTCATGCCAAATCAATTTTTATTTTCATCCCACCGCGTGTCTTTATTTTCATGCTTTTAATTTTTTTTTTTCTTCAACGCCATCGCATTCGTAAGGAGAATCATTATCGCAGCTTCCCTCGTAACGCGTTGGAAATTTATTATAACGAATAAAGCGACTCGCGAGCGTTAGAAATCTTGTTCATCATTAACTTCGCGTCATTATAAAATTTTGGAGCCTCCCGTAACGAGAGCGTACATGGCAATGTCGAGTAGTACAATTTCTAAAAAAGTCCGCACCGGTTCGTATACAAAGCCAGCAAAACTGAAGCTCGAGCAGACTAAAAAAATGATTAATTAGAAAAACATAGCAACAGCCTCACCAACAAAGTGCACGCAGTATTGTACGCGGTTAAGGCTGTTTTTAAAGCCATTTTTCGAATAAAGTAAGTGTTGAAAATGACTGTTTTTTTATTTTCTTTAATGACTTACACTAATTGACGTTAGTTGAGTTTTTCAATGTAAACGACACTCAAAGGACTGCGTGCTGGCAATAAAAAAGCCATTTGGAATTGAATTATCACAAACGAAATTATTCTGGGTTTTTTCCAAATGTTTTATAAACGTTCTTGGCACCAAAACAAACTTTCTCTATGACGTTGAAGTTTGCATCGTTGCAATGCAACGAAATGCATTCATTTTGTGGCAAAACTCTTTATAAAAATGTGCAACGTTATTACAATGATAAAACGATCGATTCTTGCGGTCCAACAACGAAAAATTTCCATGCTTTATAAAATTGGACAAATCATCAATAAAAATAAGTTTTTTTCGTTGCATTCCAACGTTGCGAACTTCAGCCTCATACTTTCTCTTGGATCAAGGGAATTTTGATGAAAAACGTTCATTTTGTCCATGGGATAAAAAAAAACGTTGTAAGATCTTAACGGGTATGAAAAAAAAATCATGGATGATTTCAGACCAAACAAAATACAGGAATGACATAATATTTACCGAGTTCGATGTCGAGGCCGAGGCGAATGAGATCATACGATCGTGAAAGATCTTGACTCGTTCGCTTCGTCATCGATTCTACATGGAAAATACATCTCGAACCAATGCGAAATCCATTTCATTATAAATGGAGAAAATATCCGAGACGTGTGTTGAAATTCAATGAACAATGATCCTGAAGTTTGCATCGTTGGAATGCAACGAAATTCTGTTATTTCTTCGGCAGAGCCAATAATTATTATTCAATATTTGGTCCGGCCAATAAAACGATTTTCTCTTGCGACCGAAAAACTCAATCGACTCGAAAAATTGCCACGATTTTCAAAATTCAATAAATAATCAATAGAAATAATGTTTTTCGTTTATCTCAACGTTGCAAACTTCAGAGTCATCAATGAATATTCGACAATAAAGTTACGAGCACAGGGAGCTCGATCTAAAAATAGCACATTCGTAATCAGAAATGTTGACGAACGTCATGGCTTTTTCATGTGGGAGTTCTTCCTGCACGAGATAATTGTAGTGGCAAAAAAAAACGAAACTAGCGTTTTATTCTCACTCCAATTTACATTCTCGTTCCCGCATTTGAAAACGCTGTTAACTAGTCGGGGAATACAAAGAATAAACAACAAATTCCGGTTCATGGAGCGATAAACTGATAGCGAATGCGACGAGCCTCAACAATTGTTGTGTTTCTATTCGAAAACATTAAAAACCATAAAAAGCAGCATTTTGCCTCGCATTTTGCTAATTTCTTGAAAATTTCTAATCAAACGGATGGAACGTTGAATTTTCCGATCACATTTACTGCAAATTCGAGCGAAAATAACAACCAAAATGATTGGAAATGATAATGAAAATGTGTAAATTTCTCTCACCGAAATAAACGGGCTTGTCGCACTTTGAACAATTCGGCATGATTGGAGCAGTCAAAAAAAATGCCTGGAAGACTCGTTTGTTGCTTTGTAAGTATATATAAATTCAGAAACTATAGAGAGAACGTTCGAACTGAGAGATGTTCGCGTGAGCGTGGTCAAGCACTTTCTGATCGTCGTTTCGAGTTGCCAGTATAACGTAACAATGCTGCGTATACCATATACAGTTGATTGAGCGTGCTAACCTGTGCTCCGTTGTACAAATGTATGAGTCAGGAATATTTACTTGCTCGCACACACAGTGCGTACGTACGCACAATCTTGATATCTGCTCGGGAGATAAAACACGTCACGACGTTATCCATCGCCAAGGATAATGCGCTGGAAATTCAATTTTGTCAAAAAATGTCGATAATTTGTTGAACACGACGAACTTATTAATATTTTTGGATATTCAAAATTTTGACAATATTTTTCATTCGTAACGGAACTGTCAGCTAAATTTGCGATTCGAATGACGAAAATTTAATTTTCGAAGAGATTTTTTGGATAATTTCAAAATTTTTGGTATTTTGACAATATTTTTGATTCATAACGAAACCGTCAGCTAAATTTGCAATTAGAATGACAAAAAGTTACTTTTCAAAGAGAATTTGTGGATAATTTCAAAATTTTCGGTATTTTGACAATAATTTTTTTAACAATAATCGAATTCGAAGAGACTTTCCAGAATATTTCGTGCTGCAATAACAACAATTTTGGGATTTTTCCAAAAAAACGTTTAGACGAACGTATCCAACAAAACATCGATCTTTTCCAACAAAATTTTCAACAAAAATTATGGGACATTTTGTGAAATGATGTTAAAAATTCCACGTTGATAGTTCGATTGAAAAAAAATGAAATAAACGGTGGTTGGACAGTTGAGAAACGTTTCACGACGACGATCGTGTTATCAAAGCTTGGAAAATTGATGCGAATATCGTGAAATCTTATCGGGGCTCAATATATTTACAAAAAACGCTCGTTAATCCGTCAAAGACTAGGCGCGTTGAGAAAAATCGTTTCGACGCTATGTTTGCTCGTGCCAACAGGCAATTTTACACTCGCGGACACTGATTAAATAGCATTTCGCTTCCTGCGGACCCGTAACTCGAATTCTATATAAACTTTAAATTATTAACCCCAGAACGGTAACCAGGGGTCGAAAACGACCCCATGCGACTTTAAATCCCGCGCCCTTCGTTCTCGCGTTTTTTATTATCGTTTGACTGCATTTTTGACTAATTTTTTCACTCGAAGCAAAACTGCCCCAAGCTCACGTGATTTTTCATTAAAAAACGCAAAGAATGAGCCCAAGTTGGACTCTTTTCGTTCAATTTTACCGGAGATATGAATTTTTCAAAATTGGGGACTTTCATGACCCCGGGATAACGGAATAGGTAAAAAAAAATCAAAATGACGTTCTATAGGGTTGATGGAGGCTCTCGGAAAACTTGCAATCGATAAATTCTTTTTCAAAAACGATGCGACTAACTTGTTTTTTTTTTTATAATATAAAATTTGATCGCAAATCGATCGCGAATTATTCGAGACGTTAATTATCATTTATGACCCCAGGATACTGGAATAGGTAAAAAAAAAAAGATTACCGAGTCGCATTGTAATTACGAGGAGATTTTTTTTGCACAAGTAGATCGTAAAGTTATTATTTTGCTTGTGTAATTATCGTGTCTGTTGTTTACGTGTATTGCGTTCGATAAAAGAATCGGGGAGATTTGCGACTAATTAAGAAAACACTGCAATCGTGTGCGAATTGTTTCCTGGCCGAGACCACATCCTCGCATAGTGTGATTAAATTTGGAGATTCTCGGGTTTATAATGCGTGGCCCAGTTTCCGAAGGAGGGTAGTAGCGAATGGAGAATGAGTGGCTCAACGTTCTATTGTTTAAAGTTAATTGAATCGATCGAGAAAAACGAGCCCGAGGAGGCTCTGAAAATCTTATCGAAAGTGAATAATCGTTTGGACGTCGATCTATCGTCACCTGTCGGTAGTTTGCGAGTGACTGCAGTTCAATTTGCCGCTTGGCGCGGGTGGACACATTTGTTGGCTGCGCTAAAAGAACGCGGAGCCGATGTCAACGTGTCCGACAAACTCGGCAGATGTCCGCTTCATTATGCGGCTCATCAGGGCCACGCTCAAACCGTTGAGTGGCTCGTTCACCACGGAGCTGCTCTGGATAATCCTGTGGCAATTAATTCTTGCGCCAGAGACGCTTTCCGATCGACGACCAAGAAAAATCGAGACATCAATCTCGCCATTGGCAAAAATGTTGCAATTCTTTCTATAATCATCCTCTAAATCGTTAAATTATTCAAACTTTGAGTTCCGCGCGTGACAAGCAAATTTGCTCCATTCGCGGATTAACTTTAATTAAGATTCTTTAATAATTTGGTATGGACATTATTGACATCATAACCAACAATTTTCTTGTACGATGAACAATTTTCTAACGTTTAGAATTTGAGATATTTAATTTGCAATTTTTTATTTTCCCCAATCTAATCGAGTTCCCTAATGGAAAGTTCATGGGTCACGATATATATCGATTGTCATTCTTGCCGGTTTATTCGTGCTGTGATTGGTCGGTTCGGTTTTTCGAGTTCCGCACAGGCACAGTCCCGCCTGCGCCTGTGAACAAAAAATATTCAATTCAACCATTTCCAACATAATTCAATGGAAAAAAAAAATAGACCCCAATAAAAAAATTAAAAATTAAAAAAACGTTCTCCTCAGAGTCCACTCGTAGTCTCTGTCCGTAATTAAACAAAAAATATTCAATTCAACCATTTCCAACATAAATCAATGAAAAAAAAAAAAAATAGACCCCAATGAAAAAAAAAAATTAAAAAAACGTTCTCGTCAGAGTCCACTCGAGTCTCTGTCCATAATTGAACAAAAAATATTCAATTCAACCATTTCCAACATAGTTCAATGAAAGAAAAAAAAATAGACCCCAATGAAAAATCATTGGACATTCGTTGATTGTCCGATCCCATATAGAAATGATATTGTTGAAATTGCTGCAGTTGCCACTGCCGGAATGTTGGGGCCGAACGCCACTGCACGAGGCGGTGAGAAACAATCACCCGGGAGTTGTGAAAATTTTGGTGACTGCAGGGGCTCGTGTCGATGCAGAAGATGATCGAGGCGTGACGCCCCTTTTATTGGCTGGCTCGAAAGTCGATGAGCATGATTCTGAGGAATTGAATAAATTTGGTCAAGTCGTTGACACTTTGGTGTGGGGAAACGTTTCTACAAATGTCATTCATCCTGACACAGGTGAGATTCGTGACGTTCTCATTTCAGTTTTTATTACATACAAGCGCGCGCTGCCAATTTTTGTTTGAAAATTGTGAACCCTGAGACGCCCGAAGTCGGCGAAACACCATTTTTGAAAAAAAAAAGGTGAGGAACGCTCGAAGTTAGCGAATCACCATTTTTTTCAAAATTTTAGCGTTACTCACCTTTTTTTTATTATTAACACTATTTTTTGAAATTATTAAAATTTAAATTAATTATTAATTAATTGGAATTTTAATAAAAAATTTGATTTTAGTTTAATTTTAATTGTAATAAAATTATTAAAATTTCAATCAATTATTTATTAATTGGAATTTTAATAAATTCAATTAAATTGAATTATTAATTAATTGGAATTTTAATAAATTCAATTATTAAAATTCCATTGGAATTCCATTAATTGGAAATTCCATTGGAATTCCATTAATTGGAAATTCCAATTAATTGGCCGAATAATAATTGAGTTTATTAAAATTCCAATTAATTAATAATTTAATTTAATTTAATTTATTAAAATTCCAATTTCCAATAATTGGAAATTGGAAATTCTATTAATTGGAATTTTAATAAATTCAATTATTAAAATTCCAATTAATTAATGATTAATTGAAATTTTGATAATTGAATTATTAACATTTTGATTTCAATAATTCAATTAAAATTAAAATATTTCAATAATTCAATTGAAATTAAAATTTTTTTTTAATTTCAATTTTTATTGGTCGATCTCCTTATAAAAAAATGGTGAGTAACGCTCGAAGTTAGCGAACCACCATTTTTTTCAGGAAATTGATTTTTTAATAATTCTTAATCTTCGATTTATGACTTTGAGGCTGCAATTTTTTTCTATATTCGAAATAAACTGCATTTCAACTGGAAAAAGCAGCCAAACATATTTTTGCATTAGAGCGGGTTTATGTGAGAGATTAAAAAATAAAAACACGCGATAAGGAAAAACTTTGCTTGGTCTCGCGAGAAATTCTCGTTGGCGAGACTTTTAAAAAACGACCTTTCACCACGGTGCAGTCGTTTCGTAATTTTTCTTGTCTAATCGTACGACCGACCTCACCCTCTTTGGTTGGACGACGCGAAACACAAAAGGCTCGTCGCCGTTGCACCACGCAGCGACTCTCGGCAGTGCGACGGCAACAAGAAGATTACTCGAGGGTGGTGCATGGCCTCTGTTTCAATGCTCCAGTACAGGAAGTACAGCAATGCACATCGCAGCAGCTGCTGGAAGTCTCGACACACTTGGCCTTCTTCTTACCGCCGTGGATTCCGCTCATATAGATATTCAGGATGCAGTGAGAAAAGCTTTGAGAAAATAATCGATCGAATTGTGGCTTTAGATTGCAGTCCAATTTTTTTACTGCCACCAGGCGAGCGATATGAAAAATTCTTTCTTTTCTTGAGCCGAGCTCACGATTTTCATTTAATATTTAATCAGGACAATAAAAAGATCGTTTTTTTGGATTTAAACACAAAATCGATACGAAAATTGTAATTTTTTTTTAATTCAGCAAAAAGTGAAGAGAAAAATTGTTTTTCGTTGGATCCCAACGTTGGGAACTCGAGTCTCATAATTATATGTAAACGCACTGCACTGAAAGTCTCAAATCGTGGCTATTTCAATTTTACATCGAAAGATCTCGCGTTGTTTTTAATACATGATGAAAATTGCAACAATAGGTCGGCCGTACGCCTCTCCACAGAGCAGCTTATCAGGGACACGGAGAATGTGTCGAGTTGATCGTCAAGCACAATGGCAATCTTGCTGCTAAAACGAAAACCGGTGTGAGCGTTATCGAGGCGATTTTTGCTCACGTTCCCAGACCCTTGAACTTCCTCAAGGCATTGCTCGATGACCGAGTTCGATCCGTTCGAAATCTCTCCACGGAAAAAGCCAATTGTGTATACAAATACAGAATTTATACATTTTTGTGTGCTTGCCCACACGGCAACCGAAATTCGACGCGCGTTTATGAATTCGGCAATCCTCAAAATGCGTTCTTGGCACCAAAACTAACATTTTCTTAGCATTCAACTTCTATTTTTCAATTTTCTCCATCTAAACGCGTCAAATTCGAGTCAAATTTGGTTAAGAAGTTGCAAAAATCGAGTTGCAAAGAAAATGCATTCAAGATTTTTTTCTGCAGCCAGCCAGCAAAGCCATTAACCAAATTTTTTAAAAATAAATCCGAAACCCTTTTTTTTGCAACTCATAGACGAAATGCGACTCGCATTAATTATTTTTTAATTAAATTATTTAATAAATTTGATTAATCAAATTTTAATTTATTTTTTTTTAATCAAATTTTAATTTAATTTTTTTTTTAATTTAATATAATTTGATTTAACTAAAAGGTTAATTTAATAAAAAGTTGAAAAGTGGAAATTGAATATCTCAAATCCTTAACGTCGAAGAATTTTGCTTTATAGGAGAAAATTGTTAGTTTTGGGGTCAAAAATGTTCATACAAAAGTAATTTTGTGATGGTAATACGTTACAATAATACAACAAATGAATCAGATCAACTTGGACTTTGGGATACTGGCTCCAGCTGGCTGTCAGTTGCAAATGGGGGTTGTGACTGCTCTGATCGACGCAGCTTCAAATATGAAACAATTAGGAATTCTCCAGCATCCCTTGGTCGAGTCATTTCTCAGTCTCAAGTGGTCAAGACTGCGAGGATTTTTTTTCGTCCTCGTTCTCGTCCACGTGCTCTTCGTTCTCTCGCTCTCCGGCTACGCAATAATTCTAGTTCGGCACAATGAAGACTTTACATTGCCAAGATACGTTCTAATATCGTGTTCGTGTATTTTGCTGATTCACAACATCATCCAAGTGGCGATGGCGCCGAGGTGAGTCCGAAATAACAAAACGAGAAAAGAGTCGAAACTGTACAACGTGTGTAAAAAATTTTCCCACATTATTTTGCATCAGATACTATTTAAAGCAATTCGAAATGTGGTCGTCACTGACATGCGCCATCATTTCTTTGGTAACGTCAACGTTGGCTGGGAATCGCGTGGCCCCGAACCTCCAGCAAGTTGATGAAAATATTTCCAAAGCTCTCAAACCCTCTCAGTGGATTTTCCAATCCATCAGCATTGCCATTTTATTCGCCTGGATCGAAATGATGATGCTCATCGGACGTTTTCCAACTTATGGCTATTACGCCCTCATGTTTTCCACCGTATTGAACAATGTCATAAAGGTCAGAATCATTCCATTATAAAATAATCAATCGAACGGTTTTTTCATTCAAACTTGTACCAGGCAGTGAATTTTAATCGAGTGACAAAGTCCCTTTGACCCTAGAACGGGGAACGAACCAAGACAAATGACCCCAATTTTGAAAATTTCATATCTCCGGTAAAATTTAACGAAACCGGTTCAACTTGGGCTCATTCTCTTCGTTTCTTGATTCAGGATCACACGAGCCTGGAACAATTTTGCTTAAAGTGAAGAAAATAGTCAAAAATGCGGTACTACGATAAAAAGAAAAAAAAACACACTGAAAATAAAATTTAGTAAAAAAAACGTCGATATTCTGTTGAACACGGTGAATATTTTTCGTTAATTCCAAAATTTTCGTTATTTTCACAATATTTTTAATTCATAACGGAACCGTCAGCTAAATTTACTATTGGAATGACAAAAATTTACTTTTCGAAGAGAATTTTCTGATCATTTCAAAATTTTCGGTATTTCGACAATATTTTTAATTCATAACGGAACCGTCAGCTAAATTTACTATTGGAATGACAGAAATTTACTTTTCGAAGAGATTTTTTGGATAATTTCAAAATTTTCGGTATTTTGACAATATTTTTGATTCATAACGGAACCGTCAGCTAAATTTACGATTAGAATGACAAAAATTTACTTTTCGAAGAGATTTTTTGGTTAATTCCAAAATTTTCGTAATTTTGACAATATTTTTAATTCATAACGTAACCGTCAGCAAAATTTACGATTGGAATGACAAAAATTTAGTTTCGAAGAGATTTTTTGGATAATTTCAAAATTTTCGATATTTTGACAATATTTTTGATTCGTAACGAAACCGTCAGCTAAATTTACTATTGGAATGACAGAAATTTACTTTTCGAAGAGATTTTTTGGATAATTTCAAAATTTTCGGTATTTTGACAATATTTTTGATTCATAACGGAACCGTCAGCTAAATTTACGATTGGAATGACAAAAATTTACTTTTCAAAGAGATTTTGTGGATAATTTCAAAATTTTCGGTATTTTGACAATATTTTTGATTCATAACGAAACCGTCAGCTAAATTTACGATTGGAATGACAAAAATTTACTTTCCGAAGAGAATTTGTGGATAATTTCAAAATTTTCGGTATTTTGACAATATTTTTGATTCATAACGAAACCGTCAGCTAAATTTACGATTGGAATGACAAAAATTTACTTTTCGAAGAGAATTTGTGGATAATTTCAAAATTTTCCGTATTTTAACAATAATCTACAGTCTCTCTCGAAAAAAAAATTTCGAGAGAGACTCCGTAGATCATTCGTTGCTGCCACGACAACATTTTTGTGATTTTTCAAACAGAGTTTAGCCGAATGTATCCAACAAAATTTCAATCTTTTCCGAAAAGAAAATCTTTCTAGTGGGGATAACGAAGGCGGAAAGGGCGCGAGATATAAATTCGTCTGGGGTCGTTTTTGACTCCAGGTTAAAGTTCTACGATTAATTATATTCAATTGTTTTTTAAGGTCCTTCTCGCGTACGTCTGTCTCATTATCGGTTTTGCGTTAAGTTTCTCCGTTTTGTTTAACGGGAGGAACGAGTTTCGAGACAGCTGGAAAGCGCTGGTAAAGACGGTGGTAATGATGATGGGCGAGTACGAGTACAGCGATTTATTCGACGACGAGTACGATTCATCGTCCGAATTGAAACGAGAAGGAAATTCGACTACACTGATGGATAATAATAAAAACTTGTTTGACGCGACAAGCAGAATCGTATTTCTCGGTTTCGTCGTACTCGCGAGCATAGTTTTGATGAACTTGATGATCGGTCTAGCTGTCAACGATATTCAAGGGCTCGAGAAAGAAGTGAGTATAACGAAAGAGACAGAAAAGGTTTTACAAGACGAGCCGCGGGGATGACTCTCCAACGGCTCGTACTTTTTTGACGAGGGTCGACGTGCCTAGTAATTATAAGACCAACCTTCCTTCTTACCTGCTCTTTTATTTTATTTTTTTACTATTTAATTACAGAGAGATACGTTTGCTCTATGGTTTTTGTAGGGATTGATGAAAGACGAAAAGATTAATGAGCGTGCCTGCAAATCAGTCTGTTTTCAATTCTGTTCATTCATCTGTACGCAGCCCCTGTAAATATTCAATTCAAATCGAATCAACGGTGTTAATTGTACCAGGAATCAAATTTTCCAATTTTTTGCTCGTTTCTTCAACGCGAAACTTGGAAAATGCTTTTAAGGACGTTGTATGCGAAATTTTCTGTCGATAGAATTCTTTCAAATTTGCACTCGCGCAATTTCAAGACATTTCACTATGTAGAAGTCGAGATATTTATCCATAAAAATCACTATTTTCAGTAGTTTCTCGTAAGCGAGCGTGTTAAAAGACTCTAAAGTTTGCATCGTTGGAATGCAACGAAATTCGTTTTTTATCGTTGGCAAAAATAATTGTTTAAATGGAAAATTTAATTAAGATGATGAAATGATCGATTTTTGCCACCGGGAAAGCATATCGGTTGGAAAAATTTCTATGAGATTGAAAACTCAACGAATCATCAATAAAATTAAATATTTTCATTTTATGCGAATGTTTGCACGAACGTATGATTTGCACGCGAAATTTGTAATGAGAACAGAAAAAGTTCGAACGACTCTGAAGTTTGTATCGTTGGAATGCAACGAAATTCGTTTTTTATCGTTGGCAAAAATAATTGTTTAAATGGAAAATGTAATTACTATGATGAAATGATCGATTTTTGCCGTCCGAAAAGCATATCGGGTCGAAAAATTTGGATGACATTGAAAATTGCATGAATCATCAACAAAATCAAATATATTTCGTTGCATTTCAACGTTGCAAACTTCAGCATGATTTAAAAGCTGCAATTTTCAACATTAAATATTTCGATTTCGAATGCACACGCTTTTGAGTAACATCGAAGAAGCTTTATTTAGTTTTCCAAAAAAATCGCTCATAAATTTTTTTCGAAATTTTGGTTATTGCATAACAAATACAGATTGGCTCGGATAATCTTGAATTCACAGTTTTTTGTCCGTTAGTAAATTTGCAACAACTTTTTTTAATGGACTCATGCTCGCAAACCATTTTGTATGTAAGAAAAATCGAAAACAAACATTTAGATTCGATCCTCGCCATACAACGTCTTATAATTTTTTCTTAAGGGCATTTGCTATTTCCACTTAAGTCCCATTTCAGTTGTTTAAATAATTATTAATAGCGGAAGGGACAATCTGATGATAGTTAGAACGACTGACACGCAGGGAAACATTCGGAGACTGTTGAAACAAGCCGAATTCGTGGCTCACCTGGAACGAGTCACGTCCCATCGTCTGTTTGAGAGCAAATGGCTTCACTGGCGATTGAGAAAATTGGTCAATTCACGACGAACTATTATGACAAAAATCACGATCGATTCGAGCGAGACGTATCCTCGTCAGTCCCAGGAATTTCCACCGAACCTCTTGGACGTTCTTTTCTCATTGGCTTCGAAAAATTCAAACGAGAACGATGCTGAACCAGACCCTACGAATCTACTTGGTATTTCATCGAATCTCGAAAAACTGCTTAATCAACTGTTGAACAAGAAAAGTGAAGAGTGTCCTGTATAATAAAATGCAGTTACGACGAAATTACTCGTGAATCATGAATCATAATGACGTTTATAAACTGCAACGATTGTGAAAAGCAAATTTGTACAAATGAATATGCAGAAATAATTTAAAAACAAACATTGCGGCGCGTTTTTCTTACTCGCCGAGTCTTTGCATCGGTCGGTAAGCAAACACGCTTCTTTTCCCACATTCTGCCTCTTATATCTCGCGGTAGATGGCGTGGCTGCAAAAAGAACGCCCTCAGAATCGTATGACTTCGAAAATCAATTGATTTTACAATTTCACATGAAGCGTTGTTTATTTACTTGGACCTAGACACACATGGGTCTGGGGTGACCCATTGTTTTTTGACTGTACTTGGCCTCTCTTAAAAAATGTGAAAAAATTCAGGAAAGTAGTTTTCGATCTCCAGAACGAGAGTCTGCAGTGGGCGATGGATAAAAATTCTTTTTTCTTCCTCATAGAGGAAGCTTTATGATAGTAAACATTTTTTTTTTCCAGTTTTTAACTTCAATGCGCTTGAAATGTCCCAAAACATCGAAAAATCATATCTAGAAAAAAATCTACGGATGCGCGCGTGTATTTTCTGGCACTGTAAAATTCAAACGTTCGTAACTCGAGAACGATCTAAACAATTTTTTCATTTTTTGAGATTTTCGTCCGAATTGCTTGAAAGATACGAATTTTATGGCATTTTTGAATTTCCAAAAAAGTCTTTCACCGACTTCCGTAAATTTTTCAATTAATTTCTAATTTTTTTATTTTTTATTAATAAACTATCATAACACAAAGATTGGTATTGAATTTGGAAAATATCGGTTGAACGGTTGAAATTCTGTGATTTTTTTAATTTTATGAAAATCAAAGTTTTTCGAAAAATTGTCCAACCACTTTGATTTTTGCAAATTTTGTTAAATATTGTGTCCGTAATTTTTGTTTAGTTTCTAGAAAAGTTGACAAAATTATTTTAAAAAGCAATTTTCAGCTTTTTTGTACGAAAAACGAGAAAATTCACGCCATTCGCTACATGGGCCGGACAGCTCAGACCCATGTGTGTCTACGGAGGGTCAATATCGAGAATATTTTTAGACATTCATACAAATTTTGAGGTTGCATTTAGTTTCACGTACACGCGTTTCAAGAGAATGTATGACGATTGCGTGTAACCAGCGGGCACAGATTACAAGAGAGAAAAACAAAACAAATCTTCATCAGTACAATTTACCGATGAAATGAACGAGGCGTTGAACAACTAAATGAAAGTAATATCTCACTCTCGTATATACTGGCTCAACTTTCTCGTTTTTCCTCTTGTCGTATCCTCCAGAAAGATACACGACAAACTATCCCGCATGTTTCGTTGATTGCTCTTTGCCTTTCTCGCTCTTTTTAACACCCTCCAATTCACGAGTATACGCAGCGGGAAATTCCGAGTTACATTCACCATTCTCGTGGAATAACCACGAAAATTAAGGAAAGTTTTTGGTAATTATTTCTGACTCAGAATAATTTTCGCAATGCATTTTTTCACATCGAGAATAAACCGTCCGAGTAAAAACATAAACACACTGAAAATAAAATTTTGTTGAAAAAGATCGATATTTTGTTAGATACGATCGAGTAAACATTTTTTTCTTCGAAAAATCACACAAATTTTGCCATTGCAGCTAGAAATATTCGAGAAATTCTCTTCGAAAAGTAAATTTTTGTCATTCCAATCGTAAATTTTCCGCCGATTTCGTTATGAATCAAAAATATTGTCAAAATACCGAAAATTTCGAAATTGTCGGAAAAATCTCTTCGAAAATTAAATTTTTGTCATTCCAATCGTAAATTTAGCCGCCGATTTCGTTATGAATTAAAAATATTCGTCAAAATACCGAAAATTTTGAAATTATCCAAAAAATCTCTTCGAAAAGTAAATTTTTGTCATTCCAATCGTAAATTTAGCCGCCGATTTCGTTATGAATTAAAAATATTCGTCAAAATACCGAAAATTTTGAAATTATCCAAAAAATCTCTTTGAAAAGTAAATTTTTGTCATTCTAATAGTAAATTTAGCCGCCGGTTTCGTTATAAATGAAAAATATTGTCAAAATACCGAAAATTTCGAAATTGTCCAAAAAATCTCTTCGAAAAGTAAATTTTTGTCATTCCCATCGTAAATTTAGCCGCCGGTTTTGTTATAAATCAAAATTATTGTCAAAATCCAAAAAATTTTGAAATTATCCAAAAAATATCAAGTTCACCGTGTTCAAAAAAATATCGACGTTTTTTGACAAAATTTAATTTTCCCCGAATTTGTTATTCGTGAAAGAAAATTATTTTTTCCGATTGCCCTAGGCAAAGATGTGTAAAAATGACAAATAAGAAAATGAATAATTTGGCTAACGATCCGTTGAATCTGTAAAGATGCAACGCACACGGTATATTTGTAAAATGAATGGAGCTGGAAAGCGTAAGGGCGTAAGTGTATGGTAATTGGTTGGGGAAAGCGAGGTGAGCCGGGGCTTTATTCGCTTTAGCGAGTATTTTGCACATGCACACACGTGCGAGGTGATGTTATTACACGCACGCAGACATTGGGATGCATTGGTGAAGGAAGTATGAAGGCGCGTGCCGCAAGCATTAAGGTCCGCGGTCTCGAGAGAGGCGAGAATACCTCGTTGAAATATCTAGTAGCGACAGCGCTGGCAGATTTAAATTGGCCGTATGGAAAGCCTTGATTCGCGTTTATATCGTGTGTCGTTGAGAAAATGTCGACGTTTGTAACCTCAAAGTTCACTACACTCAGCCACCGCATCTAAAAACCCCCCTTCAAGCCTTATTTTCCGTCCTCCGCGAGCTAGACTGCAATTTACGAGCATTTGGTCAAACATGAGCGAAACTCTCTCGTGCATGCGCTTACCAATGCTCCTTCGAGAATTACATTGTCTAATCTGGCCTCTTTATTTTATTTCTATGGCTTGCGATCATTGCGGCGTTTATATACGATAATTAATCGAGAATTACCATTTACTATATACATAACGTGCTTGCTATTAGTCTTCTCGAATTCTTGGCAAGAGCGCGCAAATCCGTCTTGCACAGTTTCCTCTCAAACGAGCCGTTCACTCTCGGAATTTCAGGCTATTTTTCAGTTTCATTATTATTCCGATTATCGCTTCGGAATATTTCGCTGTAGTAAACAATTTGTCCAAATTTTGCCCGCGCATCTCCTTCCGCTCAGACGCTGTACGACGACGAAACTAGAAAAAAAAAACGAAAGAAACGACACGTCCCCGCGAAACGTGTCGTTTCGTACTAGTCGAAGAATAAAATAATTGTAGTGACGGTATTTTGTTGTTGTTGTTGACGTCTCGAGTACGTAAATTCGATCAGATTCGATTAAATTGTCAAAGCGCGATCGTCCTGAAGGAAAGAAGCGAAAACCCCGGAAACGGCGCTGGGAGCAAACTACGCGCGTCGTAAATTCTGAGAATTTTCGAAGGAAAAGATTTGAGCAACGTATTCGATCTGAAAAAAAAAAAACTCGTGTATTCAAGGCAAAAGAAAATAATAATACGCCTGGATTCAAACACTATAAAGGAAAAAGGTTCATCAAATTCCAAGATGTTTACAAACAGACGCGTTGCCTCCACCCTCTCGCCAAGGCTAGGCACGAAGTACTGGCAAGACTCTAGAGAGCAGGCCCGTGATTCCCGGAATTGTATTTTTTTTTCGCTATTCTATACGCTCGGCGTCCGAATAACTGAGTCCGTGTCACTCGTCCACGTGCGTTTACTACCCCAGAGTTCAATCTCGACTCGATATAACCCAAAAAACCAAAAAAAATGAACAAAAAACTCATTTCAAACCCAATTTGGAACAATTTTTGAAAAACTAAATAATTGATGAAAATTTTGTTTAGTTTTGTTGTTTTCTCGATCGCATCAATGTGAGTCGTAATTATTCCGGCAAGGCGGACGAAAATGAAATTTCGATCGTGCGATTTATAAAAATTTGTTTCCAGATTTAGGCAAAATCGTCGGTTTCAAAGTTTTTTGTTGTTTTAATACTTTCGGCGTCTCTGAAAAACGGAATCCAGAGTGGATTAATTCTGTATTGACAACGTTATAAACGTGAAGAAGTTAAAAAAGAAGGAAAAATGAATGTATATGCGGGGAGAATGCACGAAGACAAGGACTTGTACAAATATTCGTGTGTGTATTGGGTCGAGAAGTAATGGATATAGGGGAGCCAAGGGGCTCTCTCGACGACTAGGCGGCGGCGGTGGCGGCGGTGGAGGAGGCCGCGATGGTCGCGGGTGCTCGTGGGGGTTCGTGCTCGTTCGGTTCCGGCGTTGTCTGCCATGACTGGCCGTGTGCGTCGTGGTCGTGGCGGTCGTCGTCATCGTCGTCGTCTCGCGAGTCGCGAGGTGTACGTAGAAGCAACATACACATAGAGAGAGAGAGAGAGAGAGAGAGAGAGAGAGAGAGAGAGAGTGAGCGAAAACGCTGGAGAGAACGCGCGCGCGGGAGGACCGTGGAGGAGAGCAACGAAGACGAAGCAGCAGCCAGCAGCGACGACGACGAAGGAGGGAGTCCCGAAGCCCCAAGTGTTGCGCGGTAGCGGCGTCAGGTGGCGAGGTGGGGGGGGCGGCGGGGAGAGGGAGGCGCGCGGAGCCGTGATTGGTCGGAGCGTGGGAGAGCCGCCCGCCCGCTTGAGCGATCCGGCCGGCAGTCAGCGCCGAGCATCCAGGTGGAGCACATCGGAGAGACGATTGCGACAGACTTTTTGACCAAGGCGCGATTTAACAAAACGAGAGCGCTCTGGAGCTCGGTCACGTTGCTTCGGACTACGTACGGACGATTAAACATTTATTTTCAATTGAAAAATAAAACGCGTTGGTAATCGGGAATAATCGACGAGTACGCGTATCGTGTTTGTTTCGTGTTTAACTGCAAACTCGAAATGGTTAATAAAAAAAGTGGTTTTTTCATGATTTATATAAAAGGATAACAACCGAGTGGGCATGACGTTGGATAAACATATCGATAATCATTTGTGCATCGCCGCGTGTCAGTTTTGTTGACAATTGTGATGGGACTAATTAAACGCGATTTATGAATCAAAGGGTGGAGAAAAAACTGTGAAACAACGGTCGAGATGGCCGCTCCACCTCGGGTTAACGACTATAATGCGGTCATACGTTCGTCCCCCGTCCTCGTGCTTGAATCTTCGTTGTCAACTAGAAAGGTGGAAAAAATCGTTCTCGTATCGTCTTTGTGGCCAGTTTATCGGCAATACCGTGATAGTGACGAGTGCGCGAGCATGCCGGGCTCTCATTGAGTCCCCAGTGCCCCGATTCACCCGAGTCTTTCCTCCGAGACCTAAACGCGTCGCCTTTCTCACTAAATCGACTAAACAAACGTACGAATCATTAATCTCCACTAAATAATTACGACCCAACTCGATCGCGTCGTCTCTCTCTCTCTCTTCTTAGTCAATCAAGTCGAGCTGTAAGAATCCGCGAGCGACCGATGCGCTCTCTCGTAACCGCGTCCTCCATTATCGCGTGTCACACCACCGAGACGACGTTCGACGCTGTAATTATTCGCGAACGCCTGACACATCGCTCAATAAAAAACAAACACACACACAAAGTGAACAACTCAACTTATTTTTTTAACACCAAATTTATTTCTAATTTTCATTCTCATTGACGTTACCAAATTTCTTCAAGTTTTCTTTTTCCTTGCTCTCCCTCGCGTCAATCAACTCCGTTAGCTGCGAAACACGAGGTCCAAAGTGAACGAGCGCGAAGACCCCGTCGGCCAAGAGCGAGACTAGCGCGAGTGTCGTTTGTGTCCGCGAGTTTTTTTCACAATCTTTCCTTTATTTTTAGTTTTTTTTTAGTCTCTCTCTCTCTCTTTTCCTCCTTTTTCTCGCTCCTTCGAGCTTCGTAAACAACCGAACGTTTCCACCTGCTTTTAACGTTGATCTACCTCGAGCAAATTTCGTGCTCACGTTAACGAAACTTTGAATTAGTTTTAGTCAATTTCTTAAGGATTTTGAAAGGAAGATGCGGCGCGGGGGAATTTGTTGACGCCGACGTGCAGTTTCCAGTGAGAAATTGGCAAAGTGATAATAAATAAAAATTTCAAGTGCTAAAATCGATGGACTCGCGTCGCCTCAGTGACGTGACGTCATGTGTGGAAATTTAGTTATAAATTGTGTGAATATTTAGTGTTGAAAAAATATTTTCGGCCGGAAACGGCGAAAAACGAGCGAGGTTTCATTGAAAAATCGATTTTTTTCGATAGTGCTTTTACGGATTAACGTTTTTTACGCCATTTGTTTCGTTCGAGTTGAAAAATTAAAGTGGCTCGATTTGGCAATTCATTTTTGTCGGAGGCCCTGGCGCCTTGAAACGCCTAAATACGCTCACCGTCGGACGCTTCGAACGCGTCACGACAATAATGCCGCACGTGAGCAGCAGCGGCGGCGGCGATGATCTCGGCAGCGAGGACGAGGTCAAGGTTTTTAAGGATGAGGGCGAGGACGAAAAAAGGTCCGAAAATCTCACCGAGGAAAAAAGCTCCCTCATCGATCTCACCGAATCCGAGGTAATTTTTTTCGGTTTTCTCTTTTTTTATTTATTGTTTAACGATCAATTCAACTTTCCCCACAAATTTATCGCCTGAGAATCGTTTTTCGCATTAAAAACGAAAATATACACGAAAAATCATTTTTCTCTCAAATTTTTGCTCAATTTTCACAATTTTCGTAGGGATTCTGTGTTTTAATCATAAAAATCGATCATTTAATCGTCCTGATTAAATATTGAATAATAATCGTCAACTCTGCTCAAGAAAATAAACAAAATTTCGTTCAATTCCAACAATGTCAACTTCAACATTGTCAATATTTGAAATTTTTACTTTTTACTTTACGAACAACGAAATGTACGATGAAAAACTGTTTGTACGATTTTGTCCGAAATATCTCAAGGTCATCGGGTTCGGATGACCAAATTTCGTGTCACGTAACAGAGAAATTATGAAAAATTGGTAATTGTTTCACGATGTATTAAGAACGAAGAATTTTTCACGTTTTGCCAAGGGATTAGGGGAGGGTCGCTGGTTTTTTCTTGGGCAGAGCTCACGATTCACGGTGTTGAAGTTTGCATCGTTGGAATGCAACGAAATTCGGTTTTTTCTTGAGCAGAGCTCACGATTCTCATTCAATATTTAATCAGGACAATAAAACGATCGTTTTTTACGTTTTAAACACAAAATTGATACGAAAATTGTCTTTTTTTTTTTTTTTTAATTATAACTTCAGATCATGAGGGAATTTACATTTTGGGACACGAGGAATACGTTAGAATTTTGCTCAGTGAAGCTTTTTGACAATTATGCACTTGAAAAATCGCTTTCGCGAGGTTCCCTGTCAACTGCGTGTACAGATGTCACAAAGTTTGACAAAATACACAACGATTGGGAAGGCGCCAAACCATATGATGCTGATGACGCTGAAGTTCGCAACGTTGGGATCCAACAAACTTTTTTTTATTGTTTGCTCGATGAAACGAAAAAATTACAATTTTCGTACCGATTTTGTGTGTTGAATGGTAAAAAACGATTTTTTTATTGTCCTGATTGAATGTTGAATGAGAATCATGAGCTGTGTTGAAGAAAAAATAGAATTTCGTTGCATTCCAACGATGCAAACTTCGACGTCCCATGATCCTGCAGTCTCTGGGGCGCAGAAACTTTTGGGAATGTCATCGAGCCCCCGAGACAACTTTCTATGACGCACTGAAGTTCGCAACGTTGAAATCCAACGAAAAATACTTTTTATCTTTATTTTTTGTTCAATTTAAAAAACAACAAGAATTTTCGTATTGATTTTGTGTGCAAATAGTAAAAAACGATCGTTTTATTGTCCTGGTTAAAAATCGAATGAGAATCGTGAGCTCGGCTCAAGAAGAAACAGAATTTCGTTGCATTCCAACTTCAACATCGTAACTTTCTTGATCCCATTCGTCTTATTCATTCAAAAAGTTAAATCGCTGGCTCGTGTCCATCTTTCGAATTTAATACCAGAAATGAATGAGTTCTCGAACCAGGAAAAATGTTGCATTGAAATTTCCTTGGAAATACAAAAAAAATTATCGCCATGTCCATTATTGTGTCACACGAAGTCGTTGATGACGATGTTGAAGTTTGCATCGTTGGAATGCAACGAAATAATGAAACGATCGTTTCCTAAGATCCAAAGACAAAATCGAATTGTCCTGGTTTTTTTAAATTGAAAACAAAAATCGAAATGACTCTGAAGTTTGCAACGTTGAGATTCAACGAAAAACATTTTTTCTATTGATTATTTATTGAATTTCGAAAATCGTGACAATTTTTTCAGTCGATTGAGATTTTTGGTCGCTAGAGAGAATCGTTTTATTGGCCGGACCAAATATTCAATAATAATTATTGGCTCTGCTGAAGAAATAACAGAATTTCGTTGCGTTCCAACGATGCAAACTTCAGGATCATAAGGGAAAACTTATTTTTTGTTGGATCCGAACGTTGGGAACTTCGACGTCATCGTTAAATGTGTCAATTATTTAAAAAAAACGATTTTCGTGCGTGTTTTAGGAAAAAGGATCTCTCGCCGGTGGTAGCTACACGACCAAGAGTTCAGCGAGGTCCGATCTCAGTCCGGTCTTTGGTGAGTTGAGACTTTTCAATATTTATTGTATTTCTAACACTCATTTCTATCCTGATCGAGAATGGCTTTTTTGGAGATAAAAGTTTCATTGATTCGTCGCGATAATATCGAATTTGGAATCGATAAAAATCTCTTGATTGGTCCCGCAAATATTTGATGATTCCAACGTTTATTTAGCGTCTGTCGAGCGTGAAAAACGTGGCCGATTAAAAATCGAAATCGTGATTGATGCGCTGTCAAAGAATTGACTTACTTTTGTTTCCTTTTTATCGCTGCTGCGCGATCACGTGTCAGCTGGCTTTCGAGCGATATGACTCCGCGAGCGTTACGTTTAACGATCGCTAGAAAATATTCATTATTTATTCTGCCCATCGCGTTTGTGCTCGACTCGTTCCTCGTCCTTTCTCCACCATCCAAATTCACCATCGACGCAACACCAACAATGATGCAAATTCCCGCTCATTTTTGCTCTCTCGATCCATCAAAAAAAAAAAAAAAAAAATACGCTTTTTCAATTAAATTGATTAGATTTCGCCCACGTGGACGAAAAATCGAAACGACAAATCGTTTAAATCGAATTTATTATTTGGTCGAGTCTTCGCCTTTTTTTCGGAAATTTTGGCATCGAAATCGGCCCCAACGGAAATAAATCTTCGAAATTCTTTTATTTACTTTTCCCCGGAATGTTCTGGGCACACGACGAATTACGCGAATGATAAAATTAGTGTAAATAAGAAATTACCATTGGCTTGTTTGTTCGCGAGCGTCTGTCTCTATTTCCCATTCAATTCCAATCTTTACAAGTCTCTCCAACTGTTGTGGAAAAATAATTTTTTATTGACTCGAAATTGTTATTTTTGTGTATACAGTTTGCTCGCCTCGTACATTTCGACACCTGTACATGAAATTCAAACAATTTTAATGCTTCGATGAATTCATCCAAATATTTGACGTTTCTGATCAAATTTTTTTCTCGTCCGAATGACTAAAATGACGAAACTCAATTTTTCTCATGTTCATGCAATTTTTTGGAGACGATCGTAAATATTTGGCCGGAACTTGGAAGGAGACGAGGAAAAATTGATTTCTCGTGAAGGAGAAAATTTACAGGCACGTGTTTCGTTTTTTTGGCCCGAAAGACTCGATTTTGTTCCATTAGTCTATTTTCCCGACAAAAATCCAACCCGGTCGTTGGTTGACTCGCTCGTGTTTTCCTTGCTAAATGTCGCATGCACAAAAGCATCAACATGTGTATTCCCGAACATGCATTTATCCAGTCCATCATGGGCGCGTTTATCTCACTGACAAATTGACGTTCCCGTTCGTTGCTTCCGAAGTCAAAGCTCTCCCAAATGTTTTGGCTCTGCACCGAGACACAAAATCAAGAGATTTATCGCATTATGAGCCCCTGAACACACACACACACACACACACAGGTGTGTTTCTCCGTTTGACTCGTCGTTGAAAATTCTTCCTCAAATTCCCCACATTCGTAACGATGAATGGCGTGTCTTGCTCGTTGCTTTCTTCCAAATTGTTCTTCTCACGCGTCCATCGCGAAGAAATATCGCGATTGGAAATAAAATAATCCAGCGTGTCGCTCATGCAGAAATTTCCAATTGAGCCAGCGAGAAATATCGCTGGAAAAATATTCACCGCACTTGACCTTGAAATTTGTGGCAATTTTTTCGTTTTCCGATTTTTTTTTATCGTTTTACCGGATTTTTGACTAATTTTTGGACTGGAAGCAAAATTGCCCCAGGCCCACGTGATCCTACATCAAAAAACGAAAAGAATGAGCCTCTTCGTTGAATTTTTCAAAATTCGCCTCATTTTTGACTCCAGCTCAACGGAATAGATGGAAAAAAATGACTCTGAAGTTTGCATCGTTGGAATGCAACGAAATTCGTTTTTTATCGTTGACAAAAATAATTATTTAAATGGAAAATGTAATTACGATGATGAAATGATCGATTTTTGCCACCGGAAAAGCATATCGGTTGGAAAAATTTCTATGAGATTGAAAACTCAACGAATCATCAATAAAATCAAATATTTTCATTTTATGCGAATTTTTGCACGAACGAATGATTTGCACGCGGAATTTGTAATGAGAACAGAAAAAGTTCGTATGACTCTGAAGTTTGCATCGTTGGAATGCAACGAAATTCGTTTTTTATCGTTGGCAAAAATAATGATTTAAATGGAAAATGTAATTACGATGATGGAATGATCGATTTTTGCCATCCGAAAAGCATATCGGCACGAAAAATTTGCATGACATTGAAAATTGCATGAATCATCAAAAAAAAAAACGTTGCAAACTTCGGCATCATGTCGTAGGGTTAAAAAGGCGCGATTTTGCGGGCTCGGTAAATCGTGGCGTTGACGAAAGTTAACGCGCGTGCATGTACAGTTGTGAGCACATGCGACGTTTCAGTCTCCGTAACCCGCGTGGTTATATGGCCCCCCTGCTCAAGTGGTTAATAATCTAGAACGATTGAGCGCTTTGCTATAAGCGATACTATCCCTATTATATATACATATATATATGTACATACAAATGCTTATTTGGTGCTACAGCACATAAAGGCGTGACCCATATCTTATGAAACGTAAAGTGAGCTCGGTTGCACCCTTTTATTTGTTGCTTGTCAATTTGTGTGACTAACCGAGTGAGAATGACCTGCCTCTCCGAGTATATCCCGATCCATTCATCCAAACACCAAACACGTTCGATACACTCTGGCTCACTCGACGTCAACACAAATAGACAAAAATTTCCTTCAAATTTACCCTCGACTTTTTTTTTCCCTAAAAATTATCATCGCCGCGATCCCATAAAATTTTCAATGCACTTAAAAATTGATTTTTACGTTCGTACCAATTTAAATTCTTCGCGAAAGCGATATTTTTCGGAAAAAATCATTTTGCCAGCGAAAATCAAACTTTATTCGGGAATTGCGATTATCACGAGTTAAATATTGATTTTATACGCGAATAGCGCGTAATTGACGAGCAAAGATCGCATACAATAGTTTCTTTATGACGAGAGTTTCTTTAGGGCGCGCGATAATGGGCACATTATTAATTTTATGCAGACGAAATTGAATGCGTGCTCGTCGAAACGAGATGATGAGCCAGTCGTGATGAAATGACCAAGTTAAAAATTATGGGCGCGCAGAGAGAGAAGGAAAATTGCGGATTTAACGTTTATATGAGATTCGAGGAATCGCGTGTGGCGCCCCCCCGAGCTCGAGACGGTATAATAGTCCAGGGAAATGCAAAATGCACACAAATTTTAACACACACAACGGATATTTAGAGTGGGGAATAGATCCAGAGAATTTCGCACTTTTTTCGGATCTTTTTTGCATTTTGCAACGTTGGAATGCAACGAAATTCTGTTTTTTCTTGAGGCAGAGCTCACGATTCTCATTCAATATTTAATCAGGACGATAAAACGAGCGTTTTTTCGGCTCCAAACACAAAATCGATACGAAAATTGTCATTGTTTTGTGAATTGAAGAAAAAATGAAGAAAAGAGAATTTTTTGTATGATGCTGCAGTTTGCAACGTTGGAATGCAACGAAATTCTGTTTTTTCGTTTTTTAACGAACAAAACGAGCGTTTTTTAGGCTCCAAACACAGAATCGATACGAAAATTGTCATTGATTTGTGATTTGAAGAAAAAATGAAGAAAAGAGAATTTTTTGTATGATGCTGCAGTTTGCAACGTTGGAATGCAACGAAATTCTGTTTTTTCGTTTTTTAACGAACAAAACGAGCGTTTTTTAGGCTCCCAACACAGAATCGATACGAAAATTGTCATTGTTTTGTGAATTGAAGGAAAAATAAAGAAAAGAGGATTTTTCGTATGATGCTGCAATTTGCAACGTTGGAATGCACCGAAAAATATTGCATTTTATTGCTGATTCGTTCAATTTTTCATTTCATCCAAATTTTTCGAGCCGATATGCATTTCGTAATTATCAGAAAATTGCTACAAAAATTATTTTTCGTTGGCCCCCAACGTTGCGAGCTTCAGTGCCATATTTTTCGTTGGAGCCCAACGTTGGAAAGTTCAGTGTCATGCATATTTGCAGAATAATTTGGCAGCCATTATAAAATGTTGCTATGGAGTTGCCTTACGAGAATTTTCGTTTGCTTCGAGTATTTGACAGATTTACACGCTGCACACACACACATGGACCAAGATACGTGTATCGTCTGTATAATTCAGACGCAGAGAAGAGAGCCCAGAGTCCACAAACGAGACCCTCTTTCCATATAGCCCGTGCTCATCTTCTCTCTCGTCAATGATATCTCGTTGTGCGAAGTAATTGACGAGTTCGCGTGTAGGCGGTCCGGGCGCTTAGATAGCCTCGAGCCTTCGACTCTCTTTCTTTTCCTACACACACACACACACACACACACACATATACATATATTCACCATCTTTGTACCGCGTGCTATGGAGCATCTTGCTCCTTTTCTCTGTGCTGTCGCAGATACCAAACGAGTCAAGAATCCCGATGATTATTCAGGCCCTCACTGCCGAACTTGTTCTTCCGTTTTTTTTCCCGCGTGTGCGAGCGTACGTGTTTTTTTTTTCGGTTAAAACATCAACTACACGAGCCTCGAGAAACAACCGAAAGACAAAACCTTCAAAAACGAAGTTCGCATCGTTGAAATACAACGAAATTTTATTTTTTCTTCAATTGAGCTCACGATTTTCGCTCAATATTCAATCGGGACGATAAAACGATCGTTTTTCGGGATTTAAACACAAAATCGATACGAAAATTGTCATTTTTATTCAAATTGAACAAAAAATCAAGAGAAAAAGATTCGGCCGAATGAATAAATGGAAATTATCGCTTTGAATAGCGTTTATTGCGGAGAGAGAATTTGAAAATCTAGTCCGATACACTCAACGTCAAGTTGAGCCGGAAAATAGACTGCGGTGGACTATAATTAGGCGAAATTCTCGTGCGAAATCCTCTTTCGAATAACTTTGTATACAATACACAATAAAATAATCCCTCGGGATCCCCAGCAGGTTTGTCTTTCGCGCAACGTTTCTGTGCTTGTACGTAAGTCCGATCCGCGCGGTTTCGTTATCCGCAAAACAAACGTCGCCGAAGCCGAAACTCCCGCACGGATAACGTCGGATTACTAGATTATGGTGAATGTTTATCAAGTTTTTCGCAAGCCAAAGCTGTTGCGATGTTGAATGACAACAACGCTACGAGCGTTCAATAATCAACTAGAAATTTGATGTTTTTTCTTCATTCGGCCAGTTTTTACGGGCGGCTAAATCTCAAGGACTTTTTTTTTAGTAAGAAACTTGCTCTTGCAGTTTTTCTCAATATATTTCATAAAGAATTGCCGTGATGCGGGATGTACGTGACGAAGATTGTTCCTGCGACGCCCAGGGAGACTGGCCGTGGCGAAAAGTTAAAAATCCACATAATTCATGTGTGTGCGCGCTCGTGACTGTGTAATAAACGGACCAACAACCGCAAAAGCAATAGAAATAGATTTTTAACGTTGGAATGCAACGAAATTCTGTTTTTTCTCGAACAGAGCTCACAATTATCATGAAATATTTAATCAGGACGATAAAACGATCGTTTTTTTGGGATTCAAACGAAAAATCGATACGAAAATTGTCATTGATGAGAAAAATAAAAAATTAATAAAATAATAAATAAATAAATAAATAAAAATATTATTTTTATTGATTATTTATTGAATTTTGAAAATCGTGGCAATTTTTCGAGCCAATTGAGTTTTTTGGTCGCAAGAGAGAATCGTTTTATTGGCCGGAGCAAATATTGAATAATAATTATGGGCTCTGCTCAAGAAATGACAAAATTTCGTTGCATTCCAACGATGCAAACTTCAGGATCATGGAACTTGAGTGTCATTCGATTTAAAACTCCAACAGTAAAGGAAAATAGAAGAGACTTTGGATGCTGCATCTCCCTGAACTTGCCCGAATACCATTCGTTCGAACCTTGGCACCGCAACACCATATTCATCCTCAACCGAGATGCACATGGTACCCAAGTGCAGTTTCACTCCCTCTCTCTCTCTCTCTCTCTCTCTTTCTCCGTTTCTTGCTGTCGCTCTCCCTCTCTCTGTCTCATAGTTTCTCGTCTGCCTTTGCATCCTTCTTATTCTTATAGTTCGACACACGAGATCCTCAGCAGCAGACTCTTGACGCCTTGTACATACTCACACGCAAACGAACAACACCCACACACAAGACACAAATATCCACCACCGACAGTCTCTCGAATCTTCTCGCGCGCTTCTTCTCCCTGCGCTGCTCTGCTCACCAGCCTCATAGTTTCTTTCCTTTCCCCCATGTAGATTTCCCTACTCATCTCTCCCTCTCTCTCCACCTCCGGTCCTTTTTTCCATCATCTCTTTTTTTCTCACACTGTGTGTTGCATTTCTACCATCTTTCTCTCACTCCTCTCACTTCCCTTCTCTCCGTGACTCTCTTACCTGATGCCCGTTTCTGAAGCTTTGTACCCCAATACCGGGTGAAACGTTTTTCTTCGTACTATACTCGCTCTATTACCATCTTTCAGCAAAGCTTATCTCCTGCCGTTGCTGCTGCTGCCGCCGCTTGGCTTTGTTGGCTTACAACTATTATTTTGCATTCTCCTATTTAATACTCGTGTGATTGAACGCTTGTTGCCAAAATCTCGGAAATTCCAAACATCAATGAAAAGCTTCGCTCTCGGATGTTTGAAAAAAATAGTTTTTGGAATTCAGATCGTAAACGCGCTAAAATTTACGACTTTGGAGTTTGCATCGTTGGAATGCCACGAAATTCGGTTTATTCTTGAGCAGAGACAACGAAACGATAGTTTTTTAGGATTCAAACAGAAAATCGATACGAAAATTGTCGTTGTTTTGAATTAAACAAACAAGTGAGAAGTTTTTTTCGTTGGACGTTGCGAACTTCGGTGTCGTTTTAATTTTTGCTTCGTCGTTTAGTATTGTGGAATACAAATTTGGTAAAATAGGACTGCAGTAACGAAATATATTTGATTTTGTTGGTGATTCATGCAATTTCCAATGTCGTCCAAATTTGTCGAGCCGATATGCTTCTCGGATGGCAAAAATCGATCATTCCATCATCGTAATTACATTTTCCATTTAAATAATTATTTTTGCCGACGATAAAAAACGAATTTCGTTGCATTCCAACGATGCAAACTTCAGAGTCATTCGAACTTTTTTTGTTCTCATTACAAAATCCGCGTGCAAATCATTCGTTCGTGCAAAAATTCGCATAAAATGAAAATATTTGATTTTATTGATGATTCGTTGAGTTTTCAATCTCATAGAAATTTTTCCAACCGATATGCTTTCCCGGTGGCAAAAATCCATCATTCCATCATCGTAATTACATTTTCCATTTAAATAATTATTTTTGTCCACGATAAAAAACGAATTTCGTTGCATTCCAACGATTCAAACTTCACAGTCATCTGCAGCAGTGTCGGTGATCGCGCGCTCTCGGTTTAACTTTTGAGAAACTGAGGAAATATATGGGTTTGATGATCCTGAAGTTTGCATCGTTGGAATGCAACGAAATTCTGTTATTTCTTGGGCAGAATCAATAATTATTATTCAATATTTGGTCCGGCCAATAAAACGATTCTCTCTTGCGACCAAAAAACTCAATCAACGCAAAAAATTGCCACGATGCTTAAAATTCAAAAATTAATCAATAGAAAAAATGTTTTCCGTTGAATCTCAACGTTGCAAACTTCAGAGTCATGAGGGTTTGGGGAAGCCTCGAAGGAATTCTTGTGTAATAAGTTGCACACCCGTTATATAGAGACAGACGAGGAGTGAATACAGTCAACATTATACACCTACCCTGGACCTCGGAACGTTCTACCTACCTGCTCGCTAACGAGCCTACCTGCTGCACTTCTTACATTCGGAGAGGTCGGAGCGCCTCTTGGGCGAGAATCTCTTTCCTCTCCCTCGCCCCTCGTTTTTGCTTCTCGTCCTACCTTTTCCCTTGCTAACCTTCTACACATCTCTCCCCTCTCCCTCTCTCTCTCTCTCTCTCATTTTTCTCCATCTTTTCTTGTGCCTTCTCCCTTTCCTCTCCTTGTTCCCCCTTCGGACCACGCAATTTATGCGTTTCGGTCGCCTTGTGAGTGTCCTGCGTGTATGCTGGTGTGGCTGCTCGCCAGTTATCGTAGTCCTGGACCTTTCCACCCGTGAATTTCGAAAAAACATTCAACATAAATATACATTCCTTTTCCTGCTCGAAATACGAATATTTTCTACATTAATGACACGCTACTTAAACTTTTCTGCTCGTCGTAAAATGAGACTTTCAATTTTCGGGCGTTCTAACGCTCATCGGCTTCTTACGTGTATTCGCCTCGAATTTAACTCATTACGTGGACTCTTCATGACTTCTGGATATTTATTAACTATCCAACTACCTGCGGAGTCCGCATTTTAGGGCCTCACGACAGGGACAATTAATTTACCGCGTTTATGACGAGATTATGGCAGAAAATCTTCGTGCAAGGGTTGCGTCAATCTTCGAAATTTTATGAATTATTTACTCAAACTTATTACAGCTGAAAAATCGGCTGTGAATGTGTGCAGGCTGCAGGGGAATGTTTCGTGTTCGAGAATCGAAATTCCCAACGTGGAGATCGAACAAAAAATCTTTTTTCTAATCATTGCTTGTTGAATTTGGAAAACAATTACAATTTTCGTATCGATTTTGTGTTTAAATCCTAAAAACTGATCTTTATGTTGTCCTGATTAAATATTGAGTCAGAATCGTGAGCTCTGCTCAAGAAAAAACAGAATCTCGTTGCATTTCAACGATGCATAGTGCGAACTTGCCGGGTCACAGAAAATTTAATTCGCGGCTCGAATGATGATCTCCAGAGCAGTCCAGAGCATGGAATAGGGAATTTCACAAAAATTTGCTGTCCATATGGTTTTTTATTTATTAAGTATCGTTCGCATTTATTTGGTTCAAGATAATCCTGAAGTTTGCATCGTTGGAATGCAACGAAATTCTGTTATTTCTTCAGCAGAGCTCATAATTATCAAAATAAAACTCTCTTGCGACCCAAAAACTCAATCGACTCAAAAAATGCCCATGATTTTGAAAATTCAATAAATAATCAATAGAAATTATTTTTTCCGTTCAATCTCAACGTTGCAAACTCCAGAGTCATGTTTCCGTGACAAAAATTCAGTCGAAACGTTCAAAATCTTTCGGCAGGAAAATTGGATCCCGAGAGATTGAAAAATGATCGAAAAACGAGGGGCTTTCGAGACTCTTCGCTTGAGAATTTGGCTGCGAGAGAGAAAGGGGAAAAGAGAGGGGAAAATATATATTTTCTCCGAGATATTATATTGGGGTATATTTGGAAATGAAAAATAAAAAATCTACCTCTCCTTACTGCACTACTCGGGGGGAGCATCGGAATGCTCGAAGGTTTCTTCTCGTTACTGCGGCTGAAACGAGCACCCTCTTCTTCCCCGTTCGACCGCGTTACTTGTAATCTCCAACCTGTTCTTTTTTCCCCCCGTAAGAAATAACGCTTAGACGTGATTCTCTCGCGTCCTTTTGAAATAGACTCGAACAAAGACTTTCCGAGTATATATGAAAAATTTTGAAATACGTTCGAGGAATTACGCTTTTGCTTAGCTGCGAGCGATAAAAACAGAGACGCGAGGCTTGATGCTGCTTCGAGTTGTAAATCTTTGCGAGACGCTCTCACGGAGACAGATTTTTTGAATATTTTATCGTTTTTTCGTATTCTTTATTCATGAACGACCATTCGGACGATTTTGGATCAATGTCACGAATTCCGCGATCCCAATGATTCTTGCGAACGCCAGAGCAGTTAGGGATTTTTTTTTTTTTACTATTTTTGTAACAGAAAAGTCCAGGGAATTTTCTCGTGACACTAGTTCCGACATTTTGCACGTCACTACGTAAAATAATTCTCTGTACCGCTCGCAACACGTGCTCGACACGTGGGTAATTTAATAATTCACGTCGTCACGCAATGTCACGCGAGAAACGGTCAATAAGCGGCAGAGCAGAGCGAGCGCCCAGACAGAGAGAGAGGGAGCGCAATTTAGCGCTTTCTGGCCGCGTACACACGTTCATGAATCTTTTTATCATTAACGGTGAACAGACTGTGTCGTCGATACTCCCGATTTGAATGCAGCAAAAAAATATGAACAGTAAATATGACACTGAAGTTCCCAACATTCGAGTGGAACGAAAAATACTTTTTATCTTTATTTTTTCTTCAATTTAGAAAAACAATGACAATTTTCGTATCGATTTTATGTTCGAATCCTACAAAACGATCTTTTTATTGTCTTGATTAAATATTGAATAAGAATCGTGAGCTCTGATCAAGAAAAAACATGATGCCGAAGTTTGCAACGTTGGAATGCAACGAAAAATATTTGATTTTATTGAAGATTCGTTTAATTTTCGTTAAATTTCGTTTAATTTTATCGTAATTACACTCTGAATTGAAATAATTATTTTTTCCAAAGACAGAAAAAAATTTCGTTGCATTGCAACGATGCAAACTTCAGAGTCATGAAAAAACAGAATTTCGTTGCGTTTCAACGCGATGCAAACTTCAAGATATCGTGCAAACAACAACTTTGATGATCCTGAAGTTTTCATCGTTGGAATGCAACGAAATTCTGTTATTTCTTCGGCAGAGCCAATAATTATTATGCAATATTTGGTCCGGCCAATAAAACGATTCTCTCTTGCGACCGAAAAACTCAATCAACTCAAAAAATCGCCACGATTTTTAAAATTCAATAAATAATCAGTAGAAAAAATGTTTTTGGACACACAGAGCTTTCGCTTCATCTTTGCGTGATGAGTTTTCCTCCATTTTCCACACGCTCAGTACATTTTTCGGCTACATGGTATTTAATAAAAAAATGAATGCTCCGAAAATTTGTTGAATTTACCGAGCTGTCGGTTTGGAGAAGAAAAAAGCATGAATTTGATAACTGGATCGTTAATTTGTAGAGATTTCAAGGAAAATGAAGAAATGATGATTGGACTAATGGCAAAATACCAATGTCATTGGCCCCGGTTTCAATTAGTCATGCAGCTTCAGTCGCGACGATGTACTTGTTCATGAATCATATCCGTTTAAATCCCCCGGACGTACCAGACCATCGATAACTTTTCTCGCTCGCATGTGCACTTTGTATCTGTATCCTCGTTCCCCGACCTCGTTTACTCTCGCGCGATTCTCCGACGACATTTCACGCATAAATAATACGCACTTACGATCTACAGACATTGTAACAATTATCCTACGATACGATCGCGAATAATCGCTCTTGTGTGATTCACATAATTATGGCAATTCTCAAGTCGATCGTAAAGCACTTTGTAACTGGATATGACGATCGTCCATAACGTTCGCGCTTATGGGATGCAAATAACCAGTCGGAATATCGCGCTTCGATACAGCTGATGCGCGAATCGTTTGAATCGGAACAACTTTTGCGACGAGACAACGAGCCAGCGCAAACTAGACCGCGAGCTCTGCGAAGGAGAAAGGATTACGATTGACAAATGAAACGGCGTCAAGGACTCTCGCTGCTAAATATTGAGACCGAAATATCTTTCAAGCTCAAAATTATTTACTAAAAAATACATCCAAGGCCATTTACGAGTAAGTTGAGACTCGAAAAATTCTGCTGTATCTTACACACAGCCGGAGCAGAGAACTCTCGATGTATAACTCGCGAGTGAGACGAAATATTGAATGACGGCACAACGCAGCAATGAAGGAAGACTCTGAGAGTCCGAGAGAGAGAGAGAAAGAGAGAGAGAGAGAGAGAGAGAGAGGGGAATGGCTAAGAGGATCGGGAGCAACGTCTCTCGATTTCTGCGTGCCCGTTCTGCGTCGTCTTTTGCCGAGGTTAGCAATCTGTGTAGTGTTTTACGACAACTATAAATATGGCCATAAAGCTCTTTGTTTAGAGCAGGCTAGTCCGGCTTTTGCAACTCTGCCTCTCGCCCTCCTCCCGCCACTCACAGAGTGAGCCACATTTCCCAATCTTTAACCCGATCCTGCCACTTTCAGACTTTGCAGGGCCATTTTTTCCTTCTTTTTTTTGTCCTTTCATCCAATATGTCAATTTTTTTCATTTTTTCGCGTAACGATTCTCCAATCCTAGGGCTGCACATATTTTTTTTGGAAATTGACATTTATCACGAGGATCACGCTTTTTACGAGGGCACGTCCAAGCTCCCAACATTGGGGTCCAACGAAAAATACTTTTTCTTTTTATTGTTTGTTCAATTTTTAAAAAAAGTGACAATTTTCGTGTCGATTTATCGTGCTGAAGTTTGCATCGTTGGAATGCAACGAAATTCTGTTTTTTCTTGAGCAGACCTCACGATTCTCATTCAATATTTAATCAGGGCAATAAAACGATCGTTTTTTACGATTTCAACAAAAAATCGATACGAAAATGGTCGTTGTTTTTTAAATTGAACAAAAAATAAAGAGAAAAAGTATTTTTCGTTGGATCTCAACGTTGCGAACTTTAGTATCATGTTCAATATTTGTTACGGATTGAAAATTACGGATGGAGACGAAAAATTGCCATGATTTTTGAAATTCATTACATAATTAATTATTTTTCGTCGAATCTCAACGTTGCAAACTTCAGGTCATGTAGATTTTGTGTTTGAATCCTTAAAAAACGATCGATTATTGTCTTGATTAAATATCGAATAAGAATCGTGAGGTCTGCTCAAGAAAAAACTGAATTTCGTTGCATTCCGAGTGATGAAAATCGTCGCGTGGCAATAATTTTAACGATCCACCCTTTTAATGAGTGTAAGAATTAATGTAATGAATTTTCACTCATTATCATGCAATTCTCAAGTGCGTGCGTTTATTTTCTGAGCTCAAGCATTTTTTCTGCATACCGCATTTTTTTTCTTGCCGGTCATGCTGGAAATTGGCCATAAAATCGGCGAATGAAACGAAAGGAGAGAAAAGATGAAAATTCGTGACTCTGAAGTTTGCTGCAACGCTGAGATTCAACGAAAAAAAATTTTTCTGTTGATTATTTATTGAATTTTGAAAATCGTGGCAATTTTTCGAGTCGATTGAGTTTTTCGGTCGCAAGAGAGAATCGTTTTATTGGCCGGACCAAATATTCAATAATAATTATTGGCTCTGCTGAAGAAATAACAGAATTTCGTTGCATTCCAACGATGCAAACTTCAGGATCATTGAAAATTGAATGATGGAAGAGTCTACGTAAAGATGTCTCTCGAGGTGTGATTTTACACATTGAAAATCAGGCTCGACCGAATGATTTGGAATTTTGTGTATATAACACATCGAGATTCGTAGCAATGCTCTCCCGCGAGTTGATAATTATCGCATAATATGTATTATGTATGTGCGTGATCAGCATAATCTCTCGCAAGGTCTCATTATCACTTGATTTCGCTAAATATCTAAGCACATACACGTACACACACACACACTCTTTCTCTCTCTCTCTCTCTCTCGCTCTCGGATGTATTCATACACATGCGTTTTAATCTCGAGTATATAAAAAATCTACATATTCGATGACCTCGTAGAATGCCGCTCGTTCCCATCGACTTTATCTCCGAGCTGGAATCTTGAACACGAAATCGAGCATACCGGCATAATTTCTATGGGTATTCCGCGACCAACGTAACCGCGCGCGGCAATTTCCTTCGCTTTTTTTCCGGCATTATATTTTTCTCTCTCCACACTTTAAAGTCGCGCCAACTAGCAAACGATTTGATGACTGCACTTTGCAACGTTGAGATTTAACGAAAAACATTTTTTCTATTGATTAGTTATTGAATTTCGAAAGTCGTGGCAATTTTTTGAGTCGATTGAGTTTTTTGATCGTAAGAGAGATTCGTTTCATTGGCCGGACCAAATATTCAATAATAATTATTGGCTCTGCCGAAGAAATAACAGAATTTCGTTGCATTCCAGCGATGCAAACTTCAGGATCATAAAAATTTGATAGAAATAATTCCCGAAACGTCCCGAAAATTATTAACTGTCAACAATCGATGGAAAGATTTAAACTGAAAATTAAATTTTGTCAAAAAACGTCAATATTTTTGGGTAATTTCGAGATTTTCGTTATTTTGACTATTATTTTGATTCCCAGCGGAACTGTCAGCTGAATTTACGATTAGAATGACGTGATTTTTCAAAAAAAAAAAAACGTTTAGTCGAACGTCAATAAAATATCGATCTTTTCCTACAAAATTTTCTCTTTAATGCTGGTTTTTTTTTTTCGACATGTTTTATAATTTGTGGTGGGTGGTCCGTTGTCCGTGCTTGGCCTCTCTGTTTTTGTCGAGATTTGGTGGCGAACGCGTCGTCCGGTAAATCCACGCTTTACATGGCAAGCAGGATAAATATTTCGTTGCAGCCATAACATAGTTTTCTTACCTCTCTGCTCTCGCAGCAGCGTAAAGTTTCTCATATCTCGTTGGAGAAAAAATGCAGTGTTTTTGTGTCGAGTATAGGAAAGCGAAAATGTATTGTTGGCTTGTAAAGGATGCATTTCGTGCTTCGAAAATGTAAACTCCCATTATTTAAGCGACTAGGTAAGTTGTTTAAAAAACTAACCACCAAGTGCGCGCGGTTCTCCAATAGTTTAGTCCGTTCTCGTTCGCTTTTTCACTCCGTAATCGCCGCGCGCGCGGCTCTAGAGATCGTGCGTACAGCGTTTTCGTTTCTCCGTCGAATTTACGCGAGGAAATTCAACTGCGAGCGTGATTGTGAGGAAAATAAAGAAAATCAAAAATTGTCGCGAGGAAATTCGTTTTTTTTTTCGTTTTCAATGAAAGGAGAAAAATGACACGGACCCTGTAATGGGGGATTGAGAAAATCGGTAAAAGAGGTGGTGGTGGTTTCGATCAATCGTTCGTGCGCCATGCGAGCCGGTGAGTTGACTAGTTCTAAATAAGGTAACCAGTTCATACCGCGCGTACCCACTCCATCCTTGTCCGTTTTTATCTCTCATTTCTCTCTTTTTCTCTCTCCCGGCTGCTCTCGTTTCGTCTCCCTGCCCACCTCCGCCGTTTATCGCCATGCACTCGGCCGCGTATCTGTGTGCGTAAATATTAACATATATATAGATATACAAACATAAGTTTAATCTGTAAATAATGGTAACGTGTAGTCGCGCGCGGGAATCGCGCTCAAGAGATTTATATGGGCGTGTAATTATCGGGATCGACATTTGGTACGCCTCGAAAACCGCGCAGTCTTTTTCGCCCGCTCCTTCCTCAGCCGTTACGTACTTACTGTAAATTTTTACATAATATTAATCCTAGAACGGTAACCTTTTTTTTTTCAACCTTTTCCATTAACCTGGGGGTCGTAAATGAGCCCAATATTGAAAAATTCATATCTCCGGTAAAATTTAACGAAAATCATTCAACTTGGGATGACTCTGAAGTTTGCAACGTTGAGATTTAACGGAAAACATTTTTTTTATTGATTATTTATTGAATTTTAAAAATCGTGGCAATTTTTCGAGTCGATTGAGTTTTTTGGTCGCAAGAGACAATCGTTTTCGATCATAATTATTCGCTCTGCTGAAGAACTAACAGAATTTCGTTGCATTCCAACGATTTTTAATGCAGAATCGCGTGAGTCTCGGGCGATTTTGCTGAGAATCAAAAAATCAGTCAAAAATGCGGTAAAACGATAAAATCGGCAGGACGAAGGGCGAAAGGGCGCGGGATTTAAAGTCGCCCGGGGTCGTTTTTGACCCCAAGTGTCCCAAGATCGATTTTCCAGGCCAGTGAGCAATGAATGCATCAAACTTGGTGCAAGATAATCGGGAAAATTTAGGACTCGTTCGACCAATGCGCGGTGTACAGTTGTTACCTTAATACTTTTGGCGTTAAGGCCCTGCCGCGTCTCTCCATGTGCGTAAAACCGTGTGGGCTGTTTTATATGTATGTGCCGCTGCTGCTGCAACCGCATAACCAGCACCGCGACACATCTTACATATAAAGCCGCACACTAACGCCAAGCAAGCGAGACCGAGAGTCTCGTGAACTGAACTCTCGCACACATTCGAGCTCTTTCTCTCACTTGCTCCCTCCTCTCGTCCTCCTTCTCATTTTCTTTACTTCCCCCACTCTTTTTCTTTCTCTCCTCGTTTCCAATACGTTTGCCTTCATCTTCTTCTTCTTCTTTGGCTCGTTGCTCCTCGCAGCAGCTTGTACCGATATAGCTTTTGGAGAAGACAACGCGAATGGCTTTTGCCCACGTGCTCGCTCTCTCTACGCCTCTTGCTTCTTCTCTGTTTACGACTCGAGTTTGTCTCCGCATCTGCATGTGTCTGAGGGCCGAGAGAAATCGCTGGATACAGAGACAAACGTATACAGAGTCGGAGAAGGAAAGAACCAAAGTCTGCTGCCTGGGTGTGCAGCATGAGCGAGAGCGAAAGAGTTGCGGCGGCTGCCATGGAAATGAGAGTAACTCACAAAAATGCGTTCACAATTATTTACTCTTTTTTCTAATGAAAATTTTGAAAAATTCATATCTCCGGCAAAATTCAACGAAAAGCGCTCAACTTGGGCTCATTCTTTTCGTTTTTTTATGCAGAATCACGTCAGCCTGAGGCGATTCTACTCGAAGTCGAGAAATCACCCAAAAATGCGGTAAAAGGAAGAAAAAACGGGAAAACAGACGCAGTAAAGATTAAAAACGTTTTAGCGTTAAAAATCTTTCCTCAAATTGGTTGCAATCCGTGTCTCGTGCTGTCTGCCCATCGCGTGGATAGAAATTCCGGCCGTTTTCAATCTTTCGAGTATTATACACGAGGTTTAAATAATGAATGAGTAAAAAAGTCATTTTAGTCGGGGTTACTGGTGCGGGAAGTCGGAGAAAAAATAAATGAACGAGAGGAACCATCGCAGCTGGAAATTAGCTCAAGGGCACAAACGCGAATTGGCGCGCGCGCGATACAGATGGTCGCGCAAGAAACCAAAAGCAGTTTGTTCGCACAAATCTTTTGCTTCATTCGGTCTCGAATGGTCCGAACATGATCCAAATTTTGTCAATCATTTCCCTCGATGATCCTGAAGTTTGCATCGTTGGAATGCAACGAAATTCTGTTATTTCTTCAGCAGAGCCAATAATTATTATTGAATATTTGGTCCGGCCAATAAAACGATTCTCTCTTGCGACCAAAAAACTCAATCGACTCGAAAAATTGCCACGATTTTCAAAATTCAATAAATAATCAATAGAAAAAATGTTTTTCGCTAAATCTCAACGTTGCAAACTTCAGAGTCATTTCACCTGGACAAAGTTTTCGTTCCCAATTGAAAAACTAAAAAAAATCATTTACGGTTCGACGATACGCACGATGCCGAATAAACGTTTCTCTCTCTCGCACACAGACACACACACACACAGACACATTCGTTGTATATCCTGGGTGCACCGAGCACGGGAAGAAGAAATAAGAAAGAGAAAAGAGAAAGAGCGCGAGCAGAGTGTTGGAGAGAGAGTAGCTGATGATGGTGCTCACTGATTCGATCTCCCTTGTCTTGTATACCTTCTTGCTCTGTTCGCCAACGGAAAGCAGCGGAGAAGGAGAGAAAGATGGAATATAAAAGTATCTATACTTTGTGGCGTCGGTTTTGCGGCGTTGCCGTTTCGTATTTTCGTATTTTAAACTTTGCATCATACGTTTACACGTATTATGTGTTTGGGTGTGTGTGTCTCGCTGTTTGTGTGTATTCGGATGGGTAAATAAGGAGGAGAAACAGCATAGCGACATGTTGTGGCCGCGCCACGAGGCGCTTATGGAAAAAAGGCCCAAGCGTCGACGTCGCCACGACGCCCCGCGAACTTCGGGGACGTGCGGCCACAAGCCTTCCCCCGCTTTTTCAAATAAATTCACCGTCTTGCGCGCAGCCTCTTGCTCCTGCCTGCTGCCTGCCTATGCTCCACGAATATCCGAGCTATATAGAACGAGAAAAAGAATGAACAAGCGGAGAGAATGATGATGAGCCTGAAGGCTCCGTGTGCTCCAGGCTATACACGCGTTACCTCTCGGCATCGAGTCCTCTTTACTCTTTTCACTTTTCTCCTGTACTTTGCTCCTTTTCTTCTCTCATTTTCTGCAATACCGTTACACGCGGGCATTCTGACGATCCTTCCGTAGAGCCAAGAATTACTGAGGCCATGAAATATTGTTATCGCTCCGATAATTGGCTACTTTAGGCAAATGGACCAATCGGGCCTCGCGAATCTGCGCTGGAAAGAAATTTTTTTCGCTAAAGATCGATTTTCAACTTATTTTTTTGAAAAATCACAAAAATTCAGTCAATCCAGTAAGAAATTTTCTAGAAAGCGTCGTAGAAAAGTAAATTTTTGTTACTCCAATCGTAAATTTTGCTGACAGTTCCGTTAGAAATCGAAAATATTGTGAAAATTACGAAAACTTTGAAATTATCCGAAAATATTTATATGCAAATAGAAATTTCATATTTTCCATTTTTGTTTTCGTTACATCGCTTAGCCGCGTGATTGCCAATCCATTTGTTCTGAGAACCGCCAGCACGCATTATAGTCGCTTGTTTTGATGCACTCGCTGCGCGCGGGGCTTCCATAACTCGTTAATATATCGCGAGCGCGATGATGCTGAAGTTTGCAGCGTTGGAATGCAACGAAAAATATTTCATTTTATTGATAATTCCATGAATTTTCACGTTTAATACGTTTTTCGGGTGACAAAAATCATTTTATCGTCGTAATTAAATTCTGCATTAAAATAATTATTTTTTTGCTATGCCATCGCGAAGGCTTTACGAAAGAATCGTTGAGAATTTTTCTCCCTAGAATTTTGAAATGGCATAATTCCGGCGATAAAGTTTGTGCGTTCCAATTTTTCAACGTTCCCTTTAGAGAGAACTGCTCGCGTGTGTCGCGATCGCAACTATCCTCCGCGTTTGTACACGTATGTATTTATTATCTCACAGTATACACACGCTTCGTCTCGTCTTCCGCTGTTAGCATCATAACCCGATCTCCCACTCGTATGAATTCTCTCTTATATATACCAATCTCCTTGGTCCCCTTGCCCCCCCGCCCTTGTCTCTTTCCAAGCCACTCGTTATCGTATCTCTCGCATGTGTATTCGTCTTTGTTATCGCGCGACCGCGTTATCTACCCACCGCTATCATAAAGCGCTCTGTATGTGCAACGCTCGGACGCGCGCACGTACCAGAACTACAACTGCAAAAACTTGTCTCTTTCTCACACTCGCTGTGCTACACTTGTCTCGCCTGTATTTTCACTTTTAGTATTTCCAGCACATTCTCTCCTTCACTTCCGCTAAATAATCCATTCGCCTGCTTTCTCGCTCGCCTCATTATAACGAATCTTTCGCAAATTTTTGGCATTTGCGATGCAACTGCGTTTCATTTTTCATTTATTTTCATACCATCGCGATTGCATCATTGCGATGCATCGATTCTAGTTGAAATTATGATCCTGAAGTTTGCATCGTTGGAACGCAACGAAATTCTGTTATTTCTTCAATATTTGGTCCGGCCAATAAAGAATTCTCTCTTGTGACCAAAAAACTCAATCGACTCGAAAAATTGCGACGATTTTCAAAATTCAATAAATAATCAATAGAAAAAATGTTTTTCGTTGAATCTCAACGTTGCAAAGTTCAGAGTCATTTGAAATTTGGATGTAGTTGGTGGAAAAAAAGGGAATCTTGGTAGAAAATAGCGTGTCAGGAGCAAAAGAGCACACAGCAGCGTTAGTATATATATATATAATAATGCAAAGCAGAGAGGGACTCGATGTGGCAGGAGCAAAGCCAGAAGGAGCGGGAAGAAGGCAGCCTTGGTTTGCGGAGGCACTGGCCAGGGCACCCATTGTCCGCGCGACGTCTCTTGTTACGAGACGAGACGAGCCCAACACACACGGGGCCTCCCCATCTCTCGTATATACCCGGAGAAAGAGAGCGAGATACAGCGAGAGTGAGAGAGAAAGGCGAGGGGGGACGAGAGAGCTTACCAGGCAAACGAACTTGTAGTTGGAGAGAGTGCGCGAGGGAGAGAGAAAGAGAGAGATAAAAAAAGTAAGGGAACGAAAGAGGCAGCGGTCAAACAAGCGGACCCAGAGCAGGTCCCGGGCCTCTTTCCAAGCACCTCTTATTTCTTCTCTTCGTTTCCTTGGCCTCTTGTAAGAGGAGCGAGGGAAGGGTGAGAGGAGAGGGGAGAGAGTCGAGCCCGAAAGAGGCAACGCGATACAGAGAAGGAAGAAAAATTGGGGAAGACGAGAAAGAAAGATTAAGAGAGAAGGACGAGGGAGAAAAGTGGAAGAGGCTTCTCCGAGAGGCGAGTAAAATCCACGAGTGTTTTAAGGCTCTTCAGGCTCCAAGGCAATGGGTCCTTGCCTCTGGGTCCTTTCTCGTTCTCCTCCCAGGAATTCCGTGCCAAAGAAGACAGCCTGCGCGAGAAGGGGAGTCCGGGGCCAAGGGGCCACCAAAAGAAAAGACGGACCATCTTCTTCTCCGCTGGGTTCCTCGTGCCCCATGTCTTTTGACCTTTGCCCGCGCGTATACCCGAAATTCACCAAGAAAACTCGCCCCGTATGCCCACATCTCGTTTCTCTCCTTTTCCATCTCACTCTCTTCCACAAATTTCTTCCTCCGGCCCACAGATTCGTTATTTATATTTCACTACGACGCTTATCTCATTATTCACATTGTCACTCTAACTTATCCCCCCCCCCCTCCCCTCCCTCGTTCCTTTCTCCTCTTTCCTCTGGTCCGGCTATTTCGAATAGGCCAATACGATGATAACTGCTTCCTAATAATTACTCGGGCCGAGCTCTTTCTCGGTAAATATTCGAGCCACGTACGATGTATGTCCGGGACGGATGTTTATGTAGTCGCGCGCGAATTACGATGAGATATATTGTGCGTGGATTCCCCGCCACTGGCCCCGTTGTATGCCATTTCCCCGCCTGTATCGCCTCTTTACCGACATCGTCAGCAGCCACGCACACACATCTATATTGTACGTATAAACTTGTCCGCAACTTTGGGCCCGGCTTCGGGGGGCACGTCAGGAATCCGTAGGGCCCATTACGCGAGGGTGCGCCCGGACTTCTTCACGAGCTTCCACAACGACTCTGTCTGACCTTTATATCATGCCTAATCCGTTTATCTCATACGCTTACGATAGCCAAACGTACTACCATTTAATGCAATACATGTTTACATATTCATATGGGCAATTTCACGCCTAATCAGCTACTGTTTCGTCAATTTTTCTGTTTTCATCGCCATTCCAGAAATTTTTACTTTTTCCTTCCTAAATGTGAAATCTTTGCGATTCTTTGAAGCAGGCAAACTTTTTTCCTTTTTTTGCATCCAAGTTTGCATCGTTGGAACGCAACGAAATTCTTTTTTTTATTTTGGCACAAAATATTTATTAAAATACAGAATTTAAATATTTAATCAAATGAAATATTTCTTGTTGCTTTCCAACGTTGCAAACTTCAGAATCACTCACGATTCATGGCCGATTCGGTGTGAAAGACCCTGCACGTGTGCGTACCTTCGAAAAATGATGGCACAGACTGCTGAATTTTGTTGTGGTGGATTTTATTGGGATGTCAATCAATCAATTAATTTTGAGCGAGATAGTTTGTTACGGGCAATTCAGAACGCACACGTTTACATCACATGGCAACGTGTCCTCTGCGTATACTATAGAATCGAGTACACGGAAAGAAAGATCCGTCTCTTTGCGAGTTATTCGTATGGGTCATGCCTGTGCCCATGTGTGCCCATACGATAATGGTACACACAGCATACTGCATGGCTTTCACCATAAATCGTCTTGTATATATGGCACCACCTTGAATCGTATAATTTCTTATGGTTCGTTGGCAAAAGAACTACCGATTCTGTTGGATATGGGTAGTAATATACCTGAAGACATATAAATATACTGTGAGACCGAGAAGTAAAGAGTGCGACGGTGAGGGCCGACGAGGCTTCGAGGAGAAGAAACGAGACGGAAATTCTCGTGTCCCAACGTCGTAAAACGAAAAATAGTTAAATGAAATATTTTGAGGCAACAAAAAAAACGTACGACAAACATCAAAATCCATGATTTATGGATTTTCGTTTTCACTCACCGTTCTTTGCGTACTTTTTCGTTTTTTTCCTCGCTCCTCCTGAAATCATTCGGAAAACGCGCTTTTCCGCAGTGATTTTGATTTTTTTTTATGATGCTGAAGTTGCAACGTTGGAATGCAACGAAAAATATTTTATTTTATTGTTGATTCGTTCGATTTTCAATTTCATCCAAATTTTTCGATCCGATATGCTTTTCGGATGGCAAAAATCGATCTTTTCATCATCGTAATTACATTTTCCATTTAAATAATTATTTTTGCCAACGATAAAAAACGAATTTCGTTGCATTCCAACGACGCAAACTTCAGAGTCATTCGAACTTTTTTTGTTCTCATTACAAATTCCGCGTGCAAATTATTCGTTCGTGCAAAAATTCGCATAAAATGAAAATATTTGATTTTATTGATGATTCGTTGAGTTTTCAATCTCATAGAAATTTTTCCAACCGATATGCTTTCCCGGTGGCAAAAATCGATCATTTCATCATCGTAATTACATTTTCCATTAAAATAATTATTTTTGCCAACGATAAAAAACGAATTTCGTTGCATTCCAACGATGCAAACTTCGACATCGTTTTCGTTTACGTAACATGTAAGAAAAACTATAACTTGACTTCCTCTAAAGAGATGCGATGATCCCCGCATAATTTTGTTTTCCTTCTTCGGGTTGTGCGTTAAATTTACCTTCGGACATGGAAAATTTTCAGCATAGTGCAAGAAACAATGGTGGAGGCAGGTAAACGAAAAAAAATATCCATTGCTTTGTAGATGTTGAGAATGGAGCTTGTTGAGTGAGATTTTTCGGTGATTTTTAGCCGAGGAAATCAAACTGAAACGGCGTGACTAAACGCGCATATTGCACTTGTTGCACAAAGCGAAAATATCCGGCCTTTTTCGTTTTTGTTGCGACCGTCACGTGCATGGGTATGGACAAGTTTTCAGGGACCAAACTGAATTCTTGCGGATACTCTGATCTCGCATCAGTCGGTCCAGGAACTAGAGAACTGTCTATTCACAATATATAGTCTTTCCTTTGATTTTTTTGTTTGTTGGACTCCCCGTGTCGAGGCCGATGAGACCGGACACAGAAACGCGCATTTCTATTGACCCAAGAATCGCGCGGGCTCGTCGGGCAACAGAGACAGCGAGCACGCCAGAGAAAAAGAGCAAGAGACAAGGGCGAGGTGTACAGCAGAGCTACTTTGGTCTTTGCTTGGATTCTGTATGGTCTCGTCCTCTTAAGTGTGTACGTGTTTGTATATACATAGAGAATTTTGCTACTTCTGATCGTGCTCGACGGGCTCTCGCTTGACCATGTCTTTCCCCGGGTGGTGTGGTAATCCTTGACCTTTTTTTTCTTCTTTCCTCTTCCTTGGTAGGTTTTCCCTCGGGGGAAACGTTTCCAACGCTCCTCCGCGAAGCCCCGATTTTCGTCTGTAATGTTAGTGCACGGCTTTTTGCCGCTGTCCCGTAACCGAATCGTCCATCGTTTATACACTTTTTTTCTCTTCTTTATCTCTCTATTCCGAACGCGTCGTACGTCAAATTAATTCTGGGAAGTTTGGTAATCGCTGTACACTCTGATTTCTGGCAAATCCAGGCTTGATGTGCGGCAGAAACAAACCGCGTGGGCATCATCTCTTCTGAGACTTATTGCATCAGTTCGGGTGTGAGGTTACCGAGATCGTTCATCTTCGCAGACCAAACAGGAAACGACTGAGCTTGTTTACTTATTTTTTTAACAATACTCCTCTCCTCGTTTTTTTGTTGCTTTTCGTCGCTTTCTTTTCGCTCTTGCTCGTGATCAAATCGACGTAACCGTCCCGGAAGTCCTCGCCGATATCGCTAATGCCTTTCTTTTATTTTATAAATCAAATTTTTTTCAGTCCATAGAAGCCCGACATATTAAAGTCGAGCTTCGTCGCACGATGTTTAGGGACGTTGGCTGCATACGACAGTATGATAAGAATTCAATAAAACTTGGCGATAAAATTCTCAAGCATCGAATACAATGACACAAATTTTTTCAAATTTTTTGTCTACACAGTTGGCGAATAATTCGAGTTTACAATATGCAAAAAATATTCCTATATATATCTGAATCGTATGCTTATGCATGTATACTCTAGTGTTCAATTACTCGATGACTGTGAAACTGAAGTTCGCAACGTTGAGTTCCCACGAAAAATACTTTTTCTGTCAATTTTTTAATCAAATTCAAAAACCATGACATTTTTCGTACCGATTTTGTATTTGGATTCTAAAAAAAGATCCATTTATTGTACGGACCAAATATTGGATAAAAATCACGCGCTCTGTTCAACAAAAAAGAGAATTTCGTTGCATTCCAACGAAGCAAACTTCAACATCGTCGATAACTGTGGAGAAGAAAAATCTCAAAAAATTTGAATATTCATATTATGACTAAAGAATGTCTTCACCAAATTTCATTAAATTCTAATCATTTCGAACTTTCCTATGCTCTTCACATGGCAACATTGTTGTTTGTAGCAACCCTTCTCAACGTTTTTGGCACCAAAACTAAGTTTTCGTCCATGATGACAAATTTTCTGACGTTTAGAATTTGAGATATTCAATTTGCAATTTTTTGTTTTCCCCATCTAAACCAGTGTTGAGACACGTTTCGTTAAAAAGTTGCAAAAAACGTTGCATCGTTGGAATGCAACGAATTTGTGTTTTGCCTTAGCGGAATTCATGATTTTTATTCAATATATTTAACGAGGACAATAAAACGATCGTTTTTTAGGATTCAGACATAAAATCGATACGAAAAATGTCATTGTTTGTTTAAAATTGAACCAACAATGAAAAACGAATGTTTTTTTTTCGTTTTGGATTACAACGTTGCAAATTTTCAATGTCATCCAAATTTTTCGAGCCTTTTTCGCTAAAATCGAGATCGTTTTATCATCGTAATTACATTCTGCATTTGAATAATTATTTTTGCCAAGAATGAAGAAAAATTTCGTTGCATTCCAACGATGCAAACTTGGCAGTCATGCACATGCAGTTTTCGCCATGTTATGCAGTTACGCACGCGTCAGTCATGTCATCAGGAGTTTATTATGCACGCCTTGGACTGTCCATTGACTCGTTCGCTGCTTACCGTTTAAAGATCTATCGCCGTACTCGTGTTTGCCATGCAATACGATGTCATTGCGGCATCAAAAGGGCATGAAAAACGTAGTCGCGCCAGAAGGGAACGAAAGGGACAAAGAAGTTTGTGTTGTCGGTGAATGTTCGATGCGGCGGTCTCGCGGGAGGTTGCTTTGCGACGCGCTGGTTAGATGGTGTGTTGGTCAGGTCGGTAGGTAGGCAAGGCACTTGAGCCACCGCGCGAGGTAAAAGCGAAAGAGTCCGTTATACGTCCGTTGATGGACCAGAGCTAATCTAAAAATCGCCGGAACTTCACAATTATAGTAATTTACCAGCAGACAACAAGCTGTACACACAAGATCCTTCCTCCTCGTCCTCCTACCCTGCTCTTTCCATTTCTCTCTCTCTCTCTCACACTCACTCCCCCTCCTCCCTGTCCCTCTTAACATCACTCTCTACATCTTCCGTAATAGCATTAACCGGCGAGCTCTCGCTGTTTCGTCTATACGTTTTGGTCCTCTCGTTCCCTGCTCCATCTCCCATCCGTCCTCCGATCCTCAATGGGCCACGCACGATTTGCACATTTTCGTAAATACCCGATGGCGATGAACGCGCCATCTTGTCCCCCCCGCCTTCTCATTCACCTTTTTTTTCTTCATCATCATCTTCTTCGCCTTCTTCTTCATCTTGTTCGTCTTCCTTTGCCAATAGCATAAAATTTCGCGCTCCTTCGAACCTCTCATCGTCTCGTTAACGCGTCTCTATAGAGTAATTATTATATATACTCCAATATATAGCCGCTTTTGTGATGATTGTCTCCAATTAAAACCAACAGTTAAGGTTTCCCTCTAGCTAAATCGAGTCATTCTGCCTTCTCAATTACGAGCGCATTTTTTTATCGTTTTTTTTCTCCTTTTTTTTGTGTTTTCGGGATGGAGGCGCGGGACGTTCATTTTTACACAGAACTCGCTTTATATCAAATTTCACCTCAATGAATTCCTTGATGAGTGAAAATCTAATGAAATCGATGACTCTGAAGTTTGCAACGTTGAGATTCAACGAAAAACATTTTTTCTATTGATTATTTATTGAATTTTGAAAATCGTCGCAATTTTTTGAGTCGATTGAGTTTTTTGGTCGCAAGAGAGAATCGTTTTATTGGCCGGACCAAATATTGAATAATAATTATTGACTCCGCTGATGAAATAACAGAATTTCGTTGCATTCCAACGATGCGAACTTCAGGATCATATGAAATCGACATTACGTGTTTTTCCGTAACGCGCAAAAGCACGAGCCGCGCTGATCTATGTTTATTGAAAAGATTCGAGAGAAAAAAAATAATTCGGAATAACGATTTGCGGTGTGGGTTGAAAAAATCTTACAGTCGGGGATAATTAATTGGTAATTTAAGAATCGATCGTTGATTATGATATTTATTAAGGCTGTCACGAATCGCGACTTTATTCAGGGTTTTTGCGAAACTTTGTATTAACTAAATACGTGGGAATTGCATTTAAAAAAAATGTAAACTCAGTTTTTTGCTACTGACAAACCAAAGGCCATTTGAATTTGCACGCGTTTTGATAGGAAAAGTTGAAAATTAAATATCTCAAATTCTTGGAGTCAAAAAATTTTCTTCATGGGAGAAAATCGTTAGTTTTGGAGTCAAAAATGTCCATAATAAATTATTAAAGAATTACAAATAAAGTAATTTTGTGATAGTAATTAAGCTCACGGAGCGAGAGGCATTCGCGTCGTTTGCTTTTAATGAATTGGTCAAGCCCCATTACAGACGTATACAAGGTCAGGAAAATTTTACGATGTCGGATGTAAAATACGAGGAAAATTGAACAAAACGTTTTTCCTTTGTAGAAAATGAAGTTTCACTGCACCAAAACTGGCCAAAGTTCAAGGTCGTTTGCCAATTACATTTTATCGTGCCCATTCTCAGCGTTCTGGAGCCTCGGTGAGAATGTTCCTCACCAGGCAACGTCAATAACACGAAAACGAAATCCACGTTATGCGTAAGAAAAGTTGAAACTTACAGCTCGTAGAGTTTCCCGCGTATTTTCAACTCCAAGTTCCAGCACCGGCGTGGGCTGAGAATTCTCTCAACTCGAAGCTCTCGAGTCTCAAGTAGTGTATACTGTACGCCGCCGTGTTAAGTGTCTGGTCGAAATAATTTACGACGTTTGAACTCTTCGAGTCCAAGCACATCCGATGAGACAGGCCAGCAGGTTTCCTCAAATCATACACACATAGTGATTTGTTCGCATCCGTACATTGCGAACCAAAAGTTTTCGGGGACCGGTCACAACCATTTCGTTGCGGCATGAACGAAAAAAAAATTATCAGAACGTAATACAGTCTGAAAATGATTCCGATTCATGAGCTTCGTTCTTTCGAAAGATTCATCGGAATTGACGATGTTGGAGTTTGCAACGTTGGAATATGCGACGAAAAATATTCGATTTTATTGATGATTCGTTCAATTTTCAATGCCACCCGAATTTTTCGAGCCGATATGCTTTTCGGGTGGCAAAAATCGATCATTTTTCTTATTAAATTAATTATTTAATTATAGATTTACATTTATTAATTAATTTTAGTAAAAATAGAGGAAAATTTAGAATTTTGAATAATTTTATTCTTATCATTAAACATCTATATATTTTAATTATTATTTATTTATATATTAAAATAATTATTTTGGTCAAAGATAAAAGAAATTTCGTTGCATTCCAACGATGCGAACTTCAGAGTCATCGGAATTGGTTCGCAATCGTTTTTACGTGAAAAGGGCACAAACACAATTTTTTAGTAAAGAATTTTGGATGCACTTGGCCCGAAACTCTGCCGAGTGCCTGGATCTCCAGACATAGAGATGGGAATACAGAACGAAATGAAGCGAATAACTGTGGAGAATTTGAGGCGATACATTAATTTCGGAAGTGTGTTCTGTGTGCTTCACTGACACGTTTTCTCGCCTCGTCCGCCATGAGAATCAAGCACAAAATTTGCCTCTGTGAATGTCTCTTTTTGTGTCTGCGGCTGCTGCCGTGTCTGTGTATCTCTCGGAGCGCAACGTGGGCTGAAGAAACAACAATTCTTAAGGATGACGTAGCCCTCGCTCCCTCCAAACTTTTCAATACATTCTTATGTTTATGTATTTTGTATATCCATGTACTCGGAGATATACAAACACGTGCGTGGATAAATATGTGTAAACACATGTATATCGTAAGTTGTTCCGCGTCTACCTGGAATATCCTGGACCCAACAATCCCGGGGCCCGATCGATTCACGTTTATGCTGTTTCTCAAATTTTGTTTTTTCCCCTCCCTCCCCCCTTTTTTTCTTATTCTCCTCCTTTCTTTTCCTTCCTCCTTCTTTTCACCAAACGAGAACGATACTTTGAATACATAAGCAATATATTTCCTTAACGGCGATGAGAATCGTGTACGAGAATTAGCGACTTTCGTAGTTACGTGTCTAGATCGTATTTCATTTCGTTTTTACAGCAACGCGGATATTTATCCCATCGAGATCCGATGAAGATGAATTTTTGAAAGACCAAGAATAACGAATCTTTGCCGCGTTTTCATTGGTCACTCGTGTATCGGGTCTCCGCAGATTTATGTCGTCGATTTTACGGATAAAACTTTGGTGTTCCGTACTGTTACGTATTCTTAGTCATTTTCTCAACATTTTGCCATCATGCGGAATGGAACTTGGCCACTGGCGAATCCCATCGATCGGCGAGCAACAACTTTTTCCTCATTTTTCGTTTTTTTCTGCATTTTTTCAATCGCACGTTTTCTTTTCCCATCATTTTCGGATAATTTCAAAATTTTCGTTATTTTGACAATTTTTTTCATTTCTAACCCAACTGAACTAAATATTTTTGGATAATTTCAAAAATTTTCGTAATTTCAACAATTTTTTTCATTTCTATCAGAATTGAACCAAATATTTTTGGATAATTTCAAAATTTTCGTAATTTCAACAATATTTTTCAATTCTAACGCAACTGAATGAAATATTTTCGGATAATTTCAAAATTTTCGTAATTTCAACAATATTTTTCATTTCTAACGTAACTGAACGAAATATTTTTGGATAATTTCAAAATTTTCGTAATTTCAACAATATTTTTCATTTTTGACGGAATTGAACCAAATATTTTTGGATAATTTCAAAATTTTCGTAATTTCGACAATATTTTTCATTTCTAATAGAACTGAACCAAATATTTTTGAATAATTTCAAAATTTTCGTAATTTTGACAATTTTTTTCATTTCTAACCCAACTGAACTAAATATTTTTGGGTAATTTCAAAATTTTCGTAATTCCAACAATATTTTTCATTTCTAACGGAACTATCAGCAAAATTTACGATTAAAATGACAAAAATTTACTTTTCGAAGAGACTTTCTAGAATATTTCCTGCTGCCACGACTAAATTTTTGTGATTTTTCAAAAAAAAAAACGTTTAGTCGATCTTTGTCAACAAAATTTTATTTTCGAACGAGAATCTTTTTTTTACACAAGTTTTAACGACGTACGGATTCAGCGCGGTTTGCGTTTTTTTTTTTAATCATTCAAACTTTTGTCACTTGGGAGATGAAAGGATTCGAGATTTTGAATACAGCGCGCAGGGCGAAACTTTTAGAAATTTGTTTGCCTCTTTCTCGCGACCATGGAAATACAATATTCATTACAACACCGAGGCAAACGATCCATTCAGGTGTAAACGCTCCGAGAAATACCGAGAGAGCCCCAGCATGGACGCGGAAAAAATGTCTGCCTCGTGCGTATAGATCCGCTCGCCTATTTTCCCTCGAGCGACACTCCCTGTTTAAGTGTCGCATTACTTTTTGCTCCTGAGATGATTCCCAATGCTCAAATCTTCTCCGCGACTCCACGCAGCGTGTCTTTTTTATGGTGTCTCGGGCATAATAACATGAAATAGAACGAGGAGCATGAGACTCATTGATTAATTGATTCCCGCTTAGGAATGCGAATCTTCAGGTCAAAATTGATCGCTCGCCACGCCAACTAAGAAAGTTTTTCAAACTTGACAATAGAATTCGTGTCTCAGCATTTCGGATCCGTTTAGGAAAACATTTCGATCGATATTCTTCAACGATCGCTGGTTTCTATACGAAATTCTAATTGTCCATGAATTAACTCCAGAACGGCAACTAAATTTTTTTTATTTCGGTGACGCTGGGGTCAAAAATGGGCCGGATTTTGAAAAATTCGCATCTCCGGTAAAATTCAACGAAACGTGCTCAACTTGGGCTGATTTTTTTCGTTTTTTGATGCAGAATCACGTAAGCCTGGGGCGAGTTTGCTTCGAGTAAAAAAAGAGTCGAAAATGCGGTAAAACGTTGAAAAAACGGGAAAACGAAGAGAGAAAAGTTAAATTTGCAACGTTCGCTCAAGAATTCCGCGCGTGGGGAACGGTGTCGAGGTTTTACTAAAATCGATAAATAGTACGAGTGCGTGGTCAATTTTCTCCCTTCTACAGCATTTTTAACACCATTATGTATTCCAAGTTATGCCGTTGGCGTACCAAAGTTTTTCCCACAGCGCGATTGGCAAGTAAATCGTAAAGATCGGAGTACTTGATTATTTGAATATCTCTAAAGACTCTTGTGTCTTGGCGCGCGTTTAGTATTGAAAAGCGAATAGTTTTCAAGTTGAAAGGCAAGACGCGCGCCGCGTATCTATCATCGAGAATTGCTACTCCATCTCTGCATTATTTTATTCGATTCACATGACTTTTGCCATTGGCACGACAGTCAGAAACGTGTCAAGTTTCCCTTGAACGGAACGAATAATTTCCACATGCTGATGGAAAGTATGAAGATTTTTTATAATAATTAAACAAGAATAAAAACGTTGTGGCCAATCACAATAATGATTTTTATGGCAAATCAGACACAACGTTTCGGTCGGTTCGGGGTCTCGTGGCTTGGACACCGGCCTTACCAAACTTGAAGCAAACCAATCGCGACAATTTTGAAGTTTGCATCGTTGGAATGCAACGAAATTCTGTTTCTTCTCATTCAATTTTTAATCAGGACGATAAAACGATCGTTTTTTACAATTTAAACACAAAATCGATACGAAATTTGTTTTTGTTATTTAAATTGAACAAAAAATAAAGATTAACGCGATTCTTTAATAATTTTGTGTGAACATTTTTGACTCCAAAACTGAAAATTCTCACGTACGAAGAAAAATTTCCTGACGTCGAGAATTTTAGATATTTAATTTCCAATTTTCAACTTTCCCCGCCTGAATGCGCGGAAATTCAAGTCAAACGATGAGTTTGGGATTCTCCTTAAAAAATTTCGCCTCATTGCTTTCTGGCTATCGGCAAAAAAAATCCTAAATACATTTTTTTGCAACTTTTCAACGAAACTTGACTCCAATTCGTTTGGAAATACCGATATCTGCTCGTCTTATATTGAAACGTGAATTTCACTTGTTTGTTTGAACAGGAAAGGTGGACCCGACGCCCCACACATCGTCCTTCAACATGGGCTACCTCGTCTCACCGTATCCTTACCCCAATGGCGCAGGAGGACCGATCCCCGTCTCTATGGTGAGTTCTCATTCAAATACTTTTGTTTTTTTCTGCTCATTTTATTCCAGCACTCGGTCGCGCCTGTTTTGCACACGTACCCATTCAATGGCTATTTTTCCATGTCTATTTCGTGCTGCTAGACGCCGAATTCACTATTCAGTTTTTTTTTTATCTCAAGTTTTAAAGTTTTATAAATTTTCAATATTTATTTCCCGCGGCTATCGAGAAAAAAATGAAATTGTTGACAAGCCGGAAAAGTCTCGTGCTAAACGGTTCTCGGGGCATGTCCGCGTTACACGAAATCGAGGAAAAAAGGGAAAAACTTTTGGAGAAAGTCGTGCGAAAAAAAAACTCTCGGAAACTGTCGAGCAGCTTTCGCATGGCCGTTGCGTGTAAGCTCCGATAGCAACGTGTGTCCCGCGTTTGGTGTCTGCATTGAAAAGGGGGTGGGACAACGAACATGCAAACATGCAACGCGTTTCATTATCGCCTGTAGGGCACAAAGATGCAAAACCCCAGAGTGGAAAGAGGAAAGGTTTGAAAGCGATAAAATCAAGAGGCCACCCTCCCCTCTCTCTGTCTCTCTTTTTCTTTTTATCGCAGTCCTCGGCCGACCAAGGGGTTGCCCCGTGATCAATGAGATTTTCCGGCAGCTCCTCTCTCTCTCTCTCTCTCCCTCTCGTGCGTAAGATCAAGGCGATGCATTTTACGATGAGCTTTTGGATTACGTTTCGGCATACGTGTAACCTTGCGGGGCGTATGCAGGCCATTGCACGCCTCCAATATTATAGTTTTAGTCCACATCAGCCAAATGCAACGCAAATTCTTTGCTATAACTCTAGACCCGGTGACCTGGGGTCAAAAAACGACCCCGGACGACTTTAAATCCCGCGCCACTCGTTCTCCAGTTTTACCGCAATTTTGACTCATTTTTTGACTTGAATCAAAATTGCTCCAGACTCACGGGATTCTGCATTAAAAAACGAAAATAATGAGCCCAAGTTGACGCCTTTTCGTTTTATTTTTGCCGTTGCAATTGTAAACTTAGCTGACAGTTTCGTTAGAAATGGAAAATGTTGTTAGATTTACGCAAATTTCGAAATTATCCAAAAATATTGAGTTCATCGTGTTCAGCCAAATATTGACGTTTTCGGACACGACTGAATTTTCAGTGAATTTTTCAAGATTGACCTCAGGTTACTGGAACAATAAGTAACCAAAAAAAAAAATAATGTCCACCGGCCTTTTTGGGTATCCAATTCCGGGCCTTCTAATTGCGAGGATATTGAAATTCATACCCGGGCCTTACGAATGTTGCACAAATGAGCATGCAACATTTTTAATATCACTCTATGTAACAGTTTTCAATGACTCTGAAGTTTGCAACGTTGAGATTTAACGAAAAACATTTTTTCTATTGATTATTTATTGAATTTTAAAAATCGTGGCAATTTTTCGAGTCATTTGAGTTTTTTGGTCGCAAGAAAGAATCGTTTCATTGGCGGGACCAAATATTCAATAATAATTATTGGCTCTACAGAAGAAATAACAGAATTTCGTTGCATTCCAACGGTGGAAACTTCAGGATCATCAGTTTTCATCCAGGAAAACTATTCGATCTATAATTCAGTTGAATAGAAATTTTCCCACCTCGAATCATCGATTTCTGTGATTAAAACTTTCCATTTCCATTCGGAATCATTTGTATCTTCTTCTCTGACTTTTGTCACTTGTACAAACCTTTTTCAGTTGTCGTAACATGCTTTCGCGTCTAAATATCCTTCGCTACGTTGATCCCTTTGTCTCCTTAAACTTTTTCTCTGCCTTTTTTTTATTATACTCTTTTTTTTCTTTATTCTTTTGGCATGATGCACTTGCACTACTCGTTCACTTCGGAGGGGAAAATACTTTGTGGCTTGTCTCCGATTCACCTACCTCGCGGCACTCATCTCCTCTACCGTGTCATTATGTAGTTATTTCCGACAACGAGCGTGTTTTGACGGAACTTCTCAACCCCCTCGCCGTCCTCCCCCCTCCTCGCTCTCTTTATCTTCCTCTCACTCCCCTCTATCCGCCATCACTCTGTCTCGTTTTAATCGAAACTCCCTTCCCCAGTCCGATCCTCCGCAGGACTCTTTGTCTTGGCTTAAAAATTTTTCAGCGAGTCCGCAAGTGCATGTGCATTTCGCTTTCTCTTTGTTTCACGATCTGGTGAAGAGGCAAAAATACAGTCGATCGTAATGTCTCCATTGTTGACCAGTACCATATGTTTCCTCAATTATACGTAATTAAACGCGAGGACACTGGACGCAGAGACCTTCATATATAATTCATGCATCGCTGAAAAGAAAATTTTGGTGGGAAAGATCGATTTTTTGCTAAATACGTTCGACTAAACGTTTTTTTTAAATCATTTAAAATTTTTTATTTAATTTAATATTTTATTATAAATATAAAAATATTTATAATATAAAATATAAAATAAAATATGAAAATATAAATAAAATAATAAATGAATAAATAAAAATAATGAAATAAAAAATAAATAAAAATAAATATAAATATTAATTTAATATAAATTAAAATCATTAAAATTAATATATAGAAAGTCTTTTCGAAAAGATTTTTGTCATTTCAATCGTAAATTTTGCTGACGGTTCTGTGAGAAATGAAAAATATTGTTGAAATTACGAAAATTTTGAAATTATCCAAAAATATTTCGTTCAGTTGCGTTAGAAATGAAAAATATTGTTGAAATTACGAAAATTTTGAAATTATCCGAAAATATTTCATTCAGTTGCGTTAGAATTGAAAAATATTGTTGAAATTACGAAAATTTTGAAATTATCCAAAAATATTTGGTTCAATTCCGATAGAAATGAAAAATATTGTTGAAATTACGAAAATTTTGAAATTATCCAAAAATATTTAGTTCAGTTGCGTTAGAAATGAAAAATATTGTCAAAGAAAAGAAAATTTTGAAATTATCCGAAATAGATCGGAAAAGAAAACTTGCGATTGAAAAAATGCAAAAGAAAATGACAAATTAGGGAAAAGTTGTTGCTCGCCGATCGATGGGAAATTATCCAAAAATATTTAGTTCACCGTGTTCAACAAAATATCGACGTTTTTTGAAAAAATATAGTTTTCAGTGTATTGATGAATGTCTCTGCGTGAGCGTCGCCCTTAATGAAGGCGTAAAGACACAACGTTCCTCGTCTGAGAGCTTTGAGTCTTTCTAGGGTTTTTTGTTGGGTGTGAGAGAGAATCGCTTAACATCGAAAATGTGGTGAATAATAAAAAGCCTGAAAACGCGAGGGTCGCAGGAGAAAAAGGAAAAAAGAAAGATAAATTTGTACGCACACCTCGAAATCGCGTTATCTTGTTAAAGATTATGGGGCCTCTTTTGATCGGTATTTTTTCGTATCGCTCTTTCACAATCGCTCGGTTGGGAATTCCAAATTCCATTTCGACCGTTTTTCTCTCATTTTTGTTGTTGTTTTTTTTCCTCTTTCTCTTGTTCGCATTTGGTTTCCTCTTGCCGGGCTCAACGGACAATCTACGGCTTTTCACCTATAGTGGCACGAGCTACCGCGACACGACTGGCTCATCCCGAAGGTATGAAATAGCAACGAGAGAGAACGAGAGATTAAAACCCGCCAAGCGATACGAGAGGATCGTTCATCTACCCCACAAATTCCTTAAGCCCATTGCGTCGTGATTTTCGATAGAGCAGAGACAAAAATGTTTCTACCGCCTGCAGGCTTTTAATTTCTTTGTCATTTTGTCTCTTTTACTCGTTTTCTTTCACTCTTGGCTCGAAAGAGTTTCGAGAAAATATGACACACTCGACGTGGCTGGTTTTTACGGTGTGTTGCATATGGAAAAATTTGGATTCTTCTCCGATTGCCCAGTCGGCCAACTTTTCCCAGCATCCCAAACTCGCTTCGCCTTTCTCGAGATCTCCTGCCAATCCAACAAAATGGCAGTCTGCTTAGGAAAATATGGCGACAAAATGCTTTCATGTCGTCTCTCAAGGAATTTCACCGCAGATTATACGTCCCCGCCCTCCATTTGTTTTCTACATGTATTTGTAAGTATATATTTTTTGCTGCTCGAAGACGAGAGCGCAAGCATTTCTCTGTCACGGAGTTGTCCTCGGTGTCGCGACACTGACCGCAGGATTTTCCGGTTGTCTCGGTGCGGTTGATGCTGCGATAGGTCGCGTTAATGGCCGCGACGATCGCGAGCCAAAAGAGATGAGATGTCCCTACGATAAGCATTCTTTTATTTTTCTTTCACTCCTCTGTGCTTCGTTCAATTTTCCGCTCGTTCCGCTCGTTCCATTTGTTTCTCGTTGATTTGTTTTTCATGATTTTTCGATAATTGTTAATTGTCGTTATTTGTGCATTTGCGCTGCGTCGACGGACTTGGTTCAGGTCAAGTCTAGTCTAGTGATTTCTAATTGCCGCGCGATACCAAATTCGTTAATTAATGAAAAGCCTCTCGCGGAGAAAATAAAAAGCTGACAGCAGTGTCGGTCCCATCCTTGAGAACATTGTATGCAAAATTTTCTATCGATAGATTCGCTTTCACACTAAGAGAATTGTGACATCTAATCGCTCGCGCAATTTTATGACGTTTCCCTATGTAGAATTCGAGATATTTATCTATAAAAATCACAATTTTCAGTAGTTTCTCGTAAGAGAGCGTGTTCAAAGTATGACTCTGAAGTTTGCATCATTGGAATGCAACGAAATTCGTTTTTTATCGTTGACAAAAATAATTATTTAAATGGAAAATGTAATTACTATGATGAAATGATCGATTTTTGCCATCCGAAAAGCATATCGGGTCGAAAAATTTGGATGACATTGAAAATTGCATGAATCATCAACAAAATCAAATATATTTCGTTGCATTCCGATGTTGCAAACTTCAGCATCATTTAAAAGTTGCAATTTTCAACAGCAAATATTTCGATTTCCCAATGACGAAGCCTCTCAAAACTTTGCATACGCTTTTGTGTAACATCGAAGAAGCTTTATTGAGTTTTTCAAAAAAAATCGCTCGTAAATTTTTTTCGAAATTTTGGTTATTATACAACAAATACAAATCACCTCGGACAATTTTGAATTTAGAGTATGTTGGCCTTTAGTCAATTTGTAACAACTTTTTTCAATGAACTCGGGCTCGCAAAGCATTTTGTATGTAAGGAAAACAAACATTTAGAATTGACTTTGACATTGAATAGTTTTTGTTGTTTTCTTATTTTTTTTTCGCACGTTTTGTCGCGAGTGCCAAACGCTCCGTCGTTGACGTCTCGCAAGGACTCGCACTTTCGTGTCTCGCACCGTGAGAGAGTAGGAAAAAAGAGAGGACGAGAGCTGTGAGGAACTCCGGGCGAAGCGCAGAGAATGATCGAGGTAAAGCAAGGAGCAGGATGTATGGAGAGCCGGTTTCTCTCGCGTCGATTTCTCGGAGAAGAGAATCTCGTTCGGACGTCTCATTACTCGCGTCTACGTGAGTCCCTCACTGAGTCTGCTGCTGCTGCTGCTGCTGCTGCTGTTGAGCTCTGATGTGTGCTCTGCTTCTCGATCATCCTGCTCAAGTTGTTGTTCGCTTCTCATTCTCTCCTATCCTCGCGATACGCGTATACACCCTTCGAATCTTTCACGCGGCTGTTTGCAACTCGACGCGAGAGTGTCGAAAGGCCTTCCAGTTGTCGAGTCTTGCGCGCGATCGTCTCGCCGCGTCAGTCCTCGATATCCCGCGGACTTGTTGTCTCACCTGTGGAAAGGAAACGTTAAAGAAGATTAAGAGACGCGCGGGGAGGAAAAAAGTGAAAAAAATTGCATAAATAAAAAAAAAAACAAGAAGATTTCGAAAAATACGGAAATGCGAATGGCAAAAGTTCAGGAAAAAAGAGATTTTCGGGTTTCTTTTCATTTTTACGCACGATCGAGTACAGCAAAGATCGAATCGTCACTAAACTCAATTTTTAGCCAAGCGAAACGATTTTCTCTGCGTTAAAAAGATTTTAATCTCGAGTCTACTCTTTTGTGAAATTTGCGGTGGCAACGGAAAGCATCCATGGAAAACTGCGCTTATGAGCACACGCGTTTTAGGGGATGACGAGAGTCGAACCAAAAGACACTCGCGGTCGAGACGTTTCGGACTGAGATCTCCATTAGATATCCCACCAAGCGCGTAAGAAGGTTTTTCGGGGATTACTCTTTTAGGTTGGCTTGTCGGGGCACTAGATTTGGCACCTAAGAGCCTATTGAGACCCGACGCGGCCTCTGTCGCCCTATGAACAAGGAAAAGAATGAAGCTCGGCCGTTTCCAGACATCCGTCCAAATGAGCAAAAGATTTAGAATAGCATCGATCTTTTTATTTTTTTTTTCGTCAAATTTTTTTTTTTTTTTAAGAAAACGTCGAATTTTGAAGCAAAAATTCGTTTTTTCGCTTTTTCTTGAATTTCGTTGCATTCCAACGATGAAAACTTGGACAAAATCCTGTGTTTTCGAGAATAAGTCTAAATTTTGGTCTCCGATTCATTAAATCTCTAAATTACGTTTTATTATACGCTGAGTATAGAAAAAATATTGTCGTCTCGATTTTAGTCTCGTTATTGAGCAAAAACGAGATCGCGTTGATGGTCGCAAGTCGACACGGCTCTCCGCTACGGTGGCGCTAAGTTTTTTGCGGAACGATGTATAAAAGTTTGTTTCGTGGTTATGCCGGATGCTCGAAAGACTTAAAAAACACGAGGTAGGACAATGAAATGAGGCGAACAAGTACAGACGAATGCAGTGTGCGAGCGTGCGTCGGTGCATGGGCTTAAACGATCGGAAACATTTATATAGCATGCGCGAGGGCGAGAGCAAAATACAAAAAGGACGTGCATGACAATGGACGTCGCATTGTCAAATGGATGAGTTAACGAAAGGGAAAAAAGGGAGAGAAAATAAATGAGCCGGCAGATGACCGAAGGAGCGCCTCGTGCACTCGTTATATTTTTATGTCTATGCAATTTTTCTTTATTGCATCAGGATTACGTTTTTTTTTATACACGTAAGAAAATTCGTTGATTCATTGATTTGGATTCTGATTTAGAGCCTTCGGCGAGAGATTTCGCACGCATTACAAACTGATGCCCCAAAGAATTTCCGGTCAACGATAATCACGCGATTTCGCACAATGCATTTAACTCGAGCATGCGTTTTTCATGTGTGGTCACTGCCTCGAAAGTTCGGACAATGCATATACATACTTGTTGCATTCTGCTGATGGCTTGCGTTGCGGTAGTTGTCTGAGCGATGAGAGGGGCGTGCCCCACCTCCCCTCTGTGTAATAGCCGGTAAGCGAGGCTATTATGGGAAGCAGCCGGCAAACGAATTTGAAACAAAACGAACCAGCCAAGACAAAAATTCAGACTACAAAGAAAAGAGAAATACAGAGCCTTTTACCGATATGACGTCGTCGTGTAGGCTGTACCGCCCGGCCGCCGCGGTTCCGAAACGGGCAAGACCAGACACGAGAAAAATAAACGCCAACCAACGAAATAATACATAATGACAATAAATGAGGCTTAAGGACGTTGAATGGCGACGGTCAAGTCTAAATTTTTATTTTCTGCTTTTCTTTCATACCAAATTGTTTGCCGAGAATTTGTTGTATAATAAACAAAATTTCGTAAAAATTTTACGAACGATTGTTTTGAAAAACTCAATAAAGCTTCTTCGATGTTACAAAAAAGCGCATGCAAAGTTTCGAGAGGCGTCGTCATTGGGAAATCGAAATATTTGATGTTGAAAATTGCAACTTTTAAATGATGCTGAAGTTTGCAACGTCGGAATGCAACGAAATATATTTGATTTTGTTGATGATTCATGCAATTTTCAATGTCGTCCAAATTTTTCGACCCGATATGCTTTTCGGATGGCAAAAATCGATCATTTCATCATAGTAATTACATTTTCCATTTAAATAATTATTTTTGTCAACGATAAAAAACGAGTTTCGTTGCATTCCAACGATGCAAACTACAGAGTCATACTTTGAACACGCTCTCTTACGAGAAACTACTGAAACTTGTGATTTTTATGAATAAATATCTCGAATTCTACACAGGGAAACGTCTTAAAATTGCGCGAGCGATTAGATGTCACAATTCTCTTAGTGTGAAAGCGAATCTATCGATAGAAAATTTTGCATACAACGTTCTCAAGGATGGGACCGACACTGCTGTCAGCTTTTTATTCTCTCCGAGAGGCTTTTAATTAAATAACGAATTTGGTATCGCGCGGCAATTAAAGAACCAGACGAAATTAAAATCGTCTGAGCATCCGCGAGGGAGAGAAAGAAAGTTTGCCACACCTCAACATCAACAGCAACTCCAGTAAAATGCCCTTCATTTTAGTGTTCCGGGCACGTCAACCTGACTCTCATATGGACATTGTAATTTTCTACATGGCTGTGAAAATAACGAACCGAAATTGGAACCGACAGCGGCTGCAAGATATGCCCCGCGATAAAATTGACTTTCAACGATTTTCTCGATAATTGAGAAGGATCCACTAATATATGGGGGTTTCCCGCTTTTGTTCCATGGACCCAGGGAAAGCAACAAATTTATTTAGTACAATTAGGACGAGATGACTTTCAAGTTGCTGAAAAAACAAGATTCAAGATTCTCCGGAGTCTTTTCCTACTCAGCAAAGCAAGTTTTGGGCGCAGCTGATCCGGATTTGGGAGACTTTAATGCCCGGATTCACGGAAAAAAAAGTTTTCCGTAGTTTTTCGTCTTTAATAACTTTTCATACTCCCCCATCCATGTTTTGCTTGGTTTGCCTTCCTCCCATTTTTTGGCGCTGTAGTAATAAGGAAGCTACGAGAGTCCGCGCACCTCAGCGTCGCAAGGATCATTCGTTTACCCACGATGCATCCAGGTTGAAGTCAATACAGCTCGATGAGTTGTTGCCTCGTCACTCACGTTCCTAAAAATAACACATATGCCCACTTATGCTTTTTGGAAGTCCTGCTCGGCCATCGGCAGGGACTCGATCCGGTGTCTCTGCAATTTCTTTTTGTGACGATGCACTTAGCCACGACCAGCAATTATATCCCGTGATTATTTGCTCAGTCAAGCATGACTTTGCTAACTGGAGTATTCGGGTTTCGTGCGTATGAACCCTCGTAAAAAAATGACTGAAGTTTGCAACGTTGAGATTCAACGAAAAACATTTTTCCTATTGATTAATTATCGAATTTTGAAAATCGTGGCAATTTTTTGAGTCGATTGAGTTTTTTTATTATTATTCAAATATTAAATAATTATTATTGGCTCTGCTGACGAAATAACAGAATTTCGTTGCATTCCAACGATGCAAACTTCAGGATCATCGTAAAAAATTTAACTCCAAATTTGACTCCATTTTCGAAAAATTCATATCTCCGGTAAAATTTAACGAAAAGAGTTCAATTTGGGCTCATTTTTTTCGTTTTTTAATGCAGATTCACGTGAGCCTGGAGCAATTTTGCTTGGATCAAAAATTTGGTCAAAAATCGGGTAAAAGCCTGAGGCTTGACTTTTTTTTTCAAAATCAATTGACAAGCTCACAATGTACGCGTGTTTAGATCAATTAGAATTCGTGCTCCTCGCAGGAAACAGTCGCGAAATGAGGAATATTTCTTCTCAAATGATTTATTATCCGCCTTTATTTATTTATCGTGCCACACGACATTCGAGCACGAACTTGGACGTGAAATTTGCCGTTGGGTATGTTGCTGAATGCGAAAAAAAGCGTCTCTATTACGCATATTACGAAATCACTGGCAAGCCTTCGGGCTCGCTTTTATACATGAAACCCTTCGGTACTGTATGTTTTTTTTTTTTTGTTGAATCCCCTCGAGGAATAGCAGAATTTCGATGGCGTCCGATCGTTCGATTGGCTCGTTCGTACTCTTCTCCCTCCCCCCCCCCTTCCTCCCTCCTCTTCTTACTGTGGAATTGGTATCAATAACTCCGGCGAAGCTCTACCCGGACGACCGAGTCCGGTTCGTCAAATGACGACCTCTCAATGGCGCTCTTTCATACTCATTTTTAATCAGTTAAAAACTCCTACCCGAAGAATTAAACAGAGCTACGCGTTGGCAAGAATCGACGCACGTGTATCGATGTTTCTGGATATGAAAAAAAAGACTTTTTACGCCGTACGTGTGTGTGCGTGTTCGCTTCACCGTGTATCGCGCTCGTAGAGTTAATTGTATGGCCGATTCCCAGATCGCGCGAAATATTCCAACACTAGCTCGTGTACCGAAAGCAAAAAAAGTTTTTAGTCGTGCTCGTCGTATGTACGTAATTCTCAATACAAGCTAATGAATACGTTCGGGAATTACGCGAGATAAATGAACGCGTGTAGTGATTTTTCTCTTTTTCCTCATTTTTTATTTCTCCTTTTAAACATGCACAGGGGATTTTTTTTTTTTCATCCTCGGGCTTTATTCCAGAGTGAGAGTCATGACATCGTGTTGGTTCCCGATACGTATGTTTTCGATTCACGCTGCTGCTAATGATAATGCCTGCAAACTCGTGCAGCCTCATCCTCTCAAACTACTTTCGATATTGCAATGTTCGTTGCAGTTATTATTGTCAATGGGAATATTTCCTGTTGATTTTTATTGAGAAATTTCGCTCCATTTATCGATCAATTAATTTTTTTTCCTTACTAAAAGGCTTTCAGTCGATCCTCGGGAAGTTTCGTTCCAACGACACGCTCTCGATACTGCGGCTCGTCATGCAAACAGACACGGCCACATGTTCATTTACGTTTCAGAGAAGAATCATTTCAGAGTTTAAATCATGTTCATTATTCGAGTCGTCAATTAAATTACGTCCTCGTACGTTTTGAATGGATCGACATGAATTTTCGGTAATTCAAAATTCATTTCAATCCATTGAAAATGTTTTTCTCCTTGAATCATTTTTGAATTTCTTCGTCGCACTGATTCGAGTCGAGAAACAAAGTTTTGCCAACAAGTTTGTGGAAATTTCACAATTTTTATTTTTTATTTTTATCGTTTTTTTTTCTTTTCACGTAGAGTTTTGTTGTTTCTCAGTTCGCGCCCGAATGTGAGGCGAAGGTCTTGAACGATGAGGTCTGGCGTAAGGCAAAAGTTCACGTTCGCCCGTTAATTCCTGGTACCGCAAAAGCGTCCAACCAACGCAAGAGCAACAAGAAATGATTTTATTATAGTAAAGCCGCTTAAATACCGCGGGGCAATTAAAACTTGTATAATTGCCCTTAGCTTAATTACGTAATTAGTCCGTCAAAGGTGTCGTTTACGAGAAATCGACGACGACGACGATGATGCAAGATGTTTAGCGAACGAAATCAAAGTATCAGAAATCCTAAAGGGCTCTAATGCATATTTTTCTTTTCAAAGGCTAGATTGAGAAATTTTCCGTGTACTTTTGATGGAAAATCAAATTTTGTCAAAAAAAAGTCAAAAAAGTCAATTTTTCTAGATAATTTTCAAAATTTTCGTAATTTTGACCACATTTTTCATTTCTCACGAAACTGTCCGCTAAATTTATCACTGGAATGACAAAAATTTACTTTTCGAAGCGATTCTCTAGAATATTTCTCGCTGCAATGACTAAATTTTTGTGATTTTTCGAAAAAAAATGTTTAATCGAACACTGAAAATTCAATTTTGTCAAAAAACGTCAATATTTTGTTGAATACAGCAAACTAAATATTTTTTGGGATAATTTCAAAATTTTCGTCATTTCGACAATATTTTTCATTTGTAAATGGAACTGTCAGCAAAATTTACGATTGGAATGACAAAAATTTACTTTCCAAAAAGATTTTCCAGAATGTTTTTTCCTGAAATGACAAAATTTTCGTGATTTTTCGAAAAAAACGTTCAGTTGAACGTATCCAACAAAATATCGATCTTTTTCAACTAAATTTGCTTTTCGCTCAAACTTTTCTTCATGGCTGAAGTTTTGCTGCGAGCTTTACCGTTTATTCGCGCCTCATTGTATCGCCGCGACGCTTTTTTGTTTTTTTATCGCGTCTTTGCTCTTTTTCTCCGTAAATTTCCATTTTTTTTAGATCTCGTGCTTTTTCACTCACATTATCTTATAAAATGAACCATCACGCAGATATCTCTATCGTGATAATCTACTTTTGCGGTTTCTCGTGGATAACGTGTACAGAATCGCGCAAACAATATTGCGACTCGGGGCGGGCTCGTGGTACGGGCCGGCGCATGCACATACGAGGCTGCGTCCGGTTCAGTAGCCTACAAGGTCGAATTCAATATGTATTTGTGGAGTCTGCATACGAGCGCGCGTATCTCGGTGCTACTGTCTTTCCGTTCCTCGCGATGTTGAAGGTGTTGATGCTGTTTTTTTTCTCTTCGTGCGTTTTTTTTCCTCGATGCTCGCAACCATTTGGCGAGTGTGCATGCGGCGCGGTTACGTTGACCCCCACGCATTTGTGCGATTATACTCACTGAGCCTTCCAGCTCGCCAAGCTTGTTGTACTCTCGAGCACACATTGGACCAATATCGTCCGACGATATGCGCAGTCGTAAGGCGATCGATTGGGATGGCATTATTATTTTCGAATACACTGAAAATTCAATTAAAAAAAAACAAAAAACCGTCAACATTTCGTTGAACGCGGCAAACTAAATATTTTCAGATAATTTATTCAAAATTTTCATAATTTCGACAATATTTTTCATTTATAACGGAACTCGCTGCTAAATTTACGATTCAAATGACAAAAATTTACTTTTTGAAGAGACTTTTCAGAATATTTCCAAATTTCTGTGATTTTTCGAGAAAAAAAAAACGTTTCGTCGAACGTATCCAACAAAATTTTTCATTTCTGACGGAACTCGCAGCCAAATTTACGATTCAAATGACAAAATTTTACTATCCGAAGAGACTTTCCAGAATATTTTCAAATTTCTGTGATTTTTCAGAAAAAAAAAACGTTTTGTCGAACGTATCCAACAAAACTTTTCATTTCTGACGGAACTGGCAGCAAAATTTACGATTCAAAAGACAAAAATTTACTTTTCAAAGAGATTTTCCACGATATTCCTAAATTTTTGTAATTTTTCGAAAAAAAAAAAACGTTTTGTCAACCGTACCCAACAAAATTTCAACGTAGTCACGTGGGCGCGACGCGATTTCTTTGGCACGCTAGCGCACGCTCTCGTAAATCCCACGAATCCCATTTTGCTGACTTTTGCGAATCCGAATCCAAACATTAACATGAAAAAGAATATTTTGGTCCATGTGCTAGAGTTGCTGGGCCCTAACGGTTGTTAAACCTTTACGCAAACGTCGCGGACTCACACACGCATCAGCGAAGTTGGCAATACTTTGGTTCGATTGTTTCTAGAGCAATTTGACACGTTTTTTTTTTTTTTTGAATTTAGCTTGGCTCTTTGGAGAGGAACAGCAATTTCGTTCTCTTCTTACACAGGGTAATCTCGTGCGCCTTAAATCATGAGCAAAGGGGTTGAGAAACGAGAGGGAAAGGACGAGCGCGGGGCGACGATAATTGATGGGCTCCCGCCTGGCGTCGCGCCACCTCGTTCGCAGCGTACACACCCCGCGAAATTGGGCGAACGAAGCATGGCTACGAACTTGTCTGCAACATGGTTCTTCCTTTATCCCTGCGCTTTTGCATCCTCCTTTCTTCCCTTTACATTCTCCCTCGTCTCATCTCGCTCCATCGACGGTCCCGCCCTTTCAGCGTTTTCATCGAACCCAGCCTCACCGCCGATACATACACGCGTGTATATTTCGCTTCGTGAATTATGAAACGCCCTTCCGCGGACCTAAAGTACATCTAATGCTTTCCTCGCGGCTTTGCTCCTTCGGAATCCGCCACCTTTTTTTCTTCTTCTCCTTGCACCAACAACGCGAAACAGAAAATAAAATTATACACGCCTCGTACCACATTTACATAATATAAACACAAAACTCGTCAAATCGTTCGGGACTCACGAGACTCGCGTGTCTCAAAGTTATTCAATTTTTAATATGCTCTGTTTAGAGAGTTCTCAATGTAACTCAAGTCTCGCAGTCACTATAACGGTAGTAATTGACGCGAGAGCAACTCGTTAAATAACTCTACATTTTTCTTATCTCGTTCGCGCCCCCTCCCCGTCTCCGGTCACTTGCTCTCGCGCTCTCCTTGCATCAATGCACTTCCGCGTGTTCCTTCTGCGTTTGTCCTCCGCACAAAGCCGTGCGAGAGCACTATTTGCGCGATAGCGCCATTCATTTACGTTGCTGAAGTTTGCAACGTTGGAATGCAACGAAATATATTTGATTTTGTTGACGATTCATGCAATTTTCAATGTCATCCAAATTTTTCGACTCGATATGCTTTTCGGATGGCAAAAATCGATCATTTCGTCATCGTAATTACATTTTCCATTTAAATCATTATTTTTGCCAACGATAAAAAACCAATTTCGTTGCATTCCAACGATGCAAACTTCAGAGTCATATTTATGAGTCAAATGTCGATATTTTGATGAAAACGTTTTTATTTTTTGACAAATCACAAAAATTTAGTCGTCGCATGCAAGAAATATTCTAGAAAGTCTCTTTGAAAGGACATTTTCGTCATTCCAATCGTAAATTTAGCTGGCAGTTTCGTCAGGAATAAAAAAATATTGTCACGCAATTACGAAAATTATTTAGTTCCATTTACTTTTCCTCTCAACACTTTTGTCTCGCTTTGGTCTCACTTTAGCAAATTCAATTTATCTTTACGATTATGACGGAACAAACCGTTGGACAACGCCTAAGGAAATGCATTTGTGAAGGAATAAGTGAAAATGGGCAGGATGGAAAGGTGAAAAGGGAGAAAATTATGATGTTGAAGTTTGCATCGTTGGAATGCAACGAAATTCTGTTTTTTCTTGTGCAGAGTTCACGATTCTTGATCGAGACAATAAAACGATCGTTTTTTAGGATTGAAATACGAAATTGATACGAAAATTGTAATTGTTTTTTTTTAAATATGAAGATAAAAAGAGTTTTTCGTTGGAGCCGAACGTTGGGAACTTCAGGGTCATAAGAAAATTTGGAAAATAATGACGAAGATGACGAGAAGAAAAGAGAGTCGCGCTTGGCGTAGTTTGGCGCGCTGATGCGCTGCATGAGCAAAGCTCATCTTGTTCTCTCGCAGCAAAAGGCGAGATGAAGCAGCGAGAATGAGCAAGAGCAGCCAAAGCCTAGGCTTTTACACCACAGCCGTACAACAACGATGTGTATTCGCCTGACACCGTGGCGCAGCGTTGCCATGCCTCGCTCCTCGCGCACGCACCGAATATTTGACGCTAACCATCGGTGAAACATGCTCATTCTTCGCCGTCTTGCCTTTTCCCGCCTCCTTCGTGCCCCCCGCTCCCACCATCCCGCCTGCTTTCTTATGGCGGCTCCTTCTTCTGGCCCCTCTCGTTCTCCAGCCTTACTAGCCGGCTCGAAAACATCAACGCGCCTCTCTCTGCTTACTCTTTCCCTCGCACTTCCTCGTCTTCTTATTTGCATTAACTTTACCGCCGCGCTCTCTGCCCTCCACCAAGAGTTTGCGGTTTCTAACCCTTTTTTACGAATTTTTTTATCTCTCATTCGCGACATGCATTTTCCTGCCTCTCTAACGATTTTCCATGCATTTTCCTAATTTTCCTTAATTTCTACTTTTTTTTTTTCTTGAAATTTCGATATCCCTGCTGCGATTTATTCGCGAATACACAATTTTTATTTCGCTCCCTTTTTTCAATCAGTTTTTTAATCTTTGATTCGCGAAATGCATTTTCCTGCCTCTCTAACGATTTTCCATGCATTTTCCTAATTTTTCTTAATTTCTACTTTTTTTTCTTGAAATTTCGATATCTCTTGCTCGATTTATTCGCGAGTACACAATTTTTATTTCGCTCCCTCTGTGTCTCAAAGTGTAACTTTGTTGGCCAGTGATTTCGCTCTCTCTGTCTTGGCTCACTCGCGCCTCGAGGCGAGGAACTATAAATTCACCAGTAATATCGGTACCTCCAGCACGAGACTAAGATCGAATGAGAGAGGGAGAAAGAGTGAGAGGCTTTGGAGTAAAATCGCGCGTCCATTTACCCGAAGGGTATCCGGATTTCACAGAGCGAGCCTTCCTCACGTTTGTTTGTGAAGATATGTGTACGAGCGCGCACGCCTATTTTTGTACGTGTACGTGTATATAAATACCGAGTTACTTTCATATAAACTTGCGCGCTTCCTCTGGCCTTTCGGTACCGATCGATACGACTGCGAAAAGGATTCGCAACCTGATTGCGCGAATTTTCTGAATTCCTCAAAATTCTCCTCCTTCTATATAAATTATTTGCCGCCCGATTTTTCGTCCTGTCCGGAATTTATTGATATTTCGATCCATCAAAAATTCTCAACGAAGCAAAGAGATTCATCGGTTCGCGGGCAGTAGCAAAACAATCTTATCGAGAGTACAACTGCAAGCCTTGGCGCGTTCTCGTTTTCGCGTTGCTCCTCCACATGCAGCACTCGTTATTTACGAGCGATCGTTCGTCGAATTCGCTGGACGGGCGAGCGCGCGCCCGCGTGATGATCCTGCCCCGCGGCCTCGAACAAAACAAAAAAGACTGAAAAAGAGAGACCGAGACACACACACACACACACACACACACAGTTTTAGTCTTAACGGCCCTGAATTTCGTCCAATTCGTTGATTTTACAAAAATTGCAACTTTTTTTTCACCTAATTCCAATGACCTTGGGTCATAAATCACCCAAATTTCAAAAAATTCATATCTCCGAAAAAATTGAATGAAAATTTTCCGTTTTTTAATGCAGAAATGAAAAAAGAAAATAAAAAAATTCAGTAAAATTTGCGTCATCAGGAATTAATTTTTTTTGTCAATGTTGGTCTCGTATTTTCTTTGGATTTAATCGAAAAGCAATATGCATAGTATCTCGAGGTAGACGCGACGAGATGCAGCTAGTGAAGCGCGTTGATGCAATAACATGCAGCAGCTCTCGTGGTCCCCACGCGCCATAGCGTAGAAGCAGCTGCTGGTGTCGCACGGTTATCCAATTGAGGTATACACATAAGACCGTATGCGTTTCCTTGAACGACTGTGATGTCGTTGACGAACGCGCGCGCGCGCGGATACTCCTACAGTGTGTGTGTGTGTGCGTGCACATGGAGCATGCAGTCTGGCACGCTACTGATTCGCGATGAGGGGGTTTGCAGATCTGGCCTGTCCACCGAGCTGGAACGTAATAATGCGTACACACAGTCCACTCGAAACTTACAAATAGTGTTGTGTGTGTCGCATATCTATTGGTAGGTGAATCCGTCGAGTGCATATACATGTATCGATGGACTGCCGCACCAGAGGCATGGCGATGCAGCCGCGCGCTGCAAACGATCCTCTGCGCTCGCTTAATGGCTCTTCGAGAGATGTTAATTAACTGGGGAATTAATCGAACCAGACACCCGGACGAGGCGAGGAGTACAACACACCGAGAGCCAACGCCAAAGCAGACAAGGATGCCCACAGTAAAGGAGAGAAGAAGAGCAAGAAGAGCGAGAAAGCAAGATGGAACATGGTGTTAATTACATCGTGACTTTCGTCTCGCTCTCCCACCCCCTCCCTCCGCCTCTCACGCACATATGTGAACGGTAGCATCCCTCATAGACTCTCAATCCTATTACCTTATTACATATATTACGTTTTATCATTCTCTTCACCCGCGTACACGTGCCAATCAATATTACTCTGAAATTTGCATCGTTGGAATGCAACGAAATTGATCGAAATTGCAATACGACGATAAATTGATCGATTTTTGCCACCCGAAATGCATATTGGCTTGAAAATTTTCCATGGCATTGAAAATTGAACGAATCATCAATAAATTCAAATATTTTTCGTTGCATTCCAACGTTGCAAACTTCAGCATCATTAATCAATGCGGAGATGGTCATTTCAATATTTAGATCGAAATGATTTATTGAATTTTTAAAATCATGGCTATTTTTCGTCTCGATTCGGTTTTTGGACGATCGTTTTCTTGTCCGAACGAAATATTGAACAATCATGAGCCTCGCTGAACAAAACATCGAATTCCGTTGCATTCCAACGATGCAAACTTCAACAACATTCGAAATGCGCATAAGCCAAGATCAAACTATACGATTTATTCCGAGTTTATTATTTCCGTGATAACAAACACGATTACCCTTTTTTTTTCATACCCAATGAATTTTTTCTCCCGGAGGCGAGAGCCCAACCCGCACCGCTGCAGGGTTTCGCTAAAATTTGGCCCTGACACTCTAATAAATCGCTGCAACAATCTCGCTTTGATATTTCAATGGGACAAAATGAACCGTTTGGATCGAATCTCTATATTTTTCGATGAATAAAAAAAGGTCTGGAGGAACTTGTTTTCGTGCCAGACTTTGAGTCTAGATGACTCTGAAGTTTGCATCGTTGCAATGCAACGAAATTCTTTTATATCTTTAGCAAAAATAATTATTCAAGCGCAGAATGTAATTACGACGATAAATTGATTGATTTTTGCCACCCGAAAAGCATGTCGGCTCGAAAAATGTGCACGACATTGAAAATCGAACGAATCTCCAATAAAAATTTTTCGTTGCATTCCAACGTTGCAAACTTCGGCATCATTTAGTCTAGCACTGACGAAACAGAAGAAAAACAAAAAAACAGTGTATGTCTCTGTGTATTCTGCCGCTACTCGTACGTAGACTGCCCAAGTATTATGTATACATGTGCACATTGTTATATATACTTGCAAGCTCGTGGAGTGTCACGCGCGCATTTAGATAATGCGTGCTCTCATGCGCCTCTCTCTCTTTTTCTGTCCGCGTCTTTCGTTCTTTCCTTGCTGCACTCAACCGTAGGCCGTTGCTTGGTAAAAGCCTCGAGGTGCGCGCGAGAGCATCCTTTTATCCTCTTGTAACTTTGGGTACCTTGGGCTCGCACACTCGGTCCCTCCGTTCTCGTGCTTTTTCCATTTATATTCTTTTTCCTTGTCCTCGCGCGCTTTCTCTCTATTTCTCTCCCACCAGCACGTTTTCACTCGCGCGCTTGTTTCGTCATTTTTTCAATCCGGCGCGCTGAATGTCATCGCCTCGTCTCTATCTCTCTCTCGCGCTTTTTTTTATCTCCTCGTGCTTGAACGTCCGTCGCTGTTTATGCTCGGCTCTCACGAGCACCCGAGAAGAGAGCAACGACGACGAGATGAGCCTGCTGTGCAGCATCCGACGAAACACCCCGTCATCTGTGCCCTGATGCTCGTGCCGCATAAATACGCACATACAGACAGACTTACGCATACACATATATATATAGTGATACATTTTCCTTTGCTGCTTTGAGAGCGCCCATTAACAACCGTAATTGCTTCGAAACGTGTGAAACGCATAACCGTGTGCCGCCTAATGCACGACAGTCCGATACTTACATTTATACATGCGCCGTTCCACGCTGAACCGCCCAGTCCGTGTTCTCAACCGCGCGTTTCTTCGCATTTTCTCGAAAAAGAGAATTATCGTGTGAAACGTCATTTTTTTTTTCGCATTTCAACGACGTATCTACACGAAGAGATTCGTACTCGAGATGCTCGAGCTTAAGAAGCTGGCTTAATAATGCACTTGCGTTGAGAGAAACGTCATTCCCTTCTACGTTTTGGAGCGCGTAAAGAAGGGAGACTGCAGCAAGGGCTCTTTTATTCTCGCATTGCCATCCTCCATGCATTGGCCTGCACCACTTCACTCGCTCTCACTCCGCGGACTCTCGTACTCGACTCCAGAAAGTCGCGCGTACAAAATAATGGATAGGAAGATAAATCTTGTTACACAATGTGCGAATTTAAATTGTCTAATAATTATTTCTCTATATCCCTTGCTCGTAATTATATCCGCGTGCATTTGCGAGCATCACTAAAAGATTGGGAGGAGCGCAATGAAAAGGGAGTATCCCGATAGAGATAGAAAGTTTTGGGGAAGGCACAATTGCTCGCGAGTGCACGCAGAGAACAAGAGACTGTACTGCACCACAGTTTTATCGTTTATTACACACTTGCGTGTATCGCCGGGCCTTCGAGAGTGCAGTGCTGGTGTGAGTGCGTATATTGAGAGAACACGCGCGGTGGAAAGATACAAAGGCTCGTTAGAATACCATTACGGTACACACGAGCCAAGTACATTTTAGTCAGCGTCATATACAGCCAGATTATGTCCCGCTGCAGCCTCGACTTTCTGCTGCTGCTTTCATACGCGTGAGCACTCCCAAATTCTTCCAATCTTACTCTCGACCAGCACACACAACTCTAATCGACTTTGCACACTGAAAACTCCATTTTTTCAATAAACTTTGACATTTTTTGGAACACGCCGAACCAAATATTTTTAGTCAATTTCGAAAAAATTTCTAAAATATTTCTAGAAGTTTTTAGAGAATATTTTTTAGAGACATTCTAGAATATTTCTTGCTGCCAAGTCCTTTGGAGAGAATTGAAAAAATTGTTGTCGAAGCAAGATTTGTTGTGGAATTTGCGGAGAAACGTCCGAGATTTGGCGTGATCCCGTTGAGATTCTTCCAAGACGCCGCTAGCGCATGCACGTATGCACGTGCTTGCGGCAGACTCGGCAACTCAAAAGATTACGTCTGTAGGGAAAAGTGCATAAATATGCATATGGAACAAGCTCGACGCTTGAACGACGCAAATTTATGACACGTAATTACCCATATATCGACAGAATTACCGGATTCATACGCATACGGTAGTGTGTCCGGAGTAAACGGTCCATGCATGTATTGCAATAACTGTAAAATTATGATACTTCGTGTATGGCCAAGGTAAAACTCTCGCGAGTACGCTCAGCGGACAAAAGTCTTATGCAATGATACTTTATTACTCCGAGGGCATAATCGTCGCAGTTGCAATTGTCAAAATCTTTCAAACACGTTTATTTAACTTTGTTTGCGATCGATATATTCCAGCACGAAAAATTTATTCTATTTCGTCGTCATTTGCTTACCAAATAACGAATGCAACGAAATTCCCTTTTTTATCAATGAAAATTTACATTGTTTTTGAAATTTAACGAAAAATTAAAAAAAACATGATTTTCTTTTTATTTTTTGTTCAATTTAACAAACAACAACAATTTTCGTATCGATTTTGTGTTTAAATCGTAAAAAACGATCGATTTATTGTCCTGATTAAATATTGATTGAGAATCGTGAGGTCTGGTCGAGAAAAAACAGAATTTTGTTGCATTCCAACGATGCAAACTTCAACATCGTTTTTTATCTCGCATTTGGAGAATCTGTATGTGAATTTCTTGTTTCGAAAAGTTCATCAGCGACTCAATTTGGTTGATGGAAAAAAAAAATGTCGCGTCAAGACTTGAGCAAGGCGCCGTTTCCCTATCGAGTCTGCGGCAAAAACGAGTTGCGCTTTCACGCGCGCAATTGCAATTCTTACTCGCGCGCGCGTACTTGTCATTATTGATTACATTTCTCACATGCAGTCGCAAGATCGAGAACCAAAGGGAGAGAGAGAGAGAGCGCGAGCGAGTGACGACAATGACATACGTCTGCGTCTCGCCTGCTGTGCCTCGCCTATAATGGTAATATCTAGGGCTTGGTTCGCGTCTCACTGTTTTGCACATACACGCACCGCAAACGCGATTGTTCTTTTGCACTTAACTTACGCGGACACACACTGGATATGCAGCAAACACCGCAGCCGCGCGATCGCCTCTCGACTGACTCGAACGGCTGCGCTCGCAACTAGAAAGAGCTTAATCCGCATAACTCGCCATTCAAATTGCACGCTTAAACCTTTTTTCCTACCGGCATCGTGTCGCGATATACGCGCGTCCACACTCGATCCTCCGAACGCTCATCTCGCGCCGCGCGATTCTCATTTCCATACACGATGACTGCGCTCGGCGACGTTAGAAAATGTTTGTGCAATCCTTTCTACGCAGACAAAACACACGAAAAATCTTGGCAAAAACGAAATTTCGCCTCCTTAATGCGAATGCAGTGACTCTGAAGTTTGCAACGTTGAGATTCAACGAAAAACATTTTTTCTAATTATTATTTATTGTATTTTGAAAATCGTGGCAATTTTTTGAGTCGATTGAGTTTTATTGGCCGGACAAAATATTCAGTAATAATTATTGGCTCTGAAATAACAGAATTTCGTTGCATTCCAACGATTCAAACTTCAGGCATTGGCAATTTTTTTTTCCTTCACTTCCCGCCTGCCCATTTGCTCTCTCCAACAATTTCCAGCCCGCGGTGTCAATTATTAGTTTTTTCCATTAACGTTTAGACCCCCGATGCGTAGGTTTGACTAGATTTTTCCTTTTTTTTTGTGTGTGTGTTTTTTCCCCCGTCCACATCAGCATTATTTTCGTACATTCAAAGGCTTTTTTTTTGGAGAACCTTCGAAACCTCGTGTAACATGATCTAGCCCGGGTATTATATGTCCATGCGCGCGGCTGCTGCGCTCGCTAAGAAACGGTCGTAATCCACGTAATTCAACGTGTTAAGAGATTCAGAAGCTACGCCCTTTTTGTCACCAGCGCATTATCCACATGCCTATAAAACGTACACACGAATCGAGCAGAATTTTCGGCTTCTATTCTCCTGACACTTATACGGATACGAAACGCGCTAGGAAAGCAAAACCTTCGCCGCAGATCCACGTGAACCATTTACAAATAACCTCGCGCTATACAAACGCTACAGGTGTACTATTTCATTTGTCAAGAACCGCCTCGCCACCTCACCTGCTCCCGTGCTTTTTAATATCACGCAGATACGCTCGAATAGATTTCGAGGATTCATCCCGATTGGATACCTGACGAAATGGACCTTTTTAACGAAGTATTTTGTAGGCCAACGACACTCTTTGCGGCTGTAATAAAATTGTAATGGGAAACCATCACCGCGAGTCGATCAAAGCAAATTTACAGCAAACTCTGTCAAGGGATCAAAGTGCCGGGAAAGAATGAGGCGCGATTTTTCGTCCTGGACACTATCATTTTGTCCGCAAATCCGCGAAGAAATTTTCGGTCGAGTGTTGTGGAAAACTTCCGAGTCTTTCCAATGTAGTTTTTGCAATTGTTTTATACATTTTGGGTGATACACTGAAAGTTCAATTTTGTCGAAAAATGACGATGTTGAAGTTTGCATCGTTGGAATGCAACGAAATTCTGTTTCCCCTTGTGCCGAGCTCACGATTCTCATTCAATTTTTAATCAGGACGATAAAACGATATTTTTTTACGATTTAAACACAAAATCGATACGAAAATTGTTGTTATTTTTTAAATTGAACAAAAAATGAAGAGAAAAAGTATTTTTCGTTGGATCTCAACGTTACGAACTTCAGTGTCGTCGAAAAAATGTCGATATTTTGTTGAACACGGTGAACCGAATATTTTTGGATATAATTTCAAATTTTTCGTGATTTTGACAATATTTTTCATTTCTATGGCAAATCTCGGAAAAATTTACGATTGGAATGACAAAAATTCACTTTTCGAAGAGACTTTCTCGAATATTTCCCGCTGCAATGATAAATTTTTTGTGATTTTTTCGAAAAAACGTTTAGTCGAAATTTTCCAACAAAATTTTCTTTTCAGTGTAAAGCTGTTTTTACAATTGTACTAAAATTTCAATCGTACGTAATAATTCCGTTGATTCTACACACCGTTGCACGCTTTTCGTCACACTTTTCGTTTCGTTGCACACATCCATAAAGATGCTTGAAAGAACCTCAAGGAGAATATGAGAGAGTTTCGCTTGCGAAAAAGCATGAACGGCAGCTCTTCCGACCTCCCCCGCGCATACGGACACTCAGCATGCTTTCTCATCTCGTTCGAAGAAGGCAAAGAGGAGATTCTGAAGGCTGCCCCGAGGCAGGTATAATATAACCCACTACGCGTTCTTTTTTTTTTTTTTTTTTTTTTTATCATCGCTTTTTATTTTTCCTTACGCTTTTTTTTCCTCGCCTTACTAACTCTGGTTCTCGCTTCTTTGCCCACTATATATATAGCCCTCGGTCTGCTCAGCCTGTTATTTATTGTGGGTATGGCGTTTTTATTGGATTTACACAATTCAAATACTGCGAAACCGAAACCGCGCGCTCGGTCCCGATCAACGTGAATATCATATTTTTGTCAGATAAATCCTCCGAGCAATCCACGGTCTGACAATATTTGGATGTCGAATCGCAAATGAGCGCGAGTAATAAAAATTTCAAAGAAATAATGTCTCGTTGCTTCGAGCAAGAAAACAAATTGAAAATGGTCAGTTGAACAAAAATTGACGACCCAGAGACAAAGTTGTGGATTCTGCAAAATGAGCAATTCAATTGTTAGAGAAACAAAGTCTGACTCAATTCTCACTCTATCGATTTCATTCTGGCTGCCAAAAAAGTTTCTCCTTTTATGTTCAGATCCACGTGCCACGAGCTTGCAGCGCATTGAAAATCAAATTTGGTCAAAAATCGTCGAATATTTTGTTGCGAACGGGGAACTAAATATTTTTGCATAATTTTCATAATTTTCACATTATTTTTTATTTCTAACGAAACTGTCAGCAAAATTTGAAATCGAAATGACAAAAATTTACTTTTCGAAGAGAATTTCTAGAATTTTTCTTGCTGCAAAGACCAAATTTGAGTGATTTGTGTGAAAAAACGTCAGTCGATCGAAGAAAATTTTCTTTTCAGTGCAGCGAGCAAAAAATAATGCACCAGGCGTGGATAACTATGCAGTACATCGACCCGTTATAATATAATAAATAATGGTAATCGAATGACGCGCTGGTTGAGATGAATTACGGCCTTTTACATGATACCGCAATGTGAAAAGTTTCAACACGCACAAGATTATCAAAGTGTTGATCTCTTTTCGAATCTTCATAATGAGCTGCTTCAGGCATTTATTTATGTTGCTCGACGTTTAATCGAATAACAAGAGTTTACCAAAGCATCACAGAGTTCGTTGTATCCCAAAATTATTCCTCACCACGATGTTGGAATTTGCAACGTTGGAATGCAACGAAATTCGGTTTTTTCTTGAGCAGAGCTCGCGATTCTTATTGAATATTGAATCAGGACAATAAAATGATAATTTTTTAGGATTCAAATGAAAAATCGATACGAAAATGGTCATTTTTAGTTTTTAATTGAACCAAAAATGAAGTGAAATTGTATTTTTCGTCGGGCCTCAACGACCAGGCATCACAGAGTTCGTTGTATCCCAAAATTATTCCTCACCACGATGTTGGAATTTGCAACGTTGGAATGCAACGAAATTCGGTTTTTTCTTGAGCAGAGCTCGCGATTCTTATCGAATATTGAATCAGGACAATAAAATAATAATTTTTTAGGATTCAAATGAAAAATCGATGCCTAAATGGTCATTTTTAGTTTTTAATTGAACCAAAAATGAAGTGAAATTGTATTTTTCGTTGGGCCCCAACGTTGGGAACTTCAGTGTCATTTCCTCCCCTAAATATAATTCCATCCGATGGCATCCTCCCGCTGCGCACGTTCAATTATTTTTCTGCAGCATCGCGAAAACATGTTTCTCGGTTTTCCGCGCTCGTCGCAATTCTCCTTTCTTTGTTACGGGCGCGAGCCATGTTTCTTCCGGACGCATGCCCGAGAGCAACGCGCATGATAATCACTCGGCTCCTTATCTATTGTGTTGACAGTCGCTGCCGCCATGCTATGTGTCGGTTTTTTGTATAGCTCCTGGCAGCGAAGCCTCACCGCTGTGACGTTTCGGCTCAGTACATTCATCCATATCGCGCATCATAGAAAACACTTGATCAGCTGACAGCTCTCGGAAAGTTTTGCCCCTCTCGCCACGGTCTCTGTCCGGCCAGCAGGCTTTCGAGGCAAATGTGAACAGAAAGGGAATGAAAAAAGTTGAATTCAACTTTAAGAAAACGATGAGCATGAGATTCGCGATCGAGTGGCTGAAAAAAAATTGAAAGAATTTTAACAAATAAACAAAAAGAAAATAAAAAAACGTGCCGAAGGCAACAAGAGATTTCGCGCTCAACGTTCTCGACGCGCAGGCTTTTATCCCGACGTCCCATACGCAGAAAAGAATACGCCCAAAAACTCGCTTCGTTCCTCGTCTGCCTAGCGATTGGAGGATAAAATGCGGTGTCTTTTCTACTGCTGGGAAATCCTTTCTAGCTTTCTCACAGAGCATGACCAAAGAATAACGTCCCCGTGAGGGAAAGCATACGCGAACGGATTCGCGAACGAAGAATCCCAGTCTCGGGAATTTGACCGATCGATTGACCAATTACGTTGCGCTGTGGTTTTCTTGTGTCCACCCTCGCTATATACGCCCACGATATTTCGTGCCACCTCGTTCATTCTTTTCTGGCATGCGGTACATGCGAAGTTCGGATAATCGAATGCAACATTTTCGTATTTAAATATCGGAAAATCCTTTCGACGAAATTCGAGAGAAAATCCAGTTTTACGATACCAAGATCGTGAAATAACGTCGAATTTTCGTCACGACGAACAGATTTCATCGTGAGACACGAACATGCACGAATGGAGAAAAAAGAGAGCACGTCCTGAGACAAAGTGAGTAGGAAGTTAGTCCCAACATCCTCCCCGACATTTAACTAATTCAATTGGACGACGGCGTTGAGAACGACCTTGGGTCTGCGGCGATGCACGGTAAGCAAAAGTAGTGGCGCGTCATGCATCCTCCTCGCCAACTTGTATGAAACGTCACGCGATTGTGGCTCGTTCCCCGCCCGTCATGCTGTTTTACAAAAGCCAGATATATATTTATAGATATGAAAATTCATCAAGCACATTTAGTACGTGCATTATCAAGCCCTCATGAATTAAAATTTGTTTAACGTATTACCATAACAAAATTGCTTTATTTATGAAGACAATTTTTCTGGAATTTGAGACATTCAATTTCTATTTCTTAACTTTTCACATCTAAACTCGTGTAACGTGGATTTAATTTACACGCGATTGGATGCAGAAAATTGCAATTAGATCATGCATCTCAAATTCTAAACGTCGGAAAATTTATGACACTGAAGTTCGTAACGTTGAGATCCAACGAAAAATACTTTTTCTCTTTATTTTTTGTTCAATTTAAAAAACAACAACAATTTTCGTATCGATTTTGTGTTTAAATCGTAAAAAACAATCGTTTTATTGTCCTGATTAAAAATCGAATGAGAATCGTGAGCTTTGCTCAAGAGGAAACAGAATTTCGTTGCATTCCAACGATGCAAAATTCAACAGCGTGAAAATTTTTCTTCGTACAGGAGAAAACTGTGAGTTTTGGTGCCAACAACGTTAATTCAAAAATTTCGAAAGCACACGGAGAGAATATTACAGAAAAATTTACTATGTTATTATAATTCCCTGGTAGCAAGTCGTGCCTCTGAGAAATTTCAGCAAAACGCTAATTTTTCAGTCTTTTCCTATCAAAATCGCGGAAATTATGACATTTTTCGCCCTTTTTGGGATGAAAATTTTCTGTTTTTGCTAAAATTTCTTAGAGAGACGACACGGTAGCAGGAAACTATAATAAAATAGAAATTTTTAATGTAATATTCTCTCCTTGCCCCCTAAATGGAGTCGTTTTGACGTAATACCTTGACGGCTCAATCCCTTTTCATTTACACGTGCTCGCAGCAGTTTCCAACGATTTGATTGGTCGTTTTTCATCAATTTATTAGTCTCATTCGTATTTTTCAATGACCTAACGGAACAAACCGTGCGGCACTCGTTTTCTTTATTGAAATTCATTTATTATCGGAATTTGTGGTTTTCTTTGTACGAAGACGAATTCGTGGCCTTTGGTGTTGTTCGGAGGAGACGATAAGGCTGGATGCGCGCGGTGTTGGGCTCCGAAAACTCCAGCACGAGCAGGCGATGAGCAAGAATCTGCGAAGCGACGGGTACGCCTACGCCGCCGCGATCTCCTCGTCTCTTGACTCACTTCCGCAAGAGTCGATCTTACAGGGTTAACGGAAAAGCAACTGAGGAGGTGCCCTTCTAAATCGATCATCGTTGTACGCAGCTGAGCTGTGGATTATGACAAAACGCGACGTCATTGATATAATCCAGTTTCGCTAAAGTTTCGAGTTTCGATATAGGGGAAAAGAGGCTCGAGCATAGAGGAATAACGATTATGGGAATAGCTTACCACCGAGAAATCTCACATTCTTCAACGTCCAGCCGTTCAACTCAGTATTCAAACTGCCTGCGCTAATCTCCAATCTTATATAGCGTTTGCCAGTGTTCCAAGAAAAAATAGTACTCAAACGTTCACCATACGACCAAGGCATTCACCTCAAAGACTTTTCAGCAAACACACGTCCATGCTTTTTTATGTTGAAACACCCCACGAACGACACCGAATTTCCCAACATCGGGATCCACCCAAAAATCACTCTTTACATCTTAATTTTCCCTTTGATTTAAAAATCGACTACAATTTTCGTAATTTCGTGCTTGAATCATAAAAAACGAGAAAAAACAACATTTCGTTGCATTTCCAACGATACAAACTTGGAACATCGGCGTACAGAAAATCTGTGGCCAAAAAAATCATGTTTTTTGAAGAGAAGGTTCGCGTCAAGAGTCGTACGAACGTACAACTCACGCGTTGCAGCTTCTGGTGTTTTCTCGATGTTTGTGTTCGCGAACTCTCTTTCCTCGTTATCCGGCTCGATTGCTAGACGCCCTGCTCGCGCTTCTTGATACGCCACACACTCGTGACATGATCCATCACTGCCTTGTCTACCAACACATACCGCACGGGTATCATCATCATCGTCATCATCATCTTCTTCTCCAGTGCCACGGCTGGATTCTGTGTTTGCTTTTTCTTTCAGCATCTAACATTTCAACTCGCGTTCACATGTCCCGCGGCTGTTTTCTTCCCTTTTCCATTTACACTCGAGTCCGCCTCGGTTCTAAAAACATGACGACACTTTTTCATCCATCGTCGTTTTTTCATCAATTGCATTATTTTTCGTTGCTCATTAATAATTGTTGTTTAATCAGAGTTTTACAATCTATTATCGCGTTATGAAATGTATGACGCAGTAAAGGGAATTTTTGTCGCTCGAGATTGTGTCCCACGAATGGGATAACCTCGAATGGAACGAGCCCTCCTTTCTTGTTGGCTCTCGAAACACAAACACACGCGTATAATAATAAATACATGCACCTTTCGTCGCGCCGTTGCCACCGTTTGCGCGCAGTCTTTTTGCCAGCTACTTTCCTCTCTTTCGGCGACGATAACAAAAAAGCAAAGCGCAGAATGAAAAACGTACAAGAGTGTAAAAGGAACTGCTCACCAAGAGAGACGAATGGGGCAGGGCTTTGTCCGGCCCCGTTGAAATGATTCTGAATCTCTGCCTCTTTATAGAACTCCACAAGCAGCCCTACGAAGTACGAGTGTGTATGCCCGCGAGAGCATAGAAAGGGTAACGCGACATGATTCTCGGAACCCGAAGGACTCGAATTTCAATTGAGCCAATCAAATTCCATGGATAGATTCTCTTGATTATGGGAAAAAGGTAGAACAGGAAGGCGTAGCTGCGATGAAAAAAACAAAACGAGCGTCGCTCGCAAAGTCTCGTGGGCGCGCGAGCCTTATTTTGTCACCGAATTTACTACATGCGCCAGTTTCATGGGGGTCATGGAAATCCGAGCACGGCCCTGAGAGTGAGCTAAGGCACTCGCGTATTTCCCCTTACTCACCCAGTCGCGTTTGCTCCCGCCTTGTCCCAAATACATTCAAACACAACACACCAACGCACAACCAGACTCACTAGAGCCCTCTACCTCTTCGTGGCCCTCTTCTGCTGGCTCCGGAGAGCCACGCGGGCCGCAGTCCCCACCGGACGTATCACCCAGGGATTCTCAATTCTCTCAACCTTAAACGTTTCCCACTTATTGTACGTGAATGCTTCGCTAATTATTATCGTATCAACAATTATCGTCGATACCAGCAGTGCTCGCTCGACGAGTCGCTGCAACGAAACTCGCTCGCGATCATTGCGGCCAGGGGATCGTTCTAGTCGGAAAACCATTTTTCATGTAATCCGTCCTTCGCCTGGGAATTTGCCGAGTACCGTTCAGAATTTCATACAATTTCATACATCAGTGAATTCCGATAAGGAAAATATCCAGTCAAATTTTCAGGAGGCTACAGAAAGTCAGAAAAATTCATTGTACAGTAAAATGATGAAATTCAATGTTTCTAAACTGGATCTTTTCGATCTTTTGATAATTAACTAGTGTACCAAATTTCATGAAACTACCAAAACCGACAGTAGTATCTCACGGATTGGCCAAATTTGTGCGTTCCTTCCAACAAAAATGTTTGAAATAGTGTCTAGAGCAAGCCGCGATTGGGATTAATCGCAAGGCATGCATCTTGCAACATTCGTACAAACGAAATGTTGACACGAATGAAAATTGGTTTTAACGTTCAACTAGATATTTATAGTCCAACAGACGCGATGACATCGATTTGCAACATTGTGTGGGATATATGCACAACATAGGAAAGCCTCGCGGTGAGATTGTGTTGCCGGCGGAGACAGGGAGAGTCGCGTATAGGGACGTGCGGAGTGGCCCAACTCCTCAACTCCCTCTTTCCGCAGACTCGCCCCGCGATCGAGGAGGATCGCCGGCGCGACTCTCGGTCCCCACCGGACGTGCCGCTCGCAGTGGCTCTCAATCAACACCCAAATCCAATGTTGTCATCCATCCTTTTTTTTTGAAATTCTTCTCTTTTTATCTCTCTACCTCTTTCGCGTACATGCGTAGATCGTCGTGTTCGCGTCATCGGGTGTAGACCCGCCGTGCGGCCACCACCCAATCATTGCTCTGACACGAACACGAGGGATACACGCACGAGAGAAATGAGAATCAAGTGGCGCGGAGGAGACAAAAAGAGAAAGAGAGGAGAGCCCGGCAAGAGTAGACCCGCGCGTCACGTGCCACCAACTCGTTAACTACCCTAACGACCAGGATCCGCGTGGCGCGGCCACCGGTGGTTTCGTCAATAATTGGCCAACAGCGAGAGAGAGCGAGAGAGAGGAGGGGGCTGAATGGCGCGCGGGAATTTGCGTTTAATAATTTATCACGGCATCACCGCTCGAGCGCCAATGACCTACCAAATAATAATACCGTTCCCGATACGTTTATACATTCGAGCAGATTTAAGGACTGCCCGTATTTAAATTCTCACACTTGACCATTTCCACATGCGGAAATAATTCGAGCCCATCTTTTTACTTCTTTATTCAAACAATAAATCGTTTTTTCATTTTTTTTTTTTCATTCATTTATATTCACTTGATTTCCAACTGCTACACTTCTCTGGATCTGCCATTTTGTTCCGTAAATACGCGAGGGACTGTATAGAGCTGTGTAGAAAAGAGAAAGAAATAGAAAATTGACAAGGCTGAGGGGTGGGGGGAACTGGCACAATGTTAACGCGCGTATTTCGCGAGATCAAAGAAGCCGCCACCGATATCTCTCTCTCGCTCTCGTGCCTATACTCCTGACGGTTTTATAAACTTAATTTATGAACGATACAGTGTATACAAACACCCGACCTACCAACACACCCAACTGCTAATACATGCCTGTCTGTATAAGCCTATGCACACCTTCGTGCGACGATTAATAAACCTACCTAGTTTCTGGCACTTCTGTTGTCAAACATTAGCCTCTCGACTCACCCCCCAACCCCGTGCATCATTTCCTTCACACACGTGCATATACATTCATAAATTCTTGCTCGTGCTTCATAGCACGTTATCAGCGTTTATCGCGCTGCTTATAATTGGTATTACGGGCTTTTTTAGACTGCGCGACACCCGAGTGCAAAAACCCGAGCAACGATAACAAGGGGCACCCTTTATCTTTTACACATATGCCACACTTTATCGAGGCATTTATACATTTTCACATGTCTCTCCGAACGAGCTACGCTAATTTTTCTTTATTCCCTCCCATTTTCTTCGCATCATCCAAACTTTTGACATCTTTCGGCAATTTTTGTACACCAATCATGGAAAATAATGGAAATATCTCTGAATGTGTGCGTGTGTGTGTTTTTTGAAAAATCCCAAAAATTTTGTTATTGCAGCAAGAAATATTCTGGAAAGTCTCTTTGAAAAGTAAATTTTTTGTTATTCCAATCGCAAATTTAGCTGACAGTTCCGTTAGAAATGAAAAATGTTTTCAAAATGACGAAAATTTTGGAAATGATCTAAAAATATTTAGTTTACCTTTTCAACAAAATATTCACGTTTTTTGATGAAATTCAATTTTCAGTGTGGATGAGGGGACGATATTTGAAAAAAGACTCGACAGTCTCGATATGGGATTTGATAATTAATTGAAAACCGATGCGGGCGTTCGCCGGATAAGCGTTTCATGATGGACGTTTTTTCAGCGGTTTATGTATGGCCAGTAAATAATCTGCGTTGGGGGGGAGTTTTTTATTATTTATTTTTTTTGAATTATCGAGTGGCAGTGAAATTGCGATGATATTTCCAGACGGTAGTTGCTACGCCAATGCTAACGTTCCTCGAGGGCGCCCTTCTTTCCCTCCCGCGTCTGCCTCACCCTACTTTCTTCCTCCATGGCTAACCGGCTTTTTGGGCGAATTTTATTATATCGGGTAATGGGTCCCTACTCTCCTCGTCACGTTATATACACTCTCTGTCCCGCATCTCTAAAGAGGCTCAACGAGAACGATGAGAAGCATGCGAGTAACAGGAACGAGCGGAGAAAAAGTATTGAAAAAAGAGAAACCGAAAAAAGCGTGTAATTCAAACTGCGCTTGCGTTCTCTGCCTTTTGGCCAAACGAAAAAATGCCCGTTTCTCGTTACGATCAACACTAAATATTGCCTCAAGTTTCTTCGAAAAAATTGCCTCATTTGAATACTCACATTTTCGCCCGCGCATTTCTCTGCTTCCTCCCACTAACTTTATCCCTCTTATTATTAAACTATTGTCAACCAACAAAAACATTAATCTACCATCACTTCTCATTCATTGCTGCCCCAGGGTCGAGGACTATATCGAATGAATGACATGAAAAATCACCGAATCCCAAAACCTTTTTTGTGCTCAATGGCCACATAGCAAAAGCTGGGTGAGGCCCGAAAAGTCGTTGCCTCTTTGAGAAATATTCAATTTTATTTCATTTTTCTCCACACCATCATTTCCATGATTATCGTTCAAATTCCACTAGAATTATAATTTTATTTTATTATCGATCAAAAAACTGCGATCGTGAGTGCAAAAAGTTGCCAACTTCCGGAACAATAATTGCGATACGATGACACTAAAGTTCCCAACATTGAGGTCCAACGAAAAACACTTATCTCCATTATTAATTCAATGAAATCAAAAACAATGACAATTTTCGTATCGATTTTGTGTTTGGATCGTAAGATGCCCCGATTCAAAAAATTGCTCAAAAAAAAAAACAGAATTTCGTTGCTTTTCAACGATCGATCGGCCAAAACCTTTACGAAACACCGAATAATTATTTTCCTTTTCTTTTGTTTCAGGTAAGTTTCCAAGCCATCCAACATCTAAATCTATTTCCCGCGTCTATCGCAGAATCAACCAAGTGAGTAACAATGTATCATGCACATAATGCATTATATTTGTTTGTATATGAAAATCAATTGTTCGCCTTCCGTTGGCTTCTACAAGAGGCTCCACGATTGTACCTAAGGACACGATATCCATAGACACATGTACTCGAAACGTGGGTATACATATATCGATAACAATACGAACCGAGGGAGAGGATCCAGTTAACAGAAGCTGCTGCTGAGCACTTACAGAAAACCCAGTGTGGCGCATGTGGTTCTGCCTAATCTGAGACTGCCTATCGATAGAGAGCACTCGATACGTGCATATATAGTTCTAACTTCAAATACATATATACAGACCTCATATCTCTATGAATATATTAATATGCTCATGTGCGCGTGTGTGTGTGTGGATATGGACGCGCGCTCGTGTCTGTAGTCGCGCATTAGTTTACAGTGCCGCGTGACTAGGAGACACATGGTATAAGGCTTGGCACGATGCGGTGTGTATCGTGCTCACCCTAGCGAGAAAAGGGAAGTGTTCCTATGTGCCCGACTAAACGGCACACTTGCCTCGTACAATAGATTATAGTATATCGTTGCTGGTTCTGACTGCTGTGGCTCCGACTACCGACCAATGGCAAATGCCCCTGAGCTATCCCATGCAGTCTATATGGATATGAAACCATAAGCAGAAATAATAACGCGTATAATGCGCTCGAGGTCGGTCATGGTGCTACGACCCTTCCTGCGCTCCTCCACCCTTGTGCATTAGATCGTTGTATATTCCCATACCGATTCGCTACTATATATGGCTATATTAAATAAATATGACACGCGTGTAATAGGACAGCAGTTAGAAGAGGCGCGGTCGACCCCATTTACACCCCATCAATCCCATACCCTCTTCTCTCTATTACTTTTATACACACCTCACTATTGCCTCTGCTCTCAACCCTTTCGAATCATCTTTCTCTTTTTTCCGCTCATGCTCATACACATCGATAAGGACAGTCAATGATTCTGGCTTTGCTGCATTTAATCGCATTTGCATTAACGCGCACTCGGATCTCTCCTGCACCGAGAATCGATTGATCTCTTCTGCATTATTTTTATATTCATCCTTCTGTCATAGTCATAAAAAGATTTGACTAAATTTCACTTCAGCAGTAATCGATCTTCCAAGGTCGCATTTCATTGACTCGCTATTATATCTGTCAAAGTTCAAATTTCGCGCACATATAACCTCAAATACGTGCCGTTGCTATATTTTAGGGAGAGCCGAAAAATAAAATACACTGCAAGTGCTTTTTATAGTTTTTATCATTCCTTTTACAAGTCACCTTTGAACTTTTTTAAGCGTGGTAAATGATTATGAGGATTTGATCTCTCAGATGTTTAATTTTCATTTTAATCTATCCATCAATTACGGAGATATGAAGAATAATGAACAGCCTATTCCGTGACTTCCCATAAGAGGCCGTGTTCAATAGGTTGTCAAGGCTTGTCAAATATTTACAAATATCTCGCGTAAAAACCCACCTCAGCTCACAAAAATTGGTACGAGTTATTTTTACATCATTGTCTAACTTTCTGCCAAGTTTGCAATTTTTCTGTCCATTTATTCTATTTTCTCCGTAACTTTCTTTTTTTTTCAACTTATCATGTTAATGGACCGAAGGGATATGGAAAATTCCTAACTTGGGTGCGCTTTGAAAGGTGTCGAAATTTCATGTCGGATTTTATTGGCTCAGGTTGCTCTCTCGCTACACCGAATTCATACGGTCGTTTTATAAATACCTATGTTATATATATAAAGGAGAGATCTCGTCACGCATTATCTTGGTATAAAAGTTAGTGAATGGATTGATGATCGGGGGGATACTCCGGACGCCCCTCGCATATAAGTATAATATCGTTGTTGCGGTCTCGCACTCTCGCACATACTTTTTCTCTGTTTCTCTCTCCCCTTGGCTCATTCCCTCTCCACTTTGAAAATGATTTATCAATTGAGCAGGCAACCCCAGGGAGAGAACCGGTGTTGAAATATTATAACATCATTTCCCCATGGCTTACCCTAATATTATCCCCTTGATTCACTCTCTCGCTCTCTCTCTCTCGGAATCGTTTTCTCTCCCATTCTTTCCATCGGTCTTTTTCAGCGTAGCTTCGCGTTTCAACTTGACCTGCACCGACTCTTTCCTCTCATCCTTGCTCGCTCTTTTTGCCCTTTACTCCTCTATCCATTATTAACATAACAATGACGACCTAATTGCGGTCTAATCGGCGCCACAGGCTAACATTCGAAACTCCACCATCAATGGACACCACTCAACCTTATAATACACATTCGAATCGTTGATTTATAAATTTGCGGCAACGACTATTACCATCGGTTCATATTCCCCTATATTTGTCGTTGAAGTTTGCATCGTTGCAATGCAACGAAATTCATTCATTTTGTGGCAAAACTCTTTATAAAAATGTACAATGTTATTACAATAATAAAACGATCGATTTTTGCCTCCCAACAACGAAAAATTTCGATGTTTTATAAAATTGAACAAATTATCAATAAAAATAAGTATTTTTCGGTGCATTCCAACATTGCAAACTTCAGCCTCATCCCTATATAGCCTGTAGCAAAACTTACATTTTTTATTAAATGTTTTGACAATTTATGCGTCCGATTCCAATTTTTCTCGTGTCCCATTGTCTTTAACAAATCCGTATGCGATTTTCGGACTCTGCTATAAAAAATGATGCGTTTTCGTTGCATTCCAGCGATGCAAACTTCAACACCGTCCAGATGAATGAACATTTTACCGTTCAAGTGGCTCCTGTTTCCGACAGTCAAGCTCTCGTTGTTCTAGAACATTATTACAATTTTTTTTCAAGTATACTCGAAAAAGTAAGTCAGCAGATCTTGCGATGCCATCACGATCTTGATGGATATAATAAGCTCCCGGAAACTGTAACTAGATCTCCGATAATAATGAGTATTAGAGGCTAAAGGTGAGGTCTTGAAAGACACGTACATGATGGAATTGACGCGTCGATGATCCTCGTGCATCAAAGTTTCTACGATCGCCACTGATGCTCTCTTCGGTCGCAATATATCCAGGATTTCCGTTATCAACGGAGCGGTCATTACCAATCCTTCCCGTTGTTTTCATTTTTCGAACCTGCTGTGCCACTCGGACGATGTTGAAGTTTGCATCGTTGGAATGAAACGAAATTCTGTTTTTTCTCGAGCAGAGCTCATTCTCATTAAATATTTAATCAGTACAATAAAACGATCGTTTTTTTATGATTGAAACACAAAATCGATACGAAAATTGTCATTGTTTTTTAAATTGAACAAAAAATTAAGAGAAAAAGTGATTTTCGTTGGATTGCAACGTTGGGAACTTCGGTGTTGGACCCAGTCGGTAAAGTTCAATATATTTCGCGTTTTTTATTTTTTTCATAGCGAGATGAGCCCGTCAGTGTGCGTAGCCAAGTTTTCGGGATCGGTGATGTTGATAGTTTACCGCCATCTTGAAAACGAGGCTCCAGTCACTATTATTTATTCTCCACGATTGAAGAAACTGATCGGGATTCGACGGAAAATGGCATGCCTGCCATTGCAGTACGACACACTCTTGACAGTTTCAGTTTAACTGGGCCAGCGCAGCGGCATTTTTCGCTACTCCAATTCCACACTATGCTGCCGTGTATTGTGTTTTATTCTGGAGAATAGCGAGGAATTTTCCCTCCGGAGGAAATAAAGTGACCGGAGAGAGAGCGAGTTGTTGCGGCGCACTCGTATGCTTCTTTTTCCGACTGAACTACCCACGAGAAAGAGAAGGCGAGTCTCCGCGTCCAATTAGAAACGAAAAGGGGTGCGCGTGCGTCTCCGGCTCGGCGTCCCCCTCGTTAGCTTCAGTTTCGTCAATTTCCAGAGTGGGAAAGGACAATGCTCGCTCTCACTGAGCGCGAGTCCTCTGTCTTTCTTTCATACTCTTTTCTCTTTATAAACCATATATAGCGACAGAGCACCAGCACCGCCGGCAGTTCCGCCCTCGTGTGCCCTAAGGTTTATTCGTTTACGACGAGGCTGCCTCTTCCTTCTCATTCAACCATCTATACACATAAACGAGGACGCGCGCGCGCACACACACATACAGTAGTTTTGAGGATACGTATATGTATATATTATGACGTAATGGTCGAAAGCGACGCGGGAATAGCTGTGGCTGCTGATCCTTTTCTGAGCAACGACGTGCTAATTACATGATTTCATATAACGAGATGCGGGTCTTTCTTCTCCACTCTTCTTCGCCCCCTTTCCTCTTCCATGAATGAGGAAGACCTTCCCTGGACCATAAGACGCCTCTAGAATGAGCAAGACATTTTTCTGTACCCCGTATAAGCACCAAAAGTTGTCCCGAGTTGTCCTGGTATGTTCAATACAAGGCAAGGGCAGAAGGATTCAACGTTCTGAGAACTGTGAGAAGAAACCATCATCCGCTATTAACATTTGTCCACCTCACGCTGCTTCCTTTCTTTACATTCTTTGCCACAAAATCTCAGTCCCCCGAGGCCCAATTCAAACGAATGAATGAGCAAGCAACGAGAGTCAGAGAACGCGAAAACTTTGTTCATACAAGTTTAACCATTTTGTTAACTCATCGTTATTGGTTGACCCAGTTATCGCACAGACTCGATCGAGTACAATCAGATGTGTTGAAGGCTTGATTAAGTATCCGGGCTAATGAAGCCGATCCCACTCGAACGAGTCCCAGGATCCACCGCGATTTACCCTGCACATACTTTTTCTCCTGCGTAACACCCTCCGCTCCTTTACGTCGCCAGCAATACTCACGCACGAGGATGCAACTGCATTCACCTCGTCAGGCAGCACACAGATTCTCCCGGTCTAGGTGAGGGCTATCCCCGTGTCTGCATGTGCGAACCAGAGAGACAGAGAGGGGGGAAAAGAGACACCTGCTACGCGGTTCTGCTAGTGAAGCAACCACGCAGCACACACGCCTCGGGCAATTCAGTCGCGGTTGACTAATACACTCCATATGATATAGAGCTCTACACATATATACGCACAAATGGTGGTGGTTTGTCGAAAGGGGCCGCCCCGGGTGAGCACCCCGCCCAGCCGCATCATTACCCTCTATTAATATCATAATATAAACATAACTTGGTGGCATGTACACACGCACAGGTACAAGCACTCCTATTACAATGCAGGCGCTCGTATTATACGTATATATCATTAGATGCACTTGCCGACAACTCCGGAGCTCATGGCCTTCCGCGATCATCTCTCGCTTCGATTCCCCCCGCATAAAGACCACACTATTCTTTTCCCCTCTCATCGCGAGCTCAAGGGGGAAAACATTTATACCCATAACGCCCGGGAAATATCATCCAACCCCAACCAACCCTTCTCGCCTTCTTTTCTCAGGATTCATGTTCAATCAGTATGGCACACCGGAATTGCCCATCAGCCGTGGAATGCGCGCGGAACGAGAGTTCGCGAGCATCGTTCTGATTTTTTTCTCTCTATTGTATTTGGGAATATATTTTCATAAGGAAAATCAACGAGTACACGTTTTTCGAACATTCATTCAAAAGAAAATTTTGTTGGAAAAGTTCGATATTTTTTTGCATACGTTCGGCTAAACTTTTTTTTTCAATGTCATTGCAGTTCAAAATATTCTGGAAAGTCTCCTGGAAAATTAAATCTTTGTTATTAAAATTGTAAATTTTGCTAAATTTTGTAAATATCGACGTTTTTTGACAATTTTTAATTTTCAGCGTAAAATATTGAAAAGGCTCGTGTGAATCGTATTATGCGGTTTTAACATGGATCGAAAACTTTTCGCGCAATAATTCTCTCGGTTCTGCGAAAAAAGACGCGCGGAGGATCCTGCTTACACGTTGAGAGATCTCTTGAAGTATTTCTTCGAGAAGATTCCGGTATAATAATCGAAAAGAAGGCCTAACGACGTGAAACTAATGGGCTGCTTCCCGGTATAGTAATTTTATTATCCTCTCTCGATCCCTCTCATTCCTCGCCGTTTATTTTCCCCTCAAACTTGAATTGTGTACCTCTCGAAAACAATATCGTGTACCAGAGTTTCTGCAACCAATGTATTCCCGCAAAGTATCAAATTTATTACATTTTATTTAACCGGTACAATCTTTTTTTTCGCATACTCAGAAAAATCGGTGTAATACGTAATAACGGTAATAAAAAAATGTAACTGCACCGCAGAGGGGCCATTACACCTTATTACCGATCCTGATCGACCGAAAATTTCACTTTTTGGATTGCAATCAAAACACAAAAGGCTCGAAAAAGTTCTGAAAAAATGGATTTTTTCTTCATTTTTCAAAACTCGATTTCAATCATACAATTTTTTTCATGTGTCCATTAATATTGCGATGATGCACTTGGGGTGCTTAGATCACGGGGAAATAATTGTCGGGGTTCGGCTCGCCCTCGTTTTTGCGAACCACGATCCGCAACGTGCGGCAACCGCGTCCGCAACGTAGCACGTGCGTGCTGTGATACCCACCACAATTCGTCTCACACCGCACGAAAATTGCTCCCGATGTATATGCAGAGACGAGGTGATGCTGATATGATTTAAACCTGACGTTACGGTCTGACAGTTTGGCGCGTAGATAGTTGGCGCCACGGAAATTCGCATGTTGTCTGTATTTTCCAAAGTCAGGTAGTTGTAATTAATGTAGTAGAAAATTTCATCAAGTCTCGTCACTTTTGCAGCCTGGGTCTTTCGTTGAATAGTTTTGGATTGATAACGAAAACTGTTGTGTATTTTGACGTAAAAATCGACTGGTTTTCAAGGAACATGGGAATAGACTGTATAGTTATCGTTGGACGAGTCTGTAGTTTGGAACACTGCGGTGAAACAACCAACCGTTGGTCTCTACGAGGGTTGTACATTGGTGCACTTGACTGTAGCACGTACTTCGGCGTGGCAAGCAGTGCCAAGCAGAGCGCAGGGGTTCTCGAGGGGTTTGCGCTGTCGCCACCGCCACTGGTGGTGCATATGGTTGCGGTATGGATTAGTTAGGCGGACACAATAATTTCGCTAGTACACATACTCTTGCCGTCTCTCTCTTTCTCACTCTCCCGTTCAGCTCGTCGCTGTTGCTAGCAGTTGGTTCTCGTGTGACGAGCGTTATTGCAACGCTATCTCCACTCTCTCTCGCTGCGAGATGTGTTAGTGTGGGTTGGAGTGTTGGAGTATATAGAGCTCTGTCCTCTGAGTCTGGTGCACAGCGCTTCGGGGGTTGTTCTCTCGATTTCTCCCCTTCGCTGTAGCGCTCGACCAGTATATACCTTTTCGCTCTCTCTCTCTCTCATTCGCAGCTGCCCCCTTCGGTCTCGACTGGCGTTGCGTGCAATAGCATGATAGCATGTTGGATTGGTTTCTCTCTCTCTCTATATCTATATCTTTGTCTCAACCCCCTTGGGGTTCCCGATCCACCCCCGCGCTCGAATCTCCATGCGCATAGAGTCTATAGTGGTGAGAGGAGCGTCACAGAGGGAGAAAGTCCACAAGCGCCGTTCGCTGGCTCACTCGGCCTGTACCTTCTCGCCGAATGAGGGTGTGCTGACAGCCTCGACGCAACCTCTGTTCCCGATCTCTCCATAAATATCAATGCTCAAATATATACAAATGAAAATATTCAACATATCATTATCCGACCATCATTACATAATCCAGCATTATGTACATTCAACCACATGTCCATTCGCTCTATAATACACACACAAACAAATGATTATGCATATTATGTGCCCCAACATATTGCTTTGCGACCAGCAGAGTTATCCTCTGGCATGTTATCCACATACGCAATTCGCATTGGCCCCAACAAAGTGATGGAATGGACGCTAATACGGATCATTTCACCGCTATCTCTGTCAGGATCTTCTTTCTGGAGCGAGATAAACATTTTGAAAAAAAAAACAAAAGTCATTGATGACGACGTTGATCAACAAAGTGATCGTTTTTTTAATATCCAAACGCAAAATGGGAAAATTGTCCATTGTTTTTTTAATTCAACAAGAAATTAAGAGAAAAAGTATTTTTTAGGGGATCCCAACGTTGGGAGGCTCAGGGTCATTCATTGATGCACTCAGTTGCATGGAAATATTCGCTGATTCCGATGCATTCAGTATCTGGATAGCGACCAACGTTTTTGGGTCGATTTCGCCCTGTTTATTGGTTCAATCAACCAAGACACCGAGTTGATTCGAGCGAGCAGGTGCGATGACGTGTTTTCTCGGGTGTGTAGTCGCGTTCTTGGGGTTTCAACGATGAACGTAGATTGAGGGACTGTCTAAATCGGATTTGCGATATTAATACGTAAGCCGCGTTGACATATTTTTCGCGCGATCGACACATGTTACGTGTATGGCGGGAAGAAGCAAAACACGCGAGACCCAAAAACGTTCGGTACATATTCGGTTAATGTGTGCGCCAACGGCAGATCGCTCGCTAAACTTCCGTCCGATGATCCGCAGTCTGCATCCAAAGTGTATATAGATAAAGCTTCTCTGTAGTCTGCACGTACACATGTACCAACGCACTCGCATATGAGAATGTATGGGACGAAAAGAAACGTGCTGGAGTGCGGAACGTGCAGGCTGTTGGATACTGACGTCGCGCGTCTCATTCTATTTTGAGCGCGTGTATAGATTCGGGGGAGAACCTCTGGCTACCCTTACTGAGATTCCAGTTGTGGAATTCTACCTGCCGAAGCATGCTACTGGTCTTAGGTAAATAAACGGAGCTGCCCACGTCGCCGTCGTTTCTGCGCTCCTGTTTCTCCTCTCCCTACCATCGCCCCTTCTTCTCTGCTGCTGGGATGCATCATGGTCATGGAACTCTTGGTTCCTACGGCGCTCGTTGTCGCAGCAGGTCTCCTGCTTCCCTCGCGAAAGAGTCTCTCGCTCTCTGCCATGCTCTTGTACTTTCTCTTCTGCCCTTTCCCTGCTGCTTCGACAATGGAACCGTTTTTTTCTTCTTTTCTCGCGGTCATGCTGCTGCGGGTCTGTGATTTCGTGTCCCTGCGACTCCTATGCGTATCGCTTATCAAGATATTCATTCAAAACTCATAACTCTACACGATATTAAAAAGCACGAATGACGCGCGTGTGCCCTGCGATCGCTTCATTTTTGCTCTTCATCAAATCTTTCGTTTTATCCTCAAGTTTGTCTCCTTCCAGTCATTTCTTTCATCGACTCGAGACAGCTGCTTCGAAGATGCCAAACACGCGTTTTATCCGGAGCACCCATGCATACTTTTTGCACACTCACACGTTTATACACACACACGCTTATGTCGAATCGATCTTGCGCCATATCAAGCTCTCGAGACCGAGGTGTACCGCGTTTTATCGCTCTCTGGGGGGTTGCTGCACCTTTCCGCGATCGCCTCGTAGGCGACTCTTCTCGGCTCTCCATCCAACTCTCGGCTTACTTTCCCGTGCAGCGCAAACACCAACGTGACCAGCAAGAGAATAGAGTCCAACTTGTTTCCTCGTATACGTGCTCCACACACGCATCGATACAGCCTCGTGTGTGTGTGCGCGAGCACGTTATTGCATTCGTATGCATTTACAAACGTGTTCGTACAGCCGGATCGGCGGGGAAGGAGCAAAACACTGTCGCACCTTCGGCCAACTTGTGAGCTGTGTGTCGCCACGCGGATTTTCTTCGTCCACATTTCCTTCTCCACGTATCTCCTCGACTATATAGCACCACCATCGTGCCATACATTCGCGTATCCGTGTGCACAGCAGCGCGAGAAAAGTGTCTTTGCGGTGCTCTCCGGTTTAGGAAGTCTATAATGCCGTGTATCAGTCACACCGCGTAGGGATCCAACCCCAGCAGGCAACTTTTTAACCCCGCTCATTTTTCTTCTTCGTGCCTTTCCGTCGATCGCTGCCTCTTTTCCATCTTCATCCGCGGTATGTCGAGACTATAATATAACAATAAAATAACTTTGCAGAAGTAAAAACAAGAACGCCAAGTATTAAAAAAAAATTGAAATCATTTTTTTTTAAGCCAGGAAAAATGAACCTGCGACAACAACAACTTTTGGGGTGCACGCTTAAGAAAATAAGTATTTGTTCAATCTTTCCGGGCTTAGAAAAAATGATTTCAATTCTTTTTTAATACTTGGCGTTCTTTTTTTTACTTCTGCAAAGTTATTTTATTGCGATTTCATTTTTTTTTTATATAACGAAATAATAACGAAATAAATAAATAAAATAACGAAAATAATAATAATAAAGTTATAAATCCGCGGTATGTCGAGACTAAAATATTATTCGGAGTGAAAAAAAAAAAATTTTATCGGAAAAAATCGATATTTTTATGGATACGATTGACTAAACGTTTTGTTTTTTTTTTGAAAATCAGAAAAAGTTTGTCATTGCAAATATTCTAGAAAGTTTCTTCGAAAATTAAATGTTTGTCAATCCAATCGTAAATTTAGCTAATCGTTAAATTATACAAAAATATTTGGCTCACCTTGATCAATAAAATATCGGAGTTTTTTGGAAAAAATGAATTTTCAGTTCAGACTCCGTCAATAATCATATCGGATTGTGTCTCGCGTTTTGCCACCGGCGACACGTTGCACCCAGACTCTATAATAAAAGATGCTAATGCATGCAGGAGCTCCTTTCCTCTCGTAAACCATCAGCATTCGCTCTCCCTCTATCGGCGGCTCGTTCTTTCACGGATTTATTCTCGCACCTTTGTCTAACGCCTCCTCGCTCCCTCGCATTCAGGAATAATCGCGCTTGGCTTAAACAAGAGGCAGTCTGCATCAGGGAGAAATCCGAAAGTTTTTAATATTCCCGTCGCGCGGTGATGTTTGCGAGCTTGTCATTCAAGGCTCCTGCAGCCTTGCAGTCATACCATCTATATGTCTACGCAGTCATATATATCTATGTATATTCCCGCATGGATATCTTTTGCGGGGAGCGTACTGATGGCCAGCCGCGGGAGCTGGAGGAGAATGTAGAGAATGAGAACGATGTGACATCCACAAGAACACAATCCGAAATATCTCGGCTAACTCTTCGCAAAGCTTGCTGGTGTGTGACTTTTCGTCTCTGTGTAAGCGACAATATGTACGTAAGTGTGTGCGGCCGGCTCATGGTGTGTGAGAACATTAAATTTTGTCAAAAAACGTCGATACTTTGTTAAACACGGTAAACTATAAATATTTTTGGATAATTTCAAAATTTTCGCAACTTTGACAACATTTTGCATTTCTAACAGCAAAATTTACAATTGGAATGACCAAAATTTACTTTTCCGAAAGACTTTCTACAATATTTTTTGCTCCAATGACAAAATTTTTGTGATTTTTGAAAAAAACAGTTTAGTCGATCGTTTGCAACAAAATTTTTACGGATGTTTCTGTTTGGTATGACGATCGCGTCGCATAGAAATTTTCGGGCTGCGATCGTGGTAGTAATTTCTTGGGACGAATCAACCGAACGTCAAGTCACACCGAGACAGCGCATGGAGAAGAGAAAAAGAGAGGAAAAACGATTCCTATGGGCGTGCGTGTGTGTGTGTGTGTAAATGCACGACCGCGAGGCAAGAGTGGGGAGCAAGAAGGAACTACGAAACGTCCGAGAGATAAAGAGAAGACTTCCGGGCATAATCCAGAGCATCGGGTTGAGGCGTCGTCTCCGGCACGAGAACAAATCAAGCCGTCGTACGCCACCGGGCCAGCATTATCCTGATCGTCATATACAGTTCCCTATCCTCCCAACGATTCATTGTTCCTCGCTGCCCCAAGCGATTCTCGCGCGTCCCGATTGCCGCGCCCGAAGATGATGCCTCCCTCGCAATTTTCGTGTACTCTGCTTCCTATACGTTTTTCTTTTTCACATCCCTTTTTTTGTTGCTGTATTGTCTCGGCATTTGTTCGCTAAAAGTGGAAGCCGAATTGAAAATCTTCGTGCTGGACGCTTCAAAATGAACGCGATACTAACGTAACTATTAGTCGTTACGTCACCGTGCAATATGGATGATGCAGGAGCATTTTATCGCGATTGAGCGTTTCGCAGTTTTAGGCTCTCAACGTTTCAATTAATCTTGTTGTAATTTCGACTACCGCTCGGTCTCAATCTTTGCATCGTTGGAATGCAACGAAATTCGGTGAAGCTGTCGAACCAGGGCCGGGGAATCAGGGCATAATTACGATCTTGCAGTTTGCATCGTTGGAATGCAACGAAATTCTATTTTTTCTTGAGGCAGAGCTCGCGATTCTTATTCAATATTTAATCAAGACGATAAAACGGGCGTTTTTTAGGCTCCAAACACAAAATCGATACGAAAATTGTAATTGTTTTGTGAATTGAAGAAAAAATTAAGAGAAAAAGACTTTTTGGAGCCCAACGTTGGGAACTTCAGTGTCATGCATAATTTTACATTTGATACCCGCATCACTGAGTAACTCAAAACGTTAGAAAAAAAATTCAGTGCATGTTGAGCCCTGGTTCGACCCGAAATTCTGATTTTTCTTGAGCCTTCCTTACGATTTTTTTTATTCAATATTTAAACCGGACGATAAAACGATCGTTTGTCAATGTTTTTTTTTTTAGTTTTGATAAAAAAATTCATGACACTGAAGTTCCCAACGTTTGGGTCCAATGAAAAATACTTTTTTTCGTCATTATTTGTTCAATTCAAAAAACAATGACAATTTTGTGTTTAAATTTTTAAAAAATGATGGTTTTGTCCTGATTAAATATTAATTAAGAATCGTGAGGTCTGCTCAAGGAAAAAACAGAATTTCGTTGCATTCTAACGATGCAAACTTCAACATCGTAAAAATTAAGAGAAAAAATATTTTTCGTTGTACCTGCTTGGGAACTTCAGCGTCATTGAACGCATCCGGTTCCGAGTTTTACTATATAACGTAGTAATGCACGTGAATATGCAAGAGGAACAATGTTGATCGTTTATTTAGAGCCACTATGGGCGATAAAGACCGCCACGACTTGGCTCGTTGCCTCTTTCACTATCCAATTCCCTTTTCCTGCTCGCAGTGAGATTAATGAACAACTCGTTGGATTCCCCTTGCACGAATAATCCGTGGGACGACCTGCGAGCGTCAACGTCGCGTCGTCGAACACTCGCTTGAAGAATCATTAGAATACACGAGGCTGCTTGAATCCTTATCGCGTCGTTTCGTCTCGCATAATACGTTCTCTTGTTTTTCGAGAATTTTAAAAAAGCCCCTATGAGGCCCTAGACTCGCAAGATTTAGTCAAAATATGTTTTGTTCGGGCGCGACCGAGGGAGCAACAGCAGGATGCCACGAATATCTTCTCGCATCTTCATTCTCCAGAGCAGAAAACGTGCGCGTTCATGAATATATATATATATTTTTAAAAGAGAGAACGGTCTTTCGGCGCGGCCGCGTTTCGCGAACGAGCAGAAAGCACTGCATGGGGTCGCACGAGGATTTGAAAAATCTGAGCGAGATAGAGGAGAGTTGGGCTCGGCTCTCTCGGGGCAGTATTGTTACTGGCACGATTCTAGATCGTCATCTTTCATCCTGGTCCGTCTTGGGTCTAGCATATTACGTTAAAGCTTTTCATGCTCGGATACTTTTTTCTAATAACATATACAGCAGGTAGTTGGCTCAAAAATAATAATGGTCATCCGGAACTTGAGTTTCGGAACTTTATTTTTCTAAACTCTCCATTTTTTTCTGCATGGAACGGCGATTTGGTTTTTCGACCACAAATGACTCGAATTTTGAAAAATTCATATCTCCGGTAAAATTTAACGAAAAGGCTTCGTCTTGGGCTCATTATTTTCGTTTTTAATGCGATAGACCACGAGCCTGGGACTTGAAGTCAAGAAATGAGTCAAAAATCCGGTAAAACGATTAAAAAAACGGATTCACGAAGTTTTCATCGTTGGAATGCAACGAAATTCTGTTATTTCGTCAGCAGAGCCAATAATTATTATTAAATATTTGGTCCGGCCAATAAAACGATTCTCTCTTGCGACCAAAAAACTCAATCCAGTCAAAAAATTGCCACGATTTTCAAAGTTCAATAAATAATAAATAGAAAAAATGTTTTTCGTTGAATCTCAACGTTGCACTGAAAATTCAATTTTGTCAAAAAACGTCGATATTTTGTTGAAAACGGCGAACTAAATATTTTGGGATGATTTCCAAATTTTCGTTATTTCGACAATATTTTTCATTGTAACGGAACTGTCAGCAAAATTTACGATTGGAATGACAAAAATTCACTTTCCGAAAAGATTTTCCCCAATGTTTTTTGCTAGAATGACAAAATTTTCGTGATTTTTCGAAAAAAACGTTCAGTTTAACGTATCCAACAAAATATCCATCTTTTTCAACAAAATTTTCTTTTCAGTGTGCAAACTTCAGAGTCATCTTGAATATCGGATTTTTTCAGAGCGTAGATACCTGATGGATTCTAGTTTTATTTTATTCTCTATTTCTTTGCGGACAATTGTAAATAATTGTGTCGTTGATGACTCGAAGAAAAAATTTATCCGCGTGAATGATTTAGGATAGTGAGCGCGTTCAGTTAGAAGCCCATAGAGATTATTACGATAGGACGACGACGACGACGACAGGGACGTCGAGAGATTGCGACACATCGATACGGCCAACAGGTAAATGTATCACAGTGTATGGAGCACACATGCAAACAGGTAAAAGCATCGTATAGTATGGAGGTTCACACATAAGCAGCTTGAGGGCGCGTGTATGCACGCTGGCGCGCTCTCCTCGTTAGCAGAAACATAAATCCTTCGAGCGTTGAGCGTTGCCGGACAAGGTCTTTCTCTCTTTTTCTCCCTCTCCCTCTCTCTCTTGCTCCTTCCTTCTTCTATTTTATTTTTCGTTTTGCTCCAACACCCGTGCGCCCATACGTACTCCGCTGTTGAGAATTCTGGTTCACCACCATGCGCGATCACATTAGGGTCGTTAGCGACGCTTTCGTACGGGATACTCGAGACTTTCCGCGAATCGAAAACGGGTCGAGTGCGCCCTGAGACCATGAGGTCACCGTCCCGAGATTATTCCCTCGATGCGATCATCTCTCCACCGCACAAAAACCGGAGCTCCCCTCTCTCTCTCCCCCATAACTTCCATATACATCATCGATTTAACTCAATCCCAGCAGCCTCCCTAATAATCCCTCGTCACAAACTTATTTCTCTCCTCACATAATGATTTCTGTCATTCCCTCATTTCTTCAATTCACTTCTCGCGATTGATTAGCAACTGGACAATGCATTCCAAGTTTTCCTGCTCCAATTACCGCGGGGCTTCATTCATTCCTAGCAATCGTACGATAGTGCGAGAAACCAGGTATTCCAACGAATCGCAATAGCTGTAATTTTCAATCAACGTGATGGAGCATGAGTGAGCGAAAGACTGTAATTATGATTTAAGAAAAAATATATATCGCTCGAGCTCTTCGCGCGCAGCTTCCTCGTGCGGACAAACGCGTCACGGTGCTCGAAGGATCATGAAATATCAGGACGATGGAAAAAAATCAACGAGACTCTGATTTCGCCTCATTCTTTCGGTCCACCGTCCGTCTAATAATAATTTTTCCGTACGATATTTTTCTTCAATACTATTGTCCCAAATTTCCGCCCATTCCTTTGACTCGGTTAAGGATTTTTTTTTTTTTCTTTTAAATGATCAAACCAGAGTTCTCGGATAGTCTGAAGTTTGCATCGATGATCGAATGATCGATTTTTGCCACCCGAAAAACAGATCAGCTGGAAAAATTGGAATAACATTGAAAATTAAACGAATCATCAATAAAATGAAATATTTTTCGTTGCATTCCAACGTTGCAAACTTCAGCATCATTCGGATCATCGTAATTACGTTCTATTGAGAACACGCTGTGCTGGCACTTGCGGATCGTTTGCGCAAACGCTCCGAGTGATGATGAACGTCGCGGTGAAGCGAATGAACACTATCTCTAAATCTAGAATGCTCGACGAGGCATTCAAAGATGAAGGAGCGTTGGCAGGTGATCGATGATGTGCCCATAATATCGAGGCGTGGAATTGACAGCACACACATCCCTTGGAGGGCCCACAAATTACAGAAATTCAGAAGCAAATGCATTCACTATATCGTTACATAATTTCGGATGTATGAATCTATCGGAATCACGCGTGCCTTTGTAATGGGAGAGGATAACGCGCTGTGGATTCGAAGATGTATCAAAACATCGTCCTATACGACGAGGGCCCTTTTTATGTTCCAGCAAAAACGGAGAAAGAAGGATCGTAGGGAGCAAGGAAACTGAAGATATCTCGTGAAATATGCGGAATATGAAAAGGAGAGAGAGAGAGACCGAAGGAAAGAGAAATTCAGACTGTCAGAGAGCGAGAGAGAGAGAGAGAGAGCGCAGGATCCTCAAGAGCAGCAGCGAGACCAAGGTTCAGGATCCCCCTCCGGTTGCACACCAGTAATTGCTTCCTTTGAGTAGCTCCGGAGGTGTAATTTAGTCCCGACCAACAACCTTAACTAATTAACACACCGAGTAGCGAGTGAGTAAGTGGGCGAACGAGTGACTGACGGACTCGCGAACATTCTCTCTCTCTCTCTCTCGCTCTTTCACATCTTACGAGTTGGGTGCCACGCAGGAGAATTGTGTGTATGCTTCTCTCCCAATACCCTCGTCTTCATCGGCATTCGTGTTGTCAGAGCCATCGCTCTGATGCTTCATGTTGCTCGTATGATGTTTTACTGGGCGAGCTCTCTCGCGCCGATTGAATCGAACACCGCAACAGGGCGAATCAAACTCGATGCATTCGGCCCCTAATTTTCGTCATTCTCGTCCCGATGAATCTCGTCTCGTCGCATTTCCAAAACTGCCACAGTTCGCGCGGGCTTTTCAACGCTCCAAGAAATTTCGTACGCATTCGTCTTTTTACGTTTTTTCTCATTTTCATTTCCGCAATTCCCTTTCCACGCTTTTGGCACCCGCGTTACGCATTCTCGTGAGCTTCTCCCTTTTCGCCTCGTGTACAGCATGCAAGGCCTTCGCGTCTTCCATGCCCCGAGGCCATCGCCGTTTGCTCGTACCTCTTGCAACTTGATGCTCCTCTCTCTCTTCCTTTCTCCCTCTTTCTACTAGCATAAACATCTCCGCTCTCTTGGTTACGCTTGTGTACGCTAAACGATGCAAAAGCCAAACCGCATTACGACCATACGATGCGAATAATCATTCTGCAACGTTACAATGTTCTTTGGAATGCTTCGTTCTTCGTTATTCGCTGTAGTTCACGTTCCTCAGCTCTCTTGTACCAAGTTCGCGATATCGGGCATCTCCATCATTTCACAGTTCGCCATCGATTGTTGTGTCAATCTTGTATTGACCAAGGACGATACTGTCAAAGTTCGCATCGTTGGAATGCAACACTGCAAAGAAAATTTTCTCGGAAAAGATTAATATTTTGTTGGCAACGTTCGGCTAAACGTTTTTTTTTTTTTTTTGAAAAGTCATCAAAATTTTGTCATTCCAATCGTAAATTTTGCTGACAGTTCCCTCAGAAATGAAAAATATTGTTGAAAATCACGGAAATTTTGGAAATTATCCCAAAATATTTAGTTCACCGGATTCAACCAAATATCGATGTACGTTTTTTGACAAAATTCAAATTTCAGTGACTGAAAACTTTTCATTTTCGGAAAATTTTCCATACAGTATTTGTCAACAATAATGGGACAGTGTTTTTTGCTATTGAAAATCTTAATTTAGTAAAAAAAAATTGCAACGATCTCATTAATTGTCCAAATAATGAATAAAAAATATATTTTTGGTTGTATTGCAACGACGATGCAAACTTCGGTATCGCAGAATGCGAAAGTTCTGCAGAAAGAATTTTCACAGCCATGAAAAATATAGAAAATGAGACAATTTTTAAAATATCTATACATAAGCAAAAAAATGAGAGAAATTTGCTCATATTCCGGGTCAATCCTGCATATATCGGAGTGGCAGTTTCGTAGTACGTGCATGCAGATATACAGCCAAAGAGAGATCCACAGGGACCGCACGCGGCGCTGTCCAAGTTTGGAGCCTTGAAAAAGCATCAGCGAAGCACATCGCACAAGATGACAAAGTCACGGAGAGCAAGATAGGGCTTAACGATTAATTCGGAGAAAAAAATTTCATGTCTTGGCGAAGCTTGATCGTCCGAGATGTTCGTGCGATGCACCACGAGAGCTCCCGATTCGTATATTACCCCACAAAACAGTCCGCGGGAGTGTCATAACAAATTTGCAAACTCCTGAACCGGATGAAAACACGAACTGAAAATCAAATTTTGTCAAAAAACGTCGATATTTTGTTAAACACGGTGACCTAAATATTTTTGGATAATTTACAAAATTTTCGTTATTTTCACCGAATTTTTCATTTCCCACGAAACTGTCAGCTAAATTTACCATTGGAATGACAAAAATTTACTTTTCGAAGAGACTTTCCAGAATATTTCTCGCTCGAATGACAAGAATTTTTGTGATTTTAGGAAAATTCGTTTATAATCAAACGTATCCAACAAAAAATATCGATTTTTTCCAACCAAATTTTCTTTCCAGTGCAGACTTTTAACCCCGTTTCGTGCGTACTCGCGGAAAAACATTCGGCGTCGCCATGCAGGACCTTCTTCATCCCAATGCCCTCCTCCCTCCCTCTTTTCCTATACTTGCCACCCCACCGGACCTCATTTCTTACAAGAACCTTTTCCGTTCTGGTCTTCCATCACGAAAGGCGCGAGATCGGAGCTTGTTCTTGCTCAGTCTCGCGTGGTCCGAGAGACTATCACGCTGCAGCGCGGCAACACATAGGAACGAGGTGGTCCTTCCTCTCTAGTTTACGGTGAAGGTGGATTGCTCGATCGAGCATCGCGGATACACTCCGGACCAAAAATATGGATATACGCACGTGGAGTTTTCGAGACTCGCCAAAAGTTCAATAGCCAGGTCGAAAAACTACAAAATTTGCGCTTTTTCTGGCTGTTCGATCAAATTTCGCCAGCTGCGTAAATCATTTTCAATTTTTCCCAATCGGGGGGAAAAAATCGAAAACACATTTTTCTGCAACTCCTGAACGAAACGCGATTTTAATTTACACACGCGTTTAGATGGAAAAAGCGAAAAATTGGAAATTAATAATCTCAAATTCTTAACGTCAGAAAATTTTTCTTCTTGGAAGAAAATTGTTATTTTTGTTATGCACAATGTAAATAACAAATTTTTGAGGAATCCTAAATAAATTTACAGTTTTGTGATGGTAATACGTTACGAGTCAGTCGATACTTTTGGTCGGGATTGTATAATGATAATACGAGAAGAGATAGAGCGAGAGTGTATGAAAAGGGAAAGGGTGTAGGAAGAAGATGGAAAATTACAACGAGAAGGAGTAGAAGAAGAACGCGCGCGCGGGTAAGAAAAAAATGAGTATAAAGAGGAGGAGACAGCATCGGTGGAGAACTCGCCCCGAGCGACAGCGTAATCACCTGGTCGAACTACCACACAGCGCACCATCTTTCATAGGCGTAAGCTCGTCGATATCGTGTAAACGGGCGCGTACTATGACGATTTTGCTCGGTAACTGAACCAGTTCGAATTACCCTCTGGTCCATGCACTTGATCGCGTATTCTGGAAATCCAAACGATCTTCTCCATTGACGAAATTTATTTCAACCACCGACGAGAACAGCTTGACTTTTCTTTTTATATTATTTTATTTATTTTTATCATTTTTTATATTCTCATATTTTTATATTTTTATATTCTTATTATTATTATTTTTAAGATTATTATAATATAATATTTTTATATTATAGTATAAAAGACTTGAAAGTTTCTCAACATTAGAAATCGACATGAAAATTCATTGACAACAAGTAGAAACTTTTCTTGACGCTGAGAATTAAGAAAAGATGTGAAAATTCTATTTCCATGGCATATTTAATTTTCCTGCTCTAAAAACTTTGTAGTTTTTGTACAAACAAAGGTATTTTCGTGCTTGGTGTAAAGCTCGATAGTCTCCTTTATTTTTATTTTATTTTTCCCGCTCCTCTTAGCTATGCCGCAATTTATTTCCTCTGATTTTTTTAGCATGGACGTTTTTTTATCATCTCTCGAGCGGATGGCCATAAATAATAATACGCGACAAGGAACAGGGACGATTCCGAAAGCCGCGATGCTTCGTATAACAAGAATAATTATTCGTGTATTGTGAACTGGAGCAAATTCGTGAGCAAATGTTAAAGGGCGTCAGGAGAAAATGCACTGACACATGAACTCTCTCGAGCATTTTCTTCTAACGTTAAATTATGGATCGTTTTTCTTGTAAAATCTCAGATTTCTTGTAAAATCTTTGACTGCTAGAGGACGAAAATCGGAGTTTCCATCTCGAAACGTTTCTCCAAAACATTCCATCAAAAATCGGCTCCACATTTTCTAAATTTGATTCTATTCTCGTGAAATCTGAAAATTAGGAAAATTTAAGGAGGTTGAAAAAAAAAAATCAATCCTGAAATGGAGCATCTGAATAAATGAGTCGCGCCGCGCAAACGTGCAGGCGATTATGTGGCTACGCAGATACGAGAGAAACAAGAAGACATGAGAATCCTTAAACGCACCCAATAGCGATCTCTTAGGATCATTCCATCACGTGTCACGGCAGATCTGGAAAAGGACGCATGGCGCGTCACGCCTGCCACTTACAGAAACGTAAAAGTTGTTGGCACTCTTGTGTCACCCTGAAGAAGCAAAAGACGGATGTGTCTGTGTGTGTTTGTGTGGATTGAACGACAAGGAGAAAGGAGGTTGTCCGATGAGAAAAAGAAACGCGGGAAGGAGTTGAAACGGGTACGCTCACACATACACATGCATGTTAACAGAAAATAGCGACAACTCTGCGGAGAACGTTGAGAACTGCGACGCGATAAGACAAGGACAAAAATTCCGAGCGAGCAGCATTTGGTCACACATTCTGTAGGACGTTTGGCCTTGGAATTACTCTGGATCACTGCCAATGTGCAATAAACGTCGAAACTCACGCCGCGAAATTGGATGATTATTTCTATAAACGTAAACAGCTGGAGAATTTACTTTGGATTTGAATATCATTCGATTTTACTTCGCGTCTTTATTTTTATTTGCAAATGGATTTTTATGGCGGTTTTTCCATGCAGAAAACAAAAAGAAAAAAATAGAATTGCTGCAGGGTTGAACGAAATCATAGCTTTTTCAGAGACGTGTCATTTGCTCCTCGTCAACACGTAATTACTCGTCCCCGAGGTGGGGAGAATAGAGAAATTTTATTGCCAAGGGTCCCCTTTGTGGATCCGCCATTGGTTGGTGGTCCCCGCGATTCTCTGACTCCTTGTTCACCGCATTAACAGACATGACTTGAAAAATGCGGTTCCTAACACCAATCGCCCATTCGTACACACCAAACACCCGAGATGCGTTGTCCTTCCTCGTCCTTCGTCTTTCTCCCTCTTCGTGCGCGCTCCACACTTTATCCCGATCTGGGTTTTATTCATATATATATGTTGGATGCTGACTATGCTTTCTTGTTACGAGCATAGAGAGCAAAAAAAAAATAATAATCGAAAGAGTGTCTGGGTTGTGGAACGAGCCAGCCTCGTGTTTATTAACGCGTTTCGCGTTGATAGTTCAGACCTGCGTGGCATGCCCGGAGTGCTCATGATGGAACTGCGAGATGGAAAGAGAAGGCAACATTTTTTTCCATTCGTGTTTCGCAGATTTATTTCGCCAGGAAATTCACTTCATTCACTTCATCTCCGCGCATCGAGCTCAAATTGAAAATAACATTTCGTTGGATCCGACTAAACTTTTTTTTCAAAAATCACAATATTTTTGGCGTGCAGCAAGAAATATTCTGGAAAGTCTTTTCGAAAAGTATATTTTGTCATTAGAATCGTAAATTTTTCCGACCGTCTCGTTGAGAATCAAAAATATTGTCAAAATTATGAAAATTTTGAAATTATCCAAAAATATTCAGTTCACTGTGTTCAAAAAAATATCGACGTTTTTTGAGATCGTTTAATTTTCAGTCAACTCTCGTTATTGCTTGTAAAGATGAATGTTGTTAGTTGCATTTTTTTGGTAGAAAAAAAAAACGGTTCGCCACTTCCAATAAGAAGTTAAAACTAATGATCGCCTATTACGTATGGCAAAATCGTGATTTCGACTTGGCCCCAAGGCGATAGATGTGAGACTCTGTGTCCCTCTAATTTTTACCTCGAGCCTAACATGATCGCGAGAGCTGCTACGATAGATCGTTCTGAATAGACGAAATCAAAGTTTTTGCCCCGGGCTGTCGAAGAACCAGCGAGAACTGCTCGATCAGTCAAAACGTTAAACTGTCACTTATTTCCGAAGACTTCAATCATCGTCTAGTAAAAGAATTTTTTTTTCATCGACGCCTCGTTAGCCTCGAGGGAGAGCGTTTTTTCCTGAATAACAACAACAATAATTATAATTACAATCGCGATGATAACATTTTCAGTAGAATAAACATCCCTGGAGTATTTTATTGTCCAATTTACTGGGCGAATCATTTCGCAAGATATTTCAATACAGATTTTGCGTCCATTTTAAATGCAGGACCACGCGAGCCTGGGGCAATTTTGCTCCAAGTCAAAGAATCAATCAAAAATGTATAGTGAAACGATAAAAAACGGGAGAACGAAGGACTCTAAAGTTCGCAACATTGAGATCCAACGAAAAATAGTTTTTCTCTTTATTTTTTGTTCAATTTAAAAAACAACGACAGTTTTCTTATCGATTTTGTGTTGAAATCGTAAAAAACAATCGTTTCAACGATGCAAACTTCAACATCGTGAAGGGACGCGGGATTTAAAGTCGCCTGGGGTATTTTTTGACCCCAGATTGCCATTCAAGGGTCAAGGGTGTGACACAGTTGACCGTTGACGAGCATAATTTTTTTTCAGAAATTTCCTGCTCAAAGTTTTCAACACTGAGTCAATAAAACGATGAGTCGAAAGCATATATTTGTAAAGGCAGACGAAAAAATACTGCACGATTGTACGCTTGGTTTACACTTGGTTCTCCATACGCACCTGATACTTCTCGTAGCTTTACTCCAGGTTCTCGGAATTTGCATGAGAAAATCGTCTCGTCGCGGTGAGCGAGCTACCGTGTCGTGTGTGAGCGCGTGTGCGACGTTTTACGTAGTCTAGCTTGGCAGAGTCTCGCTCGTACAGTCTCTAACTTATCTATAATGGATGCGTGTCGTCGACGAGTACGACGACGTCGACCCCGAACGAGTACAGAGTCCTTGGAGGGTTGTACGGAGGGTGTACGAGGGTCCCCTCTTCGGAATCGCACCGAGTCAACTCAGGGGCTGAAATAAAAAAAAAAAAAGAGGAGAAGGAAACAACAGAATCCTCGCGCCACTTATTCGTTTTCCTAGCGAGGTAGCACGCGCGATAATACTCGCTGATCGAGCGGCTTAAATAAAATATACACTCGTTCGATCTTAAAACGTTTTTTATCCTGAAAGAAAAGAAAAAGGGACACAGAGTGGCAAGAAAATCGTATTTCGCACGAGATGATTCTCTCTCTCTATTTCTTTTTCATCCGCCTTTCGAATGCCTATGAGAAACAAGCTAAACATCTTGATCCGCCACTCAATCTCACCTCGAAATAAACGATGGGAAGACTCTCTTTTCTTTGATTCATCTCCATCATTTACTTGACGAAAAACCTCTCGATTGATCCTCCCCATATTGAGAGCCACACAGACACGAAGGGTAAGATTCGTAAGAGGATTTTTATCGTACTTTCGTTACTTCGCAGGTGTTGCTTCAAGCACGCTTGGGAATAACTTCTTACATGTGCATGTATTGGATATAGAGAGCGTCTCTACATTTAGGCTTTTCCAAAATGACTTATCGTCAATATTTTTTCCCCTTATTCACGCACGTGTCCCTCTCGTCTCTGAATAAAAGCTGCTGCGTGTTTCGAGCGGAAATCGGAAAAGGGATAGCCCGTCTACGGTCTATTCGTCTTCGATAAGCGCTACATGTAATCCTGCAACGGTGAAAACATTAAAGTTGCATAAGTGCAAGGCGCGAGGGGAAAACGACGACGAGTTTGTGACCACACAGGAAAAAAAACCTGAGCGCGATTCTATCGGGAGAGAAAGAGAGACAGAGACGTCCTAAGTACGTATTATCCTCATGAATTGTCTGGATTGTCCCGGATTTGCCGTCTTTCAATACATCAACCATTTGACCAACGTCACGAAAAGGGACACTCCCCACAAATTGACATTCGCTCCAACTGCTGTCCTGCACTTTCACATGTCAATACATCGTCACAATATTTAGTCCCTCGCCCATAGATTGCAGGAAACAACTTTTTTTTCATCACACTCAAGTTCTCAGTGTTGGGGTCCGACAAAAATACTTTTTGTCTTCATTTTAGGCTCAACTTAATAAACAATTACAATTTTCCTATCGATTTTGTGTGTGAATCCTAAAAAAACGATCGTTTTATTGTTCTGATTAAATATTTAATTGAGAATCGTAAACTTTGCTCAAGAAATAACAGAATTTCGTTGCAGTCCAACGATGCAAACTTTAACGTCGTTTCTCCTCTGTCAGTTTTTTTTATAACGATGTTAAAGTTTGCATCGTTGGAATGCAACGAAATTCTGATTTTTATTGAGACTCTTATTAAATATTTGGTCAGGACGATAAAACGATATTTTTTTTCAGAATCCAAAGCCAAAATCTACGAAATTTGTCATAGTTTTTTAAATTGAATGAACAATTAATTAATTTTTTTCTATCGATACTTGTGTAATCATAATTCCGAGCTATTTTAAGGACGAAGTCAAGAACGAATGCATTTGCAGGTTCCCAACCCCCGGAAGTTTGGCCATTAATTTCTACGGAAATATGCAACGTTTTCGTTGATGCTTCGGCCATCTTGATGCCGAAAAAAATCGGAATAATAAATAAAGTCGTATAGCCGCGTGGGGGGCGCCAAAGACCCTTCGCTGCAATCTATGTGCACCCTCATAAAAACTTATCCATATGTATGTCTGGAGGATAAAGAGAGGGAGGTGGTGCATCACGTCGAATACATAAATACATATATATTGTAAATTTATGGCATAGACAATATATGGCCGCGATTGGTGCAAGGCTATGAGCTGCTCCATCTCGGATGCAACGTTAGCCGGCCAAGCTGGCTGTACCATGCAGCACCCGTATAGCACAGACGCGATTACATATTGGCCCCCATTCCCTGCTCACCTCCTGTGCAAAAGTGGACCACCTCAGTCATTCTATCAGCTCGTTTTTCTCATACTTTTCAGCCTCTCACATGACCTCCCTCACAATATTCAACTCGATATCCATCTTTTTGTCTTCCATCCACGTTCAACTTACACAGGAGAGCTTGAGCCTTCTGCGGTGCGTTCCTCTCTCTCTCACTCTCTCTCGCTTCGCCTCTGATATCAGTGTGTCCTGGTCCAGCCTCCAGCCTCTTCTGTCCTCCAAACGGAATACACGATCGCCCTATCAAACATACATAGGCATACACCTTTCTAGCTCGCACTTTAATTCCGGTGCACCCTCGTCGAGGATCCCGAGAAGTGGCAGCGGCTTCGCCCTTGTTGCAATAAACGCCAGTGACGAAACCTCGTGTATGTCTTCCATTACAAACCCTCGACCCAGTCTCGCGGGTTTTACATTCATTCCTCATTCCCAACGATTTCATTGCGGGCAATTCAACAATGCGATCTTAACCTTCCGACAAGTAATCTGGGGTCAAAAACAACCCCCAGCGACTTTAAATCCCGCGCTGCCTTCGTTATCCCGTTTCGAAATCGTTTTACCGGATTTTTCACTCATTTTTTGACATTAATCGAAATTGCTCCAGCCTCGTGTGATTCTGCATTAAAAAACGGAAAGAACGAGCCCAAGCTGAACCCTTTTTGTTTAATTTTACCGGAGATATGACATTTTTTAACATTGAGGTAAAAAATAAAAACCTAAAAATAAAGTTACCGTTCTAGGACTCATGTTTATAGTTATCAAAATAGAAAATCAACCGAAGGACCAAAACCAATAGTATTTCGAATGAAATATTCGGCAGATTCAATAAACTACCGAAAACAATCGAACACAGTCTTTGGAATTGCATGCACCCAAGAATTTCTATATTGAATGAATTTCGTTGAAATTCCGGATACTGGTGTAGAGAACGAATTAACTTGGGAGAGAATTTCTAAAGCAGTAACCGAGCAAATGAGAGACCGGGTTCTCGCGACCACTCTAGTAATTTAGTGTGTTGTGTAGTCAACATTCATGAGCGGGTTAGCTCGGGTCAGAGTTTCCTCGCAAGCAAAACAGTCGAAACAAAAAGGAGCGCAGTCTCCTGATGCTGCATGGAGTGGACCACGAGAGAATGCGCGCTTAGAGGCCAGCGGCGAAATGTATATACGGCTGTGGACCGAGACCCGACAAACGGAATTTTTGATAGGCCCGATCTGTTATTCACGGCTCTACCGATCCCATTGTATACAATTGCGGAAGCTTCCCGTCTGCCATTGCTCTCCTCTCTCTCTCTCTCTCTCTCTGAATCTTTCCCTTATTCGTAGCTGCTGCGTGCGCAAACGCTGGCCATATACGAGATGCAAGTTCTTTTCGTTGCTTATTCCCATGCGTTTTGCGTCCAGGAGCTCGCAACGTTGGGGGCCAACGAAAAATACGATGATCGATTTTATGATTCTTTATGTTTGCAACGTTGGAATGCAACGAAATATATTTGATATTGTTGGTGATTCATGCAATTTTCAATGTCATCTAAATTTTTCGACCGGATATGTTTTTCGGATGGCAAAAATCGATCGTAATTACATTTTCCAATTAAATAATTTTTTTGCCAACGATAAAAAACGAATTTCGTTGCATTCCAACGATGCAAACTTCAGAGTCATATCGATTTTTGCCACCCGAAAAATTTGGATGAAATAAAAAATGGAACGAATCGTCAATAAAATGCAATATTTTTGTTGCATTCCAACGTTGCAAACTGCAGCATCATACGAAAAATCCTCTTTCCTTCATTTTTTTTTTCAATTCGGAAAACAATGACAATTTTCGTATCGATTTTGTGATTGGAGCCTAAAAAACGCTCGTTTTATTGTCCTGATTAAATATTGAATAAGAATCGTGAGCTCTGCCTCAAGAAAAAACAGAATTTCGTTGCATTCCAACGTTGCAAACTGCAGCATCATCCAATCCGCTCGTTCACTTAATGCACGAGTGAAAACGCGTGAAAATATGGGGAAATTAGCTCGGATAAGGCGAATATAGGGAAGGCGCGAGCTCTGTTTATGGTTCATTATCAATATCTCGTTAAAATGTATGCACTAAATAGGCGCATGTGTGTACAATATTTTGTATATTGGTGGGAGTTTGTTTGACGGTGCCCGGGCGTTTACGGGATTCAATGAAAATATATATCTTCGCTGTGCTCTGATCTCTCGCTCTCTTGCGTATCTCCAATGGTTATACGGAGTAACACGCGTGTCAAATGAAATCATGATTTCATCGTCAGCCGCACGTTTAGCTTTGCGTCCACCAGCAAAGCGTATGCACGCGTTTACAGTTTCCAAATCATTTTCTCTCTTTTACTTCTCCCCCCGCGCGCCCCCGCCGCTTCTCCCTCTCTCTCTCCCTCTTGCTCTTGGCTGCCTTTGACAAAGAGAGAAAGAGGGACACAGAGACCGAGAGGGTGAAAGCGTATCAAACGAAGCCTTTGTGAGGCCAGATACGCTCGCGCCACGAATATTGAATTATAATTTCATCCGATTTCCCAACACCTTCCGTCATGACACGCGTCCATACGCGTACTTGTTTCAAACGAGAAATGTCAACCGTCACACACGAGCATGCCTCCAAGTATTCTATAGAAATTTATATCTATTTTCAGCCAATAGCGTCATTATTATTTTGTCGAGCCCAGAGTCTTTGATTAACGTTTATTACGCGCATAGTTACGATTTCGCAGGTTCGCGCGCCGAATTTCAAGCGAAGCTAATTCATCCTGTCAAAATCTTCAGAATAAAGCGAAAAAAGCAAAAATAAACAATCCTTGAAAATTCTCAACTCGCTGCTCACTCTGTTGGCACAAAAAAACCCTCGAGATCCCCCCCTAAGGAGCGAGCCAATCGGTTCGGTCTTGAAGCCACCAACGGAAGTAGAAAAATTTTTGACCTCCTCGGGGAAGAAGCGGAACTAGTGAAAAAACGAAGACGCGAAGAAAAAGGGAGTTAAACTCGCTGCGATCGGGTTGGGTTAACGATCGTTCCACGAAAGAGGGATATTTTCAAGTGCGACTGGATCTACTACTCTCTGCAGTACATGTCAAAGCCCTAACTCGTATCTCGTCTCTCGTTCTTGGCGCAAAAGACAGCATGCATATATTTTTATATATATACGAGCTCGTCAAGGCAAGACTCGTTGTGCCAGTGAGTTAAACGTGTCGCATAGTTCTCGCGCTTAGAGAGGGCTTCATCGTGAGAGAAAACTTAGCAGTGAAACTTTGCACGTGGTGCAGCAGCACCGAGTACATAAGTTGATGCTTTTCGTTTCGCTGAATTCTCCAACTCGCTACTGGTGCTTCGATCCCGATCTACCGCGCGCGCGAGCCTTTAGGTCGTTAACATCACTCTCGCCACGACCGAGAGAGCGAGAGAGACAAGCAAAGCTTCGGAGCGATTCTATGCAGAGAAAAACACTTGCATCAAGAAGGGAGATGGAAAGTAAGAAAAACGAATATACTGTGAGTGGCGATGCTCGCAGTTAATAGTCTGCACCGACATAGCGGTACGCGAGAAGCCAAGAAAAAAAAATTACAATGTAGTTAGCGATGCCTCCTGCTACATAAATTCCTGCGGTTACCGCAGCGTTTATTCACAATCGGCCAGAGAGAGAATTAAACGCATAAAAACAGAGCGAGAATATATCACGGCCGCGTTTATACACCTGAAAACGAATCTAGAAACAAGTAGCTCACTCGCTCTGTAAAATGCGTTAACGTTATAAAAGCAGGTTGCACCAAGCTAAGTAATCATATCACAACAAACGCGAATAAGCTTCCTGCCTAGGGTTACTAATCCGTATTACACGCACAGGAAATGGATATCACTCATCATCCTCCAACCATCAACTTGTACTTTCCTTCATCATCAATACTCTATGGCCAACTTTTATGGACTTTATATATGAAATAAATACAACATGCGCCCCCAATGAAAATTCAATTCTTTCAAAAAAACGTCGAAATTTTCTTGAACCCGGTAAACTAAATAATTTTGAATGATTTTTTCAAAATTTTCGTAATCTTGACAACATTTTTCATTTCTAAGGGAACTGTCGGCTAAATTTACGATTGGAATGACGAAAATTTACTCTCCAAGAGACTTTCCAAAATATTTCTTGCGATTTAGCAAAAAAAAGTTTAATTAAAATTTTTTTTTCACCATGAAGCGATCGTTTAGGATTCAAGTAACAAAATTGTTATTGTTTTTTTTTAATTGAACGAAAAGTGAAAAGAAAAAGGATTTTCCGTTGAACCCCAACGTTGGGAACGTCAAGGAATAGGCGGGAATAATATAAAAAACAAAAGCTCCGGAAGTGGAATTCTACGAGAGATTTACACGTACTTGATATTCGTAGGTACGTAGAGAAATGTACGAGTTTACACGTCCATGCGACGAGGAGGTAGGACATCGTAGTTATATATGGGAAAGGGCAGCATCATTATTTTCTAATGCACTTGTTAATTGACCAATCAGGAAAGCACTCCCCCGAGCGGCACAAAGAAGAATTAACCTGTGCGCGGGCGCCTCCTCCTCCTCTCTGCGTTAACCATCGCCGGAACAATTTAATGATCGGCCTCGCGATTATTATTCGCCTCCGACGTTTTTATGTTCCATGGTCCGCCGCAGTCTATATATGCAAGAAGATCCAACGACGAGAGAGAGAAAACAACTGATGAGACACGTAGTTATATCAGAAATCGAGGAAAATTGAGGCATTGCGCCGCGTCTTTCTCATGTGCGCCGCGTATGTCGAGTCGCATCGACGCGATTTTCTCTTGTTCCTTCTGTTCATTCCCTCGATTCTCATATCCTATTCTTCTCACTCGTCCTCGTCAACTAAGCATCGCATTCAGCTTTTTTTTTTTTTTACTCCTGCTGTGTTTTTCATTATTATTTTTTTACTCGCCTGCATTTCCTTGCCTCTCGAGTACAGAACCGCTGCACTCCGACCCACAGACTCAAGTGGGTTTTGGGACACCGCAGAATACTTTACTCTCGCGGCCACTCGCGCTTCCTGCTCACCTCTTACTCCATCTTACCGAATCCAGAAAGAAAAACGTAATTCGGAAAATTGTGATTTACTCCGAAGTTTGCACCGCGTTGGAATGCAACGAAATTCATTTTTATCTTTGGCATCCGTTGACACAATCATCGATTTTTGCGACCCGAAAAGCATATCGGCTCGAAATATTTGGACGACATTGAAAATTCAACGAATTGCAAGGAATTTTCGTTGCATTCCAACGTTGCAAAGCTCCGGCATCATAAATAATGAAACTTGTGGTCGCGAATCGATTTTGGAGAACGAAGCGGGAAAATATAGAGCTTGGTGTAATTTTACTTCGTGTACATCGACAATTACAGAGTTGTGAGGGCGTGGTCGCTCGACTCGAGTGCATGTGTGTGTTTTCTCCCATTCTTTTCGCACTCTTGACCGACTACAATTGCAAAGACCTCAGGACGCCTCCGCATTAGATTGCACGCTACGATCACCGCGCGATCGAATGCAAGTGGCGTTCGATAGTTTACCCCAAAGGTGCTGCACAGAAACTCGTTGTCATCGTTGCTATCGTTTCTGTTTCAATACGAGACACACGCAGCGGCTGGAGTAACGACCTCCTCAATCCTTCCCTTCCCTTTACGAAAAGACGCGAGATGCATATTCAATGCTAGCACCACGCACCGATTTGCAAACCTTTCTCGGTAGGTTCACAAATCACACGTTTTCTACTGTCTAGGCTGCACTCATCTGAAACCGACTCCGGATTTTACTCCAAAAATGTAATTCCCTTTTTTATGCTCGTTTGAAAAAACAAATTTTCATTACGCGAGCAATGTTTTGTTTTCAAATACAATTGCCGGGGATTCTGTGCGGTTTCGATATAAATGATTGTGATGCCACGATGTTAAGATCGTTCTTGATCGTCCTGAAATTTGGACACTATAGCAAATTTTAATAATTCTATCATCATTTTTAGAACGACCTTGAGGGTTGAAATGAAAAATGATAAGAAAATTCTGAAAATTTAGTATGTTTTAATAACTCAATAAATATTATAAATATAAAATATTTTAAATATAAAAATATGAAAATAAAAATATAAAATACTTGCAATATGAATATAGAAAAATAACAATATAAAATATAAAATAAAATATATAAATATACAAATATTTTAAGTATAAATATAAAAATTTATCAATATTATAAATAATTCAATTTATAATTGAATTTATATGAATTATAAATAATTCAATTCAAAATTCAACCATAAATCAATAATTTATAAATAATTAGATAATATAATAATTTCTTAAACATTTACAAAGAATATTTATCAATGAACTTGGTTTTGTTTCGGTTGCTTTGGCAGTTTACTGTAGATATTCCAATTTTGAGAGGTCAAAAAGAAAACTTATCGCAAAGTTCAACGAGTTTTTCATAAGTCTTCACATTTGACTACTTTCAATTTGTTAATTTTGATTGACCAATAACGAGATTCAGTTTCCACGATCGCTTAAATTTCTCATCGTAGTGGAGAATATTTCTTGATCGCGGACGTGTTGCTCTCGATGAGTAAAGTCTTTGGGAAAAGAGCCAAATCGGCTTTGATAATGGTACACCTTGCCGGTCTGTTCTTTCCTGTGGTCTCGCGTGAGCCTTAAGTGGTTTACCGCTCCCTTGAGCTTTTTTCTTCTTTTTTCTGCGTCGAATGACGACTGGTGGTAACGCGATTTCGTCCGAGCGAATAACCAATCGATTTACCTGAACACATTAAGGAGGGTTTAAGGAGTTTCCAGCATATATCTGTAGTGCGCACGATTTACCGCAATACAAATGACCCTCGTAGTACGTCCATTTTCCGCGATGAATCGAATCGCTTGCTCGGTTGGAAAAAAATGTTTGCTCGCTGACGAGGCATGATTGGAGATAAAACGAAAAACAAGTATTTTTTAAAATACCGAAAAACTAGTTGATTTTTATTTTAATTCGAACTCCTGGCCAACGACAAACGAAAATACATTTTTCTAGACAAAATTCGAGAGAAAAGCGATCGAAATTTTGGTCATGAAAATGTATTTTGCGCTCGGACTGATGAACAAGTCTCGCGGCGGGAAAAATATATGAAAGGGCCGTACGACGCAGCATTATTCGCGGTTCAACAATACAAAACAGAGAGTCGTCGAGTTTTGATGCATCAGCAAACCCGTCGAATCCGCGTTACGCAGCATCCACTCGAGTTCCTATGTCAGTCGCGACAAAGAATAAGAGGAATCAAGTCGGGTCTCACATTCTCATCGCTTTTGCTGAGCTGCTTTTTATTAATCCAGGATACACCAAGAGACTTTCTCTCTTATTTTTTGTAAATACGAAATAATATTCCTTACAAATCCCCAAGGAGCATTGTGCTCTTTATCAACATCTTTATCGAAGTGCTTTTGGGCTCTGGATCGATTTCCCCATGTAAGCCGGGCGAGCCCCATGGACAACGTTATCCGCGAGCGTTCGGAGCTTCTCATTTTAATAAAGTCATTCTAACTCTAGTTTTTGAGCCGTTTTTTCATCAATACTGCGTTCGCTATTTTTTTTTTCTCTTTCTAAAACCCATTTCAGAAAGTTCTGGGCGCATTTTACGACGTAAAATTTTCGGGTTATATTTTTGTCTTGCGTTTCGTGCGCTCTCGTTTCTCGCGTAGCGGCCGCGGGTAAAACTCTCCCGAGTACACCCGTCGAGGATCTGATTTCAACGGACGGCTTGAAAAAACAAGCGACTGAGTTAATTCCGTACCGGATTCCCTCGCGCGAAAGCCGAGCATGTGCTCCGTACAACCTCGTGCTTATACCGAGCACCAGAGAGAGAAGAAGAAACGTGTAACACACTCCACCGCGTCAACCGTGCCAGAGAACGGAAATCGTAGTCGTACGACATACATCAACATACGGGCTTCGATTTTTGTATTTTTATTTAACCATTTTTTTTCGTTTCGTGAGTTCGAAGATCGACTTCGACGCTGGAACGGTGTGGCTTCTAAACTTTGAGTCAACGCTCCGCGGCTCGAGTCGAATGTACACGATTCTTTCCCAAGCCGATATTATATCGTGCTCGTCTCGTGTTTTGTCTCCGCGGGGGTGTCTCGAACGACGCGAAATTCCATATTTGTTGTCGATCGTTATCATTTTTTTCGACCTTCTCCATTTTTTATGTTTTTTTTTCATTCTCGTATACTTAGTGACGCCAAATTATTTTTCTGTTTCCAGAAAAAAGTTGTTTGTCATCACGTACGACAGACTATTTCACATAGTTTTTTACTTAAACTAAAACTCAACCAAAAATATTATCAACTTAACTAGTTTAATTATTCAGTTAAAATTTCACGATGTTGAAGTTTGCATCGTTGAAATGCAACCAGAGCTCACGATCTTTATTCAATATTTAATCAAGACAATGAAACAATCGGTTTTTAATATTCAAACACGAAATTGATAAGTAAATTGTCATTAGTTTTCAAATTGACTAAAAAAAATATGATGCTGGAGTTTGCAACGTTGGAATGCAACGAGATTCTGTTTTTTCTTGACCAGAGCTCACGATTTTTATTCAATATTCAATCAAGACTATGAAACAATCGTTTTTCAATATTCAAACACGAAATTGATAAGTAAATTGTCATTAGTTTTTAAATTGACTAAAAAAAATATGATGCTGAAGTTTGCAACGTTGGAATGCAACGAAAAATGTTTCATATTATTGTTGATTCGTCCAATTTCCAATATCATCCAAATTTTTCGAGCCGATATGTTTTCGGGTGGCAAAAACCGATCGTTTTATCATCGTAATTAAATTCTTCATTTAAATAACTATTTTTGCCAAATATAAAAAAGAATTTCGTTGCATTCCAACGATGCAAACTTCAGAATCATCAAAAAATGAAGAGATAAAGTTGGCAACTTCATAAAATGTTTGCTCCATTGTGAGAGGTGCAAAATCGAGAATGTTACTAACATTTTTCGTTCCGAATAGTTATGGGAGAAAAAGCGTGACAGCCTCTTGAAAAATACATCGCCGTGTTTTATTCTATATTGATTCCTCAAATGATGCGGTCTGTTGTAGCGAAGAAAATGTTGGGTAAACTGTTGTGTAATATATAGGTGAATGATGGCACACGTTGAAAAGATGTATGCGAGGTATAAAGAGACACGTATGTATATAGTTGGAAGCAATAATAGAGGCACCTTACACGCCTATCCATGCGTCGAATCTTTTCATCGTTGAATGAGAAGCCGTTGCGAGGAGAGAAGTGAATAGGAAGATGAGCCAAAAGCTTAAGAAAATCGTGACCGCGCGCACGCGGTGACGAAAGGCCGAAAAAAAAAAACGAGTAGGGCAGCCGCAAGGTCCGTCCGTGAGAGATGATACACATTGCGGGTAAATATTTGGACATCCGTGACCGCGGAAGTGGGATCACGAGAGCGAAAGAAAAAAGTAACCGAAGCAGAGCTCGGGGAGCAGCGAGAGAAAGGTCGTACGGGTCTCTAAAACGGGAGGAAAAGAGCGGCGTTGCAAAACCATCTCGGGATCTCTCATCGGTCCTTTTCTATCTCTGCTCTACACGAAGGGACAAGACGTAAGAGCAGAAAACGCTGGGCTAGGCTCACATTGTCCGTGAGCCTAGCCGACCGCGATAACGGAGTTACCGCGATCATCGCGGTATACAAACTGCGATGTTCCCATTGTGTCCACATTTCACAAACTCGACCCATTTACCAAGCGGGAAAAACCTGGAATTTGGACATGCACACATGCAGCATATACTTGGCTCGAATGCACATAAATAAATGTACTCGAATCTTTGAGGGAGAGAATTGACCCAACGAAAATCCGTGTGTCGCGCTCTCCATTGTCGATTTTGTGATCAGGGACCATCACCGAGAGAACGGAAACGCGTTACCGTGCGAAAGCATCGCGATTCAAATCTATATCGTTTGTGTGTATTCCGGATCGTTGGTAATGTGTTTTTTTTTCCTCAATTCTCCGGAGGAAAGAATTTTTTGGTTCTGTTAGCACGGGCCGTTCGGACCACCGTCGTTGAAGAGACTTGGACAAGCAAACGCACACGCAGCTAATCGTCCGTGCACGATTCCTCTGTGTGCATTGCGACCCACCATTTTTTTTTTTCGACATGCTTCTTCTCTTCCTCTCTCACTTTCATCTCAACTTGTCGTCCTGAATCCACATTCACGCCTCGCTTAACATTGCCCGCGACGCAGGTTATGCTTACATCTCAAATTTTCGAAATTCTTGCACACAGTCCCCCCTCTAAAAATTCTATAGCCATTTGCATAATTAACGATTGTATGAAAAAAAAAATTTCTCTCAGGCATTGATTAAAAGTTTGACAAGTTGTTCAATTACTTGTCCATCAATTCTTATTGACGATATATTTGGAAAGAGCGGTTGAACGAAAACCAAAGCGAAAGGGATGAAGAAGCAAGAGGGAGGGGGACTGCTGGGTATGGAACGAGAAAATATATGTAAAAAGGTATGCAGTACGTGTGTAGAAATAGAAAACATTGGAATAGACGAGTTAAACAGGAGTAAGCATCGTCAACGACCCGCAATTCTCCGGTTTCTTTTCTCCTCCTTCTCTCCTCGCACTTTTTCCAGCTCCTCGACGATGCTCCTCCTGGCTGGGATGCGAGACGTGTGATGACTGCTACGTGTGTGACTTGTTGTTTGCTTTAACGTCGCGACGACTTCGGTAGACTTGTTCGCTTCTCTTTTTCTTCCTACTATTTCCCTTGTGTTGAAAGCCCCTCCGCAAATGTCCTCCTGCCATCGCTACCATCATCCCCTTGCTCGCGTATTTGCCCAGGGTATACAACTTGTGTTTTCGCCTCGGCGTATCAACGTTGCGGTGTTCGAGAGCCAGACACACTCCTCACGTTCGATAGAAATTGAAAAAACGGATGCTGCTCGAGTAATTATACATTATCACGCCATTGGAATTGCAGGTTGGACCGGAAGTATCGTAAATTTTACCAGGAAGTGATTAAAAAAATTGACACGTCGCAAGCCACACGAAGAAAACCAAGTCGAAAATAATTAAGAAATATACTAGGAATCCAGTTACTTATTGTTGAAAATTAAAGTATTTTGAGGACAGTTCGGAAATCACAGCAACATCTCGAATGACAGTTCGACACATCGTTCTCAACAGCATAGTAAAACGTGATCATCAGATTAAAACCGATTTCACAATTTAGCATGGCAATTCAAGAAAATCGCAATGGTCATGGTTAACAAAACAATACGTGTGATTAAATTTCACACATGTTCGATATATATTCATATTGGGATATAGAATTTTACTATGTAGACGTTTAAAATTTGAGATGTTCTCACTCATAACTGAATTCTCATCTGACATAGTAAATTCTTCATGAAAACAAACCTGAAATTCATTATCGCGCGCATTACTATTTCTTATTCATATAGAACTGTTTATAATTCATGCTAAGAAAAATTGTAAGTGTTGAAAAATACTATGCTGTTTTGCAATTGGTGCTACGATTCTTTTGCTTCTTAACCTTCGTATAGGACATTTTCCCGAAACATTTTATTTCTTACTAAACAAAACGAATCCGGCTTGTCCGTGCATTTGTTTTTTTCTCTAATTATTTGCTATGCGGTATTTTTATTAATATTCGATATATCGGCACGAGATTATCAACGACACGGTATGGGATCGAAAATAAAAAAATGGAAAGTCGTATGAGAATAAACAACGAGCATGAGGATTTTATTTTTACCAACTATGCAGTACGGCCAAAGAGGATATATATGCGGTCGGGTGAGTTCTTTGATGTTACTACGAGAGATGCGTCCTCGTTGAAGGGTGAGCGCGGTTGTGGACGCGGCGGGGGGAACGAGCGCATAAATATTTAGAGCTGTGCCAGGAGGGCCGTGATAATGTAGGCACCGTCTATCCCACACTCAAACGCGAAGGGAAAGCCCGTTTGGGTCTTTCTAAACGGTCATATGCTTCCATCGCATACACACGTTTCTAGCTCATATCCTTCCTTCCCTTTTTCTATTCGTTCACCATGTTTGCCATTTTGACACTATCGCATGAGTGTTGCCCAAGTATATGCAAAAGATTACCGCACGTTATGTCTTCCTCGTTTTTCTCTCGCGCGTGATCTTACGCGCGAAGACTTTTCCAGCATGTGCGAGACAAAGCTTTTGGGTGTCAGCGAAATTTCACGACCATCCTTGTCAACCAGTAGAGGGCGTTTCTCAGAGCTGACAAAACGATTGATTTTTCGATTGTTCAAAGCTGTTCTAATCGTCATCAGACAGTTTCTCATTTCCCATGCTGAACTGTTTTTGAAAATTGTTTCTGCACTAACTCAATAGCTACAGCGTTTCGGAGTCATATAGACTAGTTTGCTAATGTTGATGTTGCGGAGAGCAGACGACAACGGGTGTGGAGAGTGAACGAGGGCATAGTTAGGATCTTGCCTCGGTGAAAAGGATAACGCGATAGGCAGAGGAATGAATAAAAGCATCAGAAAGCTGAAGCCAAACTAGGAGAAGAAGCGTGACGGAAAGGGAGCAGACGAAGAGAGCGGAGAGTGAAATAGGAAAAGTGAGAGATGGGGGATACTCGGGGAGGGTAATTACGAAATATAAAGGGTGGGCTGGCCCGCACCACCGAGGCAGGCAGGCAGACTGATGAATATTTCACCGCACTGCATTAGCCAGAGCTGAGAGAACACTTGTGTGTGTGTCTCTTTCACTTTTTCCATATATACAGCACGCGTAACATTCTTCGCCTCTTGGCTGTTTCCTTCGTCTCTTTTCCTCTTCATTCTCTTACCCAGCTCCAGATCCAACCCCTACACTCTGCATGCAGTCTCCATCCTGCACTGTCGAATCTTCTTCCTCTTACTTTTCCTCGCTCTGCACTTACTTACTGTACGCCTCGCGTTTCTTCGTCTTAAAATTCCGTCCTCTTCCGGTTTATTGAGTTCAAGCGTGAAAAGAACGATAGAAGCGAGACCGAGCAGGGCAACCTGAGAGAGAATCGATGCAACTGGACCCTGCTTAGTCGACCAAATGTGCGAAGTAGATTACGAGGTGATGAAAAGTTTCGAATTGTCAAAAAATTAGTCAAAAGTGCGGTAAAATGGTAAAAAAAACGGGAGAACGAAGGAAAGGCGCGGGATTTAAAGTGGCCCGGGGTCGTTTTTTACCCCAGATTATCGTGTGTTCCACTTTTGGTTTTCGTTCCTCGATCGCGCCTTTAAAGTTTGGTCCAAAACGTCGAGCAGGCTGCGAGCTAGATTTTTATTAGGACATTGAACGCGTCAGCCCCGTGTTGATGCGTCCGGAAGTTCACTCTCGCAATCTGTACGCCACTCAGAAAAAGCAGCATATGATGCTTCGCGACTATAGTGCTGCGCGGTACATAACCTCAACATACATGCCTTGAAGTTCCTCAGCAAATTTTATATTTCCGCCTTGCGTTCACAAACGAATAACAAACCGCATCGTGCAGCAGTGCAGCCCGCAATATGTGTATATGGTTAAGCGAGAATTGCAATGCTGCAGAGTCCTGAAAATGTCGCTTGCAGGGGAAAGAGAAAGCGAGGGGCGAAGAGAGAGAAAGAGAGAGAGAGCGTGAGTAGGGAAAATAGAATGAGAGAGAAAGAGACCCCACACACGCGCGCAGCATTTTTTTCCGCCTGTTTTTTTTTTTTTCGCCGCTCGGTAGCGGTGCACCATTGGCAAAAAGCTCATACGTGTGGGCATCTATGGCAAAGTCATGCACATGCTAAAAGTATGTGCATGTGCTCACATAGGCTCGCTCCGCTGACTGTAGCTCGCTAACGCCGCGAGTCACGTCTCGTCTCGCGGCGTTAATTGAAAAGGTCACCGGCCCCGGAGCTTTTCCGTGCGTAGAAGCCATACTGCACCAACAAGCTAACTATTTTTTGTATAGTGCATATACTAAAGCGCCCTGGGGATGTTGGATTTATCAAACGGTTCAGAGAAAGCGAAAGAGAAAAAGCCGGAAAAGGATAAGAGGGCTGAACATTCAACTTTCTCGAAAACATCGCGTTGTAGGGCGCAACAGTCCAAAGCGAGAAAAAAAAACCCTCGTTCCGCTCTTTGATAGGTAAACGTTTGCTCCGATCTAAAAGCCAGATTACGTACTTGCTTGAACAGAAACTTACCGACAAATCAACAGCACCACGCAAAACTGCATACCCGTGTCCTCTTTACTTTAATTACGTGAAAAAACGACTCCATTACTGGAAGCGTGCCAAACGCGGCAAGTAAATCTCCTCCAAATTCGTTCCACTTACCATTTTTTTTTCCGAGTGCATAAGTAGATTGTCTAAATAGTATCAATTGCCATCTCAAGTTTCAATTATCAATGAGAATCGCTTCGAATTTCAGCCGCAAAACTGACTTTGAAGCCTTATTCCAAGGGAACTAGTAGAAAACGCGCAACGTAGGAATCGACTTGAAGTCAGCCGACTCGTTCGTCGGTTCCTACCGTCAAACTTCTCTTCGGAATACGCGAGTCCCGGTGCATTGTACCTGCACGATGAATGAGTGAGAACTCGTCCAGGCTTTTATCATTTTTAGTTCATTTCAAAGCCTACATATGCGATAGCAGCAGTAGACAGGATTTACTGTAGTAGCAGCGGTTGCATTATAGGAGCAGTGGTAACGGTAGTAGTGCGGTAGCAAGAGCATTAACGATGGTAGTTCAGAGTCTCGACGACGAATCTGGTTAGCAATCCAGCCCTCGATGGTACTAGCCCCTTGACGGCCCCTGTTCAGCAGTAGTCGCCAGGCTGTGGAGCTGCCTTCACTAGTATCGTGGTCTCTTCGACCCGGCCAAGTACCCACCAACACAAGAGTATGCAGCAGCCTCTAGACGAACGGACGTGCCACGAGAATGAGAGAGAGAGAGAGAGAGAGTGAGAGGGTGGGTCTACCTTGACTGTGCACTGCACACATGTAATACACCTACATGGGTATGTTCTCAAACACGTGCACGAGTATGTATATAGAGGTACAGAGTTTCGTAGACATATATTGACGTCGGAGCCGGACGACCACTTCACGTCTGGCGACCTTTTCGTCATGCACATTCGAGTTTATTGGCGCGTGTTCGAATATTCATAAAAAAGAGCGACCCTTGAAGCCCCGGGTGTACCAGCTGGGAGTTCACTTCATTCTGCAAGCTTCATGTTGTGTGCGTGTGTTTATACGTGTAGTCATCCTTTTTCTAAGCTTCTACGAGGGAGCGAAAACGCATACCCAAACCTAACCTGCCCCCTTAGACTGCCGTCACCATGATCGTCGTATACGTTCGTTTCAATAGCGGAGTTAGGGCTCATCACCAATACCGCTTACCCTTGTATCGGAAGATTATACCAACTTTCGTACGGCTTTACTTCAGAACGATTAGAAATACAGGAATATCGACTGTAGGAGAAATTCTCCCACCGCAAAATGGAAAGTTGGTTATGATCAGAAAGTTGATTTTTATCTCGAACATAGAAGTCGCACTGACCGCCGTCGAGAGAAAAATCGGAGATATCGTGTAAATTTATTGTGGAGCGAATATTGTTGGGAAATTGGAGAAATGACGAAGCGAGTAAGGAATTTGGGTTGAGCTACTTATTCGCTTTTTTCTTTGCCTTGAGGGCTACCCGTATTTTGCCAAAGCATCATCCGGGAGACAGAAATCCAAACGCGCGTTACTGACGGACAGAGCCTCTATTGTTTTTGGCAAAGATCAATGTGATCGGTTGGCTGCTCTTCCCCATGGAGGTTGAAGGATATATATGTATATTGATAACGAAGCGCAGTGGAGAAACCGCTCGCGAAGAGCGCCCTCTTGCGCCATCTCGCACTCGGCTGCTCGCTGGTGGATCATTTGCTTCGCTAAACCTAAAGAGGTCCGACGACCTATCCTAACCCCTCCGTTAACCATCTCTCGTTCGGTTCCGCAACTCGCCCCACCTCCGAGAGCAGAGCAACCGAGCCACACGGCTAACGGGGGCTCTCGGCTGCTCTCTATGCTCCAGGCTCTCCCTTCAATTTTAATTCTGCGCGACAAACTACCGCCTGATCTTGCTTTCATACAGCTCTCCCGATACGCCTCTCGAAAAATAATGGAATAGTCTTTGTTTCTGGTCGTCGATCAAAATTTCTCTACCACCCATACATTTTACCAACCTCTGTTGAAATACTAGACTCGCGGCATGACACTCAAGTTCCCAACGTCGGGGTCCAACGAAAAATACTTTTTCCCTTCATTTTTTCTCCAATTCAAAAAACAATTTCGTATCGATTTTGAGTTTGAATCCTGAAAGAAGATCACATTATTGTCCTGATTGAATATTAAATGGGAATCGTGAGATCTGCTCAAGAAAAAACAGAATTTTGTTGCATTCCAACGATGCAAACTTCAACATCGTGAATCGGCATACTTTGCTATTTTTTCTCTCTCCGAGTCGGTTTTATAGAAAATATACCGCAGTAAGCTTTTCCTCGTTGTCTTGGGAATCATCGTAATTATATACCCCTTCGAATTAATAAATCGTTTCCTTCGTAGATTCGATTATTTGCGTAGAGTATATTTTTTGCTGATTGGTAGGAAGATACATTGTAAAGGAGAGTAGATCAATGCTGAGTAGGCTCGTGCGGGCACGCGGCTGACGAACGTACACCTACGACATAATTGGGGTTAAAGTACATACAAATAAGAGCGACGGGCGCTCGCCACTTTATTGGAGTATATCCAGGGGTGTGAGCAACAATGATGAGTGGCGGAGAAGCATCGCGGTAGCGCGTATATATGCGGCGCAAGAGTTGCATTGGCAAGCCACACCGTGTATATGCTTGTGAAAAGGGAATAGAAACGAGGCCGCGTGAACCCCGTTGGGCTCGCTGTTGCAGATATCATATTATAAACGTCGGGCTGTGCTGATGGTGGTGGTGGTGGTGGTAATGTAGGATTGTACTCGTGCGGCTGGGAGCTTTTCGGTTGAACCCTGGAGGGCCCCTGTGTGTAGCGTTAATATAGCGAACGGCGAACGCTCCCAGAGCTCTTTGCCACTCCACCGAGCAGAAATTGATAGGATAAATTCCGGCTCTGAATTGGCTCCGTCGAGCTGGAAAACTCCCCCCCCCCCCCCCCCCCCCCCCCACTCTTCTTGGCTCTCCCACTCGCTCTCTATCTCTAGTTCTCCAACTATCTTGCTTTTCCTCCTAACCCTCTCGCAACCTTCTACATCACCCTCTCTATCATCTTTCTCTTCCTTCCCTTCCTGTACCGCCGCGTCGTCCTTGGCTCTGTCTATGATGGCTGCTTCCAGTCTGACGTTTCTCCTTCATTTTTCGGCCCATGCTCCCTCTCCATTTTCAAACTTATCCTCCTCGCCGAGACTTTACTTCCATTTTACCAGTTTTCATTCTCACGCGCACGGATTACGAGTTTTCTACACGATATTCGGCCAAGTTTGATTCAATCCCTACGTTCGTGTCAATTAAGGTATCACTATCACAAAACCACTTTATTTAGCGTTCTTTCGAAATTTTGCATCAACGTTCTTTGCACCAAAACCAACAGTTTTCTCCTATCAAGGAAATTTTTCTGACGTTTAGCGATTTGAAATATTTCATTTGCAATTTTTCATTTTCCCCATCTAAACGCGTGTAAACTCAAGTCGCGTTTCGTCGAAAAGTTGTTCAATTCAAGTTGCAAAAAAAAATCTATTAAGGATTTTTTTGAAACACATTTAAACACATATTTTTGCAACTCATGAACGAAACGCGACTTGAATCTACACGGATTTGGGTGGGAAAAGTTGAAAATTGGAAATTAAATATCTCAAATTGTTAACGTCAGAAAAATTGTCTACATAGTAGAAAATTGTTGGTTTTTATGGCGCGAAATTATTGAAGAATCCTAAATAAAGTTATTTAGGCATAATACGTCAAGGACCCGGTAACTTGATGTTTCTGTATCTCCATTTGGCTGGCAATTACTTTGGACATTGAAAGACTCTGCAATTAATATTTTTTCCCAATCGAGCCATTTCCTTTCTGCGTATAAATCAACGCTTGTTATTTACAGTTTTTCTTGTCTGAAACTCCAAGAACCGCACTCCCCGCGCAGATAACCGTGAATCACTATTTTATTTTTACAACGCCGCGGAGACACGAGGAGCAGTGCAACAAAGGCGAGATACTCCGGAGAGCGTCATTATCCTGGAGCGTGACATGCCGGCGAACGAATGAACGAGTCGAAAGAGAAACTCTCTTTTAGTAGGATGAACATTTGTGAAAATTCAGCATCCCTCTAAAGCGAGAACGAGAGCGAAACGAAGCTCTTCACGATTTATGCATATTTTACTCGTTGCATGGTAATGTCGACGCGAGCATCAGTTGCTTCGCTACAATCCACCCTGCCGTTTCGCTGGCTCCGTACAATAAGTATTTGTTCGATTACCTGATGGACGAACCGAAAAAGTAGATTCCACGTTTTCTCCGGTGAATGCCGTAAGCTAAAAATTAAATTCTATCAAAAAACGTTGATATTTTGTTGAATATTCTTTGATGATTCCAAAATTTTCGTTATTTCGACAATATTTTTGATTTTTGACAATTTACTTTTCTGGAGAGACTTTCTAGAATATTTCTCGCTGCAATATTTCTTGCTGCAATGACAAAATTTTTGTGAATTAAAAAAAAAACGTTTAGTCGAACGTATCCAACAAAATTTTCGGTTCAGTGTAATGTGTGTAAAGACTGACAAAAATCATTCCATCCGCAGTCGGATAAAATCGGTACATTCATTACACAACCTTCGGTGTTCTTCGTAATCCACGTACCCCATTCCATAGAAATTGCGTCGGATAAAAAGTCCTTAATCCTTCAATTTCATATGTCTCATGGATAATCGCTTTCTTTCATGAATTATTTCACACCATCGTCAGCAATATCTTTTCAGTCAAAAGCCTTGTTCCAATATGGCGATTACTTCGTTTCTCGCTGCTGTTCCGTCTCGCTTGTTTCGATCCTTGTATATAGAGTACCGAGCGAGAAGTAAGCGACCACGTAGGAGGAATAATAGAGAATAATTAAAAAAAGATCGCAAATGCATGAATCCGAAGAATTTCATGAACGAACGCGGTGATAACGACGTTATGGACAAAAATATGAAGCGAAAGGGTCCGGAGTTGATGATACTCTTGCGGAAAGGTCACTCGTATCAGGCAAAAGGGATAAACACCCAACAGCCTGATAACGAGTACGTTCAAGCCAAAATGAGTCTGACCACATAGGAACGTATTCACAGTTCTGTATTCGAATCTATTTTCCTCCAGTAAAAATATCTCATCGAAAATCATCGGGTGAAATGATAAAAATCTCGATTTTACGTTCACCATAGATTAATCTTCAATATTTCATTCTATTTTATGATGTTGTAATTTACCGAGTACAATGGTACACATGTAAGACTAATAGCCGAGGAGGATGCCGGGCGAAACGAATGCTGGTCAGATATTAGGATAATCGTCATCTCTTTTTGGCCCTAGAAGGGTCCTTTGGGTTTGCTATTAGCCCTTGTGTGCATGTAATACATGCTACTGAAAGAAAGACTAAAGGGACGACACGAAGAGATAGTGCCCAGGGGGTAGACAAGATTATAATCTGTCCCATTATTGTGCCATCGACGTCCCGGAGGGGATTTTTTCATTTGACAATGCAGTTACACTTTTTGCGCATTTAACACGGTGCGCATCGTAGATTTTTAGAGCTGACGAGAGGGGTGGCATGTCACTGCTGCTCTCACCCTCATCGGCTTCGTTCCCCCCGTTCTGGACCTTGCGAATGTGTAACCAACCCCCTGGCATCGTTGCTTATTTTCTCTTACCCCCTCCCCCTTCCCTCTTCTGGCGTATGTGATTAAAAGATATATGCGTGGATATTTCCATGTATGTATTCTTGTAAAGTTCCTACATAGGTATACATCCGAAAGCGAAGGGAAACCGTAATCGTATGTGGGGAAAAGGACTCGATCAGGGATACAGCAAGGGTCCCTCATCATCGTACCCCGCGCGCACTCTTGCTCCGTACCAAACCGAAAAAAGGGGTCCCCTCCTATAATCCTACCTGCATATGATGTTCTCCCTGTCATTGTTTGCACGTACCGATTCGCTGACATACGGAGGACACGTGGACGATCTGTCCTACAATACTCTTGTGTCTTTTCTCCCCTTGTCACAAATCTAACGATGACATACTGCTGCTGCCCATAGTATGCTATAAATTTATCCTTCTCCCTTTCTCGTTCACTGTCTTTTTCAAGTGGGACTCATCGGCGAAGGCTTACCCGACAAAATGTGCTTAAATATTTGCGTCATGCTGTGACGAGCTCACTAGCAGCCATACAGTCATTTTCTAATATGGACTTTAGTCATTTCTTTCTCGAGATTTATCAAGTACTCCAGAGTCACTATCATTGTGGTTTTTTCTTTTTTCAATGAAACCGAGTCCATCTTCAGGGAGAATTGGTTGTCCCTGTGAGAAAAAAAATTCAAGTCGCAATTATCCTGAAGGGTCGTTCAACCCTAGACTTTCAATCCCGCGCCCTTTCTCCCGTTTTTTCGTCGTTTTACCGCATTCTTAACTAATTTTTCGACTGAAATGAAAATCGCCCCAGGATCACGTGATCCTGCATTAAGGAGGTTTGGCTACATACGACAATATGATAAGAATTAAGCATCATATACAATGACACAGACTTTTTCAAATTTTTTGTCCATATAGTTGGCGAAGAATTCGAGTATGCGATATGCAAAGGATATACCTATATATATCTGAATCCTATGCTCATGCATGTAAGCTCGAGCGTTCAATTACTCGTTAACTGTGTAGAAAAAAAAATCTCAAAAAATTTGAATATTCATATTTAATACTAAAGAATATCCTCACCAAATTTCATTACATTCTAATCATTTCGAACTTTCCTATGCTTTTAACATAGCAACATTGTTGTGTGTGGCCACCCTCCTGAAAAAACAAGAAGGATGCGAGCCCAAGTCGAACCCTTTTCGTTAAATTTTACCGGAGATACACTGAAAATTCAAATTTGTCAAAAAAAAGTCGTCATTTTGTTGAATCCAGCCAACTAAATATTTTGGGATAATTTCGAAATTTTTGTTATTTCGACAATATTTTTCATTGTAACGGAACTTTCAGCAAAATTTACGATAGGAATGATAAAAATTTACTTTCCGAAAAGATTTTCCAGAATGTTTTTTGCTGAAATGGCAAAATTTTCGTGATTTTTCGACAAAACGTTTAGTTGAACGTATCCAACAAGATATCGATGTTTTTCAACAAAGTTCTCTTTTCAGTGTATGAATTTTTCAAAATTGCGGTCATTTCTGAGCCCAAGTTAACAGAATAGGTAAAAAAAAAAAAACGTTACCGTTCTAGGGACAAATTTCACGAGTTTCCCAGTACATCGAAGGACTTTTATTCCCATATGTAAAATACTGATGCACATGGCACTGCAGTAATGCAGTGGCACGACAATTAGCGTGCTCATTGGTATAGTGACAGCTCCGTTGATAAGTTTTGCAGCAAGTACTTGTAGCATTCAATATTGAAATCAGTGGTTAACCATGCTATGAAATGAGAAGGTATTTTGCACACGTCAGGATGCACTTTGCTACTCATCGCTCCAGCAGATTCCCCCAATCTCGAGAAACCTATGTGCGGCTGCATATGTATATCAACCAAGTGCATGTGTGCATATATCTTTGCTGGTATCGCTCAGAGCCAAAGGGTTAACTCTCTGGCGGGGTACGCGCGTCTAATAACAGTTATTACGCGTGTGTTGACAGTAGTAACGTGGCGTGTAATAGACGCAAGACCAGTTATAGCAACTATCCCTATCTCTATACAGATTGTGTTTATATATTATGCACGTAACTATATGCATCACGTGACATAACGATAACTACAGGAATGAAGCAACAAAAAAAAACAATCTATCGTCTGAGCTAAGTATAGATCGCGTGATCGTTTACATCCGCAAATTAGGATCATTCTATCAATAACTTGATTTCACCAGCAGCGCCATTGATTAAAATAATCTTTATCTACGTATAATTTACTCACGAACCAACCAGTCTTGGACTCGTAATTCTTCTTTCACAAATTTCGTGTTTTTGGGCCATTAAGCAAGTGGCATGCTTTTTTTTTCTCGCTTTTTCCATCGATCTTTTAGCTCACAGCTCACTTTTTACACTGTCGACCGTCAACCTCAATGCAGCAAACATTTTTAACTTTTCTGTTTTTTACTCATCGCGTCCATGGTCGTTGACATGAAAAATGGTTTTTTGATGAATAAAAATGATTCCGCTCTGTTTACACGTACAAAATGATGGGACTGGAGTTCGCAACGTTCCTTGTTTGTTTAATTTAGAAAAGAATCAACATTTTCGTATCGATTCTGCGTTTGAATCGTAAAAATCGATCGTTTTATTGTCCTCATTGAATATTCAATGAAAATCATGAGCTCTGCTTAAGAAATAACAGAATTTCGTTGCATTCCAACGATGCAAACTTCAACATCGTACAATAATTGCATCGTCGATTTGCGTAAAATAATGCAATACTTTTGAGTAATTTTTTTTTGCTAATTTTCGTTTTCTTGTTTATTCTGATTCCAGGTGAGTTCATAACGATTGGCGAATCTTTCCTGACGCGAAAATCTGCACTGAAAATCGAAGGTCCAGAAATAGTAAGGCTAGATCTAAGTTTTTAAAGATCCAGGATAATTATTTAAGTGGCACAAGAAAAAGTTTCATGAATTTTCGTCTTAGGCATTCTCGTTTTTTCTTATCGACCAAAAAATTGGTTGAAAAACTTGGTGAAATATTTTTGTCAACATTTTTCACGAAAAAGCGTACTTGGGAATGAATTTGTCTAGATTCGTCAGCCGATTGGTTAATTCTCGCGCGTACGTCGATTCAGTCGATCGGAATAGGAAAGAGATGAAAGAGGCAAAAACGCATAAATCGGTATATAAATTTATACACGCAAGCGGGCGATAACGTGACTCGTGCGAAACGGTGGCAATGCTGGCGGCTTGTTCGCAAAGACCGGAGGCGTCGACCGAGCGACGCCGTCAATCTTTTCTGTAGAATTTCTTGGGGTTCGCGGGCGAAAGAACGAATGAGAATGGTGTGCTACCATAATCCAGTTTCTCAACTCACTTGCCGGCGCTGTTTATGTTCGCCGCGTGTACCAACGGCACTCGGGCAAACTCGAACACACCTCTACGTCCATCTCACGTTTGGATCCAATCCACCGAGAGAGATTGGCTTGGGCGTTGTCGTCGTCATCGCGTCTCTCTCTCTCTCTCTCTCGTCCTCTTTCCTTCTCTTTTGCTCTGAGTTTCTTGATGATGCTCGCGTTGCATCAAACGAGGCAAACTCGATGGGGGCCTGCCTGCTTGCTTGCCTCTCGGCATCACCGCGTGTACATGTACTCGTGGGTGGTCGCGAGCCTTCTTCTTCGTGGCTTCTCGCGCCTCCTGCAAAGAGCCTCTTCGATCCACGCCATCACGTAATTACGGGTTCTCTTATTTACCGCCTGTTACACACTTCGTTAACACATCGCTTACCTATAAAGTAGTTGTTCTTGTTGTTCGTCGTTGCTTTCCAGCACTCGGCTCGCTCCCCGTGTGTGTGTGTGCGAGCACCGCTTAGCGCGGTATTGGTTATACGATTATCGCGGTCCCCATGCTTCGCGCGTAGTTCATCCGAGCTTTTTCATCTTGTGCGCGCGATGCCACATTTAATACTTGAAAATTATCATGTACCAGTCAAACAAAAACAACTAAAATTGACCATTGTGAAGTTTGCATCGCTGGAATGCAACGAAATTCTATTTTTTCTTGACCAAATCTCACGATTCTCATTCAATATTTAATGAGGACAATTAAAAAATCGTTTTTTCGGATTCAAACACAAAATGGACACGAAAATTGTCATAATTTTTTTTAATTCGACAAAAAATGGAGAGAAAATATTTTTCGTTGGTCCCCGACGGTTGGAAATTCAGTGTGTCATGAAAATTATGCAATTTTAAATTGATTTTCAACAAGTTTTCACGATGTTGAAATTTGCAACGTTGGAATGAAACGAAATTCGGTTTTTTCGTGAGCAGAGCTCGCGATTCTTATTGAATATTGAATCAGGACAATAAAATGATAACTTTTTAGAATTCAAATGAAAAATCGATACGAAAATGGTCATTTTTAGTTTTTAATTGGACCAAAAATGGAGAGAAATTGTATTTTTCGTTGGGCCCCAACGTTGGGAACTTCAGTGTCATAAGTTTTCTTCGCGGGCTTATTGCTGAGTAAACTCGCGTTGTTGGTCCTGCGTATGAGGCAGTTCATCATTACACACTATTATTTTCTAATGACGTTGCCCGAACAGCCGCGGCGATGATGCGGAAATGAAAGAACCAGAAGGAAAAAATATTCGTGCGTAAGTTTGCTGGGTCGTATGAAATTGGATCTGATTCTCGAGAGATGCTTTCAGGTTACGAGTGTCGTTCTCTCATTCGCAAGGTAGAATCATGTCATTTGTGTAAAACACACGCAACGGCGCTTGGACAGAATGCCTTGGATTGTTAGTTGGTTTCATTCGTGCGAATATTTCGTCATATTCTTCGGGATAATTACGATTGTAATTAAGACGTAAATAAGTTTTGATATGACGCAGTGCATGATTTATTTCGATGTACGTGCGAGTCGGTTTTTCTCATTTGCCCATGCCACACACGTTCGCCCTCGCTTTTTCTTATCGCATACATAGGAACTTTGCTCAGTGGCCGAATCTACAGACTTTCCGAGCAACGTCTCGTTGAAATGTTAGCAAAAGAGCAACTAACCCGTACGAGAGTCACACGAGAACGTCCTTCTCTCGGCCTTCTCAGCGCGTCGTTGTCGACGCGCCATCCTCGTCGTCGTTCACTTCGCACCCGAAGAGTGCCATAATAATTGCAACGGTCGCGTGCTCACAGACTCCAAGACCTCAACTACTGGACAATAGACTCGTCCGAGTGCAAATTATTAACGTGCCTACACTCCTCTCGTCTCTCCAGCCTCCGACTCCCCCCCCCCCCCCCAACCCATACAGTCTCTTCTTCCTCCCTCGACATCGCGCACTACTCTCTGCTTTCAGACTACCCCAGGCTTTTCCTCCACGTCTAGGAAATCTTTCTCATTCTTCTCGTATAAATCCTCAACACCACAAACACACACACGTATTTACACTCGACGTACCGCGCGTATACAGAAAAACCCCCGGAAAATTCAACATCCGTGAGAATGAAACGAGACGGCGAAAAATATAATTTTTGCTCTGCCTCCTTTCATAGCCTGACTCTTAAACAATAATGATCGTCATCATCGTAAAACAAATTACAACAACAAACTATCGCAGCAATTTGTAGAAATAATCTTAATAATTATGTGAACTTGATCAAAATACTCAATTTTTATGACACTGAAGTTCGCAACGTTGAGATCCAACGAAAAATATTTTTTCTCTTTATTTTTTGTCCAATTTAAAAAACAACGACAATTTTCGGATCCATTTTGGGTTTAAATCGTAAAAAACGATCGTTTCATTGTCCTGATTAAATATTGAATGAGAATCGTGAGCTCTGCGCAAGAAAAAACAGAATTTCGATGCATTCCAACGATGCAAACTTCAACATGGTCAATTTTTTCGGATTTTTGATTGAGATCGTGATAATCGATTTTGCCAAAAGAAACGCACGACTACGATCCCCGAAAAAGTTGATTTTTGCGGTACAGAAAAAAACAAACTCTGTTTTATTTTGCGCAAAAGGATGTTTTCTTTTAAAGCGTATACTCAGAGTTGCTGAAACTCATTTCAAACGCCCATTGAGGCTTTTCCAAACTGCACTTCGTGAAAGCCGTATCGAGGCCGTTTGGGGTTTTTCAACGTAAGCTATTCAATGCGAGCAACGCAGTGCTCTCGAGTACATCGCTTTTTCCTCGCTTTTGTAATGATCCAAAGATTTTCCCGGGAAAGTCAATGGCCGTGGAAAGTCTCGGACAGATAACGCGGGGTCTGGGCGTTTGTTTTTTTTTCCAGCATGAAATTTAGCTCTGAAGAACTTTTGGAATTTACGAGCGCGATGCATGCAGCAGTTCAGATGCAACGAATTGACCAAACGAATTTTTTTCTCTTTTTTACCCTTCCGTTTCGTGGTTACGGGGCAAACGCAAATGAATCGGAAAAGAGAGAAGTTAACAAAGGAACTGAATAGCAGAAAACTATCAAGGATTCAGGGATTTGGGATAAGGTTCAGAAACGATGAAGAGAAACTCGCTGCATCTCTCTGAACTTTGGTCGCACGTTTACGAAAGTACAGGCGCAGCTGCTGTCATGAAATCACTCACGTTGAATACTCGCGGAGAAAACACCAACACAAGTTTGCGGTGCTCGTCGCAAAACTGCAATGCTGCGGGAGTAAGAAATCGACAGAGAGAGAGAGGGAGAAAAAAAAAAGAGAAAAGCAAGCTCGAATGGCCAATCAGGGGTGAGTTCCATTTAAAGCACTGCGGCACGGTTGCTTGCTCGGGTTCTTCTGTTTAGCGATTGAAAGAGGGCGAACGGGAGTGAAAAAAGAAATGAGATAACGAAAGAGAGAGAGCGAGAGGCTTCTCTCTCGGTGGCTGAAAGGCATTTAGCCAATCTAAAAGGTCTTTTCATTAGACATTTCACTTTGTTTCTCTTTTTCCTTGGCCCTCATCCTCTCTTATATCTCGTAGGTTTATATTTTAAATGCTAATTGCAAGTTTTTTAATGGGCCATGGCGGTTCGCCTCATTGTATATGTCATATTAAAAACAAAACGATAAATAAACCAGCAAATAAGAGAACAAAATGAAGAAGGCAAATGATGATAAAGTAAAATAAAGAAAATAATACGTAAACGCGAGTGAGCCACAACAAAACGAATAATAAATAAAACGACCAAGAGAAACAAGTGAGATGGAAAGAAATAAAGAAAGCGCCACCCGCGGAGAGACACGCCAGTGTATTTAAAAAAAGGGAATAAAGAATGAATGAATGAAAGAAAAAGAGTCAGCTGCCATATTCGTTTCACTGCATAAAATGAAAAAATTACGACTTTCGCGGTATTATCAACGCGGCCGCCCGCGTATCGCGCCCACTTGTCCTCCCTGTGTCCCTGCGTCCCTGTATAATGACGGGGGTGCGCGCTCTTATAACTTGTCCTCCGTGCAACCCATACTTCATACAGACCTCCGCTCTTCCACCACCAACACAGTTCAACCTCCTTCCTTCTTCACATCTTGACAAATTCTCCCCCATATATATATATAGAAAGAATCGCGACTCTTACCTCGCCATATTCTTTCTGTATGCGCCCACATCTCGAGCCACATTGCAACACGCACGTCGCCCTTTCGTTTTCCCGCGCTCGATCGGCCTTTTCCAACCGCGCGCACCGCATCAGTTACCGCGACTCCTCCTTTGCTCCGCGCGTTCTCCATTTCTCTTCCAAGTCGCATCCACCCCAACGCCATTATACCAACATTCATATTTGTTTTGGTTATTAAATTAATCATTTTCCCTCATCCAGACTCTTTATTAAGCTCAGAAATATCCATTCACACTTAATTGAGTAAAAAGAAAGCTTTTTCTTACCAAACAAACCCTCGTGCTATAGAATTCACATCATTGTTTTGCAACAGTCACTTTTTATTATTTCAGTTAATTTTTCTATTCATTTTATTCTTCGAATAAGAGAATAATTCAATGTGTCGATTATACACTGCTGTTGGTATATCGTGCTTGCGTTAATTGCAGCCTGTCATTATCGATCGCAGCCGTTTTTCATGATTCGACGTTGCCCACAAATGACTCGCAAAGCGAAGCATTTTTTACCCTCTGAAAATATTTCCAGTTTCGACATCGATACACTTTGCACATCAGGAAGTGGAAAGTCGAGACTCAAAAAATAAGGACCGCAAGGATGTAAGATAACAAGCTTGCGTTGTCCTTGTGAGCAACGATTCGGCAGCAACTGCCAGCAGACAGGGGCGGGATGACGAGGCTAAAGAATCGAAAGAAAAGAGCGAGCAAAAAAAAAAGAAACTCGGAGGTAAAGGGAGCTGGTTCGAGTTCATCCTGAAGAATCTTCAAAAGTGACTCTCGAGCAAGCACATCCCACAACCTCAAGGTTCCTGCTCTGCTGGTAACCGTTCATTACGACTGTCACATCGAGCCGCATTGTGACAAAGCCGAAAGACTCGAGAACAGTAAAATTTATGTTTCTGGCCAAATTTCTCCGATTCTGACGCAGTCTTCTTGTTGGTAAAATAAAAATGTGTGTGTATTTATTTAAGCCGAGAACGATAATCTCATTTTTTTTCCTATAACCTTGATTTGGGGTCAAATTGACCCAAATTTTTGAAAATGCATATCTCCGGTAAAAATTAACGAAAAGAGTTCAACTCGGGCTCATTCTTTTCGTTTTTCAATGCAGAATCACGTGAGCCTAGAGAGATTTAGTAAAACGAGGAAAAAACGCGGGAAAGAAGGGAGAAAGTCGCCTGGGGTCATTTTTGACCCCCAGGTTCGTCTCAACTGCATGAAGAATGCACGAAAACTGCAAACCTAATCGGCACAAGTGATAAACCGCGCCGGAGCCGCAATTCATAAAGGGAAAACAAAAAAGTTATGAAAAAAAACGTCATTGCCTACCTAATCACCGATTTACCGTTAGCTCTCAGCGGTTGCGAAATTTTCTATGGAGCAGCTTTCAGCTTTGGGGAGGAAGCCGATTGTGTGCTTATCCCTGCGAACCCTCGGGGGGCTAAGATCCCTTATGTCTCGAAGGGAAGAATCATCAGAAAGCAGACATGCTTTATCTCAACCCTCCTCTCTGCCTTCACCCTCTCCCTCCCTCTCAAGTCTCTGTATATTCGTAAAGACGGAACTCAGCCACCCGGAGGGTCATTTATAAAAAGACTCTAGTGTACATAAACATTGATGTTTGCGTACTGCACCTGTAGAAACTCGTATATATGTACATGTAAATTTTGATAAGGGCAACCGCCAAGTCGCCTCGTCGACCACATTGTTACAGCTTCGGAGGTGCAACGGGCATTACGAGGTGCAGCAACCCGGCCCAATTTCCTTGTGGCCGTGGCAGCCGGTGTACACATCGCGAATTTTCCTCTTTCTTCCATTTTTCACCGCGGTGTGTCTTTCCTCCCCATCCTGTCGCACTGCTGCTACTTTTGTTCGTGCCTACGAAGTTAGCGAACACGTCAGACCTCACTGTGGAAAGAAAAAAAAATAGTGATGAGAACGCGGCGAATAACAGCGGAGAAAGAGCGAGAGACCAAGAGTCGCTAATATAAGAATGAAAGTGTGTGCACGGGGAACGTAAAAGGAGGAAAAGGGATGAGCTTGGCTCTCGTGGATGAAAAGAAGAGTTGAAAAAAGGCTCACACTGGTGTACTGGACTCGCTCGCTCCACTCGCTAATCAGGTTTTCCTGTCGCGTCGAGGCTCTTCAACTTTTCCGCGTCTTCTCTTTTCCATCCGCTCTTTCTTTCTTTCCTCTTATGCCTTCACTCTATTCAGCCAACTCGAATCCAACGACTTCCTCGTGTCCTGCAGGCTACTTTCGCCTCAGGCCTCTAACGATTTTTCTCATTCTCCATCTCTCCTTCCTTTTTAACATTTATCATTTGTAAAAATTCAGAAAAAAAAAACGTATTGCCACGTCTTCCGTCGACGAAAATCCTAAATGGCTTTTTTTCCCAACGGGGCGGAAAACTGGGCCCGGAGATGGCGTCGCACATTTCGTTTTTTTTTCTCTTATATATACATGTCAACCGCGCACAACGCTGCACAGTTTTCCTCTCCAGCAGTGTGCAACTTCCCAAATTCAAGAGACCAGAGGATAATCAACTAACCGCGCACCCAGCCCCGTCAACAACGGCCAAAACAACTTTGCTAAACTCATTGAAATACTTGCTAACTTGGAGAAACCGGCGGTTGGTTCTGTATCCGAGAAAACCAGGACCTTTTTGCATGCGCAGCAGGTGCATGCGACGTTCGAAGGGAATTGCGAGGTTCCCGAAAATTCTCAGGCGAAACACCAAAATGCACACGCGCTTGTTGACCCACGGAATTTAACTCAGTCTCTCTCTCTCACCGTTTCACTGCGTTGACTGCGAGAAAACACGTTGTTGGCAGAATGTGGAATGCATTGTTACGAATGCGGCAAAAGCGTTGCAGCGCGAACTCTTCGTTACAACAGTTTGCCGATTGCGTTCACTTCCCCAGGGCTCCTTCGTTCGAGACGATTGATTAAAGCGATCCCTTCTGTATATTGGATCCCTATGATCAACTGCATATCACGATTTTCCAACAAAGCTACCGCGATTATTCGTGCGTCTCGAGTCTCGGCAAATCCGCTTATGAAAAATGACGAGCCAAAAAGCAAAATTCTCAACGTGACTCAAATTTACACGCGTTTAAATGGGGAAAATTCAAAATTACAAGTCAAATATCTCGAAGCCAAGAACGTTTGTATAACATTTTAAAAGAAAGTTTTTTTTCGATAGTAATTTCTTAACCAATTATGAAAGTAAAGTTCGCAACGTTGGGCCGCAACGAGAAATGATCCCGAAGTTTGCATCGTTGGAATGCAACGAAATTCTGTTATTGCTTCAGCAGAGCCAGTAATTATTATTGAATATTTTGTCCGGCCAATAAAACGATTCTCTCTTACGACCAAAAAACTCAATCGACTCAAAAAATTGCCACGACTTTCTAAATTAAATAACTAATCAATAGAAAAGAGTCATAGCGAGAAAGACTTTTTCTTTTATTTGTTTTTTTCAAATAAAAAAAAAACAATAACAATTCGTCGTATCGATTTTGTGTTTGAATCTTAAAAATCGATCGTTCAATTGTCCTGATTAAATATTGCATCAGAATCATGATGTCTGCTAAAAAAAAAACGGAATCTCATTAAAAATCGTGAACTAATTAAAATCCGAACAATTCCAGTCCACATATTCCTGCAGATTACGCTTGCCCAATGAACACGAGCGTCGTAGCTGACGTTCTTTTGAAATAAAATCCAGTATGCTTGACCATCCATGTTTGCAATATTAAAAGAGGTGTGTAATACGTAGACTCACGTTCGAACACCTAGCCCGAGGCGAGAGGGGAAGTACACGGCGGCACAGAGTGGAGCATCTCATCAGATTAAAAGTTTTCCAAGAGACATAAATAAATGAGCTGCCGGGGGTGTACAATGGAGTATATAAGGTCCGGAAGGGAGGAAGCAGCCCCAAAGAGAGATCGTACACAGTAAGAGAAGGAATGGTAAAAGCACAGAGTAGTGGTACATCGGCAATGCCGAGTTGAGCGAGGTATAATGAAGACTAGCCGTTGGCTTTGGGTTTGCGTATCCGCTCTTAGTATATTGGAACGAAAAGCCTGTCTCTATTCCTCATTTCGCATCTTCGTTTCTCTTGAGCATATCTACACACACTCTCATTTCTACCACGCTGCTCCATGTTATGCTCTCACAACCTACGTACATGCATCTCTGCCTCTGATGCTCGATTCTCCCTCTTCGTTCGCTGCTATCATCCTGTACATTGAGCTCCGTTGCTGGGATTCCTAGCTTTCCTTTCTCAATTCGCTTTCTTGCTCTCTACATCATCCCTGGATTCCTATTCTCTTTCTCTTCCTCCCTCGCGCGTCCAACCTTCTAACCCTCACCCTTCTCCTCGTCGTTCTGTATATATATATGTATATTGTGGCGACTGTAGCCAGTCGTATATGTATTATGTAGACGGTTTCCCTTGGTTCTTCCTCCAACCCAATCTTCCTGCTGGCCAGTCTCTCGATTCCTCTTGCGCTTGCTTCCTCCCACGGCCGCACATACTACACAAAGCCGCGCGTATCCTCCGACCCCTGCGCTGCTACCACCAACCATCTCCTCCTTCTTCAAAAGCAGCTTTTATCATACAAGATACGAGATAGTCCCTCGTGCTCGCCTTCGAACTATACAACTTGTCCGATAGCCAGTCACTTTTTGGCTCTCTTTCCTCTTTATATCTTTTTATCATTTCCTCCCTTCGCGCCCCGCGATCTTACCCCCTTCCGTTGTCGCGTTTACAGCAGCCCAGAATCCGCTGGCCTCGCCCTTCCTCGTATCGGATTCATATCGTCGATTCGTACGAGAAAACTTGTCACGCACTTTCTTAATGATGCTGCAACGGTGCAATGCAACGAAATATATTTGATTTTGTTGGTAATTCATGCAATTTTCAATGTCATCCAAATTTTTCGACCCGATATGTTTTTCGGATGGCAAAAATCGTTTATTTTTGGCAACGATTATAAACGAATTTCGTTGCATTCCAACGATGCAAATTTCAGACTCATTTTTCTTAAGCTTTTCACCCTTCGATTGCTGTACTAATTTTTTTTTATTGGACACGAATTAGATTTCGTTCTTGCACTGAAAATTGATTTTTGTCAAAAAAATATCGATATTTTGTCGAAATTTCAAAATTTTCGTTATTTTGACGATATTTTTTTATTTCGAACGGAATTGTCAGTGAAATTCACAATGGGAATGACGAAAATTAACTTTTCGAATGAAATTTCTAGAATATTTCCTGCTGCAATGACAACATTTTTGTGATTTTTGAAAAAAACGTTTAGTCGAAACGTATCCAACGAAATATCGATCTTTTCCAAGAAAATCTTATTTTCAGTGTCTTGTTACTGATTTCTGATTCTGCTGATGAATCACGATATTCCACAAAGTAACGCAATACCCCGACGGGGTGGATAGCAGCAATGCAGGTCGAATTGATCAGAGATGCCTTGAGGATGGGGGATAAGCACACTTTGAATTGCACGTCCGAACCGATGTGCTTGCTCTTTTCCCGAGCCCCGGTTCTCGGAGAAGAGAGAGAGAGAAGAAGGTCAACAGTTGTATGTGTATGGGAAACCGATAAAGCAATGAGATTGGACAGAATGTGAAACTTCTCAAAGCAAAAATGCTCATGCGATACACATTGCCTCGCTATACTTGCACGTAAATCTTGTTCCGGGAAAAGGATTTTCATGCATCGTACGCATTTCCTGCCTGCAAACACATTTGTCGCGGTTGTTTAGCGAAAATGACGCGTGAATCAACTTTTTCAGGTATATCGCGCATGGCTCGTTAAAAATCATTCAATTCGCGCTCATCGTCGCTGAACGAACACTCTGGCGAGTGAAGCATTAGTGGGGAAAATACGAATTCAATGTATCGGTCAAGGCGCGTTGTTTCTAAACGGACCATCAATCGAGAAACTTTGTTTCATGAACTCGATCGCTTTGCCACCAGGTCATTTCCGAGTTCTCGCGGCTAAACGCCGCACACAAACATTTGCCAAATTTCTCGTTGCACACACGTAAACGCACACGGATAGCAAATGCGCGCGCACGCGAGCTGGTGTCCCGCTCTGGAGAACTTGGCAGCGTGTGGCTACGAAGTCCCTCGCGCTCTCTCTTCCCTGTAGGTCACTGCTCGGAGTTTTGGTGAGGATGCATGAGAATTGGGGCTCGCCAAACCGCAGAATGAAATTACTTCGGCGCGATCGTTTGTAGCAAAAGCCAATTCATCAAATTGCGCCGATTTGCTCCAATGCATCGTCTTCAGCGTATACAATCCCAGCAAAAATGCATTTCGCGGTACACCAACTTAAGCAACTTTAACGCCTTTCGTGTACGTCACCCTAGAACGCTAACCTGGGGTCGAAAACGACCCCAGAAGACTTTAGATCCCTCGCCCTTTCTCCCTTTGTTCTGAAGTTTCTATCGTTGGAATGCAACGAAATTTTGTTATTTCTCTTGCGACCAAAAAACTCAATCGACTCAAAAAATTGCCACGATTTTCAAAATTCAAGAAATAATCAATAGAAAAAATGTTTTTCGTTAAATCGCAACTTTGCGAACTTCAGAGTCATATTTATCGCATTTTTTAACTTATTTTTGGACTTCAAGCGGAATCCCCCCAAGCTAACGTGATTCTGCATTAAAAAACGAAAAGAATGAGCCCAAGTCGAACCCTTTTTGTTTCATTTTACTGAAGATTCATGAGATTTTGTTTGTAAATTAATTACGTATTAGCGAAGACGATTCTTTCGATTATTTTGACTGTAGATTCCCATTCCTAATTATGGGAAATTCGTAATTTTATAGTTTGCATTGAAATGTCGGATTTGTAGCGATTGCAATGAATCTCGTCGATTCGGTGTCGATGTGAGGGTCGAGACGAAAGTAATGACTGGATTTCCGTGTCAGCGGAAACAGGAATACGTTCTGAACATAGAGATTGTTGATGCTTCGGGACGACCGCATCACTCCAGAGTCGAAGCAACTGGACCATGACCGAATCGAAGAGTGGTCGAGAGAGGCATTGTTTGAAACCCGAACACTTTTAGCAATGGAGCAGTGTGGCTCGAGAGAACAGAGCTCTAATTTTTTTTTCTCTTCATACACGTGTGTGCATGTCTACATAAAAAAAAATTTCTTGCATCCCTCGCGGTCCACGGACATCCAATACTTGTTACATCCACAAACAACGTATAGTATTCGCGATGTATGGATTTTCTCTATAAAGCCCAGCTATGGTTGCGGCACTGTCCCTCTTTTCTGTCGGACACGAAGCAGAGAAGCGCGCAACGGCTGCTCGAAAATATTCACTAATATCGCCACCAATTCAGCTTTATCAATGACACCGAAGTTCCCAACGTTGGGCTCCAATGAAAAATCCTTTTTCTCTTTATTTTTTCTTCAATTCACGAAACAATGACAATTTTCGTATCGATTTTGTGTTTGGAGTCTAAGAAACACTCGTTTTATTGTCCTGTTTAAATACTGAATAAGAATCATGAGCTCTGCCTCAAGAAAAAACAGAATTTCGTTGCATTCCAACGATGCCAACTGCAAGATCGTGCTTTGTCATCATTTTCATGATTCTGAAGTTTGCATCATTGGAATGCAACGAAATTTCTTTTAACTTTGGCTAAAATAATTATTTCAATACGCATTGTAATTACGATAATAAAATGATCGATTTTTGCCACCCGAAAAGCATTTCGGCTCGAAAAATTCCGATGGCATTGAAAATTGAACGAATCATCAATGAAATCAAATATTTTTCGTTGCAAACTTCGACATCATCGTCATCAATCATGCTTTATCAATCCAGCATCCGTTTTTGGATGTTTTTTTGATCCTGAGGATTGTGAGCCAAGGAAATTCTAATCGTCCATCAATATTTCAATTTAATTGACGAAACCGTCGGAATTCTCGTCTCAATTTCGAAAGAAACGAAAATACAAAACCCAAATTGCAAACGTGGCTCCTTCGGCGTGGAACAGCTGACGTATATATACACACGGACACACACTTTTATGACACACACTAAAAGCCTCTTATTGAGACTGAAAACCAGCAATATGAAGGCGAATCCCCCTCCCCTTTTTTTTTAATGGCCGCATCCGCGTTGCTACGAAATCTGTGCTCCGCTTTTCTCGCGGCAATGTTCACCGCAGAACAGACAAGAGACTACGATGTACGGGGGATGAGAAACGTTGATAGCAAACGAGGACGAAGAAAGAGGGTGAGTGAGTGAAATGATCGCAATATAAGGGGTTGGTTAATGCTTCCATGTTACGACGTGCCTATAGGGAACTTACACCGCGTGTCTCGGTCGACGATGATGCGAGGGTGGACGCAGGATCCCCCCTGCGCCCCCCCCCTCCCTGCTTTCGCCATCTTATTTTTCAATACCGAAAAAAAATTGCTGGTACATTCATCCGCGTGTGCGGGGAGAAAATTTATTCCGTTTTTTCTCTCGAAACTTGAATATTTGTTGCGAAGTTTCTTGCGATCGTTTTCGATTATTTTTTGCATTTTTATCCATATCAAGAATCAACAAGAAAGGAAATTCAATTCTTCCTTGAATCCTCGGCGTGATCAATATACCGGAATTAACATTTAGGAACACGATGTACGTAAACGTATAATTCGTCTGTATATATTTGTGAATACGAGTGTGCATGAGCCTCGCTGATATTTCGGTCGTATATGATGCAGCGGCAAAGGGTGGTTCAGGGTAGGGTTGCTTGATGTGCTTTTGCCACCTGCATATGGTGCAGGATCGCTGGCCGACTCCCTTCTCTGGAAAATGTTAACCCATTGGCTTTGCAGTGCTTTGCCCGATACCTGTATCACTTCTCAATGTAAAGAGAGACCGAAAGGGAGGCAGAGAGAGAGAGAGAGAGAGAGAGAGGGTGATGGATGATTCTGCGAGCGAGTCAATAATAACTGGGGGTGCACCGCTATGGTAGGACGTAACCGCGATCTCGTAGAGTCGACACGTCAATATTAGCATTTATATACAGTCAATGCTAACCGGAATAATGTTACGGAAGGGATTTTGAGAAGAGTGAGAGAGAAAGATTGATTGAGTACTTATTGCGTCCTGGAATGATCCCGAAGTTTGCATCGTTGGAATGCAACGAAATTCTCTTATTTCGTCAGCAGAGCCAATAATTATTATTCAATATTTGCTCCGGCCAATAAAACGATTCTCTCTTGCGACCAAAAAACTCAATTGACTCAAAAAATTGCCACGATTTTCAAAATTCAATAAATAATTAATAGAAAAAATGTTTTTCGTTCAAACTTCAACGTTGCAACTTTCAACGTTGCAAATTCAAAAATGCAATAATCAAAATAAAAAATAGAAATATTAATAAAGAGAGAAAGAGAGAGTGAGGGTTTGATTCTGATTTATTTTTTTGGTTATAACGAACACTCGAATTGTCTCGGGGTTGGCACATTTGGTAGTAGGAAATAGAGGTTGAAATTTAGACTAAGTTGTCTGGAAGCGCCGTGCTCATTAGCGCCGTCCCAACATACCCGCCGTTGAACATTTGCACGGGATATGTTTGCAAAAGCAGAGCTCTCGCAGTCTCGACGCGTCGATGTCGCGCAACTCCGCACAGACTCGTATACGCTTTCGCATACGAGCAGAGCGTTTTACCTAGAGTTTGGCTTAGGTTCGCTGCGAGTTTTCCACCATTGAAACTCCTTCCTACCGACATATATACAGACGATGAAATCTGCGACGTGTGTACTACACGTTATAGCGAGCAGCTCACCTGGGCGAGGTTTTCTCTTTCGCGCTGGATGTTCTGGCGAACTTAATAAAATCGTCGGACGGTAAAATTCGTCTCCTCGCTTTTCATACCGTCGTCGCACGTTTATTCAGTCACATGGCTACGTGATATCTCAGCCGTGCGTATGTCTTTCGTGCACATATGCAGTGAGACTCACGCCCCCCCCCCCCCTCCCCTTCTACATATATGCAAAGAGCAAGAAATACCGCTTTTACGAGGGCGCTTTTCCGCAGATGAAAAAATGCATTTTTACTGCAGTTTTCACCAACATTCTCGCTCTCTCTTTTTCTCTGTGGCTTCCGACCTCTTTTTCCCAGCATCGCACCTTTGTTTCGCGTTTCTCTCCCATCGTCCTCAGGGACTCGCACTTTTAATTGCCCGATGGTTTGCCTCGGGCTCCTGCCACACGAAACAGAGTCTCGTAAAAATTCCCCGCACCCGCTGTCAACCTTACGAGAAAAATAATTATCACACGGAAGCAAGTTGGATTCTAACGGTATTTTTTTTTCTGTTTCGCTACACCCGAACGTCGCCAAAATGCGGTTAAAAATCTGCTGTTGCCGTTGATATAATCGAGCCACGGGGTTGGCTAATAAATTATACATAATTAAAGAAAAAAATGAAGGGGAATTTTTTTTTTTCAGTTAACTTTGATCCGTAGCTTCACGCGGCTCTTCATCTAGAAATCTGTCCTATTTAATTTAATTCAAGCTTCATTATCTTTGAGCGAGACGATGGAGCGGCTGCAGCTCCGAGAGCTTGTCAAACTCAACTGCCGGGCCATGCAGAAAAATATCGTTCGTTTTATGCATCGCGTGAAAAAGCGTCGTTCGGTGATGAATGTCGAGAAAAATCTTGGCTCGTAATATTTAGTTTGCTGTCGCGTTGTCGAAACGTGTGAAATAAAGAAAAACGATGAGGAAAGATATAAATGGAAGAAGAAGCTGTACGACGCTTTCGGGAGAAGAGGCGCAGGCAACATCTAAAAATCCTGAAAGAAGATGATAAAAATAAATCGGCTTTGGCAAGGCTTCCGGGTCTTTCGGTAACGCTCGCGGAGGTTTTCTCTCTGCCTGCTCCGCAAGGAAAAGGACTTTCACCCGGACGAACGAGGAAAATGTGAAAATACAGATCACACACAAACTTATATCTATAGCTCCCGAAGGAGGGTGAAAATTCTCAGTGCTGTGCCGAACATGGAGGGGTTATTCTTAATATTTGTAAGGTTTTCATCTCGTTGGGACGAGACTCCCTACTGGTTGGCCCACAGCACAACGGAGACCAAACGAGAGCATAAGAGAGAGACGGCCAGAGACAGAATTCGTTGTATATTGCGAAAGAAAAAAAAAAACGACAAAATTCGAAGGATAAAAATCTTATCGCGAGCTTTATAGAAAAGGAGCAATTCGCCTTATATAGTCAATCCTGCGACAGCAAATACGTAAATCCGCTTGCATAAAAATCCCTCCTAAAAATCCGAAGGGCGACAATCTTAAATCCTCCCCCTTTCCATCTTTTTTTTCCTCGATCAAACCAACTCGTTTTATCGATCATTTCTCATCGTTCTAAAAAATTTAACTCTGTCAATTGACGAGCTCGTCGTCTTTCCAAATGCACCGAGGGCAGCCTTTTTCGGCTCGAACATGCGGAGACAAGTTGCAGTCCGTCAAGACGTCAAATTCAATGACTCTGAAGTTTGCAGCGTTGAGATTCAACGAAAAACATTTTTCCTATTGATTAATTATTGAATTTTGAAAATCGTCGCAATTTTTTGGGTCGATTGAGTTTTTTGGTCGCAAGAGAGAATCGTTTTATTGGCCGGACCAAATATTTACACAATAATTATTGGCTCTGCTGAAGAAATAATAGAATTTCGTTGCATTCCAACGATGCAAACTTAAATTTTGTCAAAAAACGTCGATATTTTGTTGAATACAGCGAACTAAACACTTTGTGATAATTTCAAAATTTTCGTTATTTCGACAATATTTTTCACTTGTAATGGAACTGTCAGCAAAATTTACGATTGGACGGACAAAAATTCACTTTTCGAAAAGATTTTATAGAATTTTTTTTGCTGAAATGACAAAGTTTTCGCAATTATTCGAAAAAAAACGTTTAGTTGAACGTATCCAACAAAATATCGATCTTTTTCAACAAAATTTTCTTTCCAGTGAAGAATATAATAAAATTATTGAATTTAAAAGATTTCGGGATTATCAAAATAATTCAATAAAATCGATTCAAAGGCTTTTCCATCAAACGTGACCAACACACAACCGAGATGTATTTCCCAGGCTTCATTAATTATTAATTAATTCGATGGAGCTTTTGACCGATGAAGAATTCCTTGAAAGAATGGCCAAACAGCCTCGCATATGTAGTATGTGTAACACAGGGAATATAGATATGATCTAAAACGACGGAGGTTTGCTGTAGCCTTGGCTTTTTGCCTGGTCCATTTCACGGAGCTCAGGGCTACATAACTAATTACCTGATTCCTCATCGTGGCTGCGTTAGCAAGAGAGCCAAAACTGAGTGAGTTCATTGTTGGGGAAAGGATGAGGGAATTCTGTTCAGTGGCGCAGAAACCATACAAACGTAGAATATAACAAAGCTGCGTTGTGTGTTTCTGCATATGTAAACTGCTGCAAGAGCCGAGCGTGTGAGTGTGGCTGAGAGAGAGGCACGGAAGGGTAACAGAAGTGATGCTGGGCGCGTGTCATGCGGTGCCGCTTCGGGTGCTGGTTAGCTCTGTTCCTGACACCAAAGGATTCGCTACTGCCAAGTTCCCAGTCATGCACACGTACGAACAGATATACGTTGCGACGCTTTTTTTCTGGGACTCTCGCTAATGACAATTAAGCATAAGGAAACACCGTGTCTCGTGGCCAAGCAGAATATTTCATTGTATTCAAAGTTATTGTTCCAATTTTACGCTTCTCGCAATATTTCAATTTCAATGTCGTAAAATGCGGTTCCATTCACCCAGAGCTCGAATTTGTTATGACATTCCAGAATCACGATAATATTCAGGCACCTCAAAACCCTTGGAGTCCAACGAAAAATACTTTTCACATTGATTTTTTGTTGAGTTTCAAAAACCGTGAAGAAAAAATAGAATTTCGTCACATTCCAACAATGCGAACTTCAGCAACTGCGTCAGGTGGATTCATTCGTTGTGAAAAGATTTTCTTGGATTGAAAACGCGAGTCAGCCGATCAAGTGCCACGCAAGATCGCTTGCAGTGCGAATGTCCGCGAGGGTGGCGTACAAAAGGAACAGAATCAGCAAAAACGAGACCCAGGCAAGTTTAGAGAGCAAGGGAAATGAATAGAAAGGACAACACTCACTGTATCGCTCGCAATACAGCAAGACTTCGTAAAAAGCGATGTGTATCTGCTAGGGGAACGTGTATAGAGATATGCATTGCTCCTTGTATCGTGCCATCCACTCTACCGAATTACCACAGGGACTTTGGTCGTCTCACGTACCAGATTGGACCATAACTCGAACCATGTAAGACGGTGACCCTCATCCTTTTTGCACAAGGACACAACGTCCTAAAGAGTGTGAGAAAGAGAGAAACATGCGGACGACATGGATCCGAGTTACGCACGCAACCGCATGGAATACGCGTCAGACGCCACCTCATTTCGCAGAGTGACGGATCGCAGATCGTAGAAAAACTCGTTTATAATCTACGCTAGAGTCCGATAGCTCGAAAACTCCAGTTGAGAATAAAAGGCCAAGCAAGACTTTTGCGATGATTTCCTGCGAGTCTTCGAAATACATATACACGTTTCTTTCCTTTGTTCAGAACGTCAACGAATTTCGACTGCTGCTGTATATACGAAACAAATTGCACAGTCCCAAGAGCTTTTCATCCTTCAGAATGAAATGGCGCGTTATAGCGAGAAAAAAATCTACTTTGAATTCCTGTAAGATCATCTTTAGCGATATTCCCTGGTTTTTGAGTTATTCGTCATCGTTGTGGCTCCGTGACTAAATGAAGTCGAGAATCTAGCTCGATAATTATCATCAACGTTGGCGAGTGTAAACAAAATACAAAATAACAAAAAAAGCACACACTGAAAATAAAGTTTTGTTTGTTACGCTCGGCTTAACCATTTTTCGGAAAATCACAAAAATTTTGTCATTCGAAAAGTGAATTTTTGTCATTTTAATCGTAAATTTCGCCGACAGTTCCGTTAGAAATAAAAAATGTTTTTAAATTTACGAAAATTTTGAAATTATCCGAATATATTTAGTTCACCGTATTCAACAAAGTATCGACGTTTTTTGACAAAACTTTATTTTCAGTGTACGAATCGAACGTTCATCGGATTCTTGGCGTTCGAAGTTTATTCGCTCCATTCAAGTTCATGTTCGACCAAGTATCCATTGCATTGAAAATGCGGTTATTTATGTTGTTAGTGCGGACAGGGCATTCGAAATGAGATGAAAAATGGAGAATCGGAAGACGATACGAAGGACGAGAGAGAGAGAGAGAGAGAGAGAGAGGGAGAGAGCGGCGAACAAGCAGAAAGTGGAGAACGCGTCGTACAAGAGAAGCGATGGAAGAGGGTTGATAGGGGAAGAGAATAGGATCGATCCGATTTTCCAATCTCGCTCAACTGTATTTGAATTCCAGAGCAGCACGAGATAGCACACGGGAACCAAACGCATAGCGTCGCTCGCTTGAACGTACGTACACATTCGTGTACTCTCACGAGTGTAGAATTGTTATTCGTGTTATTTGCGAAAGCAATAGCACCGTAGATTGGACAAAAGAAAGTCCATGCTTCGTAGTGCTATAGTAACATTGAATAATTTTCGAAGGAGAAGTATTTGCCGCGCTATTTTAAAATTCATCAAAATAGACGAACAATTACGCAGCAATTAATCGAGCGTGATACACACGGTCAGTACAGACCGACAGTGTTTTACAATAGCGATTTGTGTTACCGCGGGAGATTACGAATCGGGCACGCTCCGCGAAGCCATCATGCGTAATTTCCAACTGCGGAACCGCGACGTAATCTCATATCGCGATAACGCAGTTGCACTTACGTATGTAATCTGAGTAGCCCTTGTTTTTGAATTATTCGGCCAGTACACATAGCATTGTTGCATGGAAGATGAATGTGGAAATTCGCGTATCGGAATGCAATCTGGACGGTGATCTTCGTCGATGTGTAAGTTATTACTATATATGCATGCAGCAAGTACATCCCAGCTGCAGTGAAATGCAAGCTGATGTACGCGTGGGCGTATTTGTATATACAAGTCATGTGGTACTATACATGGGACTATCGTACGGTCGAACATAGCCAAACACCCACACACAAAACACACATACAAAGAGCCAAACACGGACGTTTGTTACGGGGGTTGTTGCGGCCACTGCTGCGATTGAATGCTAGGAATTTCATCATGAGTTGAGTCGTGGAACGTGGGAGGATGAGGGTGTAGATGGTCCGGAGAGTTGTGAGAGAAGGATTGAGAGGGGAGAGGGATAGAGAAATAGGTTTAGGGTGGTTGGGTCGAAGGGTTGGTCCAGGAAAGCGGAGGAGGTGTACAGTGGAGATGGAGGACCGCCCTCGGCCACCCTGCTGGCATATCCTTGCTTCTACTCCCAGCTCGAATATCTCTGACGAGGGAGCTGGGGCCTCGAACTAGAGAACTGCTAGCCCGAAAGAGGGGCGGAAAACTAGAGAGCAAGAAAGATAGAACTAAAAAAAGCGATGAGAGATTACCGCTGAGCCAGAGAGGAACGAAGAGAGCAAGAGAATTGCCAAGAGAGGATGGAAAATAGTCAGAGTCTCTGTACAGAAAGGAAACGAGAGAGTAGTAACGGGTCCAGAGCCCCTTGCTTAGCAGCGACCGTTCCAATCATGATTCCAACCCTGCTCCACCGTTTGAAGTCTCTCGATTGAAAAGGGGCGGAGGTTTGACTAAAGAACGAGTGCCTCCGCTATACCTATCGGCCATCTAGAACGTTCCGCACTCATCTGCCTCCTTTTAAATGTATTGATATGGATACGCGTATTTATTTAGGGGCTCTCTGCATATATACCCCAGAAATAAGATTTCCATACGTATCATTGTATCAACTTTCTAAATCGTCCCTCATGCGTTTTATTCAGTTCTGCAACTTCGACCTTCTCGCCAGTGTGTCACCAAGTTGAATCCCGATTGTTCGCTTAAACTTTGACACTAATAAAATTTGCAACTTTTCATAAACGTCCAAGTTTGCATCGATGGAATGCAACCAAATTCGGTATTTTCTTGAGCAAACTTATGATTTTCATTCGATTACTTAGGACAAATAATCGATACGGAAATTGTCATTGTTTTTTTTTTAAGCGAACAAACAATGAAAAGAAAAAGTATTTTTCATTGAACCTGAACGTTATGAACTTTAGTCTCTCTTAACTTTTCGAGAGTACCATTCGAAGCGTGTTGCTTCATTAATTTACCCTCTTTAGTGTTTATCTCAATCCATCGCGTGGTTACGCCCCACTCATCAATCGTGAGGAAACACCACCTGGTGCCGGTTGTCGATCTCGGGATGCAAACGAAGAGGAATGAAAGGAGACCGAGTGAGAGAGAAAAACTGAACGACTGGGTTATTACGTATTTAATAACACATGCGTGGGGCGAAACCGTATAATTTAGTCTCGATCAGGCTGTTGAGCGCGTACGGCACATATCGCGCGCGTTCACGGTATCCGCGCGCACTCCACCCCTCCAGACCTTCAAAGCTTTTCGCGATCACGCGCGCGGCTGATGACGATATTGCTTTTGTATTCGACAGAAGAAAAAGAAATTTTCGCTCTACAGAGTAGCACAGCAATTTATATAATCTGTGCAATTTGGCTGTTCTAATGTGCGTCTATAATGCGCACGCTCCCATATAAAACGTAAGCTCTGATGCGATCTATCGATTTCGCGATAATGAAAAAAAATAAAATAAAAGAAAACGATAGCGCGCAAGAAGGAGAGAGAAGAACAATCATGCAGGTTGCATCAAAATCTACAGGCTGAGAGGCGAACGGATGAATGATCGCACTTTCGACGCGAACAGCAGAGTTGTTGCTGTTGGTGTGACGATCGAACGTAAACCAAGTACTGCAGGAGAATACGTTCTCATTCCATTTTTCTTCTCTCTTTCTCTCATGCCCGAGAGTTTTGAATCTCGAGCGATCATATCGATGCTCTTTGTGATGCGATCCGGCTGAAAGATAAAGCTGATACACACACATATATTACGCACATATATATGTTCCGTAGGTACTATAGAGAATATTCCGTTCGGGATTGGCGCGTTGTAAGCCCGGTCCATTTCGCTAATAAGGCGTTTCCCCGAGAGCTCGATAAACTATGTACATATGTGGTTAGTCCGTGTGAGTGTGTGCGTGTACCAACCTATACGCGTTTGTCCTTCAGCCTGTATATATCCCCGTTATTATGAAAGCCGGGAGTCCTATCGTTGTCCCGGGTCAAGAGGGAAAACCGGCGGGATACAATCATCGATTCTGGGACAATGCGTGCCGGTTCGATGACGCGATATTACACAGTTGTTGTCTGCATTCGTATATAGATATATGCATCTAGGGCGGAGACGGTGAACATGTTTTTAGGGGTGAAAAAAGGCGCGCACCCCAAGTTCCGCCATATAATACGTACGTACGTCATATATATACGGATGAAATGGATGTGATAATAGAACCGTTCGGCTTTGTTTGTCAAGAGGGAGGAAAGGAGCACCGAACTTCTGCGGATCAACAAGTGAAAATAACACGATTGTGCTTACGTGCATACTTTTCTGTTGTATCAATTACTCTAAATATCGGGATATTTATTGGTGTTTTTATACGTTTTTATTAAAAACAACATCGGAATCACCTCAAGGTTCCCAAACAAGCCTCCCTGCACGCAGTTATTCCGTTAAATTAGTCGGTTTATTTTGGACCAATGATTTCTAGACACTTTTAACTCGCTGTGACCGCGAAACAATCGAACATTCATACACGATTCGCCAACACGATACGATTCAGGTTTTGGCATCGTCAAGCTCGCGTTTCTTGGGTCGAAAAAATTGGCAATAAAATCGTAATCTTCTCGAATACAAATGATAATATTTGTATGCAGTTGAAACACGTTTTTATGAAATCTAAAAATTAGGAAAAAATTCTTCCTGCTGGTGCATGATTTAGAAAAAAATTCTTTATTATACATTGTTACGGAGAAATGTATTTTTTTTTTTTAAATACTGAACTGATGAATTTGAGTAGATTGAGTTTATTTCCTTTTATGTAGATAAACGATGTTCGTATTTTTGTAATTGTGATGGCGGCATCGTCAAAGAGCACCGCACCAAGCGCCATGTAATTCCTGGAAGAATTTTGTATTTCGACGTTGTTAACGATTAATGCATCACAGCGTTATCGCCTTCATTCATGGTTCATTTCGAGAGCATAACAAACTGGTACATCAACTGGTCTCTCTTCCTCTTTCTTCCCCATTTTACATCACACTCTGGGATCTTGACTCGCAAGCTCACACTCTATATAGGGCTTTGAAGCAAACCCTTCGCGCTCGGGTCTGGTTCTCTAGCTCGCAGGCTCCATCGCTCGATCCTTTTAACTTTGCTTCTAAATTTTGTAATCAAGTTTTTCCTTCGCCCTCTCGACTCTTTCCAACTCTCTTGCGACAGGCAAATTTATAAATTCCTCTTTCCTTCATTCTCGTTGCTCTTCCTCCTGCCTCCCACTATTCGCTCTCTCTCTCTCTCTCCTCCCACACTCTTGCTCGTTTTTCGCTCTCTGTAGTTTTGCAAGCGTGTACCCTAAACTCACCTTTCTCATTTGCTTTTCACGACCGTCTCTTAACTTACAGAGCTGCGCATTGCAGCCATCTACCCTATATGTTACGTATACATATGTATATAGTCTTATATGTACTTCTCTCACTTACTCGCCTTGCTTTGATGTCGAGCCGTAAACGCCACCGCCGTTTAATTTACCGGGTGATGTGTTTCGAAGGAATCTACCGCCTCGCTTTCTCGCCCGTCACTCACTATGTGCGCCACCTACCCTTTTCGCCTGCTGCTCCTCATCGTTCTTCTCGCTCTCTCTTACTCGCGTCGACCTATCCCCATTCGGTCTGCCGTTATGTTTTTGCGTTTCATGACCTGTGCTCGCACCATCGTCATGACGGTTTCTCCAATTTTGACTTTGTACTCGTCTCTTCGCCTTGACTCGTAATTCTTTTTCTGCCCCTGCTCCATGCCTTTTTGTATGCAATTCCGTTATTCATATGCATAACATTGATTTTCCTTTTGACGTTTACGAGGAAAATTAATGCGTGAGCCGCGCTTGGATGATTTTAAAAACAATCGGTACGACGAGAGCGACCATTACGAATAAATTCATCGGAGATGTTTACTTGTAGGATTGCATTTGAATGATCAAAAGTATTTCTGAGTCTATGGATTGTAGGGTTTTTTTTAAGTAGTTGTGGCAAGAAGAACACGCACAGGAAACAGAGAAAAGAAAAACAGAGTCGAAAGAAGTTGGGGTCGGACTGAACGAAAGAGAGAAACACGATGAAGGTGTCGGAAATAGAGTGTATATGCGGCTTATACGAGCTATGAGGATGCTGCAAACAGGCATGGAAAGAGGGAGAGAGGGGAAGCATAGCGGCATTGCAAGTGAAGCGAAAATCGGATTTGCTCGTTGTCGCCTCCATTCCTCTATTTTCCTTCCTTTCTTCCCCCAAGTTTCCTCTGCTTTGGCATTGGCGCGTCCTTTCGCTCTCTCACGCCCGTTCGTTCGTGTATATACTGGAGAGAAAGCTTGCACAACTCACGGCCTGCCACGACCACCCTAACTTTGCTCTCTAGCCAACTCCGAGCGTTTTCCGTTGTCGCGTCTCTCTCTCTCTCTCTCTCTCGGGCTCACGGCTTTGTACAACCCCGTACGATTTTTACGTTGCCTACCTCGACTTCATCCCCTCGATGCTATATCCTCACCAGGTTCCCCGCGCGTCGAACCTCGAACGAGAGAGCGTCGCCCTTTGATCCTGCCGACAGCGGAGCTACCCTCCGTCATGGCCTCGATCTCTCCACCACCCACCCAAACTCTAAAATCCACCTACCACCACGCTACTACGCCCGCGAGCATATATTTCGCCGATCCACAAAACTTCAATCCCACGCTCCCAGTTTGTGCCTTTTTGTTCCTTCTCAATTTCGCTCTCTCTCTCTCTCGCTCTTCTATTTTTTCAACACTCTTTCCCACTGTGATCGGTCTCGCGATGCTTTGCCTAACAACACCCCTGGCCGAGATGTCCCAATGCGAATACATATGCGACATGGCCACCCCAACCGATGCTTACACGTGCGTGCACCAAGAAATATCATCGTTTCTACGATGACCCTCTCCCTGCCAATGCTCCTCCTTTATATACATTTCTTCTTACTCCTAATTTCAAGCAGCGATCTCATTATTTCAACGACTAGTCTTCAGAAAATTTATTCCATTGCACATCGAGTTCCAAGTGAAAATTCTTACTTGCCAGCTTATCGACATTCGTATTCGTCTATTATTGCTAATCTGATCGAACTTGTTAAACAAACGCACGCCAAAGGCTAAATACAGGCTGGAGTGGGTTGAGTCTCTTATAGCGTTGAAAGATGTCAAACACAGCCCGGCAATACGATCGCGTACCGTCGTCGCAACACAAAAAGGGGAGCAGCCGGGAGGGAAAGGGAGAGAGCGAGAGGGGATGTTCCGAGTTACTCTGGAGGGAGAGAAAATCGTTTAAAAGGGTTGTCAAACGGAAGACTCACTGTTAGCTACAGGTGACGTGTCTATATAACCCTCTCGTCCCTACCAATGCCAAACGTTACGTTAAACCTCCCTATTGGGCGCGACGGATATGTACTGACACGTGGAAGTCTGTCGTTGCTCTCGTACGTCACCATCATTACACGTCGACCAATTTACAATAACCGACATTTAAGGAAGTTGGATCACTAAATCAAAATTTCCAGAATTCGATCAAATTTGGGCATGAAATTCATTGGCATCCAGTATGGGAACACACATTTTTTTTTAAATTTTTGATTATATTTACCAAATTTTATTTAAATCATGTATTTTTGATTTTTTTTTATGTTTTTAACATTGTTTAGCGTGGCAACATTGTTTCGTCGTGATCCAACCTCCTTAAGGATGCGTTACCCATGTCTCAACCTATTCTGGAGGAAATGAAATCGCTCCGCAAAATTAATAAGTCATTAACGGTGCGAAAATTGGTTCGTGGATTCTCCTCCAGCCAGAACTGAAATTTTAAATCATATTATGCAATACGAAGACAATTCTCGATTGTAATTACGAACGATTATTTAATGAAAGAGATTTGATGCAATTTCTTCTCCCTCCGTCCCTTATGTAGTTTCCAACACTTCAGAGTTCATTTCCCTCCACCACACCACTGTGTGTAAAAGCTCTATTGGAAACTCCCCATTCTCCCGCGATGCCGGTACGTAGCGACAACGAGCAGCTCGACGTCGACGCCGTCGTTACTTCTGTTTCACATTGGAGGCGGAGAACGAACGACTTTTTTTCACGTCATACAATTGTTGTGAAACAAAAGTTGCTTTTCTACTTTGTCTACTATTTCTTCGTATTCACACTCTCGAAAGAAAGAAATGCTTTGGCCGTGTGGCACGACCTTAATCTTTGCCTTTGACGCGTCGAAGATGCCGAACGACGCACGTCTCTCGCTCGCGTTTACAATGTCTCTCTTGAATATTTTCCCCCTGATTCAAGTTTTTCCTGCACGCCGATCGACAGCGGATGCACATAGATTTTCCGTTAAACACAAATATACGTCAAAGGAAAAAGAACGCCAAGGAGCCAAAACGAAAGACATAAAAACAAGTGCGATAAAGCTGTGAAAACTACGCCATGTTCTTTGACGCAGTAGTACAAAGAAAAAGAAATCTCAGCGTGCTAACAATCGAACACATCGTGATTCGAACCTAAACTCAGTTTTTCCTACGATTTCTCGATATTTAAGGAATCCGAGTTTTTGCCGCCGGATATGCACTATTGACCAACCTGTAATACAGCAAAGTTGACATATGGGAGCATGCCCAATATGTACGAAATATAGAGGAAGGTTTCGTCATTGTTCGACGTTAAAGGTTTCATAAGAGGTAAATTATAGGCTAGGAAAGAGAACGACAAGCTCAATGAAAGGCTAAACTCCCTTTTGAAATGGCCCAAACTCTAGAAAAGCCATGACCATATCATTTGACTGATGCGAACTAAAGCTCCTCAGTCTCTCGCCCGTGTCGGTTATTCCGATATGTAATTATGCAATTTAATAGAGAAAGACATGCATGGGATACTGATGGCTTATGGATGTGATGTTCATAGGCAACCGAACAAATCCTTCCCTTTGGAAAGCACTTGCCTAACTTTCCTGAGTGCTCTTGTAATTTTCTTATTATCTTCCAAACTGTAAGTGTCGGTTTCAGAAACTCTGAACTATGCATTAAAATTGCACTTCCCATATTTTCTCTGAATCAATCGCAGCACTATTCATGAAGTGAGCAGCAATGGATTTTATTTTCTTATCAATGGACCTGGAGCTTCTGAATTTGTAAACAAATGCGAAATTTTACAAGTCGGACTAAGTAACTTACAGCAAAATTTGGTTACTATAAAACTGGGGTAAGAAAAACATTCTCTGCTTCATTGACTGGGTCGCGTTTTGAATGGGCAAGTCAGCTCGTACTTTCTACGGTTTCCCGAAACTTCTGATCTTACGGGTTTCCAAAACGGGAATGAAAAAGTGTTGAAAATGAAGATTGAAGATTCATAAACTCTGAGGGATGTATAGATATAAACAAGTAGAAGTTTCAAAGTATTCACAAGACGAGCAAGATTGGGTTGAAGGGCGCGAGAGACCGCGAGTGTAAAGGTGTCGCTGGCGGTACGGACTCGAAGGGAGTTTCGCTTTGCAAGAATCACTCTCACTGTCACACTGAACGTTTGATATAGCGTCAAGAGTCGTTTGCTACTCCAAGCGCATCCGGGGGTCCGTTCGTTTTAAGTTTGTCACAGTTCCGACAGACGGTTAGTATATAACACCACACTGTATAGTATACGGAAATGGTGGACGCGCGACCCGATGAAAGTGGGTTAAACCAAGTTCCAGGATCCCCCTTGCACTTGCAACATGAGGTGTAAACATAGACAAAGAAAGAGTTAGTGAGAGCAAGAGAGCCAGAGCAGCATGCAGCACACAAATATGAAGCAAGAGGGAGGGCAGATACCCTCATCGGTAGAGAAGCGATAGCATCATTTGAGAAAGCTGCAGAGAGATGGAGAGACATAGAGAGAGAGGAGGGAAATTGTAGCAGAGAGGCAGCCTGCTGCACTGTGCCTACCGCCATCATCAGAATACCCATATCAAAACATATCTCGTATACTCTCGTACCTGGACTCTGAGTAGACGGTTTCTGTCCCTCTCATGCTCGTTCCTCGTTCCTATAGCGTCGTCTCTGGTGAAGGGAAAAAGGGGATGGTACACCCTTAAGAGTAGTAGCAGTAATCGTAGTGGTGGAAGCTCCAGTAGTGGTGGAAAGGAGTTTGGTGGACATGGAGCAAATGGTGGAAAGAGTGCGAGAGAGCGGGAAATAAGCGGGGGCGGAATTGGGCAAGTCGTAGCCAATGCCTAGGGGTTGTGCTGACAAGCAGGAAAGGCCTCTGTGTTTACATACACATAGGTATATTCGGTATACTGTAAATGTGAGATCCTCGTATACAACGTGTCTCTGACTTCATTCGTGTGCGACTACTAGCAAGACTGACGGTGGACGCAGGCGCTGGTAGCCATGACGACGATTCCTTCGGATTGGCCGCAGCTTCCACTTGAATATATCTCGTCCACCGCACCTCTCTTGCTCTACCCCTCCACACCATTATCATCTCCCTCCACCTTCTCTTTTCCTCCCTCCCCTTACGCTTTCTCTCTCTTTCCCTCCCTCTCTCTTCCACTTTTACTCTCCTTCCGTCTCAGTCTCGCTCCTTCTCTCTCTTTCTCTTTCTGATATCCACCACCATCGATACATAACCCCCGCAACTCCAACATACAGTTTTCAACCCCTTATTCCTCACTCCTATTAAATTTTCCTTACCGCGCTAAAACTGGATCACTTTCTCTTACTTTTCTTTATCTCTCTTCTATACGCGTATAGATATGTTCACATGCAGAAACTCATTGTTCCTACCCTACTCTATCTGCAATTTTTTTCAAAGAGACAGATGAGGGTTATGCTAAAAATCCACCAATTTTAAGTCGCGTGGGGGGAATGTAGAAATAATGCTCTGGAAATTTGAATTCTGGCAAAAAAATCTTTTTTTAAATACATCTTGTTGAATTCCGACTGAAAATTATGGTGAAGTTAACTTTCCAGTGTCCCGCGAAGTATACGTTTTTGTAACTAACGAGTATTCAATGTCAACGTATAATTCGAACTTTACAGACTCAGTGTATACTAAACATGGCGAAGTACTTTTTGTAAGCGAGAGTGAAACAGAGCAAACTTCGTCCCGGGAAAGTTATCCTGATAACTCACTTAACTAACTTTTCCACTTCTTTAAATCCTGCAATAGTTATTGGAGCTTGTAATTGTGTTTTCTATTTCACTCTTAATTCGAATAATAATATCACAAGCGGAAAAATGGTGTCGCCTTGAAAATTAGCATATGCAGACTTTTGAAAATATGGAGTCACTAACTTGGAATATCTACATTGCACCGCCTTACAATTGATTTTCATGGCATGATTCGATTAGGAATGTACGCTGACTTATTAACGCGCAGCTTCCATAGAGAACCAATGTTGTTCTATGACACATTTTTGAGAAATTATTGCGATATTTAACATCGGTGAACAAAGTGTCATGTTCATGCTAGATTGACCCTGTTGTCCGCTAAAAGGAAACTGTTCCCATAAACATCGGATCTGCAATTCCAAGTCGTGCATAATCAACTGATAGAATTAAACGATTTGGAAATAATCACCATTTCATGTTTACATAAAAAATGGGAACAAGGAAAAAGGAAATGATAGGATCACAAAAAGAGTACCTAAAGCAACGCATATATTCAGTAACGTAGCAGTCGCGGCCTTAACGCTATAGGCTGAGGAGAGGGGCTCCCCCGCGATCGTTTTCCAGTCTTGCTACAGTATGCGTGTATGCGCTCGTACGTATGCGTGTTTTCGTATTTTGTTTGATTATTCGAGGCATCAACGGGGTTCCGACAGTGAGGTTTGGGGCGTCCGGCTCCTTTGGCACTCGCTCTCCATACTCTTTATCTCATATGTGTATATGCTCAACGAGTTCTATTCCCCCAGCGACATCGACTTCGTTCTCACACGCCCTCCGCATGAGCTGCATCTTCGTTGCTTTCACTTCCACCAATCCCCCCCATTCTCTCGAACTTCCCTAGAGCAGTTCGTTCTCTTTCTGTCACATGCACAATCGTTTGCTCACTCCTGGCGCCGGGAGCTTTCCTTGTTTCCAATGCCATGCAGATCGTGGGCTCTTTGGAGAGAGAGCGCGCGCGCACACACACATATACACGTACGCCTCCCGGGTTGCCCCGGCAACTCGTGCTTGGGGTTGGCCACTACCGCCTCTAAGCATGAGCTGGCTCCATTCAACGCCCTCGCACCCCCGTCTCTCCCTTCCCAGACGCTGAGATAGAGATGGCTACAAACTGAACCAAGAGTGTGAACAGCACAGACGCCAGAGCCTCACCACCATCCCTGTTCTTCTTTTTCAACCATCTCCATCACATTCAAACCGGTAGCTTTTCGTGCCCCACTACATGTAGTTGCACGCAAATACAGTACCGTGTTGAGAATGAGCGAACGTTGCTCCATATGAGGTGGTTAAGAGTTCTAGGTTGAGCAGGTAGTGATTGCGGTATTTCTGGAAGAGAGCGTAGGGATATTCAAATGCTGCAAATGAAGGATGAGTTCATGGATACTCTTTCGGTTTTTCTCAAAACAAAATGGATTAATTTGTTTTTTTTTTTTGATAGTTCATGCGACCCCTTACAAGCCATCCTACACCAATGACAGAGATATTTATGGATTTATGTACTCTACTCTACCATGACGTATTACCACACTACCGTGACGCTAGTCAATTTACGCCCTCTCTTTCCACCAACCACGTTTATATTACGGATGTGTGAAAGCTATTAAATACCTCAACCGCACTACGCGGTACTATACGTGTGCTGAATCACGCGCTCTGATACGGTATTACGGAAACTTGATACTTTTCCATATTTTCCCTGCAGTTCGGAACCGGTGGACCCTGTTGTTTGCTTTTTTTCATTATGTCAAATCCAGGTATTCATTTGGGGAGTTTTGGTTCCTTATTGTGTACGCAACACTGTCGGTCATTGAATCATACAACAGTCAGGTTATTGAAGAACCCTGATAGGAAAAGATTCATCAATGTGTCAGAAACCAATTTAATTTTGAAGGCTATTCGCAGCTAAAGGACATAATTTTCCCTTGTTCTTGCTTCATTCGGATTGCAGTCCCGATCGGCTCCGATCACCTGGCTTTGGTAGAATGTAATCCTTCCACTCTCGCGGATAATACCCTACAGACATGGTTACATGTAGACTCGATTCCTATGGTGAAAAGTACGATGCAAATGCAAAGGAAGCATTTAATCTATGAGCGGAGCAGCTTTCCATATTAGGTTAGTCATGCCAACTCCTTGCGGTAAAAAGGGTTCCTTGTTCAGGAGTTTCCAGGCTTTAGGAGAGACTTGCTGTTTATCGAGCGGCTGCTAAGTGCCTTTTCTCTTCACGGTATGAACGGCGACTTTGCTGACTAGGACAGTTCGCTTTTGTTTGACACCGAAACAGTAACGTTAATATTCAGAGGTGCACTTTTAAGCAAATGAAAGTGTACTAAGCATATTCGTGATTCATTAGAAATCAGATAACTGTAAAGGCTAGCAACAAGATACGTAGATATCGGCGCTTGATTAGCTAAATCGGCCAGTGCTTCCACCTTTACAGATTTAGCATAAAATGCGGCTGTAAATTCATGTAGTATCGATTTTATATGACGTCGTATTACATGGAGTTTATCATTAAAACAAATTTCAAATTGTTATCAACTGTTGCTAATAATGTCCAATCTGCCCGCAAAGTTTCCTTCCTTGGCCAACATTTTTTTTGTTTCTTCGTTCCACTGTTCGGGATTCACGCCATGTCGGAGCATGGTGGGGCGTAAACGCAATGGTTGAAGAAAGGACCTGCGCAAAGCAACTCTCACCACCTCCTCGAACGTCCATCCTATTCTCGAGTGACTCGCTTTTTATTATACTAGCTCTGCAGGAAGGGAGCAAGTCGGCCACGGTGGTCAAGTTGAAAGCTGACTGACTCTGGCATTCTGGAAAGTTCTCGTTTCTCTAATCAATCGTTATGATATCAGTTTGTCTTATTCCTCTAAAATAACACTGAATCCTCGTTGTTTATACTTATTAGCACGTATTCTCGTCCTGGAATCCGCAATATTCATTCCACACGGGAATCCATGATGAAAGTGTTTTAGTAACAATCAATATCACGACGAAGACGGCATGCAGAGTGGACGAGCGAAGGAGGGAGATTTGAGGTGTAAGCAGGAAATAGGATATCAAGTGGAACGATGTAAAAGCAGGTTTGCAAAAAGATTCTGACAAGAGACGTATACATATATTGATTTGAAGAGATGTATATATATGTATATCGTATACAACTCGACTCTCGACGCGGCTCCCAACGCTTCGAGAGGATGCTCCAGAAGATATATATACTGTCTTCTCTTTTAGCTTGCACTCGGTACACTCGCTTCCTCTCGGTCTCTTCTCTAGCTATACCTGCCTATCTCTTTTGCTCTGCTTCTGTCGCTCTTTATGAAACAAGCTATCTCGTTCGCTCTCATTCCGTTGAGGAGCATCGGTGGAAGCACCGCCGCCCCCGGGTCCCGGTGGTGTGCCATACCAACCAGGCAGCGAGGCCGCGTAGCCGGGCGCTTTTGCTTTGTGCGCGTCGGGTGGCGGTGGTACATCAAAGCCTCCTAGTTCCCGCTCCGGCCTTTGACGGCTGGGTCGCGGCCGCTTGCTCAGTCGTCGTTCGGTAGCGAGCCGGCGCTGCCGCCGCGGCCGCATCTCTTCGTCGGCCGGATATGCAGCACGTTCCAAAACGTCACCATTTCGTTGTCTTCACCCCTGCGCATTTACCAGGTAGCTCTGAGACCATTTCGCTATTAATTGCAGAGTCGCATTGTATCGAGACAACAGGAGAAATTCGCGCGAACAAGTATGTTACCATATCGATCGTAGCGAGTATTACTGTAGAACGTGATTCGGGGTTAAAGAACGAGAAACCAATTTTGTGATATATAAGCATACGTACATGTATGCTGTGAATGTATTATGTCGCCAAGACTCGTCAGCATTGGTGGCAGCAGCTACGTCACTACAACTGGCAGCACTGGTAGGGGCAAGAGAATCAAGTGCGCGCGTAGCAGAGTTATCGCGAAAAAGGTCCGTAAAGTGCGGGCTCCTGAATTGACACGCTCGACGATGGTGCGCCGGAACGAAAAATACCAGAAACTGGAACATCAGCGTTTTCTTGGCAAACGGAAAATACACTTGGAATATGATAAAAACAACGCCGACCTCGCTACTGCTGTGATGGAGAATAAAGCGACAATAGCGATAGCAGCATCACCATCCAATATAGACCGAACTCCGCTCGCCGCACCGTCACCCCTGCTCTCACCAGTTAAAATTAAGGGTGGTCGATGCGACAGAATGCGCACGCGTCAACCCCTGGATCCCAAGGCACTCGAGAACCAGGCACTACTTTCACGATGGACCGATAACAATGAAGAATCAAGCTTCTTCAATGAACAATATCAAATCTCCGACGACACTACTACTTGTGGCGATTCAAAGTTTTCCGACAATCAAAGCGTTTCTTCTAATCGATCAGTTCGCATTGGCGACGGACAAGATGAGAAGCAACCAAAGTCTCAGATTTTCTCGGAGGAGGTCGCTACGAGATACACGGCGATACAATCATCATGTGATTTCGAAAAAGAAGCGAATGAACCTTTTGCCGATGTGTTCGAAACCCGACAGGATAATGCGACGTATTGTGCGAGGAGAACTAAAAAATTATCTGAGGAAACATCGAAAAGTCTTTCCGATTTGAAGATCGAAGAATCAATATCATTGCCTCCGTCGCCACATTCTACTAACCCTTCACCCGCCGCTTTTTCCGAACCCTCAATATCTCACTGTGCCATAGTTGCCTCGCCGACTTCGACCTTATCTTCTTCTTCATCCTTCGTATCACCGTCCTCGACTTGTTCATCCAATTCCGCCTCGAGCCGGACTCCAGCGGCCGAAGTAACGATGACTTCGACTTCACCTTCGGGTCCAAATCGTTCGGTGAGTTCCACCACGCACGCGCCTCTCGAGACCCTCAAAACTACCCTGGAAGGTTATGACCACAGTAGGATATATCTCGCCCATGTGTCGTTTCTTGATTGGAGAGATTTACCAGGTCGTCGTACGGTGGACAGTGAAAAAATTTGGGTGGTCGGAGCAGCTGATCATGGCGGGCGTCACAGAACAAGACTCCTCGTGGCAGGACGACACTGGCGACCCAAGTGTCTCAGCAAAGTCAACATGGTCACCCAACCAGTTGTTTACGCCGGGGGTGGCAGTGGCTCCCTCACGGCGGACCTTTTCTTATGGTGGTTCCATCGAGAATTCGCGACAACTGCAATGGCAATGCATCCCGATGGTGCGATATTGGTCGCCGCAGCAGCTGATTACCTCCCACCAGAAGTCGAGTGCGTCACTGCCGACGGCCTAGTCCGACTATTCATTGTTCCAAAAGACTGTCTTGAGCCGCGAATCGTGACGAACGAACTTAGAATAAGACTAGCTGCTGGATTACTAACCAGCGTTCGATGCCATCCTGATTTTGGCAAGACCGATCAAACACTAAACTCCGATACAACCGCAAATTATCTTGAGGAAAGAATCAAAAGGTTCACTCTGAAAGAAGCCTTCGCTGAACTCCATCGTGCGTGGTTGGGTATCCGTTCAGATACGTTCGCGAGGAGTTGGTTCTTAATACAAGAGCGCGAGAGCACCAGAAACAACGGCGTTGCTTCCCCATCCGGTGGAACTGTATTGTTATCTAGTACACATCGCGTTGTCAATCAGAATGACGATAATACTTTACTTGGCGAACTGTTGAACCTTGCGCGCGAAGCTGGACTCGACATTGACGATTCTGATTTGCAAAGATGGATCCTCGATGAAGCCAGCGAATTTGCGAAACACGTGACTAAAAAAGAGTTTTTGGACAATGAGGACGACGCACAATCTTACAAAAACGAATTAGAGGATATTGAACAGGATTCCGATGACGAAGACGTTCCTACTGCCAAAGAATCGGTCGGACTTTTGTCAAAAGTTCTGCTGTGGATGGAAAGAGAACCTCTGGATCCAGGACTTTTATTAGCCGTTAGGTCGATGCGCGAAACCGCTGCGATCATGGTAAGCGGACATTGTTTTTTTCTCCTTGTAGATGTGAATCATGAAACATTCGATTGTGATTCCTCTATTCGTGACGAAATGGTTTTCCGCCTTTTTCGCGCGGCCTCGCTACCATCCACTTTCGCTGCTCACCAGCTGCTCTGGTCCACTCGGGCTAATTTTACTATCGATCCCATACAACGCTTCTGCGCCCTCGCTTTCCTTTTTTTCCGACTTGAAGTTTGCCAGTACACTCGAAGCTCGTTCTCCGCGGGCTCGGATATCATAGAGCTAATTTAGATGCTATAATTTGAATATAAAGGGCGAGGGTTCTTCTTGGAGAGGAAAGGGAGGGAGGGGACATTCGGATCGTGGCATCGGCAGTTGAGAACACTCGAAACGCCTGGAATTGGTGAAAACGTCGATGGGGAAGGAAATAATGGTAAAAGTGCTGAACGATAAGGCTTTAAGGGCCCTCCTCGAGTAGGTCTCGGTGTTCCAACGGCGACATTTTTCTCCGACTTTCTAAGACACATCACTGCCTTCTAAATACAGTTTCCATCGTTTATTGTCGCTGTGCATCGTTCCCTAATAAGTTTTCTTCTCCTACTGGATCTTCGATTGATAATTTTGTTTCAAATGTGCTAAATATGCAGCGAAACCTTTGAAATTGTCTCTAGATATACGTTTTTTTTTTCGCACACACTTTTGATGCTCACTTGTTTGTTTTCGTAGTCCTACCAGCGACGCTAGTGATTCACTGGTGAAGAAATAAACTGTCAGAAGATCATAAAGATCGCCAATGCAATCAATGCACGATTTATTAATGATGACGTGTTTTCTGTTAACAGGCAAGCAAAATGGGGCTCACAGGAACACATCCGAGCGGCCTGCCGTTTTTCTGTCCAAACGGTGATCACCTGACTCAACCGCCGCCAGCCCACATGGGCATACCGCCTTACGGAGCGCTGGACGCGGGCAAGGCGGCCGCGGCGGCCGGTGAGTACTGGCCACCACCCCCACACGGACCACCCTCACATCCCGCACACTGGAAACGACTTCTTGCAGCAGCAGCCTCCACAGGTCAGCCACGCCGCTTCACCATCCCTAAAAACAAAACAAAAAAGAACGGAGAGAACAAACTCTCACCCGTCCTCTCGATCATATTTTCCCTCGGCGTATAACTCGTATAATTTGACGTTTTCCGTATAGAAAATTCCAAAACTTTTTATTCAGACATTTCCTAACAAGGTGGACGGAAAGCAAAAGAAAACGAATCCAAATTTCGTCACTTTTCGTGTCTCACTTTTCGTTTGTTCACTTCCAATCTCGGCTTATTTCATTACAATTGTTCAATCAATTTTTCCCGGTACAGATCAAGCCAACTCTAGGGAAACGTGGAGAGCCAGAAATCTTAACGGGACGATAATATATTTCACAAGCCGATCGATATCGCATCCCTGTTGTGACAATGCGTATCCCGTTGAGCATATTTTTATTATTTTATTAAAACAATAATGTTTAGAGTTAATATTACAAGGTGTAACGTATGTTTCCGAATTTTTTGGATACTCATTCAACAAGGGGGTTGAGATATCTCGATTTGGCTGTTAACGGGTGGTGGTGGCTGAGGTGGAGGTTGCAATTATATTTTAAAAGTCCAATTGATTCTTTGATTAACCACAATCCCTGTTGGGAATGTCACGCGTGAATGTTGGCCTCGTCCAGGCCGAACATGCAATGAAGAATGAGAGAAAAAAAAGGAGATGAAAGGGTTGATCGAAATTTCCATTGCAAAGAATCTTATAAATAACTCAACGACGTTTTGTTCCCTTGAATCTTATAATCCGCAATGGCGCAGTCTATTGTCGCAAACACATCCATCTCGGTTTTTTTCATAACTTTCCACTTGAATTACCGCTTCAAACGATCGCGCCCGAGCTTAATCTTCTTTTACAGTCGTGCCCATACGGCGCGATAAACGATGTTGCTCGCATCGATATTCCCGGACCGAGGCTCGGAGAAACGAATCACTCGAAACAGGCTTCTTTCTTCTTTGTGTCTGTTGGATAACTGGACGAGGGCGGAATTTGGGTTTTATCGCTGCTTCTCCATCGGTTTAAAGGCCTCCAAATAGTCGAGGGCGTAAATATTGATATTATCAACGGTATACTAATTGAAGGAATATTTTTGATCGCGTCGAGTGGCCGACTATGACGCGCTTCGCGTTTTCTCCTTCCACCCTCGCTCCTTAAGGGCGTTTCGGAGGAGTGCCTTTGCACCGTATTATTTGTGATTCACAAAGCAAAAGAGAGAGAGAGAGAGAGACACGTGGAGAAAGAAAAATAATAAAAGCTCGTGAACCGCCTTGACGAAGGGATCAGCTACGTACGAGGACAAGAGCCAAGAAGTAGCGAGAGGTACAGGTGGAGGAGGAGAATAAGAGAAGCTCGCGAACTGGCGTCAAGTAGAAGAATAAGAGGAGGACTCACCATTAGGCTAATCAGCCAAGCGTGCAGCCGCTCCCTCATACTCGTGCACTTTTTTTTTTTATTCTTTCTTCCCTCTTTTTCCTCTTTCTCGATAATTCTTCGTGGAGCCGGGTCAAGTGGCCAAATATATATGCATATATATTCGAACCATTTGTCTCGGGCTATTCGCAGTATATAGTATGGAAACTTCACGGCATAATATGAAGGCCTGTACCTATCATACAACCTTTTTTGCTCTTACTCGTCCCTCCCTATCCACCGGTCGTCGGTATAAATGTGAGTCGTAGGCACTCGAGTCCCCGTTACGTAGCACAACGAAAAACTGACTTTCAACATTTTAGTCGCCCGAGTTGAAAATCCCAAAGAGATAGAAAATTCAAAAAATGTATTTCTACATCAAATTTTATGCAGAAATTCGTCCAATGCCGGATAAACTCGACTTTGGTTACTTGTTTGCAAAACGAATGAACAAAATAATAATAAACCAGGAATAAAGTTTTGGTCGTACAACCGCGTCGCTTTATTTTGACTTTTGACTCGATATCTGGGCTTTTTCCCTTCGACCCCGTTCGTCGATATAACACGACGTTAGAAAAGGGACGAGGCTAAAAAAGTGTGTTCCGACACTCACTCACGCCTTCTGGAACTCTGTTCTCGAGCTTTTTTCCACCCTGCAGCTCCATTCTCCATTCTTCAACCGCTTCACGCAACTCCTCGGATACCTCAGCCAATATTTCTAATTGGCTCTATTCTTTCATGGAAATATTGCACCCTCAACCACTCGAAATAAACGTCTCAAAGGCTCAACAGACCGAGGAAATTACCACCTGTAAACCCCATACATCTTCGTCCCGGGTAATTGACTGTGTATAGGAAATTAATGAAGTAAAATAGTTGTCGTTTTGCGCGGTTAAATTGTCGTTGATAACCCATTAATACGTCGTGCGCTGTAATTTCAAGACATCGAGAAAACCGTCTAGTAGTTACTCACGTACGAATGAGACGCGCAATCGTTCAAATCGCTCTAAAGTCCTGACAATCGCACGAAGACACTGCAAAAAAGTGCAGCCTCGTAGAGACCACAAAAGAGATCCAATAAACAGTCGAAGAAAAAGATTATAAAAAAAAAAGATAAAGAGTTTTTTTTGCGCCCTCGGGGCACTCCTTTCGCCGTACAATTACAGGCCAACTAGTTCCACCTGGCTAGGTCAGTTGAATGGCATGCCAAATACAAATAATGAGCAGTAAGTCTACGTGCAGGTCTGCGTCATACATTTCGATTTATACCGTATCTTCACACGTTCAAGTCGATTTGCAAATAATGTAGACACACGCGCAGTACTTAGCTAATCAACGTGTGTATAATCATGATTAACTGAGGCGAGTTACCTGGTGGATGCCACGCCACTGACGTCTCGTACAGCTACTAAAAGTGCATTCGCGTTTGTCCCTGCCAAATGAGCAAAAACCTCGATCGCTTGGTCTAATTCAAATTCGTTCATAGCCAAATCTTACACATTTGTTAAGCCGTGACCAACGAGTTGCGACTTTTTCTCAGCAATCACGTCATCCATCGTGGAATTAATTAATTAAAATGAAAATTAAAGAAAATGTGAAATGTATTTTTGCCGAGACACTACCGAGTCTCTTTTGATGTACGAATGATGAAAAATTCACGCAAATAATTGACAATCAATCACGCAATTAATAAAAAAACGTCATTCACATCGCTAACGATATTTTGTCTGCCAAGAAGAATCGCAACTCAGTCTCAATTCGTGGAGCACATTAGTCATTCAGAATGATCGGTTAGGTCAATTTTTAATTCCCAGGAACAAGTTTTCCTGTTATTATTGTTATTGCAACGGGAAAAATGGTAGAAATTTATTTCTGGTTTGTGTCGGTGTTTGTATGTTTTTTTGTCTGACTCCTGGCATTATAAACGAGCACCCCAATCAGCTAATGCAATTATCGTGTTTACGATATAATACTATTTGCACAATGCGTGCAGGTTAGATCGTAAGACCTGCTACCAACTCATGCAGCCTCGTGTTCTGTCCCGTATTCTATCAATTCCTTATCGTTTAATGTACAGCCTACAACTCGAAACGGGCCCTCTCACTGATTACATATTTTCACCCATACCTCGTTCCTATGGAAATGCCAAAAGCGTGCTTCTCTGTTAAGCCGCGTGCGAATTAACGTGAGAAAACAAAAACAACAGCGTCGTTTTACGCAATTGTTCGATTAAGTTTACGCGGACGTGGAATTCCAAATCTCGACTCGTATCCCCTTTTTTTTCTCTCTAAGTTCAAGTTTTTTTTTTTAGTATCTGAATGAAAGAATTCGAATTTAGTGATTTAATCTAGAACGATTACCTCATTTTTTTACCTATTCCCTTAACCTGGAGTCACTCATGAACCCAATTTTGAAAAATTCATATCTCCGGTAAAATTTAACGAAAAGTCTCCAACTGGGGGCTCAATGGGGGAATTTTGCTTGGAGTAAAAAAAAAACAGTAAAAAATGCAGTAAAACGATGATCAAGGGAAAAACGAAGGGAAAAAGGGCTCGGAAAGTCGACTGGGGTCGTTTTTGACCCCCAGGTTTTACCATTCTAGGGTCAAAGCTTATTATTAAGCGAGATTGAATCTCAAAGACCCTAAAAATTGCGTCCAGGACCTTCTGTCGTTTATTTAGTGACCCAAAACGCATCGATTATTGAACTATTTTGGTTCAAGCGTACATCCCAATAGGCACCGCGAAGATTCTATCGCACAAACTTATTTACGTGTGCGTAGAGTTTATCGTGAATTTTCTAGAAAAGGAGCGGCGTTCAGGTGGAAAAAAAAGTTCCTCCTCGACGGCACATTGCTCCGGTTGAACGGGAAAGCAGTAAAATGTATGTGCTTTCCAACTAATGCAATTATCGCCTATACGAGAACATTGATGTTGGCGCGTCAATCCTTTATCGGATATGTTCGTGGTGCGGGTCTACGCGAACGCGAACATTAACAATCTATCTTTTGCTCTTGTGTAAAATGGATAGTGAAGTAATGGCTGAAGCGCCAACATTGTGCTATGATAAAGGATATACAGTTCCGTCGGCGAATGTCCAGTGAACGTGCGCGCTGAACCGAACCTAATATTATACGATAACTATATAGCCCGCGACAAGAGTGAAAGTATCTCCGTCCAAAATGCACCATTTTTTTAATGCACGCGATCGTAATTAGCGTAATGGAATCGATGCGACAATGACCTTGAGTTTTCAGCAACATTTACCGCGCAGAGTGTAAAAAAAAATTATTTCATTTCCATGAAGCAATTCTAGTCATTTATTTTCGATTTTCGTCACGTCAATACAATAACGTGTCTTTTTGACTTGTTCCTCGGGAAAAGGTGAAATTTAACGAGAGCGATGAGACGAAACCAAGGCAGAAAAACGCAACGGTTGTATCGAGTCACTGTGAGAATCGGGAAAAAGGAGGGAAAACAGAAAATCGGGAGCGGAGAATACGAGATTGAATGAAAAACCAGAATTAATAGAGGTTCAGAATAGAAGACGAAGCTTAAAATTTGACAGGAAGAGTAGGGAAAATTCTGTGGAAGTTGCTCTGCGGCAATGATCGTCGCTTCGGTACTTCTTCGATTTCTCTCTCTCTCTCTCTCTTTCTCTTTTCTTCCCCACAGCCTCTATTGCTCGTCTTTATACGTATATACATGCGGTTGCTCTCTCTTTTCCCTGGTCTCTCAATCTCTTTCGGAACTATGGTGCAGCACAGCTCGGCTTCTCCCAGGGTTGTTCGGGAATAAAAGAGTAATTTTCCGGGTGGTGAGACGCCGATAATGGGGTTGCAGACTGCCGAGTCGACTGGAAAGTGATTAAGCACACATGACGGAGTCTCCGCGAACTTGCCAGGATATTACGAGTCTCCGTCTCCCCCCCCCCCCTACCTCTCTTAATCTGCCTCCTTTCACCCCACGGATCCTCGGTTCAGATACACCCTCGTCCTCGTACCCACTCTCCTTGAGCCATAGACACGCCACTCTCTCCCTCTCTCTCTCGCTCTCCCTCTTCTTTTTACTCATCCATTTTCTACGCTAATTCCTCATGCATGTGCACTGGCTAACCAGCAGGTGCCTGTACCTCCTTCCGTACAGATTTACATACACCGGATTCATCCTTTCAATCTAAAACCACGCAATTACCAATTACAATTTCTCTCTACGAAAGACCAATAAAGGCACGACCCAACAACGGCGAAACTTTTCATCTAATACATTCTCGCTCAATTATCTCATTTCTAAAATTTGTATTTCTCGTCTTTGACCGAACGAATTTCTTATGGATTTTCTCGAAATATACGAAATAGTGTTACCCGAGCCTTCGATTTTTAGACTCAAATTTCGGTAGAGGGACGAGGTCAACATGAAATATTCGTCACAATAAAATCTCAATAGTTACCGGAATTCAATTTTTATTAAAAAGAAAATATTGGAAAAATTAGGAAAAAAACACCTTTTAAGGAGGTTGGCTACATACGACAATACGATAAGAATTCAATAAAATTTGGTGATAACATTCTCAAGCATCAAATACAACGACACCAATTTTTTCAAATTTTTTGTTCACATAGTTGGCGAATAATTCGAGTTTACAATATGCAAAAGATATACCTATATATATATCTGAATCTTATGCATGTAAACTCTCGTGTTCAATTACTCGATAACTGTGTAGCAGAAAATTCTCAAAAAAATTGAATGTTCATATTTGATACTCAAGAATATCCTCACCAAATTTCATTAAATTCTAATCATTTCGAACTTCCTTATGCTTTGAACATAGCAACATTGTTGTGTGTAGCCACCCTGCTTAATTTCCGGTAAAACTTTCCTCGTTTCCAAGTTGAGGCCATGTCGTTCAGATTTGTAGTATTTTGATGTCAATTGAGTCACTTGTCAAAATAGCTTCAGTCAAACTGAATTAGCGATGAGAGCAAATTTTGCTATTGTATTGAATTGCTAGTGACAATGATGAGAATCATATTTTATGTGGAATCTGGTAATGAGGCTCGCGAAACCTAAAGTATCGTAATACGATGGAGTAATTCGCAGAAATATACGTCGTTTGACTGAACCTCGTATCCTGACGGAATCCCTTGTACTTTGGATCTCACGTGTACGAACGTGTCGGTGAAAACCGTATAGTATACCCATCGTGGTATATACGTTCCATCAATTATAATTTTGAGGTAGAGAGAAGGGTAACGCGGCGAAGTGGCTCGATTGCAAGAAACCACGCATAGTTGGCGGCGCCCATGAATTTTCGCCGGAGGGTAAATGCGTGCAAAAGGGGAAAAGGAGTTGGAGGGGTCGAGAAAGCTTTCCGAGAAGGTAGTGAGACGTGTACAGCGTCATCAAGTTGCCTGGGAATTGAATGAGGGACATGAATCTATGCTTCTCGAGGGGTTACGATCAGAAAGGCTTGACAGAATAGGAATGTGACTTAAAAACATGGCAATTGCGGCGTTCCATCCATATTTCCGGGGGAAACACCTTCCACCTCTCTCTCTCTCTCCACGAACATACACACGTATATCGTTATTAAAAGATGGCCGAAAGTGCAAAGTGGGAGAATATTGGCCTCGTCAGGCAGTTTGAGCCTCAAGACCGATAGCAGCCCAGCACCCCCTTGTTGGATCTTATGATGCCAATTATTTCGTTCGCCGACGGCTCACGTAACTCGTTCCATCAACCCCACTTGCATTACACTTGGCCGCAATAGAATAAGGGTTGTTTTATACGGCCTGTCCGCAAAGCCACTCGGTGCACCGAACAATCATAGCAAAAGCTCTCGCCCGTTTTTTTGACTCGTACGTGCACGAATAGAAACGGGTAACCAGTGCGGTAATTGATCGAATGATCGGAAAATAGGGTAGGTTTGGTCAGTGAACTTAAAAAATATCGTGGTAACCAGAAAATGTTCATAAAATTCGTTTCAGCAGAAATTAGTTATTTGTTTTTCTCTAATCATTCTCTGCTGCATTTATTACTCGATATAATTATGATGCTACATGAACACGTGGTAATATCGGGAGGATTAATTACGTGATCTCGTTTTGAATTAATGCTCCGGAATAACCTTCGTATCGAATTTGTTTGGCGTGGTGTAACATCGGTAATAACGTAATAACGACAGAATATAAATCGTTTGTATAGATCAGCAAAGAGATATATTAATTACGTGTTATATGTCGAATTCGCACAGCCGAGATATTTGAATTAAAATCGTTTGAGGTCTCGTGCAAACAAATACATACATTCACAGGTTACACTACTGCTCCCAGTGAATCAATGAATTTTCACATAATGCGCTTATATGAGCTGATACCAATTTTCCCCCAACATCGTTCGAGCTCTATTTATTCACCGAAACGATCAGTTATGTTCTCGTTTCCCACCCTCTCGTCGCTTTTTCCTCGTTCGATTTATTCTCGTGCTTATCGATCTATGCGAATCACAATCCTTCGTCGCGGTCGGATCTTTTTTTTTTTTTGCGTACATGCGTCTCGTGGCATCCAACTTCTTTGATCTCCCCATTATATTTATACAAGATTATCCTTCGTAGCGTTTCATCTATATCTACACTTCCTTTCAAATACAGGATTGCTTGTGCCTGGCATAATCCTGAGGGGGATCAAAAATATTTGTGTCCATTTGCAAACACATACGACTTATCGTTTGAGGCTCAATTCAAACGAATTCTGATACTTCTGGTAATCTCATTTATCCGCGGAAATATTTACCATTCCTAATTGAAATTCGAGAGCCACGTAGATTCGAATTTGAATACGTGATTCCTCAAATGAAATGAAGAATTTGTTGATTTGACGGAATTCGACACACAAGCAAACGATGAGCTGAAATAGTTATTTAAGAAATTTATGTCAGTTTTTTCGAAGTGTGTGTTTGGCCTAGAAACAAAGTTTGGAATTCTTATTTTTACAGGTCTCACGAGGGCGCCGATGTATCCATTTTCCTCGGGACAATACCCCTACCCAATGTTGAGTCCGGAAATGACGCAAGTCGCCGCTTCCTGGTAAGTTATATTATTATTACTACCATTTCAATTCAGCAAATCAATGCGTTAGAACCAGGTTCGAAAAAGAAAAAAGGAAGAAAAAAAAACACATTCGATGTGTTTTTTTTATTTTTTTTTTATCGGCTACGGGTTATTAGACGGAAAATCTGGAACTAAGTACCGCCGAGAGCAGCCCAGTGGTCAGTGAGGCGGTCAAGCCTCTTCGTTTCCGGTCTATTAGCCCGAGTACACCGCCCTCCACCTCTAGAAACTCACTTAGAAAAGCTCTGTCCCTTCTCCCTCCTTGTTATTTGCTATCTACTCGACCACCCTCAATTGAGATTTTCCACGGATCATTTGATCGCTTTTCCTCAATTAGGATACCCTATACTTTCCTTCCTTCCTTTCAGCTTTCCTTCCTTCCGTCCCTCGGTCGTAGACTGGCAAGTGCACAATACTCCTATTGCCATATTTGGCATTGGCAATTCGCTTACCAAGAGGAAATATTCCTCGAGTGACACAAATTGCTTCGACATGATCGAACCATGTTTTTTTTATCCATTTTACTCACTTACCATCTTAATGATACACAGGCACACTCCAAGTATGTATCCCATCTCTCCAGCGAGTGCCGGCTTCAGGAGTCCGTACCCAACGAGCTTACCCATCACCAGTTCTAGCTTACCGAGGTCCGTATTATTCAGTTATTTTGCAAATGTGTTGTAACGTTCAATCATAAAGTTGGACAGCTAAAACGTGTGAATTCCTTTGGGTTTTAGTGATCTCTACCGGTTTTCGCCAACGGGGCTTATGCCGCCGCATCCGGGTCTGAGTCCACACGCTCATGCGTTAGCGTCCCATGCCCTGGTGTCTTCAGCACCTAAAGCCGACCATTCTACCTTGGACCACAATCACAGGTGACTTTTTCAGCAGCCTCATTACCAAAACCCCCCTCCCCTCCAAATTGTATGTCTCTGGAAAACTCCTTTTCAATACCCACTTGGTGATGTTCCCCATGAAATGCCTCAAAGTCCATCTAGCCGGAAATGAACGTAACAGGTTTCAAATCTAACCGCACTATCGTAACCAATCGCTGGTACGTTCGAAATCATCAACATGGACAAATGGAACGTGCAGTAATGGATTTAACCGAAGGACGAAGTGACTGTTTTCTTGGATCCACGATCGGTCACTTATCGCCGAATCTTTTGCGTGCGGCAGCCGCTCGATCATCAACGAATAAAGGCTGCGATAGGAAAGAGCATCTGAAGCTTGACGCACGTGACACTCCCCTCGTTTGCCGACTCCGTCGATAAGGGATGACGAGTCTTGGAAAGTATATGGTGCAAGGGAAGGGAAACGAAAAGGGGAGAGATGCCGCACAGCTATATAGAGGGGTGAACATAGAACCCGGGTAATGGAGTTGCCCGCGTGGATAAAGAAGGGTATCGTCGATGAGAGGATGATATAGTTGCTATGATTGCCGCAGAGGGTAGCACGACTCAAAACGAGTAGGAAACCCTGCCAACTGACGACACGGCGAATCGACGAGACTGTGGAAACACTTATCAAATGGTATATGAAGCAGCATAGCTTTGCTATCAGAGCGTGACCGAGTCGAAAAGAGACGGAGACATAAAGAATTATACAAAGCTCGAGTGTCACAGCGTCTGCGCCTAGTTTTCCCACTATGTATTGATCATTACCCTCTTAACAGATTTATAAATTACATTAGTACTCCGTCAAATTCTACACCCACGTATACATACACCAGCATCATGAGATACACCCAATAGATGATGGACGGAATTTGCCCAACGAGCACAACTCATTACAATTATAATTTTACGCGTCTTTAAAAACGTCACGTGATCCACGCAATGCTTCAGCTCAATACATTGCATGATCTAACCACCGAGTGATATACAGTTGGTAGGGAAGAGCGGACATCTTTGAAACGCGTTTCCCATCATTGTCACAAATATGATGGGCGCAACGATCCCTTGGATACGAGCCCGGGACGCTGCAGGACAATCGGAAACGACCAATCCTGCTCGTAATCCATAAACCAACACCACTGTAGCTCATTTTTTATATTTTTTTTTTCTTTGCCACGAACGCACCGACGAAAAACTCGAGGAGGCTACAAATTATTGAGACTAAATATCGTCCCTCGGAAAGTGTTGCTTTTTTACTACTTTCGTTCTCTTTTGAAGAGTCGACGTGATAAAAATGAATGAAATCTACACATTCATCGAATTCTTCGAGCTCCGAATATCATCCCGACACATGTCGTCGCTCCAGCGTCATAAATAAGTGCTGTTGACATATTATGAGCAAAAGGATACTCCATGGAGCTTTGGACAACGAAATGCGGTTGGCTCATTCATATATATATATGAAAAATGAAGCTTTATACAAGTTCGGTCCTTTCCGGATAGCCACCCCTTCTTAATACAAGCGACTGCAGCGCTCCATGGCCCGCCAAAAAAAAAATTCTATTTTTACTCCCTCCTCTACCCCACGAGAATTATACATTGGTAGGGCACTGCGAGATGTAGTTGTAGAGCCATGAATTGCAATGATGGCCCGTGCACCCGACGCCTCCCCCACCTTCGGATAATCAATCGTAACACCCGCTTGGTGATTCGCGGCTATACGCGACGAGAGACGCGGAGACACAAAAGAGAGATACCGCGACGTGAATTCGCGAAACGATAGCTCCACTCCTATTTCGTCGTATATCGCAATGGTGTAAATCACACCGTATAATATCTCCTTTTTCTATTCGAGTCTCGAATATACGAAAAGAATAATACGCCAAACATCACACGCCGTATGAAATACGAACGGGCACATATATATACATGGGATTCGTCGAGGGATGTTGAATTTTAAAGCATCATACATGGCGATGGAGACATTAAAATTGGTCAAAGAGGTGGGATAGTCCAGGGGGGGGAGGACAAAGGGAACTCATTCAACTACGAAATATGCGAAATCTCCGGAACAACTAATAGTTATCAATCGTCATGATTAATCCAATTTAATTAATAAACATTTTCGCTTAGTGTGTCTTTTGTGAAAATTAAACAGTGCAACTGACTCCCACGCAGTCATCCTAACAATGTGTACTTTCAACAATACTCAATTTTTTTTTACTACCCGCGAACTGTAAATATTGCCTGACGGTGCACAAAAAAACATCATGATCAGTTCTTTGTGTGAATCTCAGCGGAGCGATTGAGAAATTGAGATTATTTTTAACACCGTTCGTGTTGCTCCTCCACCTTTTTTTCTACCTCCTAACATCATTGTTATGATCCATCGCGCTATGCTCCAAAGTGAGACTCGGAAGTTGTCGCTGTCGTTGTCAAAACGGTGCAGCAATTGACTTGCTCGGGGGGTGTCTGTGAGTCCATCGGCGCAATCGAATATCCCAAGTGGCGATGGAGTCCGAGTGTTTGGAGCCATTGAACTTGGTGATTAAGAAGGATGCAGAAGAAGGCGCAGAAGCCAATATCATAGAAGAAAACTTTGTCAACGCAGCGACAAGCAGCGAAGAGGAACGACAAGCTGTCGCAAAGGTCCAAGAAAACATGGCGATCCTACAAGAAGCTGTCAAGTCCAGCGAAGTTGGCATCCCACCCAACGATCAGAAAATTCTCACCGCGCTTCACATGAGTAATCTCATGCAAATGTCCAATTTGAACCTACCCAGAGGCGTCAATCCACCAGCTTACGGAACTCAGTATTACTTCATGCAGTTGCTCGCAATGGTCGAAGCGCAACAAATGATGTGTCAACAAATGAGCTGGTCCGGCGCCCAACATTTTGTCAGAAATCCTCTCAGACTGCCGCAGCCTTACTTCGACCCTCCGACTAACAACCTTGCCGAACAATTGTGCAATTCACAAAATTCCTCTACGGCGTACCCTTTGCCAATGACAAAACGTGATTCCGTCGGTCATGATACCAAACAGTCCTATTCCAAGCGGTACAACATTATTCAAATTTTCTCCTTCGATGCGCATCCCTCAATTTTCATATCGATTCAAAACACAAGACCGTTATTTCAAATTTCATCTTTCTTTTTATTTTTCAGGTCTACGATAGATCAGAAAAATTCTACTTCTTTATCTTCCGACAACACAAAAGCCCAAGACACGGGTCAACAAAACAATCAAGGTAATTAAAAATCGTGCAATAAATGGTAAATTTATTAATTTGAGACTTTTCAACACGGCTCGAAGATGCGTCCAAAAAAACGTACACGTGTTAGTCGCTGAGGAAGAATTTTTATTCCTCTATTTTTATTTACAGACAAAAAGAAACCCCACATAAAAAAGCCTTTAAATGCGTTTATGCTGTACATGAAAGAAATGAGGGCGAAAGTTGTGGCAGAGTGTACCTTAAAAGAGAGCGCCGCTATCAACCAAATACTGGGAAGGCGGGTGAGTAGCCAAACTTTGACATCTACAGAAATGTTATATTTTTTCAATACATTTTTTTCCTATTATTAATTTCACCAAACGGACATTTTCGCATCAGGACATAAAACAAACTCCAACACTCGAGGCGTTTTTTTTTATCAATCATCATCTTTTCCTTTTATTTACACAGAGTAATTTCATTTTTTTCGTTTTAAACTATTATTACTGCCGTCTATCCTGATGCGGGAAACATCCATTTTCTGTTCGAGTCAAGATTTTGTTTTTGCCGCCAACTATACATAAATATATATATACATATATTATTCAATATATACATGTATGTATACATATACAAAAATGCTATCCTGTATGCGATCATTTGAGTTTTTGAGAGTCGAAATTTCTTTCAAACTTGAATATTAAAAAAAAAACGTCTTTGCTTCGATCAGTTTTACACACACTTTCATTTTTCGGAACAATTGCAATAATCACAAATTATACACGCACACCGATGTGTGTCAAAAAAAAAAAACTATAAAAATAAACTGCGGAGTGCTCTTTTATTTCGCATTAAGGAAAACTAAACAGTTGCGACGATCTGCAAAACGGAAGATGGATCAAAAAATTTAACAATCTCCAATCATAATGCGAGAGTCACATTTCTGGTTCGTTACTGGCAGTCCCGAAATGTTGCTTTTTGTGACCTCCATCCCGCCCATCCAATAAGAGCTGTCGTCCAATTTTTTTTTGTTTTTCTACAGTGCGCGCGTACGATTAGATTAACGCGATTTCACGATTTCCAGACCATTATTAAAATTCAAATGTTGACTCGACTTTTAAAAAATTTGTTGCCGAAAAAAACGATAAAATTTTCATGAAGAGTGAAGAAATTTCGTAAATGATAATTCTATCGAAACGTCGAGCAGGAAAATGGGGGGCATTTTGATTTTTTCATGTGCGGTTGAATGAAATATACAAAAGAAAAACAAATGATTGGAGAAAAAAGTTGATCGACCGTTGAGGTGGCATGCTGTGATAGTTTCGGCGAAGAAGCGAAGAAAGTCGATCGGAGGGGAAGAAGATGAAGATAAATAAAAAGAAGAAATTTAGAAGAGAATAGCATATCGGCGACAGCAGAATCTTGACTCGTATACGTCCGTAGGAGGGCGTGTAGATTAAAGTTGTGCATGTTTCGAACTAACGCTTGTGTCAGTAAATGCGTAATTGTATCGGACTAACCAAAACGAAAAAAAAACCGTTTGAAAATGTATACATATGAATACATATATATATTTTAGTAAAAATAGAGCATTGTAGGTGGGATCTAAGGAATCTCGATACAGCGAAATCAGAATTTCTTAACACGGTCATGATGATGACAATGATGATGACGATGATGATGATGATAATAATGATGATGATCATGATGAAGAGATGATGACAATGACGATGATGATGAAAATTGAAAAAAAAAAAAAAACAGACAAAAGTTTACGACGAAGAGAGTGGAAGGAGGGGTTTCGCGTGCTGGTGGGGAGGGCCATGGCGTTTTTAAAAAACTGGGATTTCACGAGTGTCTTGCATTTTTATTTTTTCATCGTATTTTTTTTTCCTTTATTTTTGATCATTCGAGCCGTTCAAATGAATAATCATGCGATAAAATAATTGAAAGAATAAAAAATAGAAGAAAAAAGATAAGAATGAAGAGATGCAAATAGGAAAGCACGGTGCACGAAATTGTTTGTTCGAGAAATTTGAAATATGAAGACGTTTTGGGGGTATGACACGCAGTGGCACTCGCTAAGTCGGGACGAGCAGGCGCGGTATTATGAGGCCGCCAGGCAGGAACGCCATCTGCACCAGCAACGCTACCCCGGCTGGAGTGCCAGGGATAACTACGGATACGGCAGCAAGAAGAAGAAGAGGAAGAAAGAGCGCTCCGCAGATCCCACCGGAGGTACCACTTTCCAGTGCTAGAACAGCAGGCCCTTAAATAATTACCATTTTTTTTCACTTTTTTTTTGTTCTTTCTAATTAATTGATTAATTGACTAATTAATTAATTAAAATAGTACCTATATTGGTTGAATTGAAACGATCAAAGTCTCTGTGCGTTTCTGTTTTTGTTTTTCATTTGTTTTTCTTATTATTCTCTTTGATGAGCGGATTATTGTCAAATTGAATTTGGATTGTCTGTGGGGATTGTGGAATGTGGCATCAAACAAAAAGAAAAGAAATTAACCGAAAAAATGGAAGATTCTTTGAAAAAAAAAGCGAATTTAAATACGACTAGAGAAACTGAAAATGAAAGAAAATACGAAAACGGACGTATCGTGGTATCGTGCAATGATTGTCTGGCCAACTCCCTAAAGCGGTATTCGTCACGGGACATTAAATGATCAATAATACTTATCAAACCGAAAAATTACGGTTTTTTCTCGTATAAGTACCGGGTGTCTTGGTACGATTAACCGGTCCGCGTAATCCTAACGATGCAGGAGTATTTTTCCTTCCTAATCTTTTTCCTCTATATATTTTTGTTTTTCGTGTTTTTTTTTCTCACTGTATCACCAATATTTGCGGGTGGGGTTGGAGAGCAAATCTTGTCAAATACGAGACCACTAGCGCGTGGGCATTCTGAATCATTCGGTCGTGGCAAAGCTTCGTTTTATTTCCAAGAAGAAGAAAAAAACCGGCTAGCCACACCGATATTGCGATTGTTAAGGCATTTTCTCAAGGATGACTAATGCCATTATCGAGAATAAATCAATGTACCTTGGGTCCGGATATTCTATCAGACACCCCGTACGAGAGAAGAAAAGTTGAAAGAGAAAAAAGAAACCAAAACTATGATATTAGGTACCGAACGACGAATATAGTGGTGCAACCGAGGGGGGCAAACTAGGCTGTTCTTCTAGCACTTTAAACGGAAAGTAGGGACCCCAATGTTACTACTGAAATGCTTCTTTTTATTAATTTTCATTATATTAATAAAAAAACAATCAAAGTTAAAAATAAAACATGAAAGAAATTTATATTTAAACAAAATACATACAAGGTATATCTATATATATAAACATATATATACATATCCACGTAAATGAATACGTACGAAAGAATAATGTACGAGTCACTAGATGATCTAACTCGAGTAATGGCAACACAGGGTGGCGGCAGTAGAATAGTGCAAACACATATTATATCATCTATATCTTTTCAATTAAAATTTTTGTTATTTCGTTTTTAACGTTATTATTACTTTTTTTTTGTTTTTGTTTTTCTCTTAATTCTCTATCTTGATTGAATAATTGTTTAGCCACGGTTCTGTGCAATTACAAAAGTGTTTGGTTCTCTCTCGGTAGTGGCACGCGCTAGGGCGAGAGGAACAGGCCAAGTATTATGAGTTGGCGCGACGGGAGAGACAGTTGCACATGCAGCTGTACCCTGACTGGTCTTCCCGCGCAAATACCAACCGAACTAAGAAGAGGAAGCGCAAACAAGACACAAACAGTGATCCTGGAGGTACCCACATGCCTCACTCCACACATTCTTACAATCCCCCGCAAAAAAAAAAAACAAAAAAGGAAACAACTAAACAACCCCCTTTTTTATTGCTACCCCTCTCTCTTTTCAACCTAACCCCCGACCCGCCCCTCGATGGTTATATACATATATACTATTTTTATTACATTGATATTGCTACACTATACATTATGTTGCATGTTTTCACCCCGTCTCGGGGATTTCTCGGTCGATTAATTATTATATATACATTCACACACGCACACACACACACAGACATTTTTTACATTTGATTTGACAAATAATTGAAAAGCAGAAACATGAAAAAAAAAATACGAAAACTCGTCCATACGCGGGCACACGCACATTCCACGAATATTTATCAATACGCACAGATAATATATATATAAATATATATATGTGTGTGCGTGTGTGTATTTACGTAAATAAATCTATACGTGTATTTAATAATATGGGATCAATACGTCCTATTTGCATTTATCGCATTACATTTGTGATATTTCTACACGGACGTACTTACATATATATTTATTTAAATATATGTATAAATTAATTACGCATACACCTTTGGGGACGCTGGCCATCTTGCATTTTTGTTCACAGGGACCTAATCCGCCAATCAGACAATCCTTTGAAGCGTTTTATTTCTATTTTAGTTTTTTATTTCGATACTCCTTGTCAATCAAAATTATTACTATCTTTCCTTTGATCGTTTCAATGTTGCCTGAATCCTCGATATATTATAATTATGTATGATAAATTTGTTTGTTTTTTTTAATTTTTTTTAATTTTTTTTTTAACGAATTTGTAATTATCAGTTTGAAAGTTTATTTTCTTATTAGTTTTACCTCTCGTTACTCAATCCAAGTATACTCGATCCTCATACTTAAGTTTTCGTTCGATACGCCTATACAAGCTTTTTACTACCTCTATCAACATCTTCTCGTTTTTTTTCTAATAAGCGCCTTGTTCTTCATTTTCTTCTCGTCACGTTTTTCTACGTTTATTCCCACATTGCATGCTTTTTTCTTTTTGCTCGTTACATATACAGCCCTCGGTCTATGGAATCTCTTCTGAAGACAAGCAAAAGGACCTTCTAATCGTTTTCAAGCAATTACTTTACGTAAACTTGTTTCTTTTGCTTGAAGACTCTTCGCAAGTGATCCAACGAAATTGAAACTTAATTTTTTCACGATATTCTTTCTCTCTCTCACTCACTCCACCTGGCTCTTAATTTGCACGCCATTTTGTCACTCCCTTTTAAAATGGAACTCATGGCAGAAAAAGCAAAAGCAAATCTTTCGAAATCAATATCGAATGTTATTTTTGTTTCTCCATTTTCTCATTCATAGTACAAACAAAATTTAGACTTTTCTTTGTAATTGCTCTTCATTTAATGTGATGCTTTTGAAATATTTTTCATCTCATTCTTTCTCTTCCCCTTTCTCTCTCTCTCTTTCTCTCTCTGTTGCTACTGACGTAGTCGATTACCAGGCAAAGAACGAAAGTTTTATTATTTATGACGAGTTATGAGGAACCGAAAACTTGAATCAATGACGCTATTAAAGTGTGTATTAATCGTGTGAATTTCGACTTTCTAGGAAATAACATGAAGAAGTGCCGCGCAAGGTACGGATTAGACCAACAAAGCCAATGGTGCAAACCATGCAGGTACGTTATTGCTCGATTGTAGCAATTTCTCTTATTCCGTCACTTACTTTATGCATATTTGTGACTTTGAAGGAAAAAAACCACATACGAGCAAAATAGCACGTCAATCAAAGAAACCAAAAAAAAAAAACAAGCTAAACGAGACAAAAAAAAATAAGTAAAGCGTATGGAAAAAACCATGGAAAGAATTTTTTGGAGTAATTTCACAAAAAAGTCTAAACAGACCGAATCATTAATGAAAATCAATTGTAAATTCCTCAAAGTCTCAAAAAAGGGAAAGCTTCATGTCCGATTTACCCACAAACAGATCATGATAATATACGTTCGAAAAATATAGCTGAATCACCTTAAAAAAGTCTGTGCACTCGTGCAACAGAGCAATGTCGAGAACATTGTACATAAACGAAAAAAAAATGAAACCCTTCGGATCCGTCTCGTCATCCACATGTTATTGTGGAAACATTTTGACAAACGAGGTGAAACGTCACTCTTAGCAATTGACTATTGTCGATCGTCCGCCTTGGTACAAGGAGCTTGAAAATTTGCAACTTTGCGATTGAGAGACCGCTTATCGCGTCAGAAAATGTGTCTTCCAAATATAAATAAACAAATAACTGAATATTGGAGAATTCAAAATAGCTCTTTTTCATTTTGCTATCTAACGAATCTTGGGCGCGAAATAAATCAATTCTGATGCTTGTAAATATATATAAACATACATTTCTCTCTTTTCCTTTTCTCGCTCTCACTTTCTCTCTCTCTCTCTCTCTCTTTCTATTTCCTTTCTCTCTCTCTCTCTTTCTAATACAACACCGTAGTTATTTTTGCGATAAATAAAACCATCAATTATACGTTTAGTGCCACTAACTATGGTATTGCATATAGCGATAGCCCTTAAAACGCCTCCACGTCCCGGCTGGGTTTGTGACTGTCATGAACCTCATTAAAGGGGCGAACACACGAATTTATACTCATCATCAAGATTTTACATAGAAAAAACTAAACTGAAAACGAGAAAAACTCTCACACGGAAAAAAACTTAATTTGAAATCTCCGAAATTCGATTTGTAAGAAAAACCTTTTCAAAAATTCACAAACTTCGAAATCTTCTTCATCGGATGGAAAAAAAAATTCCACGAGCAGTCAAATCAAAATTTTAAACCGTCGTACAATGGATCAGAGAGGAAAATTTGGGAGACATATTTTCTGACAAAGTTAATTGTAAATATGGAATTTATCGTCATCCCCAGCCATTTAATCCAACTCCCTATTTACGATCGATCCAAATTTCATTGCGTATCAATGTTTCGAATTTATTTTTCACGTAAAATGCGAAAATGAACGACTTGAAATTTTTTGGCAGTCTCCACTGTGCAGAATGCGTCAAGTTTCGAATAATAAAATTCGAACTGTATTAATTATTCTGAAACTCAAGCTGCATTTTCAAACGAAACTGAATTTGTGCAGAAAACAAAAAATCTCTAAAGTGGAAGACAAATTTTCGTGTGGGTGACGAAGAAAACGGTACGGGGGATAGTGCGAGTGTGAAATGTAAACGTGAATATTTAGATGTTATGGTATTGGTGAAAAAAAAAAACGAAGAAAAAGAGAGAAATAAAAAAAAAAGAAAAAGATGTCCGATGCGAGCGCCCCTTTAATGGTTGGTGGTTGGTTTTGGCAGCCCAGTGGAGCATGGAGCGGGGATGGGCATCCACGCGAGCATAATTCATCACGGTGTGGGAAGTAGCGCGGGGGCCGGGGTCGGGGCTGGAGGGGGTGGTGGTGGGCCGGTCGGGGCAGCAACAGCCCCACCGAACACCAACACTGCCTCCAATGCCTCCTCGCCTCAGCAAGAACCCACTTATGTTAATCTCTAGTCAAGCCTATCGCCTCCCTTCTACTGCAACACTTCTTCTTAAACAGTGGTCAGTCCCGACTTAAACCTACGGGACTCGCAACCGCTCACTAATGCCGATCGCCGCCTTCGGTCTTTCGCGATTCTTCTCCATTTCATTCCTGCCTCCATTTTTTTTCATTCGACCCAAAAACTGCTCTCGATTCTCAAATCACAAAAAACAAGACAAAAAACTCATTTGTAATGAAAAAGAAAGGACGATAATGAGCGGATGGCATAGTGAGCAGCCAAGCGACGTCCCGATGCTCGCATTGTTTCTCATTGTTGTGGCTCTTTACAGCTTTACATTATTATTGTTGCTGTTTATGATTTTATTTTGTCGTGTTTATTTTTGTTTTCATTCCATTTTTCGTATTATTTTCTAACTGTTTGACGTTTGAACGTGTTTTTTTTTTTTTTTTCGTTTCGTTACGATACTCGATGTCGCCCTTAGCATGGCTCATATGCAATAAATTATATATACACATTTTATTCACACGTGCGTATACACACGTAACAGGTTTTTCCGTTTCTATTTCGGTTCCATAATTATTTCATTTGTAGATTTATTCGTTCTCATTTTTTTCGCATGGCAATTGTTCGTCAATATATATTTATAATATCTTGATAGTAATAATATACATATGTATCGTTAAGAGATGCTGTACACATATTTCGTGTATTTAGTGGCCTACAGAAATTTTTATGAACTCGTTTTCATTCCTAACTCGAGTTTTGTGTTTTTCCATTTTTTCTTTCTATTCTTTAACTTCTGTTTTTTGTTATACGTTCGTTTATTAATGCCATAGAGTGTCTTATTGCTAAGCGATTTTTATTCATATCGATTGATCCGGAAAATTTTGTCCTATTTCTGAAAAACAAAAAAAAAGTCAATCATTGCGTTAGATTACGTTTCCGTGGAGCCAATGACGATTGCAGCTCGAAACTCGTTCTATGCAACTTATTTTGAAATTAACATTATTCCGTCTATCGCGATCTATGAAATGACTAGTGATTTCGTACTCATGGAAACGTCAATTGCCGTAAATATCAATAATATTTTCACGATCTTTATCCAACCGTTTACATGTCGTTTTAGTCAGCTGAGAGATTTCATAATGAGAGCCAATGGCAGAGCGGTAATTGTCTCGACTGCAGTGCTGCAATTTTCAACGGGCTCGAGTTCCCGTTATTTCTTCATTTTATCCAAATGGTTTTCCATATAAATATATACATTATTATTATATATATTTATATGCTCTTTTCCCTGAGCCTTTGCAGTAGTCGCTTTCCAAATTGTCCCACGATCCAGAGTTTTAACACCAAAACATTCGTGTACACACGTTGAGGTCATTGGAAAAGCTCAAACTGCTATTGCAATGTGACAAAAATCGAAACCCTTTCAAAATCTTTCTTTTAAAATTAAAAACGTTACAAATTTTCTATGATTTTTGTTGTTGCCATTAACCGTTTTCGAATTATGATTTTTTTTTCGTGTATTGAAAAAAAAACTCCCATAATCCGATATTACATGCTTGTTCGAATAAAATATTTGTTGGCATGGCATTTTCAGCGAGTGACACAAAGTACAAATACACGAGAATGAACGAATAACGTCAGCTCGCCCGTAAAAACTCTGCCCATAACGACCAAAACAAATTGAAAAAAAAATGAATCAATAAAACACATGAATTTACAGAGAAAAGCACTAATCGGAAAAGCTCCCAATGAAGACGGGAAATCCGAAATATTAAGGTATTACTATCACAAAACAACTTTATTTAGGGGCTTTTCAAAATTTTGTATAAACTTTTGTTGTCACCGAAACTAACAGTTTTCCCCTACGAAGAAAAATTTTCTCACGTTCAGAATTCGAGATTTTCATTTTTCTCAGCTCAACGCGTGTAAATTATAGTCACGTCTCGTTAGATTGTATTTAGGATTTTTTCGTACATTGCCAGAAAGGCTGTGAGCCAAATTTTCTAAAGAAAAATCCTCAACACATTTTTTTGCAATTCATAAACGAAACGCGACTCCAATTTACACGCGTTCAGATGGGAAAAGTTAAAAATTGCTAATTTAATATTTCAAGTTCTTGACGTCAGGAAATTTTTCTTTATGGGAGATTTCGTTGGTTTTCGCGCCAAGAATGTTCATACAAAATTATTTGAAAATCCTAAATAAAGTGACTTTGTTATTAAGTGATACGTTAATAGAGAGAGTTTGTACGTGCACTTAGGTGCATACGGAGCCTGATGTAATACGTATTTTTTTTTTGTCTTTATTTGTCTACTTATGACTGGATGTACGACGTGTGAAAGCATGAGAATTTTTAGATAATATATTTATACATATATTTTTGATGTTTATAATTTACATCAACATTTGTTGTCGACTTGACTAGACGTACTAATTTGAGCAGGGATGCACGAGGTTTGGCGTCGATGTCAGCCAAAACTCCATAACGATAAGAAAAAAAAGAAGAAATTTTGATATAAATTTAAAGTTGAAGGAAAAAGAATGAAAAGCCAATCCTCGTGCAGCTTTTGGCGTGTTATTGTCGTGCGTGGAAATGACGATTACCCGATTTGTTTTATTTTGATAAATGATTTAGTAAAGATTGAGAAAATAAACTGACAGGTTGAATGGTTGAAAATTTTTTCAGACGCAAGAAGAAATGTATAAGGTACATGGGGGAGGGAGGAGACGGCGACGGTGAGGTGGACGGCGACGTTGATGACGATCATTCCGAGGATAATCTTGGGAGCGTCGGGGAAGCCGGCACTCCGGAGGACGACGAGTCACTCAGCAGCCCAGGCGGCCTATCGGCGTTGTCTAGTCTGGCTAGTCCATCATTGGTACTACCATCGCCATCGAGCCTTGCGAGTCCTTGTCCATGTCCTCTAACTCCACCTGTTCAATCGACCAACTCCTTGACGAATAATTCCAATCAAAATACAATACAGTCGGTGGCGCCTCCTCATCGCAATCCCGTCGGTACGAATCCCCACGACATCAATAATCCGCTCAGCGTTAACCAACTCACAGGACAGTGTATAAAGAGTGAGGTTGGTGCTGGTGGTCCCTCGGGACCTTCCAATCCGGCGATAAGTGTCACGTAGCCCTGGGCCGCCCCAAGTGACAAGACTCTACAAATCGGTGTCATCGGGGTTCAACTAAGTATACTTTCGGTAAGGCTGAACAGACTTCGTTGTCTTAGCGACTATTGCGAATACGGTGGTGATTTTCGTCAATCTATTACATCTCGATCACATTGCGAGTGACGAGACTGCTACACAGTGCGGAGGCCACCGAGGTACGACGTGCCAACCATTAGTTTTAGATTCAAACGCCCATTCGTTGCGTTCGTTGGTTGCTTCTTCTCCCTAACATTTCCTTCATTTTTTTCCTACTCCTTTCCTCTTTTTTCTTTCCCTTTTCTTCACACAACCCTCCCCCGATCCCTTACGGTTTGTAAGCTGCGCTCGCACGTGGCATAATGTGGCATTTTTTAGCTCACTCCATCAAACCAATATTGTCAATGTTCTTCCACGCGTTTAACGAATTTGCCAGAGGCCAAGAGTGTGCGTGTACGAGCTCTCGTTCCCGCTCATATTTCATTCAATTCCTTTGCACAACGACATTTTTTCATTTTCAATTATGTTTTCTTGACCAATGCTGTGCGTTGGTAACATTTTTCCAAATTATTTCCAAAAGTCGCATTTCCGCGTTCAATTTTTCGCCTCAATTCTAAAGTTGATCAGAGTTTTGTTGAAAATGAAAAATTACATTTGAAAATGTATGCTCGTCCTGTTTATTTCATCTAAAAACAATGTAAAATTTTTAGAGTCGAAAATATTGACGATTGAGATGAATTATCAGAGCGGGAACGAGAAGACTCGGGTGTAACGTGTGTGTAAGAGCAAAACGATGAAGATTTATTTAATCTTTATATATATAAAGAGAGAAAAAATATGTTGACGAATGAATGAACGAACGAATGCAATGGATTATCAAAATAATGACAGATCGACGAAAAAGAAAAAATGATAATAAAAAAATGAAAATGAAGAAAAAAAAACGAACAAAATGTAACTCGACTAATGATGCAGAAATACTCAGGACCAAGTGTCTGGCTGTAGTCACCCACTCGTTTGGAGACAGCGTGCAATGATGCCAAGTGACTGACTGAGTTTTTCATTGTTTTTTAATGCAATTTTTAACAAATGAAAATAAATAAAGAAATAAAAAGTGCGCGTGACCGCAGCTTGCAGTCCTTGTTACGTTGTGATGTCAATGACTGAGAGGTCATGTTCCTGTGCCAGGTACTCTATACTCTATTGAAACGCGAAAATAAGAGAAAAATGATAAAACGTTTTAATTAAATGAGAGACAGAAAGTAAATGTAATTATTATCACGAACAAAACCGAATTGTGGAATTAAGCGAAAAAACGCGTTTATTATTCATTCGTTTATTGTTCGAAAAGCAACGTGTCAAAATACCTATCTTCGCTCTATGTAATTTGTTATTTTTTTTAAAGTCTATACACACTTTGCGATTAATTAGCCTTTAAGAGATTCCCCCCCCCCCCCTCCCTCTTTTAGTACGAAAATCGTTGATGACTTTTAGACGAAAAATCGCCCGAGTCGGCACTTTTTTCACGCTCCGCGTCGACGGTGCATAACGTACGCGTATTTTTTCATTCTCCAATACATTCGACGAGTATTATTAATATCGCGAGTATTTTTTATTTCCTACATATTTCATGAGTTTTCGGCAAATCTCGAGTGTAAATTATTTAGTATGGAGATCTTGCAAAAACACTTTCCCAATGCATAAATAATAAATTTTGTGTTTTTCACACTTGGGATCAAGCACCGCGAGACTTTTCGTTATTTGACTTTTTATCCATTACGCGACCAAACATTCTCATGACAGAATAATTCACGGGTGAAAAATAATGCGAATGTCATTACGAGGACCTCACGATTTAGCGTGTAATTATGATTCAACAAATTATTCATTGAAGTTTATTTAGCCGATGGCATTACAAGGGAATTGATGTACGTTTGCGATGAAAGAAAAAAAAATGAAAATTTTCAAGGGCCAGTGCCAATTATTGCGAATGGCAAAAGAAATTTCGTCCGGTCGAGGCACGTGCTGATTTTTCTAAATACTGAAAAAAATTAACGAAATGAATATGAGTTATCGATCTTCCAGGAGTTATTTGTCTTGCAGCACAAACTCTCTATTGTAAAATGATAAAAACGTCAAATACGTAACCTTTGTACGTGCGATTGGCTTTAGTATTTTAAGTGTTTCGGTTGTGCTTACATTTTATTTCATTTGATTTTATCATTTTTGGGCAATCGTCAATATCCATTTATTTCGGTCAATGAAAGCCACGCGAGACAGCCTCTCGCGTTGTGGTAATTCCATGACGGTCGGACTACGCAAATACTGATGTAGTGCAATTTTACATATATATATACATCTATATATATAATTTTTTTCATTTAGAACGAAAGCGATTTGAAATTTTATTCTCGTTAGAAAATTTTCCCATTAATTCTTTTTTTTTCGCTTAGAAATAAATCATAAATGCACGTTTATGACACGAGGTTACAACGGGACAGTTTTGCGTTGAAGCAAATTCGAGCGAATGTATACACGAGCGTCGAAACGTTGTACGAACTGCGCATCCGGTGTACGTAAGAAAATGATGAATAAAAGAGAGAGAGACGAAAGAAAATCCTTTAGCGTATTGAAAAAAGGATGAAAGTAAGGGCGAAAACGTAAAAGGCGTTGCGAAGAGCTTAAAAAAGTTCTGTGCTGAGCCACAAATTCTAAAACTTGACAATTATTATCTGTTTCCTCCTGCATTGCATGACCTTCCGATGCAACTTCTCCGTTCTATTATTTCTTCAATAGTTTTTCTCTTTTTTTGTCAATTCGTTTTACCATTTGACCAACCAAAAAATTCAATAGGATTCTAATGATGATTGTTTGAAAGGTTCACTAGAAACAAGAAGCAGCTATTGTACATAATAAAATACATTTAAGATGATGCATTTATTGTGAAGATGGGGAAAGTGCAATGGCGGAAGAGGGAACTTTAGTGTGTGTGCGAGCGAACGAGAGCGAGAGAAAAAACAAAACAAAACAAAAAACAAATTGTATACGCCGGACGAGGTCGGAAAAGTGAATCGCGAATGTGTTAACACGTTGAAAAATGACTCATTGACTGAATGTTGAGACGAAGCAAGAAAACGTAATGCAAAATATCTCTGTATAGCGAACAAAAATAAACGAAACAAATTAAAGAAAAATAAACAATTAAAGAGAAATAAACAAACAAAAAAACAAAAAAAAATCCCGTAATTACTGTAACGCGTCAGTGAATAGTAAACTAAACGTGCCATAAGAACATCATGCCAATATTGTTGATAATACATATTTTTTACATTTATCATCACTTTCGATCTGCGCTATGTCGATCGACTCTCGAAAACGTCTATTTTACCTAATTAGAGTGTGCAGATATTTTTCAAATTTTGCTACTTCGAATATACGTTCTTTGCCACTCTTTTTTTCTTTGCATTAATAATTTAAGAAGAAAAATCTCTTGTTGCCAAAATATTCTAGGATCTCGAGGATTACGTGATCGATTCAAAACTATGTTTCATTAGCACAATCGGCGATGAAGATATTTCGTTTGTTTTTCATCCAACGAGACGGACATTAAAACATCGAACTATAATTGCACCTCTCACAATTTAATGCAATTTTTTTTCTTTTTTTTTCATTGATTCTGGAACGAACAGTTGGTTTCGAATGGGAATAATTTCATGTCAAAGTCAAAGTTAAAAATAAGCCAATAATGCACACTCTCGATGAGCGAGAATTTTCTGCTCGAATATGCGAATGAACGTTGAGAAAAATCATCATCGCAACTGTGTTAACGAGCATGCTCAGCTTATCGACAAATCAGGACGATGAACGTAGCTTCGAAAGACCATTTACAAAACAAAAGCAAAAATTAAATGAAAAATATTAAGCAAAGGAACAAAAATTGTAAGATGATGTGTTGGTGTGTATGCGACGAGAGTTTGCTATAAAAGGATAATGTGTGTGATGCGAATAATGTGTCAACAGAAATCGAAGCAGCATCGTGTATCGTGATCCGTCTCGAATTGGACGTTTCCCGAATGCGTTTCGTCATGAACGAGGAAAACTTGAGTGAACGCGAGGAGGGAGGGGGGGGGGGGGTGATAAGTGTAGAGCGAGAACGAGGCAATCCGAATTTCGTCAGTCGATTCAAGAGATCGCGGTCACTACGAATATGCGATCGTTTGAAAAACGACAAAATTTCCACGCGCGTTTTAGAGTTTTATTGCATTTTATAAAATGCCCATGTAAATTCAAATGCGAAATATAAAAAGAAATAAAACCAACAATAGATAGTCGATCGATCGCACTCTCGAAGACCCAGATCGGTAATAAAATAATTCGCAATAAGGGCCTAGAATCCGTGCTGACGCGTGAAAAACTCTTGTTGAGAATTTCGCTCAGTACGAGCCTTCCGTGTATGCGTGTGATGATTCGCGTGCTTGCGCGCGCGTGCGTCCGAGTGCGTGTGCGTGCGTGTGTGTGTGTGTGTAGATCGTTGAATTAAAAAATCTGCGAAAGTTGGCGAGATGAACAACAATGACGCTCGTAAAAACGTGCTACTCACTTCGGTTCAACCGTTTTTCGTGCGAAACGAGTAACAATTAAATAAACTGAATTGTGAACAAGTCGAATAATAATAATAATAATAACAATAATTATAAGAATAATAAGAATAAGAAGACGAAGATAAAAAGTGCTTGTATTATATTGTAAAGTATGTGACAGTTTTTGCTGCGTTGTACAGTGTTTTCTAAGTATCTAGTTTGTAGCGTGTAACAATTGAGAAAACAAGGAAGCAAAAACACACACACCCACACACATACACACATTGTATTTACGCTAAATAAGTGATCTGTATCAAATTCATTCTCGTATAGCCTGTACTCCTACTCATGTAGATGCTAAAAGTGATTTGTGTCATAAAAACAACAAAAAAAAATAACAAAAAAAAACTATAAATAAAATTAGCAATTTGAGAATGTTGTGGTGCATGAGTAATTAATGCATTCTCGAAAACATGGAAATACACACGTTTCTTCCAATCATTATTTATCCCAGAATCAATCTTATTTATTAAGTTTCGAAACATCGTTGAGGGTTTTGGCGTTTGACTTTTTTGGGCTTTCGAGAAAATAAAGACATAGAGTTTTTGATATTTGATAGCGAGGACATGAAAACCGATGTACGAGATGATTGTCTAGCTAAATTGTGAACTTGGTCGACAGATCTTCAACGCTTGTTGTCGCAAAATGAGGGACACTCGCTTCTCGTATCCCCAAAGAAATGCAAGTTGAGCACATTAACAGCGTTCAGGGTATAAACAGTGGGGACTTTGAAATTACAGTTAGTGACAAAGTGCCAGGCCAGTCTTTCTATGCTGTGGCTTTTGACGACGCAGGCTGTGCCCTCGTAAGCTTGACGACCTGATTCATTTCGAGCTACGGGATCGAAGATGTAAAACTTTCCATAGTGCTGCATAACCGCGACAGCGAGGTTGGCGGTGTGCAGAATGCCGGAACAATTGTTGCGGAAAAATAGGGTCAGAGCTTGGAGTAGATCGTAAACATGGAGAATTCCGGCGACTGTGTGACGATGGATGTGAATGTTGGCACGGAAATCGCCGATTATGAAAACCGGCAGCAACTCAATCGGCGAGAGATTTCGAGCTCCTGGACGGACCACTCTTGTTGTGTCCGTATGAAGTATGTCCCCGTACTTGAGCACAGCGTCGACCAGTTCCGACGTCCACGTTGATGGAACGTGCAAAACTCCAACTACTATTGCAACTGCAGCAATCGCTGTGCTCTGGAGTCCTCGGCTTTTGATATCGAACGCACGATCATTCATATGCAAAGTGCCTCGCAGAACTGCGACCTCGTCGTCGACGATTTTGTACTCCGTCAATATTTCAACGTTCAGTGTCGGCGTTTTCTTCGTTGAAGATACTGGAATCGTTGGGATGTTGCACTCGAGGACCGGACGGAATCCAGCTGGACATGGCAACGCCTCTAGGACTATTCGCTTCACAGCCACCCGGCTTATATTGTACTGACCATATTTCTCATTATCATCAATATTCGCAAATATCAGATCATACAGAGGCTCCAAACAGGCAAACCACATGACACACGATGATCCATTGTCATCTCGTAATCCGTGATCTCCGCTGCTACGTGGATCGAACATAAAATAGACTCCTTGCTCCTTCCAAATTGCTACCATGTAGCGACCGGTCACGATCACACCGGCACGATTTTTTTCGAAAAACTTTGATAGCCCTTCTTGCAGGTATATCGGTGGCGCAGGCGGCGGTGGCATTCTCTTGACCTTTCCTTTTTTTGCTTTCTTCGCTTTAGGTGCTCTCTTCTTTTTCATCTTCCCTTTAGTTTTGACCTCTGGTTCCGGTGGCGGCACCGCAACCGGTCCGGATATTGTCGATTCCTCAACGTCCGCAGTCATTACGTTTATACCCACGTGGAATATACGCACTATGTCGTTGGGCTTTAATTTATCTTTGAGAGGCCGAATTTTCATTGTTTCACGATGAACATTCGTGCCCATTACAAGTACTTCATCTAATGTCTTCGTAGTCCATGTTACTGGATCTTTGACCACCGACATACCCAGGGCTACTATGCAATTAGCCGCTGTTTGCCGATCACGGATTTTTTCTGGAAATATTTTCGATCCCTGATGAGTCTTTCCACGCAAAATTGCCCGGGCTTCTCCCTCGATTCCATGCAGTTTGTGATAGGCGTTCAATGGCGGTAAATTCGATGGACGTATCGCTGGACTCGGATCGAACTTCCAAGGTGGACTTTGGTCCCAATCGACCACGTCGATCGACGTGATTACATAATCGCCATCAGGACCCGCGAGCTCTTGCAACTCTCGCCCTAGAAGATCCGAATCCGCGAAACGAACGACCCGCACTCGGCCCTGAATCTCGCCAGTTTCGTCAGCCAAACTTTCAAACGGTATTACGGAGAAATAAAAGTTTCGGTGTTTCCATATAGCTATGTTCAGATCATTTTCCAACGTTACCGCGCCCGAATTGTAACGGTCGAAAAAATGCGCCAGACCCGTTTTGATGTCCTGAACCTTGGGAGGTTTCCCAGCGAGATCCCCGGCCTCAACGCTATCCTCGATACTCAGGTCGATCCTTCGATTGGAGAGAAAAAATTCTTTCGTCATTTCACTTATTGTTGGAGCCGATGATGATCCCAAGCGCTTCAGACACTGCGAGTGGAATTTGTCTCCAGTGATTACCACCTCGTCGAGTACTTCGTTGCTCCAGTGACGTGGCTCGTAAGCTTTGGAAAATATAACTGCCATCATGGCAACAGCCGCGGTTTGCTTCTTCCGATTCCGCCGATCAAATCTCTCGTCATCCAGAGCAATGTTTCCCTCAAGTTCCCATACCCCTTCCGATTTCTTGGGAAAATGATGCCAGAGCTCTTCACCCGACATCGTCTTCTTCAGACGTTGATTTTCCGCTACGCGACTTTCATAAGCGTGCGTAAGTCTGACCGAATCAACAACGAAATCGGCATCGCTCTTCGCTACGGACAACTGAAGACTAGAAGCTAGCGCAGCGATTTCTGTAAACCACAGCACCGTTGCAGCGCCATCTTTTTCCTTGGGGATTCCCGCAGCATCGCGTCCTCTAGGATCCATCATGAAGTACACATCAGCCTCTTTCCAAATCGGTAACATCGTTTTCCCTTGCCGAAATATTCCCATTGCATTTTCGCTGAAAAAATCCTCCAAGTTTTTCCCTAGATCCGACATTCCTCCACCGATCGTCTGTTCTTCGAGATTTACAGTCACTCGGTTTACACCGATATCGAATTCCTGTCCAATTTCACTAGGTAAAAGATAATTCCTGCTTTCAGTGTTTTCTTCTCCCTCCAACGCTTCCTCTTCCTCTTCCGAGGCAGGTAAATTTTCAAGATTCCGCTGCGTTACTTGATCGCCGACTTTGAGAATGTCATCAACGACCTCCCTGTACCAAAGGTGAGGATTGTAAAGCTTCCTCATTGCTAAAGCAACAAGACTATTTGCAGCTTGTTGCTTGTCACGTGTCTGATACTTGAACATCATTTCGTTGGTTTGATCGTAACTGCCATTCAGGCACGCGCCATTCTCCCCGATTTCCGTGTAAAAATTCATGTCAGGCTTGGCGGGAGTAGCTTTATCCGCCTCGATTTGCTCATCCGTCATTGGTTCGCTGGTCGAAATAACTTTGAGATCGTGAATGACGAACTCGTCGTTGCTCTTGGCTTTAGGATCGATATTCGACTCGATAAGAGCAGCCAATACCGCCGGATCGGCTGCGCGGACAACGGAAGCTACTGGATCTTGTTCGGCTTGAGAATTTCTACGGCCTAGTTTGTCTCTTGGATTAGCATCGTACAAATAGTAAAAATTCGCCTTTGTTTTGTCTCTTTGTTCGTCCTCGGACTTCCACACCGCTACCGACAAATTCTTCGCTTCTACGATGCCGTACTGATGGTTGTCGAAAAATTGAACAAGTCCTCTGGCTAAATTCGGCATGTTGCTGTCATCGCTCGCATGGAGATCACCCACGATCGAAGACTCTTGCAAATCGATCTTAACTTTACGTTTCTTCACGTAGAGAGTTTTTTTAACATTGCCGATCAACAAGTCCCGATTTTCTTCGTCCTCCGGTGGTGCACACCAATTGTAATACTCGTCGCCATCTTTAACAGCCTGGTCGACAGTGTCTTTGTTCCATTTGTCCGGGGTCGTGTCAATAGCGCTAATCAGAGCTACGATCGGCATTGCAATGCCCTGAGCGCCTTGGTTTTCAGCTTCGAACCTTTCGTCAGCATTGGAAATACCGCCGCGTAATATCCAAGTCTTGCCAACATCAGCGGGCTGAAATTCCTTCCACGCTCGGATGCCCGGCACGTCATCAACGACCGTTATGCCCCGCAGAGTAAATCGATCGTTCTTTTTCGCGGGATCGACATTGTTGAGAAAAACGGCGACCAAAGAATCGACGTCGCTAAAGCGCATGACGCAACATTTGCCTTTGACCTTTTTGTCCCCTGCCGAAGCGTCTCCCTTTTTAGAAGATTTTGCAGACTTTCCTTTTTCCACCATAATTCTCGTGCCCTTGGCATCGCATTGACGGGGATCGAAGATGTAGTAAGAATCGTCCTGGCTCCAGACAGCCAGAGCCATCGAGCTGCACTCGATTATTCCGTCCTTATTGACGAGGAAAAATTCCTCCAACGCCTGGCCGAGACTCAGTACAGATGGAACTTTCGAACTTAAAGTTCCTACCACAGTAAGAAGATCGACGTCAATCAACATTCTCTTGTTGTCGATCTTGATCATACTGTCGTCAAGATCGGCTGCCGTCATTGTTTTGATGCTCGGCTTTTCGGCCTTGACTTGAGCATACAGAGCGTCACCGTGGACCAGAATTTCATCGAGTTTCGGTCTCAACCACGTTTTCACGGGATTCACTTTTTTCATCGCTATAGCAGCGACGCAGTTTGCAACATTCTGAGCTCCTTTGCCTTTGTACATCTCGCTAGACTCGTGTGTCCAACCATGCAGGATCGCCATTTTGTCTGACAACTCTTTGAACGTCGAAGGAATGTTTACTTCCATGTCATAATAGGGATAACCCGTGTCGAGAGATCTGAAGTTGACCAAAGGTTCTGTAGCCAAACGTTCGTCGATTTTGTAGTTCGAGATTGTTATCATCACCGGCTCTCTTTGTATCGCTGCCGACGTTACAACCGACGATTTTTGCTGCTTTGGCGCAGGCCGAGTGCAGTCCAACTTGTGTTTTTCGTCAAACTCCACTGGGTTGAGAGCCCGCAATACATTCTTGTCCACTACCAGCTTATCCCCACTTTCGAAGGCTCCTCGATCGATCAGAGTTACGCGTAGTACGTTCACTTTATCGATGCAGTATCTCGAATCGTATCGGCGATCGAGACCCTTAAGAAAGAGCTCGGCCATTTCGTTGAGACTCTTGAATCTCATGACGCAAGCAGTGCCTGCTTCCGTGCTTTTTACACCAGCCTTATTGCATGGCGAGGGATCAAAGTACAAAAATGCCGACTTCAGATGGCGCCACACCGCTACCGAAGTTCCTTGCGCCGTCACCACGCCTGCGTCGTGCAGCTTGAAGAACCGACCCAGACCCTCCGAAAAATCCGGACAACCGATGCTCGCGCTGAAAAGATTTCCGTGAACATTGCCCTCCTCCGCACAAATCAGGCACTTGTAATCGTCGATATAAAATTCTGGATAAATGAGATTCGTCGTTACGTAAACACCCGGCGCTATATGATTTTTCGTTATGCTTCTACGGTACAGCATGTCACCGTATTCCACTATTTGATCGACGTAATCTGCCGTCCACTCTTTCGGCTCGAACAGGCGTCCGAAAACTATTGCCACTACCGAACACGGAGCAGCTTGGTAGCCCCGACTACGCTGTTTAAAACGCGTGTCGTTCATAGCGAACGAACCCCGAAGAATCGATGCATCTTTTGTCAATATTTCGAAACGGTACCAACGACGCGGCTTATCATTTTCTGTACGATTATTTCCTCCTTTCCATGACTCCTCCGCCTCCCCCTCCTCGGCATTATTCCCTTTGTCTTCCTGCTCCAACTCGTCATCGTTTTCCGCTGCCTCCTTCATCTTCGGATTTTCTTCGAGGGAATTATTTGAGCTATTATCACAAAACGACTTTATAACAGTTTTCTCCTATGTGAAGAAAATTTTTCTCACGTTCAGAATTTGAGATGCATAATAGTTTACAATTTTTGAATAAACATCGAGTTGCAAAAAAAATGTATTTAGGAATTTTTTCCTAGAAAGCCAGAAAGTCTATGAGCCGAAATTTTTGAAAAAAAATCCCAAACACTTTTTTGCAACTCGTAAACGAAACGCGACTTGAATTTCAACGCATTTAGATGGGAAAACTTAAAAATTGTCAATTAAATAATCTCAAATTCTTGACATAAGAAATTTCTTCAGAAGAAAATTGTTAGTTTTGGTGTCAAGAATGTTTATTCAAAATTATTAAAGAATCCTAAATAAAGTAATTTCTTAACAGTAATGAACGTGCCCAGAGCGAGGCTACGATCTAAATTGCGTGTACAAAAAAATTGGTTCTTTACAACTTCAATTTTGTACGCTACGTACACTTTTCGCAATTCAGATTGCAGTCCACGACGGAATAAGGGCGCGCGCGGTAAAAAAGTTGCAACGCGAGGATACTCACTTTCTTATTTTCGTGTGATTAATAATACAGGAATTTCGTAACAAATAATTTAATTGACGCGAAAGGTTGAAACTATTCTAATAAATGAATTGCCTAAATAAATCGATCCATCGATAAAAACAAAACAAGAGAAGCGATAATAATAATAACCATCCAATTCAATTCTGCGACTAACTTCAACGAGGTGGATTTTCGCGTGTCCGTCCGATACGTGACTACATTCAGGTGCTCGCGAGAATTCAAAACATCGCACGAGTTTTGAGGTTATGTTTCGTAAACCGGCTCTTCAACCAAGTTGAGCTTCACATTTCCTTGACTCATCGCCGCGTACCGTTCGGTTAATACGTTTCTCGAGTTTCTAAAATAACGAAACAAACATGTCGGTAAGAATTCGCTTTTGCGTAAAAATCTACAAACAGCGTCGCTCTAAAAAATAGTTACTTATCATCTTGTTTATGCTTTGCTTTCAGGCAGCGAAACAACAGGTTAGCGGCAACAATAAAGCCCCAAAATAAACAATAATCACTCCACACAATCCACATAATCAATTATTTTCGTTCCCTTTAGCCTCAAAATGCTCATGGCGATCACAAGGAGAAAAAAAGGAAAGAGAGCATTTTGGATTTGTCGAAATACCTGGAAAAAAATATTCGCGTCAAATTTGCTGGTGGCAGGGAAACTGCCGGCATTCTCAAAGGTTACGACCCGTTACTGAATCTCGTGCTGGATAACACAACCGAGTATTTGCGAGGTATAAATACCTTTTTAATGACGACCACTTTAAGTTTGAACGTAATGGAAAAAGGCCCAATCTCGAGTATATAAACACGCTGCGCAACTTGCCTTGTCGATTCGAACTTTTCTTTTTAATACTTGGCGTGAAGACGCTCGATTTGCAATCGCAAATCGATCGCGTTTTAGAAAATCAATTGCAACGTTTTTTTGTCTCTTTTCTCAACAGATCCTGACGATCCTTACAAACTCAATCAAGGCACGAGAATGTTGGGACTCGTAGTGTGTCGCGGAACTTCCGTCGTTTTGATATGCCCCGTTGACGGCATGGAATCGATACAGAATCCGTTTATACAACAAGACGCTTGACTCCTCCATTTCCCACGTCTCCAGAGGACCTTGAACGCGATTCGTTGCTCCATAAGGTCATTCGCATCTTTAAGGACTCGTCACATTTTTTCTTATTGCGATATCTCGTGAATTTATCTCAGTTCTCAAGATTATTTACTTTTTTCTACGTCGTGTAATGAAGTTTAAGGATTCCCATGACAAATGGGGTTTCAAACGTTCTTTTTCAACAATAATACGTCGCGTGTCGGCAAAGAAATGATTGAATTGACGATTAAATCACAAAATCCATTTGAACGTTTATTTTTATGGACAATTTTTTATCTTGCATGAAGTTGAAGTTTCCGTCGTTGAAACCCAACGGAATCGCTTGTTTTATATGATGGTGAAGTTTCCATCGTTGGAATGCAACGGAATTCTCTTTTTTCTTGAACAAAGCTCATGATTCTTATTCAATATTTCGTCCGTACAGGAAATGGATTTTTTTTTTAGAATCTAAACACGAATTCGATACGAAAATTGTTATGGTTTTTGAATTTGAACAAAAAATCCACAGAAAAAGTATTTTTCGTTGGATCCCAACGTTGTGAACTCCAGTTTCATTGTTTGATCCCATTTTTCGAAAACAAATCCAAAAATTTGCACGCAACGTTCGTGCACGACATTTATTTGCAAATGCAAAAGTAAATGTGAGTGAAAAATTGAGGAGATTCCGAAAATCTTGAAAATTGTGAGCTGATTTAGCATTTTCGTCATCTCGGTTTCAAAATGACTCAACGATCTTAATTTATTCGTCACTTGGTCGGTGAGAATGCGAAACTAGCCTCTAAAAATGTTGGCGCATCAAGGACTTGATGGGAAATGTAAAATCGATTTTATTTGACATTCATTTTGCCCACATATCGCAGATTGGAGCAATGATTGGACTCGTCAATTTATTACTACAGTCAAGCGACTGCGGTAATTTATAATGTCGTTGTCTTGTTGGAAAATTGAGCGATCATCAGTCATTGTTGGATTATTTAAATATTGAGAAAAATTCACGACTCTAAAGTTTGCATCGTTCATTGGAATTCAGCGAGTATTTTGTTTTTATCCTTGGCAAGAATAATGATTCAAATGCAGAATGTAATGACGATGATGAAAAGATCGATTTTTGCCACCCGAAAAGCGATATCAGCTCGAAAAATTCAGATGAAATTGAAAATTGAACGAATCGTCAATGAAATGAAATATTTTCCGTTGCATTTCAACGTTGCAAACTTCAGCATCATGAATAATTTTCTTCAAAAGGATTTTTGAGTCGTATTTTACAAGTGAAAGCTTCCCAGGGGGATTCAATCAGCTCCGAATTCGTTTCTGAGCCAAGGATATTGTTTGGGACATTCGAAACAAGTTTGAAAGTATCTGTACGATTTAAGAACTCGAGAGGGTAATTTGCATGAGCTGGGCAAGTCGCAAGCAAGTTCGTAGGGTTCGTAATGACGTCTCCGACATTTCCAAGCTTCGAAATTGCCGAGATCTCTCAGTGCAGTTGGCTTTTTCATCCATTCGAGCACTTGGCTGCTCGTGACGAAGTAAACGTCCGGCAATCGTAGAAGATCGTCCAGGAATTTCTGCAGCAAACAACAATAGCAATCATTTCGTCGCTCAGTCTCCCTCTCGCAGCCACAGTTCAGGCCATGATCGTAGTCGAAACTTACCGTGAAGGCGTAGAGGTTGCTCGGGGTCTCGAACCATGCCGCGTGAAAGTGCAAACCGAAAGGTGCACGATTCGTAATGTAATGTCGTTTAAAGTTCAACATGAGCATCTTGTAGATTTCTTCACCCGACATGTTTTGTGTGCAATCCTCAACCGTCGGGCACGTGTATTCCTATAATTTTCAACATTAATATTGAAAAAAAAAAAAAAACAATCATTTGCCAAAATGAATAATTTCTGCGCAACAAAAACAGAATTTTTCCTCAAAAAAACAAAAAGTCATCAGCAATTTTGCAGGTTCTTCAAACAAATGTACGAGTTTTTATATTTACCCCAGCTATTAGTTCGTTTATAGGAATTTCCCACAAACCCGGATACGCTCTAGTTGGAAAGTTTTGTCCGGGAGCTGTGCGAGCGTGTGGAGGCTTGTAGTCGAGGGTGTACGGCCATATCGGAGCGTCCGAAAACGGCGCTATTATTGAAGAATCATAGACGAAACCAAACTCCGACATCATCAAAAATTGACGGTTCCAGCCGACTCGAAGAAACGGAACCCTCAGACCTACATCGATTTCAAATTGTTTTCCATGTGTGGTTAGTGCTTTTTGTTTTTCTTTCTATTTTTTATTGTCAATATTTAACCCCGATTCATTAACCCGAGAACGGTAATTTGGGGTAAAAAACTTTCTTCGTTCTCCGGCTTTTTATCGTTTACCGCATTTTTGACTAATTTTCAGACTTGAAGCAAAATTGCCCTATGCTCACGCAATTCTGCATTGAAAAACTCAAAGAATGAGCCCGAGTTGAATTCTTTTCGTTCCATTTTACCGGAGATATAAATTTTTCAAAATTGGGTTCATTTTTGACCTCAGGTTACCGGAATAAATAAAAGAAAACAGGTTGCTGTTTCCGGGTCAATTCCCATAAACGTTTTTGTCCACTCTATACAAATTTTCAGAATAAAGTGCAACTTTTTCAATTAAAAATTTTACCTTTTATATCTTCCATACGAACTGCACTGTATTTGTTGATAATATTTGCTATTCCGACCATTTCGTCGAACCAATCCTCGAGGGTGGCATTTCGCGACCACCATTCTTCGGGGCCACGATGTCTGTACGTGTGGAAAAAAAAGAAAAAGCTTGTTATCATTTAAACCGTGTCGCTTCACCATATCAAAGTTTTTCTATTCAAGATCAATAATCGCTTACGTGACCGAATGAGCGGCGATTTCGTGACCGGCATTCCACAAATATTGTACATCACGATAATTCGTGTATTGATGGCTGACGTAGAAAGTCCCGCGGATCGGACAGCCATTCGTATTCTTACGATCGTCGCTGAAGAGTTCTACAAAAATTTCGTTCTGTTACTAACTTGGTTTTTATTTTTTCACTTGCAGATTCGCAGTGGGCCGAAAAGCTCGGATTGACTCACTGGTGTAGAGATCAAAGTTTTCAGCGTTAACGGCATCGTCAAAAGTGATGGTTATCATTTGCGGCACATCGGAAACGGACAGATTGCCTGGGATTTTTTTGCCATCGTTGGAACACCAACAGTCCGGAAGTTTGCATTTCCAGGCTTCGCATCGAACAGCAGCGTTTCGATCGCTCTTGCCGTCTACAAAGATCCGTCCAATTTTCAAACAATTGCCACGTTTTTCAAACGGAATATTGAGGAAAACTGGGAGGAGAATAAATTTTGACGAGCCTGTCGTCTCTTCCACTTACCGCACCATTCCTCGTCGGATCCGTCAGGACAGTCGACACTTCCGTCACAAAAATAATTGCTCGGCAAACATGTACCGTCACCACACGCTAAATTATCCTCCTCGCACTCGCCATTTTCCAACAATGGTTTCGGCGGTTTTTCCTCTGGAATATACTTTTCGAAATTTAAATCAATCTTTCTTGCATTTAGTTGCAATCAATCGTCCAGCCCGCTATTCAATATTGCTCGGAAAATGCATCACATACCAGAAGTCACGTCGCAATTGTCGACGTTGTGTTTGAAATCGCATATTTGTCGGGACACGTCAAACAGCAGGCCCTCGGAACATTTAAACTCGAACACTTCGTTGTCTGCAATTTCATTCAAACATTTATTTTAAAAAAATGAATTTTTTTATTTTTTTCGTAACTGGAGAATACACGAAAACGAAGACATCGATATTTTCAATTTAGGAATTCAAATATTGTCGATATTTTACGACAAAATTTTAATCCAACTTTGGTATCATCAAAATTATCGAACTTCCCTTAAAAAACTCATATTTTTTCTCTCTTTTATGCTTGTGCAAAGCTGTAACGAGATTCCGGAAATTGGTGAGCCTCGTTACGTCTTGCCAAACACGATGTTTCACTCCAAACGCGTATCGCGTAAGAGAAAATCTTATCGCGAGCAACCAGTACATTGATTCAACTCAGCAAGAGTCTCAAACTGGATCTCGACCGTTAGTGGAAGAAAAGTTCATTCATTAGCCATTTATAACCGGAGATGATTGACTTGTATAATCGAGCCTTAAAAAGACTCCAATTCCTTATTCAGTTTGAATTTGTGATTGATAAATGGAGAAGAAATATCGACGGTTTTCGGTCGATAATAATTCAGCGTGATCCTCATAATAATCGGTATCAATTGTTGGCACGAATATTGCCAACACAATTTACCTAAACACAAGTAATATTTGGCGCATTCGTTTGGCGACCAAACACTGTGGGCCGGTGTGTTTGGATTTCTGTAGAATTTGCTGTCCTCGATACAGGGCGCTTGACTCAACGTTTCTTTTCCCCTCGCTGTTGAGATTCCTGCGCACAAGATAGAAAGAGAGAGCTCATTACTATCGTCTTGTAGAATCAGTAACTCGAAAGCACAAACTCCACTGTCCCCGTGTCTGGTTTGACAATTAGTTGAATATTTTCAATTGGCATGGTAATCTCTTCGTTTTATGACTCTACTAAAAAATTATGTTTGTGCCCTTTTCACGCAAAAACCACTGAACCAATTTTGATGAATCTTTCACAGGAATTAAGCTCATGAATACGTTTTGGGCTGTATTGCATTGCGATAATTTTCTTTTTTGCGACCCCGAACCAAAAAATCACATTTTTCGTCACATTTTCCACTTTCAAAGTTCACAAGCAACTAAAAAATGATAATTAATCAAATACGCTAATTACCGATTCAAAGATAATTCGAAAACGAAGATAATGAGCTGGAGCGCCAATTTGAAAAAAAAAAGTTTGTAGCGATTTTCGTAGAATCCAATAAGTTCAAAGATTATGAAAAGGAAATCGTTACTTTTCATATTCATTTGATAAATAACTAGACACAGTCGTCTCGATCATAATTCGAGTGAAACGAATGCGAGGTGAATGTCAAACATGGTAAAAAGCGACAGGAGATCACATTCGCAAAATTTTCACCACGCGAAATAAGAAATTCTGCAGAAGGAACTTTCTCGTTTTGCCGCATGATTGACAGCAAATTGCTCGTGCAAATAGGGCAAAATGATAATCAAAAGTCCGCGTAGTGTAATAAATAAGGAGAGTATCGAACGGGAGAAAACACGCGGTGATCTCGTTATAGGCACACGGCAACGTTTTCACTTTGTAACAAGAGAGGAAGTGAAACTTCCGGTGTTGCACGTTTTTCTTCGCTATGATGATTCATTAGTTTCGTGTTGATTTTATTTGTTCAAAGATCAAATCGAGAAACACTCAAGTTTCGGTTCTCCTTTTATTCTCAAATACTTCCGACCCCCATTGCCCCATGGCGTACGTTAAAAAATCTTTGAAACGTTGCACGTAGAGATTTTGATTGTAGGTCAAAGTATAGTTGAGCGTTGTTGCGATGAAAAGAATGACAAACCGAAAAATCGTACGGAATATCAAAATATTAAAATTTATAAACTCGTCACCACCAAACTAAATGTATAAAAATGCATTTTAGATTCGTAAATGGTATAATTACCAGGATAAAGAGCGAACATCACTATAAACACCGAACCCAGTGCCCATGGGTCCTCCATGTCTCAAGCGTTATCCCACAAAACTCGAACCAAAGTGTGTACGCGCGTCTTCGTGTGGTCGAAACTTTCCAACTCATGGAGCTCCCACCAAAGGCTCAGCCTTATATGATGAGTATGCCTCGTTCTACAGCGCCAGCCTCTCATTCCGATCTTTGCCGATCGGCTAATTTCACTTACAGCCTGCCAACACGATCGTTTTAACGTAGATCGTCCTCTATAGACCAAGAGTATCGCTTCGATACTTCGCTCTTTTTTCAAAGGGAAAAACTACAGAGCATTCATGTGGCTGGACGAGGTTTCGTCATTTAATTACTATTTTAATCGTAATTTATTGGGTTCAGTTTATTATCTTAAAAACTCTACTTCAAATTTGTGTTTGTGCATGCCTTTTCCAGGCGAAAACCACTGAACCGATTTTGATGAATCTTCCACAGGAATTAAGTTCATGAATCAGAATAAGTTTTGGGCTGTATTGCATTCCGATAATTTTATTTTTTTTGCTAACCCGAACCAAAAAATTACATTTTTCGTCACATTTCCAACTTTTAAAATTCACAAGCAACTAAAAAAATGATAATGAATCAAAAACCGCTAATTACCCATTCAAAGATCGTTCGAAAACGAAGATAATGAGCTGGAGTGCCAGTTTGTAAAAAAAAAAAAAATTTATACCGATTTTCGTAAAACCAGAGTTTGAAGATTTTGAATTTTTCTTTTTTATATTTCATAAAGCTTGATTGAGTTTCGAGTCATTTATAATGAGAGACCATGTTGATTGATTAATCAATTACTTATTAATCACATTCCTTAACGTTGGTAAATTATACAAAAATTTGTGTTTCCATAATAATTCCTTGCTTATTATTCAATTCGATTGCAGATTGCACAAAATTTTGTGCAATGCCTTTTTTTTTTTTATAATTTTTCTGATTATCCGCTGTTTCATTACCTTCAGCGATTATCGTCGTTCAGCGTGTCGTTCTTTTCCAAATTTATACACGATGAGCGACCGGATTTGCTCGCGGCCAACGACCGCATGACCGCCTTTGAATCCACTGTACACGCAGCGAAAGTATATTCATCATTTTACCTTCGCGTATCGTCGCGGCGGATGTTGGAAGCTTTTCAAACGATCTCTCGTTCCTCCAATCTACTCAATTATTTATTTATTCAATTATTATTTAATTAACTACCCCGGACTTTACCGGTGGGATGTATAAACGTTCAATATTACTTATTGACGCATTGCAATAGTTTTCCGGGTTGTTGAAATCTTTTTTATATATTGACGAAAAACTATGAACTTTCTTGCATGAAAAATTTTGAATTTCGTCTCCGAGTCCTCAGTGCGTCATTTTTTGAATAATTTGAACGTTTTTTACTCAAATGAACAATCGTTGGGGGAAGGAAAAAAGCGAATATTTATAACTTTATGGATCACGCTTAAAATCCTGATGAATTCAACTCTAGAACGGTAACCCGGTCGACAACGACCCCAGGCGAATTTAAATCTCGCGCCCTTTTTTCGTTCTCCAGTTTTTCAATCGTTTCATCGCATTTTCGACCAAATTTTTTGACTCTCAGTAAAATAGCCCAGGCTCGCGTGATCCTGAATTCAAAAACGAAAAGAATGAGCCCAAGTCTCGTAATAAATGTTGAAATTTTTTTCAGAAACAATGTGTGCACGTCCGAGCGACGAACCCCGAGCGATTTTTGACAAAGAGAAAAAACCCAGAGACGTAAAAATGAGCAAAATCGATTTTCGCGCTCCTAAAAGTCTACGACTACGTTCGGAGAGTCGCTATTAGCGCTAAAAGTGCTACTTATAGATATATTACTCGCTGATAGCGTTTTCGTGTTTTACAGCGCAGATAGCGATTCTGAACGCGCGCCTCAGATGAGCTTCCGAGATTTGCTGCTCGCTCTGGCTCCTGATTCGTTATGTTAACCTCTCACGGAAGCGAAGCCGAACGGAGCCGCTAGTCAACAAAATAGTTCGAGTGTGGGGGGGCTGAATCTGCGGTTTTTAAAAATCCGTATCTCGCACAGCTGACAGCAGCAAAGAACAAAACGTTTTTGTTACGCACATTGCAATTGAGTAATTATGAATACATGGCTTTGCGTGACTGTGTTATTGTTGTGTTGCGAAGAAATTCGAGCGACGCTGTCGCCGCCTACGGACAAGCATAAGAAAGGAAAATACGCCAACAAGGTACACGCAAAAAAACAAAACAAGTTTCTCGAAATTTTATTTTCCTCTTCATATTTTATACGAATAAACGCGAATGACTATTTCGTAATGCACATTTTCATACAAGCGTGTCCCTTTAGAAAGGACCCGTCGACGACGATGTCTTCGACCGAGGTTTGGTCATTCGGGACATCAAGGCGTCCGACATTCTCAAAGAATCCGGTCTCTATTACAAAGACACGAAAAAACGACACTTCACCGGAGAAGTTCTCGGCTACATCACACCCGTGAGTTTTGCATTCCTAAAATTCACCTAACCGCCCATTTTTTATTACAAAATTCCTGCATTTACGATTTTTAAGCTCGCATCGTTCGAACCCAACGAAATTCTTTAATCCTTTAGAATTTCAACTCAAAATCAAGAAGAAAATTCTCATTTTTTTTTTAATCGAACAATCAATCTTTTTACGTTGCACCACAAAATGGCTCGCATGAAAAATTTCGATTCTACACATTGACGGGCCCGGAAGCAAACCGTACTATTGTTTGATTGCCAAAAAATGACGATGCTGAAGTTTACGAGGTCATAGAAAATTTTTTGAGCCGTCACGCTTCTCCGGCAGCAAAAATCGATAATTTCATCATCGTAACGACATTCTGCATTTGAACAATTATTTTTGCCAAGTATAAAAAAAAATACTCGGTGCATTCCAACGATGCAAACTTCAGAGTCATAATGAATGCCGAATCCCTGTTGTCCGTCACGCAACAACATTGCGAGGCAAAATTCACAAGAGGCTGAAAATTCACAGAATAGACGAATTCACAAAGAAAATAGTGGCGAGCAATTTGTTCGGATTTTCGAGCAGCAAAACGAAAATATTTTCGAACGAATGTGAAGATAATCGCGATTTTTTCTTTCAGTGGAACAACGAGGGTCTGGAAGTGGCGAAAATCTTTCATGGCAAACTCACGTCGGTCTCACCGGTGTGGTTTACATTCCCGAACGGGAATGTAAAAAAATTTCAGCTTCCTACGCACGATGTTCAGAAAAAATGGCTCAAAGAGATTAAAGCTGCAAATAGCGCAAATCACACACTCAAGAGTGAGTTTTTTTTCTTCATTTTTATTAACAGAAATTTGCAACGTCGGAGTCCAACGAAAAATAAATTTTTCTTCAATTTTTGTATGATTAAAAATACGATGACAATTTTCGTATTGATTTTGAGTTGAAATCCTGGAAAAATATCGTTTTATCGTCCTGATTAAATATTTGATAAGAATCATGAGCTCTGGTCAAGAAAAAAACAGAATTTCGTTGCGTTTCAACCATGTTCAACATCGTTTCTTGCCTCTGAGGTCGATTTTCTTTCACGGTTTTTCCTTCAATGCAGTTTTGCCCAGAGTCTTGTTCGAGGAATGGACACCGGACGAAATAGTCGCACTTCATACCGATAATCAAAAAAAGAGTCAATTAATTTCGGTTCTTGCAGAAACTGCAAAAGTGAGTACTCCAAGAACTTTTTTCCACGATACAGACGTTCGAGACGATATTTACAGATTGAGTTTTTGTTTTTCAGTCTTTCCAGTTTCGTGGCTACGTTCTCGAGATTTGGAATCAATTTGTATTCACAGGAGTGAGCATGAACGTTGTCGTTTCGCTTCTGAAATCGCTCGGAAAACGGATGCAGAGTAAAAATTTACAAGTCGTTCTAGCCGTTCCACCTGCTCGAGGGTACGTTCGCGAGCTCGTGCAGTTTTCAGTCAATTCGGCCTTGGAAAATTTTTGCTCAAAAACCATTAAAAAAAAAAACAACTTGTCAATGTTCTCCAGTGCAGATCGATTTTCATTTTGTTTTACAGACCGGAAGCTCAAATATTTTCGCAATCGTACTTCGACGAGTTGTCGCCACACTTTGACGCTTTTTCGCTAATGACTTACGACTACTCGAGCGTCCAGAGACCGGGACCAAATAGTCCGTTAGAATGGGCGAAAGAGTGCGTTTTAAAACTTGTACCAAACGACGAGGATCCTCGAAGAGCCCAAATACTTATGGGCATGAATTTCTACGGCAACAATTTCACTCCCGATGGCGGTGGACCAATCGTCGCTTCCCAATACCTCAAACTTGTCGAGTCGATAAAGGGCAAAATCCAGTGGGACGACAGGAGCAAAGAACATTTTTTCGAGACAAAGTGAGTTGGAAACATTTTATGTTATTTAAAATACGATTTTCCCCTTGACCCTGAAACGGTAAGCCGGGGTCAAAAACGACCCCGGGCGACTCAAAATCCCGCGCCCTTCCTTCGTTCTCCGGTTTTTTTACCGTTTTATCGCATTTTCGACTAATTTTTCGACTTGAAGCAAAATTGCCCCAGGCTCACATGATTCTGCATTAAAAAACGAAAAGAACGAGCCCAAGTTGAGCCCTTTTTGTTCAATTTTACCGGAGATATGAATTTTTCAAAATTGGGGTCAATTATGACCCCAGATTAGCGAAACAGATAAAAAAAAAATTGGGTTACAGTTCCAGGATTGTTTTTTTTGGATTTTCATAATAACGTATAAAGATTCTCGTCGGATTTTGACCTTAAAAAATAGCCACGCTGCAACGCTGTGTCTATATCCGAATTATTTCGAAATATTTCAATTCGATAAAGTCCTACGAGATTGTCGTTGTCTTGGAAAAAAATGAGTGCGCTCCGAAACCACGAAAACCACTTGAACAGAATTCGCCGAATGAATCGAATTGGTGAAAACGTTTTTTTGTTTTCTCTATTTAAACTTGTTGTTACTTTCAGATCGTCATTGGGCACCGTTTACGTATTTTACCCGACACTTTATTCCATCAAGCATCGTTTAGACCTTGCACGAGAATTAGGTACTGGAATATCGATCTGGGAGCTTGGACAAGGATTGAATTATTTCTATGATCTCTTTTGAGCTTAGCGTCAGTTTGTCTCTTTCGCATTCCGTAATAAACGAAGGTTGGGAGTCGTGAACGAAGGGAACAACCTCCCGATGTGATACTAAAGTAGTTTTACGTTAAGAAAAACTAGATTGTACGATCATTAAACGGAGTAACAAGACAACGAGGCGGAATTTTCGTTAACGGAATCTCCTTCGATCCTCTCATTAAATTCCTCGATCCTCCCATCATCAATAAGATGGTCAATCTTCACGGTGGGCACAAATGACTCTAGGCACAGCCGGGGCTTGCCCATTCATGTAGTGATGATCGTAGTCTCGGTTACAATTTCCGTCTCCGATCCATGTCCCACTCGTCCTCAGTTTATTCCGTTCTTTACGTTCCTTCAACATCATCATTGATTGTGGTCCTTGGATTATTTTGTACATCAGGGCCCAGCATAACTTTGCCGGCAGTAAACTGTAATTCAAATTCAAATAAAATCTTAAAAACGCCCCTGTTAATATTAATTCATTAATATTAATTGAATAATTTAATTTTCATTAATCCTCAATAATTATTCAATTGATTAAATATTACTATTGAATAAATAATCAATCATAATTACTAATAACAATAATCAATGACTGAATAATTAAATAATCAAAATTAATGTAATTTTAATTATTAACTAATTACTTAATCAATAATTCACTATTAATTAATAATTATTAATTAATTAACATAATTAATTAATTTATAATCACTAATTAGATTATAACTATTAATTCATTTACAATTACTGAATAATTTATGATTATTAATTAATTAATATAATTAATTAATATTAATTAATTAATATAATTGATAATTAATTAATATTCAATATTCATATATTTGTATATAGAATATTTATATATTTATTTATTAATAAAAAATTATTGATTATTCATTAATTATTATTATTATTAATTAATTAATTTTCAATAAATAAATAAATATTTGATATATAAATATGTGAATATTTAAAATTAATGAATTATTAATAATTAACTAATTCATTCATTCATTCATTCATTAATAATTAATTAACTGATTAATTAATTAATAACTAATTAATTAATTTTGGAAACGAATTGATTAAAAATGGCAAAAAATTCTTTATTAATCGCAAGGCAATAGTTGTGATTTCTATTTTTTTCCGAATGAAAAGAGTAAGTCCGAGAATAACGAATATCAGTTTGTCATTTGCTTCCCATTGTCTATTCTTGCGTCGGAAAATATGGAGAAACTCACCACTTGAGAGGCAAGAGAAATTTCGTGGATACAGGCAACGTGACGTTTATTTGATTAGCCAGCAAACCGGCCACGATCTCCTCCGCGACGTAGTCAGGCTCCAGCATCGGCATCAATCTACAAACCCCAAGAAGAAGAAAAATCATTGATGCGAGTCTAAATAAACTTTGGAGAACGTTTTTGACTCGGAGATTCTGATAATTACCGAGGCTCAACGCCATTGAACATGCCTGTGTTTATAAAATAGGGACACACCAGAGTCATGTGGATTCCATCGTATCCGTGAGTCTGCCGAATCGAGAAAATTGAAAATCGTATTTCTGTTGCTCGTTTTCGAAAGACGCGGCAGCAGCTCGACGCCAAGTATTTAAAAAAAAAGCGTAGCTCGAGCCCGCCACTTATACAGTAAAATAGACGTTTTATGACCTCACAGAAACTTTAAATCATCCTCACAGGGATATTGATTCCCGAAATTCCAATTTTTACCTTTAGCTCCGTAAAAAGACTCTCATGGAATCCTATGACTGCAAATTTAGTCGCTGAATAATCTGTGCAATTATAAGTTCCCAGAAGACCAGCGACACTTGCAACAGTCACAATGTGTCCATGATTTTCCTTCATCATATCCTTCAAAAAGGCTTTCACGATCTGAAAATGATAAAAAAACATAAATAATTGTCGAATAACAACAATTTTTTGTTTTTATTAAGTTTTTCGATTCGTAACTCACCCAGTAATGCGCCAAAATATTGACTTTGAAAGTTTGTTCAATCTCATTATCAGGCAATTCCATGAGAGTTTTGCCACAAACGTATCCAGCATTGTTGATGATTATGGTGACCTTGAAAATTCGACAAGTTCATTTTAGTCCTTCGCACATGCAAGAGAGAGAATCAAGACGATGAATAAATAAAATCGTTTCATTATTTTTACGTAATGAAGAGAAAAGTAAGAAATTCTGACTTTGCGACGATAAATGGATAAAGCGAATTAACTTTCAAACGTTTCTTGAGGCTGAACTTGTTTCCCGTTATTCATGAGACTTTGTACTGCTCTTACCGTGCCGATTTCTATCTCTACGGTTTTCGCGATTTTGTACACTTCCTCTCGACTCGCTATATCGCACACGTAACCAGAACATTTTCCTCCAGCCTTTTGTATTTCCTCGACAGTACTTTTCACCCCTGGAACACAATAATTATTTAGACCAACCCCTATTAACCCTAGAACGATAATCTTTTTGGTTTTTGACCTAATTCCGCTAACCCGGGGTCAAAAATGACCCCAATTTTGAAAAATTCATATCTCCGGCAAAATTTAACGAAAAAGATTCAACTTGTGCTCATTTTTTTTCGTTTTTTAATGCAGAATCACGTGAGCCTGGGCCAATTTTGCTTCGAGTCAAAAAATTAGTCAAAAATGCCTAAAAACTATACAAAAACGGAAAAACGACGAAGTTCGCGGGACTTTGAGACGCCTGGGGTCGTTTTTCACACCAGATTACCTTTCCACGGTAATTACATTAATTTCCAGCACAGAACGCGGATTTGAAGTTGCTTTGACACGAAAATAGGAAATGTGAAGCCGGTTTCGTTGCGAAGCCGGTTCCCCCGCAGCCACGATTATGAGCTTCTCGACTTCGATTAGAAAAAAAAATATAAATGATAAAAAAATGGGACAGCTCTAGGAAACAAGATCATGCGCCGATCTCGTGCCAAATTTACTGCATTTTCTCTAGCATTACTTTTATATACAGAGAAGAAATGAATGAAGCGCGCAGGAAATGGAATTGCAAGCTGTGATGTTAAAAAGTAACGACGTGTGCGGCGTTTGCATGAAATAATGACACATACAACGAGCATATAATAATTTTCTCCTAACGACTAATATTCGTGACTGTAAATTGGTCGTAAAACTTGTTTAAGAGTCGTCAAAGAGTCCGTTGCGTTATGGGTGAACCGCGAGTGAATGTGGCAACTTGAAAAATCTCCCATCACGATGTTTCGTGCAGATTTCAACAAAAACATTTCGTTTTATTCTGAATGCACACTCGCCAGGATAGTTCAAAAATACTTTTCAAATTTAACTGATCATCTTTTTGTCTTGTTTCTTCTTTATTCATTTTTTTATCTTCTCATTCCTTTCTCTTTCTCTCCGCCATTATTTCACTCTCTTCCAGCCAAGAACCGCGTGATCGGAATGAGTAATGCAGCCGTGGTTACAGTAAAAACAAAGTAGGATAAAAATAATATACGAGAAACACGTACCAGATTCGTTGATATCCCAAATAACGACGTGAGCACCGAGCATGGACAATTTCATGGCAATTAGTCTTCCTATCCCACCAGCGCCTCCTGTCACGAGGATCACTTCTCCATTTATGTCTTTTCTTCGAAGATTTCGCGGTATTAAACTCAAAACTATAGACTCTGTTATATATACCAACGACAACCACACAAAAGTCAATAAGTCGTACAAGAAATTCATCACTTCCTTCCAATCCATTGTCATCCTTCGATATTCCTATTAAACACAAAGATCACTAAAAATAAATGAAGCTGAAGTTTGCAACGTTGGAATGCAACGAAAAAAATATATTTTCATTGATAATTTGTTTAATTTTATAAAACATGGAAATCTTTCGAGTTTATTTACTTGCTGGGCCGCAAAAATCGATCGTTTTATCATTATAACAACATTGTACACTTTTGTCAAGAGTTTTGTCACAAAATGAATGAATTTCGTTGCATTCCAACGATGCAAACTTTAACGTCATAAAAATAAAGGAGATTGAATTTATTAAGAACGTTGTGTGCAAAATTTTCCATCAAAAGAATTCCTTTTACAAGTCGAGATATTTATTTATAACAATCACAATTTTCAGTCGTTTCTCATAGGAGCGCGTGTTAAAAGTTTCCATTTTCAACATTAAATATTTCTATTTCTAAATGATAAAGCCTCTCAAAACTTTGCCTACGCTTTTCTGTAACATGGAAGAAGCTTCATTTAGTTTTCCAAAAAAAATCGGTCGTGAAATTTTTTCGAAATTTTGATCATTATACAACGAATCAAGAATGGCGGTAGCGACTCGAGTACATTTTTGAAAATCACTACAAGACACTTTTACACCAAGGACCGCGTTTCCAACTGTTTTCGAAAATTTCCGAAAATTGTTTCCAGAATATCTTATGAATTACAGAGTTTTGAAAAATGTTCAAGATTCACGTATTTTTTATTTGCAGATTACCTCGAACAATATTGAATTTAGAGTATGTTGTTCTTTAGTCAATTTGTAAAAACTTTTGTTGATGAAGTCAGGCCCGCAAACGATTTTGTATGTGAAGAAAACTGGAAACAAACATTTAGATTTGATCGTCATCATACAAAACGTCCTTGAATTCTCGAAATCTTTTTAATAATATTGGAAGTTTGTGACCGAGTTGAAAAATGTGACGGTGCAAGAAATTTCTGGGTCCACCAGACCCGATCAATACTCACGAACGTGGCAAAATAAATGAATCACGCACGGTAATCACCTTTAAACTGTTCACGATACGAATTAATGGCAAGAAATGCTGAAAAAATTGGAATTATCAAGCGAAGTATAAAGTGAGACACACTCTAATGGAGCATCTAGTCCGGACACTACGATGGTTGAATGTTGACTCTGTAGCTCGGTGCTCGCGACGATGCTCCGAAGCTACGTAGCTCGTACCGGTGTCGACGACAAACACACAACGTGTTAGTACAGAAGACTTTTGAGCAATGCGGAGAAACGTCAAGTCTCGAGGAAATAAGATGACTGAAACGTCAAGTACTTTGTACTTTAGCGGCAGCACTTTGAAGACGAAAAATTGAAGAAAAAAAAAATACTCTTCCGCTCTCTATTTTACTCTGCCTCTGTCACGAATGTTCGCGCAATCCTTCCTTTCATTTGCCTGCTCGCCACTATCGCGTGCTACGAGAATAAGAGAAATTCAATAGTTTCGCCTCGAAAGTTCACGCGAATTCTCCTCTATCCGCGCGATGACTCTTGCGAATCGTTTTCTTCACTCGTGAGACCCAACTTCTCTAGCATGCATTTTTCTCTACTACCTTTCTCCGCGCACAAGAATTACTCGACCGATTCAAGATCAAGGAGATTGATGTTCCGACGAGTTTTACATCGCTTTGTATCGTAACACTGCGAACGTTTGACTCGTTGATATTTATAGCGAACGTATGTGCACGAACGAAGAACTGTTTTTTTTTTATTAAAAAAAAAGATTTTCTCATCAGTAAAATTATTTTTCGGCAGTAATTTCGATTTTTTTTATCACTACGACCTCTATTTTCGTAATCGTTATGCGAACCTATCGTGGGACTGGATCAGGCCGCCAGGGGCTTTTTTTCGCAGTTACGAAAACAGAGGTTCGTCGAATCTCCGAAACGATTCAGGGGCAAGAAAGGGGCTAATTTTCAATTTTTCTGAGACGTTTGATTCTTGATTGAGCAAAAAAAGAGAGAAAGTATTCGTGACATGTATATTTTCATTTAATTTCATATGGCAGGGTTCTTGACCCAGGCAGTCATTTTTACTGATGCGATTAATGTAATGGCCGGAAACGCGACTGTCCCGAACGCGGACGATGCTCCGAGTTTCGTGTAAGTGCAGAATGCACCAAGACTTTCTATTGCCTTAATGCAAACGGCCAACGCGAGCTCAATCGTTCCGTGTAATGAATTTTGGAAACGTAGTAATCTATCATAACTCGTTGCTTTTACGGGCTTCGAAACTTTCGATCTCAGCTGGAGAGGGTAATTTAAGGTATTAACGTCACAAAACAACTCTATCTAGAGTTGTTTCAAAATTTTGTATAAACCTCCTTGCCACCAAAACTAAAACTAAGAAAAATTTCCTGACGTTTACAATTTGAGACATTTCCAATTATTTATTTTTCCCACGTTTCGTTAAAAAGTTGCAAAAAAAAATGTATCGAGGATTTTTCCTTGCAGATAGCCAGGAAGGCTATGAGCCGAAATTTTTTAAGAAAAATCCTAAACACATGTTTTTGCAACTCATAAACGAAGCGCGACTTGAGTTGACACGCGTTTAGATGGGAAAAGTTAAAAATTGGAAATGAAAAATCTCAAATTCTTGACGTCAGAAATTTTTCTTCATAGAAGAAAATTGTTTGTTTTGATGTCAAGAATGTTCATTCAAAATCGTTAAACAATCCTAAATAAAGTAATTTTGTGATAGTAATAATTTCGAGGACGAACTAAAACAAATTGTGAAAATCGATTGTTTCTCGAACACCGTGAACCGAATATTCGAAACTTTGTGTCACCGAACGTTAAGCAGTTCGTTGACAAAAATTTGCATAATTACCTCGTAAAAAACAAACTCGTTTTGTAACGGTCTTTGATCAATTCTCCGAGTAAACACAGGTGAAAATGCACTATAAAGAATATGATACACAGGTCCACGTGTTATTCAGAACGTGTGGTCGTGGCTAGATTATTCGAAGTGCCCATCGCTGTGAAAATTGTAAATCAGTTAGACCCGCCGCGTGTGTACATATTGAATTTGAATGAAGTCATCCATAGTCACGTACGAAAATTCAAGGTTTCATTGTACATAACGAAATACGTTTAATTTCTTGACACCCATGGATTTTCAAGTTGTTTTCCAAGCAGAGCTCCGAAATCGCACGATTCCAAAACGAATGGGCAATAATTCGTTGAGGGTGATGAAAAAAAAACTTTGAAAGATGAAAAATATGATTCCCATGAAATTCCCATTTCATGGGAATTTTTCTTGTCTATGGGAATCTCTTTATGGGGAAACCATTGAATAAATCGTCGCTTATTCTCACTGTGTCTCGAAGCGATAACGATTTTTTGAGATCATCTCCGAGGCTGAAAAAAAAAAATGATTTTTCTGCCCCGAAGCTCGAGTTTCGTGTTTTTGACGAGACTCTTTGGTTTTTGGAGACTAAAAGGTTCTCAGAATGAAATAGTGAATTAGGACATGGTGGTGTCTATGGGAAGTCAACGAAACCGTCTTAGGCTTCCTCGCGGGTGAAAGGATCTTCTCTGCGCCGCAGATCTTAAGTCGGTCAACTATCTCCAGTGCAAGGAGCGAAAAAAAATGTATGGAAAAGAAAAAGGAAAAGGAATCTCCTGATGCAAAGACTTGGGTCACGGAGACTTTGCGCGAACGTTTTTTATTCTCACAAGCTCTAGATGTCGAATTGTTTTGCGAGTAGACAAAGTTGGCGCGTGTGGATGTCCCGAGGGTCAGTCTTTTGTAATTGCGCACGAGTGACAAACTTTGACAGACGTCTAAGGAACGTGTCGACAAATTGCGATTCCACGTACGACGCCTCGTTGACAAAAGAAGCAACAGAAAAAAGGCTCGCTCGGGCACAACAATAAACTTCATTAGAATATTTCAACTATACAGTCGTGTGCGACTGTCGTCACCGCACGCATGTGAAATATTCTCCACTAACTTGATCTGTGCAACGATAGTGAGTTAATTTCATAGAGTCGCCAAATTTTTTCTTCTTTTACCACTATCATAATGAACTAGCTGTACCTGCAAGCTTTACCCCACAACACACTTAGTTGGCGCTAAAGGGTACAGCTAGTTGAATATGAAAAGTCAAAATTTGTTTTTAAAAATCTTCAAACTTTCATTTTACGAAAATCGCTACAACTTTGTTTTTACAAACTGGCACTCTAGCTCATTATTTTCGTTTTCGAATTATCATTGAATTGGTAATTAGCAATTTTTGATTTATTATCATTCTTCAGTTGCTTGTGAACTTTAAAAGTGGAAAATATGACGAAAAATGTGACGGTGAAAATTTTTTTTTCCAGTTTTTGATGTCAATGTGCTTAAAATGTCCCAAAACGTCGAAAAATCATATCCAGAAAAATGTGTGTGTGTTTTAATGTGTGTGAATGAATTAAATTTAGGAATAACCAGTTGAACGGTTCAAATTTTATGGGTTTTCGAATTTTACGAAAATCTTAGTTTTCCGAAAAATCGTTTAACCGCTTCAATTTTTGCGAATGTTGTAAGACATTGTGAATAAATCTGTACTTTCTTTCTAGAAACTGTATTTCTTTCTAGAAAAGCTGTCGAAATTTTATCATTTGAATTCGAATACAAAAAAAGCTGCAAATTAAAATTAGCAAATTTTTGATACTATTTTGTTTGCTCTTTTGTACAATTTCGCGTCGATACGTTTTTCGATTTTGTCGATCTGTCATCAGCAGCGGGACCCATTCTCAGCATCCGGAACGATACGCCAGTTGCGTAATAATTACAATACGAAAATTTTCCTACTCAATAAACGTTTATTTATTTACATTATTTACAAATGTATGCTAAAAGTTTATGCGCGAAAATCTAGAACCGTAACGCGGTAGCATCTTCTGGGCTTTTCGAATATTTTTGCGTTGTTTTGGAGTTTCATGCATTACAGGCGGGACGTAGTTTCCGCACCGTGGGAAGTTGGCAGGCGTTGGTGGCAGGTCGCCGTCCTTACCGACCCGAAAAATGAGCGACATACCAGCGGCCATGTGATACAGGAAATGACAATGGAACAGCCAATATCCTAAAAAATTTTAAAAAACAAATTATGAAATTTCCATGAATGAGATCATTGATTGTTAGAAAAAAAAATCGTTACCAGGATTGTTGGCAACCATCCGAATAACGGTGAATCCATTGTTAGGTACGGCGTAAGTATCTTTCGATGCTGGACGCACAAGATGCCTGGATATTTTTCCGTCGAGATCAAGCTTTTTGGCTATGTTAACGTCGATTTTCGTAATGTTGTACTCAGATCCACAACCCTGACCAATAACGTAAAAAGCGTTACCGTGCAAATGGAAAGGATGCGACATCCCGGGGATTTGAGCTGAAAACCAGATCAACTCGCTTGTATTCACAAATAATCGGTTCGTCCGATTTGACCCTAGAACGGTAATCTGAGGTCAAAAACGACCCCAGCCGACTAAATCCAGCGCCCTTTCTCCCTTCGTTCTCCCGTTTTTTATTGTTTTGCCGCAGACTCACGCGATTTTGCATTAAAAAACAAAAAGAATGAGCCCAAGTTGAACCCTTTTCGTTTAATTTTACCGAAGATATGAATTTTTCAAAATTGGGGTCATTTATGACTTTGCTTACTTGCTATTTGTAATGAGGCCAAAACTTATTCATCCATTGTGTGGACGCAACAGTATCAATTGACTAAAAAACAAAAGCCTTACCTTCATCAACGAGGACAATCTCGACTATTGAATTCATGGGAATTTCCTCTACGTGCGTGCATTCACAGAATGGCTCATTTCTACATCTTTCAGGTAATTTGGATGACGAACAAAAACTATCCTCGGAAATATCATCCCGTTGGCTAGTGAGTGGGGAAGGTGGGAATACGTTGGCGATATTCGCGACTAGACCAACCGTTTCGGCTTCAGCAGCCACTAAGGAAATCATCAAAAGTTATGGGTTAATAGGAAATCCCATCGGAAGACAAACGAGAATTCACACTAAGTGAATTCGTTATTGTATTTTATGTGGGAAGAAATATCGTACCCAGAAATCGTCGGAAATGGCCAGGCTCAAAAGCAACCTCCTTCGGATAATCGTAAAAATTGACGGGCAGGTAAAGTCGTACATCAGGTTCTGCTTTGATAACATTTACGTCAACGGGTTCTGCATTTTTGAGGTTGCTCACGCATATCGTATCCGGCGTTTGGCCATCCCCATTACATTGAACATTCAATTGATTCAGAACCTGAAAAGATACCACAAACAGAATTACTCTCAAAATCATAAAATGCTGCATTCAAAATGATCGATATGGCGTTTCCTGATCCGCATTTACCCCCACGCGCTCACCCTCCGATCGAACATTATTACGGTTGCATGGAAAAATGAGCCGGTATGCACTTACAAGTCCAGGCTTGATTCCCTCGGTGTACGACGGTGGATCGCTCGATGCCCCGTACTCCGAACTGCCACTGTAACGCAGAATAGCTAATTGCTGAACTCCAGCGTCTTCGCATTCGTAGAGACCGCGAATTTGAATCCAATAATTACGGGCCTTCTGGTTCGCCGTAATAACGAAATCGTATCGTTCAGCTGTAAATAAAACGATTCATTTCCTGAAAGAGCTCGGCCGATGATTGAGTAAACTATTTTGCATTATATCTTCTCTTCACTGTCCATAAAAGTCCTTGAAAGTCCGTTCAAAACAAGGGTGTCGGAGTTCTAACTTCCGGAAATTTTAAGATCCAGTACTATTTTTTTTTTTTTACCAATAATGTATCTCAATAGAAAGGTTGGCATTGAATTTGGGAAATATCGGTTGAACGGTTTCAATTTTATGATTTTTTGAATTTTTCGAAAATCTGATTTTTTCGAAAAATCGTCTAAACGCTTCAATTTCTGCAATTTTTCTAGGAGATTGTGTACAAGTCCGTACTTGCTTTTTACTTTCTAGAAAAAGTGTCGATATTAATTGTACAGTCTAACTGCAAATACAAAAAACGCTGCGAATTGCTTTTTCTCAAGATGCTCAAGATGCATGATGCTCAAAGCTTCTTCTATGGAGAAGCCAAAATTGAAAATCTTTCTCATGGAGAAAGATTTGAGCATCGTGCATCTTGTTGTTTCTAGATCAGCGCTTTACCTGAAAGGGAGACTATACTGTCCACCACAACCGGCTTAATATTTTCTCCGTCCATTGCTATGACAGTAAGTTTGTGTCCTTCCACGCTTAAATGAATAGGACATGTCATTGAGCAAGCATTAATCATGCGGAAGCGATGACTATGGCCCTCCTTAACTACCAATTCTGCAAGAGGCACTTTGGTCGTATTGCCAGACTTTGGATCCTGCATGCAAAGTATAAGATTCGTAAAAAAGTTCTTCTTCGATTAATCTCTTTGGAGATGAATCAATGAAAAAATGGTAGGAATGTTCATTCGGCCGAGGCTCACCGTGAATTGCCCCTTTCCATTGACGAGAAAACTGTCAGGGATTTGTCCAGGTCGACGAACCAAATTACCAGGAAAATGACTTTCGGCACTGTCATGAAGCCAATCACTGATAAGCATGATATTATCAAAATCATCATGGTCAAAAAATTTGTGGTTGGGATCGTCAGCTTTTGGGACACGGATGATTATAGGGCCGTCGAGACCGTTTACTTCGTGGAGACCGGTATGGGCATGCCAAAAGTGAGTGCCCGCATTGTTTGCCCTCCATTGGTATCTGAAGGTCGTACCCACCGGAATTGGGCACTGAGTAATGTATGGCACACCGTCGTAATGCTGATAACCTTCTTGATAGATTCCATGCCAATGGATCGTTATTCCACTGCCGAGCAGGTTATTCACCACGTCAACCACCACAAGGTCATACAGACAAACTTCTATCGCAGGTCCTGGATGCATTCTGTTTGTCGTTATTATTCCTGACCTTTCGTAACCATCTGCCAAAATGCACTGACAATCTTCTCTCAGGAAATTCGTCGAGTTTCCACTGCACAGGTCGCACGCATCTGACATGGTCATGAAATATTCCACCGTGAAATGATAATAACATGTTTTTGGTTTAGCCCCTGCCACGCATTGGCGAGCACATTCCTCCGGCGTTGACATTTCATTGTCATTTGAAGTCGAGCCTGGCAACAAAATCATACTATTATTTCGGAAATCACCTTCATTTAAAAATTCCGATATTAATCACGGTGTTAAATTCAAATCGTGATTGTCGCATTATTACCCCCATCGCAGATCACTGAACTCCGCGGATTGTTAGAAAATCATTATCAATAATTAAACATTGATATTGCGCGTTAATTCATGACTCGGCATATCGTTTCGACACCGAAGTTGAGAGATTAATGTTTTCACAACGCGATCACCGAACCATCCAAACCGCAACAACAATTCGATGTACAAAAAGCTGATTAAGCCAGAAAATGAAATATTAGTACTCACGCTCGTGTCGATAATGATCATGAGCAAACGTCTCGAAGCTCGTGACGATAATTAACGAAATGCCAATTAAATTAAGTAGCTGCATGGCTACGATTATCGAGGTAGGTTGCAGGACAGTATCCTGCAACGTCGTCAAGAGAAATGACCAAATCGCAGTAGGTTGCTTTTCTTTATATGAAAATATTGTCAAAATTTCGCTTCACATGAGTTTGTTGGCACAATTGGATGCAACGGCACACGCCCCGAGATAAAAGCGGTATTGACAGATACCGTTTCCTGAATACGGACCGAAACATTCTTGAGGAACAGATACAAAAAAAAAAAAAACAATTGCCTGTGTTCACTCAGCTAACAATATTTGAGCAAGCCACGTACGATCCAATTGAGGTTTTATAAACTTCCTGCGCCTCTAATCGATCAAAATATCGTTTATTTACCGAAACAATATTTTCAATCGAATGCATGAAATTCATGTTTATCCCACAATTCACAAAGCTGAATGCACCAGATTTCGGAAAAATTTCACTCTGATTAATGATCCAAGTGCCCCACATGATTTCCAAGAATATACTCCATAACTTTTGTTATTCTTGCCTACCCTAGTAAAACTATGAACTACACACAAAAAGAATGTTTTCCGTATCCGATGACAAGAATAATCCAACTTTCGGTTCATGTTTCAAGATCGTCATACCTTCAGCAAGAACTGGCAGGAAAAAATATGATACACGCCTCCTGAAACTACAAGAGACGAGTATCGACTCGTCATAGGAATTGTTTGCAATCGTCATTACTAACGACTGCCGTCAATGCGAGCTGCGGTGACGAGCATGACTGAATTTTACTCCGTGTCCATTCTGCGCTTCAATGGCTCGATTCGTTATTTTTTGATTCAGCAAAACTGCTAGTCTTGAAGATCAACGGTGTGAATACGTCAAAGATTACAGATGTTTAACCCTGGAACGGTAATCTGGGGTCAAAAACGACCCCAGCCGACTTTAAATCCAGCGCCCTTTCTGCCTTCGTTCTCCCGTTTTTTATCATTTTATCGCAGACTCACGTGATGCTGCATTAAAAAACGAAAAGAATGAGCCCAAGTTGAACCCTTTTTGTTGAATTTTACCGGAGATATGAATTTTTCAAAATTGGTCTCATTTATAACCCCAGGATAGCGGAATAGGTAAAAACAATTGGGTTAGCGTTCTAGGATTGAGGGTAGAGATGTTTTGCACTACATTTAGGATTAGAGGTATTTCAGAGTAGAGTCATTTGACCATAGTCTTTTTTAGACTATGGTCAAATGTCGGACCATCGAAGTCATTTGACCATAGTCTGAAAAAGATTATGGTCAAATGACTTCGATGTTTGACATTATAGAGTTATTTGAGAATAGAGATATTTGGGATTAGAGTTGTTATCGATTAGGGATGTTCGACAGAGAGTTATTCAAGATTAGAGTTATTGTACTGCAGTTCCCAGAGCCCCAAACATATGGTCGGAATGCAAATGGGATCTCGGCGTTGATTTTGGTTCAAGAGCACAAGATAACGAGTTCGAAATAACTGATCCTGTTAAAATATTGATACAAAATTTGAGAAGTATGATATTTTAAAACGGACCTGTGCTTTATATGGATTCGCGCGGTCGCTTTCGAGTCTCTTGACGTCCAACGGAAATAAACTTATCTTGATTTTCTTCCATAAATCTTAATCAGCTGTTTAGTCTGAAAACGATATATATTTATTCCCAAAAAAAAATGCACTCCAATGTGGGAAGAAAAACAGTTCGAAGTTGGTGGCAGTTTCGAGCACGATGCAATTGATTTATTTCACGTTTTTGTATAGCATACATTACAATTTTCCACCCAATTCGGTGATTCAGTGGCCGTCTCTACGGTTTGGCTTCCAAGATCAACGAGCTACTGAATGGGAAGTCCTATATCGCGTTACTAATTACGCCACAAACTTTTTTCTTCTTCACTACACTTTTCCGTTTTCCATTCAGATAATGGAATTGCTTGGTGGGGAAAAAGTACTTGCTGCGCTTCAGTTTATTCAGTCCAATCAAATGATTTATTAATTACTATCCCGTTGTCTTGCATTCGTTTAAGTCAATGACATTTGTTTTGATTCGCTGAGCACAGCAAACGCAAGACACATACCCTGTCATGACTCGTTGATTTACTACAATGACGTATGCACTTGAGTTCTTTTCGTGTAGGAAAACATAAAAAATGACATGGAATTGTTGAGGCGGTTTGACGCAAAAAATGGTCAATTGTCGGTACGCACAACTGCATTGAAAGCATCACCAGAACAGCCAGACTTTGTTCTCGCAAACGAAAGTTTTACGACACTTTATTCATTACATCGATACAAGTTTTCCCGACAACTTGGAAAATGTGCGAAGGCTTGGCATTCGCTGCTCCATCTTGACCGGATCGCTTACCGGTGGAACGAAATCGTAACACTTTGGGAAATGGTCAGGATTCTGCGGCATGTCGCTGTGCTCCCCTACTTGGAAAACCAGAGCCATTCCGACCTCAAGATGATACACGAAGTGACAGTGGAACAGCCAATAGCCTGGAAAAAAGAAAAAAAACGCTGACATTCATGAAGTCGAAAAAAAAAACGAAAAAGATTACAAACTTTTCCACAATACCTCAGAAAATTTTCAAAAATTGAAGCGGTTAGACGATTTTTCGAAAAACTCAGATTTTCGTAAAATCGAAAAAATAATAAAATTTGAACAGTTCAAACGACATTTCCCAAATTCAATACCAATCTTTCTATTATGATACTCTAGTGATAAAACCAAAATGACTAATAAATCTTGAAATTTGCGGAAGTTTGAGTGGTGATGGACTTTTTTTGAAAATTTCAAAATGCCGTAAAATTCGTATTTTTCTAGCAATTCCAACAAAATTCTCAGACAATGAAAAGCTTGTATAGATTAACATCTGTGCAAAACGGGAGCTCTGTAGCTTAAACCGTTCTCGAGTTACAAATGTTTGAATTTTACAGTGCCCGAACACACATACACATCCGGAAATTCTTTCTAGACACGATTTTTCGATGGTTTGGGACATTTTAAGCACATTGACTATGAAAAGTGAAAAAATAAACAAATTTTCACCCTCACGAAGCTTCCTCTATGAGGAAGCAAAAACTTCTCGACTTGACAAGAAAAAAACTGTTGAAATGATAAATTGGCTAACCTGGATTGTTAGCACGAAACCGAATAATCGAGTAGCCATTGTTGGGCACCGCGTAGGTATCCTTGGGCGCGTGATTTTTAAAATTTCTCTTGATAATCCCACGCCTATCGAGATCCATTACTTTTTCAACACTAATCTTCGTGATATTGTAGTCTTCCGCACGTCCTTCGTTTATTACATGGAAGCTGTGTCCATGTAGATGGAATGGATGCGATAGCCCCGGTATTTGAGCTGCAATGCAAGTTACATCGAAAAAAGAGCTCTTTCGCCTACAAGGAGTTTTTTATTCCCATTTTCAACTACTATTTTGTCACTTGTACCTTCGTCCACGAGAATTATCTCAACGAGCGAGTCCAACGGAATTTTTTCGAGATGGTAACAATAGCAGGGTTTCTCGTGTTGACAACGCAATGGCAAATCGTTATTCGAGCAGATTAGATCAGCTGGAATATCTTCTCGTTGAGAAAGGAACGGAGAGGCCGGAAGAATATTAGAAATATTCCCCAAAAGGGCTGTGAGAGGATCGTCGACAACTGCGCAAGTAAAACGTATTGATGCGAATATCATACATTTCAATTAGTAGAAAAGAAATGAGGTTACCGTTCTAGGGTTGATTTTTATCACAAAATCGTTTGATTACCTAGGAATCTTTTGTATGTGCCGGGCTTGAAAATTTCCTCTTTCGTAAACGTGTAAAATCCGAAGGGCATAAACAATTTGATGTCAGGCACATCTTTTTTCATTTCCGTCATTTGGCCATCCATGTCATCGGCACTTTCCAGTTGATCGAGACAAATGAATTTTGATGCACTCGCTGAATTGTTGCAGCGAACATTTAATGCGTTCAGTATCTGCAATTATTTTGTTGTTTTCGGAGTACTGAACTGTCAGAGATTCTTGGACTGGTTTCAGGAGACATTTGGTACTCACGATACCGGGATCAAGGCCTTCGTCGTAAGTTGGTTTTGTCCATTCGGGACGTTCAGGAGCTGATTCGTAGCTGAGAATAGCCAATTGCTGCATCTTTTGATTAGCACACAGACCGAGACCGCGCAGTTGTATCCAATATTGGCCGGGCTTTTTATCCGTTTCAAGAACGAAATCGTAACGTTCAGCTGAACAACAAAGACGAACGAGTTTTTAAATAAGTTTAAATTATAAAAAGGTCGAATTTTTCGCCGCAAATCTCCAAACTTTTTCGAAATATATTTGAATTGGCAATTAGCGATTTTTGATTCATTATCTTTTTTCAGTTGCTTGTGAAATTTGAATGTGGAAAATGTGACGAAAAATGTAATTTTTTGGTTCGGGTTCCCAAAAATAAAAATGATCGGATTGCGATACAGCCGAAAACCTATTCCGATTCGTGAGCTCCATTCCGATGAAAGATTCATCAAAATTCGTTCGGTGGTTCAGATTGTGTGAAAAGGGCACAAATACAAATTCGCACTAGAGTGTTTTATATATCTGGAGTATATATCTGGAGAACGCATGATCACAAATCTCAATAATTTGCTCCTTTACCGGAGGACGACGTGATACTGGTGGCAAGTACCGGCTTGATAGGCATTCCGTCAGTCGCAATAACCGTGAAATTGTGGCCTTCAATCGTCATTTGAACAGCGCAAGTGAAACCGCAGCTGTTGATCATTCGAAACCTATAGCGATGACCAGGTTTCACTGTAAATTTGGCTAATGGAGTACGCGTCGTAGCTCCTGTCGTGGGATCCTGTGAATTTCATATTTCCCAAGGTCAATGGGTTCACATAAGAAATCAAAGCAAAGAACGATCCATTAACAACGATCACTACAAAAACAACTACTAACGATTTCCCATACAAATCAACCGTTCGAATTGAATATCCTCAAATCCGGGGGGTAGGGTCTTCAACAATGCGCAAAAAAAACGAATCGATTTTTGCAATCGGGATGCGAGGTTCACATAAGTGGAAAAACGATTTCCCGAGAGAAAACAAGAAGAAACAATACGAACCGTCCATTGACCTAATCCATTGATGAAAAAGCTGTCAGGTAATTGGCCTGACTTGCAAACAGAAGTACCAGGAAAGCGATCTTCAGCACTGTCGTGGATCAAATCAGTAAACATAATGACATTGTCAAGTTCATCACGATCCCAGATGTGATTATAGGGCTCTTGATTTTTGGGTCTCCGGACAATGAGTGGTCCTGCAAGACCATCGACTTTCTGTAGAGCGACGTGTGAGTGCCAAAAATGACTGCCAGCATTGTTCGCTCTGAACTGATATCGGAAGGTCATGCCTTCATGGATCGGACATTGAGTCACAAATGGAACCCCGTCGTAATGCTGATAATTATTTTGGAAAAGTCCATGCCAATGGATGGTCAGCCCGTTACCCGGAACTTGGTTACTGACGTCAATCACCACATAATCCTTTAGACAAACCATTATTGCTGGTCCTGGGTACATTCTGTTTGCCGTTATGATACTAGATGTCTCGTATCCATCTGCCGTTATGCATTGGCAATCCGGTGTTAACCTTGTCGTTGTATTCGACTTGCACAAGTCACAAGCTCCCGTGAGGGTCGCATAATATTCTACCGTGAAAGTGTAGTAACATGTTTTTGGCTCTTCGCCTTCAGTACACTGACGCGCACATTCTTCTGGTGTCGATAATTTCGCGTCTTTGGGTTTCCCGTCAACGAAGATTTTCTCATCTTCCGCTTTGGTATCTGTAGCCAACGAAGAAAAAAAACCAATTCTTTCATCCCACTTATTTTTGTCAATAAACGAATGAGATTTGATAAAGCTCCCTCCCCTTTGGTCGAATATGTAATGCACGCGTTTATCACCAATAAGGAAATTCCAGTACCAAAACACATTATCAACCAAAGTAATCGAATTTGTTGATCTGTTTAAGACAAATTTCGACAGCTTGAAATTGTTGTTGCACTCGCGTAATGGGGAATAAGTTTTCCATATTAGACATGATTAACGACGTTATTATATTAATATTCGTAAATTAATTACGAATTAATATTCGTAAATAATCTAAATAAATAATTTCGTAAATAATTTCCAAAAAATTGACTTTCAGTTTCTCATCAGCTTTAATTAATACGAATTAAACTTGAGGGAAAACTGAAAGTGAATTATTTATACTTCAGGGCCAGCACCAAATGTTACGCGATAATGAAATTAATTAAAAACGCGATAATTAACTTAATTGACGGTAAACGAATGAATCTTGAAAATAAATATTTCTCATCACGTACCACATATTGCATATGTTAAAACTACAAAAACTGAACAACTGATGAAAACAAACTTCATCCCGAATTTAATAGATTTTGAATGCGTCTCGTTGATTCGTCTCACACACTTCCTAGCGATAAACGATCCTTCCTCTTTTATTTTTTTCTCTCTACGTCCTGACTTGTAGCAGCTCTTGAGTTTAGCTTTTATCTGATCACAAGAACCGTCGTTTATCGGTGTATGACGTATAACTATTGTTAAGGTTTATCGTTCGTACCAGCAGTTGCAGAAAAGGGGAAGTACACATCCTGTCATGAGAGATTATTATCAAATGTTAAATTAGTGTTTTGTCTATTCATTTTCACACACACACGTCTTGAATAATTATCGAACGTGACTCAGTTCGATTGGACGTTTATCTAGTGGACCTGTTTCGGTTTTTTGAAACTTTGTGTGCATTTTGGTTGATGACGAACACGCACGTTCTATTTTTTCTTCCCGCTCCTCATATTAGAGACCTGTCCTGGAAGGGTAGGTCGCTAACCTTTAGCAGGGAACATAAAATGAAGAATTGCATAAAATTGCGAAATTGCAACGAATCTTTGCGAATTTATGAGCATGCCATGATGCTATAATGTTTTCCCTATAGAAGCTCATGGAGCTCATGAAAAAAATCAACAAATTCCAGAACGTGATTGGATTGAACGGGAATTGCGTCCGAATAGTTGGCAATTGATGGCAATCGCATTGTTGTTGAAATATCTAGAATGTGCAATATTATTTTGTGTGAATAAATACGAATAAAATGCTTCGTCAGCGAGCAAATTCCTACGAAAATTGATCAAAATCTTGGGATATGTTATCTTCATTCTGCGGTCAATGATCAATAATGCATTCTGCAATTGCGGTTATTCATACAAGTGCGAGTTGTCGTGAATGAACCTTTTTTTTATTATCAGTAGTATATAAGTTAGAATAAACATGTTGGGCAATTGATTTTTCAACTTTTTATCATCGATCGGTTCCCACGTTATTAATGCACGGAAAATGCATTTAATCCATCAGGAAATGAAAAAATGGTGGCTATACGATTCCAAGTTCAAACTTCAATCCTGGTCTATACTCGTAGAATTTGAAATCGTGTGTCACGATAAATCTGCTTTTTTTTTCGAAATATCCAGACTCAAAATTGATTTTTGACAGCAAATTGTGAAATTAGTTGTAATTTCCGCCAGAATAATTAAATTTATCGCATAATCTAAGTAGCCCATCGGACTATTGGACTATTTGCAAAAAAGGTCACAGTTTTTTTGCAATATCCTGTTACGGAAACGAAACAACATGTGTAGCTCACGTTTTTCGTAAAATTCCGCGATTTATCTGAATCGTGGAGAGATTACTTTATCGAGAGACAAAACAAATCAGTGGTCGAAAAATTTTGTCACTGTCTACCTTTCCTGGTGGTATTGCAGAGCTCCCGATCAACTTCTGCAGCCTGCCCCCAGATGTCACAGCCCACACGCCTTCGATTTGTTTTGAATTGCGGTTGAGATTGGGCTATCACGAAAAATCTGATTGATAACGTTTCCCGCAAATATTTATTGGCCTTCGTGCATGTTTCTCAGGGTCAAGGATCATTAGAGATTACGATCGAGTCCTAGTTGTAAAAAAAGCTGCATCGGCCAACCTGCAAGCTCCATGTGTATATAATAATAAATTCTCGAGCATGTTGGAGCTGCTTAAGCAGTCAAAATAGATAAACAATCGATATTGTTGATTTTAACGTATTGTTTCCAAAAAATTATTTTATTTAGGATTCTTCAATAATTTTGTATCAACATTCTTGACACCCAATCCAACAATTTTCTTCTATGAAGGAAAATTTCTGACGTCACGGACTTGAGATAATTAATTCCCAATTTTCAACTTTTCCCATCTAAACTCGCGTGTAAATTAAAATTGCGTTTCGTTTACGAGTTGCAAAAAAATGTGTTGAGGATTTTTCTTGAGAAATGTCGGTTCATGGCCTTCCTGGCTATTTGCAAATTTCTGGCTTTTTTTTGCAACTTATTTTCAAGTCAATACGCGTTTGGATGAAGAAACTTAAAAATTGGAAATGAAATATGTCAAAAATGTTCTTTATAGGAAAAAACTGTTAGTTTTGGTGGCAAGAACGTTTATACAAAGTTTTTGAACGTACGTTTGTATACATTGAATTATCCTCAGCAAAAGCTTAAGGGCGGGACAAATGTTTTGCACGTATGCGGTGGGTTGTCGTTTGAAAGTGAATGCCACATCGAGCTGTCGGCTAAATTAAAAGCAACGACGAATAATCCTTCGCCACATGAATCTCCAAGGAATCTGCGTCACACAATTGTCCGACAATTGCCCACTGAATAATTCTCGAAACTCGGTTGAAAAGCTCATTTTGACGATTATCGCATTCTTTCGTGTTTTTCGACATAATACGAAGTTGGGAGCAACGAAATTAACCGTTCTCCCCCCCCCCCCTTTTTCATTTTGCCTGATTCTTGTCCAGCGCTAAAACATGCAGCGTTATAGTGTGGAAGGGAGATACGTACATCGCTAAATTCCAATATCCAGCCACGATACCGCTCTCCACGCTATCTTGTGGAATGGGAATACGGTACCTGGCTCCCACTTTAGTGATTCGCAAAGGTTCTCATTCTTTCGTGCAATACTTAACACATACACGCAAAATATATGTATATGATGTGTCGGAAAAGTCACGATGGGGAAGATTCTCGCCACGAGCGATACTTTAAAGTCAGAAGAGAAATGTATTCAGTTGTTTTTCTCTACACCTTCAATAGTCCTCGAAATTTTCAACTTGCGATTTCAACGCACAATATTTGCAAAAGAAAATGAGCAAGGAGTTCATAACAAGAAGTTTGCAACGTTGGGGTCCAACGAAAAATACTTTTCCTCTTCACTGTTAGTTGAGTTTTTAGAAAAATGACAATTAATTATGATTAAAGACTGATTAAATATTTAATGAGAATCGTGAGGTCTGCTCAGGAAAAAATGGAATTTTGTTGGATTCCACTCTGTTCTAAGTTGCAATTTAATTCCCAGGTGGTTTGAAACTTGCAAGTTTCACGTGTTGACGTTGCCAACTTTTGTGACGGCCTGTAGACACGTGGATATGTATTTCTCCATTAGTGTGTACACGTATAAATGAAGGACATTGATGTGGACACATACAGCGACTCGTAAATCTACACTAACGTTTCTCCAGCTGGAAAGACTCTGTACAGTGATCTCGGCTGAGAAAATGACAGAGGTGTGCCAATAATTGCTTTCTTTTTATCATTTTTTACGTCTGCTCAGGTGGCCAACGGTCGGGGGTTGGGTAAATGTTTTATGTTTATATGCATGTATAGATCACATTGTTCCATTCTTGCAGCAAACCTCACGATCTACCATACACGAAGACCGAGTTCCAGTGGCCGGATTTCTGGCGAGGTGAACGCGTTCGCTCGCTGGACGATCTCGCTTCTCTCTCCTACTCCGTTCAATGTACCTGGTTGCGTTACTTTACTCTTTTTTTTTCTTTTCTTTTTTTTTTACATTCACTCATCCGTTGACCGGCGGGTTTGAATCTCTTCGTGCCTCGTGGGGGACCTCGCCAAATGTGTGTGCGGCCACGTCTGTACGTGCATATACGTGCAGCCTCGAAAACATGCAACCAACGAATCTAGAAGGCAACTTGTTCCTCAGTACAAGTGTGCAGAACGGTCCGATCGCCTCGTACGCGCTTTTACACTCGCCGTCTCTCGCTCATAGGTACTCTACGGGCATTATTTGTTTTTATACCCTTTTTGGAAACTCTCGATTCTCCCATTTCATGTGCATTTACGACGTATTGAGAAATTTCCATTTTTTTTCCTCCTCACGTTTGTACAGTTAACTGAGCCGAAATTTCTCAATTTTCTTAAAAACCATTCAATTAGTTAAACATGCTTTTTTTTCGCGGTTTTTTTTTCATCGATCTCCATAATTTTCGGCTGCTGCGTGTTGCAATTTCCGAATTCGTTGTTTACAATACTCCTCGATTTATTTCAAGGGTACTTTTCGTTTAATAAGTTAATCGTTTGTTTTCCCATTACAAACCAATGCGGAGTGGCTCGTCAATCTTGTGGATAAAACTCTCACATGAAGTGTTTTTGCTTCTCAAACAGAGACATCCATTATCAGCTTAATAAATTTATACACGATGAACAACGGTTGAAAAAAAATGGAACGTCAATTTCGTACCTGAGTATCGAAAATTATTATTTTTTTCTTATTTTTATATCTGTACATTTTATTCCGCATTTCGGGGCAAGTTTTTTTTCTATTTTCTTGATACTTTCTTGACCGACTGCTCGAAATTTCTGCCTTTGATCGCGATCAGCTGATGTTGCTCGTTCCTGACAGCCAAATGTGGGCGAAAATACCGGGGGAAAAAACTCTCAAATTGTTTTGGGTCATAATTCAACGCGATTATCCGGATATTCTATAATATCGATCCATAGAATGAAATTCAGTCAATCAGGTAAAATGTAATGAACACCTGCCTGTAGATTGGCAGATTTTTGCATATAGCTCGCCTCAACCCTCATGCAAATGCGATAAAGTAGTGAATCAGGGAAAAGTGCCTGTGGATAATGATCTCGAGAGGTCTCACGGGATCATGGGGTTAGTAAATTGAGATTGAAGTTGTGGGATGAGCTCGTGCAAGTCCTCAAGGTTATATACACAGGAGATACACATATATATAAAAAGAAAACTCTCTTGGTAAGTGCAACTCCCTCGAGATTTCACTCTCTTTTGTTTTGTTTAGCTCGATTGTATATAATTTACCGACCGATTGGGTGATTACAAAAAAATACTAGCCGAACCTTTGAATTTTTTTTTTTCAAAATCTTTAAACTCTGATTTTACGAAAATTGGTACAATTTTTTTTTTTTTTACAAACTGGCACTCTAGCTCATTATCTTCGTTTTCGAATTATCTTTGAATTGGTAATTAGCGATTTTTGATTTATTATCGTTTTTTAGTCGCTTGTGAAGTTTGAAAACCGAAAATTTGACGAAAAATGTGATTCTTTGGTTCGGGTTAGCAAAAAAAATAAATTATCGGAATGCAATACAGCTCAAACGTATTCTCGTTCATGAGCTTAATTCCTGTTGAAGATTCATCAAAATTGGTTCAGTGGTTTTTGCTTAAAAAGGGCACAAACACAATTTTTTCGTAGAGTTTTAATGTTGTTGAAGTTTGCATCGTTGGAATGCAACGAAATTGTGTTTTTTTCGGCGCAGGCTCAAATTATTATTCAATATTTGTCACGGATAAAAAAAGATCGTCTCTCGAGACCCGAAAAGTTCAGTGGTTTTTGCGTGAAAAGGGCAGAGACCAAATTTTGTGATAAAGTTTTAAATACATGGATTATATAAACTTCAGTCGATCGATCCGTATTGATAATATTTTCATGCTCATGTAAAAAAAAAAAGTGTGCTCGAGATAAAAAATTCCAAACACGTTTTTGAAATCTCATTTTCTTTTCATTCCTTCGCGAGACGATTGAGTATTGAAAAGAAAAATAGCCGCAAAAAAATTGAAAAATATGTGTGGCAAGTTCCCAGAACTCATCATCGAGTTGTTTTCTTTTTTGCGAAGAAACGAGCCGCCATGAATAATCTTCCATATTTACGTAATCAGTCTATTAGAAGCAATATTGAAGAGTGCGCAATTGTAACAAAAAAACTCTGTTATTCGAAATGAAAATGACATAAACTTAAAAGACCAGTCAACACTTTTTTTCTCGCATTTTTATCGCATATCATGAAAGTGAATTTGCAGTAGCAGAAAAAAGCATAATAGACCATCGTTGAAAAGATCGTGTTTGTTTAACGTTTGACAATTCATTTTAAAAATGGCACTTTACATATTTTTATCGTCCCATGTACATGATTTTGCAATACCAGAAAAAAATCGTCTTCGTTTCATACTTAACGATCGATTTTCTTTTTCAAGCACTTTCCATATTTCCATATGACTCCGAGGACTAATGTGAAAGGGAATTTCAGTTAAACCACAAGTGTTTTTAGTTCGTACCTATAGCGAAAAAAAATTGAGCATGCAATATTCATTTTCGTACAAGAATCGCATTTTTCTATCGAGTCAACGATTGGTCGATTAAATCGAACGAATTCAATCACGTAAAAGTACGTGATAATGACTATCCTGGAGGGAGGGGGGAATGTCTGTGAAGTGTTCAAGTAAAATTGTCTCCATAACGAATTCGCTTCAACGCGTTACGATTCTTAATGTATACCATAATTGCCGTATCCGCGAAGTTGATCACGACTATATTATCAAGTCTGAACTTCGAAACGATCGTTTTGTAAAGCGAGCCCACTGTCATAGCAATCAGTTTGATTTTTATGAGGTAATAATATTTTATTAATTCATTAAATTCGTATTATTGTTCAGACAGTCAAATATCCAATATTCACGAAGCGAAAACTCTCGTAAAAATTAGTTTTGTATCGTATCGTTATATGTATCATTGATTTTGTTAATTTGAATCTCAACCCTAGAACGATAATCCAATTTTTTTTACCTGTTCCGGTAATCTGGGGTCGAAAATGACTCCAATTTTGAAAAATTCATATCTCCGGTAAAATTTAACGAAAAGAGTTCAACTTGGGCTCATTCTTTTCGTTTTTTAATGCAGAATCGCGTGAGCTTGGGGCAATTCGGCTCGAAGTAAAAAATCAGTCAAAAATGCGGTAAAACGATAAAAAACGGGAGAACGAAGGGAAAAAGGGATTTAGAGTCGCCTTTAGGATCGTTTTTGACCCCGGGTCACCATTCTAGGATTGATATTTAAAAAAATAAAGAAGAAGATAAAAATTTGGTTCATACACACAAGTTTGGTTACACACAACGACGAGTAAGTAGTCACGTGCCAAGGTGGTCAGACTGTCGCGGAAGCAAGTAAACACAGACGTTTTTTAATTGCTGATATTTAAAAATGACTTATGCACTGTCAACAACTATCGAGAGTCTCAAATGTTTGGAAAACTTTGACGAATACATATTTTTCGTTCTCTCTCTTTCTCTGGCTATCGTTTCCTCAATTATTGACACTTTTTTATCGACATGCCCGGAATGACAATTGGAATTGGAAAATGTTTGAGAATATTTTGATGAGACTCTGAATTTAATGTAAAGACTTCTGGAGACATTGATTTATTTTGGTTTATGGACAAGAAATAGAATTTCCTGCCCCCGTATGGTCTGCGAGCATTAATCCGTCAGTTTCGGAAGCGAAAGTTGTCCGCAGTGACGTAAACACGTCGTACATAACTGGATATCTCGTTACTTTGTTTTTAGAAATTGTAGCACATAAAATGATAGATAAGCATGAGAGCATGTATTTTCGTGACCACCACGTATCCAACAACTCAAAATTCATTTTTGCGAAAGTTTTGCAATTTCTGCTTACATCGACCTCATTCTTATTTCCACTTTCACTCATATAATAATAATTCCGCGGTCTTTCATGCTAACTGAAGTAATTGCGGGAAAAGTATCATTGTGCAACTTTTCCCATGCTCTTTAACGGTCATACAGAGCAAGCTCTTGATATCAATACTAATTCCTGTATTTTGTCATCGCGCCACACCAAACTGACACGTGGATTTCCATCAAAACAATTTCCATCGCACTTGCCCGCTGTATAAGAGAAAATCAAGCCATTCAAAATAAATTCCTTTAAATTTTTATCCATTTTCTCAGCATGCCGATGGGAATCCAACGAAATATTGGTCGAAAAATTGTCATTTAATACAAAAGCAAAAGATGCAGAAATTTTATTTGAATTTTACCAAATTCTCGGTAAACGTTTCGACACTAAAGAGCGTTGAATAAAACATCGCGGATGCGACGCGAGAGACGAAAAAAACTATGCGAATTGGTGCGAAAACGAATCCCTCGCAATAAACACCGAAAAGACAAAGCACTTGAACTTTGGTTCCTTCTAAAAAAGTGACCCCTAAAGGACGAACATAAACGCGATGGTTGCGAAAACCGCGAGAAATTTTTAGATTTTTATATGGACAATTAACTCAATTGTGGTCGTTCTCGTTTCGAATGCCTGATTCACAAAGCTCGAATTTGGAATTCATCAGATTCACAACTCTGAAAATTCAATTTTGTCAAAAAACGTCGATATTTTGTTGAATACGGCCAACTAAATATTTTGGGATGATTTCAAAATTTTCGTTATTTCGACAATATTTTTCATTGTAACGGAACTGTCAGCAAAATTTACCATTGGAATGACAAAAATTTACTTCCCGAAAAGATTTTCCAGAATGTTTTTTGCTGGAATGACAAAATTTTCGTCATTTTTCGAAAAAACGTTTAGTTTAACGTATCCAACAAAATATCGATCTTTTTCAACAAAATTTTATTTTCAGTGTGATCCTGTCGAAAGAGTGATCAACGAAAAATTTCAACAGAACAAGAAAAAAGTCAGCATCCGCAATTTTTCCTGATACCTAAATTTTCCCTTCAATCCCCATAAAAATCTCCATGATTTACGAGTAAATTTGACTACGAATTCCAACCAAAGTCCCAATAGAATTAACCGGACTCATCATTATTCATGTATTCGCCCATTTCCGGATGTAAAATTGTACAGCATCTCGAGACGTCCTCGCACGGCAGGAAAATCTGTTCAAGAAATACCTGGTCCGGGTGCGTTAAGGTTGTCCAAAGATTTAGGATTAGCGTGGAATGTGGATTAGCATATTCTCAATGGAGTATTTCGTACATCGAACTATAGTTTGGTCCGGCGCTGACTCATCATCGAGCCAATACGGAGGTTCGAGTGACCGAAAGTTATGTCATCTCTTAGATCCATAATATTGCAGATTAAATTTCATGGTTCGTTGCAAAACGCGAGGGTCAGAAACAGGCGGAATTTCTAATTACAAGGTTGAGATAAATATTTCAATGGCGAGAATGTTCGTTGTCGAATCTCGAGTTCGCAACGTTCAATGTTTGTTCAATTTTAAAAACAATGACAATTTTCTTATCGATTTTGTGTTCGGATCGTTAAAAACAATCGTTTTATCGTCCCGATTAAATATTGAATAAAAATTGCGAGCTCTGCTCAAGACAGAAGCAGAATTTCGTTGGATTCCAACGATGCAAAAAAATATTGTCAAAATAAGGAAAATTTTGAAATTATCCAAAAATATTTAGTCGACCGTGTTCAACAAAATATCGACGTTTTTTCACAAAATTCAATTCTCGGTGTGGGTTCGCATTTTCGAATTTAGTTGCAAGGAACCGGCAACGTTTCGTTTTGCAGTCATTAAAATGTCACGCACGTGATCAAGTACGAGAGTTGTGACGTCACGAAGACGCTATGAAGTGACATTTCGGAAGGGCTCGTATCGATCGCTGTTAGAAAAGAGCGAAAGAGGGAGACGACGCGAGTAACCCTAGAGCCGAAAAGGCCTAAAGGACATGCGTCGCTTGCAACAGCTGACTAAGCATTCGAAACTTTATTCTGTAAGGTTTCCATCGCACAACTGCGAGTCGTGCTCGCATTTCCATAGTCACGCGTCCTCAAGTACTTTTTTTAAACCAAAATGAAGCGATTAGGGTTTAATAATTCGAGTGGACCGAAAATGTGTTTGAAAAAGTTTTCAGTAGCGCGTGTTAGTGCGTCTGAGAAATTCTGAATTAACGAAATATAAAAAAGTCTCAAATGAACAGAATTTCCATCGCGGTTCTCGAATTACCGTTCAGCATTTAATTAAATTTGGTACAGTTGTAGATCGTGATGAGAAAAAAATTCAGTCAAATTTTCGAGAGGCTACAGAGAACCTGAAAAAAAATATTCGCATTCGTAATTATTCATGAATTAAAATCATTTTATACATTTTATTGTATTTTACAATGAAAACTTTGATTTCTCCTAAGAATTGATAAGAATTCATTGGCGAAAACAATGAAAACTGAGATTAATCATAAAACTCAATGTTAAATGCATGAAACTACCAATCCGAATTTTTTTTTCTGGTTCTCTGTAGCCTCTTGAAAATTTGAGCTGGATCAAATGATACAAAATTTGATTAAATTCTGCGAACGGTAATTCTGAAACCGAGACTACGGCCTTAAGAAAAAAAAAACCAAAATTGCGTGAAAAAAAATTTACCAGCTTGAAAAATATTTCCCCACACGTGTGCGATAAAATTTTTTTCGAATTAGCATAATGATCGAACTTCTATAAATGTGTGATCTTGAAAAAATTTCAAGGTAAGATCAAAGACGCGCGGGGAGACGTTGAAGCGATCGTCCCGGATTGTGTTGGATTCGGCTAAAGCGTTGATGCGGCGATCATCGGCCGGAGGATCAGCAGTAGCAAATCGACAGCCAGATCGTCAGCTGGGCCGTTCTCTCCATTCAACTGGAAGCACTTGACGACTCGAGTTCTTGATCCGAATTATATCGAAGGAAAATCGAAGTGATTTTTCTTCATTATGACGATCGGGACTCCACGATTTTGATATAAATCCGCCAAATCATCTCAAGACTGTGATTATAAAATACATCGCGAACTTATTGGCATCTGTGATTACGATCTATCGTTCAATATTTTTTAAGTGATTTTTCTCCCTGTCCTGGACTGTTTTTTTTTTTTTTAATCGTCAATATGTCGTTCATAAATACAATCGGTGAAACTATCGGTTTTCTCTTACTATCGTTGATTGTGATAATCGAAGGGATCGTCAAAGTGTTCATCCCAAATAAATACAAAATGAAAAGTGTCGCAGGTGAAATTGCACTCGTCACAGGTGGCGGAGGTGGTCTCGGCAGGTTACTATCGCTGAGACTCGCCAATCTCGGAGCCATCGTTGTTGTCTGGGATATCAACAAAAATGGTGAGTTTTCCATCCAAAAATAATGAATTTTTCTATTTTTTTTATTTTAGTAATATGAAAAGTTGAATTTTTTTTCAAAAATCTTCAAACTTTGATTTTACGAAAATCGGTACAACTTTTTTTTTTACAAACTGACGCTCCAGCTCATTTTCTTCGTTTTCGAATTATCTTTGAATTGGTAATTAGCGATTTTTCATTTATTATCATTTTTCAGTTGCTTGTGAAGTTTGAAAACCGAAAATTTGACGAAAAATGTGATTTTTTGGTTCGGGTTAGCGAAAAAAATAAATTATCGGAATGCAATACAGCTCAAAACGTATTCTGGTTCATGAACTTAATTCCTGTGCAAGATTCATCAAAATTGGTTCAGTGGTTTTTGCGTAAAAATGGCACAAACACAATTTTTTCGTAGAGTTTTAATGTTGTTGAAGTTTGCATCGTTGGAATGCAACGAAATTGTGTTTTTTTTTCGGCGCAGGCTTAAATTATTATTCAATATTTGTTACGGATAAAAAAAAATCGTTTCTGAGACCCGAAAAGTCAGTCGAGACGAAAAATTGCCATGATTTTTGAAATTTAATAAATAATTAATAGAAACATTATTTTTCGTTGAATCTCAACGTTGCAAACTTCAGAGTCATGAGTTTTAAATATTCATCGGAATCAAAATAAGCCGGAGGGGATTCCTGCTCTTCCCCTTTTCGGAGGCTGTACGAAAATCCGATAAACCATGTGAGTTTTGTAAACACAGTTGATATCGTGTGAACGATAACGAATTTCTTCGAGGATTTTGTTTTTCGAGTTTTGCACTGGAAAAAGAATTCAACTTTTGATAGGATTTTGTGTCCCACTCCGCAATGGGCTCTTTCGTTTTCCTCGTTGCGTGTCCCTCCTTGTCGGGCATCGCATGGACACGTGAATCTCAAATGATATTTACGATGGATTACTCAACCTCAAAGTTGCTTCTCGAGATTAAACTCATCGCCTCGATAATAGCTTTATGATTTTTCGAAATTATGTTCACAATACTGCGCAGTTAGCACACGATAAAAACGAATGGTTTTGCCTCTAGCAGTGACGCAAGTAAATGTGAGAATTTTGTAACGACGATGAGTTTGCGAAAAGTTCACTGTCCGCTTGAATCGTACTCGAACCATGCCATGGTCAATTGGGCTCTGTCATGGGGCTTTGCTCGAAAAAAAAAAAAAACAAAACGGAATTACTACGATGATGAAAGTGGAGTAAAGTGCAAGTCTGAGAAAGTTTGCAATTCTTATACAGAATTATCTACACCAAATAATCTCAAAACTCTTATTTTTCACTACGTTCAAGTTTGCATCGTTGAAATGCAACGAAATTCTGTTTCTACTTGAGCAAAGCTCATGATTCTCATTCAATATTTAATCAGGACGAAAAAAAAGGGATTTTTCTAGGCTTCAAACCCAAATCCAATACAAAAATTGTCATGGCAACGTTGGGGTCCAACGAAAAACACTTTTTCTCTTCATTTGTGTGTTTAATTTTTAGAAAAAATTACGATTAAATATTTAATAAGAATCGCGAGCTCTGCTCAAGAAAAAACCGAATTCCGTTGCATTCCAACGATGAACAACATCGAAATTTTGAAGGTTTTCAAATTGAACCGACAATAGAGAAACAAACGAAAATATTTTTCGTTGTTTTTGATTTTTCATGGTTCTAGAAAATCATGGTTTTCATTCCAATGGATTACATGCGGTAAAAGGAATTACATCGTCATACCTATTGACGAATTTAATGTCTTTAAGAAAAGAAAAAAAAGGCTTCGTCGCGTTAATGCGGTATTGAGAAAGAGGCAGATCGGAGTAAAAGTCAACGAAAGTAATGATTCGAGTACATAGACGGTGAACGATGTTACAGCACTCCGAGATAATGATACGTAAACAGGCCCAATACACATTATTCCCTTACAAATTTTGTAACTGCTGGCACGCATGGGCAGCGGACCTCAAACTTGTCGAATAATCTCGAACGGTTGAAACTTCGAAGGTCGTTCGAGAAGTGATTTCTGATTTATCTCGATTTTTCCGTTCATTTACTTTCATTCACGGTTCTTACGTAATCGGCGCGGTACACCGATCGTTTTATTAACCGTACACATGACGAAACGCGTGTACGTATTTTTTGTCCCTGGCAATGCAAAAATCTTGATTGGAATCTTTCAAATCAACTTACGCAACAACGTTCGGTGAAGGTCATTGTTTCGCAAAATCATCGCGAGATGCTGCATATTTTGCGTCATATATCGTTTTTTGGTATTCGGTAGGACTCGATGCTCGAAGATAAAAATGCAATTGCACAATCCTGACAAGGATTCCGAGCGGTCATTAGCAAATACAAATTTTATCGCACATTCCCATGGCCAACGCTCAAATTTCTCCCCATAAAAAAAAATCATATTCGAGTTGTGGTGTTTTTTAATTACAAGCACAAACCATCGTGGAATCGTAATTTTTAGTACTTTACGCCGCTTGAACGTTCGACATTTAAAAATTTCACGCAAATATCGAATTTCTAATATTCGCGCTCTCATTCGCCCGAGAAATCTCAAAGTTTCACTTCATTTCGAGGGAGTTATCGTCATGTGAATGAAGAAACATGTTTTGATAATTGGCAAGCGAGTCTGAGGGCCGAGGACCAGTCAACTTTCGACCTCGTTCACTAAAAACTGAGAACTCTGAAGAATCTGCTTTGATAATAAAAAAAACAAAGCCTGCCTAGTCCCTTCTATTTTCATTATTCACGATCTTCAAGTTTGCATCGTTGGACTGCAACGAAATTCTGTTTTTTCTCGAACAGAGCCCGAGATTATTGTTTAATATTGAATCAAGACAATAAAACGATCGATTTTTAGAATTCAAACACAAAATTGATACGAAAATTGTAATTGTTTTTTTTCAATTGAACAAAAAATGTGGAGGGAAAGTTTTTTTCGTTGCATCCCAACGTTGGGACTTTTCAGTCATTCTGATAAACAAGATTTTACTAAAATGCGCTACTTGTTGCATTCGTTTCGGAGTTTCGTTAAAAAATAATAAAAAGTTGGAATAATTCGAACTTTCTGAATGCAGCAAAATACGGAAAGGTTTGGTGAAAAGTGGGTTGCATACAATACACGTCGTGACACGAGTGCGTCAGTCACGATGGTCATTAGAATCATTACAACCATTAGAGTTGTACTGTCACAAACTTTCATATGTGCAATATATAATAAAGACTCTTCGCTGTACGATAAAATACAATTTTCTTCATTGGTCAGTGGTTTTTTACGTAAGTTTCAAATTTCCTGCATATTTACGACGAATTGATTGAGGCTTCGTATTAATCAATGGATATCAGGGAATTTCTTTTTAATCGCGTTCGTAGAAACTTGATTGAAAGTTTCAAGTATCGTGTTTAATGAAACGTCCATCCGGACGTAATTAAAACTCGTTTGTTGTTGAAATGCACAAGCTATGGATGCAATTAGTTGCATAGCTCAGCGTGGACTCTTGCATTAACCCTTCGAGTGCATTCTGGGTCGTTTTGACCCAACGAATTCCTCTCACTTTGGAATTTAATGAAATCACTTTAATTTTCTATTTTTAAATTTAATGAAATTAATTTAGGGCCATTAAAAATGCAAATTTATCGGAATTCAACGATTTGAAAAATGCATTGGGTCAGATTGACCCAAAGCATGCACTCGAAGGGTTAATGCCACGTGATTCCTCTCGTGACCGAAATTAAGTGATTCGATTGAACACGGAGAAAACGAAGTCGAAAATTATTACGAAATATACTAGGAATCCAGTTACTTATTGTTGAAGATTATAGTATTTTGAGGACAGTTCGGAAATTACAGCAATATCTCGAATGGCAGTGCGACAAATCGTTCTAAACAGCATAGTAAAACGTAATCATCAGATTAAAACCGATTTTACAATTTAGCATAGCAATTAAAGAAAATCGCAATGGTCATGGTAAACAAAACAATACGTGTGATAAAATTTCACACATGTTCGATATATATTCGTATTGGGATAATAGAATTTTACTATGTCGACGATTAAAATTTGAGATGTTCTCCCTCATAACTGAATTCTTATCTGACATAGTAAATTGTTCATCAAACCAAACCTGAAATTCATTATCGCGCGCATTACTGTTTCTTATTCATATAGAACTGTTTATAATTCATGCTAAGAAAAATTGTAAGCGTTAAAAAATTCTATGCTGTTTTGCAATTGGTGCTACGATTCTTTTGCTTCTTAACCTTCGTATAGGAAATTTTCCCAAAACATTGTATTTCTTACCAAACAAAACGAATCCGTTTTCTCCGTGAAATCCTCTCTAACGAATATATCGTTCCTGCGTTTTTATAAGCGATGTTGCCAATGTCCAGTGTCCCTCTCACAACGAGGATAATTCTAGAAAAATGTTGAACACATTTGTTGAGTAAGATTCATCGCCCGTGTTCACGTGCCACTTGTGTAAGCAGCGAAACAACGAGAGCTCCGAGCACTAACGACAGAATCCAACTTTCTACGCAGTTGGATTACACATTTGCAATTTCATGAACAATTTTTTTTTCGCATATAATTGCAAATTATTCTAGCAATATTCGAAAAAAATTGCGTTGCACATACTTCGTCTTGTACAAACATCTAATCGATCGCAAATCCGATGCAACCAGTTGCCGGCCACTCATTTCAACTGGACTTGATGAAAAACTTTTCTACAAATATTAAATCAATGTCCCAGCGTTTTGCGGAAACGTTTTCATTGCCCCAGGCATCGTGAAAATATGTTTTTGGCCAAGATGAGTTGAATCTCCCGATGAAATAAGAACTCTCCTGCCTAGAGTGCGGAAGATTTCAGAAAATCTAGCCGGTCCGAATATCAACTCAGTTCCATATGAAGGCATATTCATACGTTTGAATCGCCTTGCATTAAAATTGATTTGAAGCATGATCTGAAGGAGATGAAGCTGCTGGTAGACGAGCGTTGATGTAAATCTAAGGCAATCAACGAGCTCTGGAATTCTAATTCACCTTCGACTGGTGCGCAATTATGGGCTTCAACTTTCTCGTTTTAATTGTTACATATTCAGTGAATGTTAATTTACGATTTATATACTTTTTGCCACATTCTGACGATTCCGTATCAGTGTGTGAAAATGAGAACGCAGAAGCCTAATTATTGCTCGCGGTGTCACAATTTTTTGCTCTGCTGCAAAGTGACATTACGATTCCTCATACGCTCGATAATCGCGGAGGATAAAATTGCCTCGGGTCAAAGATCGCTACGATCTACGTCGAATAGTATAAGAAGAAGAAAAAAGTTGCGTCCTGATCAGTTGGCAACTCTATTAAGGGACTTGAACATTGCGTAATGTATATTTTGATGAATTTTGTTTGTTCGCATTGCAGGCATTGACGAGACGGTGAAACTTGTACAATCCTCCGGTGGCACGTGTTACGGCTACGTCTGTGATTTGTGCGATCGCGAAGATGTCTACAAAAAAGCAGATCAAATTCGGCGCGACATTGGCAAAGTAAGGAAAAACGAAGATTTCTTCAGTTTTATTCTAATCTGCTCATCTAATTAGTTCGATCGAAATTATACTCAATTTCTTCCTCCGTCATCTTCATGATTCCTGCTCTGAAAACCTTATTTTTTTTTTTTACCGATTCCGGGACCCTGAATTTTGAAAATTTCGTATTTCTGGTAAAAAAATGTATCGCACGCTACGCTTTTCTCTCTACGCTGACTGTATGACCGAGAATGAGACTCTTGGAAATCTAATTCCACTAATTTGATGACAATGAAATGGAATCAAAACTACTGGCGTTAAAATTAACGAGCCATGAAGATTATTAACTATTCTTATCGGCCGATAGCCCGAAATAATTTGCCTGGCAATTATTTGGACAACGACATTCCCAAAAGAATTGAGTGACCTTGCTCGCTAGGTACGTGCTACTGAAAATATCGGGTGGCCTCAAAATAAGCAAATAAGGTGAAGAATCCCCAGGGAAGAATCCCCTCAGGGGATTCTTCACTGCGTCTTAACCCAGAGTCTTCCTATTCTTCTGATCGCATTTCGTAATCGCTAATTCACTCGACCACTGATCTCGAGCAGAATATTCGTTAATTCCATCCCACACATTGACAGTTATTTCTTTCATCCACAGGTGGGAATACTCATCAACAATGCTGGTGTCGCTACAGGCAAACGATTCCTCGAGACCCCTGATGACGTACTGATCAAAACGATGGATGTCAACATTCTGAGTCATTTCTGGGTAAGTGGATATCGAACCAGACAAAATATTGCGCAAACTGAGGGAAGGTTAAAAAATGTAGATCGGAACTAAAATTCATTGCCAACTAAATAATCGTCGCGTGCTTGATAATTTTGACAAAATCTGTATTTTATTCTTAACATGCGAATTCTTTACGCGCAAAGGACCATGCATGAGTCTCTCCATTGGAAATTCACGTTTATGGTGAAAGGAATTTTATTCGCGCGGCTTATATACTCGGTAAACTCGCCTAATTTATCTTTCATTTTTTAATTACGTGTAACATCGGTAGAGAAAGCCATGAGGCTTTTGATAACCGGTGAAAGTTTTTATCAGAATGCATCGCGGCTGCAGAAACACGTTGCGGAATCTGATTCAGTTTGCACCGATCATTTCAGAAGAAAATTTCGTTTGAAAAAATTGATATTTTGTGGGATTTAGTCATTGCAGCAAGAAAGATTTTTCGAAAAGTAAATCTTTGTCAACCGGATCGTAAATTTTGACCAAGTTCGAAAGCAAAAATATTGTCAAAATCACCAAAATTTTGAAATTATTCAAAAATATTTAGTTAATCGTGTTCAACAAAATTTTGACGAATTTTTTGACAAAATTCAATTTCCAGTCTAACTTTTTTTTCAACCCACTCATTTTTTACCCAATTTTTAAAAATTCATATCTCCGGTAAAATTCAACGGAAAGGCTTCAAACTGGGCCGATTCTTTTCGTTTTTTAATACAATAGACGTGAGCCTGGGGCCATTTCGCTTAAAGTCAAATAATTAGCTAAAAATGCACGAAGGGAAAAAGGGCGCGGGATTTTGAGTCGTCTGGGGGTCGTTTTTGACCCCAGTTCACCGTTCAAGGGTGAATTTGCATTCTCTTTCATTTCTTATCTCAAGATATTGCGAGAAATCAGTTTTCGTGTGGGCAATTTCGATGTGTTTCGACATACAAAGTTGCACACGAACGAGTATTCGCGAATAACGGAAAATAAGACCCGATAGATTTTCATGAAACGTCAGCTAACGCAATCGGAAATTTAGCAAAGTGGAAAGCATCCGAAAGAAATTGTGAAAGATCTGAAAGAGTGGAGACAAGAAGTTTTTCAATTAAGGTCGCGTGTGAGCAATGCGAGAATGCTTATCGCAGTGCAAGCTTGTTTTTGACTTGACGTATATGTTCACAACTGACCAACATCCCGTGTTGATGTTGGTCAGTTGCATAAGCCGGTCACCTGCGAGAAAGTGAAGCACGCACTGTCCAACGTGTATACATTTTTATGCGGAACGTCGAAGCGGAATGCAGTGCCCAGAGGAAAATGGGATATAGCGAATTTTTTTATTTTTTTTATCTCTTTTAGTCCAGCTCGCCACAATCGTGTGGATGCTCGAATCGTACAAGACGGACAAACTAATTATTAGCAATACCTGTCATTTTTATGACTTGTCAGCGAACTATTTGCAAAATATACTTGAAAATGTTTGATTTTTTTTTAATTTTTATTGCAGACAATAAAAGCCTTTCTGCCGGCGATGCTGGAAGACAACAAAGGTCACATCGTTAGCGTCGCGAGTATGGCAGGTCATGTAGGAATGGCAAAATTAGTCGACTACTGTGCATCGAAATTCTCAGCTGTTGGTTTTGCCGAGGCCCTGCGAATGGAACTTGCGGTAGCATTTAAATTATTTATCAATAATTTTTCTCCCTCCCATAGTCACACAATTGAGAGTCTCATTTGCTTTAATTTTTTTTTCCACTAGGCCGAAGGATACAACATAAACACAACAACGATATGTCCTTACTTTATCCGTAGTACGGGAATGTTCGAGGACGTTCAGTCAAGGTATGTATAAAAAAAAAAAAAATCGTATTCATGAGGCATCGTCATAATTTCTGATCACTTTATAATACCATGTCCTTTTTTCTACCGAGACTGCTGGCTGAAAAATGCAAAGGTCAATGACGTCATCGCATATCGATAAAAAACAAAAAAAAAACTTTGATCAATCATTCCATGAGTTTTTCATCCTTTTGCCTTTTTGTTCGATCGCCTCGTCTAATGGAAATTTTTATTGAATCGTTTCAATGGCAGAGGAATGGTTTTTGAACTTAGGTTTGTACCGACTCTGAGCGCTAACGAAGTCGCCGATCGAGTCATCACTGCTATAAGATGCAACGAAAAAATAGTCATTCTTCCGAGCTATTTGCGGGGCCTGCTTGCCGCTAAATGGTAAATATTCTTTTTCGTATGTGAAAAATACATTTTCATCGTTATTCGTTCGATTTCAAAGACAATGCAAAATTTCCTATCGATTTTGTGCTTTAATCCTTTAAGAATTAAGATTAAGATCCTTAAGATTAAGAAGATCGTTTTTATTGAATTTTTAATATTAATTATTATTTATATTTATTAATATTTTTGAATATTTAATATTCATTGATATTAAAATAATTTAAGAATTAATTAACTTAATTAATTCGTTGATTAATAATTAATTTAATTATTTAATTAAAAATTAATTGAATATTTATTAATATTAAATAATAAAAAATTATAATATATAATAAAAATATTAATATATATAAATAATAATTAATATTAAAAATTTATATATTAAATAATATCAATAATAATAATAACGTATGATTTATTATTATTGTTATTATTATTATTACAAAAATATAATATATTTATTATAATTAAGAGATTGAATATTTAATCAGGACAACCTGATTAAATATTCAATAAGAATCGAGAGCTTCGCTCAAGAAAAAACAGAATTTCGTTGCGTTCCAGCGATGTAAACGTCAACGTCGTTTTTTCTTATGACGATGTATTTTTATGGCAATTATTTGTTATAAAAATACATCGTTCGATCATGATTTATTGCATATTTTTACAGATTAATTATCATTAATCTCAAAGTAGTTCACGTATTTTATATCAAATTTCGTCTCGATAAATTTTCGTATTCGATCCGAATCGCGTCGTATTCAAATTCACGAAATAATTATTAATTTTACGGGAATTTCATTCGTCAATTGTTTTTTTTTTTCATGCAGGTTGTTACCCGTGACTTGCGCGGAAATGTTCCTACAGAAACTGGTGAAAGATTGCACGCCAGAGCAGGAGAATCCAACGAGCCCAGTTACGAGCAGCGAAAAAACAAACGAACCATCGAAAGATCAGGATGGCGTCACGCTTCATCAACAATTGACCAGGCGAATCTCTAGTTCTGAAAGAAAACCGTGAGGCATTTTCTCGTATATTTACCTGCTGTTGTAGTTTTAACGGAAGAGTCGAGAGATTTATCGTGTAAAAATAATGTTGGAAAAATGATCGAGCCAACTGACTCTCAATCGATTATTGTGTCTCGTTTCGAATAAATCTAAATCCTGTTAATATTTTTGACCATTGCGGGTTAAATTGCGAGAAACAATTTTCAAAATCGGCTTTTCCAGACCATTTTTTCCGAGGTTCATTTTATTTTTTTCAACTGAAAACCGGTTTAGTATTTTTCATAAAACGAGAAAAAAACAATTATCAACCGGAAGTAAATCGATCGGATAAATTGACCAATAAATATCAATTTTCCTCTTCCCCTTTTTCCCGAAGCAAATATGCAAAGAAAATTAATCCATTACTTGAAAAATCATTTGGGGGACCAAATTTTTCGACAATCACTTTTCTCTTGTTGCCCAAAGAAAAAGAAAACTCTCACACTTTTCCATCGTGTCAAATTATTATTTTCTACATATGTACATATATATAAATTTATGGGTAATTAATGCACTTGCTCAAAGTGTACATTTGTAAATAATTGAGACGTCTGATAGTCGAGAGTGTCAGGGACAAAAAAAACGTACAACAAACAAGTTTTTCTGCGATTTTGCGGTTGTCGGATTAAATTTTGTAGGAATGATCGTCCGTCGCAGATATTTTTTGTCAACCTTTTTCTCGTTGAGGACAATTCATATCAGGGATAAAGGAGAATTATTATTATTTTTGGAGCGAGAAAAAAAATCGTATCAAGAGTTATCGATGATTATTTTTGTTGTTGTATAAAACTGCGATGTCGATTGACGTTGCGATGTATTTGAATAATATTGATACGAAGATATCAAGAATTTCGTATACGTTCGCAGGAAGACACGAAATTGGAGACACAAAAATATGGAAATAACAAAAATCCAAGACACTGAAGATTGCAACGTCGAAATCCAACGAAAAATGCATTTTCTCGTCAATTACAAACAAAAACCATGACAATTTTCGTATCGATTTTGTGCTTGAATCCTGAAAAACGATCGAAAAACTCAATTTCGTTGCATTCCAACGATGCAAACTTCAACATCGTCAAAAATCACGAAAGATTTTTGGATTTTTTTTCTTCTGCTATAAACGGAACGTAAATTTTGCAAAAAACAAAATCGAATTCATAGTTCGTTTCCGTAAAGATTTCGTCGGACAAGAATTGCTTGAAATCCATGGAAAATGGATTTTGAGCAATTGGAATGGAAAAATCCGTATGGAAAAAAAAAGATTTACGATTAATTAATCTAGGCCTATTGCCATCGTGCTTGCCTCGAAAAAGTCGCTGTGCGACTGTCATGACGTTGGTAATTGCAGCGTGTATCTTTGTATTTGTATATGACAATTAAATCGAACATGTTTTACCCTAATTAGTAATTTAAATTTGCCCATTATTCCGCAATTATAATTGCTCTTGCAATTAATGAGTGGAAAAAACGCGTTTTCCTGCTGCGATGAATTATTTACATAGAGATGTTTTGTACGAGGACGAGGAACGTAGGAAATATCGGAGACCGGGTGTTGGGGCAAAAAACAGATGTACGTTTGAAAATAGGCCACCCTGGGGCCCACCAGGAGATTACGCTGTATACTTGTTCGTCGAGAAACGTCACATTGTCGATAACGCCGACGCGTACGTGTTGTCAAACATACGAATAAGCCGTGTACGTGAAACTACTTACATGTGTTCACGACTGCACGCCCATACAGGATCGTTCAATACAAACCGAACAATTCGTTAAGGAGGACGACGACGGTCAAATCTAAACTTTTTTTTAATGGAAAAAAAATTATTACAAATCTAAATTCAAAATTGTCCGAGGGAACCTGTATTTTTTTATATAATAACCAAAATTTCGAATAAATTTTACGAGCGATTTATTTGAAAAACTAAATAAAGCTAAATGTCACATAAAAGTTTTAAGAGGCTTCGTCATTCAGAAATCGAAATATTAAGGCGGTTCCGTTATGGCGCAGGGAACAACGAATGAAGTGAGGCACAATTCCCAAGAAAAAATGACGATCTGCTTTTCGTTTAGCAAGCGATCCGTTGCCAAACTCCTAAAAAATGAGATGTTCCGAGCATTCTGTCGATTTTAACTAGAAATATCTCCTCCAAACATTCGTTGACCCCACTATTTTTCGATTGATTCCGAACTCTTGGAGTTTTTTTTTATGAATTGAGATTTTAATACGCGTTTTATCTAATCGCGAAGTATTTTTAATATTTTTCTGCTTTCATAAGGGTAAGAAATTTACGTAAAGCCAATTTTAAATCAAGTGACTTTCGACTTGGAAAATATGTAGTAAAACTTGGTTGACCTAGCATGATTTTGGAAGAGATTAAAGTTTGTTGCCTAAATAACAACATATTTCGTTTTCAGATTTTAATCTAATTATCGCTCTAGTAACGGGACCTCCTTAAATGTTGAAAACTGCAACTTAACACGTGCTCTTATGAGAAACTACTGAAAATTGCGATTTTTATAAATAAATATCTCGACTTTTACTTTATCACTATTCTCTTTGTTCATTGCTAATTTGAAGGAATTCTATCGATAGGAAATTTTGCATACAACGTCATTCGGGGTGGACTGTGTTCAAAAGACCAAGATGAAAATTGGTTTCAATATTAATTCGAAATGTTGTGATTGTGGTCGAAAGTTGACGTTTTGCAAGTTTCATTTTTCGACCCTCCAATTAAGAGTGCCCTTTTAATTCCGTTTTTTTTCATCTTTATCATAGCAAAACTATACACTGAAAAGAAAATTTTGTTGAAAAAGATCGACATTTTGTTGGATACGATCAACTAAACGTTTTTTCCGAAAAATCACGAAAATTTTGTCATTCCAGCAAAAAATATTCTGGAAAATCGTTTTCGGAAAGTAAATTTTTGTCATTCCAATCGTAAATTTAGCTGACAGTTCCGTTACAATGAAAAATATTGTCGAAATAACGAAAATTTTGAAATGATCCCAAAATATTTAGTTGGCCGTATTCAACAAAATATCGACGTTTTTTGACAAAATTGAATTTTCAGTGTAGCGATTTATGGTTTTTGGTGCTCGAGGTTCTTTTTCATTGCGATATTATTGCTGTTCGAAAAGTTGACTCATTGTCAACGCTGAATCATCCTGTACAACACACACTCGCGTCGTTTCGGAGACACGTGCGGATACAACACGCGTCAAACTCTTTCATAGACCAAACCGCGTTCGTCGTACCACAGCGGAATGATCCAACTGGCACGATATCCTCGTAACGTCTAGTTTTAGTTAGACTTTGTTTTGTTAACGCGCGGTTTAGTTGCCCGAGAGTATGAGCGCCCAAACGAGCTTGATGCAGAAGCAAATGCGTGAATGAATTATTTTCACTGACTTTTTCTCAAACGAGTGAATTTGAATCTTTGCTACGGTGCAGCATCAGTTTTCCACATATCGTGAGTGTTAATATCAATTTATGAGAAACGTGACCAAGCCAATGTTGAAAATTCTATTTTAAGCGGATCTCCCGCTCCAGCGAGGCTTATCGGTACAAGTTAATTGCGTGAAAACAACGTACTCGTTAATTGCACTAAAGCGAGTGTAATAATCCACGTTGCGACCAACAATTATCCGTTTAAGGCAGTTTAAATCATTTTTAATAATTTCTACGCCATGAATAAAACGCCCTACGACACAGACACATCGAGGCATTTGAGGAGCTTTTCAAATTGTCGACTTTAGATGCTGGTGAGTCGTTTTCATTCAACTCTCGTCCATAATGTCATGCAACATTTCCTGCACATTTTAATGAGTCTCTCATCGAAGATTTTTTTTCATTTCAACTCCCCACTAAACAGTCGGCAACGAATTTTTTATCTTTACACGCCTCTGTTAAAATTTTCCTTAAATTTTGCGCCATTCACGAATCTTTGAGTTCGATACTTAAATGACAATCGTTGTACGCTCGTTGCGATCTATTCAAATAACGTGGAGAACAGAAACAGTTATCTCGACGTGTTTGTTCAATCACAATAAAAAACATTATTCTCGCTTCAAGAGAAACGATAATGAGACTCATTTTCTCGTATGTTTGGATCATTCACCATGACGAGTTGCCCTCGTTATTACTGGGAACAGGTGGAGTACTAAATTGACAAAAAAAAAGAATTAAACGTTCCTCCTGATATTGACGAAGACGTGCCTTTACGATAAGAGACAATGTGAGCACGTAGAACTGTTAACTTTTCGGTGAATATTAATGGCGATCGATAAAATGGTTATCGGATTCAAAATTAGGAGAAATTAATCAAAATTCTTAATTTTTTTTTTCTTCAAAATCTTCAAACTTTGATTTTACGAAAATCGCTACAACTTTTTTTTTCCAAACTGGCACTCCGGCTCATTATCTTCGTTTTCGAATCATCGTTCAATCGATAATTGGCGATTTTTTATTTATTATCATTTTTTTGTTGCTTGTGAAGTTTAAAAGTGGAAAATGTGACTAAAAATGTGATTTTTTGCTTCTGGGTCGGAAACAAAATGTATTCGTGAACTTAAATTCCTGTAAAAGATTCATCGAAATTGATTCAGTGGTTTTTGGGTGGAAAGGACAGAAACGCAATTTTGTAGTAGAGTTTTTATAAATATAGAGATAATTCTTTCAGTGTTTTGTGAAAATATCAAGTAAACTGACAATTTATTGGCAACACAAAAAAAAACAATACAGAGAGTCCTGAAGACGAATGATTTTTCTCAATTATCACGCAGTTTTTCGATTTTAACGTTGGAAATCGAAATGTTGATGACTCTGAAGTTTGCAGCGTTGAGATTCAACGAAAAACATTTTTTCTATAGATTATTTATTGAATTTTGAAAATCGTGGCAATTTTTTAAGTCGATTGAGTTTTTTGGTCGCAAGAGAGAATCGTTTTATTGGCCGGACCAAATATTCAATAATAATCATTGGCTCTGCTGAAGAAATAACAGAATTTCGTTGCATTCCAACGATGCAAACTTCAGGATCATGAAATGTTGAGCTATCGTTTTGGAGCTCCCGGTACACGAGAATGCCCAGACGTTTTTTTTTTTTGCGTGCGATATTTTCTCCAATACGAATACTCGGTTCGAGATAAATGAAGAAGTAAAACAATCCGCAATCGTATACGTGATATGGTCTTGAGATCGTTATCATTTTCCTGATAAGCGAGTATAGTACGCCATGAATTTTATGATGGCACACCGGCCCCTCAGTTGTTCTAAAACTCATGAAGATTCAAAGTATAAAAAGAAACAAATATTTTACGTTCGTTCCTAAATCCTGCAACGATAAAAATGCAGTATTTTGTTTTTTTTTGATCGAGTAGGGAACATGAGGTCAACGAGTTGATCGCGCCGATTTAACGTGATTCGTGACAAATATCCGGGAGAGTGCGGTGAGTCGAGTGAGGGGAAGGAATGGATCCAACCAATTGTTGGCTTCTCGTAACTTTTTTCCTCACTTCGATATACTCGATTTTTTGCGACGATAAGGACAACTTGGTACGACAATGTGCACTCCAGACTTCGTGCAAGAGTTGCATGGAAAGCAGCCCCCTTTGTGCATGGTGCAGCGATTGGGTAATTCATTCTCTTAACCCTGGAACGGTAATCCGGGGTCAGAAACGACCCCCGACGACTTTAAATCCCGCGCCCTTCGTTTTTTAACGTTTTACGGCATTTCCCACGAATTTTTTGACTCTTTTCATCAAATTTTACCGGAGACATGAATTTTCCACAATTGGGGTCATTTTTTACCTCGCAGGATACCGGAATGGGTGAAAAAAAAAAAAACGTTTTTGCCGTTCTAGGGTTAAAGACACGATTTAGAAAAAAAATGAAAAAAATTTAGAAAAACATCCGAACATTGAATTTTTTGCATGCCGGACAGTCTTACTCGAATTCGACAATCGGAAAATTGCGATGCAGCAGCCCCGAAAGACTCGAAGCATTTGGATGTCCGAGCCGATCGATTAAAAAGTCACCAAGAGGTAGCGTCGTGGTGGAAGAAAATAACGAGTTCCAGGACGTCGTGCTTGATCAAATTCCTGTACAGTTGAAACCTCAGAGAATTAGCATCAGGCTCAGACCGAACTCGACAGAGACCGTGAGCTTGAAATTTCGACCAGCAAAGTACGTTTTATAATAATATCTAATCATCGCTTAATTTTCCAAGCAACGAGAGATGCGACAACGTGAGATTAGAAACAGTTGTTGAACCTCAAAGTGCCAAGTTCGAGTTTGTCATTTTCCTGATTCGATTACTAAACGTGTTGAAGGTCAAAATTACTTCAAGGACTATTGCGTGCTTAATTAATTCGACCACGACGACATGGTCAGTGTTACATGAGTTTTTAATTAATCCTCGAACTCCATTAGCCTAATTATGTAATGTAACGAAATGGCAAACTCGAGTCACGCAAACTCAAGTTTTTTCCTCCGATGTAGTTAATATTTTTTGCAAATAAAAATGAACGAGAAAACGAACGAATTATCATCAGGAACTATCCTCTCGATTTATATTACTTGATGGATTTGACCTGGTCGATGAAGGATGACAAGGACACTCTGGTCGGTCTCGGATGGAAAATGGCCCACACACTCGGCACTTTCACAACCAATTTTCGTCTCGGTTTTGGCAGTTACGCTGACAAACCCCTCATGCCGTACATATTCCCCGGACATGAGGAAAATCCATGCAGAAGTCAGCACACGACTTGTTCCCCAATTTATTCATTCAGGCATCACATGCCACTCACCCACGATGTCCAGCGATTCATTCAAGAGGTTCGCTACGTTTTTTCTTCCTTTATTTACTGAAGTAGCAAAAGTTGGTTGAATTGACGTATTTCTATGATAAAATTACTTTATTTAGGATTCTTCATGAACATTCTTGACACCGGAACTAAAAATTTTCTGCTATGAAGAAAAATTTCTAACGTTGAGAATTTGAAATATTTAATTTTCGATTTTTTACTTTTTCCATCTTAACGCGTATAAATTCGAGTCGCGGTTCGTTTATGAGTTGCAAAAAAATGTGTTTAGGATTTTTCTTGAAAAATTTCGGCTCAAAGACTTTCTGGCTATTCGCGAAAAAAATTCCAAATACATTTTTTTTGATACTTTTTAACGAAACTTTAATTTTACACGCGTTTAGTTGGGGAATATTAAAAATTGCAAAGACTCTGAAGTTTGCGTCGTTGGAATGCAACGAAATTCATTTCTATCTTTGACAAAAATAATTATTCAAATGCAGAATGTAATTGCGATGATAAAATGATCAATTTTTGCCATTCGAAAAGCATATCGGCTCGAAAAATTTCGATGACATTGAAAATTGAACGAATCTTCAATAAAATTAAATATTTTTCGATGCATTCCAACGTTGCAAACTCCAGCATCATAAAATTGCAAATTAAATATCTCAAATTCTAAATTACGAAGAAAATTTCTTCATAGGAGAAAACTGTTAGTTTTGGGGCCAAGAACGACGATATTGAAGTTTGCATCATTGGAATGCAACGAAATCCTGTTTTTTCTTGAGCAGAGCTAACGATTCTCATTCAATATTCAATCAGGACAATAAAACGATCGTTTTTTTACGATCTAAACACAAAATCGATACGAAAATTGTTGTTGTTTTCTGAATTGAACAAAAAATAAAGAGAACGAGTATTTTTCGTTGGATCTCAACGTTGCAAACTTCAGTGTCATCAAGAACGTCCATAAACATTGGAAAAATCCTAAATGAAGTCGTTCCGTGATGGACTTTTTTCGCTTTTATCAAAATCACGAGTAACAACAACACGAATAGGAATAAAATCGAGAAATGGCCAACAGCAAATATTGCCATTTGCATTTTTTTCTTCATTTTTTCAAAATTACAGTATCGAATTTTTGGCGCTGGCTAATTATCAGTGTGAATGGGCATCCAAGATCACCAGCGTGTTTTGTGCAACATTTGATTTTCAGGTAAACGCGAGTGACGTGACTGGAAACGTTGACAACTTGGAGGGTGGTCTGGATGGAGTTGTCCAGGCTATTGTATGCGATAAACAAGTAGGATGGGCCCAACAAGCCAGAAAACTTATGCTTCTCGCTACAGATGGATTTTTGCATTTCGCTGGCGAAGGAAAAGTTTGTTTATTTCATTTAATTTGCTTACTAGCCGCAGGCTTCGCCCCCAGCACACTCAGTTGGCGCTGAAGTCAAATTTTTTTTTCAAAATCTTGAAACTTTAATTTTACACAAATCGCTATAACTTTTTGTTTGACTAACTGGCACTCCGTCTTCGTTTTCGAATTATCATGCAATATGATGCTGAAGTTTGCAACGTTGGAATGCAACGAAATACATTTGATTTTGTTGATGATTCATGAAATTTTCAATGTCATCCAAATTTTTCGATCCGATATGTTTTTCGGATGGCAAAAATCGATCATTCCATCATCGTAATTACATTTTCCATTCAAATCATTATTTTTGCCAACCATAAAAACGAATTTCGTTGCACTCCAACGATCCGAATTTCAGAGTCATTTCAAATTGTTGATTTGCGATTTTTGATTTATTATCATTATTTTAGTCGCTTCTGAAATTTGAAAGTGGAAAATGTGGCGAAAAATGGGATTTTTTGGTTCTGGTTGAAAAAAAATTTGTCCGAATGCAATACAGCCTGAAAACTATTTTGATTCATGAGCTTCGTTCCTGTAAACAATGAATAAATCAAATAATAATGAATAATAAATAAATCTTTCGATCCATTAAAATTAGTTCAGTGATTTTCGCGTAAAAATGGCACAAGCACAATATTTTGTAGTTTTATATTTGGGCTAGAAGGAGGAATAATTTAATGGTAAAAAGAAGAAACTTTTCTTGGAAGGTAATTGTTATTTTTTGTTCAGTTGGGTGGCGTGGTGGATCGTCAAGATTTTGCTTGCCACTTGGACGAAGCGGGAGAATATACGATGTCAAAAAAAATGGATTATCCGTCGCTGGCCGAGATCTCAAGACTGCTGCATTCACGGAAAGTAAATTTAGTTTTCGCAGTGACGGAAGATCGTCGGGACGAGTACGTGAAAATCAGCGAGCTTTTGCGTGAGAAAGCTCGTGTCGCGACACTGACAGCCAACAGTTCAAATATTCTCGAAATTGTTGAAAAAGCTTATCACGAGATCGTGACCAAAGTCGTTCTTCGTGATAATTCTATTGCTGAATTGAACCTCAAGTATTATTCAAACTGTGGAAATGAAGGAGATGAAATGACTCCGAGGAGCGAATGCGACGAGCTCGTGGAAGGAAAAGTCTACGAATTCCTCGTCGGCTTCACCCTGAACGAATGTCCGAAAAATCAAAGTCTATGGGTACATGAAAACGCTTATTTCAAAACTTCTTTCCATCATTTTAGTCCCTCGGATTTTTCCAAAAGTCTTATTATTCAAGAAACTTCCTTCAATAACTGCAATAAATATGAATTATCAAAAACTCTCGTTGCTTCGGCGTATGATTCAAGAAACAACGAGTCGTAATCGAGGATGCTCTCGCCTCGGAAACATCCAAATCTGAGATCGATGTCGAACTACTTTGCGGTTGCGATTGTGGCGTCAGTGACGAGTCTCATTGCGAGCACGGTATCGATGAGTGCGGATTATGCAAATGCGATGACGGATGGTCAGGTAATAGAAAAACATACAGCACCAATGGGGTCCCATGCTAATTTCCAAATCATTGACTTTCCATAGAAAATGAATAATTAAAAAATCGAATTTTCATAAATTATAAATCATTAAAAAAAAAAAATGTCTCCGCAGTTTTTAACTTTGATTTTTGTTGTGGAAAATCGGCCAGGTGAAACGTGCAATTGCCATGAAACCACATGGGCGGAAAACAGATTGCAGTGTTTCCGTCCGGGTGATAACATCGTGTGTTCGAATCGTGGAGAATGCACTTGCGGTGAATGCACCTGCGACCCTGGCTACAATGGCAAATTTTGCGAATGTTCACCGTGTGACAAGGTACTCATTTTATTTCTGATCACACTTCGTGGTGGAAGAATCTTAAAAAATGTGTATTGTATATTATTAAAGAATACATATATCTACTGAATTTTAAATGTTATTCAAAATTTTTATCTTTTTGAAATTTTTTATGATTCTAACATTGGTTATCATGGCAAAATTGTATCAATTACTCATTAAATTCATTGAGTTTTGAAAATCAGGCCAATTTTTCGTCTCGATTGAGTTTTTGGGACTCCACACGGAGAAAACGGATTCGTTTTGTTTAGTAAGACATACAATGTTTTGGGAAAATTTCCTATACGAAGGTTAAGAAGCAAAAGAATCGTAGCACCAATTGCAAAATAGCATAGTATTTTTTAACATTTACAATTTTGCTTAGCATGAATTATAAACAGTTCTATATGAATAAGAAACAGTAATGCGCGCGATAATGAATTTCAGGTTTAGTTTCATGAACAATTTACTATGTCAGATAAGAATTCAGTTATGAGTGAGAATATCTCAAATTTTAAACGTCGATATAGTAAAATTCTATTATCCCAATATGAATATATATCGAACATGTGTGAAATGTTATCACACATATTGTTTTGTTTACCATGACCATTGCGATTTTCTTTAATTGCTATGCTAAATTGTAAAATCGGTTTTAATCTGATGATTACGTTTTACTATGCTGTTTAGAACGATTTTTCGCACTGCCATTCGAGATATTGCTGTAATTTCCGAACTGTCCTCAAAATACTATAATTTTCAACAATAAGTAACTGGATTCCTAGTATATTTCGTAATAATTTTCGACTTCGTTTTCTCCGTGCAGACGATTTTTTTTTTGTCCGGACCAAGTATTGAAAATTATGGGCGTCGCTGAAGAAAAAACAGAATTTCGTTGCATTTCAACGATGCAAACTTCAACATAAATTTATGCTATTGTTTCTGTGTCGCAGATGAACGGTATCGAGTGCGGTGGCCGAGGGACTTGCGAGTGCGGATCGTGCGTCTGTGTCGACGGATGGGAGGGCGACAGTTGCAAATGTCCATCGGGAGACGAAGCTTGCATGGCTCCGGGTAGTAGCGAAGTCTGCGCGAATCATGGTTTTTGCGAATGTGGACAATGCAGATGCAACGTTAAAGCACCAGCCGATGGACTTCTGTATCGTGGCACGTACTGCGAGTCTTCGGCGAGTGCCGGTGGCAGCGGACTTTGTATCCTTTACGAAAACTGCGTCAACGCTACGATCGAAGCACCAGAAGAAGCGAGCAAACATTGCCAGCCACCGGGCTTAACTCCCTATGGCATCGAAAAGGTCGAACAAGTCGATACCGAAAGCGATCATTATTGCATTGTGAGAAAAATTCGCGATTCCACGATCTGCACCATCCCCTACGTCTATCAATTCAACAAGGACAATACCGTGCTCCTTCAAATTGGAAATCAGGTGAGCTAATTTCATGACATTTTTTCTTCAATACTATCGCATTATTACTATATCACAAAAAATATTTCGGAAGTGCACTTTTTCCTGATGAAAATGATGCCTCAAGCTTCTCAAAGCCAGCGCAGCCACTGCGACTCGTCTATAGTTTAACTTTTAAGGAGGTTCCGCTATTGCGCAGGGTATTTCTTACATACAAAATCATTTGCGAGTCTGAGTTAATGGAAAAAAAATTATTACAAATCTAAATTCAAAATTGTCCGAGGGAATCTGTATTTTTTTATATAATAACCAAAATTTCGAATAAATTTTACGAGCGATTTTTTTGAAAAACTAAATAAAGCTAAATGTCACATAAAAGTTTTGAGAGGCTTCGTCATTCAGAAATCGAAATATTAAGGAGGTTCCGTTATGGCGCAGGGAACAACGAATGAAGTGAGACACAATTCCCAACAAAAAATGACGATCTGTTTTTCGTTTAGCAAGCGATCCGTTGCCAAACTCCTAAAAAATGAGATTTTCCGAGCATTCTGTCGATTTTAACTAGAAATATCTACTCCAAACATTCGTTGACCCCACTATTTTTCGATTGATTCCGAACCCTTGGAGTTTTTTTTATAAATTGAGATTTTAATAAGCGTTTTATCTAAGCGCGAAGTATTTTAAATATTTTTCTGATTTCATAAGAGTAAGAGATTTCCGTAAAGCCAATGTTAAATCAAGTGACTTTCGACTTGGAAAATATGTAGGAAAACTTGGTTGACCTAGCATGATTTTGGAAGAGATTAAAGTTTGTTGCCTTATTAACAACATATTTCGGTTTCAGATTTTAATCTAATTATCGCTCTACTAATGGAACCTCCTTAAAAACTGTGTCATCAAAACTGTTGTTTTATAGACGAATCCACTTTTAGTCTGTTGGTGAACAAGCCAACAAGACGCACGAGAATCGTGTACTCGTCCCGAGTTCAGATTCAAGTCGCATTTAGTTCATTTATCAAAATCTTTCGCAAATTTCTGGAAAAACGATTTTTATCAAGTCGGCCAGTATTTTTATCCATCGAACCATGACTTATTTAGTTTTGCAGGACGCCGACTCACGCGGCTCTCGTACCATGCCTGATTATGGGGATTATTCTACTTCTAGGCATAATAATTCTACTGGTTTGGAAGTAAGTACATTGACAGACTGCGTAAACAAAAGCCTTTAACTTTTGTTTGAGAATTAATTCATTTAATCGCATCTTCTTAATTTACAGGTGCTGGACTGCCATTAAAGACAAACGAGAGTTTGCCAAGTTCGAGCAAGAAAGAAAGAGGACGGTTTACGCTTTGACGCTGAATCCGATTTACAGACCAGCCACGACGGTTTTCAGAGTTCCCTCAATGTACAAAGAAGACTAAACCAAAACTTAATGTATTCATTTAGTTTATTTATATTTTCAGTGTTTTATCAAACTTGCCACGATCGCGAGTCTCTGGTTAATTAACGCAGATCCACTCATCAGGAATCACGAATTTCATTGCCTATCGACTCTGATTTTCCGTTTTTCGAGATGTCTTCCCAAAAATGATTTCTAGTCCCAAAGATAATTCTCTAAAAATAATGTCGCTTGTTATCCAATGATTCAACGAACTTTTGTCATTTTTTTCCTACTTTTTCGTCGTCGGAAATTCTACCGTTCCAAACGAATCCGAGTGGCTCTTCGTATCGAATGTTACCAACGACTTTATTGTCTTTCCATTCCCCGCTGAGCGAGGATCGATCAGGAAAAATGTAACTTCCCTGACCACTCATTTTTTCATTCGCATCTACAAGTCCCTTGTATTCCGTGCCGTTATTAAAACTGCAATATATTTAAGAAAACAGCCATAAACAACTCAATCGTTAAAAAGCCACCTTTAGGTATTTCATCCTCGAACGGTAACGCGGGGTCCAAAATGACCCCAGGCGACTTTAAATCCCGCGCTCTTTCTCCCTTCGTTCTCTCGTTTTTAATCGTTTTCCCGAATTTTTGACTAACTTTTTTACTTTAAGCAAAATTGCCCCAGGCTCGCATTAAAAAACTAGAAAAGTGAGCCCAAAGTGAACCCTTTCATTGAATTTTACCGGAGATAAGAATTTTTCAAAATTGGGCTCATTCGCACTGAAAAGAAAATTTTGTTGAAAAAGATCGATATTTTGTTGAATACGTTCAACTAAACGTTTTTTCGAAAAATCACGAAAATTTTGTCATTTCAGCAAAAAACATTCTGGAAAATCTTTTCGGAAAGTAAATTTTTGTCATTCCATCGGTAAATTTTGCTGACAGTTCCGTTACAATGAAAAATATTGTCGAAATAACGAAAATTTTGAAATTATCCCAAAATATTTAGTTCGCTGTATTCAACAAAATATCGACGTTTTTTGACAAAATTGAATTTTCAGTGTGGGACCCCAGATTACCGGAATAGGTAAAAAAAATAATGTTGTACCGATCTAGGGACGAATCGATTTTTAACGAGTAATTCTTAAATAAACTGAATTTTCTCTTCACTGTTCTGTTTGGCATGAAAAAAAAAAAAAATATTCGTGTACTAATGAGTAAGATTATTGCTTTCGGAACAATTTCATGAACAAGAAAGCTGTGGGCTGAATATTTAGCCCGATTTTTAGTTTAAATCATGTGGGTCCTTTTCGTCCTGCCTGGCCTATTTGGAGGGAAAAAAATCAGGAAAAATGCTGGAATACTCTCCAATGACTTGAAATGGTCATAGTTGTTGTATATATAGTCGTTGCATTTGTTTACTTATTCATATAACACGATTTAAAAGCAAGATTTTTGTAAAAAAAATTGTTACTGGGGTGGAAAAAGAGCCACACGATCGGCGAAGGGTTAACATGAATGATTTGCTCATAACAACCGGATGTGGAGACCGTGGTTGATTTTGTCGCTGTCCCACGTACATTCGTATCTGTCGAAGTCAGCTGTGTCGTAAATTCCGCGTCCTGATAATAAAAGCCTCAGTAAATAGTTATTTTATTTACTTCTACTGGGTCAAATGGACCCATTCAAGCCCCACTGGGCAATTTTTAGTGCGTTACGGTAAATTTCTCATTTCCGTTGTTTCCCCGTGACTGCACTGAAAAGAAAATTTTGTTGAAAAAGATGGATATTTTGTTGGATACGTTCAACTAAACGTTTTTTCGAAAAATCACGAAAATTTTGTCATTCCAGCAAAGAAAATTCTGGAAAATCTTTTCGGAAAGTAAATTTTTGTCATTCCAATCGTAAATTTTGCTGACAGTTCCGTTACAATGAGAAATATTGTCGAAATAACGAAAATTTTGAAATCATACCCAAAATATTTAGTTCGCCGTATTCAACAAAATATTGACGTTTTTTGACAAAATTGAATTTTCAGTGTGAATTATTGTGTACCTTGCCTGAGAAGCAAATTTTTTTCACCGCCGACTTGAAATTCTCCTTCGTATTTATCACCGTTTGGGAACGTAAACAACCCGCTAGCGATGACGAAATTCGGATTCCGCAATTTCTCTGAACTATCTGGATTCGATGCCACCGAAGTTTTAGAAATCTTTCGTTTTTTCATTCTCGGAGCCGCAACGATGGAAATATCTCAACGCGGTTAAAAGAAATATTTTCAGAGCAGCTCCGCGATGTCATGTGACAACTAAAATCTCGTCTTTCGCATGTTTCGGCGTAAAATTTTCTGTGACGCGTACACACGAATCACAAACGCGCGGCAACTGAAAAGCTCCGGCGAGATTCTTATGGCTATAGATTTTTTACAGATTAGCAACGATAGAAACACTCAACAACAACAACAAAAATGGCCACCTTGGTATATCGCGATTGATAGACGAGCCGGCACGCTTATACGCGGGCAAAAGTCGACAAAACGCCAAAAATGGGGCCGGAATTTTTATAGATTTATCAGCACACGTTTTTTAACACTTTCACACACGAAATAATTTTTTCAGGATTCTTCCAGTCAATTTTTCCGCCATTCGGGTTTTGCGACATTCAAACATTCGCATATAATACGCGATTTCGCGAGTTATTTCTTCGATCGCGCGTCCACGCTTCGTAAATTTGAACAAAAACTGCGGGCGATTACACAATAATGTCGATTATGGAAAAAAATACGTGAAAACTTATTAAAATTACATACCGAAAAAATTCGGTTATCGGATCTGAAGCGACATCTTTTCATGGCGTCCGTTGTTCTCGAGGTTTTCCGATACATTTGTGGCTAGAAAACGATTTTTTTTCGATTCCCTTCCGGCGCCAAGTCGAAAATGCTTTGAACACAAGATTCTGCGCGGTAACGAATGAATAATTACCGAACGCGTCATTTTATTATCTTACCGAACGCGTTTGAAAAGTTTGAGAACTGGAAGTGATTTTTCGGGATGCGTATGCATGAGCTATGCAACCGAGAAAGATAGAATAACGACAACTCATTTACGTGACCTTGCAAACGACCTCTGAAATAGAACTACAATCAGAAGTCATTTGGTTGGTGTGTAATAACCCCGTTTGTCGGGGTTGGTCAATTCCCCTGTGCGCAATCGTGTGTCGACCAATGGGTGAGCCGCTTATTGTGCGGTGCGAGTTTCGTGGGGGCAACTTGGTCGTCCGCACGATATTTCAAGGAAAAAATTCTCTCACTATTCGTCCTTATCCAACAGTAAATTAAACTCTTGAAAAACGTGAATAAGTAAACAAACAAAAGTCGAAAAGAATAATAAATATAGAGAAATGTTGTTACGGACGACAACGACGAATCTTCGCTGCGAATTGGCTCGACTGACACTACGTAACTCCGCTCGAGCAAACACTGTTCGATGCTTGACGACACGATGTCTCCACAGGAAATTATTCCAAAGGTATTTTCACTCGAAACATTTATTTCACATCCTTTTTACTAAATCTTACAAACTTTCATTTCCGGCCGCTCCCCAAAAAAATACTTTTCTCTGACAACCGAGTTTTCTGCCGTATTTTTGAGGTTATGTCGAAAAGTTTCGCTCGTCGATCCATCACTGACATTTCTGCTCCGTTATTATTTTTTCCTCGACGCATTCAATAGCTTTGTGCACGTCGTTTTCTTTCTCATTTTGTGAGTTAATAATTCGTACTCAGTCGTCAGAATCACTGCAATCAACATCGACCAACGACCGCCACTCCGTGGAGCCAGCAAATGCGATACTATGCCGATTATCCGGATCATGTAAAAGTAGCTCTTCCCGCTTTGTCTCCTACTATGGAGACCGGGACGATTATCAGTTGGCAGAAAAAAGAAGGTGAGCCACGCGAATCGATCACCAAGATTCATTACTTTTTTTTTTTCCGTCAACGATTCAATGTCGCGGAGCCTGAAAAAATGGTTTTCATACCGTGACGATGAATGTTTCGTGCAGAAGAAACGAGCTCGAAATCGTAACAAGATAATTTCCCGTTCGATCGCACTTTAACGAGAGTATCAAATTCTTGGCTAATTGAAAAAATATGACTCTGAAGTTTGCAACGTTGAGATTCAACGGAAAACATTTTTTCCGTTGATTATTTATTGAATTTTGAAAATCGTGGCTATTTTTCGAGTCGATTGAGTTTTTTGGTCGTAAGAGAGAATCGTTTTATCCGCCGGATTGAATATTCAATAATAATTATTGGCTCTGCTGAAGAAATAACAGAATTTCGATGATGCTGAAGTTTTCAATGTTGAAATGCAACGAAAATATTCAAATTTATTGACAATTCGTTCAATTTTCAATGTCATCCAAAATTTTCAAGCCAGTATGCTTTTCGGGTGGCAAAAATCGATCATTTTATCATCGCAATTACATTCTGCGCTTGAATAATTATTGTTGTCAAAGATAAAAAAGAATTTCGTCGCATTCCTACGATGCAAACTTCAGAGTCATGAATTTCGTTGCATTCCAACGATGCAAACTTCAGGATCATGGAAAAATGAGACTTTAGTTGACGCTAAAGTGTACAGCCAGCACGATGTCAAAGTTTGCATCGTTGGAATGCAACGAAATTCTGTTTCTTCATGAGCAGAGCTCACGATTCTCATCCGATTTTCAATCAGGACAATGAAACGATCAGTTTTTAGGATTTCATCACAAAATCGATACGAAAATTGTTGTTGTTTTTTAAATTGAACAAAAAATAAAGATAAAAAGTATTTTTCGTTGGATCTCAACGTTGCGAACTTCAGTGTCATCAGCCAGCTTAATATGAAAAACTGATTTTTTTTATTTCTAAATCTTCAACGAAGTGTCTAGCCGTCCGGGTAGTCGGATGAATAATATTCGTCCGGGAACGCTTTATTCAACGATTTGCGCTTTTACCCAACGCGTTTATGCGCTTTAGTGTTCGAAACGGCCGGACGAGTAGCCACAGCCAATTTTTAAACTTTGATTTTGCAAAAATCGCTACAACTTTTTTTTTCTACACAAACTGAGACGTAATTGTTAATCAATCACTAATTATTTGGCCCAGACAGTAAAACGATCGTCTCTTGAGTCCCAAAAACTCAATCTCGGCGAAAAATAGGCAATGAATTTTTAAAATTCAATAAATAATTAATACAAACTATATTTTTCGTTGAATCTCAACGTTGCAAACTTCAGACTCATGAGGAAATGAATTTTTCGTTGGACTTGAACTTTGTCGCGAACTTTTGCGTCTTTGATTTTAGTAGTATAAAGTAGAATGAAATTCAACAGGTGACAAACTGAACGAGGGCGATCTTTTGGCTGAAATTGAAACGGACAAAGCGACAATGGGTTTTGAGACGCCGGAAGAGGGATATTTGGCAAAGATAATAGTTCCAGCGGGTACGAAAAACGTTGGGATTGGTCAACTGGTGTGCATAATAGTAGAGAGCGAAGCGAGTGTAGCCGCGTTTAAGGATTTCAAGGACACGGCAGCTCCGGCGGCTCCGGCAGCTCCAGCGGCTTCCGCGGCGCCGGCAGCGTCTGCACCACCGCCGGCGGCGAGTTCACCGGCGGCTCCGGCGCCTTCGATCGCGGCTTCGAGCGGTGAGAGAATTTTTGCGAGTCCATTAGCAAAAAGACTGGCTGCCGAGCAGGGTCTGAATTTGCAAGGGCTCGCGGGCTCCGGCCTGTTCGCCTCGATCACCTCGAAAGACCTCGGCGGCGCTTCATCGGCAGCGCCTTCTCGTCCTGGCGCTCCTGCCGCAACTTCCTTCACCGCTTTCCCCGGCGGTCAGGACATTCCTGTTTCTTCTATTCGCGCCGTAATCGCCAAACGCCTCAGCGAAAGCAAACAAACGATTCCTCACTATTATCTCACGGTCGACATAAAAATGGACAGCGCTCTTGCCATGAGAGCACAGTTCAATAAAATGCTCGAAAAGGAGAAAGTCAAGCTGAGCGTTAATGACATTATCATCAAGGGCATGGCCATGGCGTGCAAGAAAGTTCCTGAGGGCAACAGCGCTTGGCTCGGTGACGTTATTAGACAGTAAGCAATCACATGAATCATTTACGAACTTGGAGGCTCACATTACGACATTGTTTTACTAATTACTCATCCTCCTCGTTGTTCGCCCTAGAACGGTACTCTCATTTCTTCTGCTATTGCAATTTTGCTTTTGCTACTGCAATTTTGCTTTTGCTACTGCAATTTTGCTTTTTTAAGCGCAATTTTGCTTTTGCTATTGCAATTTTGCTTTTGCTATTGCAATTTTGCTTTTTTAAGCGCAATTTTGCTTTTACTATTACAATTTTGCTTTCGATATTGCAATTCTGCTTCTGCTATTGCAATTTTGCTTTCGCTATTACAATTTTGCTCTTGCTATCGCAATTTCGCTTTCGCTATTGCAATTTTGCTTCTGCTATTGCAATTTTGCTTTTGCTATTGCAATTTTGCTTTTTTTGAGCGCAATTTGCTTAAAGTTAAAAAATGAGTCAAAAATGCGGTAAAGCGATAAAAAAAAAGGGATAACGAAGGAAAAAAGGGCGCAAAATTTTAAGTCGCCCGCGAACATTTCCCAGAAACTTTTTTCATCGACCGTTTCGCTAAATTAATATTTCAAAAGTTTGATCAACTTTGCCGACTCTAAACAAACATGTTGTTGAATTAAACAGATACGATCACGTGGATGTGAGCGTTGCCGTTAGCACGGAAAACGGATTAATAACGCCGATCGTGTTCGCCGCGGACGCCAAAGGAATAGTCGAAATAAGTAAAGATGTTAAGGAGTTGGCAGCACGAGCCAGAGAAGGAAAGCTCCAGCCTCAAGAGTTCCAAGGTGGAACCATCACAGTTTCCAACTTGGGAATGTTCGGCATTAAAAACTTTTCAGCCATCATCAATCCGCCCCAATCGATCATTCTCGCTGTCGGTGGAACCGAGACGAGGCTCGTACCGGCCGATAATGAGAAAGGGTAATTTAATTAATTTTATTAATTTATATAATTTAATTTTTTTTTACCTTTTCCGGCAACGCGGGCTCACAAATGACTCGAATTTTGAAAAATTCATATCTTCGGTCAAATTGAACGAAATGAGCTCAACTCGGGCTCATTTTTTTCGATCTTTAATGCAGAATCGCGTGATTAAAAATTGCCTTCAGTCGTTTTTGCCCCCGAGTTACCGTTCCAGGCGTTTTTTTTCACTGAATTTGGGCTTTTCTGTTTAAAAGACACGAATGAAGATTGCATTGATGTTTCCAGGTTCACCACTGCCCAATTTATGAGCGTGACTGCGAGCTTGGATCATCGTACGGTCGACGGTGCCGTTGGAGCTCAATGGCTCGCGGCCTTTAAGAGTCTCCTCGAGAACCCAACGACCATGTTGTTATAAACATGCTGGTCCGATGGAAATTGAAGAAAAAAAGGGGGAAAATCAGCCAAATTAGTACAATCGATTCTCGTGTCATTCGAGCGGGACACCAAGGCCATTGCGACGAGGATCGCCCTTCGATAAAGAGACGAAAAATTTGCGAAACGCGTGAATAAATTGCTGCCGATGAAAAAATCGTAACCTGCCGTTTTACGGGTTTAATTTGCGTGGGTTATCGCTTCTGTTCATTAGCGTGTATAAATATTATTTAAATGGGATAATTATGACGTAACGGTTCGTCCACTCGGCTCGTCGACGTCGAATATTCACGATGTTGAAGTTTCCATCGTTGGAATGCAACGAAATTCCATTTTTTCTTGAGCAGAGCTCGCGATTCTTATTGAATATTGAATCAGGACAACAAACTGATAATTTTTTAGGATTCAAATGAAAAATTGATACGAAAATGGTCATTTTTAGTTTTTAATTGAACCAAAAATCAAGAGAAATTGTATTTTCCGTTGGGCCCCAACGTTGGCAACTTCGGTGCCATCAATATTCGACGAATGGAATTTCGCTCTCGCGATTTTCGTCGACTTGGCCAAAATAAACAAGAAAACACGGTGGCCCGAATCGTAACGAATTATTCGAATATCCACGGTGAGAAAAATGTTCCCGGAGAACGATTTCAGAACCAAGTGGTTTGTAAAACACAAATAATAATTTATATATCGAATTAATAATGTCATCAAGGCACTCGCGTCTTTTGTAAATCGATCCAGAATCGTTATCGACGATATCGATTCTCTCGATCGGCCGATCTGTACATAATACACGAATCTGTGAAAATAATTCATGCGCCGAATAATAATTGTTACGGTTATCGCGCATCGGTATAGCGAGAATATGTAATTGCACATTGTTATTAGGTAACGAGGTGCGGAGAAGCTCCCGCGACTCAATGTCCGCGGATCGAATGGAGTTTAAAGAAAAAAAATGGTGTATAGAAAAAATAAATATATATATATATAAATCTCTACTAGAAAAATGTGTTTGTACCCTTTTGAAGCAAAAACCTGAACAAATTTTGATGAATCTTTCACAACAATGTTTCAGGCCGTATCGCATTCCGATCATTTTTATTTTTTCGGAACCCGAACCAAAAAATCACATTTTCCCGCACATTTTCCACTTTCAACCTCCACAGGCAACTAAAAAATCTCTAATTACCAATTCAAAGATAATGAGCTCGAGTGCCGGTTTGCAAAAATAAAAGTGGTAGCGATTTTTGTAAAATCAAAGTTTAAAGATTTGGAAAAAAAAAAATAAATGAGCTTTTCGTATTTTGAGCCGGCCCCAGCCTTTAGCGCCAACTCGAGTCTCATTTTTTCGACTAACGAAGAATTTAATACTCTCGTTAAAATTTGATCGAATGAAAAATTATCTTGCTACGATTTCAAGCTCGTTTTTTCTGCATGAAACATTTATCGTCACAGTGCGAGAATCACTTTTTCAGGCTTCACGACATTGAATCATTGGCGGAAAAAAAATAGTGAAAAAGTGATGAATTTTTGACTTTTTTTTCAATTTTATCCTTTTGCTGCGTTCGTTGCGTGTTTTTGCACCGAATGTCGTGATCATGCGACGCGGCTGCTCGCTAACGATCGAGGCTTACGATTGGTTGGGAATGTTGGATAATTTGAAATTGGCGGGGAAATTGTCAAGCGCTAGTGGCGTTTGCAGCGGCGCTGCAAGGAAGCTTGCTCGTAAATCGAGCAGCCGAAGAAGACGACGAGTGGTGACATACGAGGGACTTTGTAAATTTCGGAAATAAAATGTTACTGTCACGAGGTGTTCCGTTATTTCGAAAAATCGCAACGAAATTTGTAGTTAGAAAGACGACACAGAATGTCGTACCGTTGCGTTCTAGTCACGGCGGTGGGTGAGTGAAAACGAGTCTTTTTTCAGGTTATGCAACGTCTCGAATATTATTTTCTTGCTGCACTTTTTTCGTATTGCCTGCAAAACAATCAATTCCATATTCAAATCGACTTTTTTTCCATCAAACTCCCGAAACATTAATAATTATTCAAGAAGCGATGACCGATGATTCCGCAGATATTATTATCGCGAAGTCCCGGATCCTCCCAAGGAGGATATTATCGTTGCCGAAATCCTCGGCGGAATAATGTGGTGGTGGATTTTGTGGAACTGCTGGCACGACTTCGGACACATTGTCGTGAGTACCAAAAATCAACGCTCCAATTTTTCATCGCTCGATTCAAAACAATCGAAAATTAACCAAAACAAATCGTATTTTTCACGCCAAAACAGGGAGAATACGATTATCCCGATCCGTCAAAGTGGACGGACGAGGAACTGGGAATTCCTCCCGAGGAATAAACTCGCCGCAGGAGTAACAAAACTATTTTAAAAATTGTTAAACCACCAGACGTGTAACAGGTTTTCTTCTCACCTGCTGCGCTTAATCGCAGTCTCCGTAGCTCTTTCCTATATTGTACATTGTTTTCTCTGATTAAACATACTCAGCTCGGACTATCGTTTATTTACAACAAAATTGTCAACGTCTCTGCGTCTTGATGCGTTAAAATTTTTTTTTCCCACAACCAACATCATAGGAATGTTTTTCGTTTACCGCCAAGTTTTGGTCGCTCGTTGAGCAACGTTTGACTCGAAAATTTAATTCTTCTCGAAAAAAGCCCCGAAAATGACGTTTTTTCGTATTGATTCTGAGAAAAATGAAGTTGGGCCTTAAAATATGTCGAAATTTTTTTTTTGGAAATTCTCCACTCCAAACACGCGAACGTCAAGGAATTTGGTTACTTTTTACTCGAAAATATCGATGTCGTGTGGACTGGAGCGATTTTTGGGGATTTAGATATTTAAAAGGATTTTTTTCGAACTAAATCTCGATGAAACTGAATTTTGTCTTCGCTGTACTCTTTGGCATGAAAAAAGGAAGAGATTCGTATGCTTATGAGTCAAAATACTGCTTCCGGAACGATTTTACGAAGGAGAAACGAGAGAACGTGGTTTTTATCGTTTTACCGCATTTTTGACCAATTTTTTCACGTGAATCGAAATTGGTTCAGGCTCACGTGATTCTGCATTAAAATTGAGTATTTGCATCTTCGTTTTTCGTATAAATGATCGTTTAAAAAAAATGCAACCAGAAAAATCGATTCGATTCACTTTTGAGTGAGAAATAAAAGAAATAATTATTATTGTTTTTATTCGCACGCGAATTCCTTGATAGATAAATGTTTGTTTCGTTATTCGAGTGAAAATCGATCGAGCGCGACGGCTGAATGGAAATCATAAATCCACGAGGAAAAAAAGTGATGAAAAAGAAAAAAACAGTCTGCTGCGATATGACGGGTATTGGTATCATTATAAAAGTGAATTGTAACTATTTCGATGTGACATAAGGATAGGAAGCTGGCGCCACAGGGGCCGCCGGTGTGGAGAGTCAAGAGAAGCAGAAGCGGCTGTACCGCCGCCGTGCACTGTAGTGTACAGTCCCGCACGTTCGTATACAGTCTCCACTTCCTTAACGCGCAAATACATTTTTCCTCCGGAGATTCCTCCTGGAGTTTTCATTTTTTCTACAAATTTCCGAGCGGCACTATAAAACCTCATAGTAAATAAAGAAACGATGAAATTGTTGCTAAAAACTGTGTATTAAAAAAGCAAAAATAAGGGTTCGCGAAATTCTTAAACTCTAAACCCAAAATTTTAAATAAAAGCGTCCGTTTTTGCCATTTTCGTCGACAATAACTTTACTAAATTTCAATCGGTCAAACGGGGCGCGCGCGATTACGAAAAGATTTGCGTTCATTATTCTCTTGATTTTTGTATCTATTCCGCGTGGAGACGACGATGCAGCGTTTGCAAATTTGGCTGTAGAAAATTCCGCGGCTGTCACTCTCGGACTCGCGGGTACGCGCGGTTGTTATGAAATTTAACCTTCGGATAAGAGAGACTCGACTGTATACCGGTACAGTCTGATAAGTAAACAATTTTTTCCCGTTTATCGGCTCTGAAGTGCGCGCGCGTCGCGCACACACACACACGCGCGGGCATGTAGTTGGCTGTGTATGGGACACTCGGGAGTTGGTCGGTGTGTACATAATCCACAGTCGAGGTCTATAGTTATCGCAGCGCGACACGGCACCGAGTGACTGCACAGAGCAGCGTCTCGAGCTTTTAGTGTTAGAGTTGCCTCTCGTCCGGTGGGACTGGATGGTCGTTCGCGGCGCACGCGGAACGTTGTTGTTTCGATCCCCGAAAGACTCGAAACGAGTTCTAAATATTAGCACGATCGCGAATAAGGAAAATAAAAGAATCTTTTGACGGGCGAGGAAAAAATGATGCGAATGTGAGGGTGAGACAGTGAAGCGCGTTTAAATGCGGTGGCTCGCGAGGCGAAGTAAAAAATCGCGGTCGCCCGGCGTGTCGAAAAAAATAAGGGAGCCGGTCGCGAGTCGCGGAGTCATTGGGAATTAGCATGTCCGACATGAATGAATGCGAAAAGTGACTTTAACGAAATCTGGTACGAACGTCGCTCTGTGTGTGTGTCGGTGAATATGTGGGTGTGTTATTTCGCGATAAAGGTGACAGAAGTTTGACGAAATACGAAAGAGGCGGGTGTTTTGAATCGGAGCAGGCGAAATAAAAGTTTTCGTCGATCTGGTGCGGCTAAACTATAAAAAAAATAAAACACGTTAACGGAGCTCTCTCTCTCTCTCCCTCTCTATCGCGCTCTCTCTCTCTCTCTCTCTCTGCATCTCTCTTCCGTGCGTGAAAACATTCGAGTTTACTTTTGTACATCGTGACGTAAAGAAATGTGAGACGACGGGACAGAAAAGATCGCGCTCGCGCCCTCGTGTGTTAGTGTCTCGCTGCGTCTGTGTGTTTGTTGCTGCGTCTTCGTTCTCTCTCCCTCTCTCTTTCCGTGATGTACGAACTATATACGCAACACGGACGGGAAGCGAGCAAGGAAAAATTATTTTAACACGCGTCGTCGATGTCTTGTTGCAGTGATAAATCTCTCGTATTTTGTGGCCTTTATATACATGTATACAAACCGCCGGCGAATCTTCGCCGTAATAAGGTAATTTTTTTTTCATTTCTCGCTTTTTTACTTCTCGTCACGCCTGCCATTCGCGCTTTAGATTTTTTCTCCACCTATTCATTTCGCGTTCGTTATTTTTTCGCTCAAAAAAATCATCCCGCGACGTTTTAATCTCAATGAACGTGCATGACTCCCTCTCTCCGTGTGTTGGTGCGGCCCGCGCGAGTGTGCGCCTCCATGTTTACGTATTATTACTCGATATTCTACCGTTAAGCAGCGCGCGCGAGCATGCAGTGCGCGACTGAACAGCAACATCGGGGGTTACCGGCGCCGGTGTACCTCGACACGTTATTTTTTTTATATTCTCCGCGGCCGTCCCATTCTTAACGCTCTCACAAATAAACTGACGGTATAAACTGCAAATTAAAGTCGAATTCACATTTTTTTTCAGCTTAGACGAAAAAAAAACAATTTTGAAGCGAGTTTTACGGTTTTTGTGCACCAATTAAAGGGATTGAGTGAAAAATTGTTTTTTTTTTTTTTCGATTGACAGTACGCGAAATTTTTTTTGTTGGGCTCGTGCTCGGGCGATGTTTCCACGCTGTTTTATGGTTTTCATGGTTGGTCACTATTTTTAATTCGTGACTCTGAAGTTTGCCACGTCGGAACGCAACGGAATTCTGTTTTTTTTTTCTTCAGCAGAAATCATGAAAAGAAATTGTGTTTTTTCCGTTGGACCCCAACGTCGCGAACTTCAGTTCCATGCAAAGTTTGCCTCGGGATCGAACGGAAAATATGTTTGTTCTATTTATTCTTTGTTTATTTTTTTGAATCACGATAATTTTTCGGGCCGATCTAGTTTTTTTCTTATTATTAGGACAAAAGAATCTTTTCGTTGTTTTGACTAATGTTTAATTCGAACGATGAAATCTGCTGAAGAAAAAAGATGATTTCGGAGCGTTCCAACGACGCTAACGTCAACACGATCGTGAACATCATGCTGAAGCTTGCAACGTTGGAATACAACGAAAAATAATGACTCTGAAGTTTGCAACGTTGAGATTCAACGAAAATCATTTTTTCTATTGATTATTTATTGAATTTTCAAAATCGTGGCGATTTTTTGAGTCGATTGAGTTTTTTGGTCGCGAGAGAGAATCGTTTCATTGGCCGGACCAAATATTCAATAATAATTATTGGCTCTGCTGAAGAAATAACAGAATTTCGTTGCATTCCAACGATGCAAACTTCAGGATCATCGAAAAATATTCGATTTTTTTTATGATTCATGCAATTTTCAATGTCATCCAAATTTTTCGAGCCGATATGCTTTTCGGATTGCAAAAATCGATCATTTCATCATCGTAATTACATTTTCCATTTAAATAATTATTTTTGCCAACGATAAAAAAGGAATTTCGTTGCATTTCAACGATGCAAACTTCAGAGTCGTATCGTGAACCATGGGGCGAGACTCACGACAATGAAGTTCCAAACGTTGGGCTCCAACGAAAAGTATTTTTTCTCTAGATTTTTTGTTCAATTTAACAAATAACAATTTTCGTATCGATCGTGTGTTTGAATCCTAAAAAACGATCGTTTCATTGTCCCGATCTGCTTGCGAGAGAAAACAGAATTTCGTTGCATTCCAACGATGCAAACTTGAACCTCTCAATTGAATTTTTTCATCCTGCTCTCCGCACAGTCCAGTTCAGCTGAATTCGTGCAGCACGTGCGCATACGATAGGAGAGTAACTTAAAATTCAGACAATTTCTCCTTAATCCGAAATATCGTGAATCCGTGCGTGATTTTTACCAACAAACGCTCGCTGGAACTTCGTAGCCCCAAAACTCCGGTTCCGGGTCTTGGTGGTGGCTCCTTTTTTTGTATTTTTGGAGCAACCGGGGCGGAAACAACAGTTGAGCTATTTCAACACGATGTTCAAGTTTGCATCGTTGGAATGCAACGAAATTCTTTTCTGTTTTCGAAAAAAATAATTATTCAAATTCAGAATGTAATTACGATGATAAAATGATCCATTTTTGCCACCTGAAAAGCAAGTCGGCTCGAAAAGTTTGCACGACATTGAAAATTAAACGAATCATCAATAAAATCAAATATTTTTCGTTGCATTCCAACGTTGCAAACTTCGGCATCATATATTTTATGACTCTGAAGTTTGCATCGTTGGAATGCAACGAAATTCGTTTTTTATCGTTGACAATAATAATTATTTAAATGGAAAATGTAATTACGATGATGGAACGATCGATTTTGCCATCCGAAAAGCATATCGGCTCGAAAAATTTGGATGACATTGAAAATTGCATGAATCATCAACAAAATCAAATATAGTTCGTTGCATTCTAACGTTGCAAACTTCGGCATCATATTTTTATACGGTGATTCTAAAACCGCGACGGTACTGACTGAAGAGAAAAAATGACGTTGAAGTTTGCATCGGTGGAATGCAACGAAAATTGTGCTTTTTTCGGCGCAGGCTCATAATTATAATTCAATATTTGTTCCCCTAGTCCGTAACTAAACAAAAAATATTCAATTCAACCATTTCCAACATAATTCAATGAAAAAAACAAAAAAAATAGACCCCAATGAAAAAAAAAAAAAATTAAATAACGTTCTCGCCAGAGTCCACTCGTAGTCTCTGTCCGTAATTAATCAAAAAATATCCAATTCAACCATTTCCAACATAATTCAATGAAAAAAATATAAAATAGACCCCAATGAAAAAAAAAAATTAAAAAAACGTTCTCGCCAGAGTCCACTCGTAGTCTCTGTCCGTAATTGAACAAAAAATATTCAATTCAACCATTTCCAACATAATTCAATGAAAAAAAAAATAAAGCAAACCCCAATGAAAAAAAAAATATTAAAAAAACGTTCTCGCCAGAGTCCACTCGTAGTCTCTGTCCGTAATGAAACAAAAAATATTCAATTCAACCATTTCCAACATAATTCTCAATATTGTTATCTGCGATTTATTCCACTTTTTGATGAGAAATTTTTTCATTTTATTGATAATTTAAGGACGTTGTATGGCCACATAGTAAGTTCCACATTTTTGATTATATAAACCCCAATGGAAAGAAAAAAAATTTCAATTTAAAATAGGTTGGGTTCAAGACGCTGTCGCATGACTCGATTAGTTATTATATATGGAAGGAGCGCTGCTGCGCTACTAGAAAACCGTTCGCGCGCTAACGCGCGCGTGATGCCCCCTATACGGATAAAAAAAGATCGTCTCTCGAGGCGCGAAAAGTCAGTGGAGACAAAAAATAGCCATGATTTTTGAAATTCAATGAACAATAAATAGAAACATTATTTTTCGTTGAATCTCAACGTTGCAAACTTCAGAGTCATGAAAATGGATATTTTTCGTCGGAGCCGAACGTTGCGTATTCGAGTGTCGTATTTTAAGCGATTGAATAAGATCTCGTGATCGATGCACTGGATATAAAGATTGAGCAGCAATATTTTTGTTCTCGGTAATCGCGCGTAATCTTGAAATTAATCTCGCGTGCTATCAGTTTGTGTCGAGCCTGTATGTAACGTGTAGTGAAACACAAATTCGTATATACTGTTGGCACAATCACCAATGCAACTTGTACGACGACGATATACACCAACGATTCAACTTGTACGAACCTTATCTCTGTGTGACGCTTTATCTAACTCGCACCACCAGGGGGATTGGTCGGTTCGGTCGCGTTGTTTCGATTTCCTCGTCGTCGTCTGCATCATCTCCATCGCGCGTCTTCGTACAGTCGTGCGTTTGCTACTTTAGTTGCTTTTTTTTGTTCTCGCTCTTGCGCCGCTCGCTCTCTTCCAGTCAGCATCGGGCAATACCAACGCGCTAAGCGCGCTCGCTCGCCAACATCCTGGAATTACGTGCTTCCGGATCGCGACCCCCCCTCCAACAGTGTTTATCTCTCAAGCCCCTTCCACTTTTCACGCTATCTATAGACACGACTCGTCGCTCTCTCTCGCTCTTTTTTCTCTTCAGATTGCCCCGCACAAACCTTTTTTTGCGACAACTCGATTCTTAACCTCGCGCGCGCGTCGTCGTTATGCTCGATCTCCGTCCTATCGCTCATACCATCAGTTTGACACGAAAAATCCTCTCGAAAACTAATACGTTCGTTTTATCGCGTTCCTCGCTGATACATCGCGATCGTTTTCGCTTTTTTCAACATTTTTCCAATCTTCGAATAATCCTCATTTGCCGCGATCGTCAAATTGTCCGCGGAATTTCGTTGGCAATTCTTGAAACAATCCAACGCTTTCTTCCATCTGATGGTCGTTACGCAGTTTTCGTGTGTCGCGGTGCGCGCGTGTCTCGGTGTGCGCGATCTTTTCCTCGCATATTCGCGTCGTGCATTATTTTCTCTCTTTGTTTCATTCAAGGATACCCTGCCGTACAGTCTTGACAAAAAATAGTCCAATATTTTGACACAACTTTGCCAGCGTTTCCTCAAACACGCGCCTATGTTGACGTTTTATTTCGTTTTATCTCTCGTTTGTTTTTCACGATGTTGAAGTTTGCATCGTTGCAATGCAACGAAATCCTGTTTTTCCTTGAGCAGAGCTAACGATTCTCATTCAATATTTCATCAGGACAATAAAACGATCGTTTTTTACCATTTAAACACAAAATCGATATGCGAAAATTGTTGTTGTTTTCTGAATTGAAGAAAAAATAAAGAGAACGAGTATTTTTCGTTGGATCTCAACGTTGCGAACTTCAGTGTCATAACACCACCCCTAAACAAAGTCGTTTCGCGATAGGAAAACCTTGAAGGGCCGACGCATTTTTCGAGATCAAACTTTTTAAGGGAATTCCTATATCGATGACGTCACTGAGTATTTCAGTTGGGCTGGGTTTGTTTTTTGATTTTTTTTTCTATTTCGTAGTTGTAACGAAATATCGCTAATTCGAGAAAATTTGACACACGAATTCGCGCGTGGTTTTTATTTTTATCCAATATATTTATTTACTCATTTTTTTTCTTCTTTTTGTCGAAATTTATTGTCGATTTAATAATCGAATATTCGATTTTTTTTAGATAAAAAAAAATAATAAACGTAGAATAAGATCGCAAGTGATTGGGGGAATGTTGAAAAAGTGTAATTTGCCAACGCATCGCAACTATTACGCACAACTATGCCAAGTATGTCGGAGCCAAATCCCGTTTTTACCAGAAATTTTAATTGCAAACCTTGAAAAATGGAAAATTTATCGTCACGGAAAACGAGGCGCGGATGACCTTGGATTTTAAGCAATTCTTGTCCGATGGAATCTTTACGGAAACGAACTATGAATTTGATTTTGTCTTCAGCAAAATTTACACGTTTATAGTAAAAAAAAAAGTCCAAAAATCTTTCGCGTGTTTTTTTTGACGATGTTGAAGTTTGCATCGTTGGAATGCAACGAAATTCTGTTCTTTCTTGACCAGAACTCACGATTCTCATTCAATATTTAATCAGGACAATAAACCGATCGTTTTTCAGGATTCGAACACAAAATTGATAGGAAAATTGTAATTTTTTAAAAATTGAACAAAAAATTAAGAGAAATTGTAATTTTTTTATAATTGAACAAAAAAATTAATAGAAATTGTAATTTTTTAAAAATTGAACCAAAAATTAAGAGAAATTGCAATTTTTTCGTAAATTGAACAAAAAAAAAATAGAAAAAGTATTTTTCGTTGGACCTCAAAGTTGGAAACTTCAGTGTCATAATTTTTTATTTTTGTTTTCTTCGAGCTGAGCCCAGCAATTTAAATTAAACTTTCGAATAAGTTTCGATATTTGATTTCGGCCACACCAAGCCCGAAGCACTGAATAAAATGATTATTATTCACATTGTTGTTGTGCATTTTGCTCAAACTCGATAGCGGTTTAATGGATTACAAACTATATAGATACGGCAGGGCTGAAGGAGAAGCGAAAAAGGTGTTGTTGGAACTTGTCACATCCGGCGGGACATCGATTGTCTAAGCGTCGCAGCAGTCCACCGAGGCAATCGGATGCGATCGACGGTGGGTCGGAATTGCGGGAAGCAGCCGCGGCTGCAGTGCTTCAAGTTTCTGCCGCGACAAGTAAGTTTTTCGCATTTTTTCCTCTTTTCCCTATTTTTTCCTGAAATTACGTGCGAGAAACGAAAAATCCTGAATTATGAAGATGCGGAAGCAAAAAAAAAAAACATTTTTGATTGCGCGATTTTTCGAGACAATTTCGTCCTTGGGAATGCGCGAGAATTCTGAAATCTGGAAAAATGACAAAAAAAGTTCGTTTCTCTCTTGGCGCCTCGTGGAATTTTCTTGGACGATCGCGTCGATCGCACACGCGCGCGGTTATCACGATCGTCATTGCCGATCGCGAGTACCGCGCGTCATTCGCCAAATCAATCGACATATGAGCCTTCGTAATTATCCACCAATTAAGGTCTCGACTATCGCAGTCGTAGCTCGTTGAATTTTTTTCCTCCTAATTCGGAATGTCATCATAGCTCCGCGGAGTCCATTGAAAGATGCGCTTCAATTTATTCATGTAGATTGTACGCAGGATATGAACGTCGACGATTTGCTCCTCGGACGAGAAATACCACCATGTTGATGTTTGCATCGTTGCAATTTAACGAAATTCTCTTTTTTCTTTATCAGAGCTCACGATTCTTGTTCAATAATTATAATCATGCGACACCGAAGTTCCCAACGTCACGGTCCAACGAAAAATTCTTTTTCTCTTCATTTTTTGTTCAATTTTTAAAAAATTACAATTTCTCTTAATTTTTTGTTTAATTTTTTAAAAATTACAATTTTTCGTATTTTTTTTGTTCAATTTTTAAAAAATTACTATTTATCGTATCAATTTTGTTCTTGTCTTTGAAAAATAATCGTGAGCTCTGCACTGAAAATTAAATTTCGTCAAAAAACGTCGATATTTGATTGAACACGCGGCGAACTAAATATTTTTGGATAATTTCAAAATTTTCGTCATTTTCACAATATTCTTGATTTTTAACGCAACTGTCGGCTGAATTTACGATTAGAATGACAAAAATTTACTTTTCGATGAGACTTTCCAGAATATTTCTTGTTGCAATTGCAAAATTTTTGTGATTAAAAAAAAAAAAAAACGTTCAGTCGAACGTATCCAACAAAATATCGAGATCTTTTCCAACTAAATTTTCAGTGTGCTCAAGAAAAAACAGAATTCCGTTGCATTCCAACGCGATTCAAACTTCAACATCGTCATTTAATCAGGACAATGAAATTATCGTTTTTTAGGATTAAAATACAAAATCGATACGAAAAATTGTAATTTTTTAAAAATTGAACCAAAAATTAAGAGAAATTGTAATTTTTTTCAAATTGAACCAAAAATTAAGAGAAATTGCAATTTTTTAAAAATTGAACACAAAATTAAGAGAAATTGTAATTTTTTTTTAAAATTGAACAAAAAATTAAGAGAAATTGTAATTTTTTAAAAATTGAACACAAAATTAAGAGAAATTGTAATTTTTTTAAAAATTGAACAAAAAATTAAGAGAAATTGTAATTTTTTTAAAAATTGAACCAAAAATTAAGAGAAATTGTAATTTTTTAAAAATTGAACAAAAAATGGAGAGAAATTGCAATTTTTTAAAAATTAAACAAAAAATTGAGAGAAATTCCAATTTTTTAAAAATTGAACACAAAATTAAGAGAAAATGTAATTTTTTAAAAATTGAACAAAAAATTAAAAGAAATAGAATTTATCGTTGGAGGCCAACGCTGGGAAATACCAATGACGATAAATGTACATGTTTGTTGTAGAGAAATGGAAAAAGCTTCGATCGGGCCGGATATTCCCAAATATTTATGCTGGTAATTTATTTCTCGATTTTCCGTTTTGGTTGTTACTCATTCCAGACAAAGTCCCAATTCGTTTTAATGACTGATTTGAAGCTTAATGCGCGTTCCTTATTGCCTCGTGCGCTCATGATTGCTCTGACAAGATGACCAACGTTTTTTTTTCTCCTGAGCTGGTTTTTTCATGTTGATCGCTCGATCTAACGGAATTGTTGTGAAAAAAATCCCAGCATGATTCAACCGATGACTGCGACTTTTTATCATATTGTTGCTTTTAATTGCTCGTTTCTGGTATTGAGAATCCAAACAATTTTTTTCCATATGATTTTTACACGCTAATGGTTTGACGCACGAGACGTGTATAAAAAAAAAATTATGCTGAATTTTTCAACGTTTTTTCATGCAGGATTGCGTGAGCCTGGGCAATTTTGCTTCAAAAGTCGAAAAATGAGTCAAAAATCCGTCGAAACGATAAAAAAACGGTTACGACAATAAAACGATTTTTTTTTTAGCATTCAAACACAAAATCGATACGAATATTGTCATTTTTTAATAAATTGAACAAACAATTAATAGCAAAAGTATTTTTCATTCGACTCGGACCGCGGGAACTTGAGTGTCATCTCGAGAGAATGAAAATGTCTCGGTCTCTCTCGATGAACCAGTCTGCACATGCGGAGACGTCTGATGCACATTCCCGCGCGGAAATCAGAGGGAATTGCCTCGTTTTCTCAAGGACGTTATCTCCATTTATTATCACACCGAGGAATTAATTTTATTGCCGAGTTTAAAGAAGCCGTTTTAAATCTCATACTAAAAACTACCGGTGACCTAGATAGATAAATTCCCACGCGTTTTTCGAGCAGATGCATCGATGCGCTTTTCAGGCATTGCCCCCAAATTTTGCCGCGCTGCAAAATCTTATTCTCAATGATGCTGAAGTTTGCAACGTTGGAAAGCAACGAAATATATTTGATTTTGTTGATGATTCATGCAATTTTCAATGTCATCCAAATTTTTCGACCCGACATGCTTTTCGAATGGCAAAAATCGATCTTTTCATCATAGCAATTACATTTTCCATTTAAATCATGATTTTTGCCAACGATGAAAAACCAATTTCGTTGCATTCCAACGATGCAAACTTCAGAGACATTTTTCTCAGTTTCGCGGTTAAATGTAATTTAATTTTTTCACCTCATCACGAAGATCCGTTATTCGTTAAATATTCCAGTTCGTGAAAGGCATATATACGATAAGTTGCTTCCTTGTGAGGATTGTGGTGGCGGAGGCGCGAGGGACGCAGAACCCATCAAATGGTTCGGTTCACGCAGTCACCTCCTCGGCCTAACCCGATCCCGGCTAACCATGATCACGAGATTCTCCTGGTTTTGGAGGCTCTTGAGGCGCTAGAAATTCTCTCAATCTTCTGATAATGACCAATTTGAATTAAACTTGAATTAAACTAGAATTATAATAATGAAAATGATCCTGAAGTTTGCATCGTTGGAATGCAACGAAATTCTGTTATTTCTTCGGCAGAGCTCATAATTATTATTCAATTTTTGGTCCAGCCAATAAAACGATTTTCTCTGGCGACGAAAAAACTCAATCGACAGGAAAAATTGCCATGATGTTCTAAAATTCAATAAATAATCAATAGACAAAATAGTTTTCGTTGAATCTCAACGTTCAGCATATTTGCTGCTTCCCAAATTTATTTTATTTAATTTGATTTATTAATTAAGAAACGTACAGGCAAACGCATTTATTCCCTTTTTTTTCTCTCTCCGTTCGATTTTCGTTCGCGCTTCTTTTTCAATGCGATGGTTGGAATTTCAACGCGATTGTAAATATTTCGGCGGTGACGTTTACGAAGGCACGTACGATTCACGTATATGGCAACGAAACTCGCAGTCGAACTGACCGTTTTGTTGTGACCACTAAATACGAATTGTTGAGTCAAGAACCTTAACATCGTACACAGAAACACTTACCGCCTGCGTATATCCTCGCGCGATAGTCCAGGCATATCAATAGACGCAATTCCAAAAGATCAACTTTCAAACAACATTTTACGAACGAAATCTTTTTGGAGACTCTGCTTTCGAATTGTTCCCATAAAATCCCTGCAGCATTTTTTCCATCGATATTTTCGAAACGAAAAAAACAAAGATTAACTTGAAATATTTTGTCGCTTTTATGAAATTCACCAAACGATGGCCCTTTAATTTCCATTTTCTGGACGTTGCATGATAAATTTTGATCGATAGAATTCCGTTGAATTTGCACCACACAAATAAGTTTCTTATAAGAGCGCGAGTTGACAGTTGCAATTTTTAACATCAAATATTTCGATTTCTAAATGGTGGTGAAGCCTCTTGAAACTTTATACACGCTTTTCTGTAACATCGAACAATCTTTTTTCAAAAAAAAAAATCGGTCGTAAATTTTTTTCGCAATTTTGGTTATTATATAAAAAATACAGATTATCCGGGACAATATTGAATTTAGAGTATGTTGTTCTTTAGTCAATTTGTAACATTAACCATTTTTTCACGAACTTGGGCTCGCAAACCATTTTTTATATGTAAGGAAAACTGAAAACAAAAATTTAGATTTAACCGTCGCCGAACAACGTCCCTTAGTACGAAAGTGTGAAATTCCCAATATGCCGCAGTTTTGGTAAAACAGCAAAGAACACTCTATATCCACAGCACATTGAGCAAACATTCGTGAGTGACTGTAAAGTTCAACAGCTCCGGATTAAAAAACTATACAAGTTTTGCCCTTATCTTCACTTCGGTGGCATATGTTATTGTTTGACAAGCAATTTATGAAAAAATTTAAATTTATCGAGATCGCGGGCGTCGTATTGTGTCCTCAAAGATAACTCGCGAGCTTATACGAATAATGTAACGCAGCAGTGTACGCACAAACCTCTTTTGTCATCACAACAAGAAGCCGATTAAAATATTATCGATCATAGAGTTTTTCTCAAATTTATCGCGTTCCTGAAAAAAATTATTTAGTCAGAATTAAAAATCATGCGTCTAGGGCTCCGGAAAACTTAGTCGCAGGACCTGCCAATTGGGCTCCACAGCCTCGAACTCAGTTCTGAAATGCCATGCAACGATGTTGAAGTTTGCATCGTTGCAATACAACGAAATCCTGTTTTTCCTTGAGCAGAGCTAACGATTCTCATTCAATATTTCATCCGGACAATAAAACGATCGTTTTTTACCATTTAAACACAAAATCGATGCGAAAATTGTTGTTGTTTTCTGAATTGAACAAAAAATAAAGAGAACGAGTATTTTTCGTTGGATCTCAACGTTGCGAACTTCAGTGTCATTGCCATGCAATCAAAAATGAAAAAAGCGAATTATTCTTTAGTTCTGAGAACGAGGAATCAATGGAAATTTCTTCAGCTTATCCTTCAATGATATTTGCATTTTTCTGACGGAAATAATTGGATGCCATTCGTCATTGACCCAACGAACGCCGAAGATGCTAGTCCATAAGTAATATTGACAGAACGCGAGCAGCTTGCAGAAAATGATGAATGAGTTCTTGGAGAAAAAGGATCGATTCTTTCCCGCAAGTACTTTAGTGCATGGAAGTTGCCATGAGTTTTCAATCATTTTTATATTTGACGTATGACCCTAAGTCGTAATTGGTGCAAAAGGCTGAACGAAGAAGTAGAAACTCTGTTTCATTACAAGAATCTTGTCTGAAATTTCATTTTATGAAACTACTTTTCATTTTTTGTTCAAAATTAATAACCATGACGATTTTTGCACTCAATTTTGTGTTTGGATCCTCAAAAAAATATCATTTCACTGTCTTGACCCTTTCTATCAATTCAAATGACTCTGAAGTTTGCAACGTTGAGATTCAACGAAAAACATTTTTTCTATTGATTATTTATTGAATTTTAAAAATCGTCGCAATTTTTTGAGTCGATTGGGTTTTTTGGTCGCGAGAGAGAACTCAAAATTCATTTCGTTACACTTTTCAATACTTCGCCAGGATTCTTTTTATCCTTTTTTAGCGCAACCTTACAAAATCCTTAAGCCAAATCGTCTCCTCTGTGAATTGTAACGTTTACCGGACTGAGAATGAGATTTTTTCTTTTTTTTTTTTACATTCGCGTGATTTTTTCATTTTCCCCAAAAAAAATGTGTTTGTACGAAGGATGTTGAAATTTGCAACGTTGGAATGCAACGAAATTCGGTTTTTTCTTGAGCAGAGCTCGCGATTCTTATCGAATATTGAATCAGGACAATAAAATAATAATTTTTTAGGATTCAAATGAAAAATCGATACCTAAATGGTCATTTTTAGTTTTTAATTGAACCAAAAATGAAGTGAAATTGTATTTTTCGTTGGGCCCCAACGTTGGGAACTTCAGTGTCATTTTGTACGACTGTAGTTTTGGGTGATTCAAAATGGTCGTAGTACCGGGTGCGTAGAATAGACTGAGCGTTTATCACTGATATGCGCTCCGAAGTTTTCACTCGCACGATAAACGACGCGACAATCGATCACAGCAGCAACACGATTCCAGTTTTTTTTCTCCTTTTTTCCATCGTAACATTGTGTTTTATCGTTTCGATCAGGTTCGCGGAACGCACTCAAGCTGGCTGCCTCTGCCGGTAACCCCGTCGTTGCTGCTGCTGCTGCCGCCGCCGCTGCCGCCCCCGCGCATCCTCCTGTGCTCTGGAGCTCTCGCAGGAAGCCGGGTGAGTGAAAAAAAACAATAAAACAAACAAAAAACCATCCTTACCATTAAAATTACAATAATTCTTCAATTTTTCAACATAATTAGCGCGCCTGGCTAGACACACATGGGTCTGGGGCATCCTCCCGTTTAATAAATTATTAATTTATTTAATAATAATTGAATAATTTCAGAATAAGTAAAAACACAGTTTTTGGACTCGTTTGAAAAATCGGAAAAAATTCAGAAAACTGATTTTCTATCTGTACAAAAAGTGTTGGATTACAATTAGTTTTTTACTACCGTTTTATTTTATTGGTAATCGATACAAAAAACGAGAAAATCGAGATTTGCTCAAAACTTGCATCCAGTTTCTTCTCCACCAAGCAGTTGCATGAAATTATTGACTGTTTTTCTAATACATTTACCTCGGAACGGTAGCCTGGGGTCAAAAACGATCCCGCGCCCTTCGTTCTCCCGTTTTTCATCATCCTACCGAATTTTTTACTCATTTTTTGACTCTAAGCAAAATTGCTCCAGGCTTGCGTGATCCTGCATCAAAAGACGAAAAGAATGAGCCCGAGACATGAATTTTTCAAAATTGGGGTCATTTGTGACCCCGGATGAACGGAATAGGTGAAAAAATGAGGTCAATGTTCCAGGGTTAAACGAACTTTGAGTCATTAGTTAGAAACACACATTGTTTGTTCGTTAGGTCTGAGAACACGGTGACATATAGATGGATTACGTTGAGACGTCAGCCAATGAATCTTGATTCGTTTTGTCTCTCGCGTGCGTTCCTTATACGTTTTTGCAATTTGATATATAAATGATGTTTTGCCTCTTGTCGTACGTATATCCAAGAAAGAGAAAGAGACTGAAATAAAAATGAGAGTAGCCGCCCGCGGAGGAGAGATCCAGACGCAGAGACGAGTAAGAGATCCAATTGGCTCCTATTATAATTGACGTAACTCGATGTTGGCGAGGCCGAGCCAACGTTTCCGTTTCCGACGACACGAAAGCCAGTTATCTCTACCACTACACACACACTCGTCCCGCACTCACAACTCGTATATCTTGATCGAAGTCGACGTTACATATTCTGTATGGGAGTCTGTGGAAGATGGAGTGCGCGCGTGCCTGACGCACGCTAACTCGACCAACATACAGTTCCAGTTATCCACGTAGTTTCGTATCAAGGGAAAAGGAAAAGCTCTTATGGACATCGTCCGAAAAAAATGCCATTATCTGCAAGAACTAAAGCGACTCTAATGAAGATTCGCAACGTTGGTACGCAACAATGTTTATTGATGATTCATTCGATTTTTAAAATCGTCCAAATTTTTGGGGCCGATTTACTTTTTGGATCGCAAAAATCGATCCTTTCATCGTCATAATTACTTTTTGCACTTGAACAATAAGTTTCAGCACAGAAAACAAAAAATTCGCTGCATTCCAACGATGGAATCTTCAACCTCGTACGAAAAACACTATTTCTCTTAACTTTTTGTTCAATTCAAACAGATTTTGTCTCTGAATCGTAAAAAACGATTTTTTTATTGTCCTGATTGAATGTTTAATAAGAATCGTGAGCTCTGTTCAATGGAAAACTGAATTTTGTTGCATTCCAATGATCAACATTGTTTGGGTTACGAATAGTGCGAGCATTCGATGGGGCCAAACTCAGTCAAAACTTTGGCAAGGCCTTGATTATTTTCGGCTATAGTTGTGTGGCCTCATGCGGAAGCTCCGAGATCGGTCATCGTTCGTTAACCTGCTGGTCTCGTTCGCCCAGCAAAGTCAGGCCTTCATAATAAAAATGGGACGCCCTGGCAACATGGCCCTTTTTGGCTTTCAGTATTTTTTTTCAGTTCAAACTATTTGATTATCGTTTTGAGAGACAATTATTAGGAATTAGACGATTAAACTCGAAATGCCCTGTATTTTTGTATATTGAATCTGGCTAAAGTCCCGTTATTACGAACGACAAGAACGTGGCCACAATTGACCATTCGCTTCGTTGGGGGTCAACTTGTTGGCGCTCTCGCTCTTTAATTCCTCTCGCTCTCCCTCTCTTTGAACTAAGACCCTCTGGCATTTCTCTTCAACTCTTTTCTCTTGCTCGAGAGCCGCCCAGCGCTGCGTATATTCACGACAGACCACCCGTTATACTATGACCTCGCATTATTGACCTTCGCCATGCATCCGTTTTCTCCATTGTTCCTTTTTACATTTACACTTTTTTATCCCCTTGCCTTACTCTCTAACATCAAAATTGCAACGTCCACACACTCACACACCAAATTAAAGGGAAGAAAACGTTCAAACAAGTTGACAAGATAATTGAGTCTGCTCATGCCGATGAGTTATTATCGTCGCCATGTACAGTTATACGTCTGCATGCACAATGCACTTCCCCATAGAGTTCCTTTTACTTTTCATATCTATACTTTCCAAACTTGGTTCTTCATTATACTTGGCAAATTGTTTGTGCATTTTCGTGCAAAGAAAACAGACTAACCCAAGTCTCAATTACGTGTCGATCGAAATCAAGGAATTCAGATTTTTGCAGTTCGTCATTTAAAAAAAAAAAGTAAAATTTTTTTATCGATAGAATTCATTGAAATTTTCACTACACAAAGAGAATAGTGCGGCTCGCACAATTTCGAGAGGTTTCACCATGTAGAAGTCGAGATATTTATTTATAAAAATCACAATTTTTAGTAGTTTCGTGACACTGAAGTTTGCAACGTTGAGATCCAACACTGAAAATTCAATTTTGTCCAAAAACGTCGATATTTTGTTGAATACAGCGAACTAAATATTTTGGGATAATTTCAAAATTTTCGTTATTTCGACAATATTTTTCATTTGTAACGGAACTTCCAGCAAAATTTACGATTGGAATGACAAAAATTACTTTCCGACAAGATTTTCCAGAATGTTTTTTGCTGAAATGACAAAATTTTCGTGATTTTTCGAAAAAACGTTTAGTTGAACGTATCCAACAAAATATCCATCTTTTTCAACAAAATTCTCTTTTCAGTGAACGAAAAATACTTGTTCTCTTCATTTTTTGTTCAATTTAGAAAACAACAACAATTTTCGTATCGATTTTGTGTTTAAATCGTAAAAAACGATCGTTTTATTGTCCTGATTAAAAATCGAATGAGTATCGTGAGCTCTGCTCAAGAAAAAACAGAATTTCGTTGCGTTCCAACGATGCAAACTTTAACGTCATTGAGAGCAGGCGTAAATATTTTTGAGATTATTTGCATGGAAAGGGGCAGGCATGAAGACGAGGATAAAAAGCTGTTTATTTATCGTCCTAATTGAGTCTTATTCTGCACGTGTTCGACACGCTCATGAGTATATGCAATTAAGCCAAAAGAGTGATACAATTGACCCTTTTTGACTTGATCGTAGCAATTTGCGACTGCCAGCGCTACTCTAATTCGATCAAGGAGGGTCTTTACGCACACGATGGCTATTTCACGCCCTTTGTTGACCCAACACTCACATATCGTCCGGTATGTACGTATTCGAAGGATTTACGAGTATCGGAATCCTCGTTAAGGCTCTCGTGCCAAAATTAATTATCCTCGCGCTAACTGATGCTTTTTAAAGAGTCAATCAGGCTCGAATCTCTGAAGCTTTAGTGCAGATTTTTCAAATCCACGATTATTCAAAATCTCCTGTCCAAATAAATTATTTTTTCCGCTTCGTGCGCGCGCTATTTTATCAGCGTTTCCGGTCGCGATGTTTTCGTCCACCGGAACACGGAGGTAAACCACGAAACTCGGAGATATTTCGGTCTTTAACGAAACTCAATCGTTGCGAAATAACATCCGATGTAAATCTAACGAGCTTTTTTATTTATCTACAGCTTATCGCACGTGTCGGAAGTTTGTGGTTGAAAACATTCTCTCCCGCAATCTCCGGGAGCGTCACAAAATTTAGCTTCACTTTTCAACTTTTTCCTCTGACGTCTCGAAGTATTTTCGATTCATCGCCATTGCTAATTTTTTGCTCAATTCATTTTTACACCTTGGATTTACTTTACAACGTTTCGAACGAATTTTATCGACCATTTTTTTACAATTCTTTACTCCTTCATTAAATTATCGAGATTCATTTGAGATTGGCCGTCGTAGAAATTCAGGACTTTGAAGTTTGCAACGTTGAGATTCAACGAAAAACATTTTTTCTATTGATTATTTATTGAATTTTGAAAATCCTGGCAATTTTTTGAGTCGATCGAGTTTTTTGGTCGCAAGAGACAATCGTTTTATTGGCTGGATCAAATATTCGATAATAATTATTGTCTCTGCTGAAGGAATAACAGAATTTCGTTGCATTCCAACGATGGGAACTTCGGGATCAATGATCTTGAAGTTTGCATCGTTGGAATGCAGCGAAATTCAATTTTTTATTCACCAGAGCTCATCATCATTATTTAATATTCGCTCTGGACGATAATACGAAAAATTGCCATGATGTTCAAAAATTAGTAAATAATTGATGAAATAAATATTTTTCGTTGAATCTCAACGTTGCAAACTTCAGAGTCATCAGGATCATTAGAAATTCGACTTTTACGTCGCTCTTTCTCCCACCATTTGCCGAAGTTTGCAACGTTGCAACGCAACGAGAAATATTCGACATGCTTTTCGAGTGGCAAAACTGCATCATTTTATTATTTCAATTAAATTCTCCATTTGAAAAATCATTTTTCTTCAAAGATAAAAATCAATTTCGTTGCATTCGAACGATGCATTTTGTGCAATCGGCGCGATATTTGTCGTCGTATTATTTCGATAGTTACGAACGAGTTTGTGCGCTCGTAACGATTCGAACATCCATGTAAATTTGAAGAGAAATAAATAGAGGAATATTGTTCCGGAATGTGGCTGACATAATGCCAAGTTTCGACAAGGATTATTTGACGTAAGCGTGCATGCAGCAAACGCGAAAGATGCTTTTTCGCTGACGTCGTAAAAAGGTTGCTGCTCTTCCTACTCATTCCTTTTGCGATCGCTCCGGACATTCGAGCTCGCAACTTGAATTCTCGGTTTCCTTTCTCAAGTTCTTTTTATTTTTTTTCTCGGAGATATTATTTTTCAACGACTGCCAACTTGCTTACGAAAATTGTTGTCTGAAATTTGCTTTTTTTTCTCCTTCTCTATGTGCGTGCACGTGGATGCGAGATAAAAAATTGTAGACTCGGAATGATTGGCGTATGAGCCACGACCAAGTTCTATCAGCGCTCAAGCCCGCTGCGCGCTGCAATATCGCTGATCGGGGCCTGCACTCGCGCTTGGTCATGCAAAAAATAGGCAATCAACAAATCGCTTCGTCTTGAGAGACTCGAACGTTTTATTATATACGGCACGCGTTCATCTTGGGCTCAAACCAAACAAAATCGACGTCATTTAATTATTTTTCGCAAAATTTCGCAAAATTGCGCGCCCAAGCGATTTTCTGCTTTTTTATTTTTCAATTTTTATTAATTCCCATGCCACAATCTGAATTATGATTATGAAATTTTTTTATTTATCGAAAATTGATCGTCCAACAAAAAATAATTCTTCTCTCAATTTTTTGTTGAATTAAAAAAAAAATGACAATTTTCGGATCGATTTTGGGTTTGAATCCGCAAAGAAGATCGTTTTCTTGTCCTGATTAGATATTGAATAAAAATCATGAGCTCTGCTCAAGACAAAACAAAATTTCGTTGGACGTGTGAAAAATCAAGGGATCGGTTCAAATCTGAAGCGAGCGTATTTCCCGAACAAATGTTTCTCGAAGCGAAGGAGCTTTACGAGCCTGCAGTAAATGTGATGAGTCAGGTGCAGCCGCACGGTGGGAGTTTTTCGAAACAAATGGGAATCGGGACACTGAAAAGGCCGAGAGTCAGGCACGCAGGATACAAAGAAGGAATAGAAAATTCCAACCTGTAGCTTCTCCGGACGTCAGTACTATTATTTTTACTTCTCAATATAAACGCGTCAACGAGTTTCATTCGTGGAGCTCCCCGATCGATATTTCCAACGAACTGACAAGTGAACTAGATTATTATTCATTTTATTTTAATCGACCAACTTTATTAATAATAATTATATTGATTAATTAATTAAGTTATAATTAATAATAATAATAATATAATTAATATTAATTATTAGGGGTGTGCGAAAATTTAAAAACTTGAAATATTCGGCATCAAATCAAATAAATTCTTTGATTCGAATTTTAAACCGAATATTCGATATTTTCGAGTATTCGATTTTTCTTCGAATATCCGATTTTTCTTCGAATATTCGATTTTTTTCGAATGTCCGATTTTTTTTTCAAAAATATTCGGAAAAAAATTTCGAAAGGATTTGCGAAAATCCGCCATTTTTCGGAAATTTATCGAATACTCGAAAAATCGATGAATATTTGATCCGAAAATCGAATAATAATAATAATAACAATAATAATTAAGTTTTATCACAAATTGAAAGTAACGAAGAGAGGAAATAAAATTGAAGGTTATTCTTGGTATTTGCGTAGCGAAAAAAATCCACAGATCGTAGTAAATACAAATTTTGTCGGATTTCTAGAAAACTTTTAGGATTTCCTAATTTTATTTAATGAAATTCAAGATTGCAACGAAAAATCATTTTTCTCTTCATTTTCTGTTCAATTTGAAAAAAAAATGACAATTTTTGTATCATTTTTGGGTTTGAATCCCAAAAAAAATCGATTTATTGTCGTGATTAAATATTAAATAAGAATCTGGAGCTCTGCTCAAGGAAAAAACAGAATTTCGTTGCATTCCAACGATGCAAACTTGAAAATCGTTGAATTTACAGATTTTTTTCATGTTTTTGTTGTTGTTTTTGTTGATGACAGGGCTATACTTGCGGAGCATCGAGGAGCCGAGGATGACGGCGGAAACGGCAGCTCCGTTCGTTCAGGGTGTACAGAGCGTACAGAGCAGTGTCATGATAGGCCAAGGGAATTCACTGAATCAGCACCAGCAACACACAAAAACATATGTTGCTGATGGAACAAGCACCGCGAATCATGCGAGTGAACGTACGACCAGCAGCCTCATCATGTCCTCTTCGAGCTCTCCCAATTCGCCAAATTCAAATTCTTCTTCATCATCGACATCGACCGTTTATGACCCCGAATATGCACGCATGGAAGCGTGGCTCGACGAAAATCCAGACTTTGTCAACGATTATTTTCTCAGGTAAACCTTCACCGCGGTATTTTCTTTTTCCACATTCATTTTCATCTCTGCACACACATTTCTTGCCTCCAATTTTTGCATAATCACCCAAACGATAACCATGTGGTAAAAAATTTGAAAAAAATTAACAAAAAAATTAAAAAAATTTTTTAAATTAAAAATGCCAAAGAATTTTATCTCGAAATTTGATCATATTCATTTTTTATTTATTTTTTACTCAATGTGAAAAAAAAACAACAATTTTCGTATCGATTTTGTTAAATATTGAATGAGAATCGTGAGCTTTGCTCAAGAAAAAACAGAATTTCGTTGCATTCGTTGCATTTAACATGAAATTGAAGTTTCCAACGTTGAAAAAAACTTTTTCTCTCAATTTTTTGTTCAATTTAAAAAAAACGACAATTTTCTTATCGATTTTGTATTTTTATTCTAAAAAACGATCGTTTTATTGTCTCGATAAAATATTGAATAAGAATCGTGAGCTTTGCTCGAGAAAAAAACAGAATTTCGTTGCATTCCAACGATGCAAACTTCAAGATCGTTAAAATTGTCATTATTTTGATTTCGCGATCCAACCTCCTTAAGGATTGATTTCTCAGTTATCCCGATGTGTTTGTACATCATGCGGTTTAATGTTCTTTAGAAAAGTAACGAGACAAACGGTGGATGCTTGGCTGGTGACCCACGCGACGCCGACATCGTCCTCGGCCGGCTGCATGATGGACATGACCAGCGTAATGAGCGGTGGCGGCGGAGGCAGCGCGAGTACGGGAACGTCCTCGTCGCCGGGTGCTCGTGGCGGGGGCGGCAATAACGCTGGAAGTAATTCGAGTGTCAGCAGCGCCGGGGCAAGTGGCGGAGGCGGTGGCACCGGCGGATCCGGCGCGACGACCCCCGTACGAAAAATATCGGCACACGAATTCGAGCGAGGCGGTCTCCTCAAACCAATAGTCAATACGATTGACGGCACGCCGACCTTTCTCAGCGTCTCGCCCGAAGATTCTGGTCAACCTGTCGGCGGGCAGCAAGTCGGATCTGGAGGCGCGACGCGACCACAGAGAAGGTCGAGGCACGAGCTCAGGCATCTTGACGAAAAGGATCTTATTTTTGAATTGGTAAACCAATTTTTTTTTACTATTTCCCATTGAGTCACTTGCAACTTGAATTTTTTTCTCAAATTTTCACGTTTTTTTCTCGCCTAAAAGAAAAAGAAGAAAAAAACACAGAAAAAAAAGGGAGAAGAAACGCTTGGAGCAAATTATTCGAAATTGCAAGAAATTTGTGTGTGAAAAAAAATTGAAAAATAAAATAATAATAATAATAATAATAAATAAAATAATAAAAATAGCAATTTTTCACTATTTCTAATTCAGTCACTTGCAACTTGAATTTTTTTCTCAAATTTTCACGTTTTTTTGTTGGGTAAAAGAAAAAGAAAAAAAAAACAGAAAAAATAGGGAGAAGAAACGCTTGGAGCAAATTATTCAAAATTGCAAGAAATTTGTGTGTATAAAAAAATTGAAAAATAAAATAAATGAAATAATGAAAATAGCAATTTTTCACTATTTCCAATTCAGTCACTTGCTACGTGAATTTTTTCTCACTTTTTCACGTTTTTTTGGTTGAGTAAAGGAAAAAAAGGAAAAAATAGGGAGAAAAAGAAATACTTGGAATAAATTATTCGAAATTGTATGGAATTGGTGCGTGAACGATCGCTAACGATCGAAATCTTCATGACAAAGAATCGTCCGACCAGCTTTTTCGATCAACCTTTAAACAGTCATTGAATCGATTGAATTGCTATTATAGGTAAAGGATATTTGTAACGAGCTCGAAGTTCGATCGCTGTGCCACAAAATCCTGCAAAACGTGAGCACTCTTCTTCACGCCGATCGTGGATCGCTGTTTCTCGTGCAAGGCGAGAGACTCTGCGCTGGCAACAGAAACAGTAGTAAAAACAATTCAACGGAAGTTAATTCAAGAACGGAGAATCCACTTTCCACACCGAGTCAGGCTCAGTATTCAACGAGCGAAAGGAGTCAGCAGCCTGTATCGAGAAACCGATGCCTCGTGTCAAAACTATTTGACGTTTGCTCGAGATCGACCCTCGTCGAGATGGAGAAAAAGGATGAGATCAAGATTCCCTGGGGAACTGGAATCGTTGGCTACGTTGCCGAGAGCGGAGAACCCGTTAACATACCGGATGCTTACAAAGTAATTATTTCCACAATCTCCGACTTTGACAACCCAAAAAATAATAAATTCCAAAGTTCAAGGAAATTGCAATAATTCTCACTGTTTCGTCTGGCCAGGACTCGAGATTTAATCGTGAAATCGACGCCCTCACCGGCTACAGAACTCGAGCATTGTTGTGCATGCCGATTAAAGATTGCAGCGGCGATGTCGTCGGCGTCGCTCAAGTCATCAATAAACTCGGTGGCGAAGCACAATTCACGGCACAAGATGAAAAAATATTTTCCAGTTATCTCCAGTTCTGCGGCATTGGCCTCAGAAATGCCCAGCTCTACGAAAAAAGTCAATTGGAAGTAAAAAGAAATCAGGTAATTTTTCCACATCCGTTGAGAGTTTATTTTGCTTCTCTGCGAATAGTAAATAAAAATAATTGAAAAAAAAAAAAATTCTATTCACTTTTTTATCGAATTATGAAAATTACGCCAATTTTTCGTGCCGATTTATTCGTTGGATCGCAAAAGAGAATCGAAAAAAGGAACTGACCAAATATTGAACAAAAATTTCCGGAGAAGAAAAAAAAAACAGAATTTCGTTGCGACTCAACGACGCACAAGTTTCTGATAAAAATGGCTCAATTTTTGGGCTTTTTGTAGGTTTTACTGGATCTCGCCAGAATGATTTTCGAAGAGCAAAGCACGATCGAACACATGGTATTCAGAATACTTACGCACACGCAATCGCTGATACAGTGTCAACGAGTACAGGTACGTGAAGAAATTCGCTTTGACCCTAGAACGGTGAGCTTGTTGATTTTTTACAAATTCCGTTGACCTAATTTTGAAAAATTCATATCTCCGGTAAAATTAAACGAAAAGGGTCGAGTTTGGGCTCATTCTTTTCGTTTTTTGATGCAGAATCACGCAAGCCCGGGGCAATTTTGCTGCAAGTCAAAAAATTAGTCGAAAATGCGGTAAAACGATTCAAAGTCGTTTGCGCTTGTTTTTGGCTCCGCGTTACCGTTCTAGGGCCAATATTGATGAATGTGAAATTAACCAATTTCGGTTTGCAGGTTCTCTTGGTTCACAAAGCATCGAAAGGCAGTTTTTCGCGAGTCTTTGATTTTGAGGCGAATGATCTCGCGACCGAGGATACGGATTCCCGAACCAGGTGATGGTCAAACGCTTGACGTTTTTGTTTCCCTCTCTAAATTTCTATCACCGTCTCTTTATTTCTCTCACGCTCTCGTTCTCTCTCTCTCTCTCCTCATTTTCGACAAATTTATTCTTTCCTTGCGTCCATTTACCATCACGGCTGCTCACTTCTATGCATCGAAATGAACAACGGTATAAACAAAAAGAGTTGAGAATCTATAAATAAAGAAAAGAAAAAAGAAAAGAATCGAATCCAGAGAGCACGACGCGACAAATGGCATTGACCCCGCTCATCTCTTCTCTCGTTCGACGACAGAGCGAGACGCTATTCCGGATCTAACGATCGCTGCCGCTTGGTCTCTTTCCGTTGCAGCCCTTTCGAGAGCAGATTCCCCATAAACGTAGGCATCACCGGCTATGTCGCGACTACGGGTGAGGTAAGCAATCGTCAAAAATTTACGATCGTTGGGGTCCAACGAAAAATACTAAATACCGATTAATTGTTTGTTCAATCAAAAAAATCATTACAAATTATGACACCGAAGTTTGCAACGTTGATATCCAACGGAAAATACTTGTTCTCTTTATTTTTCCTTCAATTTAGAAAACAACGACAATTTTCGTATCGATTTTGTGTTTAAATCGTAAAAAACGATCGTTTTATTGTCCTGATTAAATTTTGAATGAGAATCGTTAGCTCTGCTCAAGAAAAAACAGGATTTCGTTGCATTCCAACGATTCAAACTTTAATATCGTTACAAATTTCGTACCCATTTTTCGTCTTTAGATTCTGAAAAAATATCGTTTCACTGTCCTGACCAAAAATTGACAATGTTGAAGTTTGCATCGTTGGAATGCAACGAAATTCTGTTTTTTCTTGAGCAGAGCTCACGATTCTTATTCAATATTTTATCGAGACAATAAAACGATCGTTTTTTAGAATTAAAATACAAAATCGATAAGAAAATTGTCGTTTTTTTTTTAATTAAACAAAAAATTGAGAGAAAAAGGTTTTTTCAACGTTGGAAACTTCAATTTCATGTTAAATGCAACGAATGCAACGAAATTCTGTTTTTTCTTGAGCAGAGCTCACGATTCTTATCCAATATTTTATCGAGACAATAAAACGATCGTTTTTAGAATTAAAATACAAAATTGATAAGAAAATTGTCGTTTTTTTTTTAATTGAACAAAAAATTGAGAGAAAAAGTTTTTTTCAACGTTGAAAACTTCAATTTCATGTTAAATGCAACGAAATTCTGTTTTTTCTTGAGCAGAGCTCACGATTCTTATCCAATATTTTATCGAGACAATAAAACGATCGTTTTTTAGAATTAAAATACAAAATCGACAAGAAAATTGTCGTTTTTTTTAAATTGAACAAAAAAATGAGAGAAAAAGTTTTTTTCAACGTTGAAAACTTCAATTTCATGTTAAATGCAACGAATGCAACGAAATTCTGTTTTTTCTTGAGCAAAGCTCACGATTCTTATGCAATATTTTATCGAGACAATAAAACGATCGTTTTTTAGAATTGAAATACAAAATCGATAAGAAAATTGTCGTTTTTTTTTAAATTGAACAAAAAATTGAGAAAAAAAGTTTTTTTCCACGTTAGAAACTTCAATTTCATGTTAAAAATTTTTCAACATCGTTGAATGTCGCTAATTCACGATAAATTTCCAAACTACAAGCCAACAGTCGAAATGCATTCATTTTTGCGCTTCCCTAGAGAAACGGTTGAGGAAACATAAAAAATTACTGACTCTGTCGTTTGACTGTTTGCAGACGGTCAACATTCCATATGCCTACGAGGATCCAAGATTCGATCCATCGGTCGACGATGGCACGGGTTTTCGTCATCGTACCATTCTGTGTATGCCTATCAAAAATTCATCCGGTCAGATAATCGGTGTCATACAACTTGTCAACAAATTTGACGATCTTCTCTTTACCAAAAATGACGAGAATTTCGTTGAGGCCTTTGCTATTTTTTGCGGCATGGGTATTCACAATACGCACATGTGAGTTGTGGTCATACACGTAGGTTTCATATTTTAGACAAAAAACCAATGAAAAAAAACCGAAAAAAGACAATTTTGTGATCGCAGGACCGCAAAAAATTAAAATTGATATTGATTTTGTTTTTTGTTTCCTCAAACACCCTACAGGTACGAGAGAGCTGTGATCGCGATGGCAAAACAGAGCGTCACTCTGGAAGTCCTGAGCTATCATGCGTCCGCGTCGCTGGAGGATGCTCAAAAATTGCGGGTTAGTTTATCAATATTGTTCTGCATTTAAGGACCTTCTATGCCACATTTTCTATCCATACAATTCACTCCAATTTTCACCACACAGAGAGAATAGTCGCCCGCGCAATTTTAACAAGTTTCACCATGTACAAGTCGAGATATTTATTTCTAAAAATCACAATTTTCAGTAGTTTCTCATAAGAGCGCGTGTTAAAAGTTGCAATTTTTGACATTAAATATTTCAATTTATAAACTTTATAAATTCATAAATTTAAATATAAATTTATATATAAATATAATTACATATAATTAGAATTATTTATAATTATAATAATATAATAATATCTAATAATAATAATATTATTCATAATTATAATTATTTATAATTATAATTGCATATAATTATAATATATTAAATTATAAAATATATATATATAATATATATAATTAAATATAAATATAAACTTTATAAATTTATAAACTCAAACTTTCTATACGTTTTTATGTAAAATCGAATATTTATTTAATTTTCGCAAGCAATTGGTCGTAAAATTTATTCGAAATTTTGGTTATTATATAAAAAAATAGAAATTACGTCGGACAATTTTGAATTCAGAATTTTTTTTCCATGAACTTAGGCTCGCGAACGATTTTGTATGTACAAGAAAAACTGAAAACGCAAATATTTAGATTTGACCGTCTCCGTAAGAAGCGATTGAATAAAAAAATCATGATTTATTCATTCGTAGATTGGTTGTTGAGTGTTTTTTAACAAAAATGCAAATTTTGAGATTATTGCGAACGGTTCGAGTGTAAAATCATGTGCAGAGATCGCTAATGCGGGTATTTTTATTATCGGGGGACCTAGCAGGGCTTAAGGGTACCGTCGTCGGCATATTTTCGTCTACACGACTTCAAGTTCGACGATATACGGATGGAGGACGACGAGACCCTCACCGCTTGTTTGCGAATGTTTCTCGATCTTGATTTCGTCGAGAGATTTCACATCGACTACGACGTTCTTTGCCGTTGGCTGCTCAGCGTTAAAAAAAATTATCGCAACGTCACTTATCACAATTGGCGTCATGCGTTCAACGTAGCACAAATGATGTTTGCCATACTAACGGTGAGTTTACAAGTGAAGCGAGAGACCAGCTCTAAACTTGAAATTATCAGAGACGAAAACACGCCATGACCTTGACCGCCATCGAGGTATAAAATTTTTTTTTCAATCGCTCTTCACAGGCTACGCAGTGGTGGAAGATTTTTGGCGAAATTGAGTGCCTCGCTCTTATCATTGCTTGTCTCTGTCACGATCTTGATCATCGCGGCACCAACAATTCCTTCCAGATCAAGTGAGTCACTTATCAACGCAAATCAACTTTGGGCCAACCAAAAAATCACCGATTCAGTCACCAAAATATCTAAGTAGTTGAGATTTATTCGTAACGATGATCCTACTTGGATTTTTTGTTATAGAGTCACTTATAAATTGAAATTTAGCGAATATTCACTCGCGGAAACGAAATTTTTACCCAAATCAAAATACCCGACACTCTAAACCTTTGGGAGAACCGAAAAATCACAGATTTAATCACTCAAATATTTAAGTAGCTAAAATTCATTCGTAACTATGATCCTACTTGGATTTTTCTTTATACAGTCACTTGTAAATTCAAATTTAGCGGATATTCATTCGCGGAAACGAAATTTTTAGCCAAATCAGAACGCCCAACACTCTAAAACCTTTGGGCGAACCAAAAAATCACCAAAATATTTAAATAATCAAGATTTATTCGTAACAATGATCCTAGTTGGATTTTTCTTTGTAGAGTCACTTACAAATTCAAATTTAGCGAATATTCATTCGCGGAAACGAAATTTTTAACCGAGCCAAAATGCCCAACACTCCAAAACCTTTGAGCAAACCAAAAAATCACCAAAATATTTAATTAGTCAAGATTTATTCGTAACAATGATCCTAGTTGGATTTTTCTTTGTAGAGTCACTTATAAATTCAAATTTAGCGGATATTCATTCGCGGAAACGAAATTTTTAGCCAAACCAGAACGCCCAACACTCTAAAACCTTTGAGCGAACCAAACAATCACCAAAATATTTAATTAGTCAAGATTTATTCGTAACAATGATCCTAGTTGGATTTTTCTTTGTAGAGTCACTTGTAAATTCAAATTTAGCGAATATTCATTCGCGGAAACGAAATTGTTAACCGAGCCAAAATGCCCAACACTCCAAAACCTTTGAGCAAATCAAAAAATCACGAAAATATTTAAGGAGTGAGGATTTATTCATCACAGTGATCCTTACTTGGGTTTTTCTTTGCAGAGCATCCTCTCCACTGGCTCAATTATATTCCACGTCGACAATGGAACATCATCATTTCGACCAGTGTCTCATGATCCTCAGCAGCCAAGGGAATCAAATATTGTCGAATCTCTCGCCCGAGGAATATTCGAGAGTAGTCAAAGTACTCGAGGAGGCTATTTTATCGACCGATCTCGCGGTATATTTTCGTAAACGTGGAGCGTTTCTCAGTATAGCTCGCGGACGGAGTTACAACTGGGCTTACGGCGAGCATCGCGATCTCTTACGAGGGATGCTTATGACAGTTTGTGATTTAGCGGCGATCACGAAACCCTGGGAAATTGAGAAACGTGTCGCTGAACTAGTCAGCAGCGAGTTTTTCGAACAGGGTGATATCGAGCGAAGAACTTTGAACATCACGCCCATTGTAAGTAAAATAAATAAAAAAAACCATTTTCCTTGTGTTTCTTCTTCTTGAAGAATCTTGTGACAAATTTCATGTTTTTTCTTTTTAAACACATTGCTCCGAATTTCTGGCATTTTGCAGGACATTATGAATCGTGAAAAAGAGGATCAATTACCGATGATGCAAGTCGGCTTCATCGATTCCATTTGTTTGCCCATTTATGAGGTAAGTTTCCCATTTTCAACGAATTTCTTGACCCAATTATTCGTTTACGTTCATTTTGTGTTATTAGCGGATTGATGGGACTGAAAATACAATTTTTCTTTATTGTTTGTTCAATTTAGAAAACAACGACAATTTTCGTATCAATTTTGTGTTTAAATCCTAAAAAACGATCGTTTTATTGTCCTGATTAAATATTGAATAAAAATCATGAGCTTTGCTCGAGAAAAAAACGGAATTTCGTTGCGTTTCAACGATGCAAACTTCAAGATCGTACAAGAAATTCGGTTTTGAGCAAATTACAATTTTTTTCATGGCCGTGCTCGATTTGCCATGGACGAAATGTTGCAGGCCTTCGCCTTGCTGTCGGACAAACTTGAACCTCTTGTCGCCGGTGTCCGCGACAACAAGACGCGTTGGTTGGAAATAGCAGAAGACACGTGTGTCACGGAGAACTGTACGAATCACGACAGGACGGATGGAATGCTCGCGACAACGAACAACTCTGGAAGCGACTGCGACGACGAATGACAGAGGAAACAGTCGATGGATAACGGTCGAGAGCATGTTCCTAAAAAATTTCAGTCGCGTTCGTTTTAATTTTTACCCGTGTTATTAATAATCCTTAAATTATTCGAGCATTTTGTTCAGTCATGGCGCTGGAGCGAGAGAGAGAGAGAAACACAAAATTTGTGCTATGCGCATCGTTGGACCAAAACGAAACAAATTTTACTTGACCGCATTTTCCATTACTGACGAGAGTTTACGTTTACGCACAAGGGTTTCAGGGTTCGCTAACATTTATTCGCTTTTTCAATCGTTATTTCCTCTTCATTTCATTTTTTTCTATTTACAGTTTGAATTATCAAAGAATCTCACAATCACCCAATGTCGACTCAAATTTGTAGCGCATCAGACGATTTTTTTAGTTACTGAAAGAAACTCGTTCTAGCTTTGAAAATTTCACCGCCAACACGCACGACATACATTTTTGTCACACTAAAAACACATCAATGACCTTACTAGTTCGAACTCGGCTTGCAGGTTGTATCGATTTTTAGTTGATAAACTTTGAAACGATTTTATTGGTAATAATTCCACGCAAGTACCGTATCCAGTCAAATTTTCAAGAGGCTGCAGAGAACCGGAAAAAAGATATTCGCATTGCTAGTTTCGTACATTTAACAATGATTTTTATGATCAATCTCAATTTTCTTTGTATTTTACAATGAACTCTTACTAATTCTCAGGAAAAATCACAATTTTCATTGTAAAGTACAATCGACCCACTCCGAGTAGCGGAATAGAGTAGAAGTAAGAGAGGAACGTGGTCACTGGGTGGATTCTACCCACAGTGATCACGAAGGGTTAAATAAATGAAATTACCAATGCGAATATCGTTTTTCTAGTTCTCTGGAGCGTCTTGTAAATTTGACTTGATCTTTTTCTTATCATAATCTACTACTTCACCAAACTTGATTAAATTCTGAACGGTGGTTCCAAAATCGACAGCCCTAACTTAATGCTACAATCAATGATTTTATTTTATTTCTTATAATATTATTATAATTATTGCTAGAGGCCTATCAACTTAAAAGCTATTGCAAAAAGTTTGGAAACTATTACAAACAAGCATTGTGTCGGACGTCTTCATATTTAGAATTAAACAATTATCCGGTTTTGGTGCAAAGTAGAATGCAGAAATAAGTTTGGACAATATACACGTGGGCGAAAGGGAGAGCGGAGCGTGTCGTTAAGGTGCCAAAGAGAATTATCATAAAGCGGCTCGAACTTTCGTTCTTATTCGGGGTTCCTCGGGGCTCGACGTTTCTCATCAACATTTACATACCAAAGCGTTATGTAGAGAAAGTAATTGATCGATCGGTATATTTATTTGCCTTGATTGCTCTCCAGGCAATGAAGCAGAAATGTAACAAAATATTTAAAAATAAACTTGAAGAAAGGGTTTCATGCCTTGACAAGCAAATTTTTCAATAAAAAAATACGAAAATTCAATAAAAATTCGATAAATACACAAACTCAAAAAATTCATGGGAACTTTTTTTTTACCCATGCGTGAGGACGGTAGAAGTGCGCGAATGGTCAAGAAAAAAAAAAAATCCCTATCGCTCTCGTATATTTCTGATATGAAATGAAAGATTTTTCCAACTCGGAATTTACTTCAACGTTAACTTTTCGATTTTCCTGTTGAAACGCGCAATGCTCTGTGTTTCTTTCTTTCTTCATTCTTGCTTTTTTTTCGAAACGCTCAATGACGCCATACTTTTTCATCGTGTTTGGTCATCATGTTTATAAAAATGATGTTAGAACTCATAACCGGGAACGAATTCAACGATTATTCATTCAAGATTGAATTTATATTTCGTAAGTAATTCTCGTATTCCTTGTAACTGGAGTTATGAAGAAAACGAGGCTCGAGTTCTAGGGAGCAGGACTTTAGATGCGAAGATCGTTATTTGCTGTTTTTACGATTCATAACGATCGATTTACATTCCCGAATGTCGTGGAGCTCGTTTTGACACGATATCGAGAATATTTCATTTCGTAGCAGGTTGTGCAGTTTTTATAGAAGGAAAAAATATCTTATTCGGAAGTGGTTGACGTACTTTTAATAATATTCTGGAAAAGCCTCAACTGGTTGGGCTTACAAGAGTTTTAATCCAATTTTAATACTGACAAAATGTATTTCACAAGTGCACAAAATTTCACCAAAGTATCTCATCGAATTCACATTTTGCAACGAAATAATAATCCCTAAAAACGTGTTTAACCAAGTGGAGAAAAATGTTGACAGTTCGTTAAAAGTGTTTTTTATCTCCTTGGAATTTTTTCTAGACCTAAGCAAAGTTAAATACTTGATAACCTCCACCAAACTGGTGAAAGAATTAGTAATGGTAAGATTTTGAGAATTTTTAAGGTCGGTGCAGATTTAGTGGTGAATTGACATTAAGATTGTGCGAATAGGAGCTTCATCGAGTTTACTCGAATAACCTCATACGTGTAAATATATTCATACTGCACATGTGTATATATGTAAATCTCAAGTCTCGCATGTTCCTTAAATTTACGTTTTAGACCTATTCGCTATCTCGTGATTACGCCACGAGGACATTTCAGTACTTTTCGGATCTGTTTTAATCGTTATTTCCGGTTGCACAAACATTTGAGAGATGGACCAAGTTCCTGATACCAGATCCCCCCATTAATCCTGTACAACATAGCAGACGCGATTTTCAAACATATTCTATATCCTTATCGCGCCGATTTATGTTTTATTATTTATATGTCGTGATGAACATTGTTATTATTATTATTATTATTAACTAATAGCACAAAAGTTAAATGTATATTGTATATGAATGAATATCTAATATATTGAAGCAAAAAAATGTTTCTTCGTCTCTCCATCATTGCCATGGATCACCATTGAGAACTTTTTCCGAAAATTCCCACCTGTATTTGTGCTTTGTGACGGTGAAACGTTTTTTTTTCAGTTTCCAATGTCAATGTGCTCAAAATGTCCCAAACCATCGAAAAATCATATCTAGAAAAAATGTCCGGATGTGTTTTGGCATTGTGAAGTTAAAACGTTTGTAACTCGAGAACGGTTTGAGCTACAGGGCTCCGGTTTTGCACAGATGTTAATCCATACAAGCTTTTCATTCTCTGAGAATTTTGTTGGAATTGCTAGAAAAATACGAATTTTACGGCATTTTGAAATTTTCAAAAAAAGTCTGTCACCGCTCAAACTTCCGCAAATTTCAAGATTTATTACTAATTTTTTTTTTTTTTTAATAGAGTATCAAAATAGGAAGGTTGGTATTGAATTTGGGAAATATCGGTTGAACGGTTTAAATTTTATGATTTTTTTGAATTTTACGAGAATCTGAATTTTTCGAAAAATCGTCTAACCGCTTCAGTTTTTTGGGAATTTTGTAAGTTATTGTGTATTAGTCTGTGCTTTCCACTTACTTTCTAGAGAAGTTGTCGGAACTATTTTTAAAAAATGCAGAATCATGCAGAATTGCGTATTTTATTGAGGAATTCAATGACGAATCGACACGATCGTGTCTGCGTAATGATCGCGTGAGGATTTAAATTTGCAAGTTTTTGGTTTTCATAACGATAAACGGATTTCAGCAGGAATTGATAATCAGAATGTCGCAGTGTCTCGTACTGGGAAAAAAATGAGGAAAAAGTTGGAGTGAAGACAAAAAAATTGGATAAAAAAATTATTAATTTTATTCGCGCGTTCTTTTTTGGCAAATTTTTGGGGAATTCAAAGGAATTTCCGGGATGATATCGAGGACTCGGAAGAACCAACTTACCATGTTGACTTTATCCATGGGGTAAAAGGAGAAAAAGAAATGACGATAATGAATGAGAAAAGATGATGAAGGGGGGGGGGAGGGAAAATAGGGTGTTTTCATGGTACAAGAGGGCGCACGCCCCATAAGCGCGATCGAGTGTTCAGCGACGGCGCGTTTTATAAACTCGAGGGTGAGATTCGGGGATGAAATCTACCAGAGGGGATTGCCTCAGGGAACAACCACCACAGCCTTGGCTTCTTCAACAGTCACGTACGAGCTGTCGTTTTGGGTAGTTGAATGCAATCAAACGGAAGCTCTCCAACTTCAACGATTCAAATCTCGTACGTCTCTCTCCACTCTTTTTTCTTTCTTTTAGTGTAATAAATACGTTTAAGAATAGTGATTGTATGTATTCAATGAGAATCTCGATGTTTGGCATCACTGGCCTCAATACTCTCATCATTCCGAGCGATATCGTCAATTATTTTAACAAGTTCTCCAGCCACAACATGCTCCGCTCGACGACTAGTAAAAATAACAATTTCTCTCGCTCTTTCTCGCCTTAATTTCCCTTTATTTTTATCCAACTTTTTTCCTTTCCCTTATCTCGCTCTTTCGCGATCTCGACGTTTCGTGTATTTAGCGCGAGTGCGTATAATTAGCTCGTTAACGCTCAAGCCTCTGGATCGCAGCAACAGCCTTCACCTCGTGCATGGATTCACGCAATGGAATCGTTTTAGTTAATTACTGCTCTGTTTCGCGCTCCAACCCAGTGGCTTATTGTTCCTGCTATTCATTTCTTATCGCCTTCAAAACAAAACTTGCACAATGTTCGGGGCATGTGCGTGCAGCTTCGACATGTGATCTCGTGAATCTTTTTTCTTAAACAAAAAACAGTACACAACGTCCCCACGGTGTGTGGCACTGTGTCTTTGAATAATAATACTCGAGTAAACGACGATTGACACGTTGCAGAACTTGCAGTTTTGTTAGTACAAATTTATGCCCAACGAACTTGATCCAATTCGTTGCAATCAGCAATTCATTTGCAAATCGTAAAATACTCGAGAATTCTCTCGAGTCCTTTGCTCACGTAATCAAAAAATGGGCACGCAAAACATCCGCTGGTGTTCTTGTATTTGTACCGAGATCGAGTAACAGGTACGGAGAACGACATGCCCGAGTGCACGTCGATATGACGAACAAATAAAAATTTACTGTCAATTTCCCAATCGGAGAATAAAAATATGTTTCTAGTTTTTTTTTTTTTTTTGAGGAAAATTATTTGTTTGAGAGGCACAAAAAAAACAACACGAAGAAAAAAAAAGTTTCATATTTTGGAAAGATCGAAGAGAATCAGGATGAATCGAAAATGTGAGTGGGTGGGTGTTTTTAAAAATAGTATCACAGCGTCGTCGCAAGGATGATAAATAAAGGATACTAAGATATTTCGTGGGGATATATTCGAGGGAAAATGGGGACAGTTTACGGATGATGGAGGAAAAGCAGAGAGGGAGAGAGCTGGAGGAAAAGGTAAAGGTCTGATGCTGTTTATCGATAGAATGTGGTTCGATATATATGAAACATGTGCGAAGGTAGAAGCCACCTTTGCGGATGATGTTGATGTGAAAATGTATAGTCCTCTACGTTCGCAGGTTGCTCGTTGCTGCATCGATCGTCCTACGAAAGCGGGACCTTCCTCTCTCCTCTCTGTCTCCCTCGCTCCTTCTTTGCCACCCTCTGGCTCTGCATCCCGCGTGCTGGACGTTATTTTGCCTGGATCATATTGTTTCCACGTTTTTGAGCTTTGGAGTTCTGTTCTCCGTTAAGGTCTGTCCGTAGGGGGACAGTTTGTTTGCTTTTCAAGCCCTGCTCAAGCAGCTTTTCGCCGAGTCTATATCCTATTACGGAAAAAAAACCTTTCGGAAGCTCGCGATGATCCTGGAGCAGGAATACTCGGATCTGCAGTACGCTCCGGCTTTCCGAATTATCGAGCAACGCTTTTTCCTCCATCCCAACGCATCATTTCCGGTTTTTTCAATTTTTCTTTCACTGCCCCAGCAGTTGATGATTTTGCGTATAGAGAGAATAAAAAAAAGCTATTCATTCAAATCTCGACGAAATATTGACCCTGGAACGTTAACCCGGGGTCAAAAACGACGATTTTTTACTCATTTCTTGACTTGAAGCAGAATTGCACTACGCTCGCGTGATTCTGCATTAAAAAACGAAAAGAATGAGCCCAAGTCGAACACTTTTCGTTGAATTTTACCGGAGATATGAATTTTTCAAAATTCACGTCATTCATGACCCCATAAAAGGGTCAAGTTGTGGTCCTGAAGTAAATAAATCAACTGATGCAGATTTGCTATAATCTATAGGGTTTAACTTGTATTGAAAAGGATCAAATGGCTCGGCAGATTTTGACTCTCGACGCGATTAGTGTGGTAAAGGCTCCCTTATCGTTCAACTGTTGTTATTAATTATCACCATCAGACGAACATGAGAATACTGATTAAATAATTCAACCGAGACGAATAGAGATAAAGCGATCAGATGAACCATTATTTTCGTTCCGCATTCCCTGCATGCAATGCATGTCCCGAAAGTGCAATTCGAGACCCGAGAACGAACGTGCGAAATGTTATTGCCTGTATGACACGTGAACGGTTTTCATCAATAGGTGCTAAAAAATTATTAAGTTCCTACAGAATTCATTGAATGACTGATTCGACGTGGAATGCCCCGTATCCATGTGTATAAAGTAAAGTATGGCTTATACTTTGATAAGTGAATCGTGATAAAGGAAACCTTTGCGTATACCTGACTCGCATACGTGCTTACGAAAAGTACACAGACGTGCACACTGATATTGAGTAACCCCTTTGATGCCATGCGGGTAGGGCAGCAAATATAGACACGACCCGACAACCATTCAATTTCTGACAAACAAAAAGCTTTTGCTTATCATATTGAGGTCATGACCCATGCAAATTTGAAACATTTCTTAAGAAAGATCGCACACACTCCTGGATGCATCTCTGCATATGGAAAAATCTACTAAAAAATTGTGTTTGTGCCTTTTCTACACAAAAACCACTGGACCAATTTTGATAAATCTTTCACACAAGAATGATGGAACGAAGCTCATGAATCAGAATCGTTTTTAAGGCTGTATTGCATTCCGATGATTTTTTTCTTCTTCACATTCTTCGTCACATTTTTCACATTCAAACTTCACAAGCAACTAAAAAATGATAATAAATTAAAAATCGCTAATTACCGATTCAATGATCATTCGAAAACGAAAATCATAAGCGGTAGCCGAAGTTTGTAAAAAAAGAAAGTTGTAGCGATTTTCGTCAAATCCAAGTTTGAAGATTTCGAGAAAATAATTTTCACTTTCCATCCTGAACTATATCTGTGCACTTTAGCGCCAAGTACACGTGCTGCGGAGCCAAGCCCGCAGGCGAGTTTCCTATAAAGACGCATTAGGAAGTTTCACTATTGTCGCAAATTACTTGAAAACTTTTATGAGTTTTCGTCAATGGAAACTTTACTGAAAATTCAATTTTGAAAAAGAAAAACGTCGATATTTGAAAATTTCAAAATTTTCGTAATTTTGACAATATTTTTCATTTTTAACGAAACTGGCGATTGAAATGACGAAAATTTATTTTTTGAAGGGACTTTCCAGAATATTTCTTGCTGCAATGACAACATTTTTGTGATTTTTTGAAAAAAGTTTAGTCGAACGTATAAAAAATTTAGCATCAATAGTCGATGAAGATTCTGTAAAAATTCACGTATCATGTGTTAGGATACATCAAAAGAAGTTCCCATGGATTGACAAAAGAGTTCATGACCTCAGTGATCTTAATACGTGATCGTTTCATCGCTGATCGACTACTCGGATCGTTTATTGTTGTTTCATACGTCTTCATAGTAGCAATCGCGAGAATAAACTACTATTGTGTACGCGGAGACAGACCAAAACTCACACATGCCCGTTTGTCGTTAACTGAACGTTGCGTAGTGGATCATCAATCATTTACGTTGTATCTATTATCATCCCCTCATTTCATTACTCACTCTAGATACGATGGTAAACGTGGCTACGCGTGGCCATGTGGCCCTGTATCAATTGTATTTCCGGCACTCATTGGAGTTTATCGTACTACGCGAAGTAAAAGCTAAAACGATCGAGTGCATTCCAAATTCTTGCGATTAGTCAAACCTCCGGAAATTGTTGCATTTTGACGATAGAATTGGCACGAGCGGGCTCACTTCTTGGTACGTTTATCTCTGCTACTTTTTATATTTCGCGACCGAATCTTAATCTCGCGATTCAGTCACCCTTTTTCCTTTCTTCACGAGATGTATTCAAAATTAGTCTCTCAGTTTTCCAACGATAAAGGGATTAGAGAATTCGTTTAATACTCATTTTATTTATTATTAACAACGAATGATAATACAAGGTAATGGGAAACAGACGGACCCCGATGAGTGTCAATTACCGCGCCTCCTTAGCAGCTCCGTCGGCGGAGAGCGCTCCCGCTACTTCGCAATCAACTGATATCGTCTGCTGTTAGCGAGGGCTAAATTCAATTAGTGTCTCGTCAATGGTACACACTAGAGTAAAGCTTGATGACGGCCACGAATCTTATTAACCGAATCTAAACAACTTTATCCCTGCGGTATTTGACTCTCGTATGTTTGCGTCATATTTTGTCCCTTCCCCTCCTCCCTTCCATGCCCAATTAAGCACTACATGGTATAGATTCCAAGACGAAAATCTTGGAAATTCAAAAATATCAAACTCTTACGTTTTTTTTATTTAAACTGAAAATTCTTGATGCATTCAATCCATTAAATCTGTGAAAATTGCGTACACTTTATTATGGCGTGTAGAATTTGTGGATGCTGCTGCAATGGGAAATGGAAAAATGGGAAAAAAACTCTGTGGATATCTTTCATCGAATTTCTACATGAATCTGAAGCTGGCAACGTTGGAATGTAACGAAATTTTTTGATAATTCAATAAATTGATTAATTTATATCGATAATTTAATGAATTTTCAAAATTATCCACATTTTTCGATAGTTTCAACGTCGTAATTGCATTATGCATTTAAATAATCAGTTTCGTTACAGGAAAAACGAATTTCGTTGCATTCCAACGATGCAAACTTCAACGTCATATTTCTACAGATTTTCTATAGAATTTCTACAAAATTTTCCATAGAGCGGATATTTTATTGTATGCTTGGGCATCGAGGACTGTACAAACACAAATTTTTTTCCGAATTTTTTATTACGTGGTTATCGAATCATTGAGAGTTGAATCGAACTTCTTATGCACGAAATGTATTCCTGTATGAATGTAAACTCTATGCTTATGTACGTCAACTTTAGCATTCAATTACTCGAGGACTACGTGGTGGAAAAATAATCCAAAAAAATGGTGATCTCAAAAGTATTTTTACCAAATTTCATTAAATTATTATATTTTTGAAATTTTATACTATTCTATATGCCCAAATTCCTCTATATGCTCTTTACGGAGATTCTAGAAAACGATTCTATAATATTTATGGACAATTCTATAGAACAATTCTATATATACAGCATATCTATATCATTTTTACATTCGGGAAGCGAAGCTGTACTTGAAAATGCCTACACGGAGAAAACGGATTCGTTTTGTTTAGCAAGAAATAAAATGTTTTGGGAAAATGTCCTATACAAAGGTTCAGAAGCAAAAGAATCGTAGCACCAATTGCAAAACAGCATAGTATTTTTTAACACTTACAATTTTTCTTAGCATGAATTATAAACAGTTCTGTATGAATAAGAAACAGTAATGCGCGCGATAATGAATTTCAGGTTTGTTTTCATGAACAATTTACTATGTCAGATAAGAATTCAGTTATGAGTGAGAATATCCCAAATTTTAAACGTCGACATAGTAAAATTCTATTATCCCAATATGAATATATATCGAACATGTGTGAAATTTTATCCCACGTATTGTTTGGTTTACCATGACCATTGCGATTTTCTTTAATTTCTATGCTAAATTGTAAAATCAGTTTTAATCTGATGATTACGTTTTACTATGCTGTTTAGAACAATTTGTTGCACTGCCATTCGAGATATTGCTGTAATTTCCGAACTGTTCACAAAATGCTATAATTTTCAACAATAAGTAACTGGATTCCTAGTATATTTCGTAAAATAATTTTCGACTTCGTTTTCTCCGCGTATGTGCCTCGTGACTTTGGTTCAATTCGCTTCCGCACGCTTGCGGTTCAGAATACCCAACGCAATCACGAGACATCGTCATATTTTCTTCACGGAAATCCTTTTTTTTCGGTGGATTTCTGTCGTAGTGAAAATGCAGAAAAAATGTTGAAGGAAAAAAATGATTGAATTCATTTTCGGCGTTTCTTTTGTTCTCTCCCTCTCTGTAGGATTTTTATCGAGGGATGGAGAACTGTAGAAGTTGGCGAGCTACGGCATTACATTTGACCAAGACGACGATGACGACGATAGCCGTAATGACTTGTGTTCATGCGACCATCGGTGCAGCGTCTTCGTCATTTTCGACCTCGAGAATGTTCCCTGCTTCTTCAGCACCGAACGTGGCTACAGAAAATATTCCGCAAAGCGGTAATGACGTGTATGATGCACGAAAGGTAATGTTATTTTTTTTTTTAATTACATATAACATTAAGAAACCGTCCTGAGGGGTATCGGAGACGAAATGTTTGATGAAAATTCGACAGATGGATGTCGAGAATGCACTGGACGTGATAGAGGCAGCGTCGACGGGTTCGATGGACGAGGATTGCGCTACGATGGCTGGATACAAAATACTTCCGGCCGGTGCTGCACTCGATCCACATCGTTTCGATGTAGCCCGACAAAAAACCGATATGGCTGCGATGATGCTTCAGAATCTTGAGTCTATGAGGCACACTCGTCAGTATCTTTCTGTTTCTTTACCATACAAAACAACTTTATTTTGCGGATCCTTTTTCAAACTTTGTACAAACGTTCTTAGCACCAAAACTAACTTTTTTTCCAACTTTTTTTATCCAATTTTCAGACATTTTCAATTCAAGATATTTGATTAGCAGGTTTTCATTCTCCCCATCTAAACGCGTGTAAATTGGGAGTTTCGCTAAAAAGTTGCAAAAATCGAGTTGATTTGTTTTTGCAGATAGCCGGAAAGGTCATGGGCCGAAATTTCTTGTGAAAGATCTTAAACACATTTTTTTGCAGCTCATAAACGAGAACGCGACTTGAATTTACACGCGTTCAGGTGGGAAAAATTATAAATGCGAACTATAAAATGTTGATACAAAATTATTAAAGAATCTTAAATAAAGTAATTTCGTGATACACGGAGAAAACGGATTCGTTTTGTTTAGTAAGAAATAAAATGTTTTGGGAAAATGTCCTATATGAAGGTTAAGAAGCGAAAGAATCGTAGCAACAATTGCAAAACAGCATAGTATTTTTTAACACTTACAATTTTTTTTAGCATGAATTATAAACAGTTCTATATGAATAAGAAACAGTGATGCGCGCGATAATGAATTTCAGGCTTGTTTTCATGAACAATTTACTATGTCAGACAAGAATTCAGTTATGAGTGAGAATATCTCAAATTTTAAACGTCGACATAGTAAAATTCTATTATCACAATATGAATATATCTCGAACATGTGTGAAATCTTATCACACGTATTGTTTTGTTTACCATGACCATTGCGATTTTCTTTAATTTCTATGCTAAATTGTAAAATCGGTTTTAATCTGATGATCACGTTTTACTATGCCGTTTAGAACGATTTGTCGCACTGCCATTCGAGATCCTGCTGTAATTTCCGAACTGTCTTCAAAATACTATAATTTTCAACAATAAGTAACTGGATTCCTAGTACATTCCTTAATAATTTTCGACTTCGTTTTCTCCGTGTAGTAAGGCGCGTTAAGGACTTTGTTGATAAAAAGTTTGGCAAGTCTCTTCGAGAGCCATACACTTGGGAACTGGTAACAGGTAAACGATTTTCTTCAGATTTGTTGGATGCCGTGGCAAAGTCACTTCTCATATCAGTGACAAATGCGATAGGCACGAGAGTCGTAATTTTTAACACATCGACGGAAAGCGTCATCACGAGTACTTGGCTGACACGACCGACCGGAAGTATCGAAGAACCTACAGAGATCAAGAGCGATGCGTTGCGTTTTAACGCTCGGCCTGACCCTAGTCTACCCTGGTTCAACGGTCGCGAGGCGCCCAGATACCATTCCAGGTCATCAAAGTTTGTGCATCAATCAGCACTAAAAGGTCCAACAACTTATATGGGTTGGTGGACCTTGCCCTATTTGTCCTGTAAGAATCTTCAATGGCTAATCTCATACAGCGTTTACGTGCGACCATTGGACGCGCATCACGGGTGAGTCGAACAAAGTTCTCAACTTCTTGATCATTCCCTTCAACGAGCGAAGAATCGGACAAACTTTATGCAACTAAAAAATAACGAGTCTGTCTAATTTATGAATTTCCCACAGATTACGAGCTTTTCTCAGCATCGATATGGACCTGGGAGGATTGGAAATTAATCAATGCAATCATATGCTCGGTTCGGATGATAAACACGCTCGCGAAGGTGGAGGACAACGTTCAGACAATCAAATCGCTTCTTTCAGAGGTTCTCACAAATGCCACGAAGACACCACGCAAGTAAACACTGATTTCGAGTACTGCAACAGTTTTATTTTTTCTTTCTCGTATTTTTAACCCTAGAACGGTAAATTTGTTTTTTCACACCTATTCCGGTGACCTTGGGTCACAAACGACCCCAATTTTTAAAAATTCCTTTCTGCGGTGGAATTTATCGAAGAGGATTCAACTTGGGCTCATTCTTTTCGTTTTTTAACGCAGAATCACGTGAGCATAGGGCAATTTTTCTTAAAGTCAAGAAATGAATAAAAAATCGTCGTTTTCTGAGTCAGTTTCGCTTCAAGTGAAAAATGCGGTAAATAACGTTGAAAAAGCGGGAAAACGAAGGGAGAAAAAAGATTTAAAGTCACCTGGGATCGTTTTTGACCGCAAGTTAACGTTCTAGGGTTAGCCCCACAATCCCTGAAACCATCGATCATTTTTTGATCGACGAATAATGCACTGAAAAGAAAATTTTGTTGAAAAAGATGGATATTTTGTTGGATACGTTCAATTAAACGTTTTTTCGAAAAATCACGAAAATTTTGTAATTTCAGCAAAAAACGTTCTAGAAAATCGTTTTCGGAAAGTAAATTTTTGTCATTCCGATCGTAAATTTTGCTGACAGTTCCGTTACAATGAAAAATATTGTCGAAATAACGAAAATTTTGAAATCATCCCAAAATATTTAGTTGGCCGTATTCAACAAAATATCGACGTTTTTTGACAAAATTGAATTTTCAGTGCGGTCTAAAGATTCGAATAATTTTAGTGCGAGTACAGAGGACCAAGTTCACGTAGAAACAGTGGAAATGAGTTTGAATCCGTTTCACCGGGATGGCGAAAAGGCGCTTACATTTGTCGATGCCGTGAAGGTTTTTACAGCTTGAATAGCATCTACACCGATACAGGGGATGAAGAGACGTCCGTCTTCGATGGCATACTAGTCGAAGGTGACGCATCGCACTTTTCACATTCATATACTTCGTACGCAGGTCATTAGGCATTGGCCAATGAAAAACATTGCTAATGGCTCGATTGAGAAGCTTTTTTTTTTCTAACTTCACAGCTGCGTGGAAAGAAATGCAAAATAACAAAAGTTCTCGCTACAACGAGATGTTTCGTTGCATCAAATGCGCTCCTGGATGCACATGGTGCAAGGGACCAGAGCCCTGCCTGGCCACGTACAATTGGCCCTTCAGGTATAAAATCGTCTCTTCAACATTTGACATTTCCCATCAATTTTCCCATTTCATTAGTCGTCCAGATAGTCAAAAAATAATCTAAAAATCTGCGAATTTACGATTGCTCAGTCTCGAGCTATTAAAATAATGCGAATCAACGTTTCAAGGATCACTCTACTCTCGGTATCGGTGTTTTGCGCTTGCGGTGCGGTACTCCTCGTGGCGTACGTCTATCAGCATCGAAAACTCAAGGTGTTCAAAGTCGCTTCTCCGATATTTCTCTCGATCACTCTGCTCGGCTGTGCGATCATGTATCTTGAAGTAAGTTTGCATCGTTTCAAAACGAAAAACATATTCAACGTTGCCAATTTCTTCCTCAAGATTCAGCACGATGCTCAAATTTCCTGTACAATTTTAACTTTGATTGCCTCATAGAGAAAGCTCAATCTTGCTCAACCTTGAGACAGCAATTTGCATCTTATTTGATGAAAATTTCACTCATTTATTGATTTTTTTTTTTTTTTATTCAATTTCGACAACTTTTCTAGAAAGTAAATAGAATGTAGAGACTCAAATACAATATCTTACAAAATTTCCAAAAATTCAAGTTGTTGCACGATTTTTCGAAAAATTCAGATTTTCGTAAAATTCGGAAAAATTCCTGCTGAAATCCGTTTATCGTTATGAAAACCAAAAACTTGCAAATTTAAATCCTCACACGATCATTACGCAGAAACGATCGTGTCGATTCGTCATTGAATTCCTCAATAAAATACTCAATTCTGATTCTTCATTTTTCAAAAATAATTCCGACAACTTTCCTAGAAAGTAAGTGGAAAGCACAGACTAATACACAAAAACTTACAAAATTCCCAAAAAACTGAAGCGGTTAGACGATTTTTCGAAAAATTCAGATTTTCGTAAAATTCAAAAAAATCATAAAATTTAAACCGTTCAACCGAGATTTCCCAAATCCAATACCAACCTTCCTATTTTGATACTCTATTAAAAAAAAAAAAAAATTATTAATAAATCTTGAAATTTGCGGAAGTTCGAGCGGCGACAGACTTTTTTTGAAAATTTCAAAATGTCGTAGAATTCGTATTTTTCTAGCAATTCCAACAAAATTCTCAGAGAATGAAAATCTTGTATGGATTAACATCTGTGCAAAACGGGAGCCCTGCAGCTCAAACCGTTCTCGAGTTACAAACGTTTTAACTTCACAATGCCAAAACACATCCGGACATTTTCTCTAGATATGATTTTTCGATGGTTTGGGACATTTTAAGCACATTAAAAACTGGAAGAAAAAATATTTATCGTAACGAATTTTATGACACGGTAGATGGCCGCGATATTCCCTGTTCTGGACGTATATTCTTGCGTTGCTACAAAATGGACCAGGCACTTTGGATTCTGCATCTCTTACACCGCTCTCCTGATGAAGACTTGGAGGTAAAAATTCGTAGACGATTTGCGGCGGCTTCTCCAAACTTTGTAACGAGTTTTCCTATCAATATGATTGCAGGGTTTCATTGACATACCGAGTCAAAAGTGCGCACAAAGTTAAACTGACTGACAAGCAGTTGTTGCAGTGGATGGTGCCGATTTTACTAGTCATGTTGATATATCTCGGAACTTGGACCCTCAGCGCTCCACCGCATGCGAAAGTGATTGCCGACAGTCAAGGACTCGAGTTTTATCAGTGCTCGTACAATTGGTGGGATCACAGCTTAGCGATCGGTAAGCAAATTCGCCAAATCTTGGAGTTTCACCGAAAATTTGCAAATTTTGACTTTTTTTTGTTAATTTTTCGTTTTTCAGGAGAAATTCTATTCCTTGCTTGGGGTATCAGAGTTTGTTACAACGTAAGGAACGCCGAGAGCCTTTTCAACGAGGCACGTTTGATAAGCTACGCCATTTATAACATTGCCGCTGTAAATACTACAATGATCGCAATTCAGTGAGTTCGCTTGCTTCTCAATTTTTTGACTCAACTTTTCCATCGCCTACAAAACTCATTTCTTCCAATAAATAATTTTTCTATTACGATTAGTGCGAGAAATGTTGAATCAACTTTTTATTCGACACTCATTTAATTCCAACTTTGATTTCGCGTGCATCCTCATGAAAGTCACTTCCTGCAGCTTTTTGCCAATCACTGGGAATTGGCCAAGTTTTTCTCGCCACCGCGCAACTCTCCCGATGGAAATGTTTTTCATGTGGATGCATTTTCTCCATTATACACACACACTTTGATTTTTTATCGCCCACACAGTCCATTGAATCTGAAAAGGATTTTTCTGCATAATTCTTCCAAATCAATTATTTTTTTTTGGACTACATTCCACCATGATTTGAGAGATTCTTCTCATTGATATTTTTTCCCCTAAATTGTTGTCGATTGACGGTTCTAACGAAAGAGCCTCCTTAACCCTAGAACGTCGACGTTTGTATCGTTATACCACGTTTTCGACTAATTTCTTGACTCGGAGCAAAATTGCCTCAAGCTCACGTGATCCTGCATGAAAAAACTAAAAAAATGAGCCCCAGTTGAACAATTTTCGATAAATTTTACCGGAGATATGAATCTTCCAAAATTGGAGTCAATTGTGACTCCAAATCACCGGAATAGCAGGTAGAAAAAAAAGGTTTTCGATCTAGGGTTAAGGCATTCGTAGTTTTTGGTCGAATCAATCCTGCACTTTATTTGTTTAAACTTAAATAGCAAGTTTTATACATTAACCCGTTTCCGTCGTGCAGTCTCTTCATATTTCCTCATGCTGGACCAGACATGAAGTATTCGCTTGGCTTTTTGCGCACCCAATTATCTACTACCGTCACTATACTCCTCGTCTTTGGACCCAAGGTAACGAATTGATTTGGCACGATCAGCTACAATGACAATTTTCTTCACAAAGACATTTTTTCAACTCTTTCCACTTTTGCAACATCGATGACTGCGTGTTGAAAACAAAAATGCACACTTTTGTTCTATTTTTTCATATTTTGTCTGAATTTTGAAACGTTGTTTTAATCCCATGGTCATTTATCAGAAAAAAAACTGTTCTGGCTCCCTGTTTTGTAGGTCCTGCGTGTTCTGCGTGGCCATGGCGATCAATGGGACAGCCGAGCTCGAGCTCGTGGCATCACTGCTAGTTTTTCCTTGAATGGTATTCGGGGACTCGTGGCTGAAGAAACGACCGACCTTTATCAGGAAAATGAAGAACTCAAGGTATGTCAATTTTTTTCCATAACTCTCATTACATTTTCATAAACTTCAGACAAGACAGGGATTTCATTATTTACTGGCCCTACCTGCGAATCTTCATTTTCGAATTACCTTTGAATCAGCGATTTTTGATTAATTGTCATTTTTTAGTTGCTATGACGAAAAACGTGATTTTTTGGTTCGAGTGACCAAAAAAACAAAAATTGTCGAAATGCAATAAAGCCTGAAACTTTTTCTGATTCGTGAGCTTCGATTCTGTGAACGATTCATCGAAATTGGTCCAGTGGTTTTTGCGTGAAAAGTACACAAACACAATTTCGTACTTATAGAGTTTTATATATTCAAAGATAAAAATTATTGATACACTGAAACTTCAATTTTGTCAAAAAACGTCGATATTTTGTTGAATACAGCGAACTAAATATTTTGGGATAATTTCAAAATTTTCGTTGTTCCGACAATATTTTTCATTTGTAACGGAACTGTCAGCAAAATTTACGATTGGAATGACAAAAATTTACTTTCCGAAAACATTTTCCAGAACGTTTTTTGCTGGAATGACAAAATTTTCGGGATTTTTCGAAAAAACGTTTAGTTGAACGTATCCAACAAAATATCCATCTTTTTCAACAAAATTTTCTTTTCAGTGTAACTAATGTCAGTTTATCGGGACATTATACGCGATCATCTTGATAATTTCTATAATCGTGAATAATGTTTGTTTAAGGAGGAAATTCAGAAGCTGGCAGCTCAAATAGAATTCATGAAGATCGTACACATGGAGATGCATAACAGGCACATAAAGCCGAAGCTCGGTGGATACTTCAGTACACCAGGTAGCAGTTGGTCAGCTCAAAGTCCGAATGCGAAAACATCTACAGCAAGTTTCATATTGAAAGTAATTTGCTTGATAACTTGGCGATAATATTGATTAAATTGAGAGCAAAAAAACGTCTGGTATTGGAAAATAAAAATTTTCCAATAACCAAAAAAATAAAAGAAAAAAAAATTCGGCATCAGTGGCGCATGCGCAAAATGTAAATGCTTGAAAAATGTGGTAATTTTGGCTTCAACGCTGGAAACGTTGTTTTTATCGTATGTTTGTTTTTTTTATCTCCTACTGATCCGACAGAGCGCAGTGGAAAGAGGCGCAACAGCCGCTGCGGCAGCAGCGGTTGAAGACTCGACATTCCCTTCCGGAAGTCTGCACCGAGCAAGACGAATGGAACTTCTGCGAGAGCGTAAAGCAGCGCGAGAAAAAGAACGTGAAAAGGAGAGGTCGGAGCAGAGCAAAGCAGAACAAATGTCTCCAAAGACGTGCGTACCAACGGAGAAGGATCCAACGGCCGGAACTTCTGCGGAAGAAGTCTGACTACTTTGTGATTCCCCGCAGCAAGTCTCGAGCGAAAATTGATCGGTGACTTTTTAGAATAATCCTCTCCGGTGATTGGCGTAAAAATGATAAAAAGAAGAAGAAAAAAATTCGCCAATGGGCTCTCGAACGAGTTGAAAAAATTGCCACACCGGAAATGATCAGGAAATCCGACCAGCTCCGTTTCAATTATTAAGACAAATTTCGATGAAATCGTACAAACTGAAGAAAATAAATTTCTATATGAAGCGTTGTTCTCGAATCTACACGTTTTCAATTGTACAAATTATTTTATTAATCGAGAGACAGAAAGTGATTTGATTTTTAAATTATTATAGTTACACGTCGACGCTACGATTTTTTCACTAAATATCAAGATCGCGCGCGCAGCTAAGTTCGATAAAAGATAAGAAAACAAAAAACAAACACGTGACGTGACATTCATTACTGCGAAAAGAAAGTGCTGGGCATAGAGTGAGATTAAACACGTATAGTTCCAAAATCGTATAACTATAGGATTCATTTCAACTGTTGAGACGGTTTATAGAGTGTTGATGTTTGACGTTTGCATGTAGCACAACAAAAATAGAGAAAAAATAAGTTATATGTTGTATACCAAGTATACTTGTTGTTAAGTGAATAATGCCTTATGAAAAAGTGAATTACGAAGAGAGTTGGTATCTAGCGACAAGGCAGAATATCGACGACGAGTATTGACCCTAGAACGGTAAACCTGCGGGGTCAAAAACGACCCCAGACCGTTCGCTCCCTTCGTTTTCTCGTTTTTTACCGTTTTACCGCATTTTTTCACGTTTTTTTCCACTTTGAGCTGAATTGCCTCAGGCTCACGTGATTCTGCATGAAAAGACGAAATTCAAAATTGGGGTCGTTTTTGGGAGCCCCAGGACACCGGAATCGTTAAAAAAAAAAGGTTACCGTTCTAGGGATGAAAAAGAACAGTCAAGGGTCAAGAGTCAAGACTCGCCACGTACAGATCTCGAAAATGTGACTTTTTCCGGTATTTCCAAACTTTGATTCGATGTCACGCAAAAAATTATCGAGTGGATGAAAAACTTTTGGCATTTTTCTCATTCAATGTGATTTTTCCCGTTCCAATGATTATTTTCTCCGAACTGGGCGAAAGTGCCGATCATCCCAGACCCTTGTACAGTCAATGCGGTGATCAAATCATTTTTTTTTTTTACACTCGCTCGGAAAACATGTAAAAGATTTTTTCTATGCTACAAAGTCAAATGTCTATTTATAAATTTTCGTATATTTTCGTATCTGCAATATTTTTGTATTCTTACATATGGAAAGTGATTTTTTTGACACGTTATACAAGTTTCATACATTGAGCTATGACGAATGGACAAAAAATCGTAAGAATAATCATTCGATTTCATTGCGAATAATTGAATCCACGCGCTCACTTGTTTCTGAATTTGTACAAAAAGTTTTTCCATTTTTTCAACAAAATTCGGTGTCATGCACAATATTAATGGTGACATTGAGCTACAAAATTTTTACCACGCAATCTTAATGAGTATACGAATTCAATTATATTATTAATGATAAAAATATCAGTTTGCACCAAATCTGAAGAATTAGCCGAAAGATTTTCTCCGAAAAAAAAGTCACTAACGAATTTTTTTTTATCACTACAAATAATCAAATTTCAACGCCCATTTTTGTCTGAAAGCAAAAAAATCCAAGTTCCATATTGTTCGAGTGTGATTTTTTAATCTACTTTGAAAAATGTTGACAAAACACTTAATTTTCATAAAATTGAAACGATATTTCACGTCACGAGTGAACGAGAAAACACACAATCGTTTCATCCCGAATAAAGAGACTCGAAAGAAAAAAACCAAAAAAAAACTCAACTCAATTTGAAAATGCGTAATAAAAAGCACGAATGAAAACTCAAGGCAAAATTTCTTCGATTCCGATTATGTTTTTCATCATGATCGCGTAAAATGAAAAATCAAAGTCGAAAAATTTTCAGATTTCTCCACAATCGAATTTCCATCATTTTGGAGTTTCGAAAATCAATGAAAGTCGAAAAACAAAACTTTTCCGAATTTTTTTTCTTTTCATTTTGCTCGAAAAGGGCAAGATTACGAAAAAAAAAGTCGGACGCTTGATTCAAACCTTCGAGCGTGTCAAGTTCACAATTGTCTGGGTGCTGGCAAAATTCACGCCTTTTGTGATTGTGTCATTCCGGAGGAACTAGCGGAATTCATATGTGACCGAAATTGCACCAACCATAATATACAGACCTCGGCGTATTTTCCAATAAAGTGGTTGTCAATTTTTCACGAGTACACTTAGCGTAAACATAATTTTAAGTACAATTAACGAGTGGCAAGGAGATAAATTATTTTGAAAGAAAGAAAATAATGTTACGCAAAATTATCCACATGCTTGTTCATAATCTGATATTCGGAGGAAATATACAACAGAATATTTATTAAGTATAAAAATATGTATTGCTGCTGCGTTGGTGCAAAACTGCGTCCGAGCCATAGGAAAATTCTTATGGGGTTTTGCATGCAGTAGCAAAAACGATAAACATAGCGAATAAGTTAAATTAACCCTGGGACGGTGAACCTCCAGGAGTTCGAAACGACCCGGAGCGATTTTAAATTTCCCGCCCTTTCGTTTTCCCGTTACAATCGTTTTACCGCATTTTTCACTATTTTTTTTACTTCAAGCAAAATTGCTCCAGGCTCGGGCGATTCTGCATTAAAAAACGAAACGAATGAGCCCAAGTTGAACTTTTTTCGTTGAATTTTATCGGAGTTATGAATTTTTCGAAATTCGGGTCATTTTTGTGACCCCGGCTTATCGGAATCGGTAAAAAAAAAAAAATAATGTTACCGTTCCAGGGTTAACGTGTAAAAATAAAGATAAAAAATGTATGTGTCTAAGATATTTTTTCTGTTGGAAAAAGCACATTATACAATTGTGGTAATAACGGATTGATATGAAACTTGTTACAAAAAGACTTTACGTTCACGCAAGCTTATATACTGTCGAATAAAATTTCACCTTATGTTATCCTTGTACCAAAAACCTCGGAGACGAGAGTAATGATCTAGAAGGAAAAGATAAAATGGACATATCGAGGCGAATATATTAAACTTGGTAGCTGTTAATTTACTTTTTAAGGGTTGATGTGATAATCGCGGATATCTATTTGGACTTTCATGACAATAAAATTACGCCAAACACACACAAAAACGATGTTTCAATGAAAAACATTTTTAGATGAAGGTGCAAGGCCCAAAAGTGAAAAATATGCTGCGCGGATCGTTTATTCACTTGAAATGAAGGTCAATAAATTAATTAAATCTAATAAATTTCTTTTAATCTACATAATAATGGAGGGAACATTCTTTTAACTATACAGTGCAGAAAGACGATGGATAGGAGGCGACGAAATAATTTTCCTATCGATTACAAGAATGGCAAACATTTTACGCTAATTAAAGAATTCATAATTGAATTCTTTTTGGTAAAGTAGTCGATTATGATAAGAAAAATATCCAGTCAAATTTTTCAAATCTCAATTTTCATTGTATTTTGCAACGAACTTTTATCAAATCTCAGAAAAATCACAGTTTTCATTGTAAAATACAATGAACCGTATGAAATCAAAGTTAAATTCATGAAATTACCCATGCAAATGTCTTTTTTCTGGTTCTCTGAATAGCCTCTTGAAAATTTGACTGGATCTTTTTTTTATCATATTCTACTACTTCACCAAACTTTATTAAATTCTGAACGGTGATTCCAAAATCGACAGCCCTAACTTTAATGCTACAATCAATGATTTCATTTGATTTCTTATAATATTAATATAATTATTGCTAGAGGCCTATCAACTTAAAAGCTAATACAAAAAGTTTGGAAACTATTACAAACAAGCATTGTGTCGGACGCCTTCATATTTGGAATTAAACAATTATCCGGTTTTGGTGCAAAGTAGAATGCAGAAATAAGTTTGGAAAATATACACGTGGGCGACAGGGAGAGCGGAGCGTGTCGTTAAGGTGCCAAAGAGAATTATCATAAAGCGGCTCGAACTTTCGTTCTTATTCGGGGTTCTACGGGGCTCGACGTTTCTCATCAACATTTACATACCAAAGCGTTATGTAGAGAAAGTAATTGATCGATCGGTATATTCATTTGCCTTGATTGCTCTCCAGGCAATGAAACAGAAATGTAACAAAATATTTAAAAATAAACTTGAAGAAAGGGTTTCATGCCTTGACAAGCAAATTTTTCAATAAAAAATACGAAAATTCAATAAAAATTCGATAAATACACAAACTCAAAAAATTCATGGGGACTTTTTTTTACCCATGCGTGAGGACGGTGGGAGTTCGCGAATGGTCACAAAAAAAGAATTTCTCTATCGGTCTCCTGTATTGCAAAGTAGAATTCAGAAATAAGTTTGGAAAATACATACACCGGAATGCACCGAAAAATTTTAATGTTGATTCGTTCAATTTTCAATGTCATCCAAATTTCTCGAGCCGATTTGTTTTCGGGTGGCAAAAACCGATCATTTTATCATCCTAATTAAATTCCCCATTTAAATAATTATTTTTGCCAAATATTCAAAAGAATTTCGTTGCATTCCAGCGATGCAAGCTTCAGAATCATAAATTTTGATCGGTAATTTTAAAAACCGATAGGACTACCTTCAAAGGGATTGGGATGAAGGTGCGACGCACGATAAACTGTTGTAACATTGTATGATGGATTGTTGGGTTTTGATGGTTTCGAGACTCGGTCCTACGACAAGTTTTTCGAGCAAGGCTGCGTGTTCCAAAAGAATCGGTAGAGCGTCCACGTAATTCCCATCAAACATTTTCGCGATGGCTGTTACACGTTTTTTCACAGACTTTGCCAACAGAGCTTGCTTTTTCGCAATGTCGATCGACGTATGACATTTCGTACAATGGTTGAGTCCCTGAGTTATCGAGGAATTACATTTGGAGCATTTTAATGTCATGGACGTGTCGTCGGGTAATTGTAAATCGTTTGCACAGGCTTCGCAACTGCAGGTAAAATGATATTTATCCTGCAAATAGCGTCGTCTGTGCGATATCGAATCGCTGACGAAATGAGGACCATAACAGTCCAGTATCTCTTCACCTTTCGCAATGAAACGTAAAGCTCGAACGACCACCCTCCCTGCAGAAAAAACAAAACAATTGTTTTATTTCTCCTGGTCAAAATCACTTTATTCAGGATTCTTTAACAATTTTGTACAAACATTCTCGACACCGAAACTAACAATTTTCTTCTATATCAAGAAAAATTTTCTGACGTTGAGAATTCGAGACATTTAAATTCCCAATCTTTAACTTTTTCCATCTAAACGCGTGTAAATTCGAGTCGAGTTTCGTTTATGAGTTGCAAAAAAATGTGTTTCGAATTTTTCTTGAAAATTTCGGCTCGTAGCCTTTCTGGCTATGTGCAAAAAAAAATCTTAAATTCATTCGAAGGCGAAAATGGAAAACCGGAAATTAAAAATCTCGAATTCTATACAGGCCAGAAAAATTTTCTGATGTTGAGAATTTGAGACATTTAAATTTCGAATTTTTAACTTTTTCCATCTAAACGCGTGTAAATTCGAGTCGCGTTTTGTTTATGAGTTGTAAAAAAATGTGTTTCGAATTTTTCTTGAAAATTTCGGCTCGTAGCCTTCCTGGCTATCTGCAAAAAAAAATCTTAAATTCATTCGAAGGCGAAAATTGAAAACTGCAAATTAAATATCTCAAATTCTACACGTCAAAAAAAATTTTTCTCCATCGGAGAAAACTGCATTTTCGTTTTGGTAGCAAAAACATTTGGATGAAAAAAAAAAACCCTTAATAAAGTCTTTTTGGGGCTTTAACTCAATTCCCCCGAACAGCTTACCATTGGGATAAGAATGCCGGACGATGTTTGGATAGCAAGCGTGATTCGTCAAACTGACAGTGGGATAAATTGCACCGCCAACGTTCCGGGGTTCCCATATTTTAGTGTTGTCATCTCTTGTATTTTCCACGATTTCGTAAGCGTTGCAATTGACAGATTGCGTGTGACGTAGCATTCCAACAGCGAAAAGCAACAATTTCCTTGCATCAATTGGTGGAACGTCGGAGGCTGATTGATTTTGCGAAAAGACCAACTCGAAACATTTAGCAAAAAAAATTGATCGCAGAGATCGTGAAAGACTGACGTTGACCGGTGCCTCGGAGCAATGGGTTTCGAGGGCGAAAACTGTTGAGTAATGCAAAGGATCGTAAGGATCGATGCTCGAATTATTTTGACGATTGAGTTTCTCCCTCTCGGCTGACGCCTCGTGAAAATTGAGTAAATCTGGGCAAACACGATCATTCGCTTTTTCCCTCAAACTTTCGATGGTCGTTCTCCAAGCGAGCAACAAGTGCGATCTGTGTTGCCGAGCAACATCGATATCGCGAACGTTAGTCTCATAAAAATAATCGAAAATGTTGCATTCGTATTTGTGATACTTTTGCCACGATTCGAGCCGACAATCGTTCGAACAGAACGACACGGTCTGACAATTGTCACAGGGTATCCGGACGTTGCATTCGAGATCGAGGGACACGTGGCAGTGCAAACAATTGGTTGCGAGTGCCTCGATATCGGTGCTGAAGGAAAAAGGCTTGTCGATCATGACGACACTACCAACTTTGATGTTTCTCGTTGCAACCAAATGTCTCCCTCTCATTTTGTCGTAAGACAGACTCAAAGAATCGCTGCAGCTTGGCATTTTCGTGTTTGTTTTGACGGCGTCGATTCGAGGCAGAGCGACGATCGAGTTTATGTTTCTTATCCTTGGATGAGCAGACTTTTGCGACCTTTTGACCGAACGTTTCATCGTCTCGATGCATTTCGACCTGAGCTCGGTGCATTCCGCGTTTATTTCTTTATCTCGCAAGCAAAATCCATTCGCATTTTCGTTCAACTTGTAAATAAGATAATCGCAATCTTTCAAGCATCTCGTGAAAAAACCCGCGGAATACCAAAATCTCGCGCGTTCCCAAAGAATTTCCTTGAAAATCGCGCTCCTCGGAGATGCAGCAAATAATGCTCTGGTAAGAAAATCCAAAACTCGACGATTCTGCTCTTTGTTTTTTGCGATACTTTGATAAATCTCGAAAATTTGCTCAGCCTCCTTATCGTTTTTCTGGTGATACGATTCTTCGATTCGCAAATTTTTAACTTGCTCGATTTCCATGAGGATCTTGATCATTCCATGCCTGTCGGACTTTCGGCAGAGCGAGTGAAAATTCTCGATGAACGATTCAGTCGACGTTACGCGATGTGTCGATCGATGAAACTCACTCAAGGCTCCACTACGAACGGGCGGGAAGAGATTATTGAAGAATTTTTCTACTTGAGCTATTGGCATCGCAAATCGACATTATTTAGGGTTTTTCCAAAATTTTGTACAAACATTTTTTACCACCAAAACTTTCGTTCGGAATCTGCACTGAAAAGAAAATTTTGTTGAAAAAGATCGATATTTTGTTGGATACGTTCAACTAAACGTATTTTCGAAATATCACGAAAATTTTGTCATTCCAGCAAAAAACATTCTGGAAAATCTTTTCGGAAAGTAAATTTTTGTCATTCCAATCGTAAATTTTGCTGACAGTTCCGTTACAATGAAAAATATTGTCGAAATAACGAAAATTTTGAAATCATCCCAAAATATTTAGTTGGCCGTATTCAACAAAATATCGACGTTTTTTGACAAAATTGAATTTTCAGTGTGAGATATTTAATTTCGAATTTTTTTACTTTTTCCATGTGATCGCGTGTGGATTGACGTCACGGCTCGTTGAAAAGTCGCAAAATATTTAGGATTTTTTTTTTTTTGCAGAAAATTGCAGAAATTTTTTGAGAAAAATCCTCAACTCATTTTTTCGGAGCCCATAACCGAAGCGCGACTTGAATTTACACGCGTGTTTAGTCGGGAAAAGTTAAAAGTTGGAAATTAACAATGTTGAATCCCAAACCGCCAATAATAAGAAAATTCAGAAAATTAATTTAGTACGTTTTTGCATGAAGTATTCGAGAGATCGATTATGAAAATTTCACGATAATTAAAAAGCTTTGCTAATTTGCTAATTAACCTTAACAAATCAATTGCGATAAGTTTTTTTTTGCGGAAAGAAAAAACAAAGTTTGTTGATAAATAATTTTCGTATTTGTTTAAAAAATGATTGTCAATAAAATATGAATTTTTTTTTGTCGTGAATTTTCAACACGATCTCTCAAATATTTCATACAAAAACATTAATTTTCAGATTTTTCTCATCATTTTTTATTTCAACCCTTGAAGTGATTAAAAATTATTAAAATTTCTGTGTTTTTACATGAAATATTCACGAGGTCAAATTTCATCACGATTAAGAAGCTGTTTTTTGAAAAATTGACACATTTCTCTTGACAGGAAAACATTTTTGGTTCTGGTGTCGAGAATCTTCGTTGAAAATTATTGAAGAACCCCAAATAAAATAATTTTGTGATAGCAATGAAGCGAAACGCAACGGCGACGTTCTTGTCTGATAAAAGGCGCGGAAATTCAAGCTTTGAATTTAATAAACACTTACCTCTTTCGTGAAGGCATTTCGATGATGTAGAATAATTTTTTGTTTTTTGTTTTCACTTTGAGGAATGCGGTCCGTTGTTCTCGACAACTTAATTACACAGTGCTGGGGTATAACGGTTTGCAATCCGTTCGAGACTTGCTGTCGACTAAAATAGACTTCGGGACTCCCACCAGGAATTTATTTTTCACTACGTTGACTCGAATACATTTGTATACAGACTCGTGGGCGAGGGATATTGGACCGAAAATAGTTGATCGGTTTTGGAGGAGCGAAAGAAAAAAAAAAAAAAGAGACTGCGAAGAAAAAGGCTGTGAATTTTCATTGACTTGTTAATTAAATGAATCTTTTCGACTGTTTTTATTTTAAACATCCGATGCGTGTATACCGAATGCGTGTTCCTTCTCGAATCGCATTGAGGCTGCAAATAAACATCGCGTTACGTATTGTCTCGAGGTAGTCGCGCGACGAGTCTCTCTCTTTAGCCTTTGCAGCATCTTTTGATCTGCTGAGCAACGTGTTCGAAGAGTAAAACAGCATCAAAATTACCTGATTTTTAAAATTATTTTCCGATCATTTTTTTCAATCGTTTTCGTATACGAAAAATCTTTGGTTCATCGTTTGGAGAGAAATTGATGAATTTCTACACTGAAAATAAAATTTTGTTGAAAAAGTTGGATATTTTGTTGGATACGTTCAACTAAACGTTTTTTTCGAAAAATCACGAAAATTTTGTCATTCCAGCAAAAAAATTCTGGAAAATCTTTTCGGAAAGTAAATTTTTGTCATTTCAATCGTAAATTTTGCTGACAGTTCCGTTACAATGAAAAATATTGTCGAAATAACGAAAATTTTGAAATCATCCCAAAATATTTAGTTCGCCGTATTCAACAATATATCGACGTTTTTTGACAAAATTGAATTTTCAGTGTAGTGCTCGCGATGAGTCTCTCCGCAATGATGACAATCAATACACCAACGAGGACGACTATATGCAGACGATGCTCACCATGCATCTCGACGTCGCATAGATTAAGTGGCTACGAGCAAAGCCAGCATGTTCAACACGATTCTTTCACGTATATGGTAACTCCCTGAATCTTTCTGGCCATGGCGCACTGCTGACAAGTGGAGGAAAGAAGGAGGGAGAGCAAAAATGCAGTGAAAATCGGGCACTGAAGCTTAAATTTGGTCAAAAAACGTCGATAATTTGTTGAACGCGGTGAACTGAATATTTTTGGATAAATTCAAAATTTCCATAATTTTTTATTTCTCACGGAACTGTCGACAAAATTTACGATTAAAATGACAAAAATTCACTCTTCAAAAAGACTTTCTGGACCATTTATTGCCGCAATGACAAAATTTTTGTCATTTTTCAAAGAAAAGTTTAGTCGATCGCACAACAAATTTTTTTTTCAGACAAATTATACGGAAAATCGTTTTCGAGGGGGTTGAAGGATTTAAAAAATAGGAAAAAAAATTTTGATAACCTGATATGGAGTCAGGAACGATTGCAATTTTGAAAAATTCATGTCTCCGGTAAAATTTGACGAAGAGGATTCAACTTGGGCGCGAAATTTAAAGTCGCCTGCACTGAAAATTCAATTTTGTTAAAAAAACGTCGACATTTTGTTGAATACGGCGAACTAAATATTTTGGGATGATTTCAAAATTTTTGTTATTTCGACAATATTTTCCATTGTAACGGAACTGTCAGCAAAATTTACGATTGGAATGACAAAAATTTACTTTCCGAAAAGATTTTCCAGAATGTTTTTTGCTGGAATGACAAAATTTTCGTGATTTTTCGAAAAAAACGTTTAGTTGAACGTATCCAACAAAATATCGATCTTTTTCAACGAAATTTTCTTTTCAGCGTGGGGGGTGATTTTTGAGCCCCAGCAGGTTCGCCGTTCCAGGGCTAAATGACATGACTAGTACGAATCTCAGGATAACCTTGTTACAAAAACGCAACAGCTGATATCGATCGACGCGACGAAGCAGCAGGTTCCGTTAAGGTGCCTAGATTTACTTTTTCCCGGGGTGGATTCGTGGGCGTCGGATAGTCGTCAATGAAAAGTTCGGACGCGACGTCATCGCTGATATTTTGCTTTAGCACTGACACACCTAAGATTTACGTCTATACATGTAGATACGCTATGGGTGCATGATTCGTCGGTATATATGCAGCTGAGAAGGGTGCGGGAGGTGAGGGTCGTATATACAAAAGCTGCGATCCATGAGCAAGCGCTTGCGCAATCATTCTTCACCCCTAAACATCCTCCCTGACGTTAAACTTGTTTTTGCATTCTCTCTAGCGCGATAGCGCTTCTATAACCTCAATCTCTCATTCAATTCAGTTGCGAGATTCCGCACAAGCGGCCCTTCACTGCCCCGGACTAGTATCTTTCGAAAAAAGCTCAACGGATCGTAAAAATGGTCTAAACTGTTTTAAAGTGTCGCCAAATTCGCCAGAACCGCAAATTCCAATAAATTTCATTCTTGCATGATATTAATTATCAATTAACAAAATAATAATCAAATTTGATTAAAAATCAAACTGCTGCATCAAATCTCAATAATTTCTCGAGACTCTCGCCCCAATGAATGGAAATCCGTCGACGTAATTATACGCATAAAGTACTCGATTAATTGGTAGAAATAAAATCTGTTATTGCGACGATTCTGTGCGCGAGATAATCTTCGGACTCGGAGCTCCCCCGCATGGACCCTTTTCGGAGGGTCAAACTCGAAAAAATCTTGGTCAGAATTTGGATGTGTCGTTCGAGCAAAGTTTAAAATACACGCGTGCGTTTAACATCGTTAAAAATTATCAAGCGTGGTTATTAAATCGCCAAGGGGCTTTTTTTTAGAAATATCATTAATCGATTATTAAATGGGGCATTGGGTCAGTTTCGCGTACGTATATTGACATCCTTAAATAGCCTCATCATTTACGTGACTCGGCAGGAAACTTCTTACACGCGTACGACTAGGAATTTTGTGCTATTTCGCGTTCACGTGCTGTATAATATTTGAATACTCGCGTATTCACGTTAATTCGTACGAGGCGGAAGTATCGGGGGCGGTTTATTCGATTTCAATCGAATAAATATACGAGCTAAAGTTATTTTCTTCTATGACTTGGGAGACGTCAACGTATATGATGAAATTGCAGCTGCTCGTTATCGAGACGGATTATTGTTGGAGAAAAGCATTACTAAGGTAAAGTATTTAAATAATAAATAATTATAGGGGTGTGCGAATATTTGAAAACTTGGAATGTTCGGCATCAAATCAAATCAAATTGTTTCATTCGAATTTCAAACCGAATATTCGATATTTTCGAGTATTCGATTTTTTTTTTCGAATATCCGATTTTTCTTCGAATATTCGATTTTCTTGCGAATGTTCGATTTTTTTCGAAAATATTCGCAAAAAAATCTCAAAAGGATTTTCGAAAATCCGCTATTTGTCGGAAATTTATCGAATACTCGAAAATTTGACGAATATTACATTCGAAAATCGAATCGAATTTTAATATTTTTTTGAATTTTCGATTTTTTTTCGAATATCCGATTTTTTTCGAAAATATTTGGAAAAAAATCTCGAAAGGATTTGCGAAAATCTGCTATTTTTCGGAAATTTATCGAATACTCGAAAATTTGACGAATATTACATTTGAAAATCGAATTGAATTTTAATATTTGATATTTTTGAATATGTGATATTTTTTTGAATTTTCGATTTTTTTTCGAATATTCGATTTTTTCCGAAAATATTTGGAAAAAAATCTCAAAAGGATTTTCGAAAATCCGCTATTTGTCGGAAATTTATCGAATACTCGAAAATTCGACGAATATTACATTCGAAAATCGAATCGAATTTTAATATTCGAAATTTTTGAATATGTGATATTTTTTTGAATTTTCGATTTTTTTTTCGAATGTTCGATTTTTTTTCGAAAATATTTGGAAAAAAATCTCAAAAGGATCTGCGAAAATCTGCTATTTTTTGGAAATTTATCGAATACTCGAAAATTCGACGAATATTACATTCGAAAATCGAATCGAATTTTAATATTCGATCCGATTCGATCACTATTCGCGCATCCCTACAAATAATCATGAAAAAGTCGTTTTTAACCCTAGAACATGGCCTTGAAAACGACCCCGCGTATAGGCGACTTTCAAATCTCGCGCCCTTTTCCCCCGTTTTCTCGCTTTTATCGTTTTGCCGCATTTTTTAAGGATTTTTTCACTCTGAGCTGAATTGCTCCAGGCTCGCGTGAATCTGCATCAAAAAACGAAAAAAATGAGCCCAAGTTGAACACTTTTCGTTCAATTTTACCGGAGATATGATTTTTTCAAAATTGGCGTCGCGTGTTGGCGAAAAAAAAATTTCCCGCATTTTTTTCAAATTTTGTTACGCCGCGATCTGTCCAGATTTACAAAATTTTGCATGCTCGTCGCTCGTTCCATATGGTTCCCCTCAGGAAGTAATGAAACGAACAATTTCGAAAAGTTTGTTTTTGATTATAAGAAATTTACGGTCCAAGAAACCTCCAAGTTCCTTCATTTTTACCAATGACCTTGAGTTTACTGACTTTCGCGCTATTTTACCGCCGGATTCAAGGTCTATTTTACCTACGTCTGCTTCTTCCCAATCCGCTATTTTTCGCGGTCGACTCGACCGACACGCCTGGCTCATCCAACGCCAATTACTCAACAAATTTGAGCATTTTATGTATTCCAATTTATACGGTAATTATCTCGCAACTTTTGCCAGAGCCTCCAACTGATAAACCGTATCTTGACACACGCAATGACAATGCAATCGTCTCGAGACTCGCGAAGCATATTTTCTTACTCGCACATTTTGTAATCGCCTTTGCAGTCAAGATTTTCCATTTCGAGCATTTTTTCAACGTTTTTAATGGAATTATTAGATAAATTTTAATGATATTCCGAATACACGGCTCAATATTGCGAAACTTTCATTTTTTTTTGTGCTTTCAAAATTAACCATGTCGGACATGCATTTTGCAGCAAATAATCAACATTTTTGTCCAAAATACAAATTACGTAATGTAGGAAGAAATTTACTGCATGAAAAATCTCGATAATTGCAGGGGCGCGCAATTTCAAGGGAAAGAAAAGCATAAAAAACACACACGTACAGAATTCGAAATGTAGGTCAAGCATTTCGTACGCGTGTGTACATGGAACGCTGCCAAAAACTTGATTTTCGGATAAAAACAAGAAATTTACCGTTCCATGATATTTGGTACCGTTTTTATAACCAGCGAAGAGATGTCCGGAGCGTATTCGTTGGCTCCAGAGTGTCTGCTCGTTTCTCGATAAATGATCGTAGTTGGAGCCAAAGCTCAAGGTTGTTTGCAACTTGTGAAAAGCTCCCGACATTTTTTTAGTCTCTGGTTCGCCGGACGAAGCAAGAGTCGAAAGTGTGTTTGTAATTTCATGGAGCAAGTCACGTGACCGTTCGCGTGAGAGGAAGTTGGCAACGCCGCCGCCAGGAGGCGTCGAGTCGCGGTGGCAACTTCAGTTGGCTGTAAAATCGTAAAATGTCTTCTCGTATAGTGGCCGTATGATCCTTCCGCCTGAGGGCGCAGATCGGAGCCAGCCCAAACCAAACACTACACTCTTCTCGTATATTTTTTTGATCCTCGATCCAGAGTCCTCTCGTATTATTATAACGGCGGATGAGTGAAAAATATAAATGCAGCGAGAGAGATAAATATTGTCGAGCTCGTCGTGATCGTTGGTGAACGTTTGAATCTCTCGATCGCAGTTTAATCGTAAAACAATTATATAGACATACGGGAAACATACAAAATGTGCATAAATATGTTTATAGAGAACGAACATTTGTGGATTCGGTGTGAACTGTGATGGTGTGTTATTGTGCTATGAGTTTGCGTCATAGATCGGACGTTAGTAACGGAGCAGCATCATCATCCCGGCGGCTGTCACGAAGAAAAGAAAAAGAAAAACGCCAAGCTTTGTTATAGTTCCGAATTGCAAGAAGAAAAAAGAGGCAGAGAGGAAACACAGCAGCAGGTTCTCCGTCCTGTCGTCTAGTGCCCATGTAAACTAATGCATTAAAACTCACATCCCTATAGTTGGTTAGTTTTTTGTGCTGTTTGATGATTTTCCGAATCACGTACCCAATTATATTTATGTCTGTCTTTTTCTGTACAATTCTTCACGCCAAGTGGAGTCTCGCGCGTTTGTCTCGTTTTTTTTCCATTCTCGGTAGCCACAAATACGTATGTCATGTTTTTTTTTGTTTCTCCCTCTAAGCCAACGTGCCCCAGAGTGTAAACACCTTTGCAACTTTGTGCTCTTGGCACTTTTGAGTGTCTCGCTCTCTCGCAGTCAATAATCTACACGCAACCAATGTCCAACAGATGTGCATTAGTCATTTCCAATATTACGTACGCGCAGTGTGTATGACCAAGTCGCTCCTTTTTTTGTTGCCTTTTTCCGTTACATTTTGTCGTTTTTTCAGTCGCGGGCTCAATGATTCACAATCGATTATTTGGCCATAGTTTCACGTTTCCCAAGCATCAGTCCCGCGTACCTTCGCAAACGTGTGCGCCAGATTCTCGTACGTGCAAATAAATTTCAGCCGTGTGCATGTGTCTGTGTGTGTTTGTCACCAAGTATAGCCACATGCAGTGAGAATAACACACTTACGAGCCCATACAACTGCGAAATTGATGTTTTTTTTTTGCATATACGATACACGTATGCACGTTTAATCGAGTAGTGCGCGTTCCAATTTCTATAAGTCAAAAATGCACAAGTTAAGGCTGCCTGTCAAGGTCGAGTTGCCCACCTCGTTAACAAGGTATGGGAAAGTCCAAGAAAAAACTCATTCTTCACTTTTCCACACTCAATTTTTCTCTTCTCATCTTTCATGTGTGTGTGCTTGTTTTTGCGCATTCGTTATTAACAAATTAACCTCACTTTTCGTGCACGCGTTTTGTGCCAACTTTTGGAGCTTCTAATTTTTCGTTTTTTTGGACTTGTTGGGGTTAGTGACTGCGAGTTCGTTTCGTTTTTTATATATTTACGTCTCGGGCTGTTATTACGACCGCTCGACATGACACTTTTTGAAAACTGAGGGAAATCGTCTCGGCGTTGCGTCTCAGCGAACCTGCGACATTATTTTGTCGTGCGCCAGACGCTGACGGAGTTTGCATCGTTGCAACGCAACGAAATTCTGTTTTTTCTTGAACGGCGCTCACGATTCTGATTCAATATTTAATCAGGACAATAAAACGAGTGGTTTTTGGTATTCAAACACAGAATCGATACCAGAATTTTCATTTTTTTGCAAATTGGATTGAAAATGAAGAGAAAAAGTTTTTTTCGTCGGACCTCGACGTTGGGAAATTTAGTGTCGTCGCCCGACAATAATTTCCACTCGCCCGACTCTGCCCTTTTTGTTTTGCGGGCCAAACACAATATTTTGTCATCGCCCGAGTGAATTATTTTCGGGGGAGCGAGAGGCTCGGACGATCCTTGTTCAAATCTCTTGTGGACCGTCAACAAATAGAATTTCCAAGACATCCTGATAATTATTGGCTGCGGCGTGTCCAACGAGTCGCTTTTGGCGCACTCCGCTTAATATGAAAATCTAATAACGCGATGGACTTGTTTTGAAATATTATAGAAATGCCAATGCTTGGGATGGAATTGAAATAACGTCGAGTTTGCACACAATCTTAGGCAATATCGCGCGGTTCATCAAAATTCTAGTTCCAACTGTGAGTTTTGTTTTCTATCGGTAATGCAACGGCAAATAAAAACGTACATTGAGTTTTGCTCTGGCCTTTTTGCACTTTTGTGAGTTCTTTTTTTTTGACTAATTCTTCAACTGGCCGGGAACTTTTACACTTTTCTACCAAAATCTATTTCCATCCGATATGCGTAATGCAAGCTCACGATGTTCAAGTTTGCATTGTTGGAACGCAGCAAAATCAACAATTTTCATTCAAGATTCAATCAGAGCAATAAAACGATATTTTTTTTTTCGACAATAAAGTTCCCAACGTTGGGATCCAACAAAAAATACTTTTTCTCTTCATTTTTCTCATTTGTTCATTTTTAATTCTTTCTATTCAATTTAATGAAAAAATTACAATTTTCGTATCGATTGTGTGTTTGAATCCTAAAAAACGATCGTTTTATTGTCTTGATTAAATATTGAATAAGATCCGTGAGCTCTGTTCAAGAAAAAAAAACCCAGAATTTCGTTGCATTCCAACGATGCAGAAGATCGATGCTTTTTTTAGAATTTATACTCAAAGTCTATACGAAAATATTGTCATTGTTTTTTTACATCGAACTGTGAAGAGTATCAGAAAAAAAATACTCGTGTTGGTAGTTTCATACATTTGACATTGAGTTTTATGAGAAATGTCAGTTTTCATTGTATTTAACAATAAATTCTTATCATGAAACTGAAGTTTGCAACGTTGAGATCCAACGAAAAATACTCGTTCTCTTTATTTTTTGTTCAATTTAGAGAACAACAACAATTTTCGTATCGATTTTGTGTTTGAATCGTAAAAAACGATCGTTTTTTTGTCCTGATTAAAAATCGAATGCGAATCGTGAGCTTTGCTCAAGAAAAAACCGAATTTCGTTGCATTCCAACGATGCAAACTTTAACATCGTTTTATCCACTCTTGGAAGAAATCACAGTTTTCATTGCAAACCACAATGAAATTCATGAAATTACCAATGCGAATATATTTTTTTTTGGTTCTCTGCAGCCTCTTGAAAATTTGACTGGATCTTTTTATTATCAAACTACTACGCTACCAAATTTCATTGAAACATTTTTTTAAAATTTCATTTAATTTCATTAAATCGCACCTTTAATCTTAATGTGAGCGTATATTTGAGTCGAATAAATTCTTCCAGTTATCTTCACAGACTCTTAAGCTGACCATCGCGTAGAATTACTGACTCTTCACGATCCCTGGGATCTGTTGTGCGAGCCTGCGATAAGAAATCACGAATATTACAAAAAAAAAAAAATGCCACTGTTATTGATTTTGATAAATTCCGCAGTTGAAATTTGATGAGACTTTCGAGACTTGTCCTCCTTTATAACTCGCTTATCGAAACGTAAAACGACGATCGTTAGCCACGCGGCGCAGCCTTTTGTCAAAAATAATGGATCTGCCCGTAGATACGTCATTTCTATACATATATCGAGCATCCAGTGCACGAGCACTCAATGTTAACATATAATGACATTTTTAAAGCACGTTTCCTAGAATTCTGGTGATTCATAAAAAAAAAACACATTCAAGACAAATCTGTCCATGTGGAATGAATGCTCGTATTCAAAACGGTGACTCACACTCGATCGTCGCATTTCGTCGTTCCGTATCGACGCAACTTTGACATCCACATATTTTCCCGCCTTCCGGCCTTCAATTTTATTTCCAACTAAATTTCATCAAGGTGATTAATTCATTTTTAAAATCGTTCCGCCTGCAGCCACTCGTCGGCATTGTCAGACCCTCGTAAAAATCATTACATAATATACGATGATTGGAGTTTCGTAAAGGAAAATCTGCAGGAATGCCGCAAAGCGTTAAAATGATTTTCACGGAGTAAAAAAAAAACACGATGCTGAAGTTTGCAACGTTGGAATGCAACGAAAAATATTTTATTTTATTGTTGATTCATTCAATTTTCAATGTCATCCAAATTTTTCGAACCGACATGTTTTCGGACGACAAAAACCGATCATTTTATCATCGTAATGAAATTCTCTATTTAAATAATTATTTTTGGCAAATATAAAAAAGAATTTCGTTGCATTCCAACGATGCAAGCTTCAGAATCATAAAAAGACACTGAATTTGGCAACGTCCAACGCAACCAACTTTTTCTATTAATTGTTTGTTTAATTTGAAAATAATAAAAAAAATGATAATTTTGTTATCGATTTTGTGTTCAAGATTTACTATCACAAAACCACTTTGAGTTTGGGGTCGTTTGAAAATTTTGAATCAACGTTCTTGGCACCAGAACTAACGATTTTCTCCTATGGAGAAAATTTTTCCGACAATTCTGAAAAAAAAAATTCTAAATACATTTTTTTTGCGATAGCCAGAAAGACTGGACCAAATTTTTTAAGAAAAAGCCTAAACACATTTTTTTGCAACTTTTTAACGAAACGCGACTTGAATTCACACGCGTTTAGATGGGAAAATTCAAAAATTGGAAATCAAATATCTCGAATTGATGCGACGTCAGAAAATTTGTCTCCATGGGAGAAAATTGACGAAATTGAAATTAGCATCGTTGGAATGCAACGAAAACTCATTATTTTTTATAGCAGAGCCCAAAATTTAATGCAATATTTGTCAACGATAATGGGACAGTCTTGTTTGTCATTGAAAAACTGAATTAACGAGGAAAATTGTCAGGATCGCATTAATTATAAAAATAATGAATGAAAAATTTATTTTTCGTTCTTTTCCAACGATGCAAACTTCAGAATGATGAAAATTGTTAGTTTTGGTGTCAAGAATCTTTCTACAAAATTATTAAAGAATCTTGGATAAAATTCGTGATCGGAAAATCCTAAAATTCGATCATTTTATTGTCCTGATTAAATATGGAATAAGAATCGTGAGCTCTGCCCAAGAAAAAACGACGCAAACTTATGATCCTGAAGTTTGCATCGTTGGAATGCAACGAAATTCGGTTATTTCTTCAGCAGAGACAATAATTATTATCGAATATTTGATCCGACCAATAAAACGATTGTCTCTTGCGACCAAAAAACTCAATCGACTCAAAAAATTGCCACGATTTTCAAAATTCAATAAATAATCAATAGAAAAAATGTTTTTCGTTGAATCTCAACGTTGCAAACTTCAGAGTCATCAAACTTGGACGTCCAGTGACGAAATACGTCAGGGCCGAGAAGTGTAAAAAGTACAATTCCGTGGATTGATTCGATTGTTACAAATCGGCTTGACGCGCATGATTCAACTGTTTTATCTTTGGACTATGCCGTAAGCCCAACGACAACAGGTTTTTAAGGAGAGCGAGAAAGAGACCGCGCCGCGAGGCTATCGTGCGTAAACAGTGCGAGCGTTCGAAACATGCGCGATAGTGTCTCTCTACGTTTATTACGTCTAAAAAGCTTCCTTCCTTAACGGATGTATTGATCTACCTCTTTTTGCGTGCTCATTATGTTTGATAATATTGTTACCCTTGGAATGATTATTCGGAACAAGTTTATTTTTGGCCATGGAATTATTCGTCTCCGAAATTTCGCGCCGCCTATCCGGCCTTTCACTGGATCCTGACAAGGCTGTGAATCCACGCGTTCGCGCGGTCTCTCGTGTTCAGTATCGAGACAGACGTCCGCCAGGACTGCCGATCCCAAGTTTTTCGCGTTAAAACATCATAATTCCCCCTCATTTTTACAAAATTTCATTTCCTCCCAATTATACAGTGTGTTTGTTAGTGAGAGTGTCGGAAAATCGATTTTTAAGCTTTCGCGCTACTGATACGCGCGTTACGTGCTGTGATTAAAATCCTAGTCGTTAATTTTGGAATAATGCAACGGATACAAACGATCGTCACACCCGACGCGTGAGTTTCGTCAAATAAACCAAGTGCTGAAAATAATTAAGGGCAGTCAGCGAGCAATCGCGATTTTGCAACGAAATATCGAACTCGTTCGAAATAATTATCAACCGGACGCGTCCTTCGGTTTTTTTTTCCTGGGAATGGACGATAAGAATAAAAATGAAAAACCGCGCGGTTGGAAAAAAAAACGAGCAGGGAATGACCTTGAATTTCAGGAATGAAATTTACGGCATAAAATTTAAATTTCAGAGAATAAAAATAGTTTGCTCCGTTTCTGATTAACATTTCCGCTCCGTTTCGAAAAAAAAAACTTGAAAAATTTACTGTTGGAGGAAAATTTGAGTTAAAAATTCAAAAATAACACTTTTTTTTCTGACTGGAATTTTTTATTTTAAATAGTGCCGGGCCTCGAGTCAATAATTTTTAAATCTCGTTGAATTATTTTCTGATCGGCCTGTGGTGTTGGAAAAATATACCCGAGTCGCGATTTTTTCAAAACGACATTGCAGTTAATAAGAATTTACACTATACCCAGCTTAACATGAAAAATTGCATTTTTTTTCTCGAAATCTTCAATCTTTGATTTTTCGAAAATTGCTATAACTTTTTTTTTCTTCACAAACTGGCACTCCAGCTCATTTTCTTCGTTTTCGAATTACCTTTGAATTGGTATTTAGCGATTTTTCATTTCTTATCATTTTTTAGTTGCTTGTGAAGTTTGAAAGTGGAAAATGTGACGAAAAATGTGACATATTGCAGTTATAATAAGAATTTATACGATACCAGCTTAACAATGATGCTGAAGTTTGCAACGTTGGAATGCATCGAAAAATATTGAATTTTATTGAAGATTCGTTCAATTTTCAATGTCAACCAAATTTTTCGAGCCGATATGCTTTTCGAATGGCAAAAATTGATCATTTTATCATCGTAATTACATTTTGCATTTGAATAATTATTTTTGTCAAAAATAAAAATGAATTTCGTTGCATTCCAACGATGCAAACCTCAGAGTCAGCTTAACATGAAAAATTGCATTTTTTTTCTGGAAATTTGCAAATTTTGATTTTACGAAAATCGCTATAATTTTTTTTCTTCCCAAACTAACGCTCCAGCTCATTTTCTTCGTTTTCGAATTATGTTTGAATTGGTAATGAGCGATTTTTCATTCATTATCATTTTTTAGTTGCTTGTGAAGTTTGAAAGTGGAAAATGTGATTTTTTGGTTCGGGTTCGGAAAAAATAAAATTTATCGAAATGCAATACAGCCTGAAACCTATTTTGATTCATGAGCTTCATTCCTGTGAAAGATTCATAAAAATTGGGTCAGTGGTTTTTGCGTGAAAAGGACACAAACACAATTTTGCAGCAGAGTTTTACATGCATTTACACTGAAAAGAAAATTTTGTTGAAAAAGATCGATATTTTGTTGAATACGTTAAACTAAACGTTTTTTCGAAGAATCACGAAAATTTGGTCATTCCAGCAAAAAACATTCTGGAAAATCGTTTTCGGAAAGTAAATTTTTGTCATTCCAATCGTAAATTTTGCTGACAGTTCCGATACAATGAAAAATATTGTCGAAATAACGGAAATTTTGAAATCATCCCAAAATATTTAGTTCGCCGTATTCAACAAAATATCGACGTTTTTTGACAAAATTGAATTTTCAGTGTAGAGACAAGTACTTTATACATATGCGTTGAATCAGTATAAGGTCAAATAGTTTACTTTCTAAAGTGGATTTCCAGTATAAATAAGAAAAATAGTACGGTAATCTGTACACGAAGCTGCGTTTAGGAATGGAAGATTATTAACTGCAAGTATTTGTACAAACGAGCTAGAGAAGCAACTACGAGAATGGCTCCATCTTTAGTTCATTTAATTACTCCCTTCGGCTCATGCAATTCTTGCAGACCATACATAATAGCCGTGTATGACTGGCCTCTGCAATCCAACGAGCTGCGACTGAACAGACCTCCATCGCATTTTCAAGCGATTGAAAAAAAAAAAATGTCGTTTTACCCACGCAATACTGAGTGCGCTTGAGCCAAGAAAGAACATTTTAGCCGCGAATTATCAGACTCTGGAATTTCCGCAGTGGTCAAGGAAATTTCCCTGGGAAATTCTGACGATGTCGAAGTTTGCATCGGTGGAATGCAAGGAAATTGACGATTCTCATTCAATATTTAATCAGAATGATCGTTTTTTAGGATTCAAACACTAAATCGATAGGAAAATTGTCATTGTTTATTTTAATTGAACAAACAATTGAAGGAAAAACGATTTTTCGTTGGATCCCAATGTTGCGAACTTGTGAACAGCGATGTACGGGTCCCATTTTTTAGGATGCCACTGAAGTTCGCAACGTTGAGATCCAACGAAAAATACTCGTTCTCTTAATTTTTTGTTCAATTTAAAAAACAACAACAATTTTCATATCGATTTTGTGTTTAAATGGTAAAAACGATCGTTTTATTGTCCTGATTAAAAATTGAATGAGAATCGTGATCTCTGCTCAAGAAAAAACAGAATTTCGCTGCATTCCAACGATGCAAACTTCAACATTGTTTTTTAGGGCTTCGAAATGTGTCTGATTTTGTTGATGATTCGTGCAATTTTCAATGTCATCCAAATTTTTCGCCCGATATGCCTTTCGGATGGTAAAAATCGATCATTTCATCATCGTAATTGAATTTTCCATTTAAATAATTATTTTTGCCATAAAAAACGAATTTCGTTGCATTCCAACGATGCAAACTTCAGAGTCATACAGTTTCCGCTTTTGAATTATTATTTTTTTTGCATTCCAACGATGCAAACTTCAGAAATCATCAACTCTAAGCAGAATATTCAGACCAGTGTCTGACTCTTTACAAAAGATTTCCTACGACTGACCCACAACAACCAATGACGAATATAGAACCGCGCTGCATATATTGGCTACAAGTGGAATAAAATCTGTCCCGCGGTCATTCGATACATTAGACACAGTTCCTTCGTCCAATATTTATCCGAGTGGAAGTGATAAGCTCGAGGTTTGTGCAGCAGGTTGTATAGTTGAAATATGTACATGTTGCGTACATTTCAGCGCATAAATCGACGACCCATATTATCTTTCCGAAGTAATTTGTATTTATGTTAAACAGCAACTCAAGTCATACGTGATTTTCAATCATTCATTAAGATTGCGTGTTTCTAATTAGCCTGAATTACCTTACAAATGGTCGATGTAAATTCAGGAGAATGAGTGCTCACGAGTTCAAGGTTTTTCAGAAAGACATTCTTTGATGAACGTGCCCCGAGCCTCCGGTCAGCAGACAAAAGCTCTTTAAACTTTTTGGTTCTCAGGCTCTGCCCATTCTCATATTTTTTCTCCTTAACGTATTACCATCACAAATTTAAATGATCCTGAAGTTTCCATCGTTGGAATGCAACGAAATCTTAATTATTATTGAATATTTGGTCCGGCCAATAAAACGATTCTCTCTTGCGACAAAAAAACTCAAACGACTCGAAAATTTGCCACGATTTTCAAAATTCAATAAATAATCAATAAAAAAAATGTTTTTCGTTAAATCTCAACGTTGCAACTTTCAGAGTCATCAAAATTTACTTTATTTAGGAATCTTTGGTAATTTTGTACAAACATTCTTGACACCCAAACCAACAATTTTCACCTATCGAGAAAAATTTCATGATGATAAGATTTTCAGATATTTAATTTCCAATTTTTAATGTTTCGCATCTAAAATTCAAGTCGCGATACATTTTTTTTGCAAATCGATTTTCGAAACTTTTCAACAAAACGTCCACTGAAAAGAGAATTTTGTTGAAAAAGATCGATATTTTGTTGGGCACGTTAAACTAAACGTTTTTTTCGAAAAATCACGAGAATTTTGTCATTCCAGCAAAAAACATTCTGGAAAATCGTTTTCGGAAAGTAAATTTTTGTCATTCCAATCGTAAATTTTGCTGACAGTTCCGTTACAATGAAAAATATTGTCGAAATAACGAAAATTTGGAAATCATCCCAAAATATTTAGTTCGCCGTATTCAACAAATCATCGACGTTTTTTGACAAAATTGAATTTTCAGTGTCCAATTTAGACGCGTTTAGATGGAGAAAATCGAAAATTGTAAATTAAATAGCTGAAATTCTAAACGTCAGAAAGTTTTTATTCGTATACGAGAAAAGTTTTAATTTTGATGGCAGGAACTTTTATAAAAAATTTTGAAAAAACCCTAAATAAAGTCGTTTCCTGATAGTAATACCTCAAATTCACAATATTTATGTTTACGGTGAATTGAGGTATTCGAAGGCCGCCAGAGACGTTTCTCCTCTCTCACGTGCATACACCGAGATGCACGTGCATGTTTCTTCTTCCCAGGCATCGGGTGTTATCTCATATCCTTGAGCATTTACGTTCGCGTTTTTACTTGCCATTCGAAGTGTCTTTTGTTCATTTTTTCCCTTTAAAAGAATATTCACCACCGCCCATAAATCTTTCTTCGAAATACACGAAACTCGATTTTGTCAGAATTAAAGAAAAATTTACGAAGTTGAAGTTTGCATCGTTGGAATGCAACGAAATTCGGTTTTTTCTTAAGCAGAGCTAACGATTCTCATTAAATAAATCAGGACAATAAAACGATCGTTTTTTTACGATTTAAACACAAAATCGATACGAAAATTGTTGTTGTTTCCTAAATTGAACAAAAAGTGAAGAGAACAAGTATTTTTCGTTGGATCTCAACGTTGCAAACTTCAGTGTCATATAAAAATTTGATGTTGTCATTATCAGCAATTCTTTTCTATCTACGAAAAATTCTGCGTAGGGAAATTCATTCGTCTCTCTCATTTGTTGTTCATTCGTTGTTACAGCCAGTCGATTATGTTGGGACGATCCAATGAGCAATGATATTTATTCTCAATTCATACCTGTGGGCATCGAAAGACTGGCTAATCTTTCGTAAAGTCTGCATGCACACTGAGATAACGCAATTGTCATAAATTGAATGTAAAATACTGGTGTGGGCTGTTGGAGCAATTGTGTTTCAAGTGCCCCCCGTAATCTCAATTTTAATTGCTCTCTTATTTGTTCGTTCATTGCGACGCGCGTTCTGGCATTTTTATTTCTATACGGACTAGGAATTACACAAGAACCTTAATACTTTATCCATCTATTTTTGGATCGAGTATAGTTTTCGAAGCAGTGAATAAAAAACATAGACAGACACAACATTGTTGCTGCGGAAGCTCGAAGATTATTATAACTATTTTTATTTTAATTGCGCGTCTCTTGAAGGAGCAAAACAATCTCCAAGCACATTACACACGGCCCAAGAATTTGGAGCGTCATTTTTATATGCGTATTCGTGAAAAAAACGTCGGGATCCTTGGAAGAAAGAGTCATTCAACATTTTTAATAGTCGAAATCTTTTAAGGACGTTGTATGGCCGCGAATTTTTTATTATTATTAATTTAATTAATTTAATTAATTAGATTTTATTTTTATTTAATTTAATCAATTCATTTTAATAAATAAATTATTAAATAATAATAACAATAAATTAATGAATAATAATTAAATAAATAAATAAATAATAAATGATGAATAAATAAATAAATTGATTAATTAATTAAATGAATTTTAATTTTTTAATTGAATTTAGTTGAATTTAATTAATTTATTTAATTAATTAATTAATATCATTAATGAATTCTATCGATAGAAAATTTTGTGTACAACGTCCTTAATACTGGAAATAAGCAACGAAACTTTTTCTGTTGGAGATAAAATGACGCAAAAAAATATGCGGTCGTTGGGGAATCTCGTTTGATTGATAAATCCGCTTCCTGCCCTGTAATCTGTGCCCAAAAACAAACTGAAACGACTTCCAATCAAAATGCGTTAAAAAAGATTGACTTATTTAAAAACTGAACACAAACGGATTTGAACACTTCGAACTCAATCGTCCCGAGTACATAGATAACCCTATAACGGTTCGTTCTCTCGTTTCTCATCGTTATACCGCACTTTTGACTCATTCTGCATTGGAAAACGAAAAGAATGAGCACTCGTTGAATCCTTTTTGTTAAATTTTGTCGGAGATATAAATTTTTCGGTCATTTAACGATCTTGCAGTTTGCATCGTTGGAATGCAACGAAATTCTGTTTTTTTCTTGAGGCAGAGCTCACGATTTTCATTCAATATTTAATCAGGACAATAAGAAGAGTGTTTTTTAGACTCCAAACACAAAATCGATACGAAAATTGTCATTGTTTCGTGAATCGAAGAAAAAATAATGAAAAAAAGGATTTTTCGTTGGAGCCCAACGTTGGGAACTTCGGTGTCGTGTAATTTATGACTCCAGGTTACCGGAATAAGTGAAAAAAAAAAGTTCAAGTTCTAGAGTTAATTAGATTTTGTGTTCTCCATAGGATGGTATTGGATCACAAGGCAACGAGTCTTCACAACGATTACGGAAGTTTTGATCGGCCATTGCCAGGTGGCGAAGGGCACGACAGGGACGCAGAGGCAGCGGTTGATGGGAGTAGCAGTGGAATGGCACAGTCGAGTGACGTTTATCAGAGGCAACCGTTGCTTCCCGGTATACCGGTCAAAGGAAAAGATAGATGGGGAGGTGTTCCCTCGAGCTCTGATTATTACGACGACGAGGAACATGACAAAATCGACGAAATCGTCCATACCAGACACACCGGATTACAAAATGGTTCCGGAAGTGGAATCGTCAAGCTCGATATTCCACCACCATTGAGAGAAGAGCCTCGATTTCCTAAAGAAAAATGGAAAACGCTTCTTGGTAAGACATGCCAAATAATTAACGGTTTGAAACTGAAAAAAAAAAAATTATCCAAAATATATTTCCAAATGCGATTTCGCGACCACAACTCGCGGCCATTAAAGTATTTTTATCCCAATTGTAAATGATGCAAATACGTTAAATTGGCAATTGGCAATTTTTCGCCTCTTGTTCAATAATTCTTAAATATCGATGACTTTGGCGTTATCGAGCCTGATCAGTATGTGGGGTGAGGTGAATTTTATTTATACTTTCACTTGATACCCTCGTTTTCCTCGTCATTTATTTTTATCAAGCCTCGGACTTTTTATCTGCTTGTGGCTGTACGTTGTGGCTGGAAACTCTACGCAGAAAATTATTGCGTACAACCAAGAAGGAGAGACAGATTAAATGTTCTCGAGACTTTTTGCTTGTACATCTGTTTGGGCGATTCCAACGAAGCAGAGTCATTTATAATAATAGCAATCGATTTTTTTTTCTTTTCGAATAATAATTTATAATTTTCAATCGACGAACGTTTCAATAACATTTATCAATTGATTCGATTCTCTTGATTTTTTTTCAGCATTCCTATTTTTGGTTGTAAATTTTCTACTTACTACGACGTCCCTCGCGATGCTGCACGAGCGCGTGCCCGATCGTGCGGTCTATGGTCCACTGCCTGATATTATTTTGGACAATATTACCGCACAAGACTGGGCTCTTGACGTCTCGGAAGTTCTAATTATGATCGCTTCCAATTCGGCAATGATTTTCATCGTTTTCCATAAGCACAGGTAATCCATTTCGACTTTCTCATTCATCCTCCCTCATTCTAATGAAACGTTCATGTGAGTTCAACACAAATGAAAAAAAATAAAAAAAATCAACACACCAGAAATATTTCTCAAGTGCGTCTGTGGATTTTAAGGACGTTGTATGGCGCCGGTCAAATCTAAATGTTTGTTTTCAGCTTTTCTCACATGCAAAATGATTTGCGGGCCTAAATTCACGAATACAAAGTTGTTCCACATCGACTAAAGAAACTTTAAATTCAAAATTGTCCGATCAGACAATAATAAAAATTTTGAAAAAATTTAACGAGCCATTTTTTTGAAAAACTCAATAAAACTTCTTCGATGTTCGCATAAAAGCGTATGCAACATTTTGAGAGACTTCGCCGTTTGAAATCGGAAATATTTATTGTCGCAAATTGCAACTTTTGACGCGCGCTCTTATGAGAAACTACTGAAAATTGTCATTCGATAAAATAAATAAATTAAAAACAAAAGATAAAATGATCATATTCAAGTTTTGAAACGTACAAGTGACTTGGAATTCTCTAATGAATATTTTGTCTAGGCTTGAGCTCGCAATTACTCAGTCGTAATGATAAATCCTTTTGTTTCAAAGGTTCATCGTCGTCAGAAGAATTTTCTTGTTGATGGGGATACTGTATTTGATGCGAAGCATCACGTTCTACGTGACGGTCTTACCGGTTCCCAGCAAGACTTACTACTGCAGTCCCAAGCTTAATCATACGACCCCTTTGATTATAGTGAAGAGGGTACTCGGCATAATGTCTGGTTTTGGTTTGTCGATGAACGGCAAACACACGTATTGCGGTGACTACATATTTAGCGGTCACACAGTCGTTCTTGTACTTTGTTACCTGATTATCAAAGAATGTGAGTTCCATCATTATCTTTACATTCCTCGTTATTTTCCGTTGATTCGATTTTATTATTTCATTGCAAGTCATGAGGAATCTGTACTCAGTTCCAATAACATGTCCGACAGTCGGTTCTGACATTTCTTGCGGAATCTCAAAGTCGAATCGATCATAAAAACTGCATAGACTCGTTTCCCAAAGAAAAAAAAAACACAAGGCAGTTTTTTTTTGACATAAATCTCAAGTACGCGTCACGTTCGTGGTAATAAAAATCGCAGATGCGTCGATTTAAAAAAACACACAAAAGAACGAGGTCAGGGACTGCTCGCTCGTTCCGGTGGCGCGGTTATCAGCGGCGTATGAAATGATTGCACGAAAAAAGTCCGAAACTTATCGCAGCAACTTTTTTGAAAAAAATATTTACCGAGTGAAAGTTTCTGAATATTTTTCCTCGGCGCCATAAATTTATGATCTACAAATCCAATTGCTCACTTTGATTCTTTCGCACGAATAGAAAAATCGTAATTGGGCGATTTTTGTTTCTCACTCTTAAATATCGTTGCAGACTCTCCGAGAAGATGTCAGCCGATTCATTGGCTCGCTGGACTCATCGCCCTTGTCGGGGTCGTTATGCTCCAACTTGCCCACGGTCATTACACCGTGGATATTATTATAGCCTACTGGGTTACAACCCGGTTATGGTACATTTATCACACCCTCGCTAATAATTCGCATCTGAAGGTAAAATAATTTCATTCAATTCCTCGTACTTTGATCGTAGCGTGTTTTTCATTCCAACCCTAGAACGGCAGCGTTTGTTCTACCCATTTCGGTAACGCGCCATCATGAATGGCCCCAGTTTTGAAAAATTCTCATCTCCGGTCAAAAAATCAGTTAAAAATGCGGCAAAACTATTTTTAAAAAAGGGAGAAAGGCCGCGCAGGATTCACAGTCGCCTGTGGTCGTTTTTGAGCCCAGCTTACCGTTCTGCGTTGGATTTTTGTGGTTATGATCGAAACGCGATTATTTTGAATACACGTCAAAATGTGTTTGTTACAGCAATACGGACCAAACAACTTTTTGGCTCGGCTCTGGTGGTTCCCAATATTCAAGTATTTCGAGAAAAACGTGGGGGGCGTTGTACCTCGACAATACGACTGGCCTTTACCATGGCCTCGGAGATTTCTTGCCAAGCATCCGAATCGGGACAGTTAATACTTGACTCGAATTCGCGAGGGTGCTCATCTCAGAGCGGTTATGTTTCATCATTGTATATACTACACTTAGAGCTTTCGATATACGACGAAAGTCGTCAAGTTTCAACAAAAGTATCAAAGTTATGAAAATATTCTTATCGAGTCGCATGAAGAAAAACAACAACATCGAATCAAAAAGAATTTGGAGAGAGTTGGAAAGAATAAGTCGATGAAAACGTCGGGGAATAGGGACAAATCGAGGGTGATAAATTTTGACTAGCCCGTATATTACGGGTTCGATCGAAACAAATACATTGGAGTCGAGTCGGACTTGCTCGTACGTAGAATCGTTTTTTTGTTTTTTTATCGCAGAGGGAAAAGAACGAGCAAGGACGCTGGGGGCAAGATCTACCGGGCTCGTCGTTAAACTCTCATGTCGTAGCTTTCCAACGTTTTTTCTCTCTTTTGCCTTCGTCTTTGATACTACGTTCATGTACACGAATTTGACTAAAATCATGAGACTTCGTAGTGTGTTCGTTTTTATTGTACCAAAGTTTTGCGAGTATGAAGTTAACGAATGGAGCGAGAGAGAGAGCCCTGAGACGATTTTTCAACATATAAATACAACACTCGCTATTTTCATTTATGCGAAAGAGATTAACTGAATATTCCATCGATCCAATACAAAACTTGGCGTTATATAATGATAAATAAACAATATGCATAATTAACCGCTGTGGCAAACGCTCGTTTAGGCTTCACAGCTCGCCCCCATCATCGTCATCATTGTTACTAAATCGATCGAATCACGTTGATTGACTTTAAATATTATGTTTAATGTTTTTTTCAATTGTAGTCTTAATATCCGTTTCAATTTTGTGTAGTGGAAATAAAACAGTGAGAATTATCGAAATTCTCGAACAACTCGAAACCATTATGTGGCTTATCTCGTTTATGTCATTATTTCGATTCTCAAGTGCATTTTCATGTCTCGATATGATTGTTATTTAGGAATTATTAGGCCACGTGCAAGTTTCCTTGAACTTGTGCCGTTTATTTTCGTACCTTGACCATTAATCGTCGTTTCAGTAACTGTCGCTGTTTTTTTTTTTCAGTTTACTCAAAAAGTTCATTATTCGTGAGAGTGAAAATTGAAATTATTGCGAGTCGTTTAACTTGCAACGCAGAAATGTCCAATATTTTTCCATAACGAAGCCAGGAGTGTTGAAATGTTCACGATTATTATCCAATCAGTTAAAACTGATGACTCTGAAGTTTGCAACGTTGAGATTCAACGAAAAACATTTTTCCTATCGATTATTTAGTGAATTTTGAAAATCGTCGCAATTTTTAGAGTCGATTGAGTTTTTTGGTTGCAAAAGAGAATCGTTTTATTGGCTGGAGCAAATATTGAATAACAATTATTGGCTGTGCTCATGAAATAACAGAATTTCGTTGCATTCCAACGATGCAAACTTCACGATCATTGAAACTGTACATAGAAGAAAAAAATTTGTGTAGTTATATTTATCTAATTATAAAAAAACGTTATATTGAAATATCTGCAAAGATATTCGACAAATCCTCACAATTTATACTGTTACAAGGACAAATGAATTATTATTATTATTATATCGATCAGGATGATGATGATGATGATGACGATGATGCGTTAAGTCGTGCCAAGGCGTTTCCACAAACTCGTAGTTCCACCCTCCAGAATTTCCTCACTGGCTTGTTTGCCAAGAAATTACAAAAGACCTGGACAAAGGGGGCTGAATGACCGACCCTGCCCCGAGTTTGAGTCGATGAACCGATAGATCGTGGAATTTTGTGGGACCAATCGTAATTGGAACGCTCAAAAGATGAAATGTTTGGCTTTTATTAGAAATGCACCACACGCAGATGAGCTACTGAGCGTTTTTAAGTATCGGAGCAATTGTAGTAGAAACATTGTAAAAAAAAACACAAAACCGCCTCGAAATGTTTGATATTTCCGTGTAAGAAAAGAAAGGCATAGCCCGAATCGAGCGAACGTCTCTCGAAATCGATCTCAGCCTTTGTACTCGAATCTCCAATTTTTTCACGTACGTCTAAAAAAGTTAATTCATAAGAGTCGACGAAAGTGAGCAGAATTTTTGTTCCCTGCAACTCTTCATCGGTGAGACATTTAGAAGAGCTACCGGAACGAATAAGACAATTTGAAACATAGCGCAAAAACGAGTTTGAAATGAATTGATAAAATAATTGAAAAATCGGCTGTTCGATAGGAAAAATGTACTGAACGATTGAACCAACATCAAGACGTTGCGATTTTCGTTATTAACTCTACTCGAATGTTTTTTTTTAAATAAATGTTAAGTGAATAAAAGTCTAAGCGAAATTCTTGCCGTTAAAAGGCTCCTCTCGAGCGCTTCGAGGAACCTGAGAGTCGTAAACAAGAGATAAAACATGAATTTAAACGAAAGGAAATCCGAGTGCTGATTTCAACACTATTATTAAAATGGCTAATTCAAAGTCTTTTTTGTACACACAGGGGCTGAAGTGTGACATTTATAAAAGTAAGAAATTACGTAAAAATTGTTTTTTCATGTACACACGTGTAATTATTTGTAAATTGTTACAGATTCAATTAAAAATAAGACAAAATTTATGATTTTGCAGTCAATTGTTATCAATTTTATTCGTGGAAATTCGTTCTTGAAGGAAGATCGGTGAATTCAACACTTCCAAAATAAACCAATCGTTTATTATTTTTTTTTTTCAACACAAACGTGATTCCGCGATAAAGCATAAATCTCGATCTCAAAGCCTATTCGCTATCAAGTGTTTGTAGCAATTTGTGTAGATCGTCTGTTGCACGAATCGCAGAACTTATTGAATTCGTACATTGTCTATTATCAAGATTTCATAATAAAAGACTGATCGCTCTATTTTCCGAGGTAAATTTATTCGTTTGAGATCTTTTCGATTACAACAATGTATAATTACACAGAAAATTGTTTGCAAGTGCTTGTCAAACATTCGATATTCGCTACTATTTGCATTTATATCGACGTGGCCCGCCTTTACCAGTTTCATCGCTTTATTTATTGTTCATATGCCTTGCGGCATTTTAGTTAACTTGGAGTGTACTTTGATGGCATTAAGATGATGGATCAGTCGCTATCTCGACACTGTGCGAGTGCGAGAGAATATTTCATTTTTCAAATTAAATATTTCAATTTTTCAATTAAATTTTTTTTTAATTTTAATTTTAATTTAATTTCGAATTTTAATTTAAATTCAACTTGAATATTTAATTTTTCAATCTAAATATTTTCTATAATATTTTTAATAATTCTATAATTATATAATTAATTCAATAATTAAATATTTGTATGATATTAAATAATATATTTTAAATATATTATATGGTTTATGAAATACTTAATTTTTCAAATTAAATATTTTCGATACGGTTTCACCAATTAAAAAAAGCTCCTGTCAGGCGGATTTTCGCCATCGTCCCGCGTCCGCTGGCAGAGCCTTTTTCTGATTAGTCGAACGACAACGGAGAATTTTCATTCTGAAATTTCGAGATTACTGATCCATCCTCTCAAACCATGTTTGAAAACATAAAAATCATCGAAATAATGAGAATTTAATAAAATTCTGCAAATACATTCTTTAGTATACATGACGATACAATTTTTTTTGAAATTTTTCTTCTAACCAGGTCTCGAGTAATTAGCGATTCTAGTTTTTCATGTATATAAGTTTATATTCCGGGCGTAAGAATTGTGCTTTGATGCTGAATCATGCTCGATAACTAGACAGATGGAAAATTTGTGTTTTCACACTTGTTGTTAGAGAATATTATCACAAAATTTCATAAATTTCTCAGTATTTAGATTTTTCTACCGAAACTCCTTAATGAGTAAATATATCGTGAAAAAAATGGATTATCTTGGAGGAAGTATCAGGTTCGCAATTTCCCTGCATTTATGGTCCGCTGTCTGCAATGTCTAAATTTCACGTTCAGTTTTGTATTGAGCAGTCCGGAAAACCGCCGAATACCGCTTATCGCTTTCATCAAAGACATTTTGACATAATTTTGTCACCGATCTTCCTTAACCCTTCGCGTTACACGAGTCAGAAGCGTGAGCCACGCTTCCTCTTTTTATTATTCGTTAATAAATAATCAAATAGTGAATGTTGCATTTTTGAAATCTTTGTCAAAATTTCCAGTGTTTCCAAAGCCCGTTCGCAATAATCCCATCCACCGTGTGATCTAGGCTGGTCCGCGGGATTCGAAAATTTCTCGAATTCCCTGCACGTGGCGATTCTTCATATTTTTATTGCCCTTTCCTGTATAATTCAAGAATTTCTTAAATCATGCCCCATTTTCGCAAACGAAAACTGTAGTGAAATAAATTTTTCGTGCCATTCGTCAATTCCAATCCATTCCATTTTTTTCCTACAGTTTTCGTCATTAATAAAACAAAAAATAAAAAATCCTCTCCAATTTACATTGGAGAAACACGCACAATTTACAAACACAAAAAAATTTGTACTTTCAACTTTTGTTTTTGCATTTTACTTGACCATTTTTTTTTTCGAAAATAAAAAAAAATCATACAATCTTGATTTGTGAAAAAAAACTGATTAAGTTTTCTCACGTGTTTCGTTGCAACGGAAAAAAAATGTGAATTCATCCCGCATAATTATTTTTGGAAAAACTTTTGCTAGAAAGAAATATTTCTAAAAGACTCGAGCTGAAAAAAAGCCTTTTTTTGAGCTCAGTATTGTTACTCTGCAAAAAAGGGTTGAAAGAGCGGGCTTTGTAAGTTTTCATGAAAAAGCACCTTTTATTTTGTCTAATCACAATGGTCATTCGACAATTCGCACATTTACAAGCGATAACTGAGTGAATGGAATGAGACGAGAGAGGAACGAAACAAGGATTTTTGCACACGTTATTTATCGATGGTTTTGGTCGAAATGTTTAATTTTTTAGTCTTTGTCATTGTAATTTCAAAGGCAGATTTGGTTCGTCTTTGACAACTAACCTTGTACATATATATTATTGTGATTTGCAGTGACGCTCTGTACGAGCCACGTGTTGTGTTTCACACGAATACGACTCGAACGTTTTTCCAAGTGGTACACGTTATAAATAAAAAATAAACAAAAAAATCATAGTGTGCATTGACTAACGCACTTTTATCTTGCTATCGGGTACTTTTTTCGGTAAATATTCTGTACAAAGACGAGAGTTAGGCGTGTTAATGTAAGTTCGGTGGACAATGACGTCAAAGTAAAGAGTTTTGACTTATCTACCGAATCAAGTTCTCTTCGGAAAGGATATAAATAAATATGTACGTTTTGTCTTAAATCGTATTTGATGGTAATTACACACGAGGAAAAAGTATGAAACCAATGTTCGGGTCTCATAGGCTGGCTACAATCACAGTTTTTTAATTGTACCTTCGCCAAAAAGGCATCGACATAGTCTATCGACTGCCCAAGCGGCAGTGAAGTTTACGATTAGTACTTGAAGTAACGTAGCCCGAAACTGTAAAAGAGAAAAAGAAAAAAATCAATATATGCCTTGTTATAATGTTGAAATGATTTGTTTCAAGTGTTATTTTGCTACGCGGTACACTGAAAAGAAAATTTTGTTGAAAAAGATGGATATTTTGTTGGATACGTTAAACTAAACGTTTTTTTCGAAAAATCACGAAAATTTTGTCATTCCAGCGAAAAACATTCTGGAAATTCTTTTCGGAAAGTAAATTTTTGTCATTCCAATCGTAAATTTTGCTGACAGTTGCGTCACAATGAAAAATATTGTCGAAATAACGAAAATTTTGAAATCATCCCAAAATATTTAGTTCGCCGTATTCAACAAAATATCGACGTTTTTTGACAAAATTGAACTTTCAGTGTAAGTTGAATGGAAAATGAAGATTTTACCTCGTTCGGGAACTCGAGAATCTCCAACTGGAAAGCTATACTGGGAAAATATCCAAGAGCCAGTCCCAATATGAGAGCTGCACTTCCCAGGAGCGAGTACAAAAGGCCCCTGTTTTCCACAAGACCCTCCATGAACGGCTGCCCCTAAAAATCAATTTTTTCCTCGACCAGTCAAGTTTCCTCATTCACCTTAAATTCTTCACGCATTTTTGATGATCCTCAAGTTCCCATCGTTGGAATGCAACGAAATTCTGTTATTTCTTCAGCAGAGCCAATAATTATTATTGAATATTTGATCCGGCCAATAAAACGATTGTCTCTTGCGACCAAAAAACTCAATCGACTCAGAAAATTGCGACGATTCTCAAAATTCAATAAACAATCAATAGAAAAAATGTTTTTCGTTGAATCTCAACGTTGCAAACTTCAGAGTCATGCAATTTTGTGACTTTTACGAAATAGTATTTACCCTGTAATTAATGGCGAATGTAGAAACTTGCAATGCCATAGAAATTATATAGACTGTACTATTTATTAAATTAACTTCGTATGGCTTTTCCTCCTCGGCGCTCGAAGTGTCCGATGATTCGAGTTCCGTCACATCTTTCGACGCCAGTGAATGAGCAAGCTCTCCATCCTCGCTACTGTAAAATTTATCGAATTCCAATTATTCACTAATTTCAACATTTAAAATGACCCCAATTTTGAGAAAATTCATATCTTCGGTAAAATTAAACGAAAAGGATTCAACTTGGGCTCAGTCTTTTCGTTTTTTAATGCGGAATCACGTGAGTCTCGGGCAATTTTGCTTCAAGTTAGAAAATTAGTCAAAAATGCGGTAAAACGATAAAAACGAGAGAACGAAGGGCGCGCGATTCTGTCTCCTGCGTTTAACGTAAAGAAACAAAAGAAACTTGACATTTTTACATGAATTTGTCATGCCTGTTAGCGGGCAATCAAGTTGGGACGATTCAGGACTCGTTATGATAACGAAACGGAGGGAAACTTACTTTGTCGAAAAAATGGTCGCTTCGCGAACGAGGTAGATGAGGCAGAAAAAGTGAACAGCAAACTGAAGCATCACGGTCATAATTGTATAGACATTGAAAATATTCGGCAGCGGTCTCTGTTTGGAAAGAGTTTTCAATGGTTTCGATCTTGATATGAAGAGAAAACACGCTGCCAACAAAAGTCCTTGTACGCTGGCTTGAGCATCGCTGAACTTGATTCCGTTAGTGTACAAGACCGATTGACTGTAGGCGAGTACGAGGGCGTTTAGCGCGAGAATCTTGAACATTTGCAGTGTCGTTACCAAAGTGCATCGCCCTTGCTTTATCACGTGACATACTGAAATAATAAAACGATTTACTTGCAACTTGTAAAAAAAATATCAAGTTTCGGAAATTCATTCTATTTATGCTCCAAATTGACTTACTGCACAAAATCGTCGACAACTTGCTCGTGAATGGCGCGGCTATCGACGCGTCACCTAATTTGACAACCGTCGCTGAATCCTGCTCTTCGAGCTCCTGCAAAAGATTCTGTATTCTCGCTGTTGACGCGTTGTTGGCGCTTTGTTGACGTCCAGTTTTTCTTCCTCCCCTACTCGTATCCGTCAAATTTCCACCAGCTTGTGATTCTTTTCTCTCGGCAATATTCTGTTGCGGAGGAATTGACAGGATCGCCACACCTATTTACAAGCAGAACAATTTGAATCTTCTCTAGATTTATAAAACTCGACTACAAAATTGTGTTTGTGCCCGTTTCACGCGAAAACGACTGAACCAATTTTGATGAATCTTCCACAGGAATTAAGCTCATGAATCAGAATAATTTTTTTTTTTGCGAACCCGAACCAAAAAATCACATTTTTCGCTCAATTTTCCACTTTCAAACTTCACAATCAACTAAAACATGATAATAAATGAAAAATCGCTAATTACCAATTCAAAGATAATTCGAAAACGAAGAAAATGGACTGGAGTGTCGGTTTGTGAAGAAAAAAAAAGTTGTAGCGATTTTCGTGAAATCAAAGTTTGAAGATTTCGAGGAAAAAAAATGCAATTTTTCATATTAAGCTGGTATAGTGTAAATTCTCATTAACTGCAATGTCGTTCTGAAAAAACCGCGACTCGAGTATAATTTTCCAACACCACAGGCCGATCAGAAAAAAATTCGACGAGATTTAAAAATTATCGACTCGAGGCATCGGTACTCGAGGCCCGGCACTGTTTAGAATGGAAAATTCCAGTTAGAAAAAAAAAGTGATAATACATGAAGAATCGCTAATTAACAATCCAAAGATAATTCGGAAATGACGAAAATTCGTGGTAGCTCGAGTGCCAGTTTGTAAAAAAATTTATAGCGATTTTAGTAAAATCAAAGTTTAAAGATTTTTAACAAGGAAAATTGAACTTTTCGTATTAATTATGCTAGCTCGACCATTTGGTACAGTCAATAAATGTATTGAGATGGTTTTGTTATTGTCGGGGCGTTTACTCACCGACTTGCGAATGTTTTAAGGCTCCGACGTCGTTGGTGCCATCCCCGCACATGAGAGTCGTGTAGCCCAAATCTTGCAACGATATTATAATCAATTCTTTTTGTTTCGGTGCACATCGAGCAAAAACGACGACGTGAGGCAACAATTTGCGTAAAAGTTTCTCGTCGGTTTCTTTTAAATATGCCAGACCCTGCATTGGAAAAAAAACGAATTTCAGTTGCATGTAAATGAATTTTTGAGCATAGAAAACTTGCGGTTACTTTTTTTTCGAACGTACTTCACCGGTCATGCAGAGCGTGTATTCGTTCCAAATTTCCTTCCCTTTGATAGCGACGTTCTCAGAGCCCAATGGTATTTTTTCTGACTGATCGACGCTTTGCCAGCTCCAACTGGACCCGAAATTCGTCAATATCAGAGTCACATCCTTCTCGGTGAATTCCAATTCACGACTGACGTGACAAGCTGTCAATGGATTGTCACCGGTTATCATGACGACCGAGTGCGAAGCGTTCAATATTTCTTTTATCGCTGATTTCGAATCAGGCTTCAGGGGACAACTGATGCTCACGAAACCGACAAATTTGAGATCTCGTTCGAGCTCCTCTCGTGACATGTCTCGAATTTCTTGGAGAGTTATTCCTGCACGAAGTTCGCGGTGACCCAGAGCCAAAACTCGTGCACCTCGTCGCGATAACGAGAGATACGTAGTCTCGTAATTCGCCGGAACGTCGCAAAACTATCAAAACAACGTGAGTAAAAAATTATTCATTTTGTTACTTTTTTACTAATTCAGATATTCTTGAAAATGTATGACTCTGAAGTTTGCAACGTTGAGATTCAACGAAAAACATTTTTTCTATTGATTATTTATTGAATTTTGAAAATCGTGGCAATTTTTTGAGTCGATCGAGTTTTCTGGTCGCAAGAGAGAATCGTTTTATTGGCAGGACCAAATATTCAATAATAATTATTGGCTCTGCTCATGAAATAACAGAATTTCGTTGCATTCCAACGATGCAAACTTCAGGATCATGAAAATGTTTAAATGCTCGAAAACGATGATTGTAGTAGCTGAAAATAATTATTGCAAAATAATTGTTACACGTTTTTTCATCCTTGTTTCATTACCTCGATCCTTCTGTATTATTGACTAAATTTAGAAATTTTAATGCACACCCTCTCTCGTTATAACGCACCATGCTCTCCAGCGTTTCCGGAGCCCCTTTGACAGTCACTATATAATTCATTTCGGACGATATGTTGGTCGAATATCCAGACACGACGCACATCCGCTTCAAAGCCGACGAGAAGTGATGTCTGTAAAAAATCTTCAAAACGTGCCCTTTCCCTCTTTTAGGAATTACCGCATCGCCTGAAAATAAAAATCATCGATTTTCATTCCCTTATCATTGCAATTCTGTATCTTGATAAAAATATATATATTTTTTTTCATTAATTCGGCCAAATTTCAATTTTTTTCTTCAAAATTCTCAATTTTGTAATTAATAATTCGACGTGGATGAAAATAACGTTTGATTTTTTTGTATTTGCGCACTTTTCGTGAGAGTCCAGTTGACTGCGTTGAGAGTAACTTTCTCGAGAGGATCGCCAACAATGCCTTCGTCGATTTGCACGAGTGAATGACAAGTTGCGAGCACTTGGATCGTTTCTTGCGGCGCTTTCTCGAGTGGCTTGACGCTCGCATCGCCGCTGTTCCGTGACATCGAAATAAAAATGAATTTTCACAGAAGCATCAAAATTTCGATTGTTTTTTGGAAGGAATTTTCACTACGTACTCGATCCCGGCCACACCCTCGACGATTAATTTGTCACTGGTCAGCGTTCCGGTCTTATCGAAGCAGCAAATTTCGACCTTTCCAGCGAACGGAATTCTAAAGGGTTCGGTACAGAAAACACCCAGTTTCGATAGTGCCAATAACGACGTATTGACCGCGAGTGATAACTCGATCGGCAATTCTGGTGGAACGACGGAAGTCAGAATGAGCGTACATTCCAGGAATAATTTGTATTTGTTCCGTTTTGGATCTTCACTGCCTGTTGACATTTTACAAGAAATTATTTACTGTCAATAGATTATAATATTTTTGAAAAACGTGTGCGAATATTTGAAAACTTGGAATATTCGGCAGCAAATCAAATCAAATTGTTTGATTCGAATTTCAAACCGAATATTTGATAATTTTAAATATGTTTTTTCGAGTTTTCGATTTTTTTTTCGAATGTTCGATTTCTTTTTCGAGAATATTCGGAAAAAAATTTCGAAAGGATTTTCAAAATTCCGATATTTTTCGGAAATTTATCGAATACTCGAAAAATCGATGAATATTAGATTCGAAAATCGAATCGAATTTTAATATTCGATCCGATTCGGTTGGAATTTTGATAAATTGTCCGTCGAATCTGAAGCCACAATACAAAATTTTGCAAATACCTTTGATCCATAAATAACCAGCCGCTGCGATTGCGAAAATGAGCAAAAACAGGATGAAGCAGAAAGTTTCTAAATTATTAGCGGTAACTCGTTTTACACCGAACAATATAGTTCTCAAGAGTTTTCCTTGGGAGGTGGAGAAGCCCGTGCGCAATACATAGCCCACGCATCCATTGTCAGTAGCTGTGAAAAGAGATTAACGAATTCATTAAGCTTCATCGGTTCTCACGAGAATTACCATAATTAACACAAGTCAAATGAGTGTCGTTCGAACCACGGAGACCCGACGAGTTTTTGTTCGGTGGTGTATGCTGAACGACTTTCGTCCCACCGAATAAAACGTGCAATTTGTGCTCCCCTTCGATGTTCAATTCTTCATTTCCGTCGATTTCCTCTACAGGCTCCTTCATCTGCGGTACCGATTCACCTGCGAATTTACAACCAATTTCCCATTTTTCAACACAATCCAATCGGATTTCGTCGCGTTACGGCTACACGTCGTTTCCGACGTTAAACCTTTTTTTTTTTACCAATTCCGCTAACCTGGGGGTGACAAATGATGCCAATTTTGAAAAATTCATATCTCCGGTAAAATGTAACGAAAAAGATTCAACGCGGGCTCATTCTTTTCGTTTTTTTATGCAGAATCATGTGAGCCTGGGACAATTTAGTTTCAAGTCAAACAAATGGATCAAAAGTGCGGTAAAACGTTGAAAAAACGGAAGAACGAAGGGAGAAAGGGCGGGGAGGGATTTGAAGTCGTCCGCGATCGTTTTTGAGGCCAGGTTACCGTTCTAGGGTTAATGGAAAGTAAAAGAAAACAAAAAAACGCGTTCGGAATTTACCGGTGAGCATGCTCTCATCGACTACGCACGGACCCCGCAACAGGAGAATGTCGCATGGTACGAGATTGTCGTTATGAGATCGAGTTATCGATACTATGTCTCCGGGAACCAGTTGATCCGAGAAAATCTGTCGCCATCGACGACTACGATATACCTGGATAAATAAATTTCAATGTTAGATCCTGAGCATAAAAAAAATTCACTTTTCTACCCACGTAAAAGAAACTTCACTTTGGCTTTTTGTTCTAACGTTGCAAAATTCGGGACGATAAATTTTTCAATGACAGTGAAGTTTGCAACGTTGAGATTTAACGAAAAACATTTTTTTTGTTGATTATTTATTGAATTTTAAAAATCATGGCAATTTTTTGAGTCGATTGAGTTTTTTGGTCACAAGAGAGAATCGTTTTATTGGCCGGACCAAATATTCAATAATAATTATTGGCTCTGCTGAAGAAATAACAGAATTTCGGTGCATTCCAACGATGCAATCTTCAGGATCATTTTAATATTGAATGAGGATCGTGAACTCTGCTCAAGAAAGAACTGAATTTCGTTGCATTTCAACGTTGGATTTTTCATCAAGTAATCATTACCATCATCATGTATGGTTTGTTCCCCATTTTTCTTATCTCTGCCATATTGCGCATTTGCTGTTGGACGAGCGTGCACTCGAACATGATCAGCATAACCAGGGTGAATATACTGTAATACCAAAACTGATCGAGGCACCAAAGTGCGACGCAGAATACTTGAAAAACAAAAAACGGCGCGATCGCTCGTTCCTTGAAAAGCTCCCAGAATTCGGGAACGACCATGTCCAATCTGTAACCAAGTGAACGATTAAATGCTATCAAATGGAAGACGTTGACAACGTTGAGATCCAACGAAAAATACTTGTTCTCTTTATTTTTTGTTCAATTTACAAAACAACAACAATTTTCGTATCGATTTTGTGTTTAAATCGTAAAAAACGATCGTTTTATTGTCCTGATTAAATATTTAATGAGAATCGTTAGCTCTGCTCAAGAAAAAACAAAATTTCGTTGCGTTCCAACGATGCAAACTTCAACATCGTTTTGTCTTTTCATTGCTCGTTCAATTTGAAGAAACCACGACAATCTTCATATCGATTTTTGATTTGTATCCTAAAAAACGATCGCTCTGTCGTCCTGATCAAATATTGAACAAGAATCATGAGCTCTGCTTAAAAAAAAAACAGAATTTCGTTGCATTCCAACGATGCAAACTTCAACATCGTTTAAATCAAACGTACTTATTTTTTCCATAGTTTTCCTCCGCATCTGCGACGTCGCTTTCTCCCATATACGTCCCAATCCCGTTCCAATATCCTTTCCAATCCCGATAGAATTTGATTGTCTCATTAACGGGAAACTCGAGCCCCCGAAATTGTTTCTTGTCCGCGGACCAGACATATTTCGTCTTTTGGAAAATGAACCAAGGCTCTTTGTTTTTGTCGCGATGCAATTTCACCAGTTCGGAACTTCCGTTGTTGGGTGTTGGCACAACTTTTGCTATGCTCGCGCCGTACGGATCTTTGGTCTGGAATTACGATAATTTAATTGAGCGCAGAATTGAGCATAGATTTTCCCACCGGCAAACTCGTATCTATAATTTTCACGATCGCCGCGTGACACGAACGATTTTAAAATCGAATGTTCGTAACATTCACAGTTTTCAGAGTTGACGGGGCTGATTGAGCAGATTTATAACCTTGCGAGAAAAAGTTGGTAAACATTGAGTCGTGAGGTCGATGAAAAAAAATGGTACGATTAGGAATTGTTTAAAGTGAAGCCCCTCCCCCATGAATCGCCGATTGGCGGAGTAATTTCAATTTAAACGAGTCAGCGTGTCGCAGCTGCCACGTAATTGTGACACGTTGGTTGGTCGGAATATTCATGAGGAGAAAAAGTGGTTAAAAGTGATGAGTTAAAAAATGAGGCTAAACTGACCGAGCTACAATTGAGGAAGCAATGCACGTGGACCGACCATTGGCAGCAGAGACAAGTAAAAATCTGTAAAACGCCGATCGCGGCAATTCCAATGAGTCCCTCGTCGTAATAATCCTCCGTCCCGTAAACGAATAACCAACCGTAAATCCAAATAGTCTCAATTATCACGAACGGTAAAATGTAACCGTTGAAAACTAATTTTCGCGGATTATGCAAAGAAACACTCTGAACAAGATCGTCTATTCTTGACGACGGTACCGTCGTCGTCCCGCTCGACGTCGTCGTCAACGCCATCGTTACGCTACACACGCGTGTGTCAAAACACCATGGAGACCAGTCTCTCGGTCGCGAGGTTTCGGGATACTCGCGCGACGAGCCGCCAACAGTGCCACCGGTTCGGTAGTTTGTACTTTCCTCGCCTGAAGCTCGCAGCTCAGTCAGTACAGTGTAAAATCGGTCGGCCAATGATATTTTTTCAACTCTTTATTATAAAAACAGCATATTGATGAATTTTTCGATATTGCGAGTTGAATTATCGAAATTCATTATCTAAATAAGCGAAACTATAACAATAGCACACCAAAACGATTGCCTTCGATCGATACGTAAAAAAAAAGTCGGTTTCGTTTGCTCAAGGGAACTATAAGCCCGACGAAGCGATAGAAAAATGTTCACAACGATGCGCAAGATTCCTTCTTTATCTCTTTGTTTGCTATTGCAAGTTCGGTGATTTGGGCAGGCTCCGACGCGACTGCAAGTTGCATGGCCTGTATATGTTAGACCGTGGTATTAGCCAATTCGTTTGACGTAGTATGCTCTTGAAAATATATCGATCTGTGGTTCTAAACGCACGCGCAACCTGCGAGCATTACCCGCTTCGTAATCCGTCAGGTGGAATACAGTTTTACCATTATTCCAATTGTATCCGCCAACGTCACCTCGAGCAGCAGCAGCAAAATGTCAAAATATCAGATATCAACTATCGTCGGCATTTTAACATTAGTTTTCGGAATCGTTCAATCGTATACCACCGAAAAATACTCGCTGCTCATGCCCAATGTCAAACCTAACTCTGTAAGTAGTAAAAACAAAATTTAATCAACAATATTGAACTTTATTTTCGTTGACACAACGTACCGACAGATTGTTCCAAATGATCTTTAAATTTCCCACAATTAATCATGTTATCGACCGTATCCGAATGACATTTATTCAAAAACAAAATATTCCCTCATCTTTCTATCAAAAGATCGAATGCCCTTGAAAATACGTTTCCAATTTCGTGCGCTCATGTTTCGAGCCAAAATACAAATCAATTTCCTGCCCTGTGCGAATTCTTATTATTTATTTGACACGAGTACAACAAACTCATTGAAATATCCACGATTCTGACCAGCTGAAAATTTCGTTTTCATTCATTTACAAGAAACATCGATACAACCTGTTGAATTTGGGTGGGTGGAGGAATCTCGTATGGGAATGAATATCGATATTGCAGTCGTGTGTAAAAAAATTGAGTCAATCTCATTTTCGAATGAGATTCATTCAATTTTTCTATACAATTATAATCAAGACTGCATAAATTATTTTCCAACTTTTTCAACTTCCAAGCATAATCCAATTTTTTGGTGCAGAATATTTTTCACTGTCCATTAATATTGACTGAAAATTTTCCTCCATCCATTCGCCGCACCGTAACGATAATCTTATTCTGTTTTTTTTTCCCCGATTCCGCTAACTTTGGGTGACAATTGTGGCAATTTTGAAAAATTTAACAAAAAACGTTCAATTTGGGCTCATTCTTTTCGTTTTCAAATGCAAGATCACGCAGGCCTGGGGCAAATTTGCTGCAAGTAAAAAATCAGTCTAAAATGTGGTAAAATGATAAAAAAACGAGAAAATGAGGGCAGAAAGGACGCGAGATTCAAAGATGTTCTAGGGTGAAATTGGGATCGATTGGTATTTTGCTGAAATAATGGAATTGTGAGAAGAAAACATTCCCGCCAACTAAATTATTCTTTTATTATCGCACCCTGAATTTTTCACCAGACCGTTCATCACCAAATTCTCTGTAACGACGATTATATTTATGAAATTTATGTTTAAACTCTTGTTTTTTTATTGCAGCCGGAATTGTACTTATGTACGCCTGTGAAAATCGAGCTTACGAGCAGCTATTACATCGTCGGCTTCCAACCGAACGCAACTTCGGACACGGCTCACCATATACTGCTGTATGGATGCAAAGAGCCCGGAACGAGTAAGCCAGTATGGAATTGCGGAGAAATGAGTCACGCTTCTGGCTCCGAAGATAACGTGGCAAGTCCATGTGCGGATGGATCCGAGGTACGTTGAATCGTTGGAACTCGATGCAAATTTTGTATTCTTTATAGCAGAGCACAAAATTTTCATACAGCTTTGGCAACGATGATTGGGACAGTATTTTTTGTCATGGGAAAACTGAATTAACTAGAAAAACTGCAACGATTTGATTGATAATCAGAATAATGAATAAAAAATACATTTTTTATTCATTATTTAAATTTAAAAATGTATTTTTTATTCATTAAATTCATAAAAGTGTATAAATTCATGAAAAAAGTATTTTTTATTATTCATAATATGAAAATATGAATGAAAAACACATTTTTTATTCTTTTTTATTCATATTAATTTCATTTTTATTGGAAAACTGAATTAACTAGAAAAACTACAGCAATCTCATTAATAATCAGAATAATGAATAAAAAATGCATTTTTTATTCATTATTTAAATGTAAAAATATATTTTTTATTCATTAAATTCATGAAAGTGTATAAATTCATAAAAAATGTATTTTTTATTCATAACATGAAAATATGAATGAAAAATACATTTTTTATACATTTTTATTCATATTATTTATTCATTTTTATTGGAAAACTGAATTAACTAGAAAAACTGTAGCAATCTCAATAATAATCAGAATAATGAATAAAAAATGCATTTTTTATTCATTATTTAAATTTAAAAATTATTAATTAATTTATTTGATTATTTATTCAATTTAAAAATGTATATTTTATTCATTAAATTCATAAAAGTGTATAAATTCATAAAAAATGTATTTTTTATTCATAATATGAAAATATGAATGCAAAATACATTTTTTTAAATTCATATTATGAATTTAAAGAAATCATCAATATGAGTATTTTTTATTTATAATGATTTTGACACAATGATTTATGCAAATGATGCAAATGATTGATTATTTTCGACCCGAAAACCGTATCGGTTCGAGAAATTTGGATGAGATTGAAAAATTGAAGGAATCATGAATAAAATCAAAAGTTTTTCGATGAATTTGAATGCTCCAAACTTGAACCAAACGGCTAAGATTTGTTTATTCGTTTTGCAGATATTGTACGCTTGGGCGAGGGACGCACCGGACTTGATTTTGCCGGATGGTGTGGGTTTCAAAGTGGGCCTCGGGACTCACATAAAGTATTTAGTCCTGCAGGTCCATTACGCTCATATCGACCGTTTCCGAGACGGTAGCACCGACGATTCGGGAGTCGTGTTGCATTACACGTTAGAACCGTTGAAGAAAATGGCTAGCGTTATTTTGCTGGGTACCGCCGGAACGATTCCACCGCAATCCACCGAGTACATGGAAACTGCGTGCCTGCTTAAAGAAAACAAAACTATTCATCCTTTCGCATACAGAACCCATACGCACGAGCTGGGCAAAGTCGTTTCCGGTTACTTGGTAAAACCGGACGGACAGTGGATCGAACTGGGAAAACGAGACCCTTTGACTCCTCAAATGTTTTATCCAGTACACAATAATGTTACCGCCGAACGGGGAGACACGCTTGCCGCCCGATGCACCATGCACAGCGATCGCACCACTTGGACCCGCGTCGGCAATACAAACCTCGACGAAATGTGCAATTTCTACTTAATGGTTTACGTAGAAAACGACGAACCACCTCACATGAAATATTGCTTCACGAGCGGCCCGCCCACGTACTATTGGCAACTCGATGGCCTCCCAAACATTCCGGTTCGCGACGCTTCCACTTTAGACATGTAAATTACATTCCGATACGCACACATTTTCATTGAGAGGCCATGACTCAAGTTCAATGTCCGGGGAAATTCAATGTTTCGTCAAATTCACTCGCCCAATTAATGACTCTGAAGTTTGCAACGTTGAGATTCAACGAGAAACATTTTTTCTATTGATTAATTATTGAATTTTGAAAATCCTCGCCATTTTTTGTGTCGATTGAGTTTTTTGGTCGCAAGAGAGAATCGTTTTATTGGCCGGACCAAATATTCAATAATAATTATTGGCTCTGCCGACGAAACAACAGAATTTCGTTGCATTCCAACGATGCAAACTTTAGGATCATGCCCAATTATAAGTTTCGTCTCATTTGTTCGTTCGTCGAGAAGAAAACTTGCAATTATACTTTGGGATAATGAATATCAATTTATAGTTTTTCTATGTAAAAAAACTCGTCATTCGCACAAGAAACTGGTTCACTCTGTAAGGATCAAGTTTCGACAAAGATTTTTCTTTACGTATTTATGAATCTTACGTAATTTATTAATCAATTCGTTGATTTTTATTTCACAAATATTACCTCAAATAATTATAGGATATTTCCAGAGTACTTAATAAAAATATGTCTTGAAAATATTCAGGCTCGACGGACTTACTTTCCGTGCACGTGGAATTTTTTATTTTATTTTTTTTTCATTTTTATATTAAATTATTGGAATCTCCGGAAATGGCTTTTATTTAAAATCGTGGAAATTAAACGTGTTGAATCATTTGGATGACGTAATTATTATGGTAAACCTGGAGTTAAAACCGATCCCAGCCAATTTTGAATCCCGCGCCTTTCCTCCCTCCGTTCTTTAATTTTAAATAATTTTTTAATCGCTCATCTCTGACGAAGGAATTCAGTTGCGTTTGGATTGTGGACGAAAAAGAAATTTTCGCCTAGAAAATATAAACAAGATACCAAAATTATTAAAAATTAAAATGCTGCAAAGAAATTTGATTTTTTCAGATTTTATATCGAAAAATCGAATCTCTCTGTAATTATTTTAATTGAACGCGCGATCTCAGTGTTTGTTGCAGTTTGAATCGATTAATTATTCAATTTATCAATAAACTTTGTTGTTTTGTTTTTTCATTGCCGTCACGGAACGATCATTCCGGTCGACGTAGGAAAAAAAAATTCTTGTAAAAACATGAAAAATCGAATTACCGCGCGATATGCCGCCATTTTTAGCAAAAAGAAACCGAAATTTTTTGTCCACTCATCGCGGACCAATCACTTTCCATATCCGAAATTCAAAGACCAATCAGAATCCGTAGTGTTTCATGGAAACGTAACCACGTGACCAAGCCTCGATGTCCGATTATTTGACGACGCTGAAGTTTTTTTTTTAAGCAGAGCACACGATTTTTATTAAATATTTCATCAGGCGACAATGGAACAATCTTTTTTCAAAGATTTTTCTGAAGATATTGATCAAACAATGTAGAGAAAAGTATTTTTCGTTGAACCCTGACGTTGCCAACTTCAGATCCGTGTCTATTATTTGCGTACAGCACTGCATGTCAACAGCAGGCGTCATAAAAAGCGGGCACGTAAACAAATGAAATTTGATCGGTGGAACGCGCGGCGGGATAGAACGTCTGAAAAAACAAACGTGAAAGAGTGAAATGTCGGATTGTCGAGACGACATTATAAATGTGATATCGCAGCAGTTTCAATCGATAACGACCGCGAATTCTAACCTCAATTCGAGCGAGCAACTTGCAAAACAAACTGAGCCAAGAATGTCAAAATTCAAAGAGAGCAGCCCATCGATGAATACGATGAACGAGAACAAAACTAAATCATATTCGTTGGAGGAAAGTTGGTGGCCGAACGATCTACCGGGCCAGAATTTGCCGGAACGAATATTGTTCGTAATCGACACAGTTCGCGAAGCGGATTCAACGCCGTTCGAAGCTCGCGCAGGTGGGAAATTTTCTCCTCTCTTTACGATAAAACGCGTCGTCGAAATTTTCGTAAACGCAAAATGGACCATTCAGCCGAAACACGAGTACGCCCTGATGACCTTGAAATCGAATAACGTCGAATGGATCAGCGGCTTCACCAATAACCGAAAAACCTTCGCGAGCAATTTGGAAAAAATCGATGAAGACGTCGTTCCCAAGGAAAACGATTCTTACGATTTGGGTCCGAGCTTCAAAACCATTTGCCAGAAAACGAATATTTGTGAAAATTCCTCGACCCACGATTCGATCGCCAGAGTCATTTTCATTTACGCGCGTTCTCGATCCATCCCGACTTTTCTTACCGGCGAAGAATATTTCGCCTTGCTCATGCAGAATTCTCATTTTTATCTCGACTGTCTGTACGTCCACGAACCGCTCGGCGACACCAACGATTGTCAAGACGTTTACAACCATCTCGGCAAATTGGACATCAACCAAAGTTCTTACATTTTGGAAACGGGCAGAAATCTCGCAGCTCTCCACAACAACATGGCTAAATTAATCGCTCACCCTCTGCAACGAGCCAAGCAAGACGATTCCCCCTACACCGTTTACAACCTGGATGATTCTGCAGACGGACAAACTAACGTATAGCCAATGAGCATTCCCGTTTAAATACTAAACTTACCAAATGTTTTTTCTTCTACTGTATTATCACGATTTTTTCATTGTCTAGTTTTTTCTGTACATATGTAAGTACGTTAATTAAATAACCGCCTAATTGTTGTTCCCGCATTTGCGTGTTTTCAGTCATTCTCGTATCGCCTAATTTTTTCTATTCACCTCGCACGACGTCTTTGAATCTCAACTTTTTTGCCAAGCGCTCGAGACTTTTGTGTCTCAAAATTATTGTGGAAAGTGTAGCGACAGAAAATTACTGCTGCTGGATGACTCTGAAGTTTGCATCGTTGGAATGCAACGAAATTCGTTTTTTATCCTCGGCAAAAATAATTATTTAAATTATTACGATTTAATTATAATTATAATAGAAAAATATAATAATAATAATAAATAATTATAATTATAATAATAAATAAATTATTAAATTAAATTACGATGATGGAATGATCGATTTTTGCCACCCGAAAACATATCGGCTGGAAAAATTTGGATGACATTGAAAATTGAACGAATTAACAATAAAATAAAATATTTTTCGTTGCATTCCAACGTTGCAATCTCCACCATCTTGGTCGCACGTTTTTATACGAATTGGGCAACAGTTTTTTTTCACGTTATTATCAAATTTTCATGCTTTACCGAAAAAACGAATTGTTGTTGACCACAAAATGTTGGGAAAGATATGAAATTCATTTTGGAAAGCTCAGCTTACTAAATCTATGGGGAATTATAGTTTGGAGGAGGCAAAGTCTCTCGAAAGGTCAAAAGCGAGAGGAAATCAGGAAAATTGATTCTCAATGGCGACGCCCACGTGTCAGTGAAGCAGGATTTTTGAAAGTTGATACTCAAATCCCCAAAAAAAAGAAAAAACCGTAATAACTTGATGAATCTGTAATTTCGTGTTTTTAAAATTTATTCCCAAACTAATTTCTCACCGTCCATGTACAAGACTCGCCAATTGCATCGAAAAAACGTATTTTTGCATACTCGAGACGTCGAGAAAGAAGCACACAAAGTTACTAAATTTCGTGTGCTTTCGTTCGACCAAATCTCGTTGAGGGAAGGAAAAAGAAATCTCTGATAGTTGACAGGTTGGATGAAAAAATGTTTTTATTAAAATTAATTCGACTCAAAAATACTCATTTAATTGAGCAACATGTTTGACCCTTCGAGCTGAATTTTTCCTCACTCGTATTGATTAAGTTGCGGATTACGAATCGAACGTCAAAATCCACAAATTGAAGCCTATCGTTATTTATTTGATTAACCCGCAATCCAGTGTTGGAAGAATTTTGCAAAAAATACTCCAAAACTTGTATTGAAGATTCAGAAAAAAAAATCGTATAGTAATTGATAAAAAATCAATAAATTCACAAGAGCGTTGAGAATTCAGCTCAAAGGGTAAAGCACGCGATTCGATTCTTAAGCTTAAACGTTCATATCACAGAATCCATGCACAAAAAAAAGTATTAACGAGCGAATGATTTTTTTAATACTCTGTCGATTAATACGATCTCAACTTCTAGTGCCAAAGTCGAAATTAAAAACTCATTGATCAGCAAAGTGAAAAATTCGATAAAATTCTTACATTTTCGCTCTCGACACACACACGCACACGCATTCGGTAAATAAACTAATCTAATCGTGGTAAAATATAAAAAAAACTACGTTGATCAATATTCCGTCAGTCTTCATTCAAATTTTCATCCGCTTCGAGTTAAGAAACAAAAAGTATAAGAAATATTGATCAATTTTTTGAGGACATTGGCATTTTGTTGGGGGAAGTTTGCGTAATAAATAAAACGAGCGAAATAAGTCGATCGTTCGTGGATGAATTTGAAGAAATCGAAATTAGTCAGAATTTTGATTGAGGTAATTGAGAATCAAGAAGGAAATCGACAAGGCGGCTAAAATAATTTCATCGCTTGCTCGTGAGCTCGATGACGAGGCTTGCAAATGTAATTTCTCAAGAATTATAGGAATTATGTTGGAAATCGAATCCCGCGCCGGTTTGACGTCGAAAACTTCGTTTTCCGCTGGATCGTTAGTCGGCGTCGTTGACGACCATGTCGCGTTGCTCAACTTTGTCTTATTCGCCGCTCTTGGCTCTGGAAAACTCGCAGGCTTCCAGTCTCCGCACTGGGGAAAACCTCGTGGCACTGGCTCGAAATCTTCGTGCTCACCGACCTTGAATACCAGGCCCATTCCTACCTCGACGTGGAACTCGATGTGACAATGGAACAACCAGTAGCCTTTGGTGGAAAATTGATGAAATTGGTGAAATTAAAAAATTGAAAAATTTGAAAAAAAAAATTGAAAAATTTGAAAAAAAAATTGAAAAATTTGAAAAAAATTGCAAAATTTGAAAAAAAATTGAAAAAATTGGTGAAAATAAGTTTATGGTCAAAAATTGAATTATTCTCATTACGAAGGAGAAAAAAATGATCCTCTCGTGATTGATTCGTCGCAACGACTCAAAATTCATTATATTTTTTCTTTTTTCGACGAGAATTCGGGGACAGCGATAGTCACCTGGATTGTAAGCATGAAACCGAACAATCGTGTAACCCCCGTCAGGCACAGTGACTGTGTCTTTTATCGGAGGACGATCCAAGTTTCTCTCAATCAGACCTTCGTCGTCCAATCTCTTGACTTTTTCCACAGTCACGTTCTGGCCCAGTCGTTTCATAGCCACCACCCGAAATTCATGGCCGTGTAAATGGAACGGATGATTCGCGTCGTAAGTGAAACCTTGAAAAATTCATCAACTATATTAACCAATTACATAATTAATTAGAAAATTTTCTGTTTCTTTACGACGTGCCACAATTTTTACGTGTATTTTGGCTTTGGATTAAAAAATCGATTTTCTTTCGCAATCGAAAAGAAAAAACAAAAATATTTTTGCCTTTCGTTAGTATTCGAAATCATTTTGTGCTTTTTGAATTTTTGAAACCGAATTTTCGACAATATTTGAAAATCAAGTTTTTTGCCGATTCCAAAATTAACGAGGCTTATGATTTATTTTTGCAAACCTTTGTCAATGAGAATGAGCTCGACAACACTGCCAAGTTTCACTTGGAGCACGTGAGTGCAGGCACAAAAATCGTCTACGCAGTTTCTCACAGTACTCGCGTTACAGAATTGCTCCGATGTGATTGAATCCCGTTGAGATAAAAGCGGAAACGATGGTAATCTCATCGAAATGTGATTCAACTGCGGCGTGAACGTTCTCTGCGTTTTTTCAGGCACTAAATTCATAAACAAAAATGAAATTGACAATTACTTTGAATTCGAGAGTTTTTCAAGAAATTTTCTTGAAAATTATTATCCAGGTACCATTTTTTTAATATGGGAAATTAAATCATTGAAATGGAAATGACTTTTAATCATTTTTTTTGTCTCCTCGTTGCTCACATACGTGACAATTTTGGTTCAAGGTTTTTATTCTAAAATTAATGAAAAAGACTTTGAAGATGATGAAATTCAGGAATCGATTAATTAATTGGTGAATTTTTCACTGCATGCTCAATAATTTGTTAAGTATGTCGGTAAAAATATGGAAATTGATTTGATGGTCACCTTGATGGAATCCGTAAAGATTCTGTCGATGGAAATGTGGATTGTCTTTATCATAAAAATCGTAGGCCAAGTAAAATTTGTAATCGGGCTCTCGAGTGATTGATTCGTCGCTGGGGTCGAGGGACTGTAGACGGGGCATGCTTATCGTATCGTTGTCTTCTACTCCACGATTTAACGCATTTACCTGCTGCAATCACAAGATAATTAATTCGCATTAATTGGCTCGTTAGCTCCGAAAGATTTTCGACCGAAAACTATTCATTAATATTTAAATTAATAATGAAATTTAATGAATTAATTAATCAATTAATTACTCAAAATTAAAATTAAATTAAATTAAAAATTAAATTGATAAAAATTGACAAGTGAAAATTCATTTTTGTCGTGCAACAATGAATTAGTTTTTGATCATTTTTAATGAATTATTTTATTCATTTATTTAATATAATTTATTCTTAATATTTAAATTGATAATAAAATTTAATTAATTAACTGATTTGATTAATTTAAATCAAAATTAAATAAATTAAATTTAAAAAAATTTATTTAATAAATGAAAAAAACGGAAATCTCTGGCAACTTACCAAGGCACTTGTGTTCATGGGAACTCTTTCGTAAGAAACGGTGCCGAGTGGATCCATAATTTCGGCTCCTTCGTATCTCAAGATGCCAACTTGATGAGCGCTCAAAAATCGTTCATCGCAATCCATCAATCCGCGAAATCTTATCCAATAATTATCGATCTCTTGATTCATTTCGACGATGAAATCGAATCTTTCTCCAGCGTAACTGACCAACGACTCGGCTAGAGATCACAGATCGCGAAAATTAAGAAAATTCATTTTTCACACGCCTCGTTTTTCGTGAATATATTTTGCGAAAATGAATCAATTTTATTGTGATTTTTACCTTCCATGGGCTCGATGTCATAACCATCGGTACTGACGACGTACAACGTGTGATTGTCGATCGATACCTCGATCGGACAGTTTAAGAATTCTGCATTAATTAGCCTGAATCTGTATCTCGAACCCTGGAACACAAATCGACCATTAATGAACGTGAAATTTTCCCAAAATCTCTAATCGCAAATAAAGATCAAAAAAAAAAAATTACAATATAGAAATCGTTATCGAAATCTTTTTTTACGGTTTCGACATTTACAGAAAATTGCCAGAATGATGAAAAATTTATTCGATCGATAAAGTTTGGAAATCGTCGCCGAAACTTGCGTTAAGATATTTTTCGGTGGGATCAGCTGTTTTCGTTTTGATTCTGGATCGGTTTACCTGCTCGACTGAAAAAGTTGCAACAGGCATGTCCTGCGTGGCGTTGGTCGCGTCCCGGAACCTTTCGTACCGGCCAAGGCCGTTGACCAGCAAGTTCGGGGCTTTATTATCGCCGTCCGAGTGATGATGAGCGAGAAATTTTTCGGTGCCGATCTCGTGATCCCAATCGAGTATAATCATTTTGTGATCATCGAAATCGTACAGATCGCGATGAGGATCTGCGGACGGTGGTACGCGAACTATGAGCGCTCCGAATACCCCGTCACCGCGCTGGAATCCTGTTCGAAATATCAGCCAAAATAAATCAATTAGAACAATTGAGTCTAACTAATAATTAATTAATTAATAATTAATAAAGTAATTAATTATTATAATTAATTAATAATAATAATTAATTAATTAAGTATAATTAATGAAATTATTAGATTTAATTAGACGAAAAAAAAGAGCCACCGATCTGTATTTTTGCCTATTCGGAAATTCTCGTAGAGAGTAGAAAATTTTTCATTTTTATAATAATTAATTAATCATTATAATTAATTAATTAATTAATTAATTAATCATTAGTTAGTTATTAATCATTAGTTAGTTATTAATCATTAGTTAATCATTAATTGATTATTAATTAATTAATTAATTAATTAATTAATAATCAATTAATGATTAATTAATTAATTAATAATCAATTAATGATTAATTAATTAATTAATTAATTAATTAATTAATTAATTAATTAATCATTATAATAATTAATTAATTAATCATAATTAATAAATTAATTAAGTAATTAAATTTAATTAGATGAAAAAAAGTGCCACCGATCTGTATTTTTGCCTATTTGGAAATTCTCGTAGAGAGTAGAAAAATTTTGATTCTGATTTTGTTGCAAAATAGATAAGAATCAATTATTTTGTTCAATTCGTGACTAAAAAAATGTTTTCTCATGCAGAGAGAAATCGAAAAGGAAGCGAGAAATTTTTGTTTTTTCTCAAATCATTATATTTAGATTACCTGAATGCGAATGCCAGAAGTGGGTGCCCGCATTCTCGGCTACGAATTGATATCTAAACGTGGCTCCTGGTAGGATCGGACACTGTGTGACGTACGGTACACCATCCATGTACGGGGTAGCACGATTATGTTGTCCGTGCCAGTGCATCGTAGTGCTCTCGGCGAGCATCATATTCGTGACGTCTACTGTCAGTCTGTCACCTTGGCACACCTACGATCAAACCAGTGATCCACACACGTGATAAAAATGCATTTTCCTGTCGTGCATAATTATAAACTCTCCTCTTTCGCTCCTTCTCTCAGTATAATTCTCATCTCTCTCTCTCTGTCTCTAACGCTTTCACTCTTGGTGTGCAACTTTTCCGAGAAAATTAATCCTTATATGGTACTCGAGCTCTCAACAGATTGCTGCAATTTCGTCATCGTCTTGCACTTGATGATTTTACTGCAATTAATCGAACTTGACAGCGAGCAAATAAATATTAAATATCAAAGAAAACGATGCAAATGTTTCCACTCCTTTTTTTTCTTTTCATTATTGGAAAAAAAAAAAATTAATTACACATGCAACGGAAATATTTAATGAGCTTGTTGATTCTACATATTAAACTTTTCTTGGTACAAATTACATCGAAATAATGTTGAATCTGTGTTTCTTTAAATTCACCAAATGAAAGGATCGCGTTCGCTATTTCATGACGATTTATTCAAATTTCAAATTTGACTTTCAAACATTTTTTTTCCTGCACAGTTAATCGATACGTTACGAGTTAATTTTTTTTATTTATTATTCTTTTCATCATCGTGTACGCGTTCACATGCCACAAACGTCGAGATCCCGGAAGAGGATGCAAAAAAAATAGATTTATGCCGATAAACATCGTAGTAATTTTTTTTTTTTTACAGTTTGAGAAAAAAATACTCGAGATTATAAAATGACGTAAATTTTTTAACGATACCTCGAGTATTTATTTAACATACAATTTGCATGATAGTTCGATCCACATGTGTGATTATTCGTAACACACAATTTCAGTATTATTTCTAAGGAATTGAAAATTCATTCGCCTTGATCTGACTTCGATCGATTCGGCCTTGAAGTCATTCTCGCCAGGTGTCTGGCGCTCTTCATACCGGATGTAGAGAAGAAATCATTGCATCTCGCGATTCTTTACGGTTTATCATTCATGCGTTTCATTGTTCATGATTATGAATTGCAGAGGAGAAAAAAATTGATGAGATGCAGTTAAAACGACGAGAATTCCGTACTCGATGATTTAATATGACATGTCGGAAAATTAACTGTTGTTCGATAATTATGAGGCGCGTGAATGCATCTCGGAGCGGACGAGCCCATTTTTATACCGAACAGAATTTTTATCTCGTTCGGTTCGAGTTTACGGATTTTTCCGGAAAAAAATGATTTTCCGAACTCACCTCGATCGATGGTCCGGGCATCTGTCGATTTACCACTTGGATCGAACGTTTTATTCCGTCCGCTGGTACACAGTGTGGTCGAAAACAGTCGGTTAGGTTGAAAGGACAATTGTAACATGCTTTGCTCATCGCGTAGTACGATTCCACCTTAAAAGCGTATTTACAATCCATGGCTCTCTCTCCATCAACGCATTCGCGTCTGCATGGATGACTACGCCAGTCTATCTCGTCCGGTTCGACGAACTCGCTCGTAAAATCGATCTCATTTTTCGAGTTTATTATCGACGCTGTTCAAACAATATATTACAAATTTTTCATTAATTTTTTATTTTTACAAATATATTAAAAATTTTGTCAAAAAACTCAATATTTTTTGATCATTTCGAAATTATTTACAACATTTTCGATTTAAAATGCAACTTTCATCTGAATTTACGATTGAAATGACACAAATTTTTGATTAATTTTTAATTTTTACAAATATATTACAAATTTTGTCAAAAAACTCAATATTTTTCGATAATTTCAAAATTATTTACAATATTTTCGATTTAAAATGCAACTTTTATCGAAATTTACGATTGAAATGACACCAATTTTTCATTAATTTTTAATTTTTACAAATATATTGAAAATTTTGTCAAAAAACTCAATATTTTTCGATAATTTCAAAATTATTTACAACATTTCCAATTTAAAATGCAACTTTCATCCAAATTTACGATTGAAATGACACAAATTTTTGATTAATTTTTAGTTTTTACAAATATATTAAAAATTTTGTCAAAAAACTCAATTTTTTTGATAATTTCAAAATTATTTACAACATTTTCGATTTAAAATGCAACTGTCATCTAAATTTACGATTGATATGACACAAATTTTTGATTAATTTTTAATTTTCACAAATATATTAAAAATTTTGTCAAAAAACTCAATATTTTTCGATAATTTCAAAATTATTTACAACATTTTCGATTTAAAATGCAACTGTCATCTAAATTTACGATTGAGATGACACGAATTTGCTTCTCGACGAGATTTTCTAGAAAATTTTTTGCTGCGATGACTAAATTTTAGTAAATCTCCAAAAGAAACGTTTCAAAAAACAAAAATTCCTTTTCAGGGCAGTGTCAAAAATAATGAATTATTTTTTGAATCATAAAATCAATTGCCTCCTTTGATGAAAACGACAAACTGTTTGTTTCAGATTGTCTATGAAAAAATTGCGTTTTTTTTCTTTTTTAATCACGATACGGAGCACAATAAATCACTCACCTGCGAAGCTGATCTGAATGGCCAAAAAAATGACGACGTAAACGATGATTGTTCTTGACGAAACCATCGTCACTCTGCAAATATGAAAATATCGTGTTTTTTTTTTTTTTTCAGTGTAAATTTGCCAGTCTGTTAAAAATGAAGAAAAATCTTTGTGGATTTAGGGAAAATAGATCGTCACTCGTATTGCAATATGTTTAAAGCGCGTTCGAATTAAAATTCACACGTGAACCGAACTCATGCCCAGAACACGTTGTCTTGCGCAACCGGAGCTTTTTCCAACTGGTAAATATTTATTTTTGCTATCACACGCGTGATTAGAGGACTTGATTTTAACGTGATTGGACAAAATTGTAAGATGAAAGTCACGGAACTACCGATAATAGTCAAATCATTCAGCAGTCAATGTCACGCGCGTTTGAAATGACTCCGAAGTTTGCAGCGTTGAGATTCAACGAAAAATGACGTTTCTAATGATTATTTATTAAATTTCAAAAATCATGGCAATTTTTCGTCTCGACTGAGTTTTCGACGATCTTTTTTTATCCGTAACAAATATTGAATAATAATTATGAGGCTGCGCTGAAAAAAAACCCAATTTCGTTGCATTCCAACGATGCAAACTTCGACATCATCGTTTGAATGATTGATTACGAGCTTTATATTCAAATGATCAAGTGCATGTGAAATATTATGACTCTGAAGTTTGCAACGTTGAGATTCAACGAAAAACATTTTTTCTATTGATTATTTATTGAATTTTAAAAATTGTGGCAATTTTTTGAGTCGATTGAGTTTTTTGGTCGCAAGAGAAAATCGTTTTATTGGCCGGACAAAATTTGAATAATAATTATTGGCTCTGCTGAAGAAATAACAGAATCTCGTTGCATTCCAACGATGGAAACTTCAGGATCATGAAATATTTTGTTGTTCCTTGTGAACGAAATAATTTTTTGTGCAACATGATGAATCGCATGGAACTTGTCGGTATATAAAAATGTCTGAAAAATCAATCAATTCCTTTGCGACATATTTTTTCTTCTCACACCACAAAATGACGTGACACAACATGACGTTGCGGCCAACCACAATATAAAACGTAGCGCATTCATCATTTTTCATTTTGTTTTCATTTCCTCACTCTCTCCAACATCTTTTACGAAATTCCGAAACTTGGCTTCCCGGGATATCGCACGCGAGTGTCTTTTTTCCTTAACATCGCGATCGCGGGCTCCCTCGCCGTTCGAATCGTCGCACAATTATTAAACAAGGTTTTTTTTTATTGCTACTCATTATTCTTGACCTTCGTTACAATTGTCCTGCTCACATAACCGTTAAGCAGTTCCGCGAAGAATTTAATTATTTATTCAACTGCGACGCGACCTACGCCACACCGAGTTTTCTTAAATTCGACTGGCCCGAGGGTGCGAATAAATAAAAACAGAGCGTAAATTGTGCAATTAGGAGTCTGAGGCGGATCGAGAAGATTTTATCTCGACAGAGGGGGAATTTACAAAATTCTAAACGACGAAATGCCGTTTAAGCACACCAAAAAATACCGAGAAATAAATTAATGAAGTGTACGTCGTTGATTAAAAAAATTGCTCACCTGTTTTTATAAAAATGAATTATCGGAAATGCCCAGTTTATAGGAAAATCGGTCCGGATTCGCACTCTCGGTTCACGAGGGAAAATAATTTCAAAATTCACACACTTTTTTTTGTTTTTTTTTTGCGGATTTGTGACGTGCAATCGACTCTCTTCCGGCAAGAGCTCGAATGCACACACCGGGGTGCCGGAAAGTTCTGGAATTGAGTGAAAACGTAAAGACCAAGTGGCAAGATTTGATGAAAATTGGAGACGAAATTGTTGGAATTTATAAAATGGCGTTAAATACGTGAACCGATCGCTCCAAACCAACTGGACCGTCGAGAGTGTGAACGTCTCTCTATACGAGGAATCTACCGGAGGTCGAGTTTGCCCCCCAAACGGGAACCCTCGTCCTCTCACTTTGCCCCTATGAATAAGAGACCCGTGGTCTTTGAAATTGTAATAATGGACACACGTGACGTTCGAGCATCTTCTCGCACGCTGTATGACGCTCTTGTTGACCCCGAGAATCACAACCCTCTTGGCTTTCCCACAATCATTTGTACTCGTCACCGGACTTTCCACTATTTTTCTCATCGCCGCCGCGTATACCACACCAGACACACCGATTTTCTTCTTTTCTTCCCAATTACGAGCTACGCTAAATATTCCCAAACATTCCTCCTCCAAAATTATGACTTTGAAGTTTGCAACGTTGAGATTCAACGAAAAACTTTTTTTCTATTGATTATTTATTGAATTTCGAAAATCGTGGCAATTTTTTGAGTCGATTGAGTTTTTTGGTCGCAAGAGAGAATCGTTTTATTGGCAGGACCAAATATTCAATAATAATTATTGGCTCTGCTGAAGAAATAACAGAATTTCGTTGCATTCCAACGATGCAAACTTCAGGATCATCCAAAATTACTTTCGACATCCTAAAATTTTCTTCACTAATCGCCCTACAATTTCGGCGGAACGAAAAGCGTCGCGGAACAGAATCTCGAGTCGACCTCTGCAAATTTTTTTTTCTAATTAGAATGAAAATTGAATCAAAATTTTCTTAATTAAAATTCGCCTCAATTATTTTCCGTCAGAATAATTTTTCTATTCCAATTTTTGCCATACGCGCGACGAAGCGAATTAAAATGAAAATATTATTGTGTACGACTCCGAAAAAAAAAAATCGTGACGTCAGAATGATATTTTGGGATGGAATTTGTTTCGGCCCTTCAGTCGGTCGTTTAATGATGGAACTGAAAATATTTCGAAGAAATTACATCTCCGTTTTCTCTGAGATCGAAAAAAAAACGATTTAACTTAATTTTGAGAATTTTTGGTCGAACGATCAAAGACGCTCGTTTCGAGGACATTGAAATTTTTGTTCTTTCCACGATCCAACGAGAATGCAGGCGATGATGCAATAATATATTCGTCTACCTGCAGGACGATAAGGCTAGCACGTGTCTAGCCGGATTGGTAGATGCATTTTGCTGCCCAGACGTTCGACCTTGATCGGTCTCGGAATACCCGAACAACATTCGAAGATTCCCATCGAGTCACTCGCGCTATGAATAACGAAGATAAATCACGGAAAGTCTAGTTTCGTTTTACATGAATATGTAAATTTATTTTCTCATTAATCGTTCGTTTCAACACTTGAAGGAAAAAAAATCTTTGGTCCCGAGAAGAATCTCATTAGACGTAACGACGAATCTATTATTAAACCTCGTTAACGATCGATCAACGCGATCGCGATACTTCAAGTTGTCGTTGAGAACTGAAATCACTCGAATATTATCGCGCGACGTGCACACAATGAACAAAAAGTCAAAACTTGTAAGATTCTCGTTATAAATGTTGATAATCTCATTAATGCCACGATATTTGCTTAGTTCGAAGATAAGACACTTTTGGATCTTTTCCAAGACACTTATTCGATCTACATCGCGCTGATATTGCTCTCAACTCGATTCTTTAACGTTCGAAATGTCACGCGTGTTTGACACTTTAATAATTTACAAGACACGATCCTCGCCATTGATTTTTCAGCCCGATGAATTAATTTTGTCCTCGAAAATGAATGAAAATGCTGAATTAACACGACGCGTTCACTCTCGCATCGGAATACTCATTGAAATTTTTTTTTCTCCGTTTTCGTTAATTTTGGTGAATTCCGCACACGCATTGACAACGTTTTTTCATTGTAACGGCAAGTTTTACTGTCTCGCTATCTCGAAACACTAATTAGACTCGGTCGCGCTGACAGAAATGCTCGAATTGCGAGACTGAGTTAAAATGTTCAAGTTTTTCGACGCTAAATTGCGTTTTCAATATCTCTTGAGAATATCGATCGGTTATCGATACATCGTCGACACCCACGAGACACACAGCCGCACTTGAAAAAGTCGACGTGTTTGATACGAGTGAAAATTGATTAATTCGTGTCATTTAGAAAATTTATATCCACTCACCGTCTGACTGCACAATTGTTTCGACTACTCGCGCGTATACACTCGCGAATGACGAGGGTCACAGAGAATGTGACACTTGGAACGCGTGTGAAAATCTCTCATCTTAAAAACGACTATTTCGCAATTCACAACGCACGAGATGTAACGATTGATCAAACAATTTCGCCAATTTATGCACTGAAAAGAAAGTTTTGTTGAAAAAGATCGATATTTTGTTGAATACGTTAAACTAAATGTTTTTTCGAAAAATCACGAAAATTTTGGCATTCCAGCAAAAAACATTCTGGAAAATCTTTTCGGAAAGTAAATTTTTGTCATTCCAATCGTAAATTTTGCTGACAGTTCCGTTACAATGAAAAATATTGTCGAAATAAAGAAAATTTTGAAATCATCCCAAAATATTTAGTTGGCTGTATTCAACAAAATATCGACGTTTTTTTGACAAAATTCAATTTTCAGTGAGTAATTTTACGAGTGATTTTTTTTTCTCCGCGTGGTGTGATCGGAGTAAAAAAATAATAGTAATTTTTGTCTCCAAATATTAGACGAAAAAAATTGCGGGTGTTTTTGTATTCGCGGATTTCAATTCATGTCAATTTTTATTTATTTATTATGTTTTCAATTAATTGCGAGACACGCGAATAATTGCAAATTTTTGTTCTCGTATTGGTGGAAGTTTAATAAACGATGTACAAAGTGCGAGACGATATTCTGCGAGTAATATCGAAACCGGTGCGACGGTATATTGTGTAATTACCAACATCACGAAATTTCTCAACTAGCGAAGCAAACACACACAGAAATGAGGGTACGTACGAAATAAGAGTCTTTGCGCTCACGGGAGCCTCGAAACCTTCATTCAAGGCTACAAATTTCTCACACTCACCAATTTCTTATTTTTTCACTCTCGTCAACGTCTTTATTTTGTGTGGCTAACATTATGTTCGCGCCAAGTGTCATAAACTTATTGCTAATACATCAAGACGATTTCTATGTCATTATTACGAAACATTTAAAGAAACTCGCGCGCTACTTAGATCGCAATTCGAATAAACACTTCCAACCCATTATTTTAATTATCTTTTCCTTAACTGAAAATTCAACTTTGTCAAAAATCGTCGATATTTTGTTGAATACGACGAACTAAATATTTTGGGATGATTTCAAAATTTTCGTTATTTCGACAATATTTTTCTTTTGTAACGGAACTGTCAGTAAAATTTACGATTGGAATGACAAAAATTTACTTTCCGAAAAGATTTTCCAGAGCGTTTTTTGCTGAAATGACAAAATTTTCGGGATTTTTCGGAAAAACGTTTAGTTGAACGTATTCAACAAAAAATATCCATCTTTTTCAACAAAATTTTATTTTCAGTGTTCGACCGATAAATTAAATAAAATAAATCGAGTAAATTCAAAAATGAATTTCCGCCAAAATTGACTCACATTTAAGATTAATTAAAAATGTTGTCATTTTCTAAAGTCTGATTAATTAGCGGGAATTGGTCAAAAAAAAAAAGCTCGAAAAATGCTCGATCTTTAAGAATCGGGAGAAAAACAATGCTGCGCGAGAAACAGGATCGCAGAAGTTCGAAGAAATTCTCCAGCCTCAAAGTGATTCGTTCGATTTTTTGCATCAATCTTGCACGCGCCCGTCCAGCAAGCTGAGCAAGAACTTGCCATGGTCAAGCCCTCGATTAGCCTTACGATGCTCAAGTGTATCGTCGCTGTACGTAACCTTGCGATTTATATTTAGCATGCCCATATTTCAACCCGGAAGTATGGACAATCTTGAAAGGTAAAAAAGTGACCTTCGTTAATATCAATGCCAAAAAACCCAGCGGCATGAATGAAAACCGCAACGCTCAAAAATTCCCAAACGCAAAGATCATGTGCGCGCGTCTCTCATTATTTTTTGTTCGCAGGAGACGAAGGGAATTCCCCAAGAATCTCGATCTCCGAGAACCAACTCAATCGCCTTAACGAGGTCCATTCGTTTTTCGGCCTGAAAATAATCGCATGAGAGAACAAATAAAAAAGTATTTGTAAAGATATAACGGCGGTTTTTTTTTATCTTCCATATCGTCTACGGAAAAACCCTAAAGAGAGGATGATGGAAAAAAAAACATACAAGAAAAACGTAGGACCAAAAAAAACATCCGCACGATCTATAAACGACGAAATATCTACACTGATAAAAAAAGAAGTGGATAATCCACACTGAAAAGCAAATGTTGTTGGAAAAGATGGATATTTTGTTGGATACGTTAAACTAAACGTTTTTTCGAAAAATCACGAAAATTTTGTCATTTCAGCAAAAAACATTCTGGAAAATGTTTTCGGAAAGTAAATTTTTGTCATTCCAATCGTAAATTTTGCTGATAGTTCCGTTACAAATGAAAAATATTGTCGAAATAACGAAAATTCTGAAATTATCCCAAAATATTTAGTTGGCTGTATTCAACAAAATATCGACGTTTTTTGACAAAATTCAATTTTCAGTGCATGGTTTCATGAATCCGTCCATTCAGTTCGTTTTTGAAAAATCGAAATCATTGCTGACTTCGTTTTCGACAGTCCGTTTTAGTGATATTTTCATAATTCTCGAATATGGACGACATTTTTTTGCTGATTCATTAACAAACTCTACATTTTTTCGGCCGATCAATTTCTTCGCCGACAATCTCACTCACGTTTCGTAAGAAAAATAAATCGTTCGTATTTATTTCTAAAATCAACGATGTTCGAATGGACTTGTCCGACAAAAAATGAAAAAATTGCGTATATAAATGGCTGGGAGGAGTAGAAAAAAGACGAAGGCCTCAAGGCGATGATTTGAAAAATAAAACATCCTTGACATTTGCCCGGAACAATTCAGAAAAAAAAAAAAATTAATGACAATGTGAATTTAACAATTTGTACACTGAAAATTCAATTTTGTCAAAAAACGTCGATATTTTGTTGAATACAGCCAACTAAATATTTTGGGATGATTTCAAAATTTTCGTTATTTCGACAATATTTTTCATTGTAACGGAACTGTCAGCAAAATTTACGATTGGAATGACAAAAATTTACTTTCCAAAAAGATTTTCCAGAATGTTTTTTGCTGGAATGACAAAATTTTCGTGATTTTTCGAAAAAAACGTTTAGTTGAACGTATCCAACAAAATATCGATCGTTTTCAACAAAATTTTCTTTTCAGTGTATCTGATTCGAGAAAAATCGTTGAATTTCGGAAAGAGTTTCATTGAGAATAGAAAAAATGGAACACGTGCCAACGACCTGTCGTTCTCGAGATCAAGAGTATCAAACAATGTAATCCATTAACGATAAGTACATAATATTTTTCCCAACAACACCGGAAATGGGGATAATTGTCAATCAGATATAAAGAACGGAACACACGCGTGATGAATGTTAGTTAACACTGTATATGTATGTCCTGAATAAGCAGTTTGATTGGTCGCTACTTACAGAACGATCCGGTGACTGTTTTTTCAAATCTTATCTTTTGTCGCCATACCTATAAATTATTTGTCGAAAGAGTGCGCAATAAACATCAATTCCTTATTATTTTATTGAATTACCTTTCGGACTTGTATTTTCTCAAGATTCAATATCGTTGCATGGGTCACGTGAAAGTTGAGATAAAACAAATGTGACGGAAGCCAAATAACCCATTGGACCCGAGGTTTTGGCAATTCAGCGCAATTCATCGTTGTTTTTATCATTTATTGAGTAAATTTTGTTTTTCGAAAATAACTCGGTTCTCCGCCATGATACGAACATTTCAGCCGAATACTTTTTTGTTGGTCCAGACACGCTCTACAATTATGGTCCTATGAAATTTTCACGTAGAGTTGATGCTTGTTGAGATATCGGACGAGAAAGCCAAGAACTCAAAATTTGAAACGTGTTTTTTGCTTCATTTCCCTTTCTCGTAGTTCATAATGAAAAAAATGGAATAAAATTCTTTCCCCATAAAAATGACGTCTTTCGGCCCGTCCTTTTGGCATATCCGCAAGATATTTCGATTGACGCAGAAAATGAGTGAGTCGATTGAAGGATTGGAGATCGCGTGGAGGATTTCAAGTTCAAGTTTTGTCGTTTGTTATCTTCAAACTTTTTTTGTGTAGAGCTCGCACAGTTTAAACGAAACTCTCTGTTTTAACTATATATATGCTCGGGTCTCGGTACGTAGAGATAGAAAGACAAATTTCAGTCGCAAATGCTCGGTATTGTCGCTTCGTATTGCGACATGATACTTGACGTGCAAAGTTGCGGTAATTCCGAGAGAGACTGCAGGCGAAAGACCAAATCGTTTATTATATACATATATACACGAGAATACATCGAGCCGCGTGACGCGGTCTTGGAAAACTTGGCTCGGGATGTTCACCGTTAAATAAAGAGCGAATAATCCTTGTACTCGTTGCTGCGTAACGCAATTTTATATCCGTTCTTTCATGCATCACAAAACTTGATTTTTCTTCTTCTTCTTTACAGCGCAGTGATACTTTAAATGCTACAAATCATTACGTAATCTCGAATCACGAGATTTCGACGTTTTACAAACTGTTCGAGTCGATATTTATCAAGAGATCGATCCAACATTTCGCTCCGAAAAATCAACTTTTTTCCACTGAAAAGAAAATTTTGTTGAAAAAGGTCGATATTTTGTTGGATACGTTCAACTAAACGTTTTTTCGAAAAATCACGAAAACTTTGTCATTTCAGCAAAAAACATTCTGGAAAATGTTTTCGGAAAGTAAATTTTTGACATTCCAATCGTAAATTTTGCTGACAATTCCGTTACAATGAAAAATATTGTCGAAATAACGAAAATTTTGAAATCACCCCAAAATATTTAGTTCGCTGTATTCAACAAAATGTCGACGTTTTTTGACAAAATTGAATTTCCAGTGTCCTTCCTCGCACAATTTTAGAAAATTCAAGGATCGTACGCGCTTTTTTAATTTGATGAGCATTCGATATAAAATTTGGATTTTTTTGGTAATTACTAAATTTTTGGACCTGTTCATGAATCTGTAACACCATCGAAAGAGAAAATTCATCATTTCCGGATGCATTTAAATTTTTCGCGGTCTTGTACGTGAATAAACTTTCAAACTGTTACGAGGAAAAATGATTGACACGGAACGTCCAATGTGTACGTGCAAATGCGAGATATATGTCGTCGAGATAAGAGGATTTGAAGATTCGATTTATGCGCGTGAGTGCGACGTACGTCGATGGGTTGAACTTAGAACGACGTGAAACTTGGCTGAGATGTGTGTGAAGATGTCATCGGGGAAAGTTGAAGCACTCGCGCGGTAGACGAGAATGTTTATGGCGGTACAAACAAAACAAGTTGCATATATATCTGTCGATTAAGCAAAGTCAATTTATGTGTGTTTGCAAGTCGAGAGAAAAAAAAGAGACGAAAAGTACGCAATACTGTAAACGCACACGTACGTCGTCTCACTAATTCTCCGCGAGCACAAGGACGCAAAGGACATTCCCCCATGCACAACAACATTGCAATCGCGCTCGAATTGCACGTAATAACGCATTATTTTTCTTCGCGTCTATATAAACACATGCATTCCCCAATTTTTCACGTGCAGCTCGATCCTCTGCTGGATCTTGCACGCAGAATTTAAAAAATTAATGCAAATTTTGATTTTCGTGAATAAGCCAAAATTCTCGTTTTTTTTCGCATTCATATGCATTTTCCCCAACGACGCGTTATAATTGATTCATTTTTTGGTGCAACCCTTTCCGTTCTCACGTCGTGCTTCAATTTATACGCAACATTGCATCACCGTCACGCGCATCGAACATTCATCGATTCATAAAATATTCGAATTCTCGCATCGACATTATAACGAGAGATCGTTTATGAAAAATTGCCAGGAAGTTGTTACTCCGGAATTTTCTAATTCATTTCATGACAAATCATACAAATTACTACCGATCGATGATTGAATGGGTTTTACGCGCGAACTTCACACAAAATCCGGAAAAAGAATAAATATTGATCGTTATATTCGTAAATATTCTCGATTGAGCTCGATATCAAAAGGCGCGCTGTAATAATTGTAGCTAATAAATGAGCAGAATCCTGCAATAATTATGGTTTTAAATTTACACGTTTTTCTCCAGGAAATGCTCCAAATTTTCGTAAGAAATGATGCACTGAAAATAAAATTTTGTTGAAAAAGATGGATATTTTATCGGATACGTTAAGCTAAACGTTTTTTTCGAAAAATCACGAAAATTTTGTCATCCGAGCAAAAAAACATTCTGGAAAATGTTTTTGGAAAGTAAATTTTTGTCATTGCAATCGTAAATTTTGCTAACAGTTCCGTTACAATGAAAAATATTGTCGAAATAACGAAAATTTTGAAATCATCCCAAAATATTTAGTTGGCTGTATTCAACAAAATATCGACGTTTTTTGACAAAATTGAATTTTCAGTGTGAAGCAAAATCGAAATTTAGGTCGATGAATCAGTTTTCTTCATTATCGACCGAGTAGAAAATGTCAATGTGGCTATAATAAAAAAGTGAGATATTTACACGAAATATTTCACACCGGTTCGTAAATTTCTCCAAAAATTCGATATTGCACATTAAAAAACGTGAATCAAGTGGACAGCTCGGAGAAATGGCGAGTAACAGAAGCACGCGTGAAGTTTTATTATCGCTCGTTGACGATATGGAATTAATAGCAAAGTGAGTTGACAAACATAACCTCAAAATTTTCATACGAAAAAATGAAAATTGGAAATGTTGTTGTGATCGAAAAACTGCATGATACATTGACTTTGCAGGGAAATGATAGAAAACACGATAGCTCAGAAACACTTGAAATTATCGAGCGCCGAACACGCACAATTGACAGATCTTTTAGTCGCTAAAGACAACGAATTGAAAAGTACATTGAAAAAAGCTGCGGAACAAGCGCAAATCGATCTGAAAATGGAAGCCCTCAAGGCAGAAGTAGAAAAACAAGATCAAGACATCCAACAACTGCAAAGGCAGCTGAAGGAAGCCGAACAAATTTTAGCCACCGCTATTTATCAAGCTAAACAAAAATTACAATCCATCGCCAGAGCCAACAAGCGACCCGTGCCTTCCGAAGAACTTATCAAGTTTGCTCATAGAATTAGCGCGTCCAATGCCGTTTGCGCTCCGCTCACTTGGCAACAAGGCGATCCTCGCCGACCTTACCCAACAGGTAAAAAAGACGACAAAAAATTCATGATTATGAAGTTTGCGTCGTTGGAATGCAACAAAATTCTTTTTTATATTTGGCAAAAATAATTATTTAAATGGAGAATTTGATTACGATGATAAAATAATCGATTTTTGCTGCTCGAAAACATATCAGCTCGAATAATTTGGATGACATTGAAAATTGAGCGAATCAACTATAAAATAAAATATTTTTCGTTGCGTTCCAACGTTGCAAACTTCAGCATCATAAAAAGTCCGATTCCGAGCCTCGTGGCGCATGCGGCACAACTTTCAATCCTTCCTGGTCAACTGTGGATAGAATCCGCCCAGTTAGCAACTCGTGACGTAAATATCTCTTAGTTCCCGGTAATTAATGGGGTTGTAATCATGACTCTGAAGTTAGCATCGTTGGAATGTAACGAAATTCGTTTTTTATCGTTGGCAAAATAATTATTTAAATGGAAAATGTAATTATGATGATAAAATGATTGATTTTTGCCATTTGAAAATGATCCTGAAGTTTGCATCGTTGGAATGCAACGGAATTCTGTTATTTCTTCAGCAGAGCCAATAATTATTATTGAATATTTGGTCCAGCCAATATAAAACGATTCTCTCTTGCGACCAAAAAACTCAATCGTCTAAAAAAAAATAATTATTCAAATGCGGAGTAGCATAATCTCAGTATAAGCCCTAAAAATGGGACATCGCCATGACTCTGAAGTTTGCATCGTTGGAACGCAACGAAATTCGTTTTTTATCGTTGGCAAAAATAATTATTTAAATGGAAAATGTAATTACGATGATGAAATGATCGATTTTTGTCATCTGAAAAGCATATCGGCTCGAAAAATTTGGATGACATTGAAAATCGCATGAATCATCAACAAAATCAAATATATTTCGTTCCATTCCATCGTTGCAAACTTCAGCATCATGTTGTAATTGTCATGTAACGACAGTTTGTAGTGTCGATTGCGTGTTGGCGGCAATAAGTTTTACCGACGCTAACGCTAAATCTCTAACATCCACTTTGAAATCAACCCACTTCCAATAACGGAATTAATATGTTTTTTCAAACGCGCGCTATCCTACTATTTTTTTCACAAAAGAACCAGATCTGATGAATATCAGGTCCAAATTGTAGGCAAAAATATTGAAAATCCACAAAGTGACGATTATTTTAGTGAAAAAACTTTTTTTTCCCGTTTTTTTTCTTCATTTTGCATTTAAAAAAATATGTTAGCCTTGAATTTCTTTCGGGAAAGTTTTTCGTATCTGAACTGGAATGTCCAAGGGTTGTTTAGTAATTTTTTGAGAATTTTCGAGCCGATAGATTGGTCACAATACGGGTTCGAAAATGGACTGGGTAGAATCGACCCAGTGTGACCACGAAGGGTGAATTCGCTACACCTGCGCATGAGAATGCAGAACTTTCTATTGAGCGTATTTTTTTCTTACAGATATTGAAATGCGATTAGGATATTTAGGACGATTGAGCGATCTGCCCTTGAACGGACAGATGCTCGGCTCGCATCCGGGAATAACGTCGGACCTTCACAGAGCGGGACATCCGGCGGGTGGTAAATGCGAAAATGAATCTAAAAATTATCATTTCACTGCAAATATTTCCTTTTTTTTTGTACAACGCGTTTTTTTTTCTTTTTTTTTCCAGAACCGCCGATATCTCAAGCGAACCAATTCGCATGGCATCCGTCCGGCGAAATTCACATGTCGATGGGTGGTCAAGGAAGCGTGGCGATGAACACTCATAAGCAAGAAAATGAAGACGTCGAAGTTATGTCGACAGATTCGTCGAGCAGTTCTTCAAGCGATTCTCAATAATCAGTAAAACTCTTCGTGTCATTTTTCATTTCAATCGTTCCTCCCGTCCTCCATGTTTTTTTATATTGAAGCGATTCTCTCCATATAAAAATATTGTATTTATTTTTTCATAACAATAAAACTTAGTGAATATTCACAGTCTTTCGTATCGCGTGACTTTAGGAACATTTTTCCCCATTGAATTGCAACTACCACGTGGAAATTTCGATATTGCAGTAAATTTTGTTTCTCGAAATCATTCGAGCAATATATTTGGTAATAATTTGTGTAGAGCCTCCATTTTGAAGTGTTTTTCTGCAGTCGCCTATAAAAACAAAAAAGAATCCGGTGATTCGAGTAATTTGAAGGTTTTTCGTCCAAGTTTTATGTATTTTTAAAAAGGCTAACCAGCAGTTGATTTTCGTCGAATTTCAACTTTTGAAATTGGACATTTTGTCGCGTGTCAAAAGTCAGTCCAAACAATTTACAGTCTGTCTCAATTTTACTGATGTCTCTGTACAGCAAAATTTCTTGCAACTTCAAGCCTGGGAACGTCAATGATTGACTGTTATAACCCGAACTCATAATCCGGAGAGCATTCCTGAAGAATAAACAGCAGAAACATTGAATATTCGTTTGAGAACACGATTGAGATGATTTTTCCAAGCTAGAGGAATTTTCTTGCAATATAATTGTGAATAGTTGAAGAAAAAATTGACCTTTTGATGCTGGGTAAATTACTGAGAGCGGCACAGGCGAAAATGGGCTCCAAATCGCCAATAAGTCGACAAACTCGCACATAGTTGTTCAAGTACCAGGCGAGGGATATTTCCATCGCTCTTTTTACTTCTTTCGATTGCCTGGAGGAAAACAAAATGTTGATGAAAATGATACGATGTTGGCGTCGTTGGAATGCAACGAAATTATATCATTTCTTGCCGACACAAACGGATTTTTGCGAGTGTCCCGAGCCGTACTCTCTGTCGTTCGGAACCCAAAGCAAACAACAGTGAAAATACATGATACTGAAGTTTGCAACGTTGGAATGCATCGAAAAATATTGAATTTTATTGAAGATTCGTTCAATTTAGAAAACAACAACAATTTTCGTATCGATTTTGTTTTTCGAATGGCAAAAATCGATCATTTTATCAGCGCAATTACATTTTGCATTTGAATAATTATTTTTGTCAAAGATAAAAATCGATTCCGATGCATTCCAACGATGCAAACTTCAGAGTCATGGCGATGTCCCATTTTTAGGGCTTATTCTGAGATTATGCTACTCCGCATTTGAATTATTATTTTTTTTTAGACGATTGAGTTTTTTGGTCGCAAGAGAGAATCGTTTTATATTGGCCGGACCAAATATTCAATAATAATTATTGGCTCTGCTGAAGAAATAACAGAATTCCGTTGCATTCCAACGATGCAAACTTCAGGATCATTTTCAAATGTCAAAAATCGATCATTTTATCAGCGTAATTACATTTTGCATTTGAATAATTATTTTTGTCAAAGATAAAAATTGATTTCGATGCATTCCAACGATGCAAACTGCAGAGTCATGAAAACGTTGGAATGCAACGAAATCCTGTTTTTTCTTGAGCAGAGCTAACGATTCTCATTCAATATTTAATCAGGACAATGAAACGATCGTTTTTTACGATTTAAAAACAAAATCGATACGAAAATTGTTGTGGTTTTCTAAATTGAACAAAAAATAAAGAGAACAAGTATTTTTCGTTAGATCTCAACGTTGCAAACTTCAGTGTCATCCAACACCCAAAATCGGTATGAAAATTGTCATGAATTTGGAACTGGACCAACAGTTGATAGAAAAAGTGTTTTTCGTTGGACCCCAACGTTGCGAACTTCAGTGTCTTGTGAAATAACGAGAAAGGATGCAAATTCAATTTACCGGTATTTTATCGGTAATGACAATCCCCTTTGCAATGCTGTAGTATCGCCGAGATACAGCAATATATAGAGGGCTTCGATCTGTGCTCTCTTCTCATTGATGCTCAAGGCAGCCACTTGATCTTCCAAGTTTCGTTTTTCTTCAGGAACGATCTCGGCCTCGTCGTAAAGAACCAGCAAATGTTTTATACATTCCAGTAGGTGTTGGTTATTAAATTTCGGCACATACTCGTCGAGAGGTCGTTCACACATTCTAGAAAAAAGACAAAACGAGTTGTCTGAGGCTCGAACTCGAAGAAACTTGAAACTCGAAAATTGATTCAACATTATGTCAAGATATTTCGATCGCTTCTTGAAAATTTTCTTATCAACTGCAAAATATGTTAATCAAAAAATTTACAAAATCGAACCAAGTATCGCAGCGTTTTTTCAATTCTTTGCAATATTTATTCACAGTGGCAAAACGTGCCCGTTCTCTTGGAAAATCTAAAAAAAATGAACAATTTCCAACTGCAACGATAGAAAAAAAGAAGTTTTGTTGTTCAGGATTCTCGAGGGAACAAAATAAGCCAAAAAACATCAAAATGGATCAGAAATGAGAAACTCAATTTCTGCAAATGATGAAAATATGACGTCATTGAATTTAAAATGTTCCAATTTAATTTTCTACAAATTTATTGTTCTTAAAATTTTTTTTTAGATTCACGCCACGATTCAAATCCATCTTTGCAATTATTGTTTCAAACGGTGAAGCATTTTTTGTTCACCTCCAGCAAACACCCGTTTTTTGTTGTTTGTGATACAATTTTTGTGTTTATTTTTTTGAAAAAAAAAAAATTATTTACCTTTCGCCGGCGTAAATGTGAAATTTGACAATCGGTTCGTAAAGTTCGATACTCATGGACGCATCTAGTCGTTGAATAACGACGTCCTGTCTGATGGCTCTCAATCTGTCAAAAATGAATTCGTAAATGATTGCCCAGTCCAGGTCGGCGCGTGTCGCGACGCTGAAAACAGAAAAAAACGATTTTTTCTTGTGAAATTGATGAAACAGTTGGGGAAAATGGATAAAGAGGAAAATCGAGATTTACTTTCTGAATAAATATCTTATGGTCATTAAAAGCACAGGTCCTGGCCGGAGTTCGCTGAGTTCTGTCATTGACTTGCCGGCGGATGGGCGGCTGAAGCATTTGACAGTTTTGGAAGGATCGGCTTTCGGTCTTTTCGAGTTTCTCGTCCGTTCGTCGATCTCCAGAACGTGCAATAATCCTTCTCTTTCGCGTCTACGAAATGAATTTGTGAAAATGAAAAAACGTCACTCCTCGAGTACGAAGTTAAACTTGCGGATAACTCAAATTTCCGTACAGCCACCGCTCTTTCTCGGGACACATCGCGAAACACGTTCCACGAAGCATTTCCGTCATTTTTGGCAAATTTTGGAGAGTAATTTTTAAACTTTCATTGCTTTAAAATTGATTACAAAGTAAAAAGTTGGTTAGACGTTTGATGCGAATTCGAAAAGGAATCCATTGTCATGCGAGAAAAGAAAACAACAACAATGTAATCGCGCAAACAGAGCGCAAGTGGCGCGACTATCGGGGTAAATTGGAAGCTTCGTTGGATCGGGTGCCGCGGCGCGCGCGACAATACCGTCGCGCCAATTCTTTCTTTTCATCTGACGGAAAGACGTCAAAGCTCGTGGCATTGTTGATCTCTTGATTTTGTTTTTCTCTTTTATTCAATGATTCCAAACACACACAAACACACATTTAATCGACGGTTGCTGCATCTTTATCGGACCCACGGATAGTCAGTAATGAAGCGAACAAGGAGATTGTGATTTATTTGATTGGTCAAGGGATTCGCAGTCATTAGTGTCACGAAAATCAATAATAACCTAAAAAAAAAAAAGCGAAGAGTCTAGAAGCATCAAAAGTTTGGGAAAGAGCGTCGCAAAGATATTTCCAAGTCCCCATCGGTAAAAAGTCGTTGCATATACGTTCAACACGAGTACGAAAACTCGCCGTGTCGTCTCCTCACGAATGGTCGTCGTCGTTCAAAGCTGTAGTATCCCTCTCGTTTTTTTTTAGCTCTTTCTTCGTTTTATCGTTATTTTCACTTCCCTCTACGTGTGTAATATATATTATTATTATTATATGCCTCTCGGTATTCAACGTCGAATGTGTATATATCTGTCCCTCGTTCGGCACATACAAAACTTCGCGAGCGAAGAAGAAGAAAGAGAAAAAAACATTCGACAGATGGCAAAGATCATGTTATGATTGAGGGCTTACATTTTACTTTTATATATTTTCGTCGTAATTAAAATGAGAAGAGGATAGAAAAAAAACGGCTCGAAATGTTGGTATCGAGAAAATAAATATCGAGAAAAAAAGCACAGTACAGTATAAATCTCGGAAAAAGTGTTGCGCGCAAGCGAGCGGTTATAATTGGAATAGAAAATGTTAAACGGGTTAATTCGAAAGATCGTAAAACGTTGAAATTCATGGTTGGATGTTGAGATTGTAATAAAATACGAAAGAAAAAAGGCGAAATTTTATTCGTGCATCGAGCAGCTACGGATCGACGAGAGTGAATGTGTGTGCGTGAGTGAGTGAGAAAACCGAAGCAGAGAAAGATAGAATAGTAACATGGCGTTTGTTTCTCTCGTATGCTCCGAAACATCTATTTGGTCAATTAGCTTTCTACACACGCCCTCGTACAATCCGTACCGATTATAACGATAATCGAGGTATCCAAAAAAAAACGGAGAAATACTAAATTCGATCGATTGGAAAAAAAGTATAAATAATTGAAATTTATCATCGACCGTAACCCGCGAGTGTTACGACTTAAATCGTCTCTATATACATATTACAATAACTCTACCATCCGCGTATATGTATATACGTGCAAACGCGTTGTGTTTAATACTGGCGTGCCTGCTGAGACGGGATCGCGGAATTATGAGGCAATATATCGCAAATTGTGACTCTTGGAATGCCTTTTTTTGTTTCGTGAGATCGTAACAAAGATTCAAACTAAAAATCTTAATCAGTGAGCATTCGAATCAGGGACTCGTTATTTGGACAAAATGACTTCCCGCAGCTGCACCAAGTCCTACAGTCGGAAGGTCAACGCCGTCACACCTGGCAGCATTCAATTCGACAAACTCTTCAGAGAAAATAGCAACAGACCTTCCGCCGCCAAATCAGCTGGCACTGTCGGCAAATGGGGCATCACGTCTTTCACCTCCATACGAAGCACCAGCATCAACGGTAACGTTCAAAAAAAATCATTCTCCGCTTGTCGCTGCCTCATTTCCGCTATTTTTTCATTCTCGTTATCATTTTTCCTCGTTTCCCATTCCCGCTCGCCATCCGTTGCCATTTTTTTTCGTTATCCATTCTCGTGTTTACTGTTTTCCTTGGTTCACCGTTTTTTTCTGTTCGAAACGCCTCGTTTTACGTTTCGACATCTATTTTTCAGCTTTTCATCCAGCCTTTGTGACTTTAATTGCTCGAAAGACAGAGACACGGCAAATGTACAAGAAAAGAAACCCAAAAGTCTCCAAAGATTTTGCTTTGTACATCAAAGTTTCTCCGCCACTAATTTCCATGTTTTCCCCATTTATATCTGCCGAATATGTCGGTACAAATTGAATTTGGTGCGAGCTTCAGAGTTGCCGTTAAAATGATAAAATTTTATTGATAAGATGTATTTTAATGAATTCAAAAGTAACGGCGTGTGTGCCGGAGAGATAAGGCTCGTCGAATTGATGACACAAGTTTTGAAAACAAAAGTGTTGCCGAGGATGAAGTGGATGGATTCTGAAAAACATGGACTGAATTTTATTTTGCAGATGACTTAAAAATATGACACTGAAGTTTGCAACGTTGAGATCCAACGAAAAATACTTGTTCTCTTTATTTTTTGTTCAATTTAGAAAACAATAACAATTTTCGTATCGATTTTGCGTTTAAATCGTAAAAAACGATCGTTTTATTGTTCTGATTTAATATTGAATGAGAATCTTTAGCTCTGCTCAAGAAAAAACAGGATTTCGTTGCATTCTAACGATGCAAACTTCAATATCGTTTGAAAATCTTTTTTGTCCAATGCCTTTGAATTTAGCAAAAATGATAATGACTCTGAAGTTTGCATCGTTGGAATGCAACGAAATTCTTTTATATCTTGAGAAAAATAAGGATTCAAGCGCAGAATTTAATTACGACGATAAATTGATCGATTTCTGCCACCCGAAAATCATATTGGCTTGAAAATTTTTGATGACATTGAAAATCGAACGAATTATCAATAAATTCAAATATTTTTCGGTCCATTCCAACGTTGCAAACTTCAGCATCATAAATGATAATATCGTCTTGTGTGTGTGTGTGTGTAATTGGAGAAAATATGAATTTCAGGAAGAAGAGACGAGATCGTAAAGTCGTTTGGAGCGAAAAGGGCAAAGTTGGATTACGCGAACCAGAACGCGCGTGTAACAACGATCACGGATCCGTTCTCGTTCGAGCCGGATCCGGAAACTAAATCGGAGGCTGCACCGGCTGTGATTCCAAAACCGAAGAAATTTTTCAAAAGTCGAAACGCTCCTAGCGTCGCGACAAGCGCGGAGCAGCCGAAGCTTCAAGACACGTCGGTTTACAAGCAACAAGTACCTGATACCTCGCAGTACGCTCGTTCGCGAGGTCAAAAGCAAAACGCTCATTCACAGCAGGCGGTGGGAAAGCACCAACAACAATCGTTGTCCAAGAGTGTAGCGTCTCACGCGACGGCAGCGTCGCGAAAGAGCATTAGCGAAGCGCCGGTTCTCGAGAATAGCTCGAGCGAGGCATCGAATAATCGGGACGACGGTAAACCACCGATAGTATTGAGAATATGTAAAGGCACGGCGAGGTTGTTGTGTCCGGAGGTTCAAGAGAATGTTGATTCGGAGCCTGAAACGTACAGAATAACGACACCGAGTTCGAGTCCCTCGAAAATCGAGCTCGATCGTAAAAGCTTCAGTCCTGAGATTGCTCTGAGACAAGAGACCAAAACGAGCAACAATTCGCGCTCAACGTCGCAGCATCAGCAGCAACCGATAGTAACGACCGTTTCTATACCGTTGGAGAATTCAGAAATGCGAAGAACGACGCGCAGTCGAGCCAAAAACCTTCAACAACCTTCAAACCCGACGTCGTCCTCGTCGTCGTCGTCCTCTTCGTCCTCCTCTGTTGCCTTGGCCAATTCACCAGTTTCCCAGCAACAACAACAGTCCCAAACACCAACGACCTCACCAGCACCGCCGACCACACCAAATTCTCACAGTTCCGGCCTTTCGTTGACTCTCCGAAAGTCCGTTACCGATTCTAACAACACACTCATATCGCATTACGATATTGTCAAGACTGATTGTACCACGAGTTATTCGAGCAAGCCCAGCATAGAGCCTCTCATAGGTCGGGATCAACCTTTACCGACAACCACTCAAGAACTCATCGATATATTGTCGAGCGACGCCGACAGTATGCCAATCATCAGAGGAGAAATTTCCACGTTACCGGCTCGTCGCGAGGAAACCTCTCAAGGAAGCATCGATAACGGAATCGACGATGATGCCGTTCAACATTGCTGCATCGATTTACCCAACGCCCAACTGCCCGTCGAACCCATACAAGAGATCCCGCAGCTCGAAGCTCAACAAGAGAAACAATCGGAGAGAGCCATCGATACGATGGAAATGGAAGTCGAATCTTCCGTTCCTCCGACGCCTATCGAGCCCCGCGAGCTCGAACCCGCCGCTGCGAAAACACTCGTCGATCAAGACTGGTACTCGGGCAGTGACGAAGAGAGCGAGGAGGCCGGAGGTGCCGCCGATAACGAACAACCCACCGCTCACCCCAACCCCGTCGAGGAAGGATCCCAACCTCTTGAAACTCTTTCCATGAATCTTGACACGAAAAAACCAGCGACCACCAAAAAAGGCAGTATTTTCAAGAGTCGCTCGACCGGTGCTACCAACGGCAACAAACGACGAGCCTTGTACAAACACAAATGGTGCGAGAGCGACAAAGAATCTGGCACACCGGAAAACACCAGCACCGGCAATGCCACCCCCAATACCCCCGGTGGATCTCACGGTAACGCCGCTTCCGTTGCTTTCGAAGAAGAATTCGAGACTTCCCAACTCACCAGAGTCGTCACCTATCCCGAAACCGACATGGACTTTACCGATGAAACTGAAGCCATCACCAGTATACGATGCGGCAAAAAAGTCAAAGGAGTAAGTTTTCACGTTAATCACCCAATGATACTCAAGTTCCCAACGTTGGCCTCCAACGAAAAACTCTCTTTCTCTTCAATTAAAAAAAACAATTACAATTTTCGTATCGATTTCGTATTTCAATCCCAAAAAACGATCGTTACATTGTCTTGATTAAATATTGAATAAGAATCGTGAGCTCCGTTCAAGAAAAAACAGAATTTTGTTGCATTCCAATGATGCAAACTTCAACATCATTAAACTTACTAATCAGCCAGGTCCAATGCACTTTCCTGTTGTCTAAAAGCCCTGAAAATAACTCCAACAGCCCCGGAGCTTTCCCCCTTGAATTATTTTTCCAAAAAATACAATTTTTTCTCGTCCTTTCATTTCGATTCAACATTTTCTCAAATAAATCTCCCAAAACGATGAGGATCTGTCTTTTCTGAAATTTTGAACGGAAAATGCAATGAAAACGAAAAGGCAAAATCGTATTCCAACGAAAAATCATCGGACGAAGAGAAGATCCGACGTTCCGAAAACTTTATCCAAACTTAAAAATTCTTCATTTTTAATTTGGGAACAGTTCAAAGTCTGTTCAATCTGGACCCGATAAAAAAATCAGTGTTTCATCTTGAAACTCTGCCTCCATATAAAGTCCATGATGTAACGGATTCAGCCGAAGAAATGATCGAAGATGAAGCAGAAAGAAGATTTTTGCATGTTTTTTTGGTCCATGAAATATGAAATTACATGAAACTCTTTTTTTCAGTTCTACACTGTCGTGAAAAATGTAAAGAAAGCTCATCAGATACAGGAGAGCGGTGAATTTCAAGAATTCAACGACGATGTCGAATACATTCTCGACACGTTGCGGGAGAACAATCCAAACGCCACACGTTGCCTTTCGGCCATCAGACTTGCTAGTAAATGCATGGCTCCGGCTTTCAGAATGCACGTTCGAGCTCATGGTACGGTGGCCAAGTTTTTCAAAGCCCTTCACGACGCGACCAAGGATCAGGTAAGTCGCAATCAATGCAACAAAACCAAAAAAAAAACAAATCATTGTGACTCGTTTTCAATATTTACAACTTTGGAGAATACAAAATTAAGATTTTTCCACCGAATCATCAATTTCATCCTATTAAAAAATGAATTTCGGAAAATTCGATAGTTCACAACACGAAAGGAATCTGTCGATTCGTTGATTTTCAATATTTGCGACTTTGATGTACACAAAAACCATGTTCCGTCCTCGAGTCATCGTTTAATTGCCATTTTTTAAATTTTTTACTAATTTGTTAATTTATTATTCAATTAATTTAATTACGATAAATTAATAAATAATTTTATTATTAATTAATTTTAATTATTAATTTGTTAATTTATTCAACTAATTGAATAATTTATTAATAAATTTATTATTAATCATTATTAATTAAGTTAATCATTAAAATTGATTAATTAATGATTTTATTATCAATTAATTTTAATGATTAATTTGTTAATTTATTCAATTAATTTAATTGCATTGAAAAATGAATTCTAGCACAATTATGAGGAAAAATTGTTCAGAAGTTGATTGGAAAATAGTATTTTTCATAAAATGAAACGAATTTGTTGTTTCCTCGGACGACGTAATTGAATATTTTCATTGACGTTATCAGAGCCTTGGATTATGCACGGCAACGGTCATGTTCGTCCTGAGTCAAGATCGTTTGGCGATGGACTTGGATCGCGATTGTCTGGAATTGATGTTGAGTCTTTTGGAATCCGATGCGAGCCACAAAGACGCATTGGACGATTGTGGGCTCAGTCGTGCCGAGCTTTTGAAGAACAAGGAAAAAGTACGACAATTGTGTGCCGATATACAAGCCCAAGGTCACGCGAAACATCTCAATCTCGACAATATAACGGTCGGGCAATTGGCCATGGAGACTTTGTTGAGTCTGACGTCGAGGCGGGCCGGCGAATGGTTCAAGGAAGAATTACGAGAACTCGGTGGTCTCGAACATATTGTCAAGACAATCAAAGATTGTCATCGTCATATTAACGCGAGTGAAGTCACCAGAGCTGGCTGGTCGGAACCGCTGCTTGACAAACTTCGCAAAGTTGATAGATGCTTGCGCGTCCTCGAAAATGTAAGTCAAAAGTCCTTAAAAACACCAAAAATAGTTAATTCGATGGTTTAAATGCTCCTCGCAAATTTTCGTGTACTTTGCATCGTGGGAACTCAAAGGAATTTGAATTTACAGTGATTTTCGGATTTTTATAATCGCCCAATTATGTCACGCAAACGTATTGCGTTTGAAAGAATTTGTCACTGGTTTTGTTCGAGATAGCGTTGGAAAAATTTAGGGAAAAATTCGTACGTTAAAGTTTCTTTTTTTCGTGAGTTTGCAAAGAAAAATAAAATTGTTGTTGATGAAACAGGTGACTCACATGAACGAGGAAAACCAAGTATATTTGTTGAAGTACGGAGACGGAATAATGGTCAGTACTTTAGCGAGTCTCTATCATTTGTGTGGCCAAGAAATACCAATTTATCCGACGATCGATCCGGCTGACAAGACTTCAACCGGAGCCGTTGTTCGTGAATGCCTTTTCGCTATTATTAAAGTTCTCATCAATTTAACGCATCGCTTTAATCGACAATGTAAGTTGGAATTTTGTTTCCGTTCATAAATTTCAATGGGCGAGGGGAAATTGAATAATTTGTTCGTTGCAGCTTTTGGGAGCAAATCGGTCGGTGGTCAATCGGGCGTCGTCGATTGCAGTCTCAATCTTTTGCTACGATTGCCGGATTCATTACCCGAGGAGAAGCGATTCGATCTCATGATGTTGGCTCTGATACTTCTCATTAATCTGGTCGAACAGTGTGACGACAACAAAAAGTTGCTGATTGATTCGAAAGCGCCGCCTTATCCCGAGAACTTGTTCGACAGTACGTCCATTTTTTTCCTCCCAAATTTCTCTCTCTTTATTCGTTGGATTCTCAATCAAATTTCCATCTTTGTTCTCCCCAGCTGACGACAGTGGCGTCGAAGCACTGATCGAACTCTTCTACAAACAAGAAGAACTCGCTCGCGCCGAAGAACAAAAAACCGATGCCATTCTCGACGGAAAAAAAGATTCGGAACAGACGGAAACTGTTTCCACCACGACAAAGTCGCAGGAAGAATTCATCGAAGAAACCGTTACCAAATGTAAAACATCTCATCACCAAATCGCCTCAATTTCACAAGAAAAAAATCGCTCAATTACCAACCTTTTTATTCTTTTCTTCTGTTACAGTGTTACAAAAAGCCGGTCGTCATATGGAACACACACTGATCGGGGCTTACGTTGTACTTCTTCTCGGATACTTAGTTATGGATAACAAGGTAATTCCCAATCAAATGACAAATTTCTACTTTATAAATTATTATGAAGTAGAAATTACAAAATTTCTACTTTTTAAATTATTATAAAGTACAAATTTGTTAAATTAAAATTTCTACTTCATAAATTATTATAATTATTAAATTTCTACTTTATAGAGTAGAAATTTGATAATTATTAGAGTAGAAATTATCAAATTTCTACTTTAAAAATTATTATAAAGTAGAAATTGATGAAATTAAAATTTCTACTTTATAAATTATTATAAAGTAGATATTATAAAACTTCCACTTTATAAATTATTATGAAGTAGAAATTTGTTAAATTAAAATTTCTACTTCATAAATTATTATAATTATAAAATTTCTACTTTATAAATTATTATAAAGTAGAAATTATAAAATTTCTACTTTATAAATTATTATACAGTAGAAATTCTAAAATTTCTACTTTATAAATTATTATAAAGTAGAAATTTGTTAAATTAAAATTTCTACTCCTTAAATTATTATAATAATTAAATTTCTGCTTTATAAATTATTATACAGTAGAAATTCTAAAATTTCTACTTTATAAATGATTATAAAGTAGAAATTTGTTAAATTAAAATTTCTACTTTATAAATTATTATAATTATTAAATTATTATAAATTATTATAATGTAATTTCTACTTTATAAATTATTATAGAGTAGAAATTGATTAAATTATTATCATAATCGCACTTTCCGCAATCATAATTAAAATCTGATGAAATATTGGTAAATTTTCAGGAATATGAATCTGCGGTTCGTAGCAAACTGCCTGAGAACAATTTCGGGACTATGGTGACCGTTTTACAGAAGTTTTTCAATTTCATGAACCTCACGGCATCGGTAAGTGCAAAAAAATCAATTTACCATCGAATTGTTCTTGAAATTGAAGAAAATTTTCGCTTCACGAATTCCTGGAGCTTACAAAATTATAGAAAAACGATTTTTTGCCTCGTTTTAATTAAATCGTTGATCGTGATGCAGAACGAAGCGAGCAGCTGCGGCATCGCTGCAACGGACAAGGTGATCAAGTTCCTGAAGTTGTCGGATGCCAGAGCCGAGGAGGAGAAAAACGAGCTGCCGTTGCCGGCATTGGAAGACTCGAGCATAATGCTCGATCTTTCGTCCTCTTGATCGCAACTAGACAAATTTACGTACGAGACGAATCGACTATGAGAAGAGTAAGAAAAAATAAAACGGAGACGCGAGGATAGAGAGCCAAAGCTACACGTGTCCAAGGAAAAGTAAAAGACGAGGAAATCCCTTGATCGCAGGGTGGACGGACCTGTTTCATAATGACCACATATTTTGATATATATTTATTCATTTACATAATTTATTGCTGTATTTTTTCATTTATCTCCCAACTCTCTTTTACCCGCCCCCGAGACAAAACTCGACGTATTCGCTCTCGATTGCAGCAGACCCTTTTATTCAGCATTAAGATTTTAGTTTGTTACTTAAATAGTCCTTCGGAAAAATATAGTTTAATCGTATTAAGCGCGGCGGCAAACCAATTAAACCGAAACTTTTGTCCCCGACGCACTCCCGCTCATCGCAAGCCTAGAAAATACATACGATTATTCCAAATGCACGCAGGAGACACTGCAATTCGCCTCACAATTCCTTTTTATTTCAATGACTTGCCAAAATGAGCTCCCTCAGTTTTATCATTTCGCCTTCCATCGCAGGCAGTCAATTTTCATCTTTATTTTAACAAGGCCCCCCTCTTTTCTTCATTATTTCAGACACAATGCTCCGCCAACAAAAAGGATCAATATCCCCTGTTGTAAATCAGCAAATTAAACAAATTTGAAAAAACAAACAAATATACAAGGTTCGAGAATAGCCCATTGGTTAATTCGACATAGTGTTTACGCTGTGCAAGTTTATTTTAATATTAAATTTAAATATTACACTGTAAGCCTTGTAAATGTAAATTTATAAATTATAATTGTACCTTACATATGAAAAAAAACACCATCAATGTCTTCTGAATTCCCAATCCCTCGAAAAAAAACCCTTTTTTTTATCGTTCTATTCAATTCCGCATAAATATGAGAAACACTCGTGTATCTTGGCTACAGATTCGCGTTCGTCCAGGTGACGAACTTTCTCATATTTTTCAAGCGTTCTTGATGATTTTTTAAAATTAAAATTCAATCGTAGCGCTTGGAAGAGCCGCCATCGAAATTTTTGCACAGGGCGAACGTTTTCAGGCTCTGCACAGAAAATTCAATTTTGTCAAAAAACGTCGATATTTTGTTAAATACGGCGAACTAAATATTTTGGGATGATTTCAAAATTTTCGTTATTTCGACAACATTTTTCATTGTAACGGAACTGTCAGCAAAATTTACGATTGGAATGACAAAAATTTACTTTCCGAAAACGATTTTCCAGAATGTTTTTTGCTGGAATGACAAAATTTGAGTGATTTTTCGAAAAAAACGTTTAGTTTAACGTATCCAACAAAATATCCATCTTTTTCAACAAACTTTTCTTTTCAGTGTGGGATTCCAACGTGGGAGCTGTCATCGCATTTAACAACGAAAATAACTGTCGAACAAGTTTTTCATAATGTAAGATTTATTTTTACGAAGGTAATACATTTTTTTCCAATCCAAACGTTCATGACCAACAGCCGTGTTTTTGCTTGGATGCTTTCCAACAAAATATTTTTTCGTCACGTAACAGTAGTCAGTTATTTGCACGAACGATGAAAAGGCACGTGTTTAGAAGAAGAAATAAAGTAAATAATGGTGAATGTGTGAAATGTACAAAAGTTTATCTTGTTGAAAGATAAAAACGATGAAAATTACACGAGTGCAAAGTGTCGATTGGAAAAATCAGCCGGTAGATGGTAATTGTCTCAATTGTACAGCATCGTTTGTAACGATCCGCTCCAATATTTTTTCAATCATACGCTTTGGTTCCCATTTATTGCTGTATGGAAACTGCAATACCGGTCTTTTGACTAGCTCGTCGTCAGCGTTCATGTGATAAATTGACTGGAGAAATACCGTCGGTGCTTGGGATGGAAACGAGGGCGGGAGGATAAAGTGCACGAGGAAATAAAAATCCTGGTGTTCGAGGAGTATCGCGACACGATAAAAGTTGGTCGCATCGTACTCCACGACGTTGCGTCTTTGGAGAAACAACAATGTGGATATGAAGTTGTTTCTCTTTTCATAAGATTCTCCTATGAAATTGATCTGCAATTGAAAAAAGTCAAATTATTCGGTTGATGGTGTTGATTAGCGAGATTTTCCTCAGTTGCAATCCCTCGTCATTAATGATTTTTTTAAAATTAGTCCCACGTTCTTTGTTATCGGGTTATAAAAAATGAAAAATTGCAAAAAATCGAAATTTCTCGAAATATCTTGTTTTTATTTTGTTTTACCTTATCGGAAATCATTTTTTTGATATTTGTCACATATTCGGGCATGCTTTGATCCATCGGCGGTATTTTCAAGTTCGAATGGCCAGCGTTGTTGAAAGTTTCTTCCAAGGTCGTGCTGAGATGCAGCTGAGGAATCCCCTTGTTCCAATTCGAGTCGTGGAAGACAATGACCATCATTGCTGCGTCGTTTACTGATTTGTTGCTGCGGCCAGGCAGTCGCGAAAAATCCATAGCCAAATGAATTACGAATCTCACTTCTATCGGAGAGTCTGCATTTGGCAGCACAATTATTTCTACGTCTTTGGAACATACGTCGGTCTTGTCGACCAGCATTGTATATTGTGAGTGAAGCATCTGCTCATTTCTACTCAGCAAATCTATCTGGAAAGAGTATCAATCTGGAAATTATTCAACTTTGAACATTCTCTACTATCTTTTCTATCATGAACGTTCCCAAGAAATTACAAATTTAATGATGTTGGAGTTTGCATCGTTGGAATGCAACGAAATTGTGTTTTTTCCGGCGCCTTTTTTAATTTTTGCAAAGCATCGTCTCTCGAGACCCGAAAACTCAGTCGAGACGAAAATTTGCCATGATTTTTGAAATTTAATAAATAATTAATAGAAACATTATTTTTCGTTGGCAATTTTGTTTCCTTGTTTCTAGAGTAAACTAATTATCCAAAAAATTCACGACACTAACGTTCGCAACGTTGAGCTCCAACGAAAAATACTTTGTCTCGTAATTCTTTGTTCAATAAATTTTAAAATTGACCATTTTTGCATCGATTTTGTATTTGAATCCTAAAAAACGATCGTTATCCTCATTAAACATTGAATATTGAGCTCTGTTCAAGAAAAAAACAGAATTTCGTTGCTTTTCAATGATGCAAACTTCATATTTGGATGACGTGATTCGTTATTTGAAAGAACAGAAAAAACTCATACAGATTTGCCGGTCAAATTATGAAGCAAATTTGGAAAAACTTTTTTACCAGAAATTTTTCGAATCTTTTGAATAAAAACTCGTTTAATTCGGTGAACATGCTCCAATAATTTGACTATTTTTGCCGTGTTTCCCGTTGATTTACTCGGCAATGCATTTATTTTCATTTCATGTGTTTCTTGATGAAAAAAATGTATAATATTAACCCTTCGTGGTCACTCTGGGTAGAATCCACCCAGTGAACAACTTGTGACGTAAAAATCTCCTAATTCCCGGTTATTAATGGGGCTGTAATCGTCATTTAACGACAGTTTGTAGTGTCCATTGCGCGTTCGCGGCGATAAGTATTACCGCCGCTAACGCTAAATCTCTAAAATTCACTCTGAAATCGACCCACTTCCAATAACGGAATTAATATTTTTTTTCAAACGCGCGCTATCCTACTATTTTTTTCCCAAAAGAACCAGATCTGACGAATATCAGGTCCAAATTTTAGGCAAAAATATTGAAAATCCACAAAGTGACGATTATTTTAGTGAAAAAACTTTTTTTTCCCGTTTTTTTTCTTCATTTTGCATTTAAAAAAATATGTTAGCCTTGAATTTCTTTCGGGAAAGTTTTTCGTATCTAAACTCGAATGTCCGAGGGGTGTTCAGTAATTTTTTGAGAATTTTTGGGCCGATGGATTGATCACAATACGGGTTCGAAAATGGACTGGGTAGAATCGACCCAGTGTGACCACCGAGATCGGCGGCGGAAGTGTGACCACGGAGGATTAATTATTGACTTACTTGATGCTGTTTATAGCACAAAGTAAGCTCGTGCAAGACGGTGAGGAGACTTTCTGGTTCCATGAGTTGCCAATTGGCCAGACTGGGGATTTGCGCTTCGATGGTATCGACGTCAGGATCGGCGAAGAAAGAATCGTCATGAAAATCAAAATCGGGTCCCATTTCAGGACAACTCGAGTCGAAGAGAACTGTCCATTGGAGAGTTTGTCTGGCATAAGGTATGGCGAATGTGAAACGATCTGCTTTTTGTTTACTCGAACTTGAGAAATATCTCAGTTCGATGGGTTTCCGAGCAACACCTGTAAATCGTGACAAGAGCGAAATTATGAAATTGCTCGAGGCAGAAAAAGCTCAGAAAACACGTTGATTGATTCACGCAATTATACGAAACAAACAATTGGTTCGAGTGTCTCACCGAAGGATTGATTCTCCAAGACCCTTCTAACCAAATGCTCGAAAACTTCGTTAATGTCAGGCAAATTAATCTGATTTTGATTCAACATTTTCGTTGTCTTTTTGGTCTCTTTTGTACCGTTCGCACTTGATTATTAGATCGTCACGAGTATCGCCTTTTTTCTGACCATGCGATGCTCATTGATGAGCGAAAGAAACGATTTCTTTATGTTTTCACTTGGGTGCGGAAAGAAACATTGTTGCGCTGTCAAAATCGCGATGGCACCCTCCGTTTTTTAGCCGAATGCCGAATGTAAACCATGCGTACGGCCCTAGAAAAAAAAACAAGCGAGTTGCATATTTGTCCGCCGCCATGCAGTGGCGCTTTCCAGTTTCCCTCCGAATCCTCTCGAACTAATCAAACTCGGGGACTAACTTCGCGGAGGTCAATCGATGACGTCGCTAGTTGTGAAAAAACAAAAAAACGCACAAGTTTCGTGGATCCTTTTGGCTGGAAAGGATTTTAATGTCAAACTTGTATTCTCATCGACGCATTCTCGTCTCCGTGGTCGTTGGAATCAACGCAGAGATTGTTCCAAGTCAAGCAAAACTTATTTTTAAGAATAACGTTGAGTGGACAACTTCGCGGAGGTGAATGCGGTGGTGAATCTCACACCACGCAATTCCTCTTTCCGTTCCATTGTGTATTGTGTATTGTATTCCGTCGAACTGTCGAACTGTCGACGCTCTCCGTGTAGTCCACAACGCGACGCGAACTCTTATCGTTTCCCCCGTGAATACTTTGAGTACGGCGATTTTTTCTCAATATCTATTTCCCAAGTCGAAGCGACGAAACTTCAACTTGCTCGCCGAATTACTATCAACATTTTTTTTTAGTTGAAACCTTATCGAGACGCGTATTTCGGAATAATCAGTTTTTTAGGTTATTCGATAATGATGAGCGTGAATGAAATTGACAGCTCCGCGGGCAATGGCATCGATCGGGGCACAGACAACGCTGATGCATTTGGTTATGGCAATAAGTGAGTATACGATGACACTCACGAGCTCAATGACGTTTACCAACAATAACTTGTTTCTCGTTTCGATTGATCGATCGCATTCAACACATCACACACACGTGACATGTATTCGCGTCTTTGAAAGCCTCATTGGGATTTTTATTGCATCGATGAAAACACGAAAATTCCCAATGCGTCTACGCTAATAGGTCGAATCTGTTGCGTGTCAACAATTCATCTTTACCCGTGTCGTGCGAAACTCAATAAATAATCTATACGAAAATTGATGATGCAATTATAATTGTTGATGAAACGATTAAATTTCCCATTGTCTCACCATTATTGTCAATAAATCAAAAATTTCTTGTAAATAAAAATAAAAAGATCGTAAAAAATATCGTAACCCGTTACTTGAAAACACTCAATTGATTTTTGTGACCTTTTTCAAGGTCATTATTCCGCCCATTTTCCATTGAGAATTTCAGGTAAAAGTTTTTTCATGCGAAAAATAGCTCCACATTTTTAAGAGTGAAATGGACTAGAAGAATGTTTTTTTTTTTCCAAACATTGCAGGAACAGCGTCAGTCCTCACAGCGGATCGTTGCAAACTGCACCGACCGAACGTTACGCTACCCACTACAAAATGAATCATTCCAAACGTGGTCTTGCTGTGATATTTAATCATGAATTTTTTACTCTCAACCACTTGAAACCGAGAAGCGGCACAAACGTAGATTGCGAAAATCTAGTCAATACCCTCAAGGATCTCGGTTTCGAAGTCAATGATTTTCACAACGCCACTCACAAGGATGTTGTGAAAAATTTGGAGCGAAGTACGCACATTTTTTCCATTATTTTAAAAAATTAATTTAATTAATTTCATTTAATTAATATTAAATTAATTAAGGAGGTTCCGCTTTGGCGCAAGGGAATAACGAACGAAGTGAGGCATAATTCCCAAAAAAATGACGATCTGCTTTTTGTTTAGCAAGCGATCCGTTGCCAAACTCCTAAAAAATGAGATGTTCCCAGCATTCTATCGATTTTAACTAGAAATATCTCCTCCAAACATTCGTTGACCCCACTTTTTTTGATTGATTCGGAACTCTTGGAGTTTTTTTTATAAATTGAGATTTTAATACGCGTTTTGTCTAATCGGGAAGTATTTTAAATATTTTTCCGATTTCATAAGGGTAAGAAATTTGCATAAGGCCAATGTTAAATCAAGTGACTTTCGACTTGGAAAATATCTCTTAAACTTTCGATGACCTAGGCTGATTCTGAAAGAGATTAAAGTTTGCTGCCTAAATAACAACATATTTCGTTTTCAGATTTCAATCTAATCATCGCTCTACTAACGGAACCTCCTTAAATTAATTAATTCTATGAATATTAAATGAATTAATTATCAAATGTAAAAAAATTTAAGTACGTTGACAATTGTTTTGCAGTTGCTGAAATGGATCATGCCAATCACGATTGTTTAATCGTGGCTGTTTTGAGCCACGGAGAACTGGGTCTGTTGTACGCGCATGATACGCCGTACAAAGCAGATACCATTTGGTCGTACTTTACGGCGGACAAATGTCCGACTTTGGCTGGCAAACCAAAACTTTTCTTCATCCAAGCTTGTCAAGGGGACAGACTGGACGGTGGTACAACGTTGAAAGATCGTACGGAAACGGATGGCCCGGGAACAACGTCTTTCCGTATTCCAACTCACGCCGATTTCCTCATCGCTTATTCGACCATTCCTGGCTTTTATTCATGGCGCAATACAACACGCGGCTCGTGGTTCATGCAAGCGTTGTGCCTCGAGTTGCGCGAAAATGGCACTCGTTACGACATTCTCACTCTTCTCACTTTTGTATCGCAACGAGTCGCACTTGATTTCGAATCCAACACTCCTGATAACGCGACGATGCACCAACAAAAGCAAATTCCTTGCATCACTTCGATGCTCACGCGCTTGGTCAAATTCACTCCACCTCCGAAAAACACTGCCGGCTGTGACGGACGTCCTTGTGTCTAGACTCCGTTTCCTAATCATCGGAGATGCGAGTTTGACGCCAATTTCTTCGTCAACGACGAGTTATCGGAGCGAGCGATGGGCAAAATCGAATATATCTCGATCGCATACAAATATCCACATTTTTTATCGCGTGATCCCAGTGATTAAGATTACGATCGAATAGTCATTGATAAAAACCGATTTTGACAAATATCACGTTTCCAATTTTACTCCAACTCTATTCAATTCAGTCCGTAATACGTTTCCGCGTCGAAACGCGATTTTTCAAAGGAATCTTTACAATTTCGTATGAAAACGGAAAAAAACTCTTTTTTCTTTATCATGCGATTGTTTAATTCGATTTTGCCCATCTTGGTTTTGTCGAGAAAGAACACAACGTGCCTATGAAGAGGACAAACGTGGTAATACCTGCATTTATATATCGCATTTATAAAATATATCCAATAATTGCTCACTCAATATTCAAAGCAGAGCAAATCTGTACGTGACAACGAATCGCTGTTTTTTCGCGCCTTTGCGAGCAACAGCATTTTTCAATACTTATACAATTTGCGTATATTGAATAAATCATTTTTTTTTCTAGACGGTTATACGAGCTTTTGAGTTGTCACTTCCGGTCGTGACGACTCGACAATCCTCAGTATTTGCGTTTCTACTATTCGCGCTCAATTTTTATACGTACTTTTTCGTTTTTTTTTTTTTTTAATTCATTTACAAGATGCTCATTCCTTTAATTGAAATTTGATTGGGAAAACTCTCTATTAACGTTACGATTATTTTTCGTTTTAAGGATTTGTGATAGCACAAAAGTTTTTTTTTCTTCTTTTTTTTGGCGAAATTCATAACATTTTCATACGCAATGCGCTTTACAGTTTTCATACGCCTGAGAAAAGATGTATTTTTCACTATAAAAATTGTGATAAAAATTATCGTCGTCGTGAATCATCGTCGTTGAGACGTTTGTCGATAAATGTCTAGATACTAATGTTTATAAAAATATATGAATATCGTTGAAGGTGCATTTTACCTTTGAAAACCGAAGAAACATTTGAAACGCGTTACAAGTCGATAGGACACGTCCAAATGCTCGTAAATGTCATAAAATTCTGTAACGTTTTTTTTTTTTTACAGTTTTTCTTACCCGAATAGTCTATAAATGCCGAATTTTTTGGAATACAATTTGTATGCCTTTTGTATGGATAAATAAAGTATAATATTTGAAGCAAATGGGAAATTTTTGAGGGATTTATTGCGGAAATTAAGGAGATTCCGCTATGGCGCAAGCGAATAACGGATTAAGTGAGGCACAATTCCCAAAAAAATGACGATCTGCTTTTCGTTTAGCAAGCGATCCGTTGCCAAACTTCTAAAAAATGAGATGTTCCGAGCATTCTATCGATTTTAACTAGAAATATCTCTTCCAAACATTCGTTGAGCCCACTATTTTTTGATTGATTCGGAACCCTTGGAGTTTTTTTTATAAATTGAGATTTTAATACGCGTTTTGTCTAATCGGGAAGTATTTTAAATATTTTTCCGATTTCATAAGGGTAAAAAATTTGCATGAGGCCAATGTTAAATCAAGTGACTTTCGACTTGGAAAATATCTCTTAAACCTTCGATGGCCTAGGCTGATTTTGAAAGAGATTAAAGTTTGCTGCCTAAATAACAACATATTTCGTTTTCAGATTTTAATCTAATCATCGCTCTACTAACGGAACCTCCTTAAATTAATTAATTCTATGAATATTAAATTAATTAAATTAAATTATGATATGGATTAAATAATTAATTAATTAATTATTCCTCCTTAATTCTCATGCAATTAAATGTCCTTTTTTTTTGTAAACACTCGATTTTATCGTTTTTTATGCAAATTTTCTTTACTTATCACGATTGCAAGTACAAAATAGATACAACAATTAATTACAATTAGTTTTGTCAATGAGGGACTTGACCAGGCATATTATACAACACCAAAGGTTCTCGTCTGTGAGATATTTCCGGTGCGGTGAAAGGCCGTTGTTTCGGTCTATCGTTTACCTCCACAGACACCAAATTCCTGGCATTCAATGTCACGAGATTTATCGAGTCCTGATTTTCCTGTGCGTTTGCAGGTAAAACATCGAGCCCCGAGTTGTGCAACGAGTGTTGCGATTTACTCATACGTTCTCCGAGCCCGAGCGGAGCTGTTTTATTTTTGCAGGAGGCGAGGAACCTTTTCAAAGACGATTTTTTCTTCTTGATCTCAATCACTGCAATAAAAAGCAGCAAGAATTACGATCATTGTCACACGATCATGATGATGATTTTGTTTTTGGGCACAATACTTACGATTTTCGTTGCTCGAATTCGGATCACGACTCTGAGACATAAAAATGAATAATTAATCTCTTTCGCTTATAAGGCAGAAGAAAATTTATACTTTTACGATTTCAAATGAGCGAGACTGATTTTTACTTGTTGTGCCAGTATTTCTTGGATCGGCTTGAAAGGATTGGAGCGTATCGATGCTCGCGAAGGCGTCATCGACGTCGAAGACAATTTTCTTTGCACCCGAGTTATTAAACCATTTTGGGAATGTTTCGTGCGACGATCCAAAGTCGCAAAGTTTTTTGATATCGTGTCCAACAACCATCTGTCGAAATTTTTCAAGTTAATGAGTCCAATTCGTCGAATAACAAAAGATTTCTCGTTGTTCAAGTTTTTTCACGTACTTGTAGCCGTTTATGATGCCCAGAGTATTGTGAGTCGATGATTCACTCGACGATAGACACGAGCACGTTTCAACTCTGGTGGGACAACGCATGGCATTGGCCATGCGTTCGACATCCAAGTTTTCCACAACATCGAGCTCATCAATGGCACCGTTAACATCTTGTTTATTAGCCAATCTGTAAAATTCAAATGTTGCTCAATCACGAGAGCTCTTCAATGATTAATTACCGAAAACGTGTTTGATGCAATCGTATCGTTTGATTATTCAATTAAATCGTGAAAAAATCGTGAGCACGCAATTATCAATCTCCGAAAATTATTGTACTTGTGCAACAACAACAACAAAAACACAAACGGTGTGCAAAGCGTTAGTAAAAATATGCTACGATTAATCTTTCTTTAAGGTCTCACAATAATATTGGCTTTCCAGTAATATGTTCATGAGCGATTAAATCTCCGAATACTATTTTATTTTCTGTTAGACGTGATATGTCGCTAGCATCCACCACATAAATGAGACCGTGGACCTAAAAGTTGTGACAATGGTTAAAGGATATTCAGGAAATCATCAAATGGAGCATCATGGAAATTCATCCCAGAAATGAGCCTGAAGTTTCCATCGTTGGAATGCAAGGAAATCCTGTCATTTTTTCAGCAGAGCCAATAATTATTATTGAATATTTGGTCCGACCAATAAAACGATTCTCTCTTGCGACCAAAAAACTCAATCGACTCGAAAAATTGCCACGATTTTTAAAATTCAATAAATAATCAATAAAAAAAATGGTTTTCGTTAAATCTCAACGTTGCAAACTTCAGAGTCACATTCCAGAAAGACCTCTCGAAAACTTTCGGATATTCGAGACTTTTTTCAACAACAATTATACCCTGACTGGATTGATTGGCTGGAAACAGAAATATTTTTAGTCCCGGAACGAAAAATCGAGAAAATAATTCAACTGGCTCAGATATTGTAGTTGCCAATCAATAATTTTCTCATTAATGTCTGTGTGACCAACGAGAGTTCACTTTTCAAAAACTATTTCAAGAGAATTTCATTATTAACTTTATTCCACGGAATCCTCAAAACTTCGATTTACGTTTTGGTTAAAAACGTTCTCAACACCGGAAATTTGAGCAGGCAAATGAATATTTTCGGGGTTTTTCATTATTGACGGAAAATTCGCTTCGTTCGCTCATTTTCGAGCCATTTTCTCAGTTTTTCAACAATGAGAGAACACGCTCACGGTATTATCATTGTTGGCAGTAGAAATATCCGAGTTTCATGGAGGTTTCTCGGAACGGAGTAATAATTATGATGCTGAAGTTTGCAACGTTGGAATGCAACGAAAAATATTTGATTCAATTCATGATTCGTTCAATTTTTAATGTCATCCAAATTTTTCGCGCCGATAAGCTTTTCGGGTGGCAAAAATCGATCATTTCATCATCGTAATAACATTCTGCATTCGAATAATTATTTTTGTCAATGATAGAAAAGAATTTCGTTGCGTTCCAACGATGCAAACTTCAGAGTCATGTAATAATTGAAATTCAAGTATTTCGATCAATTTTTCCATCATTTCTAACTCTAAACTCTAAGCTCCAAAGCTGCCCCGTGACTTCCGATTGATTTTGAGTACCGAGCGTTGAATGCGATTGATAGAAAATCTTACGCAGCAGAATCGTGTGTATACACGACTGAAAAATTGGCCAGACGATCGAAAAACTTTGACGCATCGTAAAAACTAGTTTTGCTATGAGAAAAAGTGATTTTCATAATTTCTCACGTCTGTATAATATTTGGACCAAATGGATCGTATTTGTGGAGCGCCGCCAATGTCGTAAACCTTAATAGAGCAAGATTTGTGTTTTAAGGATACTGTGCGAAATCCCATCGTCGGTAAAACATCCTGACCAGAATCTGTACGAAAAATAATGGCGAAGAAAACGAATTAGTCAAAATTTAGTTGCGATGAGTGTTTTCCATGAAGAAGAAAAAAAAAATTGAATCATTTCTTACCGTTTGCAATGCGATTCAAGATCGACGTTTTACCAGCATTATCAAGACCTACAACGAGCAACACAATAGTCCTGTTATAAAAGAAAAGCACAATACGAAGGTCATTAATCATCGAGAATAAACATGAGTAATGAAAATAACAAAGGGAAAAAGAAAACGATAATTACTTGGCGGTGTTGCTTTTTCGTCGCAATTTTTTGAACAGAGTTCTCATGCAGTTGCCCATGACGTTGAGTATTTCATGGGGGTGAAGAAAACATAAATAATCGTGTGAATTAAAACGATATTATTTCTTCATTACTACGAAGATAAACACTATAGTTCGCCATGTTGTATACAAAAGCGTGGCGGCGAGATCGTTGCATGGTTTCTCCTCATCGCGTCGTGTGTACAATCGACGAGGACGAATGAATGAAAAATCACGAATACGTCGCGTTGTTTGAGAGTGTAAGATTTCAACACAAGATTACAAACTGACAGCGCTATAACCGTAGCGTTTGCATTTTACTTTTGCGTGTATGTGTGCATGAGAAACTTGGACGCGAGTTTTTTACTGGTGATACGTCAATACAGTTAGACAGGGGGAAAAAGAACTTCAGTGCGATCCACCGAAACAAACAATAAAGGTGTGTTCATTCGGGCTGCATTGTTTCGAGCTTGAGAGCGTTCGGTGTGAAAAATCCTGAATTGAACAAATTTCAAGGACATCGTAGTTCACGGGATGGTCGGAAGGCGGCGCGGTACGCGGCGCGCGCGCTCATTCTACGTGACATTGAATTAACGATTCGATTTAGATTCACGAGTTCCCCTATAATTTGCGTGTCAACATGTCAATTTTAATATTTTATCACATGCCGTACCATCAGCCGAACTCAGGACATTTCCAACTCGAATCAAAACAGAGGTCAAATTAACGCGTTCATCTCGAATTTGTATCTTACAGTTTTGGAACTCGAGCAGCAGAAGAAATTCATTTCGCATATAGAGTGTGTTTTTGAATAAAAATTAATCATTATTTTGACCGTTTCCTGAAATTGTCCTCGCAGGAAAACGGGTCAAGGAAAAAATCTCCCATTAGATTTAGATTTTCTACGAGTTTGAATCTTCCGGACGGTGTCCTTGGTGGAAGAGAATTCGTTCCGCCAATTCAGGGAAATCTAATATTGCAAATTTTGGTCGCGTGATTTTTGGGACCACTTTGTTTATCTTACGTATTATTATGCGAGAATATTATATCATTAGAAAAATGAATGCAGAAAGAGGGGGGAAAGGGGGGGGGGCGCAATGATGATGATTTTATGAAAAAAAAAAAAAAACAATGGTATCGACCGAGACCCACTGAAACCGCCAAGTTTTGAAAATTCCGATTTTTCATGTTTTGAATTTAAAAATTTCAATTTATTGAGAGAAACGAAAATTCGATGGAACAGCTTGTGATTAATTAAAGAAAAGAAAATACAGGATAAATCTGTATTAATTAATTAATTAATTAATTAATATTAATTAATATTAATTAATTTATAAATAAATAATCGGAATAGCACGTTTAAGATGGATTCAGTGAAATGAATCAATCGAAAATTTCTTCGACACTCGTATCGTCGTCGTCGGACGTTTCGAGCGCGCGTAAGAAAGTCGCTTCGTCGAAATCGCTTCCTTCAATGGCCTTGAATATATCAGCTTCCTTATGACGCACATTTAATTTCGCGATATAAGTTGGAACCGAGGAAACTTGTGAAAAATCCTCGTCGACCAACATTCCGTCATTTTCTTGCTGACTCGTTCCTGCCATGTTTTGAAAACTCGGACTTGTAGCTACGAGACTCAGAATTTCATTAAAATCTTTTTCTCTATTGGAAACTTGCGAATGCGAATAGCACGGCGAATTTTCAAAATCCATTGGAACTTGTCGTGGTTCGGTTACATTTTGCCCGTGGAATCCCTCGTTGGACTCAAGAATTCTTTCGGACGAAAGTTGCTTTTCCGTAGTTTCCCTCGAACATTGGACTTGAGCCGACGAGCCGAAGGAACGATTCGCTTCCGGTAGAATTTTCGACTTTCTCGAACCGATGAGCGTAGATAAACTTGTGGTTGATTGTCTCTTGGATAATCTGTTGCCATTTTCCTGCTGCTGGTCTTCGTCGTTTCGGCAAAATTGTTCCGAGCTCGTGTCTTCGTCCCTTTCGGAAATGTCCAGGCCGCTGGATTTCTGCCAAAAAGTTCTTGACGTCACAGAACTTGCTTTTTTTCCGCTAGCCTCATGGGGTTGTTCGAATTGTACAGAGTCGGTCACTTTTTCCGGTTGTTCAACTTGCGACATTTTCAAAGTTTTCATTCGCCACAAAACGCTGGGAATTTTGTATTTGTTGACAAGTTGAACGATGTTGTGAACGGTAAATGCATCGTCTCTTTCCAAAAAATCCCCCATTTCTGCGAGGCAATGACAAAACGTTTTTCTCCAGGAGTCCGTTGAGTCTTTCTCGGGTTCCGAAGGTTTGGTGCTTTTGGCAATTTTGTCGGCATACGCGTTCGCATTGGAGACGACGCTTTCGGGGAGGCCAGTCGATCGCGCCAAGTTGATTCCATAGTGCCATATGACGACGACTCCCGGCTTGAGCTTGTGCGTGTACATCATCCTGGAGTCGCCTCGAGTCTGTGAAGAATCTATTTGAATTTCCATGTAGTGATTTTTCACGTTGTGATAAAGCTCGGTCAATCGAGTGAGATAAAAGAAATGAGTCGCGTTGAAGGTGAAGGCGGAGGAGCGAAGTAATTTCTCGCATATGGCCCAAGCCAAGGAAGTGCCTTCTTCGAAAGTCGTACTGCGACAAAGCTCGTCAAGGACGACAAGAGAGGTCGGCGTTAAATACTGAAAAATGTATTGAGACTCTTTGATCTCGAGAACGAACGTTGAGGCGTTCGATTCGATATCTTCGCGCGGACACATCCTGCAGAAGATTCGATCAGCGACACGAAAATGAGCTTCTTTCGCCGGAACGTAACATCCCATTTGCGCCATTATTTGGAGAAGCACAATTTGTTTGAGATAAACAGATTTTCCGCTCATATTCGGTCCGGTTATCGTATGGAAGTTGTACGAGCTCGTAGCGACCACGTCGTTCGGTACTGGATTGTCCGAGCTCGAAATATCCATTATCGGATGTCTCGATTCACGAAGTTCCAATCGTTTACCAAACGTTGGGAGAACGTAACCGCTCAACGAGCTTATTTGAGCGATTGACAAGAGCAAATCAAGCTCGCCGATGTCGTCGCTCAGCTTGAACAAACAACCGATGTGTTGACGCACACCAGCCATTGCTTCGTTGAGCAAAACGTTGCTCATGATGTGCAATTCCTCGCAAGCGTCGCGACAGTGTTGACTGAGCACCATGAGATACTCCGTTGTCATGTACAAAGTATTTTTCTGCTGGTGAACCTCGATCAATTCTTCCGGAAGTTTGTTTATGTCGATGTTTCGAGAACGCGGCAAATCCAGTTCTATGTGGTAACCCAAATTTGAATTACAGCCCAACGACAATCGAAGATTGTAACGATCCGATAAAATTTCTACTAATTTCTGCATATCGTCGATCAACTCGCAATACGTTTGACGCGCAATGTCCAGCATGTCGTTCAGCCCCGAACGTATCGCGAAACAACGCTGCATGTTCGACGACGTGTAACCCATCACCGACTTAGCCTCGGGATGAACGACGCTCAGAATCTTTTCTTTTATCAACTCGTATCGAGGATCCTGCAAATCCTGCGAAAATATAGGAAAATTCGTCATTAATTGTGGAAAATTTTTCACTAACTGAAACTGGAAATTGTTGTAATTAATTTATCATGTGGAAACAAGTTTTACCATGGCGACTTTTTGGAGAAACGGTGCCTGTCCATCCGATATTACGGATCGGAGCTCAGGAATTAAATCGATTACATTTTTGAGGAGTAATATGTAATTGAGATTTTTCTCTGCAGCCTGAACGTTGTCGGTTTGGGAAGTGAGCATTGCCAGACTGAGTAATCGACTTGTGCCATAAAATCTTTTCACCACTCGCTGTCGAATCAAAGCACGAGTTTGACTAATTTAAGTCAAAATGAGCGAAACGAATTTTGGGAGAAAATTGTACCTGAATAACGTAAAGAAAGGATTGATTCGAAACGAATTCCGTTACGCAGCTTTGACGACTTTTTATCAGGTCCAAATCACACGGTGGCTGAAGTATCGAAGCCCGAATTTGACGACGACCCATTGGAGTTGAACATCGGTCGAGGGCACCCAACAAACTAAACGTTCCGCTTCCACCTTGCGATGTCACCAATTCCAGACTCTGGGCACTCTCGATATCTTCGAAAATTCATTTACCATCAAAATGACGGAAAAAATGCATTTCAAAACAAAACTATTGAACGAATTTTGCAAAAAAAACGTATTTTCCTGGATTTTACCAAAAAATTGAGTTCTCCACGTTTTTATTTATGAGATTTTTCAATTTTAAGGACAAAATTTAATTTCGAACGCAGTTTTACGTTTTTTTAAATTATATTCGTCCCCCCAATATGATTTTTTCTCAGCTGGATCGAAAGCAGAACTTGAGACCAGGATTAATATCGAAACAATGAGGATTTCATTGATTTTCTGAATTTTTCAGTTTTCCAGTGTTTTTAATTCACTGCATGAAATGGTTAAATTAATTGTGGAGCTACAAAGAGATTCACGTGGTGGCAAGTGGAATAATATTAAAAAATAACGAATCACCTATCATCGATGTATTTTGGGATCCTTGGAATTCGATCCGCATGGATTTTGAAGCAAAATCTATGTGCTGAATGTATTCGATGTATTTGAAGAGCGCAGACGCTGCAGCAAGTGCGTAATATCTGAAAATATCGTTAAATTATAAAAACGTTTCAAAAATGTTGAATTTTTATAATTTTTCGGTGATTTTTATAAAACTAAACTTTTTGTAAAACTTTTTTCTTCTTCTTACTTTTGCTTCACGACGAGTTCGACACTGGAGTATTCCTCGGCACAGTGAGTCTGTATTCTGTCCATCCCTAAACTGTCGTTAAAGTGCACTCGGGCGATGGACGTTATGTTGACTGAATCGAATTTTTCCTTTATGGCTCGATGAAGATCGTTGCCATAAACACTTCGTTCGCACATTGTGTCCGGCATGATGATCTTTGAATTATTTATGGAACACAAAAATTAAGAAAACATCGAAATCAAGACAGAAAAACGCAAAATACAAATTTTCTACCTCGATGGGATTCAAAGCGTGAATCTTTGTCAGACTATTCATATAAGTGTTGCAATCGCTTATTTGGCAAAGTATCATATGAGGATACTGAACGTCGATTGCCGCCATTCCAACTTCCCCGCGCGCATCGCCGCGACCGGAAGTAATTGCTACGAAAACAGTGTTTTTGAATAATTTTACGTTTTTTTTTCAAACTTCGCGCGCTATGACGTCATTTTTTTTTACCAAGAATAACGCAGTGTTCCGTTTCGCTCGAGACACTGTGAGGTGAGATTTGACCACCGGACCTGCGGATTGAAAATTTCTTTCATAACAAAAAAGTTCTTGAAACGATTCGATTTCCAAGCTACAACTTTTTTTTCCAAAATCTTGTTTTTCGAATTTTTTCATTTATAAGAACTATATGGAACGTTGAGGCAGAATCAATGGAGAATATTCCCGATTTTTTTCCCTCCAAATACTTGAAATGTAAACGACAGGACGAAAAGGATTAAAAAGATTCACTTTTTGTTTCGAATATCTAAAAATTTACCGCGTTTTTTCTGGCCGATGTCGCCATTGTTATTGTTTTGATTTCCAGTTCCTTCGAAACGTCGTGTCTGACTTTGACCTTGAATCAAAGTCGTGGGCGCGCGGACAGAATTTAATGGAATGAAATTCTAATTTTTGTTGTTAATTCGTGAAGCCGATGTGAATTGCTTGTGAAAGGTTATGGAAAAAATCGTTGACAGGTGGCAACAAACGATGAACGCGAAAGGACAAAGCGAAGTTTGAAGGTCACAGACTCAGCCTGACGTTTTTGTGAGTTTGTTTTTCTTTTGTTTTGATTACTTTTTCGCAAAGGTGAATTTTAGGGTTTATGCATAGCGAGCAACAAAAATTTTTCTCGTACCCTCGGCCACGACGACGTGACGCACTTTTCCGGAAGGAGGACGAAGAGGTCGTGGTATTTCTGATTCGTGGGGTTTTCGGTGTGACGAAGGTATTTGTACTGGACGGAGCAACGTTAACCAGAGGTTGTCGAATGTTGTTAAAATCTACAATTTCACGAACCGCAATAGTAAATTCCTATGCGAAAAGTTATGCTATGGGAAAATTGTAATTTTGAGTAATTCTGTGAAGGCCTCACCGTATTTTGGCAAAACTCTGACAATTTGAGTATTGTTTACGATTCTCGTGTCTCTGCCGCGACCGCGACCTCTCCCCCTCGCAGTCGACCGTCCCCTCGCAGAAACCGCAGTATTTTCCGCGCGCAAAACGTTCATTTTGCTCAACAATGTTCGTCGACAACTTGTCGGATTCCAAAAGACCAGCGAGCGAATAAGCGAGTCTTTGAACGGAAAATGTAAAACTTGCGATCGCGTATAAAAAAGTCGCCGCAATGGCGCTGGAATCGCAGGGTAAAAAACTCGGAAAAAAAAGTTGGTCAAAAGAAAACTTGTTTTGAATCAAATGACAATTTCAAATCGATGGTGGGGAACGATATTCGGATTTAATCTTGCAAATTTAATCAAAACAATTAATTTGGACCCGAATTATGAATTTTTGGAAAATTGTTTCGGTCGTTCGGTCGTTCGCCATTTTTTCTCGATCTGGCGCCAGGTTTTCCGTCGTTCAATAAAAAAAAAAACTGTGCCTGATGAAATCGATCTCGGTTGCGTTTTTCAACGACCGAAATGAAAGAGACAAAAAAATGATCATCAATTTTTCATATTCGCGATATTTATTTACAAATTCAATATTTTCGTTCAACATTACAGATTTTTCTTTCTTTTCAATAACAGGGCTCAAGCTGCAATGAATAAATAATACAATCACAATACCTGCTATTACAATATTTTGTTTAAGAAATAAATAGCCTAATAACGGATATTCAGCCTGTTTTTTTCCGTGTTACATTTAATTGTATCGTAAAATAACGGCAGCCGGCGAAAATAATGATCGCAAACAGGTGAATCCGGAATTTTGGAGAGAAAAAATTATTTACATTAAGAATGAGTGCAATTCGAAAAAAAAACCGAAAGAGTTTTCAGAGTCGCGCGACAGAAAGTAAAAACGTGCTTTTTTCTTTTTCATTCTCTTTCAGTTTGGCAAGACGTTAAAAGAGTCCATACATATAACATTTTGCTCACTTGTTATTTTGAATCTTTTTCCATCGACGAATAATGTATATACAAATTCGTGGATTTAAACATTTGAGAATATATATTAAAAGCCTAAATATTTGTTTTCGGCGATAAAATTCAAGTCCATGTTCGATTAAACGTATAGAGGAGCGAATATATTTACATTGGTCTCGTGAGAAACAATTTCGATGATGCTGATGATGACGATTAAATTGTTGCCATTTTATCTTAGAATATATAAATTTTATTTGTTTCATTAGTTTCACTTCTCTTTGAATGATTTATATTTTAAAAAACCCGATAAATACGCGGTAGATTTTTTGTTTTTTTGTTTTAAAGGCTGTCGGGTTTGTTTTTTCTCATTTTTATCTCGTCGCGGCTACATGCCTGGGATTTACAAATAATTAACGCGTCTCCAAACCGATCGAACGGTCGCGAAACTAAACCGTTCCGATTTGCCATTCATCATACATTTTTTTACATACGATTTTACCTCTAACAGCAGCCTCCTCGCGGACAATAATACCAACCCGAGTTTCCATGCGCAAAAGCAAAAAAAAAAAGAAACCAATTAATCGTATATCATTATTTATAATCTCAACTTATTTAGAGAGTCGAGCTCGATTTAGCATTATCACATCGTGTATCATTTTCATTGTGTTGAAAATATAAGAAATCGTATCTCGCAATCCTAGACTGGACAATTATTGTCCACGTTTCATAAACTTTTATCTCCCGCCAAATTTCTTCTTCTCTCATTTGTTTACTAAATATACAAAGCGCAGAGCGTCATTCACAGTCGCGGTCCCCGTAAATCCCGCGAGCGCTTTTTCCTTTTCCCTACAATTTCAATGTACATAACAATAAGTTTTATAGCAATATTTACAGTCCGTGTAAATTCACTCTCGCGCGCGTTCTCTCTCTGTCTACGAAGTAACGAAAAATTCAACATTTACGCATAGAGGCTAATTCGCCTAGAAACTTACGATCCTAATAAAAACTTACTGCAATTAATCCGCGCGGAACACTTAAAAATGATTATTAAAAGTTTAAAAGTAGACGAAAATCGTTCGAAGAGGGTGAAGAAATCGTGTGGAAGAAGAAAAAGAATTTAGCGCTGTAACCGAACAAAATGTTTGGCCAACGCGCCTCGCGAGTCGATATGTGCAAAATACTTGCACGATCACATTTCAGAATCATGATGTGTATAGTTTATAATTGACATGGTACATATTTATGTATGTATATTTAAACCGAAGGAGGAATAAAGATTGAGTTTTCACAGATTTTCGTACCTTAATCCGTTTCTTCCGTCAATAATCTTAACAATGTCGACGATGATAACTTTCTTCTCACTTATGATTTATATTTATTTTACAAGTTTCAAGATATAGACATATATCCTTTATTTTTGTTCAATACTTTCATTAGCTTTCTCTTACGATAATATTCGTTTTTCAATTCCCATTGATACGTTAAGGACATACGCGCGTAGTAAAGTTGCTCCGAACAGCTTTCGACGAGCGCTTACGAAGATCAAGTAATTCGTCGCGATCACTTTCGATCTATTGCACTATGTTTTTATTGTAATCGCCAGTTTTGGGCTTCCCTCGTACTTTTTTCTCCTACGTCAGGTATTTCACGGTTTTTCTCATATTTTAATATATAAAACTTTTTTCTTTGCAATTTCAACTTTTCTCTCAAGTTTACGCGATATTGCAGTTTTTCGTACTGATATTTGTTAGCCTGATATGGAAACGTTCAGCCAAGTTGTGGTCTCGGTATTTTATTTTTATTTTTCGACGCTGCAACTTTTCTGCATCGACGATATTTCAGGTTTTTCGTCACACGGTTATCCAGACGTCAGGGAAAATCGAGTTTTCCAGTGCCCAGTTTTGGGGCGTCGTTGGCAAGCGTAACGCGAAAGAAAAAAAATGCGACTTTTGCGAATATTCGGTAAGAGCTCAATGAGATTAAATGCATCGGGTCAGAAAATTTTGATGTCAAATGCATCGAGATTAAAAAAGTGTCGGAAAGCGGAAAATTGTATGCGTTTACACGTGACTCTCGAGGGGCACTTTGAAAACCTTGGAGGCTAAATTAGCGTCAGGCAGAGACTGGGGTCGCGCATTAGTGACGTTGAAAACGACGTTGCTGGGTCCGCGGAAACTGACTTCAATGAGAAAACTGGTGTCGGCGACGTTGACACGATTGCTGCTCAAGTCCGGGGAGCTCGTGCGTAATTGACTCTTTTTCGGTTTTGGATCGTTCTTGACAACCCTTTCGGTTTCGGTTTGCAATTTGTTATCGAGCCAGTGGACTTTGTCAAAGTCTTTAGTGCCGCCTACGGTGTGTCTGCGTTTGATCGAACGTTCGGGCATGCCGTTTTTTCTTTTCAGCTTCGTAGTGCTTTCTTTTCTTACCGATTGTCGCCGTTTGCTTATGTTGCACTCGGTTTTTTCAGTTTTCGTAAGCGACTCGGATCTCTTGAGTTTCGTGTTCGGCGACTCTGAACGATCGGCATGTTTGTTAAGGCTTTCCGAACGTTTGAGTTTACCGTTGGTCGGTGATGCCAAACGGTCGGGATGTTTGTTCAAACTCTCGGATCTCTTGAGCTTGGAAGTCGCGTTATCGCTCCGTTTGTTCAGAGATTCCGATCGTTTCAGTCTTGATCTCGATTCGACATTGGCTTGGCTGAGGCTCTCAAATTTTTCCAATTTATTCGTATACGACGAGTCCGTAGTGTTGTCCTTCCGGGCTGCGGAGCTCTCGCTGATCTCGTGACTCTCTTGACGCTCGACATCTCGGCGCAAAGAGAGACTCGCCGTTGTGCTCGATGATTCCTCGTCCTGAGCCTTGGAAACTTCGAAATTTCGCGGTTTTGTTGGGCATTCAGGACGCTCCAGGCTACCGTTACGTTTCGGACTCTCGTCTTTTTCCGTTGCATCGAGAATTCTGCTACTCTCGCCCAAAGAATCCTTCACCGGTTCTGAGATGTTTTTACCGGCGCGAACATCGTTGTCGGGTGTCGTCAATGCCTCGCCAGTTGTTCTCGATTTCGTGCTCTTCTCCGTTGTTCCCTTTAAAAATTCCCAGCAGCCCAATTCAATTATCCGTAAATAAACTTTTGAAGCAGTTGAAATTTTGCGTGAAAAGTAATTTTTCCAAAAACGATGGAGCCAAGAGAAGGAAAAACTTACGTTCAAAGTGCGAATGATTCGTGCATTATCAGCTGGGGATTTATGAAGGCTCGGATCTCGATAAACCTCGGCGGGACGAGTGGTATCTTTGCGATCGAGGCTACGATGATTTTCTTCGCGTCGCTCGTTGTCGGAGGCGCTGGTGCTCGTATTATCGGCGGATGTCATCAACAGATTCGTTGGATTCACGAGGGATTTCCATTTTCGGTCGAACGTCGACGTTAGACTGGTCAAGAGATCGCTACCTGAAATCAAATAGCGAAAACAAAAAAAAACGTATTTATTAGTGGGAGTCGAGAGATGAAGAAAAAAAAACAAAAGTACTAAAAAAAAATGTCGTCCCTCCGGACGTAGACACTCAAAGCAATATTGTTAGCTTCGAGCGAAAACAATTCGATAACACTCTAGGACACATAAGAACGATCAAACTCTCGCTGTGATAAAATGAAGACGAACGATAAATAAACATGACGATGCAAGATTATAAACAATGTATAACGCATGAGGCCGATTTATTGCATCTAGACATAAATTTGCGTCAATTATTAATATCATTTGTTTTGGTGTTATAGTTTGTTGGTGTGTGCGTGTGATTGTGTCTGTGCGAAGGCATTCCTGAAATAATAAAGACTCGATAGGTATAACGGCAATAAACGACAGCGATATGAAAAACGAAAACCACAATGTAAAAAGCTGTAAAATAGTTGAGCGGAGATGTGCAAAAATGAGAATTATCAAACGTCATCTAAATCTGATTTTGCTTCGACGAAAGAATCAGCGAGATCATTTATTCTCGAGTTATTCCGGAGCATCGAATGATTTGCAGTTTCCGTTCGTCGAATACACGGGAAGTGAAATTAATGCGGAGGTTGATGATCTCGTCTCGATGATGCTGCATTTTGCTGCTTCAAAGCCATGAATGTAAAGGAAAAAAAAAGAGAAAATCGCTGCAACGAAAGAGAAAAATAAAAGGAAGCCGCGGAGAGACTGAGGGAGCTTGGCGGGCACCCGCTACGTGATAGGCTGACGTCGTAGTGGGTCGATGGTGCGAGAAAATAACAAGAAAAAGACGTTAAAGGAAAAATGTGAGAAGAGAGGGAAGAGAATGAGGAAAATGGAGCAAGAGGTAAAGAAGAAAATGTTTGAAGCCATTCCTGTTGTGAGCCAGGCTGCGATCGAGCTCGCGTATCGGACACACCGAAGCGAACAATCCAAAAATCCAGAGATGGATCGTTCGTCTATTATTTTACCTCTGAGGAATTTGTTTATAGTCTTGGAGGAGGACGTCCCGGTCCCTGAACCTGACAAGAGCCCTGGCTCGGAGAGCTGTGAAGATTTCGGTGGTGGTGATGGTGATGGTGGTGGTGGTGGTGGTGATGATGGTGATGATGAAGTGGCTGCTGAAGAACAAGAGGTAGGGCCGTATCGGGGTTGGGGTTGTTGTGATTGTGGGACCGGTGTCTTCGCGGGGGCGCAACCGGCGCTCGAAGGACCGTGTAGATGGGACGATATGTAGCACCAAATACCCGGGCTTGCTGTGTGCCTACGCGTGTCAATTACATCGGATCGTCAATGGAATCCCGACGAGATTAATACTCAACATGCGAGAGAGCCAGCAGCCTTTTATTTTTTCTCTGTGTGCATTTTCTTCTATTTCTTTTTTCTTTTTCTTTCATTTTGGCTTATTTCGTCTTCCGGATTATTAACTCGTCCCTTTGCGCGAGGACGGTCCATGGAGATCGAGCATCAATCACCTCCGCGAGGCTCTTTTCACTCTCTTTGGAATCCCCTCGAGGCAACCCTTTCGCTCTACTCTCTTTGTCTTTTGTCTGTGTCCTTTGTGTGTAACAATGTTTGTGCGTGGTGTGCGAGTATGCGTTTCTCTAGTCTCTTTCAAGGATAAATGTTCCAAGACCGTCCGTGCGCAAAGTTGTAGACCGCGCGAGGCAGGCAGGCGGGCAGGCAATACAGGCAGAAATTCAGGCAGAAGTGTACAAATGTTCCGAGGACAGCAGCGCGGCAGACAGGCAAAGAACCAAGCCGACAAATATTGACGGATTATCGTTTAATTCCGTCGAGTAACTGTAAATTGTCAATTTTTTCAATGATCCGGCATCTCGTCTCTCATATTCTCCTTCCCTTCTCTTTCTCGCGTTAACACGATTTTTTTTCCACAGTTCTGGCTGCGTCATCGTGACAACGAAAAAAAAAAACAATACATTTCGTGTAATTGGCTCAAACGTTTTCAATTTCGTGTTCGCCCTTTCATCTATCCTAAGAAATCGAGCAAACGTAAATTTGTGAGAAATTATATTCGTGTTTGTGTTTAGTCTAGACATTCTTGAGACCGAAAAAAGTATAACAATTATAAATACACTTGCTTATGAAAAAAAAAACTGTAGGGAAAAACATTAGTCAAAAGATCGGCGTATTTTCGATGCAAAAAATGATTGTACCGTTGCAGGTGAGCCCGAAAGCGTGCAAAATTACATAAGCAGTGTTTAATTATCGCATTGCAAAGAAATAATTGAAATTAACGCCCCAGGCGACTAGAAAATCATATTTTTCGACAAAATCATCTTTGGGGATTTTCTTTCTCTTCTATCCCCTCAATCGTGCACGTGACGTTTATTCATTTTATGAAAACGACCAATTCCATCAAAGATGTGAAGAATGTTGAAGGAAAAATAAATCATTTGAACGAAAATAAAAAACAAGTAGAGTTAAAATTTGGCGTAAACGTGTTTTTTTTTCAAATGGCTTCGAAGACTGTTCGATATCGAAATAAAGAAAGTCAAAGAAGAAGAAGAAAAAGATGGGAATTCAAGTACCTAGCAAGCTTTCGGTTAATAGTGAGAATCTTCTGTGTCCAATGTAGAAAACAAGATCCGGCTACACTCACCGATCGTCAGTAGCGAATTACAGAGAGAGAGAGAGAAAACAAATATACAGAGAGATAAAACAGACAGATAACAAGAAGGCGCGATTGAATCTTGTTCATTGGGTTGATTTTTTTTTTGTATTTTTCGGAGTAGGGCGAAGAAAATAAATAAAGACTCGATACGCACAGTTTGAGTGATGAAAAAAGAAAAAAAAAGTGATAATCGATGGAATTCTCGACGACGAAGCAAAGAGACTTGAATATTGTTTTTGTTTTTTCTCTAGATTCAACGACAAATATTCCGTTGGTGTGTAACAGGATTTGGCTATCGAATAAAGAACCAAATTCCGTAGAACTCTGATGAAAACGTGGAATTGCGCCAATTTTCAGAGTTCTGGCTAAATTCCATCGCCCGTGTTAAAACTCCGTGTAAAAACAAGAGACGATTGGAAAATCATTGTTATCGAAGCATGTACATTGAAAAAAATCAAATAAACGTTCGAATACTGACCATCGTCGGAGATGTCACCGGGTATACCGCGAGTATGCTGCGACGGGGACGGCGATGCATGTTGCGACTGCGAATTGTGGACCTCGTGGAGTGAGTCGAGACTGCCGTATCGCGTTGGCGCTAGACAAACCGATTCCAGTGAAGGCTGCCAAATGAATACGTCAAATTTTCGAATTATTTTAGTGACCAACGACTGGGGCATAAAAAACATTCGAGTGTCTAAGTTTTTCTCGATTTCAATCGCATTCTAACGGAAAAAAATTGTATATCTGCGAAAAATCATTTTTTTTTGCGAAAACATCGTTCGTTGGTTGAAAAATTGAATTACAGAATTGGGGAACACGCGAATGAGTTTCGAAGGATTCGGCAAAGTTTTTCTCGAGCAACAAAGACTCGAATAATTGTTTTTAATGTAACTAACCTCCTTGTCGGTCTTGAACTTTTTGATAACTCCGTTATTCATTTTCTCGCCGAGTATGGTGCTCAGTTGGCTGCTGGCTTGAGCTTTTTGCCTGGCGGTTGGTTGTTGCTGAACAGCGATCGAGAGTGGAGTGAGTCGGGTGGTAGATTTGGATCTGTTTTGTCGATCATCGAGATCGTTGTTGGAATGATCGATCAATCTCTCGTTGGCATTGCCGGTGAGTCTTTCGTGAATGAAGGGCGAGCCAACGGTAGCATCGACCATTCCATCGAGCATATCGTCATTTTCCATTTCGCGTTTAGCCAATTGCCACTCCAATTCTATTCTCCGTCTCTCCTCTTCGCGTTTCTCAGCCTCGCGTCGCTGACGATGTTGATCGCGTTGCAGCATCGCTTTGGTCTCTTGTTCAAATCGTCGTATTCTCTCTTGCGTCGTTGCGCTCAGTCCGGCGTACGTTCTGATGGCAACTTCGTCGTTACTCTGTTTCGTATCGTTCGAGGTATTAGAAATGGTCGATATTGTATCGAGACTGCCAGGCTCGTTGTCGCAATTAAGCCGTGACGAGTCCAGGCTCAACGACCCGTTTGAATTTTGTAGCTGTTGCGTTTGTTGCACGTTCTGCGAATTGCTACTCGCATACTTTGTACGACTCGATGAATTTCCATTCACCGAGTTTGAACTGTTGCTCGACGACGAACTGCCCATCAGCATCGTTCGCTCAGTTCGCTCCAGAGGATTCGTCGATTTGTTTTCGTGCATCATTACCATTTCGCTCACCGAACATTGACGCTCGTTCAGCGCCATACTCGCTCGTATCGTTGCCAGATTTTCAGCCTCTTGTTTCGCTTTCACCTGCAAATCCAACTCACACCATTAGTATCCTTGTTATTATTAATTTCGCAAGCCCGACAATCAATTTTTATTCACATTTGTAGCAAATTTTCCGAATAATGTGTCGTTGAAAACTTTTTAAAACAGCGTTTCGCGTTACCTTCTCGTCCTCGTGATCTTCGCTCTCTTGTTCGTCGTGTCCTTTTCTCCTTCTCTGTATTTTCCTGTTAGCTGCGGATATGATTGAGGATACAATATCCCTAGCGGAGACCATTTCACGCATGCCTGTTAGGTGAAAGAAAGGAGAAAACAAAAACAAAATAAAAATAAAAAGAAGCGAGCAAAACAAAGAATAATGCAAAGAACCTCTGAATCCAGTGACTTGGATGATTGAAACGTGAATTACGCTAAATAAACGATATGTACGAAAATTCAACGAGAATTTCCAAGATAAAAAACGGAATTTTCAAAATTAATCGCCATTCCCTCAAAAATTCAAATATCAATGCAAAAATTATCAATTTTTTCAACAAATAAATGGAACACGATCGAGGTTCGTTTTGAAAAATAAAATATAACAAGCTTTCGTCGCACTGTACTAAAAAATAGCGAAAAACTGGAACAATTTGCAATCTACGTCTAATTTAAATTCATTCGACTACACTTGATTGGATGCTGCAGTAGAAATACCTTCGACTTTCTGAATGTTGTTCAGTAAGAGATTGTGATTCGTGGTGGATGTTTCGACCTCGCTACCGTCCGCAGGTAGGCTCAGGTTAACGCTTAATCGACTCAAGTCGTCTAAATCTTCTTCGCAGAAGAACCAATCGACCTGTTGGAAATAAAAAATCGATCAATTTCCGATCGTATTGAAGGGAAAACACTTGGCACGTATTTCTGAAGGTTTTTTGATGGATTTTTGGTGCTTACATTGTTCAATAAGCTCTCGACGATTCTACACTGATGCGACATATCAGTTACCATCGTTACCATGTTGTCTCTGGAGCCGCTCGCCCTGACGAGGGTCGGACCGAATACAATAGCGAGATTCTTCGCTTCCATCTTGTTCACCTCGCTATGCTCGACTACGCGTTTCAAGTGGAACATGAGGTGTTTCAAAGTTTCGAAATGATGCTCCGGAAGATCCCGAAGAAGTTTTCTTATCGTCGCCATTCGCCTTTGCGGATCTTCAATTTTATCCGCGTCGATAAACATTGGATAGAGATCGGCGGTTAACAAGGAATCCGGTAATTGCCGGAAGAAAGATTTTAGTAACGAAGAAATAACGTTCACGTCACTCCATCGTGGATCCTGATGGAAAAAATTTATATTTTTGATACAATTTATCAATCAATTTGAAAGCTGATTATAAATTATCCATTCCCAATTCTCCATTACACAATAATCCGCATAATTCAAGTTTAATGTGGCAAAACAAAATTCTACCCAGTCCATTTTCGAACCCGTATCGTGACCAATCTATCGGCCCGAAAATTCTCAAAAAATTACTGAACAACCCTTTGACATTCCAGTTCAGATACGAAAAACTTTCCTGCCAGAAATCCAAGGCCAACACATTTTTTTAAATGCAAAATGAAGAAAAAAAACGGGAAAAAAAAGTTTTTTCACTAAAATAATCGTCACTTTGTGGATTTTTAATATTTTTGCCTAAAATTTGGACCTGATATTCGTCAGATCTGGTTTTTTTGTGAAAAAAATAGTAGGATAGTGCGCGTTTGAAAAAACATATTAATTCCGTTATTGGAAGTGGGTCGATTTCAGAGTGGATGTTAGAGATTTAACGTTAGCGGCGGTAAAACTTATCGCCGCCAACGCGCAATCGACACTACAAACTGTCGTTAAATGACGATTACAACCCCATTCATTACCGGGAACGAAGGGTTAAAAGAAGAAAATATAAAAGTACCTGCAAATTTATATTTTCGAAACCCTTGTTCACGCTTTCCGTGAGTTGCGAAATCGCGGCTGTATTTCCGGGCACCCTGTAGATCCCGACAACCTCGAGACCCCTCGCTTCGACGATGCTGGTGCACATCTCGACGATAAGAGGCACAAATTCCGAGAAAGATGACTGTGGAAAAAATAACAATGAAAGGAAAATGTCGAAGAGATTTGTGTTGAAGATTTTTTTTACCATTGGACAAAGTTCCAGTGGGACTTTGAAAGTTGCGCCTTCCGGTGGTAGTTGAGCAGTCGGGGATGAGGGAGATCCAGCTTGACCGTGCATTCTTCTCAATTGTTTGGCAACTCGGCCTTTCCACGTTTTTGTTTTCGGCGATTGGAGCGGCTCGACCGTCTGACTGGGTTTTCGTGTTTTGTTGACCGGCGACTGACCCGTTGGCGAACGATTTCTAAACGACGTCAGTTTCCGTATGCCTTTGTGACTCGGCAAAGGACTCAGCCTTTGACCGCTTGATTGGGAATTCGTCGCGCTCGGAGTAGTCGGTCCGGGCGTTTGCGGAACAGCTTGTTGCTTCGACGTGCTCGAATTTGCGTCCTAAACACAACGAAATTCCATTATTCTCGGTTCCATGAAAAAAGGCAGGAAAAGAAACAAAAAGAAACTGGGAAAATCGAAAAAACAGTTGCAATTTGATTGTTTTTACTTTTTCACGATCGATTTTTTGTTTTTTTTTGGCGAGAGCAACAAAACCGCGATATATTCGACGTTGAAGAGCAATTACGAGGAGTGGGCGAGAGGAGAGCGTGTTCTCGCATAGGGAAGCACATTCGTGGCCGTGTACCAGTGTGACGTTTAATAGTCCATTAGCATAGCCGGCTCGGTACGATCTTCACGGTCTCTACGACCACGAGTACGGGCCCAATTAAGTCGTGTGATAACGAAGACGACCATCTTTCGTATAATGGATTCCGGCCTACCGCTCTTTTGCAAAATGAAAGTAGACCAATGGACGCGAAAAGAGAACGACGAGTTACTGGACTAAATTGTGCTTCGCCAGAATCGATAGAAAATTTCCACGTTTTTGATCTCAAACATAAAAATTTGCATTTTTTCCCTCATTCGCTACGCAAACGTTTTTGATAATTCGTTCTCTGCAAAAAAGCTCGCGATTGAAAATCAAAAATGTAAAATACTTCGAAAATCCACTGATTATCTCAATTTTTCGTCCTATAATTGGAAATAAATGTGTAGGAAATATTAATTTCGGAAACTTCGTACAGAATGATTTTCTGTAAATGAACAGCGGAAATAAAACAAGTTTTTTTTCTCAATGTGTTTGCACTAGAGGGAAATGAGGCTCGAGATGTAACAAGGCTGGAAGAGGTTTGTAGTGGAGTGTGGAGAGCACAATATATTCTTACCGAGGGTTTCTCGGCTGCGGCGTGTTTATGAAGGGCTCTTAGCCATAGTGCCATCGATGCAGCGTCCTCAGTTTGCAATAAAACCTCGGCCGTTGGATTCGCAACTCGTAGCACGTGTTTCCGTTTCGTGTAGTCATCGGCGACATCGACCAACGAACATCTCACGTCGACGCTCTGTCCGGCTTCTCCGTCACTCGTTGCTGATGGACTCTGAAAATTAAATACGCCAAATTATTAAAATTCGTCGAAAAATCAAAATATCGATTATTCTTAAATTTCACTTTGATCGAATCAAAAAAAATTTTATACAGCTAATTTTTTTTTTAAATTCTAATTATTAATTTTTAATTTAAAAAAATTTTTTAATCACTTTTATTCAAATTTTTTTAATTAAAAAAAAAAAAGATTTTGGCAAAATTTGGAATTTGGATTAAAAAAATTTCTTCTCTGGGGATAAATTTTGGCCGTAATGCGCGAGGGCAAAGAAAATTTTCAAACACACACGCACACACACACACACTTTCCGTTGTCTCTGTTTCAATGATGAAAATAATCGATGAAATCACTTTGTCGGAAGAAAACGATCGCACAATTTTGAAAATATTTGATTTTGTAAATTTGTTGGTTTACCCAGGATCCCGTTGATCCCCATCTCCTTAATCGCCTGCCGAAAAGTCCGTGCGTGCTAAAGTGCAACGGTATGCACGAGTAAGAGCTGCTGTCACTCGATTTGAGCATTTTGTAGAAAAAATTGTATTTTATGATGGAATTTGATAGAATGTCAATTTAGTTTGAAATTGTTAATAAGAATGAACGAGGAAGAACGCTCGGTGTATTTGAGAATACTGGCCATTGGTAAATGTTGACTTTCACGAGGATTCGTACACGCGGGGTTTAGAAACGGAAAGAACGTCTGGAGGTGAGTGAGCGAGTGAGAAGACGATGAGGAATCATCGCGACACACGCGATCTCGCGAGAACTCATGATCGCGGTAATAAAGCTGGTGCTAACAACACTGCGCGTTGAGTTGCCGATGTGGTTGGCTTCGACATTTGCGGTGTTCGCAAACCTCCGCGTGAAATCCCCACTCGCCAAGTGAGGGAGCGTGCGAAGAAGAGGGAACGAAAGAAAGAAAAAAAAATAAAGTAAAACAAAAACGAGGATCGCATGAAAAACCTTTCACCTCGATATTACTCGTCACACTCGAGCATCGTTTAATATGCATCCTCATCCGATACCTCTCGAGTGCCTAATAAATTCATTCGCTCTATCCTTAATTATTGATCGTGAAAATTGATATTGAAGAACCATTTAAATTTTTCATTATTTTGCGAAACAGCCATGTGACAATTAATTGGTGAATTTTTTTTTTCGTCAATCAAAATCGATGCATAAATTAGAAATAAATCGATCATTTGCTTAAAAAATTGCTCCGAGTGCATTTATCAAATATTTTCTCGTCAAATTATCAATGGCGAAGTAAAAATCAGTTTTTTTTTTTTTTCAAAACCCACCCATTTCATGTGTACACTGAAAATTCAATTTTGTCAAAAAACGTCGATATTTTGTTGAATACAGCGAACTAAATATTTTGGGATAATTTCAAAATTTTCGTTATTTCGACAATATTTTTCATTGTAACGGAACTTTCAGCAAAATTTACGATTGGAATGACAAAAATTTACTTTCCGAAAACGATTTTCTAGAATGTTTTTTGCTGAAATGACAAAATTTTCGTGATTTTTCGATAAAAACGTTTAGTTTAACGTATCCAACAAAATATCCATCTTTTACAACAAAATTCTCTTTTCAGTGTAAAAAAACTGGCACCAGTGCAAATTTTGCCACTTGGAAAAATAATTTGCAGTAAGGCCAAGAATTTATTAGAAATTCTGAGCTCGAACTAAAAGTTGTCACTCGCGAATCACCGCGAGCTGTATAATTCGCGTATATCGTTGACTTTAACGGAATGAAAATGAGAAACGAATTCATATAAAAGTGAAGAATAATGAGCACTTTGAGAGAAACTGCAGCGATAAACTGTTGGCGCTATTACCATTAGAAAAATAACAGCTTTAGAAATAATAGCATGAATTAGCAACGCCGTGAATATAGTCAATTTGATTGAAATATAATCCCGACTGCGGTCGTTTACATTTTATAGGAATAACGATCGTTCTGCCAAGACGTTTGTTTCACTGAATGTAAAATGGACCGAGCCGGGGAGGAGAATGTGAGACAATTCACATTTCCGAGTGAAATTGAGTGTCTTTATTGAAGAAATTTTACTCGGACCCTCGAACCGCTGGCCAAAGGCAGTTCGAGTTTCTACGACTTGACAAACCCGCAGAAATAATATCAGAATAAAGAGAGGGAGAGAGAGAGCGGAGAAAAATTGCGACTGTAGAAATCTTCTGGGTCTAGGTTGCGGTCGCGATAATGCGACCGCCACTTCCGCCTCCGGTGATACTCTAACGTTACGATCCAACGTTCCGGGTTTACGCGACTCCTCTAACCATACCGGGGGCCCCTTCGGGGTGTTTTAATATTCGCGAGAGCACACACGTCCAACGACCGTCCGCGAACCTCGACAATTCGCCAAAGTTCTTTGACGTTATAGTCTTCCTGCAAATATCGATGCCCAACGCATTTTCGTTTCTCGCTGTTTTTTCGAAAAATTAAGACAACGATCATTCGTTTCGATTTCTGACTCCGCGTGCGCCCAAACGAAACAGGAAATATTTCCTAAATGTGTTGGCATGTCCATTCCTAAATCCACGAGAACTTTTCCCCGTACAGATCGACGATTGCCACGAAAAGAAAGGCTCATAAAAAAAAAAGTAAAAGCGCATCGGAGCTCACGACTTCCGTTCGCCTGTACGCGGATCACGAGAGCGATGCAACGATTACGAAAGCAACGAGATTATCGGCGTATGACGGGGCGAAAAAAAACGCGGACCGTGACAATCTCATTGCAACGAATTCGAAGGGCGAACAAGAAATTTCTTGTGTGTCGAAAATTGGAAATATTTCAAACTCGACGACATGAAGCGATAAGAAAGTTCGAAAAAACTAAAAATACGATTATTTGGCTTGAAATCGATTTAGCACTTTCGATCGATGAATAAATATTCGAAGCAAAAGATTCTTCGGTAGAGCTAAGCTCTCTATTCTGTAGGATTTGGAGGACAAAGTTCGAGCTCTTTACGGGCACGCGCCAATGCGTGTCTCTCGATGAACGTCCCTCAGAATTTATTATCCCAAACGTTTGGCGTCTCTGCGTATGTAAAAGGCTGGTCGGCGAGCACTCCTGTTTCTCGTTGTGCCTTCGATCCGATAGACACACGCTCGCGCGCCTTAATAGCTCTCGACCCTCCGATAATACGTGACCAACGATCGCCAATCTTTTCGATCGATCTCCAATAACAAACTGTCCGCAAAGTCGTAGTTAAACGTCGCTACGAACTGCGAAAAAAACGCGTCACAATTGCGTCGAAAAAATAATGAAACAATAAAAAAAGTTTCCCCACAGTTTGGTCTTTTGAAGGAAAACTAAATGTTTCGTGGGAATCCCCATTTGCGAGATTTCCGGCCGGAAAATTCCGAGCAAATCGTTCCGTTTATCGTTACAACGAATTGTCAAGTGCGACAAAATGTTTTGCAACTCTGACCTAATTCGACGGATGGAAGTGGATCGAATGGCAATCGATTAGTAAATTGATGACAAAACGAATCGAAATAAGGAGATAAAGCTTACCTGACTGTGACGGTCCTTGTAGAAGTAAAGAATTGGACCGCGTAAAACTCCCCAGACTTGCTTCCAGGAACGATCGGTCGATCGCTGAATAATAAAAGAAAATTTATGAAATTTTTCAAATGCTCGATTCCTTTGACGAATAGACGTTTGTTTGTTTTTATTTCAATGAAACAAGCCGTGACACATAACGAGTGAAGCATGTAATGTTAATTGATAGCCTAATCGTGAGAATGCCTTGATCCACAAGTGCGTCCAATAATAAATCATGCGATCATTTATTTCTTTCATCAAATATTCATTATAATGTATTTTAATTATTTAGTCTTTGATTCGATTGGTCCGACAAGCACGCAACGTGTTGAGAGGAAGGATCGTAGCGAAGAAGCAAAGAGAATCATTTCGTTTATTCTCACCTTGCCATCGAGCACCGTAAACTTGACGTGAAGGGATCCTTCTCGCTCGACCGGTTCGACGTCCTTCGGAGTACCGGCTCCGCCGCACGTTGCACCACTCGAGATGCTGTTGCTGAAATAAAAACAAATACAAAAAACGATCAATTAAAAAAGGTATTTAAAAAAAAAAACAAAACAAAAACAACAACAAAAAAATCATTTTCCACATGTTTGCTATTGTTATTATTATGCGAACGTGAAACAACCTGGAGATGTTTGTGAGATGGCGAACGAGCGATTTGTTCGCAGATAAATGCAAATCGCGAACGATTAAACGAAAACCAAGAGGATGCAATTTTCATTATTTTTAGGCTGCGTAAAACATCAACGTATCCTTCTCATTTTCGTACAAACAACAACCAGCGATGACAACGTTCAGCAAGCGATGCACACAATGTTAGTGCGGGAGTATTTCGAACGTGACGGAATTTGCGTTTTGTAGTCTGCTCACTCGTCCACATATTATATGTCATATTCGCGCATATATATATATATAGAAACATATGCGTCGAGGACGGGCACGAGCAGCCGCAAACGTCCTGCCGCACGTCAGGCTAGATCCATAAAATATATTCTGTCGCGGTACACTCGTGGTATGCATAGAGCAAGAGAATGGATAGAGGAGAGACGTCAAAAATATATAAATAAAAACAAACAAAAAAAAACAACGCCCGAATAAAATGAAATTGCGCGTCAATTTTGATCGAGTCACGCGTGTAAAAATTTTTCCGTGGAAACTCGACACGACCATGACAAATTCAAGTGAAAATATAAAAAATCGTGGGTTTTTTGTCGTTGGAAATAAAAAAGGATCAAGTCTTGTATAAGGGAATCGTAATAATTTTCTTTCACACGTAAAAAACAAGAGAAACCGTGTGTGTCTTTTTAATAAACAAAGACCAATCGAATCGCATTCAAGTGACGTCTGGGAGATGTTTATCTCGATTGTTTCGAAATGAAGCCTACTCACATTTCGTTTCTTTCGTTTCTCCAAGTTATTACGCCATTGGAATAAAATAAAAATGAAAACTAAACAATTCGACAAAGGATTAAAAATAATTATTTGCAAGGGACCTCCTGGGTCAGTGAACTCTGGCTCTCTCTCTCTCTTTCTCTTTCTTTAGCTTTGTTCGACTCACGGCAGCTGGAAAAACGAAGGGAAAGTCTCGTAGTTTTTTATTTTTTTTTTTTAATGGAGGAAACGAAACGAGACCGAGTTCACACTCACACCAAAGAAACACGCCAACACATACACACGCATAGGCTAATCACGAGCGAACAACATCAGCAACAACGGCATCGACAATAGCTGCTCTCGTAGCACGGCCAGAGCATTTTGTAATTGGCCAACGACAAACAGTTACGCCCAACGGAGCTTGAAATAAATAATAAAAAAAAAAACGAACACACACACAATAACAACCAGTACAAGAACTTGCAAACGCTTTCACTGTGCAACTCTTCGCTATCAAAATTCCGCAATATTTCCCCAACTTTTTCCATTCGGCAATTGTTATCCAAAATATTAATAAATATGAAATAGACGAAGAAGAAATTTAAACGTCCTCTGGCCATTTCGTCGCTTTTCTCTCGTGAATTTATTGGAAAACTCGAGATTTCTTAGTTTTTCTATTCTGCCGAGTTATCGATGGATTTTTTGACACTTTTCAAAATGTCAAGATCACAAAGATTGTTCGAGCGAGTCGACACGAAATGTTTCGCACTTTTTGGCGCGGAAGCAAAAATTAGTAACTGGCAAAAACTTTATTATTTGTTTTTATATAAATGAAAAATTTGCTCACAGCGTTATGGACATCAAAAAATGCATTTTCGCGTAATGAAACATGAAGTCTTCAAAAGGCAAATGGAATTGCACTTTTTCATAAGTTGGCAGTCCATTCAGAGAGACGAATTAGATGGATGAGTCGCCAGTGAGTTTTGTCTGGATTTTTAGCGATAGTTTGACACGAAAAAAAGAAAGAAAAAAAAAGAAAATAAAGGGGAGCACAAAAAAGTTAAACGATGCAAGTTTTATCGGAATCTCATGACTCTGGTCTCTCGTCGTCTAGTCTCACCGATGATAGTGTCGATGCAGATGAGCTGCCTGCGTAACGTCCTCGAAGATACGACGCAATGGAGTTATGTCGCTTGGGAATAACGGCGGTCTCCATCGTCTGTGCGCACTGCAATAATTTTCATACACACCCACACACACAAACGTTGTCGTAGTTTGTAGAAAAAATTGTTCGATAGTTGGCGCGAAGGAGAATCGGCCGCGAAAGCAAAGAAACGATGATTCGTTTGGTGGGATTTTTAGTCTGATTCGTCGATCGCGGAGTTGGGAGACGCGATTATCGTTTGACAAATTCAACGAGCGTCAAATGGTAATCGATCGAATAGTTTGCTTGTGGAAATATTTGGTTGAAGGATGAAATTTGGTCTTTCATTACCTGCGTAAAGTCGGTACAACTGGCTCGGAATCACTGAGCTCGAGATCGCTGTCGACGTGCATCCGTTCGCCCCAGGTCGCCTTGAGATACGAAACTCGTCTCGTGGCTCGTTCCTCGTCGCCTGAAAAACATTTATCACTGTCATACATTGTAGCAAACGAAAAACAAAATAAAATAAAACGCCAACGTTCCGTGTGCAAAATTGAAATGTTGAAATAAAGAAACTACAACAATTCGGTATGCACATCAGAGTTTTGTTGGATTAATTAGCTCGCCCGGAGAAAAATTGAGCTTTGAAAAATAAATATGATAAACTCCATGCGACACACTGCGCGCGACAGAGTAAAAGAGAGAATCGAGTTCGGGAGAGGGAGGAGAGCAAGTGAGAAAGAGTTAATTACTTACTGAGCTGAGCATTTTTCTGGCGTCTGAGAACGACTCCGTTAGCGCAACCGGTCGAACTAGGAGCTGCAAAAAGCGCATGAATAACGATTGTTAGCACAATGGTGGCGACACTCAAGGGGAGAGACAAAAATGTCAAGGGGTAAATGATATTTCAGAAAACACTACATGGTGAATGTTCAAAGCGATCAAGGCAATTACAGAGTACGTCGGAGCGTTAGCGATTGAAAGATTATCCCTGAATAACTGAAGAAAAAAAAAGAATTGATGCAAAACACCCGAATTAGCTCAATATTTAACCCTTCGTGGTCACCCTTCCGCCACCGATCTCGAGGGTCACACTGGGTTGATTCTACCCAGTCCATTTTCAAACCCGTATTGGGACCAATCTATCGGCCCGAAAATTCTCAAAAAATTACTCAACAACCCTTGGACATTCCAGTTTAGATACGAAAAACTTTCCTGAAAGAAATCCAAGGCTAACATATTTTTTTAAATGCAAAATGAAGAAAAAAAACGAGGAAAAAAGTTTTTTCACTAAAATAATCGTCACTTCGTGGATTTTCAATATTTTTGCCTAAAAATTTGGACCTGATATTCGTCAGATCTGGTTCTTTTGTGAAAAAAATAGTAGGATAGCGCGCGTTTGAAAAAACATATTAATTATGTTATTGGAAGTGGGTCGATTTCAGAGTGCATGTTAGAGATTTAGCGTTAGCGGCGGTAATACTTATCGCCGCGAACGCGCAATGGACACTACAAACTGTCGTTAAATGACGATTACAACCCCATTAATTAGGAGATATTTACGTCACAAGTTGGTCACTGGGTGGATTCTACCCAGAGTGACGACGAAGGGTTAAAATCATGGACCTGATATTCGCAGACAATTCAAAAAAACAAGCAATGGATCATGGAATTTTCGATAAAATCCAAATAATTGAATAAAAATCCCCAAAATCGTACAGATATCGAGCTAACGATAAGAAAGTGCATGCTGTATAAAACTAAAATAAATAAGAAAGCTTCATGCCCGGAAATTGCACCATGCGATTACGTCGATCCTCGAGCGTAGTTTTTTCTTTGTTAATCTCACCGGCGCGTTGGCACTCGAAATAAAAAACGAGATTCGCATTGAAACGAACCGTAGGTTAGTTCGTTAATACGTTTCAACCTCAATCAGCCAATCTCGAATGTCAAGAAGAGAAAAAAAATATAAAAATAAATGGATTGTCAATTTTTGATGAGATCCTGACCTAGGAGGGATTCCTGAGCGAATTCGGGATCGTCCACGCTGAGAAGATCGTTGGAGGATGGTAAATGTTGTTCGTTGTCGTCCATGGGCCTCAGAGGATTTTGGATGGGAAGATTATTGGGTCTTACAGGTTGAGGAGGACTTATCGTAACCGTTGGGGTCGTAAACGTCGCCTGGTGCTTCGTCGAAAAGTACGAACAATTTGGCTCCTCGATTTTTGCTCTATCGTCCATTTCCCTCCGATCATCGTCGCCTCGTGGTTCATGCTCTATTGTGTTTTTTGTACACCCCGAAAGGTCAGTAAAGTGTGAATGCAAAAAAAAAAGTATGCAAAAAAAAGGTTTCCAATGTACCGCAGAATTCTAGATAATTTTTTGCAGAATGAATAACACGTACAATATCATCATGCAATTTCCGTCATTAGCAGTTTGAAAAAACTGAAAAAAAAAACATCGATAACTTTTCAGAGTTTTTTCCCCGATTTTTCTACAATCGCCCAATTTCGAAATTATACTGAAAATTCAATTTTGTCAAAAAACGTCGATTTTTTGTTGAATGCGGCGAACTAAATATTTTGGGATGATTTCAAAATTTTCGTTATTTCGACAATATTTTTCATTGTAACGGAACTGTCAGCTAAATTTACGATTGGAATGACAAAAATTTACTTTCCGAAAACGATTTTCCAGAATGTTTTTTGCTGGAATGACAAAATTTTCGTGATTTTTTGGGAAACGTTTAGTTGAACGTATCCAACAAAATTTTCTTTTCAGTGTGGAACAAACGAAAATTTTGACAGAGAAACGTGTGATTGATCCTCAAAACCAAGAAAAGGGAGATTCATGCAAATTTCTACGAGAATAAAGAAATACGGTTTAGCAGCTTTTCTTTTCTCTAGACGAGAAAATAACAAAAGTCATGAAAAAATGATTCTCGATTGAAGAGGAAAGAAAAAAAAGGCCATAGTGTGCGTGCCAACAAGATTGCCAATGACTACTCTACGGAATTTATTCGGAGAGAATGAAATTTTAGAAGAAAGAAATAAAGGGCAAGAGGGTGAAATTGAAACGAACCGAGCTGAGTTCTGACAGCCTGCAGATAACTGTCTTGTCTCTTGGCTTTGCTACTTCTCTTGCCTTCTTGTTCGTCGGTTTCGGTTTGCCACGTGTGCCGGACCCCGCGTCGATTGAATCCACCGTTGATAGCTTCCCACGATTCGGCGCTGTTGCTTCGCGCTCTCAATTGTACGGGCTCGGCGGTCTCGATATCCGGTATTTCTAGAAATTTCGTAAACACCAATATTAGCATCAAAATTCATCCTTTCCACTTTCCTCGCAAAGCATCATTCATGAACCCATGAAATTACCAACAAAATTTATACAACATTCATGTTTGTGCTATAAATACTTGGAGCAGTCGAAAAAAAAAAAAAAATACGACATCGAGGAGGCTCCGCGTTAAAAGCTCAAGAAAAAATGTTATAACTTTATGACGCTCGAATGAAAAAAAATCAGGCAATATCCCACAGCAGAGATATGAGAGTGAACAATAAACTTTAAACACGAACTCGCGAACATTTGAGAAAAAACAAACTATTATTTATGATCATTGGCGAGTATGAACGAAATTGTATGAGTGTGAGTTTTTTCTTTTTAAGGAGGTTCCGTTAGTAGAGCGACGATTAGATTAAAATCTGAAAACGAAATATGTTGTTATTTAGGCAGCAAACTTTAATCTCTTTCAAAATCAGCCTAGGTCATCGAAGGTTTAAGAGATATTTTCCAAGTCGAAAGTCACTTGATTTAACATTGGCCTTATGCAAATTTCTTACCCTTATGAAATCGGAAAAATATTTAAAATACTTCCCGATTAGACAAAACGCGTATTAAAATCTCAATTTATAAAAAAAACTCCAAGGGTTTCCGAATCAATCAAAAAATAGTGGGCTCAACGAATGTTTGGAGGAGATATTTCTAGTTGAAATCGATAGAATTCTCGGAACATCTCATTTTTTAGGAGTTTGGCAACGGATCGCTCGCTAAACGAAAAGCAGATCGTCATTTTTTTGGGAATTGTGCCTCACTTCATTCGTTATTCCCTTGCGCCATAGCGGAACCTCCTTAAATCAGGCCATTCGACAAAATATTTCTAGCCGTTCGTTAGAGACATCGATTTTGCCAAAACACAGTAATCGTCTACGATATAGTGTTATTGGAACGAGACTGTTAAGTTTTATGAAAAAGGAACGTGTTAATTAACGAGGATATGACAGAAAAAAAACGATTATTAGTTGAAAATATCTCGCGAAATATTTCGATCGTAAAGACAAAAAACTCAGAGTGCACATCTACTTCTGTCACAGTCGCTCATCGACAGTATTGCTCGAATTATTGCATTTTAACGTTTCGAGCCAAACCACATTGTTTTTTTTAAAACTACCTTCCTTATCTTGAGAATCCCTAAAGGAAGGTGGCGGCTCGCAATGGATGTATCTGCTGCCTATGGGAATTGTTCTGTTGCCTGACAATCCCTTGCCTAGACCATAATTCGATAATTGAAATATAATGAGAGAAATAATGAACAATCTAGTAAGTTGAGGTGATTCATCGACTCAAAATGCAAGAAACTGTAATTTTTCCTGTTTTTTTCTCGACGTTGGTTTGAGCAAAAATCGCGACCATCAACATTGAAGGGAAATAAAAATGTTGGTGTTTCTGGCTCAATGGGAAAAGATGCGAAAGAGAAATATGAAAATGCGGAATGTGAATGATTGACTAGAGAATTTGTAGAATTGTTGGGTCAGAGTCGCCGAGATAAAATAATAAGAAGAAATAAAATGTGAAATCTCACCGGAATCTAAAGATTTGCTCTCTCTATTGGCAGCGATTCGTCGAACTTCTTGTGACTCGGCTTTCGATTCGAATTCGCGTTTCCTGACGGCGACATTTGGGACGCTTTGTTTGCTGGACAATCGTGACAATTCGCTTTTGTAAAGATTGGTGCGATCGCTGGCGGGTTCATCGTCGTCGCTCAATAATCTGCCAGACTCGAATTGTTTAGCGCGTCGAGAAACAATTTGTAATCCTTGGGGTGGTAGTGGAAATTTGTCGGCGTTCTTTTTGTCCGGTCCGGGTGAGGATGGAAGGGAGGAAGAGCCATTTCTAAAATCGGAATTATCGTTGGGAGTTTGTTGTTGATTGGCGCTGGTGACGTTCTCGTGAATTCTCGTGAGCGTCGTGACGAAAGCAGCTTTGTTATTATTCGCTGGAGTTCTCGGAGTCGAAGTTGCCACGGAGTTGCGAAATATTGTGTCGTTGCTTTTGGCTGGTCCATACGAGAAGTGATTCTCTTTAACGAATTGTCCGTTCTCGTCGTAGAGCGAGGAATAAAAACGATCACGAACGGTTTGTGCATCTTCGAAGGTCGTTCTCTCGTCGTTTTGACGATAATTCGAATAATCCGATTCGGAATCGATGTCGGTTCGTACCCTCTGTACGTTTTGATTGGACGGTTTAGAATTTTTGGTTTTTTCGTGGCTGTTTCTGGTGGGCGATAGTTGTTGTTGCTGTTGTTGTTGTTGTTGGTTTTGTTGTTCGTTCGGTGGCCAAACTTGACGCTGTAATTTTTGAGGTCTGGCATAAAATTCTCGCTGTATAAGCTGAGCCTGTGGAGCGAGTCTCGCGTTGGATTGATCGGGCGTGAGCCAGCCAATCGGATGACTGGGCCTGCGAAGAAATTCTTCTTTCTGTTCGAAGCTTTTGCGGAGCCTGGTCATGATGACGGAATCGTCGGAACATTCGTTACCGGTGAGGGTTGAATTGGAGTCGTAAGAGGACAAAGAATCTTTGCTGGCTGGCGAGGAGTCGCGGCGTGAATCGACGCTCAATCTGGAGCCTGGTTCGCCAGTTTTGAGGGCTTCGCTACTGGCGTAAGTTTGAACGTCGGTTTCGTTGGTCGGTCCGCTACCCTCGCTAGCTCGGCGCGTTACGATTCGACGTCCCGGCCGATAAATCGGCACTTGAGGCTCGGCCTTTGACATCGGGTAACGCTGTTGATCCAACGATTTACTAAAACCCGTGAGACCCGGACGCACACGCTCGTATATCGGATCCTTGATTCTATCGTAAATCTGCTCGCTGCTCGGCCTCGAATAAATCGATTCCGGTCTTGTACGATCGTACAGATCGTATCGGCTCTCGGTCGTTGATCTTTGCTGCTGAGACACAGAATTCAAGGCTTCCTGCGGTAAGGAACGTCGATTCTGCTGCGAACGTTCCTCCGTCGTTCTCCCGTAAATTTCTTGATTAATTCCTCCTCCCGCGGACTCTGAAAGCGGCTGACGTCTCTGGGTTACCATGATTTTCGTCGAGTTCGAGGACGTTGCAGTTTTAATACTGCCATTGTTGCTACTTCCGTTACTGCTGCTGTTGCTCGTCGTCGTCAACGAACTCGTCGCATTCGGCGACGCTCCTTTGTTGTTCGACATGGCGCTTTTTGGCGAATCCTTGTAATCATCCTCGCTGCTACTCGCCCTGAACGTTTGAACGGTCAACGGCACCGATTGGCTCTCGGTACCCGGTGGCGTTTGACAAATCCATGACTGACGAGAACGCGACGATGGTCCCGGTATCATGCTCATCGAACGACGATGCTTCTGTGATATTCTGTCCGGTGAACGATGCCGAGCAACTCGCTGATTCGTTTCAGGATTATGCGCCGTTTCTCCGAAATACTGCAAACGTTACAATTCTCATTCGTTTTTTCCATTTCACTCGATATTCGTTGCGAGTTTAAAATTTTAAAGCATTGAAAATTAATTTTTTTTTGCTTCATTACATCAGCGCCATTTTTCACAGTCTAGACCAAGTGTCATCGAAGCAACGTACAAGTTGAACACTTGTGCAAATAATTTATCTCGACGGCGGAATTTGCTCGATTTTACAAATAAAAATTGGTGCTTTGAGAATTTTATAAATCATTTTAGGAACGAGTTTCGCTTTTTTATGGATTTTTAAAAAGTTTGAAAATGTTGCTTTCTCACCCTCTGTAAAATATCGTCCTCCTTGGATACGACGAGCAATCGTAACCAAGGTCCAGCGAGCTGTATCCGTTGAACGACACTCGCGTACTGTTCACCTCGCGTTGGAACACCGTCGACCGAAACAACTCTGTCACCCGTACGAAGCCCCGCTTCCGCTGCCGGTGAATTCTGTCGTACCTGCTTCACGAAGATCGTGTCCATCGGCTCATCGATTTTCGTTCGCTCGTGTCCCGGTAACATCTGTCGCAGTTAACAAAATCAAATTGCGCACATTGCGTCACGCGCGCACATTTTCTCCTCCAAAACCTCGCCAGAAATTAATGACTCTGAAGTTTGCAACGTTGAGATTCAACGAAAAACATTATTTCTATCGATTATTTATTGAATTTTGAAAATCCTGGCAATTTTTTGAGTCGATTGAGTTTTTTGGTCGCAAGAGAGAATCGTTTTATTGGCCGGACCAAATATTCAATAATAATTATTGGATCTGCTGAAAAAATAATAGAATTTCGTTGCATTCCAACGATGGAAACTTCAGGATCATAGAAATTAGTTTCCTTTTTTTTTTTTTTACTTACGCAGCAGGACTCGGGCGGATAAACGATGAAATGACGGAGAGTGAATCCAAAGCCATTTTCGCTTCGTCTTAGGAATAACGTGCGAGGCCCTCGGGGTGGTGAATTCTGTTGTTGAGTCTGTTGCTGTTGATGAGCTGTGACGGAAGCCGGTGCTGGTGGTGACGGTGGTGGTGGCGAAGCGTGCCCTACCTGTTGAGCAAAAAAATCGTAATTTTTCATTATTAACAAGTCCTTGATGAAATCCAGTCGAATAATGGACTAAAAAAACGTGGCTTATAAATTATTATTGTCACGCCATCATTGTCTCAGCAATGACTCAAATAAAAATGATAAAATTAGGACAATTCGTAAAATGTTGTCATTTTTTTGACGAATGTCGACGGGAAGTTTCAAAAGTCATCGAAAGGAACAACGAAATCGTTGTTGGTTTGAATTTCGACAAAATTGTCCCGAATTGGACAAAAATGTTGTTGTTTTTTAGCGAAATTTGCGATTTCGTAGTGGTCCTCGTAGAAATAACCAAAGATTGGAGCATAAATTATTTTTAAACTCGCCTCATCAAGGCCTGTTTTTTAATCTGACATGCAGGCAGGCATGTTTAGTATACAATATATATACGGATCGTGATACTCTCGCAACTCTCGCGGTGTAGCACGCGCGCACGAGAGGCGTTAGATAACACGAGAAAGAAGCAAGGAACGTGCGAGCTCACGAGAAGATAAATTTGACATGAGCATTTTCCATGTATTTATAATACGGATACACGTGTATGAGAATGTTGTTGTGCTACTGGTTGAAAGCGACATAAAATACCCACACGTATATACGCGAGCGCACGAGACCTTAATTGTTCTCCTCATTGCCTAGGTTAACCCTCGTTGTGCGTATCAGCCGGAAAAGATTACCAGCAAAGCTTAGGTAAGTTGCAACCGTTGAAAAACGCTCTCTTCGCGCCTCAGCTTGTAATATTTGATCCAGTTACCAGTTAAATTCGCATTCGAGTATACGGCATCGAAACGAGAAACTTGCAGTAATCGCGATAAAAATGTGGCGATGCGATTTGTCGTTCGAACGAGATCGTTTGTCGATGACAATAGAATGAAATTGGAAATGATTTAATAACGGAAAGTTGAAAGTCGACAGCATAAAAATAACGAATCTTTGATCAAAGTTTCGGAGTAAGTTGGAAATGAGTGTTGCACGGAGAAAACAAAGTCGAAAATTATTACGAAATATACTAGGAATCCAGTTACTTATTGTTGAAAATTATAGTATTTTGAGGACAGTTCGGAAATTACAGCAAGATCTCGAATGGCAGTGCGACAAATCGTTCTAAACAGCATAGTAAAACGTAATCATCAGATTAAAACCGATTTTACAATTTAGCATAGCAATTAAAGAAAATCGCAATGGTCATGGTAAACAAAACAATACGTGTGATAAAATTTCACACATGTTCGATATATATCCATATTGGGATTATAGAATTTTACTATGTCGACGTTTAAAATTTGAGATATTCTCACTCATAACTGAATTCTCATCTGACATAGTAAATTGTTCATGAAAACAAGCCTGAAATTCATTATCGCGCGCATTACTGTTTCTTATTCATATAGAACTGTTTATAATTCATGCTAAGAAAAATTGTAAGTGTTAAAAAATACTATGCTATTTTGCAATTGGTGCTACGATTCTTTTGCTTCTTAATCTTCGTATAGGAAATTTTCCCAAAACATTGTATTTCTTACTAAACAAAACGAATCCGTTTTCTCCGTGTGGGGCAATTGGAACGCGAACATTGCGAGTAAATCAGGAAATTTTTGTCCGCTTGATAAACGAGCCAAGACACAAATATTTATATATAAAACGATTAATCTTGCGGCGCAGGGCCATGCACGGTAAAATGCATTTTTATCTCTCGCGGAGGTGAAAAAGCGCAAGTATTTTGCAATGTAAACAGATCTAAAATTTGCCAGTTATTCATTGAGTTAAACTCGTGTACCAGCCGCACACTTTCTCCTTCTAATATTTCATCCGCGCCGTGTGCTCCACCTCCGGCTACACCGGTGCTCAATGGGCAAAAAAATAGAAGAAGAAGGAGGAAAGAGAAGATGAAGTGCGTATCCTGAAAGAGGTAAAGAGGTAAAACGAGAGGAGGAGGAGGGCAGGGTTGGACTTGTGATACTGCTCAAGAGCTCGTGTGGGTTATCTCCGCCAGGGACACAACAGGCCCAACCGGCTTCTCGTCTTCTTCTCTCGCTTCTCCTAGAGCGTGTTCTCCATGCATGTATATGGCAAAGGGAGTTTATATTTAGAAACTCGTGCGAGGATATCCTTGCACCGGGACGGACGAACGGACGTTCCGGTCTCGCTCGGTGCATGCGCCTTATTATACCTTCCGAGTACTACGCGCATGCCTATGTGTGTGTGTGTACTTACGCACATTAATAAATTCGGAATACGAATAAAAATGAAGGTAACGATTGCGAGCGGGGAAATGATTAGCAAAACTTCCCAGAGACTTTAATTTTTCTGTCAACACAATTCTGATCGAGTTTCCGGTGTTTTCAATTCGACGTTTGCGTGATGCTTCGGGAGCTTGAAAAAATTTCGCTAGAAATACACGGAGAAAACGGATTCGTTTTGTTTAGTAAGAAATGAAATGTTTTGGGAAATTGTCCTGTACGAAGGTTAAGAAGCAAAAGAATCGTAGCACCAATTGCGAAACAGCATAGTATTTTTTAACACTTACAATTTTTCTTAGCATGAATTATAAACGGTTCTATATGAATAAGAAACAGTAATGCGCGCAATAATGAATTTCAGGTTTGTTTTCATGAACAATTCACTATGTCAGATGAGAATTCAGTTATGAGTGAGAAAATCTCAAATTTTAAACGTCGACATAGTAAAATTCTATTATCCCAATATGAATATATTTCGAACATGTGTGAAATTTTATCGCACGTATTGTTTTGTTTACCATGACCATTGCGATTTTCTTTAATTGCTATGCTAAATTGTAAAATCGGTTTTAATCTGATGATTACGTTTTACTATTTTGTTTAGAATGATTTGTCGCACTGCCATTCGAGATATTGCTGTAATTTCCGAACTGTCCTCAAAATTCTATAATTTTCAACAATAAGTAACTGGATTTCTAGTATATTTCTTAATAATTTTCGACTTCGTTTTCTCCGTCTGCGCGTCCGTCCTGTGATGAGTCATTCGAGTATTGGAAAAGAAAAAGCTAAAGTGCTTTTGGTGTGTGTCGTCTAATGGGAATGAGCGATAGAAAATATAAGCGCATCGTTGAAACGTTTCTTCCTTTTGTATGGATGAAAAAAAAAAATAAAAAAATGATGCAGCGATAAATATACGGGAAGGTTTTAATACAGTGTTGATCGTCACGCAAGTGCATAATACAAACGAGCCTCGTTCAATGTCATTGTCATTGTCTCGTCATTACAATCGGAATGCGAGAGACATGCACTCGACGCGGCGGGTTCGCTCGATGAGTGCGAGCTCTGCTGTTTTACGTTTAGTGTCCGCGAATGTCCCTCCGCCCGTTCTCCTTCCATGCATCGAGACGTCGAGGACTATTTAAAGCATTTGGCGTTTCCGTGGATAATATTCAAATCACGCGCACGTGGTTCACAAAGTGCGCGTTACTTTAATTGGAAAGCCCACAGAAACGTCACGAGCGAGAGGAAATCGTGAAATATGCGAATTTAAAGATATTTCATTTCGCTATATGCGGGCCGACGTCGTCATTTTAATTTATTCGTCAAGATAAATGTCATCGTATATAACAAATTTCATTTCACCGACGCCGATTATTTATACGGACGCAATCAATTTTATTGCACGGATTTTATAAAATAATTCACATGTAAAAACTATATAGAAAAGAAATTTTCCTTTTTATTTCGAAATGAGAGGAAAAACGTCTGAGAACGTTGATTTTGCGCGATAATCGTGTACCAAATCGACGAAGTCTCAATATTTCCAATAACGACATCGATAAAATTGTTTTTTCAATTATTGTTTGTTTTTCAACTTCAGGATACTCAAGATGACCGTTTTCCCATAACGCATGTGCATAAATACCACATATGCTACGATTTACGAGCCGACAAGTTTATACACATGTAGTTTATTGCTAGTCTCAATACCATGCAGGGAGAGTTCAAGTCTGTAACGACCAAGGTCATCCGAATAAATTCTCTTGCTAATTGTAATAAAAACATAAGGGCACGAGATAAAACCATAAATATCCCATAAAAATCAAACTTTTTTCAATTTATCGTGCAATAATCCAGTAATTGATAAGCTCAATAAATTTATTCATCAATTTGGGTGCAAATGAACAGTGAGAAACAAAAAATCGATCTTGATTGTATCGTGGAAAATAAAATAAAAAAAGGCAATGACGTTTGTCTCGCGTATCGACTATTTTTCGAGTTCCATTCGATGAAAAACCGTGTCAGAGATTTTCTCGTTCTTTGGCAGCTATTTCAAGTTTGAAAAGTCATGAGGACAGGCGTGTCGCGCGTTGTTCCATCACACTTCGCGGTTAGGCACGTTTCAAATTTTCCTGTCTCGACATATCTGGTGGCGTAATAATCGTTCCGAGCTGTGAAAAGCGGCGAGGGGGTAAAAATGGACAAGTTATGTCAGCGCGCGACGTACGATCGCTCAATCGTAAATTTTCAACGGAATCTTCGAGGGATTTTCGAGAGCCACGAGAGGGTAATTAAAGCGAGAAAAAAACACACACAAAAATCCCACAAAGTTTCGTCTTGCGTTTACGAAATGAGAACGCGCGGAGAAAATATAAGGATAAACGAGGACAGCGATAAAATTAAAACGTTGAGATGGTGAACGCTCAATTTTCTTATTTTAGATCAAAACTATCTCTGATACGCGAGGGCCAGCTCGAGAGCGAGCGAGAGAGAGAGAGAGATCGCCTGCGATTAATAATAGAAAGGATTGTGTATGAAAGGCTTCTGGACCGCTGTTCTCCCAATGCCAAATAATCGAGAGGACTATTTGTAGGTCAGAATCCACGATATATTATCGTTGTCTGAATTTTAACGCCTGAATTAATAATTCAATCAACGCTGCCATTCACCAAACGCGATTAATAATTACACTGCAGAAATAAACGTAAAATTTTTCACCAAAAACAACAAAGATTCCACAGATTCTTTAGAAAAAAAATCGATGATCCGATAATCAACCGAGAAAAAACCGTAAAAATTCCAAATACACGATCATGACGTAGTTCATGGCAACGAAAAAAAAAACGCGTAATTAACGTCAACAAAGCTTTCTCTATGAGTCAATGCGCGCGCGGCGAATCAGTATAAAGGGATCAATTAGTTTAAAGGTCATTGGTTCGCTTGACGTAAAATGCTTCGAATAAATGTGTAAAAAGAGGCCGAGAGACTGATGATTTTTGACACGTTGCCAGAGAAGAAAAAATCTTGCGAGACATAATGCGTCTAGCCTTGAAAAATACGAGAATGAACGCGCGATGGTTCATACACGCCCCCGGGGAAAAATGCTTAGAAATATTGTCTGTCCGAGCATTGAAATTTGGGTATTGGAAAAAATACTAAAAATCGCTGCATGGAGCATATCAGTGGGTTCCACTGTGCAAAGCTCTCCAAACTTAAAATCTATCAACAACTTGATCACTGGTTTATCACCGAGGGACCCAAAATTTATGAGCATTTTGCAAGATTTATCGTCGAGCTAATAAAAAAACCAGACAGTGTCGACGACTCGATTCTTTTCTTTTAGTGTCGCATCGTCGGGATTACGTCAAAAATTCAGCATCTTTGGTTTTTCCAGAATTTTTCATAAAAATTCCATTTCTAATCAGAACAAAAAAAATATTTAAAAATAGTGAAAGTATTTTCAATATCACGGTCAAGTTTCCGCAATTTTGCCGCCTAATAAGTTTGTCCAGTCAATAGTTGAGACGAAAAGTTTATTTGCAAGCAGACGAGTCAATACTTTGGCCCATGACGTCGTAAGTGTAAATAGTCGCCCCCATCGGGCGGGTGTCCACACGCGTTACTGCACCATATGTTGTCCCAGGTCATGGCGTATGGATAGAAAATATATTTCTATATATATATATAGATAAATCGTGAGAAAAATTGCCTGGAGCATTTCGAGCTACGAACCCGATGGTCTCTATTTCATTGCGAGCCAGAAAAGTGAGAAATACCGAAGCAATAAATTCTACTGGAATAAATTGAATAAATATTACTGGATAAAAGGTAATTTTTCTTTTGTTAAATAAATAATTGGTTTATTCGCATGATTAAGTACCTCATGAAACAAGGACGAAGATCTTGCTGCAGTTCGGAGAAGAGAAAAAGTGAAAAATCACCAAGGGAGCGAGACAAGGCCGCAAGAAGGACGAAGCTTAAAACATTGAAAATAAAAAGATGAAGTTTATTTATGAGAACAGTCCTTGCCCGTGTACCGTCTACATATTAAAATATCATGGACGCATGCAGTAATGCATTTTTAATTGTTGACTAAAAATATAATATTTTTGTGTTCCAACTGCGAAAATGTTTTTTTCTTCGTCCTTGCCCATTGATTATCCATGCATTGTCCTGTTCGTACTTTTCGTTATTGCATTTTTTGACTCGATCGTTATTCAATTACCCATTCAGATTATTTACAAATAGAAATTATCTTAATTAATTATTCAAAAGTTTGCGAAACATATCGATATTTTGGAGGATGATTTGAAATTTATTGATAAATCAGTTAGCATAATCGAATGCAAAAAAAAATCAACAAGTAGAAAACAAAACGATCGCCGCGTGCGTGAGAACTATACACCGAAAATAAAATTTTGTTGAAAAAGATGGATATTTTGTTGGATACGTTCAACTAAACGTTTTTTTCGAAAAATCACGAAAATTTTGTCATTCCAGCAAAAAAAAATTCTGGAAAATCTTTTCGGAAAGTAAATTTTCGTCATTCCAATCGTAAATTTTGTTGTCAGTTCCGTTGCAAAAGAAAAATATTGTCGAAATAACGAAAATTTTGATATTATCCCAAAATATTTAGTTCGCTGTATTCAACAAAATATCGACGTTTTTTGACAAAATTGAATTTGCAGTGTATGCATCGGAAAAGTGCAACAAAAGACAATAATCGAGATTTTGCAGGATCATGTGAAGCTTCGGTGTTCAGAGGGAATTGAATTTTGTAAATGTCGGTCCAGCGAGTTGATTCAGTGAAAAATGAAATGGACAAATACTTGATTTAGTTTATTGCAAAAAATTGAAAATTTGGAATGCATTTGAAAAGAAAAAATCATCATAACTAATTCAGGTGGAATGAAAAATACGAGAGTGATATTTAAAGCTGAAATAACAAAGTACGTAAGAGATTGCCTCGGTATAATAGCACATGTGTAAAGAGACACGCACCCGGAGCATTCCATGACGTGTCCTTGACATCTCTATTCGCGTTATACCGAGTCGTCAACGCCTCGCGCGATACGTGCTCGCGTATAATATATTTTTTGTTGTTTGTTGGTTTGTGTTTTAAAATGAGTTGGTTTTTTGTTTCCGCGCGATGTGCGTTCGTTTTGATCGCGGCTCAATACGAGAGAATATCCAAGTGCATCGATGAACAACACTCTGCGCCGCGATCATCTCTCGTTTTTCCATCTGCCACGCTCTATATATAATGGCTCATAATACGTCGTTGCTGGAAACGGTAAACATTCGAGGACCGTTAGCTCGTATAACAGCCAGCAAGAGAGTACCGAGCCGTGAGATATACAACTTGGCGAGTTACGTTTATATCTACCAATATTATTGCAACTTCCGAAACAATTGACACTTTATGCTCTCGTTACATCAACTTTCGATCCCTGGGACATTCATATTTATGCTGGACGACCGTGTTCCTCCGTCTCGATCGTAACACATCGCTATGATTTGTTTTTCAAATAACCTACATTTTTGATGATGCTGAAGTTTGCAACGTTGGAATGCAACGAAAAATATTTGAATTTATTGATAATTCGTTTAATTTTCAATTTCATCAAAAATTTTCAAGCCAACATGCTTTTCGGGTGGCAAAAATCGATCAATTTATCGTCGTAATTAAATTCTGCGCTTGAATAATTATTTTAGCTTGAGATGAAAAAGATTTTCGTTGCATTCCAGCGATGCAAACTTCACAGTCATCATTTTCGCGAGACTTTGCTATACGAATTTGCTTTTTTACGTGCAATCTCTCCGTGCGGTAAATTTATGTGAGGATTCGAGTGTAAACTGTTGAAATTCGTAGTAACAATTGGCGATTGAGTGAAAAAAATCGAAAGCAGGTTGCGGACGATGATTGAGCGAATGTAAAGATGAGTTTTTTTTACTCAGTTTTGAGTTTGGAATTGATTTTGGAAGACGCGAAGAAATCAAGTCGAATTTCATTGTCTGTGTCGGTGAAAATTTTTTTTTGGCAAAGTTTTCTCCAACGAATTCAATGACGGCGATGGTTTCAAAGTGGGAAGCTGCGGGCTTTTAATTTTGGCGTTTTTCGGAGCACGAGAGATCGCGATTCGACTCGAAGGAAAGAAAAACTTTGCCAAGAATTCGAAACAGGAGCGACGAATGGTCGCGGTGGAAGGCTCGCGAATGTGTACAACGACGTAAGAGATGCCGCAGAGAAAAAGAAGAAAAAAGAGGACACACGTGAACGAGAAGGAATGAGACACGATGGCAGCGGTCCAGAAGAGGTGAAATAGCGAAAATGCTCTCGAGATTCTTCTCAGGGAGTAAATTCTCAGAGAGCAGCGCGGTTCCACGCTGAGTTAGAGGAAACAAGTCAGTGAGAACGCGAGAAAAAAACGAGCGAGAGGCAGAGACAGGTTGAGAAAAATAGTTTTTAAAAGCTGTAAAAAAGGCTGGTAAAACACTTGATAAGCCAAACTGACGATGGACAGTTTTGGTCTGCAAAACTTGAACGAAAAAATAAACTAAAGGAATAAATACGAAAAATGTTGTTTGCCAAAACTCGTTATACTCGAATACGGAACAGAAAAAAAACGTTTTATAAATACTCAACTTATTTATCCGTTCAATAGAGACAAAAAATACATGAAGTTTGTGCAAGAAAGAGAAGAAAAAAATTGGCGGAACGCACACGATTTTCAATTTATAATCGAGAAATGATTTAGAGAGGAGAGAGAAAAGAAAACGCACTGAAAATTCAATTTTTTCAAAAAACGTCGATATTTTGTTGAATACAGCGAACTAAATATTTTGGGATAATTTATCAAAATTTTAGTTATTTCGACAATATTTTTCATTGTAACGGAACTTTCAGCAAAATTTACGATTGGAATGACAAAAATTTACTTTCCGAAAACGATTTTCCAGAATGGTTTTTGCTGAAATGACAAAATTTTCGTGATTTTTCGAAAAAACGTTTAGTTTAACGTATCCAACAAAATATCCATCTTTTTCAACAAAATTCTCTTTTCAGTGCGCGTGTACGTGCAGGAAGGAAGTGGAAAAAGCGCAATGCGCACACCGCGAGCAAAGATCGGAGCCAAATGTCTGAAGTGGTTTGCGGAGCAGCAGAGAGTATAGTTCACAGAGGTCGAGAAGTCGACGCTGCGGTGTCGAAAAAGGAATGGACCAAAAGAGTCTGTGAATGCGACGAGAACGTGCGAAACGCGAATGAACCGATCGATAGATGTTTGTGGACCAGGTGCGAAAGGCGGAGAAGAAGAAGAAGAAGGGGCGGATGATGATTTATCAAAAATAAGACCGCAAGAGCAAATCGACGAGACGCTCCGGAGACACGATTTCCGAGAGCAGACGACAGCCAAGCTCGTTCTCGCGTTCAGCTTCTTAAATCGCTCCCCCTTAATCTCGCGCGAAGCAACGCGACATGAAGAAAGAGTGTGAGAGATGAATAAAAGCAGAGAAGAAGAGAGTTTCCTCGTCGTTGAGTTTGTCAGAAATACATTTACTGTCATAACGCAATAAACACGTGACACGCTCGCCAAGACGTTGAGAATCATTGGCATTAAAACGGAAGTGGCTATTGGCAAATATAAATTGGTCTAGAGAACGTTGAGAAACAGAGAAAAAGTCAATGGAATGAAATAATAAACATAAAATCTGATGAAATGTGTTCTCGATTTTTATTCATTGCGATGCACACGTTGACGATCATTTTTTTCGACACATCAATCGCGAATTAGATGTCAGGAAGAATATATTAAGGAGGTTCCGCTACGGCGCAAGGAATAACGAATGACGTGAGGCACAATTCCCAAGAAAAAATGACGATCTGCTTTTCGTTTAGCAAGCGATCCGTCGCCAAACTCCTAAAAAATGAGATTTTCCGAGCATTCTATCGATTTTAACTAGAAATATCTTCTCCAAACATTCGTTGACCCCACTATTTTTTTATTGATTCGGAACCCTTGGAGGTTTTTTTATAAATTGAGATTTTAATACGCGTTTTGTCTAATCGGGAAGTATTTTTAATATTTTTCCGATGTCACAAGGGTAAGAAATTTGCATAAGGCCAATGTTAAATCAAGTGACTTTCGACTTGGAAAATATCTCTTAAACCTTCGATGATCTAGGCTGATTTTGAAAGAGATTAAAGTTTGCTGCTTAAATAACAACATATTTCGTTTTCAGATTTTAATCTAATTATCGCTCTACTAACGGAACCTCCTTAAAAATGTAAAACATTGAGAATTTCGAGAATAATGGGCCAACTAAAAATAGTCGAATTTCGTCAAGTTCAATGTACATGTTGAATGTACACGTGTAACTTGATAATTATATAGGTGCGAGAAGAGATCGAAAGATATAGTAATAATGACAATAATGCTCTGGATGATTTGGATTCTCGTGCCAAATTTTCCAACACTTGTGTCTCGTTTATCCTCTCTTTTACGCACACGCATACAAATGTTACGATGTATAATTGAAGAAAGGCAGAAATATAGCCAAGAAAATGTTTCGGTCTGTGATTTTATGTCCGATCAACAATGAATTTAACATCCGATATTCATCACTTTCGAGAACTCATTTAACCATCTCGACTAAATGATTCACAAGACCAATACGTACCAAGTATTTGAATAACGAATACACTGAAAATTCAATTTTGACAAAAAACGTCGATATTTTGTTGAATACGGCGAACCAAATATTTTGGGATGATTTCAAAATTTTCGTTATTTCGACAATATTTTTCATTGTAACGGAACTGTCAGCAAAATTTACGATTGGAATGACAAAAATTTACTTTCCGAAAAGATTTTCCAGAATGTTTTTTGCTGAAATGACAAAATTTTCGTGTTTTTTCAAAAAAACGTTTAGTTGAACGTATCCAACAAAATATCCATCTTTTTCAACAAAATTTTCTTTTCAGTGTACTTTTATTTAAATATTTTATTCTCACATGCGCAGAGAAGACTCGAGGTCGGTTTTTTTCGCACCTCTGCGAAACAATGGGCTCGCACAAATTGCTTTATACAAAAGATTCCGAATTACTATAGACTCGATAAATGAAGCCTCGATATTCACTTTTCATGAAAAGTGCATCCTCCAAAAATGCTAATTTTCTTTTTTTTTTTTACCAATTTCTAAGAAACGAATGCAATTATCGACCCAAGTAAAATTGACAAATCGTTTACACGAATGAAGAGATTTTTGAATAAAAGCAAAATGTGTGTGAAAAAAATGAGGCGTGCAATTTTTGAAGCTTTCCTCCCGCAGCGCGAACGACGACTCATTGGAGACCGAAAAAAGCAGGCTTTGGGAACGTCAGATATATTTTTGGGTGTCGAAAGAAAGGAAGAAAAAATAAAAACGAACAGAGAGACGATAAGCACGTATCGGCGAATTATTTTATTCTTTCTCGCCGTCTCCCTCTCGTTCGGGATAGATAGAGAGGATTCTCGAACCGTAGCGATCTCTGTTGTCTGTTTCTATATAAAAAAGCGAATAACGATCGAACAAACCCAAAGAAAATATGTCTAAAATTAGATGTCCGTAAGAGCTGGCGTATCGGAACACGGCCTGGCCCGGGAGCGAGAAACCGCGAAATTGAAACCACACACGCAACCATCCAGACTCGACGCAATCTTTTCACTTCTTTCCTCCGTATCTCTCTTTTGCTCTCGCTGGCTTTCTGTCTTTCTTCAAAAGTGTGTGTTGAATTCAACTCTGCTGAAGGGTCCTCTTCGCATTCGATTTGCAATTTACAAAGCTCTTTCATGCTCTTAAACATCGGAGAACAAGGCAGCGCGCAGTGAGTATTCTTTCGAGAGGAAACAAAACGTACGACGAGCAGTGTGTGTATTTTCGTTTTATCATGCCCAAACGAACAATCGTCGCAACTTTTTCTATGACTCTGAAGTTTGCAACGTTAATATTCAACGAAAAACATTTTTTCTATTGATTATTTATTGAATTTTGAAAATCGTGGCAATTTTTTGAGTCGATTGAGTTTTTTGGTCGCAAGAGAGAATCGTTTTATTGGTCGGACCAAATATTCAATAATAATTATTGGCTCTGCTGAAGAAATAACAGAATTTCGTTGCATTCCAACGACACGGAGAAAACGGATTCGTTTTGTTTAGTAAGAAATACAATGTTTTGGGAAAATTTCCTATACGAAGGTTAAGAAGCAAAAGAATCGTAGCACCAATTGCAAAATAGCATAGTATTTTTTAACACTTACAATTTTTCTTAGCATGAATTATAAACAGTTCTATATGAATAAGAAACAGTAATGCGCGCGATAATGAATTTCAGGCTTGTTTTCATGAACAATTTACTATGTCAGATAAGAATTCAGTTACGAGTGAGAATATCTCAAATTTTAAACGTCGACATAGTAAAATTCTATAATCCCAATATGGATATATATCGAACATGTGTGAAATTTTATCACACGTATTGTTTTGTTTACCAGGCCCATTGCGATTTTCTTTAATTGCTATGCTAAATTGTAAAATCGGTTTTAATCTGATGATTACGTTTTACTATGCTGTTTAGAACGATTTGTCGCACTGCCATTCGAGATATCGCTGTAATTCCCGAACTGTCCTCAAAATGCTATAATTTTCAACAATAAGTAACTGGATTCCTAGTATATTTCGTAATAATTTTCGACTTCGTTTTCTCCGTGGATGGAAGCTTCAGGATCATCTTTTTCTGCATTTTCGCGTGCGACAGAATCGCTCAACAGAATGCGATGCTAATAAACTTGGCAAAAACTTAATATTTCACCAATTTCCAAGGTTAAAGTCTCGGGATATATGTGCATCATTTATCGATAAATATGAAAACGCGGTCTAATGGTTATGATCCGCCCTCTCGCCCGTTTATTTGCGGGAGTGCAAGCGACTGCAATTGCATTATAACTAAGTTAACTGCATTGCCTTTTTGGAAGGAAGCTTTACGAGTTTAGCGACTCCTCCTTTCTGGCTAATGGGAAACCGATGCCTATATAGAGAAGCGGGCGCGCGCGTGTGCAACGACCTCACAGAGCACTGCGTTATTACATTATAAGTGCATATACGTACAGAAACGCCATGGAGAAAAATCTGTAGGTAGAAGTCGATCCACCATAAAAAACAAAAAAAACAAAATATGGCATAATAATATGGCGTTCGTTACGTGTGTGCTCGTCTTACGAGAAAACAGGATGAAAAAATGGAGAGAAAAAAATATTATGTACCCAGGTTATGGGATCGCGTTAAGCAAAACGTCGAGACGTTTGAGGAGCGAAACGATATCGCCGAAGCGATCGAACGAGGTTCAGTTCGGGGTTATTAGCAAAAAATAAGCACCGATCCATTTTTTTTCCTCTCATTTCTTTCGCAAGCGAATCTCTTCGCGCGCAATTGCAATGTCTATAATAAAATTTATGAATTATAATTGCAAACTCAATTAAAACAGGCCCGCAAAATAGCAAAATATCGTTCAATTGTAATCAGGAGGAGTTTAAACACAATTTTCATGCAAATTCCAACAACTGCATCGGTCGATGGAAAATGATGGAAAGCGCTGAATGGCCGCAATTCACGAGCGTAATTTTCCTCATACACCTAGCCGCGTGTTGCAATAATTACGTTTCGCGGTTTTCGGTGCTATCTAATCGTGAATTGGCGTTCATGGAAATGATGGAATTTGTATGTATAGATTGGAGGGGGCGGGCGGGTCGGTAAGTAGCAAAATTAGTTGAACCGAGGGCCATACAAATGGGAATTTGAAATCGATTGATCGAACACAAGCCAAAACCATGATGGATATCGCACACGCGCGGCGAAATAACAGAGACTCTGCTGCTGGCCAGGCTGAATCGTCGTGTGAGCGTGTGCACGCGCGCGGCAAACCCGTTGTGCATTTTGCCTCTCGTTATCTTTATCGTTAACCCAACGTTACGTAATATCGAGCCTCGTTCGAGAATCATGGCGTTTAGCATTTGCACTTAAGTAACGCACTCCCAGCAGTTGAATAACGAAAAAAAAAAAAAACTCATAGTTAAATCATTATAGACGAACAATGATTCACTTTCTGAACGAGTCTCGATCTTCTCTCAATGGCAAAGCGCGTTTTCAACATTTAGAGGATGGAATAAATAGAGACACACGGAGAAAACAAAGTCGAAAATAATTAAGAAATATACTAGGAATCCAGTTACTTATTGTTGAAAATTATAGTATTTTGAGGACAGTTCGGAAATTACAGCAAGATCTCGAATGGCAATGCGACAAATCGTTCTAAACAACATAGTAAAACGTCATCATCAGATTAAAACCGATTTTACAATTTAGCATAGCAATTAAAGAAAATCGCAATGGTCATGGTAAACAAAACAATACGTGTGTTAAAATTTCACACATGTTCGATATATATTCATATTGGGATAATAGAATTTTACTATGTCGACGTTTAAAATTTGAGATATTCTCACTCAAAACTGAATTCTTGTCTGACATAGTAAATTGTTCATGAAAACAAACCTGAAATTCATTATTGCGCGCATTACTGTTTCTTATTCATATAGAACTGTTTATAATTCGTGCTAAGAAAAATTGTCAGTGTTAGGAAATACTATGCTGTTTTGCAATTGGTGCTACGATTCTTTTGCTTCTTAAACTTCGTATAGGACATTTTCCCAAAACATTTTATTTCTTACTACACAAAACGAATCCGTTTTCTCCGTGCAATAATCTACGCATTTCAGCTTGGAATGTTTACATTTAGTTTTTTTTTGTGATGCTTGTAAATTGAATGAAGAATGTAAAAAGATTCGTCTCGTGGAGGCCAAACATTTTATTCGCACCAAAAAAAAAAGGCGGAATATCAAAAATAGAAATTTGAACAAACGCGTGAGTGGCCAATAAATCTCGCTTATACCGTCGAAATAAATTTCGTAGTCCTGCAAACCCAGAGACTCAAATGACGTTTCACAAATGAATTATTGGTCTTTGCTCTCCGTGTGAGCTGCACGCTCTTCGATCTTTCCGGTTTTATAAACCCACCGCACACTTTTACACGTATTCACGCGCCTGTATACGTATATTTTGTATGAATGGACATAATACATATTACGGCGATGGTAATCGGGTGTGTAATTAATTGGAGCGTTATCTACCAAGTCGGCGAAGCAGGCGTTCTGGGAGAAATCGAGAAATCCGAGAATGCAAGAAATAAATGAATGAATCCGTTAATTTATATATGCGAATAACGAGGAATTTCGCACGCGAAACGCACACCCCAGATTCAGAGATAATCATTTTATTAAACAAATTATTAAACGTTTATCACACAGCGCGATTAAAAGAATTTGCGAGAAGGCGTCGCAGGTGCGCGGACTGCGAAAAGATCACGAGGCTGTGAAAGGTACTACGAGAGTTGAGAAAATTCCTAATTATTCATAATCGCGATATTGGAGAGCGTGGTAATTGGCTAAATTCGTTGCATAATATTACAATAACCATCTTTGATTTCGTTCGGCGCCGAGAGACGAGAAAACTGCAGTGAACGAAAAGTATTGATATTTTTTAAACTTTGAAGAGAGCGAGAGAGAGGTCGATTGGCACTAACAAATATTCTCTATTATAAATGATTGAATTAATGATTTCCTGGGAGTGACGAATCGTATACACGCAGCCAGGCCGTTATTCGCAGCCGAATATTTCCCAGAATTCCCAGTAGGCTTTCGTCCTATTTGACGTCAATCAAAATGTCATTAGAGCTCGAAATAATTTTCGTACAAATTGTAAAATACAGTACACGAAACCACAGGGGAGTATAAAACGAGGAAAAACAAAAAGAGTTGCATTATTCACGTAAATATAAATACACGGAGAAAACGAAGTCAAAAATTATTCCGAAATATACTAGGAATCCAGTTACAGTTATTGTTGAAAATTTTAGCATTTTGGGGACAGTTCGGAAATTACAGGAATATCTCGAATGGCAGTGCGACAAATCGTTCTAAACAGCATAGTAAAACGTAATCATCAGATTAAAACCGATTTTACAATTTAGCATAGCAATTTAAGAAAATCGCAATGGTCATGGCAAACAAAACAATACGTGGGATAAAATTTCAAACATGTTCGATATATATTCATATTGGGATAATAGAATTTTACTATGTCGACGTTTAAAATTTGAGATATTCTCACTCATAACTGAATTCTTATCTGACATAGTAAATTGTTCATGAAAACAAGCCTGAAATTCATTATCGCGCGCATTACTGTTTCTTATTCATATAGAACTGTTTATAATTCATGCTAAGAAAAATTGTAAGTGTTAAAAAATACTATGCTGTTTTGCAATTGGTGCTACGATTCTTTTGCTTCTTAACCTTCGTATAGGACATTTTCCTAAAACATTTTATTTCTTACTAAACAAAACGAATCCGTTTTCTCCGTGTATCGAGATGGTAAATTATTTCAATTCTTCGAATGATTTATAATTGAATAAATAACATTTTCATTGTGCGTTTTTATTTCGACGATATTTCAAAAAAAGTTTATGTTTTTTCATGCTACGAATTATTGTTCATAGAGAAATAAAATGCGCATTTTCATTTCGATATAATAAGAAAAAAAAATCTTCTCCGAGTCAGAGAGAATCAAGTTCATTTCTTCGGAGAATAAAGAGGACACGTGCTGTATTCCAATTGCTCGTCGTATAACGATATACAAAAAAAGTCACACATTTATTACCGTCTGTCCGATTAAGAGGCCGCTAGAATTTTATATACATTGGTGAACCACGAGGGAAAAGAGCTCTCGGATTTAACGCGCTCTTCCTCGCGAGAAAGAGCGTTTATCCCTGGAGAACACTGATTTTCTCTCTCTTTCTTGCCGTCAGCAGTCTCAAAGAGATTTATTTTCCTCGGCAGTGGCAAAAGTACGTTCGTTGGTGGGTGGCAGCTCTAACTGCCGTCACAGTTGGAACGCAAACTGTACAGGCCAGTCCATATCGAATGACCCAATTTTTTTTCACACTTAAATCTTTTCCATATCATCCTCACAATTTTAATCTACGCTTAGATTAAATCACACATTAACACGTTTTTTTATTACATCCGTGGCATCAATTTAAAAGCATGCAGTGCAATTGACCTTGAATTTTATCATTGATAAATTTTCCAAAAAATTCTATCACGTTTCCTAGGCGAGAAAGAATTTTGTTACTCCGACCCGCAATTGACTCGTTCATTTTTGCTCAGGCTACTCATTTCGTTTTCAAAATCTCATCAAACTTTCTGAGCACTTGGTCCATTGGATTGGCAAGTTTCGCTTTAAATGAAATTGCTAAGAAATTGCCTGTATATTGTTAACGAGACTATGACGAAAAGGTCGAAGGTCGGCTAATCCAATCTCACGGAAACTGTTAAGGGAAAAAGAGACAAGGAGCTAGAGGGGTGTGCGCGGTATATATACGTTTCGTTATTGTTACGCGATCTTGGTCTGGGCCCGCACTCCGTTGCCCCGCGCGCAGAGCAGTGTTTAGCCACAAGAGACCGGATCTTTCGTTTCGCCTTTGGAATAAACGAGAATTAAAACGACATTGCGAAATTGTCATTCCGCTGCTTCCTGTCTGTAGCGAAATCAAATGGGAAACCTGAATCTTCGACACTGCGGGAGAGCCAAAAGCAAGATATAGGTTAATGGAAATTCAAGTGCTCGCAGTCGGATTAATCTCGTAAAAAAGTTAAACAAGATTTCTGTTTTGATTTTTCTTGCAACTATAAAAGCTCCAGTTTTTTTTTCTCCCAATTATTCCCAAATAAAAATCAAAACTGTTGAAAATGTATTGCAACGAAATTCAAACGATTTATTTCCCAATTATTTATTATTGTCACAAAGATTCCAGACAACAAGTATTTCGGTGACACAAAAATTTGGCAATCAACGAAAAATTAACAAGAGGTCGTGCGTGTTGTTACGACGGATCGAGCGATTGGCTCTTCTCCGAGACGTTTGATCCCAGAGGCAGCGTGAATCGAGGGAAGAGCTAAATTATGTTCAAGACTTATAGGGACCAAGTTTATTCGATTGTAAAATCAAATTCAATCGATAGCCAACTTTCTAACGAAAATCATGGGCAGTAAATGGACGGAGACCCCGTTATCCTCGCAGTCGAGTCGATTAATTTTCACTTCACGAAGCTCGATTCATCATTCTTACACAAACGTCTAATACCCAAGTACCAATTCCATAATATACGACCTAAAGATGACTGACTTTTCAAAGATAAAAAAAAATGATTAATCGATCATTTGGAAAAATTAACTTTTCGACTCATCAAGGGCAAAATTCTCAGCCTTCAAGAATCGTTTCATATTTTTAGCTCGAATGTACTCTGCTCGAGACCTTGACTGATGACAAATTTCCTAATCTCAATTACAATTCCACAAAACTTGACTTAGTTTAGATGTTCAGACGGAATTGCTGACAGTGTTTTTGGCTAATAAATGCAAAATTTCACGATGTTAAAATTCCACGAAATTTGCAAAAGCTCAATCAACATGACTCTGAAGTTTGCATCGTTGGAATGCAACGGAATTCGTTTTATCTTTGACAAAAATAATTATTCAAATGCAGAATGTAATTACGATGACAAAATGATCGATTTTTGCCACCCGAAAAACATATTGGCTTGAAAATTTTGGATGACATTGAAAATTGAACGAATTATCAATAAATTCGAATATTTTTCGTTGCATTTCAACGTTGCAAACTTCAGCATCATCAATCAACATCTTTTGGCTTATTTTGATCCGCTGTCGCTCGTTTTATTGCTCCAAAGCTTATCAACAAACTCACGACGATTTTTCAATCTGTGATAGAAAAATGTCATTGCAAACAAATTGCCGTTATTTAAAAATAAATAAATGAACAAAAAAAACAAATCGAAATTACAAAATCCGTCGTCATCGATGGATCTTTCGTGGCTCGATTTGATTTTTGGAAAAAACTGGGAAAAAGTGAAAAAACATCGAATAGAAATAAAAGCAAATCAAGAGATTGTTGTCGAGTAAGAAATTATTCTACTGCAAATAAAACGGAAAAATAAAACGAACAAAGAAACTTGGATGGAAGCTCAACAAAAATTCTGACGTTAAAGTTTGCATCGTTGGAATGCAACGAAATTCATTGATTTTGTGACGAAACTCTTTAAAAAAATGAACAATATGTCATTACAATGATAAAACGATCGATTTTTGCGGCCCAGCAAGTATATAAACTCGAAAGATTTCAATGTTTTATAAAATTAAACAAATTATCAATAAAAATTCATATTTCTCGTTGCATTCCAACGTTGCAAACTTCAGCCTCATAAAAAATTAGCATGCCGTCTAATTATGCGAATAACTACTTTTTTTCCGGATTGTAAAAAAAAGGAAAAGAAAAATAACTCTGGGGAATACATAAATATTGATGTATATACGACGATGAGAGAGCGGGCAGTTGGGTTAACTTGTCCTCTGCTCACGATCAAGCGCGCAGCACATGTTTTACGGAAAGGTGCCTTGACCGAATTCGAGTTTCCGTTTTCATTCGTTGCCTGTTTTTTATTTCTTTTTTTTTTCCAAATGGGGACCGCGATCGCGAAGAGTGCGTTTTACACGAGTTTTAACCGGACAGGAGCAAACGCGCGCGCGCGAGATCCGAATCAAGACAAAGACCGAAAAATAAATGAAACGAAGCGCGAATGTTTAAAAAATAAAGACACCACACGCTGCTCCGCAGCAGGGTCGGGTTTGTTTGCCCGAGCATCGGCCAAACATCGTTCGATCACGTTCGTAGCGTATACGCGAACGTACCGAACGATATCCGGACGAGGGAGAACCCAGAGGTTACCGGGACAGGTGTCTGGGGCATATAGCAATAACTTATACACGCACTCACATGCACAAATATGTAGAGGCGATTCCGCCTCAAAATAGCCGAAAAATAACTCCGCTCCCGATTGAAAATTGTATAAAGGAGAATTTTTTCGCTCAATCAACAACAAATCAAAATCAAACAAACGTGCAAATGGAAAAATCAGGGCTCGAAGTTTATTTTTCATCGTGTGCAATGGAATTTAGAAAAAAGTTTATGAATCCCGAAGTTCAGAGTTTAGCAACGCTGAAAGCAAAAAAAAATCGCGATTGGTTAATTTTACATAGAACGTCCCCGACCCACGATTGTCCCCTTTCCTAGCGGGTCTACGCGCGCGATGCCAAAAGTTGTTTCGAATATTCAGTTCATAAATGTAAAGGTGCGCGTTTTGGACAACGGTGACGAGCACATATGGGTTTCGGACCGCCGGGTGTCTCGTTGGCTCTTCACGTACGGTTGGTCACGTAAACGGAATTTCAAATACCATTAACGGTATACTATTCACTGCTCGCGGACTCGAATTTAATATACACAACATATATATATGCATACGCGTCAGCGTAGAGATTCGGAAGAGCACACGATATTTGCGATTCGAATTTGATAAATGGAACGATGCAAAAAAAAAGTAATCGACAAAGTCCCGGCTCGAGCGATCGGAGAATTCGATATGCTGCGCGATCTCGCAATCCCCAATGCTACATTGTGTCGCAAAGTACGACGGAAAAATGGAGATAATGCCTCGTAAACAAGATTCAAGGGGGGGGGGCAGAAAAAAGGAGCTTAAATCACGTGAAAGGCCGCAAGTGTAATTAATTAACATCGATTCGATCTTTCCCTCGAAACTGAAACAAGACTCTTTTCAAAACAAAACACGTGCATGCGCAATGCCAATACAAATCGACTTAATTTCAATGATTTTTTTTCGGCACAAGAAAAAATCCAGCCGACAATTTAATTTTGTTAAAATTGGAAAAAAAAAATTCCTCGATACCAAATCAGTTTTCAACCTTGGCTGAAATTGCGATTTAATTTGTTAAACAATCGACCCAGCAGAGACTCAAGACATGACGTTGAAGTTTGCATCGTTGGAATGCAACGAAATTCATTGATTTTGTGACGAAACTCTTTTAAAAAATGAACAATATGTCATTACAATGATAAAACGATCGATTTTTGCGGCCCAGCAAGTATCTAAACTCGAAAGATTTCGATGTTTTATAAAATTAAACAAATTATCAATAAAAATTCATATTTTTCGTTGCATTCCAACGTTGCAAACTTCAGCCTCATCTCAAGACTGTCACGTGATTGTCAGTGCGAAAGATTCATGGAATGTTAATTTGAATGAGGATGAAAAAATGCAAAATATGAAAAATGCAGTTTCATGAAAAAATCCATTGATTCGTCGTATGACATACACAGGGTTTTATTTCTGTACGAGTTGGAGGAGAGAGAGAGTCGATAATGACGAGAAGGTTTGCCTTTATAAAAAAAAACGTTATGAATGAACGAGCAATATATAAAAGAGAAAAGGGAGCGAGTCAAAGAGAATATAGACGTAAAGTCATGACGAATAAAGTTTAAACTTTGTCATTCTCGTGCGCGAGCAACAAGCGCAGGGAGAGAGATAAAATGTCGAAGGACAAAGTGAAGCCTGGCGGATGGGAAAAGATTGGAGAAAGACGGAGCGAGCGTGAGCGCGAGAGTGAAAAGAAAGGATATCGAGAAAATGACAGTAAAAACAATAAAGCGGAACAATGGAAAAACTTTCAGCCACAGAGACCGGATCGGTAAACGGGAATAAAGTTGGAAGAAAATCGATAAAACAAAATAATGGACAAAAGTATAAAAGACAAGTGTCATAAAATTTTTTTAAACAAACTTTCGTTCGACACGAAAAATATTTGTTGGAATTTAACTGGCGCAACACGCATCATTATCGTTCCGGAGGGTTTCTTTTATTTTCAAGGGAAAGTGAAGAAGAGAATTCTTTATCTCTCTGCTGTCGTTATTGCTGTTGGTACGAGGTTAAAAAATGTGTGTACTTAACGTGACCACGTGTCGTCAATTCGGCGTTTCTCTTTGTAGCATTTCTCGTGTGTAATAATATTATAATATATGTGCTCGGTTTATGCTTGCTCTTACGGTGAGTACCGTTACGATGTATTTGCAATGTACGCATATATATATGTATATTGAAGCACCGTATGGTAATGGCCAACAGAGGTCCCGAAAATCCAAACGTCGTTGTTTTTTATTCTCCCATTCCTTCTCTGCACGGTGCGTTGGATCGCATCCGGGCTTTTCGAAATCTACGCCCACACAATGAAATGCTAACGCGTAAGTATGTTAATACACGTCAAAAGTTTAATCTTGTGGCTGAAGCTCGCAAGGAGCGACAAATGAAATGCACTACATTGGATTATACGTTTATGATAAATGGAAAAGTAAACATTTGCATTTTATCCCCGGATCATAAATTACCATGAAATTTGTACAAATTATTTCGTTCGCTTGTTTTTTTATTTATCGATAATAATTCTCGAGATAATCCGGTGCAGAGGAGATTAGAAATTCAAGGGGTTATATTATATCGATATGATTGTGTCATTACATGCGAGGAAACGGATTCGTTTCGTTTAGTAAGAAATAAAATGTTTTGGGAAAATGTCCTATACGAAGTTCAAGATGCAAAAGAATCGTAGCAACAATTGCAAAACAGCATAGTATTTTTTAACACTTACAATTTTTCTTAGCATGAATTATAAACAGTTCTATATGAATAAGAAACAGTAATGCGCGCGATAATGAATTTCAGGTTTGTTTTCATGAACAATTTACTATGTCAGATAAGAATTCAGTTACGAGTGAGAATATCTCAAATTTTAAACGTCGACATAGTAAAATTCTATTATCCCAATATGAATATACATCGAACATGTGTGAAATTTTATCACACGTATTGTTTTGTTTACTATGACCATTGCGATTTTCTTTAATTGCTATGCTAAATTGTAAAATCGGTTTTAATCTGATGATGACGTTTTACTATGCTGTTTAGAACGATTTGTCGCACTGCCATTCGAGATATTGCTGTAATTTCGGAACTGTCCTCAAAATACTATAATTTACAACAATAAGTAACTGGATTCCTAGTAATTTCTTAATTATTTTCGACTTGGTTTTCTCCGTGTACATTTCGCAATCGAGATAATTGTGATATAAATAAAAAGTATACGATTGGTATAAATTTCGGGGTAATTTGCGGGCGTACGAGTCGCGGTGAAATCAGCAAATCTGTTGATTTATAGGGACAGACTCGAATTGCTTGTTTTCTACGAAATTTCGATTTATTTAAGTCGCAGCCGGAAATAGAGAGACCGCGGCGAGCGAAAATGATTTTGCTTCATGTCCGGAATGATGAGAAGGCACTTGCCAGAGATTCGAGAACGGATATACGTCGTTCACCCAGCTAATATATACCAACGTTAATTACGTTGTGGTCGTTTACGCAAGTAGGAAGTACACGCAAAGGGAAGAGAGAGAGAGAGGAGACGATGTACGTCTCGTAGATGGGACGGCGCCAAGAGATACATCCCGATTATGCTCGCTCCCTAATACGCGATTGCTGCTGGTCCACTAAACTCTCGGTGATATGGCACAGCATGTGCGCAGCGGTATGTCAGCGATGAGAGACACCGCGCGCGCGATCGAGTACGAGCAGAGCAGGATGAGCGAAACTTGGAAATTAATCCTCGAAACGAGCGAGCACCCAAAATGCTGCTGCATGTATATACAGCTGGCTAAAGATTAGCGAGCTTCGACGACTCGAACCTTTATTAACTAATAATGTGTATATGCGAGAGGAGCGAAATGCGAGATAAATGTTCCTGCTTAATGACACGTAATATAGTATCGAGTTTCCAGTTTCGTTCGATGATTGATGCAGTCTTTCGTAACTTCGTCGCATGTTCAAGTATCGAAACGTAATATTTCCTAATCCCATATATAAAATTGATTCGCGAGTCGAGCGTGCTGAGTTTTTATTTTTCGGTGAATAAAATTAAAAATTCAAAATTAAAAAAAAATTCGGAAACTGGAAACGATGCGATGAAAAAAAAAAATGATTGGAAATTTTTTTTTTTTTTTTTAATTAAGAAATACAAATAAGTGATTGCAGCCAATGAGGAGTCTTTAGATTTTTGAATTTTGGTACTCGAGACACGAGAGCCGTGCAATCGATCGAACGAGGGTGAAAGAGAGCGCGAGGGGGGAGAAAGAATTTTGTACACCGGTGTGGAGTACGCCGGATATGGCGACGAGGGACGCCGGGATAAAGACAGAAGTGGGTCGAGTCAAGATCGATATACACACACCTCGTCGTCGTGGAGGAGGACGAGCAATATGTATAAGCAAAAGCTTCGCGAGCTGTTGTCCCGTCGTTAAGCGCGCGCGATCGTCTCGCAACGACTCGAGCGTAAAGTTGGAGCGTGGAACGATATTTCAAGCCTTTTTTGCCCCCACCATTGACGAGAGGGGAGGGAGAAAAATTTATTTACCAACGAGACTGTTGAGTGTTTGTTGTAGGCAAAAAAAAGTGGAGCAATTTCGAAAGAAAAAAAATTCATTGTTAGACGGCGATAATCGCGTTGAGAAGAAAATAAAAAACAAAATCATTTTGCGATCTTTCGCGTCGTCATCGCGGATCGCGTTGAGCAACGATTCATTCATATTTTCCTGCAATCGCGCGCGCCTCGCGTTACTCTCATTTGCTTCTCTTATCAGATTTATCGAGATCGATAATTTCCGTTGCAAATTGAATGGAAAATATAAATTCGCGATGCCAACTGATCGACTTTCTGTGATAAGCTAATTTTTCACATTTTTTTATCCTTCCTTCAACAACGCTCGAATTATATGGGCCCGTTTGTATTTTAATGTTATGCGAATCGTTCCATCCTGCTGCTGATTGAATAATAATGAAACGCGATAAGAAATTATTCGACTGAAAACACAACAGGTCAACAAAAACGAATCGTGAAAAACGCGCTTCGATCATAAATTATAGAATGCGAATAAAATCATTTCGACGTTGAAGAATTTCTGCTCCCTGTCTTTATTATTGAGATATTTTAGTAACAATTGGGAAACCGCATTTCGGACGAAAAAATACCAAGTTTGCTGGGACTCGCTTTAAAATAGGTCGTAAACACGAACAAACGCTATACGAAAGACTGAACGTCAATTTTTCAGGTCGTTCGAATCGAGGATAGATTCGAGGCTCTCCACCTGCCATTAACTCAGCCTACACAAAACATAAAACTGATCAGCGAGCCTCGCACTTTATGACATTAACGGACTAATGCGAACTTGTCGAAAAGTGTTTTTCACCTTCGTTACTCCAAATTGCACGGGACACGAGAATCCAAGAGGATTTATACAAACTCAAGCTCGTCAGAGTTGGATTTTCAATAATTAAGACGATAATGCATTGAAAATTCAATTTTGTCGAAAAACGTCGATACTTTGTTAAATACAGCGAACTAAATATTTTGGGATTATTTCAAAATTTTCGTTATTTCGACAATATTTTTCATTTGTAACGGAATTGTCAGCAAAATTTACGATTGGAAGGACAAAAATTCACTTTTCGAAAAGATTTTCTAGAATGTTTTTTGCTGGAATGACAAAGTTTTCGTGATTTGTCGAAAAAACGTTTAGTTGAACGTATTCAACAAAATATCGATCTTTTTCAACAAAATTTTCTTTTCAGTGTGGACACTTCTTGTGCTCAACGAAAATGCTTTTTTAATTTATTTGCTCAAAGTTCCGCGAAATTCGTTGGTTTTTTGATTCTTTTTTTTTTTAATACGTGCACAATTTTTTGTCGCGAGTAACACTTGTGGGTAAGCCACGTATACGCTTAAATCGCAATGGTACACACTCGCGGTACTCTTTTTCGTTATCTTGAGAGAACGAAGCGACTCTCGTGGCCGGTAATAACGCGTATGGAGCTGAGAGAAAGAGGCAAAACAATCACACGATCGGTCTGTTTTTACGTAATAGACCGCAAAGACGTAAATTCAGGAACGAATCTTAAACTCATATTCGTATTTATACTCGTTATTTATTATGGGAAATTGCATATAATTTTACACGCAATTCAATCCCCATGCGTGCGCGCGAAGCGTTGTGAGAACAAGATACGAACCTTCAAATTCTCGTTATTACTTCAATCATTTCATTATCTCTGCTGTCCCACTTTTCCAATTCGATTAATTATCATCGCATTAGAGAATTACGACGACTTTGAATTTTGTCAAATTCGACTGTGCAGAATGCAGAAATTTTAATGACTCTGAAGTTTGCATCGTTGGAATGCAACGGAATTCATTTTTATCTTTGACAAAAATAATTATTCGAATGCAGAATGGAATTACGATGATAAAATGATCGATTTTTGCCATTCGAAAAGCATATTGGCTCGAAAAATTTGGATGACATTGAAACTTGAACGAATTATCAAGAAATTCAAATATTTTTCGTTGCATTTCAACGTTGCAAACTCCAGCATCATAAATTTTAAATTCTCATCACGAGATTTACATTTTTATTATGTACCCCCTGCATGTGTATGGAAAGTGGTTGGTCGAATCGATAATTACATTTTTCGCCCATAAAAAAAGGTCAAGAGCATTTTTTCACATTTTTCGAGGTTAGAGAAAATGCATCGTCGTCGTGTGTGTAGAATGTTGGGAAAAATAATGAGCTGAATGGCTTCTCGCGCGCGCGACCAAGGGACAGAGCTGATCGAATTTTCATCGAAATGGCAAACCCGATGGTCGAGATCTATACGTGCGGCGTGAATATATATACGAATCATGAAAATCGTACCGAACATTGCGTATTAGAAACAAATTCTCTTTTCCCCTAATGCATACTATTCACGTATACGTTTCGTTATTTGCTTTGGCCTTGCTCACTCGCTGACTTACGTAAGGTGAGTTACTAATTCGAAATCCTTTCGAGTTTAAGTGAGAGAAGGAGAGAGAGAGCGAAACACACGGCGGTTTGAACATTGACAGTAAACAGAGGTGTGCTTTCAGTCGGAAGAAAATCCAAAAATAGTTATTTCCATAATAAAATCGTACCACGAAATTCTCGCGTACAATAAAACGAAGAAAAAAAATTGATAACAGCCAAAAACTGTGTAAATCATTTCAAGGACTGAAATAATTGTCGAAAAATAAACCGCGACGATTTAAAGAGGAAGAAAAAACTCACCAGACTGTTAATTATGTTAGAGAAAATCCAAAACCACTAAATTTTTTCCAAGTTCGTTAAATTCCGAGAGAAACGAAAACGAAAAATGAGGAAAAATTTGTTAATCCTGATGATGTCACAGAAATTTTGTTCACTTTAATCGAAATCACTATTTCACTTGATCGTCAAACCAAAAATATTTTTAAGAACACGAGGCAGTCGGTTCGTCGCGCCTTTTTTCCTCGCTCCACGTTTATTTCAAGCGTTTTATTAGAATTTGTCGAATAAATTTGTTTACGCGATTGCAAATATATGGAAAATCGAGTGTGGCGAGCGCGCGGGAGCGTCGACACTTTCGGCACGGCTGACGGCGCGGCACTGCCGGCGTCGGGCTCTCCGATATCACGGGCAAATGTTGGATCGAGCAATATACATGTATACAACGTTTCACCTCTCTACTACCTACGAGGGGATTCGACCGGGCGTCGCGCGACACACCGCCAGTGCAGGGAAGCGCCACAACGTGAATATATTACCACCGACCAGCAAACTAACCCTTTATGCATCGCGTACGAGGCATGTGCAACACAATTTACTCCTAAACATGAGGCAGAATTTATAACGTTGGTAAATATTGAATTCTCCCCCCCCCTCTACTGCAAAATTTCCCTTTCCCGAGGAAACTCCCCCATAAAAGTAAAAATATTCAGAAAATTTATACAATTTGCAAAACTCGTGTCACATTTTCTCTCTTCTAATTGTTTACTAAATTTTATCCGTTATCATCTTTTTAATAAAAACGAAACGATCCAGTGGCATCGACTGATACCGTTCGTACATTTTTTCAAATTATCCAACTTTTAAATAATTCTCTTGGAGTATCGAAAAAGATTTTCATTTGGTCATACGAATTCGGAGCGATGTGCATACAAAATGAGCAATTATTGCAAATTTCTTAAAAAAGGTTCGACGTCGTTGCTCCAAAAATTTCTGTTGAATTTGCAAGAATTTTTATTCGTAAATTTATTTCAACAGATTTTTGAAATTCGGAATTGAGTTTGAAAACTGGAAATTTATTACCAAGTTTTGGAAAAAAAGGAACAGAAGAAAAAAAATCGTGAAATCTATATTCATGAATTTAATAACTGCACTGAAAATTCAATTTTGTCAAAAAACGTCGATATATTGTTGAATACGGCGAACTAAATATTTTGGGATGATTTCAAAATTTTCGTTATTTCGACAATATTTTTCATTGTAACGAAACTGTCGGCAAAATTTACGATTGGAATGACAAAAATTTACTTTCCGAAAACGATTTTCCAGAATGTTTTTGGCTGGAATGACAAAATTTTCGTGATTTTTCGAAAAAACGTTTAGTTTAACGTATTCAACAAAATATCGATCTTTTTCAACAAAATTTTCTTTTCAGTGTTGGTCCGAATCGCGATATATTTATGTGGGACGTTTGTTTTCCTTGTTTTTTCTAAAAGATGGAGCTTGATGAGAAGTTTTGGAGGAGCGATAGCGACGGTGGTATCTTGTTCGGGGAATTGAAATTTCAGTGAGCCGGGAGAAGACTCGAAACGGTCGTCGAACTGGTATATCGCGTCAATGTTAATTCTCGCGATGACGTTGCTTGAACGAAAACGTGAGACAACTGGCCAATCCAAAGAATGAATTATACCGCGATTTTATATGAAAAAATTCTCGACGGAGAAGCGAGAATGAAATAAATAAAATAAATAAAAACAACTTGAATGACAAATAACAATAAATCACGCGGAATTCAGTCTCAAATAATACAAAGTATGAAAACCGCCCATGAGAAACGAGTCTCATCGCAGAAAACCATTAAAAAATGAAAATGATATAAAAAAAGTACTTTCCGATGAAATTAGTGGAGCATTTTATGGGTCAAAGATCGTAAGATCGAACGTGAACGAAATATAATAAAGCGCGCTGCACATTAACGAGAGAACGTGAAAAGGAAAAAGACACACAAAGAGACCATAGAGACGAGAAATTTCTCCGGATGATTTTGATCTTGAGGAAAGTACACGAGACCGATTAAAAAGTTTCAAAATCAAATAATATTGCGTCTGAGAGAAAATCTTTTTCGAACTGCGCGGCTCTGCGGTGTTGTTGTTGCGGAGACATACACACGCACATTTCCTTAATCTTCGTCGAGTTTATCATCATCTCATGCTTGGCTAGCAAGATCGACCCAGAAAAATCTCATCGCCTTTGCACGCCCTCCGCGAGAGCAGGCTCTATTAAGGAGAACGGTTCAGTTAGTGACCTCTTTAGGCCAATTACGTTACCTGCTTTGGTTCGGGTACAAGTTTCATAAATATAATTAGTCACAACAGTGACAACAATGGAGTTTATAATGAATCGCAACGACTTTTTTTTCGTTGGACACGAATTCCGTTGGAACGAGGCAACATCATTGTTCCTTTGCATCAATAAAATCATCTTGATGATTGTTCTCGCCATCTCGTCCACGAAATGTTCAAGACAGCAAAAAATGAACCAGTGAAAATCCGTTAACTTGCACTGAAAATTCAATTTTGTCAAAAAACGTCGATATTTTATTGAATACGGCGAACTAAATATTTTGGGATGATTTCAAAATTTTCGTTATTTCGACAATATTTTTCATTGTAACGGAACTGTCAGCAAAATTTACGATTGGAATGACAAAAATTTACTTTCCGAAAACGATTTTCCAGGATGTTTTTTGCTGGAATGACAAAATTTTCGTGATTTTTCGAAAAAAACGTTTAGTTGAACGTATCCAACAGAATATCGATCTTTTTCAACAAAATTTTCTTTTCAGTGTGCGTAGTCCGTATATATAACAAAACGAGAGATGCGTCTAAACCGAACAAAGTGGTCGAGGGGGGTATCACAGTTTTGTGTTTCGTAAAATGGTCAAGCAAACTTGAGACACATTTGAGGAGGAAACAAGCTGCTGCATCCAACTCCTGCCATGCGTACATCACGCAAACCATTCATTATTAGAGTCTATTCTTCGTGGGACACACAGTTCATATTACAGAGAGACACACAGACAGGAGCGAATACAGTGAATAGAGAATATACAGATAAGAAAAGACACGTGTATACGCGATGGAGCTCGTTTCTCGACTCGTCTCGTCGTACACATCAGCAGCAGCAGCAGCAGTTTCTGTTATTATTCCTGTATGACCAATCGCTGTTGCCGCATTCGTTGCTGCTGGTGTTACGTACACGTATAAATACACTTGAAAGTTACACCCCCGCGCTCTCGAGAGAGGCTGCAGAGAGGAGAGTGGGCAAAATGGCAAAATCCACGAGAGCAAAAACTTCGACCTGATTCTCGCTTTTACCTTGCTCTCCTCTATGTTTCCCCTTTCAATAACTATATACATTTATGTATGAATAGATATTTACGTACATGACCCATTACACATGTATATATCGAGTATGTAACGTACTATTGATATATAAGAGAAGTGTTTCAACAAGGCATCGTTGGCGTGACGCAAATCCGGCCACTCGGCGTCCCGATCGGGAAATGCATGTGTATATAACGTATGTGTGTGTGTGTGTGCAATGCATATATAGTAATAACAATGGCTGATGCACCCAACTGCATCTATAATCGCGGGCTACTCACCGACGAAAATTGAATTTTGTCAAAAAACGTCGATATTTTGTTGAATACAGCGAACTAAATATTTTGGGATAATTTCAAAATTTTTGTTATTTCGACAATATTTTTCATTGTAACGGAACTGTCTGCAAAATTTACGATTGGAATGACAAAAATTTACTTTCCGAAAAGATTTTCCAGAATGTTTTTTGCTGAAATGACAAAATTTTCGTAATTTTTCGAAAAAACGTTTAGTTGAACGTATCCAACAAAATATCCATCTTTTTCAACGAAATTTTATTTTCAGTGTGACTCTTTTTGTTTTTCGCCTTTTCTCTCGACTCTTTCGCACTTTGAAAAAAGATGGAAAAAGAGGGGGCAGCTGAAAGGAAAAGAGCCAATAGCGGAATTTTCTGTTTGCTCTCAGGTCAGAAGCACTAATGACCGGTCCAGTTATAATTCCATCGAAATCTGTGAACCGGAGCAGTTTACAACGACCAGTGATATTTGTCAAAGTGACGACCAATTCGTTGTGCTCAAACGAATGCAAATAAAACTTTCGACGCCAATTAAATTTAACGAATATTTCTCCCACCTGTTTTTTTTTTTGCTCGGACGAAAAATGTGTTATAATGGCCAATTATGGAAACACGAAAAGATCAAGTGTTGACTGGAAAGAGTCGCTGCGATAGCGTGGGCGATTGAAAAACTATGAAACTAATTTTCCTCCAAATATATTGTTCTTGCGCGATAACCTTCTGAATCTTTATGAGAAAGCACGTAAAAAGTATTGAAACTGTCGATCTGTGAGAGAGAAAAGCTCGATCATTGAATTCGTAACTCGTCGGTTTTTAATTGGATTCGTGAGTGATCGTGTTTTTTACGCGGAGTATACGAGACATTTTTATGGCAATTTCTACACGAGGATAAAAAGAGAGCCCTTTATTTCTAGCCCCATGGGCTTCGCGCTCTCCTTTTCCTCTCTCTCTCTCTCTTTCTCTGTCTCGCGAGACTCTCACGATTTCAACATGTACATACGTATCTGTGAAACATTAGGTAGGTGAACGTTACAAGACGAGACGTTTATGATTTATGCCCTGCTAATAAAACGCCAAGTAATTGTTCGCGATATATAATTATACGAGTTAGTGTGTACGAGGGGGTCGCGCGTTTCCCGTTCGCGTTTCGTTCTTCGGTCCACAAAAACACACACACACACACACACATACAGATACATTAATCTCAAAAGATATACGGAAAGACTTGGTGAACTGCGCGAGGAGTCCTTTTTGCATGAATAATGCAGATGGATTGGTACGAATTTGAACCTCCGAGCAAAATGGACCACTTGCCATTTTGTCTGTTGAGGATTTTATACATCGTTCCAACATTCATATTCATTGATGGACTTGAAATATCTAATTATGAATTTTTGAGCACACGATCGAAAGTCTCAAGTTCTGTCGAGTGAAAAATACTGAATTATGAATTATTTAGTGCGCTCATTAGCGTATTATCGTGAAAGATCGGCCAGGGGTCCATATTATCACCAATTCCTTGTTCTATCGTGTATTTACAGACGAAATGCGGTCATTTTGAATCATAAGCGACGGAGGGTCTACGCCGTTTTGTCTGGTAGGACTCAACGACGTGGATGAGGATATACATTTTTCAGTGTGTGTAGAAAGTTACTTCACGTGGAAGCTAATTTATGTATGTGTGCGAGCGAGAAGGTTATTCGCGAAAAGAGAACAGACCGTGAGGAGGTGCCCTCGGACCGGAAAGGTCCACAGCACGTTAGAATAACGGGTCTTCGTGTCTCCTTTTCTTTCTCGCTCTGGGTTCTCGTGTCGATGACACTGACCTTCGTTCAGAAATTTTTAAAATATTTTTTCAATCTCCAACGATTTTAACGCGCGCGGAAACAACGGATTTCTTTCGCCGGCGACAACTATGAATTTTTGAAATTGTCTTTTTAAATATTCTCTGTACACGTTGGACCGGAAATGACAAATCGGACGATTTTTGCATATATAGCTTTCAAAAATTGCGCTATCACTCGCCGCAACTGCTGTTACGTGAATACTCTCGTAATTTGCACACAAAACGTTTTAAACATTACTTAAGAAAAACCATTCGCTTTCACCGGGTTCTCTATTTTTTCTGGATCGACCAACGTTGCACTAAATCATTCCGTTTTTCTAGTGTGAAATAACAAAATTTGATTGTACACTGAAAATTCAATTTTGTCAAAAAACGTCGATATTTTGTTGAATACGGCCAACTAAATATTTTGGGATGATTTCAAAATTTTCGTTATTTCGACAATATTTTTCATTGTAACGGAACTGTCAGCAAAATTTACGATTGGAATGACAAAAATTTACTTTCCGAAAACGATTTTCCAGAATGTTTTTTGCTGGAATGACAAAATTTTCGTGATTTTTCGAAAAAACGTTTAGTTGAACGTATCCAACAAAATATCCATCTTTTTCAACAAAATTTTCTTTTCAGTGTAAAAATTTTGGACGAAGAGAAAAAACGAAAAAAAATGGAGAATCAGTCGCGAAACGCAGACCGGACGAGCAGACCACGCTTACACCTAATATATTGTAAATGCATATCTCGCCATTGATGCACCGTGCAGCTCGTATGCGCCGCGTACAGGATGCGGCTCGGCGAGGCGTGCAACCGGCGACCCCCTCCATTTTATTTCTCGCCGGATCTTCACTATTCATTATACTATATTCCTATTTCTGTACGCACATGAAAAGAATATTCGAACCAAATTGGCAAAAAAAAAAAAAAACGCGACTCCTGGCTATTAAAAACTTTGCATAATTTCGTTATTTAATTCCCTCTGCAACTTATTCGATTGATAAAAAACGTTTAGTGTATACACGGCAAAGTGGTTTTACCCAAATATTTGATTATTCAGAAAGCTCCACTGAAAATTCAATTTTGTCACAAAACGTCGATATTTTGTTGAATACGGCGAACTAAATATTTTGGGATGATTTCAAAATTTTCGTTATTTCGACAATATTTTTCATTGTAACGGAACTGTCAGCAAAATTTACGATTGGAATGACAAAAATTGACTTTCCGGAAAGATTTTCCGGAATGTTTTTTGCTGGAATGACAAAATTTTCGTGATTTTTCGAAAAAACGTTTAGTTGAACGTATCCAACAAAATATCCATCTTTTTCAACAAAATTTTCTTTTCAGTGTCGTATTTTCGTCTTCTACGAAAAGGAGAAGAAGAAAGTACATAAAAAAAGTTACAGTCGCCTTAAGTTTGTCTAGTTTACCGTACACACGAAAGAACAATACCGAAAACGGGACAAGCAATTTTGCGCAATAAGAACAAAAATGATTGGTCAATTTGACTGCCCACTTGCTGCATCGTGCGCGGTGGTGAATTCGCTTATACCGTTATTTATAAAAACTACAACAATGCCCGTGAAATTCGTATACGCATAGACACGTTGAGCGAGTGTTAACACGAAGTTTACTGCAAATCGTGCGCACAACTTTCGAAATAACAAAAAAAAATGGTTTTTTGCAGCGTCATTCAACATCGCCGGAACATTTCAGCGATTATGAATTTTGACTCTTAATCTCATTTTCTCACGAGCAACATCGTTAATAGCCGCGTGTTCTTGACGATTCTACACTTTAAAATGTTCAAGTTTACCAAAAGGCTCTCCGCGCGGAGATATATTCTATTTTTACGAATCGTTTGTTTAACCAAACTTCGTGTGTCTATGCTTCGGAGAGCGAGTGCAGCATCCGCGGAGCTAATCCAAGCACGCGCGTACGAGCACATCGCGCTCCGGCAATTTATTGAAAAATGGATAAAAAATTTGGTTTTTTTTTGGCAGGAAAATTCACCACGTTCTAAAAATCGAAAGGAATTTTAAAAGAAAAAGTCATGCGGTATTTCGAACGGTTATTCGTAGAAAATTCAGAGGCCATTGCGAGGCTGAGGGAAAGAAAATGAACGCGAAGAGGCGGAAGGAACCGGCGACAGAATTTATGAGTCCCGTCATTCCGTCTGGACGATTTTATTTTTGGGAAAATTTGTCAGCATACGTCACAACCACGCGTTTTTCAGTTTTTTTTTTTTATTTCGGGAAGAAAAATAAATCTGACGTATTGGTCAAATTGGAGCGTGTCGCGGACACTGAAAATTCAATTTTGTCAAAAAACGTCGATATTTTGTTGAATACGGCCAACTAAATATTTTGGGATGATTTCAAAATTTTCGTTATTTCGACAATATTTTTCATTGTAACGGAACTGCCAGCAAAATTTACGATTGGAATGACAAAAATTTACTTTCCGAAAACGATTTTCCAGAATGTTTTTTGCTGGAATGACAAAAATTTCGTGATTTTTCGAAAAAACGTTTAGTTGAACGTATTCAACAAAATATCGATCTTTTTCAACAAAATTTTCTTTTCAGTGGACCTGAGCACGTGGACGAGAATCGTCCGTGTCTGCGTTTCAATTCGGACGATTGATTGATCGAATGATTCGCGGGAAATGAGGAAAAAATATGGAAAAGTTTAGTTAGTATTTCCAGGACTCAGTTTGGTTCAGGAAAAAAACGAGGAAATGACGATAAAAATGGACAAAATGATGAAAAATGATCGAGTGGTCCATTTTGTCACGAATAAATGTGAAATACACGTTTGCGCGATCTCTATTCTCAATATAGCAGGCGATGAAACATCCCGCAACGAGCGTATATATGCTCAACGACATATCGCACTGTCGCGCGTCAGCAAGCTCTTTGTTTCCGGTCTGTAAAACAATAATAACTGACAGAGAGAGCAGCAGCATGGAGAACCAGTTGATGGTTGCTCGGTGGAACCAAAAGCGTTACTCGCACACCGCCGCAATATTACACCCATAAAGGATTCCTGCCCGAAGCAGCAGGTAATAATTAAAAAGACGTATCTCTCGAGCTTATTCACACAAAATGCAAATTTCGTTGTGCACAGTGTGACGCGCGGTCGTTATTAACCGTGCATGCCACACGAAACAGCGAAAGTCGGTCTCTCTCTCGTTTTCCGTTTTGCTTCTGCCTTTTCCAACTGCTGGTCTTTCTGGATATATGACAGAGTGTCGGCTCAGCCGCCGCATCGCAGTCCGTCAAAGCATTTAGAGCGAATCGCGAGGCTCTTTATCGGATCGAGTACCAACTCTCTTTTTCTCTTATTTTCTCGAGTAATTATATAGCTCTCGACTAGCGCGATAATAATAAATACTTTTCAAGTCCTGTTGCTGTGAGTCAAATTTGCCGAAATTTTTTCCGGCTGGCTATAGGTCAACGAGATTACGTTTGCGTAATTCTTATCTCCCGCGTGATCAACTCCGCGGAGGATCATTGGAAAGTGCAAAAGTTCGTTTCTCCCCAACACTGAAAATAAAATTTTGTTGAAAAAGATGGATATTTTGTTGGATACGTTCAACTAAACGTTTTTTCGAAAAATCACGAAAATTTTGTCATTCCAGCAAAAAACATTCTGGAAAATCGTTTTCGGAAAGTAAATTTTTGTCCTTCCAATCGTAAATTTTGCTGACAGTTCCGTTACAATGAAAAATATTTTCGAAATAACGAAAATTTTGAAATAATCCCAAAATATTTAGTTCGCTGTATTCAACAAAATATCGACGTTTTTTGACAAAATTGAATTTTTAGTGAACGCAAAGAAATTCGAAAGAGCCGCGAACACTTTTTACATTCGAATAAATAAATAAACGACTGAAATTCGTTCAATGAATTACATGTAATTAATTTAATTAACCAAAATCTCGAACAGTGTCTAACGAGATTTGTTTTCACGCCCCGAAATAATTGATCGAAAAGCTGATAATTAAGGTGTTACATGGATGAAATCGTATCACGGAATATTCAGCTGTAAATATGGAAGGCAGACTATTTTTGGTTGGAGGAAAAAAAACTTGGTTATCCGTGTCCGAGGCTTCGAAGCAAAGGGAGAGAGAGAGAGGGAATGGGAGAGGATAAAAAAAAAGCGCGAGAGAAAGAGGAGATGAATTGGAAGGCAGCGGCAGGTAACACATGGGAGCGAGAGCAAGGAAGCATGCAAAACCACACAGAGGCGAGAGAGTCACGCATGCACGAGTACCTAATGTCTGCACGCAATCGCATATACCCTGCGACCCACGGCCTCAATTCTCACCCCCCTCTGTCTCTCCTCCCGCTCCCCGCCGTTGCCCTTCATCCTTTATGCTACATAATATGAGAAATTAAAAACAAACAAAAAATCCTCCAAGTGAAACGACGGCGTTCGGGATTATTGTTATTATTGCAGTCATCTCGCCAACATGGACCGCGAAGAATTATTTCCACTTAAAAACAGCAAAAAAGCTAGATGTGTGTGTGTGTGTGTGTGAAGAAACGACCGATACACGTATTCGTATTGCTTTATAGCTATAAGACGAATTTATGTCTCTCTATATAGGTGTGTGCGCCAACCGGAAGCACCAACGTGTGTTCTCCACTCGTACATTCCGCTGATTTTAACCGCCTGTATCGTTAAATAAAGTGGAATAAAGAAGCAAGAGCCAACTCCGTCATGTTGATTAAACGCTAACGGAGATCGTCTGTACGATTGATTTTAAAGTGAGGATAATTGTTGCTCGTGTGTGGTCCCCAAATTGGTGTCTTTATATTTCCCAAATCATTGGGGAATATTGAAAATTCATTCTTCGTGAGCACGAAGAAAGTTTTGAGAATTTTTTTTCTCACACGGAGAAAACAAAGTCGAAAATTATTACGAAATATACTAGGAATCCAGTTACTTATTGTTGGAAATTATAGCATTTTGAGGACAGTTCGGGAATTACAGCAATATCTCGAATGGCAGTGCGACAAATCATTCTAAACAGCATAGTAAAACGTCATCATCAGATTAAAACCGATTTTACAGTTTAGCATAGCAATTAAAGAAAATCGCAATGGTCATGGTAAACAAAACAATACGTGTGATAAAATTTCACACATGTTCGATATATATTCATATTGGGAAAATAGAATTTTACTATGTCGACGTTTAAAATTTGAGATATTCTCACTCATAACTGAATTCTTATCTGACATAGTAAATTGTTTATGAAAACAAACCTGAAATTCATTATCGCGCGTACTACTGTTTCTTATTCATATAGAACTGTTTATAATTCATGCTAAGAAAAATTGTAAGTGTTAAAAAATACTATGCTGTTTTACAATTGGTGCTACGATTCTTTTGCTTCTTAACCTTCGTACAGGACATTTTCCCAAAACATTTTATTTCTTACTAATCAAAACGAATCCGTTTTCTCCGTGCAGAGAAAAAAAAACAGCCATTGTTGTTTTTGGAATAATTTTGTGAATAATTTCAAAACCGATCCATTTAACTTTAATTTTGGTTCTATAGTTTTTGAAAAGTTCAGCATGGCCTGCCTTGACTGTCATCTTTCTTGCGATACGGTGTTTTTTCCCCTTTCGTATGATACGAGATGAGGTGGGAAATCTAGATGTCATTATATAACGATATCGTAAACACGGGCTTGCTTTGTTTCAGGCGTTTCCATAACGAACATACACACATGCATTCGTGTTTACACGCTCACCCTAGTTGGAATAACGAAAAGCAGGGCTCGTCGACGAGCCTGCCTCATCCCTCGGCAATCAACTTCATGAAATTTTACGTCAACCCTCTCTCCGGGCTCTACGGAAATACAGAGACAGCCTTAAAACCAACCCTCGTGCGTTGAAAATATTCTCTCAATTATACTTTCGCCCCAATTATAAATATTAACCACCACCATCACCCTCGTTCGCGAACACACCCTTTTTTATCTCAAGAAAAACAGCCAACGGGACAGGGGTGAGAATATTGAAAAATACTATCATTTTGAAAAGAATACAAAAACACGAATGAAATATCAAAAGTTTGAACAAAAATAACAAAATGCAAACTCTGTGTAGGGAAAACAATAAGAAAATTGAAGTTTCACTATCAAAATTGAGCGCACATTAAAATCGAAAGGAACCCCACGCGAAATATGAAAAAAAAAAGCATGGCTACGAACTTTTCAGAGTGCAAAGGAGCGCGACGAGTCTTTTCGTGGAAAGTACAAGGGATGGAGAATCGAAAGCGTTAAATATCTACAAAGGAGGAAGTAAAAGAATCGCCGCTGGCGTGTACAAACTTTGGCCCGAGAGCTCGGTTTAGTACAAAGGGACTGCGGAGGTACTTGTTTTAAATCTCACTCTCGGAATATCTCGCTCGCCTCGTGAATATCCACAATGATGAGCGTCATAGGGGCTGCTGCGAGATCTCTCTAAACTATATATATATATATGCAGAACAAGGAGAAAGTAAAATAAGAGCTTTCGCGGGGGAAAATGCGTGAGGGTTGACGAAGAGACCCAACGGGGACTCGAAGGGTTGAAACAAACGCGGCGGCATTCCTCAATCGTCGTTGCAGCAGAAAAAAATATGCGTATGACAAATTTATTTAATTCTCGTCGGTCCCGGTCTCTGGATTAAACATTCCATTTTCGCCTACAAAAATATCAATTACGTTGTTCATTAAAAATAGATTGCACGAGCTGCTCGTCAATAGGCAAATGAGTTTTCGTCAGCAACGTGTTGTATTGACTAAACGAAAATCTCCAACCGAATAATGTCAAATTCTTAAAGTTTAACTTTAAAGTTTTAGTTTAAGTCGGAATTTTCAAGTTGTTACATGATTTACGACCGATTAATTGTTTAATCAGCGAAAAAAAAAATCATCCACGAATTATTGTTATTTTGGAATTAAAACCTCCGAGAAAATCATGATCCTGAAGTTCCCATCGTTGGAATGCAACGAAATTCTGTTATTCCTTCAGCAGAGCCAATAATTATTATTGAATATTTTATCCGGCCAATAAAACGATTGTTGCTTGCGACCAAAAAACTCAATCGACTCAAAAAATTGCCACGATTTTTAAATTTCAATAAATAATCAATAGAAAAAATGTTTTTCGTTGAATCTCAACGTTGCAAACTTCAGAGTCATAGAAAATCGATGTTTGTTGAGAATCTGTTTAGAAATAAGAAATAAAAATAGTATGAAATATTTTTATGAAAATCCCATTCCCATTCAACAAATTCGAGGAGTTACTTTATTCTTATTAAAAGTCTCGTTGTTATGGAGACGACAAAATGTAATGAGTTTCTGCTTCATCGAGATAAAAGTTTGCAGGGAGAGTGTCGAAGCGAGCGAAGGCACAACGACTCGAAAAGAAACAATAGAGAAAGGGAAGATGAAATAGACGACTGGTGTTTTCGAGTTTCTCGCCTTGCAGCAGTGTATCGAAGTCGTTTTTGTTCTTTCCATCTCCCCGGAATTCGTCCCGTTTGATTGACCCGGAAATGAGAGAGACGCTGAACCGTGAACGAGGAGCAACAAAACAAACGAAACAAAAGGGACGAAGGAAAAAAGCAGAAATCGCATGCATGGCTCCACGATTTTTTTCAAAATTTGTGAAGCGACTCACGATCCAGATAAAAAAGCATTCTGGATTTGTGCACCGAACGATTTTGATCACTACAGATCCATTTTTTTCTTGACATTTTCCCACCGCAGACTCCAATCATGAACAGACGCAACTGAAAAACTAAAAAAGATGACACTAAAGTTCGCAACGTTGAGATCCAACAAAAAATACTTTTTATCTTCATGTTTGTTCAATTTGAAAAACAACAACAATTTTCGTATCGATTTTGTGTTGAAATCCTAAAAACCGATCGTTTTATTGTCCTGATTAAGAATTTCGTTGCATTCCAACGATGCAAACTTCGACATCGTGAAAAAAGATCGAAATGATGGAAAATCAGGGTCCAGAGTGGAGGAGCACAAGTTTATATAATTTCGAGGTAAATACATTGAGGCAAACTCGATTTGTGGCTGGAGCCGCTTAAAGTATCAGAGATTCTCTCAAACTCTGTTTATTATACGCGCGCGTATATATACAAGTTAGAGGAGGGTCGTCGCGAGGTTCGGCCCTTTTCCTTCCGATTCATTTCCTATAAGCGATCGATCACCAATCGAGGATGAGAATGGAGCGTATGACCCCTCGCCGCTGGTGGAATGATGGGCTCTTGGATTAGGAGACGAGACACAATGTCTATTGGGACGACGAGAGAGGGTGAGACCAGCAGAGTACCGATGAAGTGGAAATTCCGGGGAGTAGGGGGGGGGGGAGATGGGATAGACAAAAGAGCAGGATGATAAAGAGTGAGAGAAAGAGAGACGAAGCTTGGAAGAGTGATGAAGCGAAAAAGAGAGCAAAAACGAGAAAAATCGAAAGGGATCAATAGAAATAAAAGGGACAGGCTGCGCACTGAAAAGAAAATTTTGTTGAAAAAGATCGATATTTTGTTGGATACGGTCAACTAAACGTTTTTTTCGAAAAATCACGAAAATTTTGTCATTCCAGCAAAAAAAATTCTGGAAAATCTTTTCGGAAAGTAAATTTTCGTCATTCCAATCGTAAATTTTGCTGACAGTTCCGTTACAATGAAAAATATTGTCGAAATAACGAAAATTTTGAAATCATCCCAAAATATTTAGTTCGTCGTATTCAACAAAATATCGACGTTTTTTGACGAAATTGAATTTTCAGTGCGAAAGAAGAAAGAAAGGGAGAGATTGGCAGAGAAAAAAAAAGGGTATTTGGAGAGAAAGTGAGAAGGACTAAACGAGGAAGAGATGAATGTGAGAGGAAATGGAAAGGATTAACAAACAAAGAATATTTGAGAGGGACTGATCGCCAGCGAAGAAGGTTCAAGGAGATTTTAAGGGAAGAGAGAATTAAAAGGATCGACATCGGAGAACGAGGAAGAGAGTTCGACGAAGAGTAACAAAAAGACAAAAAGGATAAATGTCGCGAGGGACAGTAACAGAAGCGAAAAAAATTGAGGACAGACGGAGAGATACGATGCGAAAGGGACCGGAGATTTGAGGAGGAAAGACGTATGGAAAATGATTGAGTGAGAGAAAGAAAGGGTGACGAGGGACCAGAGCGACACTGTCGCCAACCCGAATTAGCCCCTGGTCTCGAGGGTCGTTTGCACATGCAGAGAGAAAGAAAGAGAGAGAGGGAGATGTGGAAAAGGGTGGTCTCGATCGTAGCCAAGGGTCTCTTGTCCATGCAATATCGTTCTAGCGACGCGAGAGTATATCGTCGTCAGGTCGTTCACCCATCAAGTGGCGACACGAGCCAAGTACTTGTTTGCTGCAAGCACGTCGTTTCAATTTCTTCTTATTCTTCGCCTTCGTCTTCCTCTTCTCCATTCCACCCTTTATCTCATTACTCCGGAGGCATATTTCTTCACTAATTTATTTAACGACTAGGGGGTCTCAACGGAAAGAAGAAAAAGGAATACAATCCATCAAGACCAAAAGAGAAAACTTGATTCGTCAGTGGAAAACCGCATCTCATTAAACCAGCCCATAATGACCTTGATTAACATTTCTCAATACTCCAATTATTATAGTACGATGCTTCAAATAATTATAGGAATTCGCAAAAGTACTCGAAATATCTCGATCAATAACAAACAAATCTGATGACTCTGAAGTTTGCATCGTTGGAATGCAACGAAATTCATTTTTATCTTTGACAAAAATAATTATTCAAATGCATATTGTAAATGATTCATTTTTGCCATTTAAAAAACAAATTAGCTCGAAAAATTTGGATGACATTGAAAATTCAACGAATCTTCAATAAAATTAAATATTTTTCGATGCATTCCAACGTTGCAAACTTCAGCATCATCAAATCTGAATAAATCATCCAGATAAAATGCAATTTTCTACAGAAAAATCTTAAATTTATCAAAAAAAAGGGGAATTCGCCATTGTCTAGATATTTTTTTCGGAAATGGAAACACGATACGAGTTCTTGACACAATAATGAAAGATGGGAGGTAGAAAATACACTGAAAAGAGAATTTTGTTGTAAAAGATGGATATTTTGTTGGATACGTTCAACTAAACGTTTTTTTCGAAAAATCACGAAAATTTTGTCATTTCAGCAAAAAACATTCTATAAAATCGTTTTCGGAAAGTAAATTTTTGTCATTCCAATCGTTAATTTTGCTGAAAGTTCCGTTACAATGAAAAATATTGTCGAAATAACGAAAATTTTGAAATTATCCCAAAATATTTAGTTCGCTGTATTCAACAAAATATCGACGTTTTTTGACAAAATTGAATTTTCAGTGTATGTGTGTGTATAAAATCGAAGGATCGTCGCGCGCGGGTACAAAACGACGAGAGACGATGGAGAATGGGAGAAAGCTCGAGGATGCGAACGGAGAAGAAAAAAGGAATGAGCTTTCTCTCTCGCGGAGTCTCGTCATCGTGTGTAATTTATCCGCGCGGATCGACGCGGGGAAACGCGCGCTAGCCGAGAAGAAGGAAGGCAAATGCGAGCCCTCCTCGGATCGTCTACTCTTGGTCGCGCGGGCAACCCCCGCAATTTAACGTATACATAGATATACATCGCCAGGCTATGTACACATGTATATTCATGTCTATGTATCTGTATAGAAGCGAGTTTGTTCGTTTCTCCTCTTTTTCGGAGGGTGAATCAGTCTGAAGCGGTGTAGTGATTCCATGCTCGGTTATGACTCACCCGCGGCACCAGAGACCGTGTGCTGCAGCCACAGCAGAGGGAAAAGCATCGAGGACACGTGTATATTATATATAGAGGGAAAGAAAGCCCCGACCCGAGTTCATGAGAGTGGGAGGCTCTTGTCGCCCAGCCGGTATACATTTTCTGGTTCCGTTACGTGATATATAGACTGCTGTTGCGAGTGTATACAAAATCTTTCGGTCTTTCGGAATAAAAAGTGGAAAAAAACAAATCTAAGCGGTATTCTACGTACAAAGAGGTGCATGATTTCTTTTTTCGTCGAAATTCATCTTGCAATCTCATGCAAATGCGGCGACTCTCATAAAAAACGGTTGGAAAAATCATTTTTTCGCGATCGAAGAAATTTCTTAGCAAATCTCGTATTAAATTTGATGCTCAATACATTTTTCCATTTTGTGTAAAAAAATCAGAATAATTTTTCGGAAAATTTGGGTTGGAGACACAATTTTTTCATGTATAATCCACAACTTGGACGTTTATAAGAATTTAGGACAAAAACTTGAGTTTATGGCCGAATGCTTGTTCGATCGCGCCTGACGCGAGACTGCCCGGCGTACACCAACGCTGACCGGGTTCTAGTCCGCTGCTGAGTTGTACGAGAGTGCAAAGTTTATCGGAAAAAGACGCGATAAGAGTATCAAGAAAATTGAATATTTTTCAATTCGAGTCAAGCTGGAAAAGAAGAAAAATCTGCGTTTATTTTTAAACGGAATCAACTTTTGGATCTTTCGAGAAAATGTTCACTGAAAATTCAATTTTGTCAAAAAACGTCGACATTTTGTTGAATACGGCGAACTAAATATTTTGGGATGATTTCAAAATTTTCGTTATTTCGACAATATTTTTCATTGTAACGGAACTGTCAGCAAAATTTACGATTGGAATGACAAAAATTTACTTTCCGAAAAGATTTTCTAGAATGTTTTTTGCTGGAATGACAAAATTTTCGTGATTTTTCGAAAAAAACGTTTAGTTTGACGTATCCAACAAAATATCCAACTTTTTCAACAAAATTTTCTTTTCAGTGTTGTTCTCAACCCGCGCGTGGATTTTGATGGAAAATGTTAATTGAATATCTCGGAGAATTAACTCGACAGGGAAAAAATGCATCTTCGTAAGAATTCTTTCGTCATCCCCGCAACGTAATGACTGAATTTAAAATTCTACGCTATGCACATCGATTAGCACACGAGTATACACAAGGAAAATAAAGATTTCCGCGTATAAAAATATTCCCACGAGCCCGCGTAATAAACGAAAATAATAATGAGAAAATCATGAGAAACGTGAAGTAATTTTTTTTTATAACGCAATAATGAAAGTTCGTAAGAAAGGCGAAGTTAAAAAAAAATGAAAGACTCACGAGTGTTTTTAACTCCTCGCCCAAATGCAGTGACAAAAAATAAATTGCAATTGCAGTAAAAATCGATCGGTCGAGTAACGATTGTTTGTCTCGTGTCCCATAAAAATCAATTTTCTCATATTTTTCTTTTCATATTCTGGTTGCGCAAAAGGGAATGTCTCATCGTCGATCGTAAATAACTTTCTTTTTACAAAATATATCAATCGATATCGAATCATCACAGAGATTGTCGAGCTTATGAGCCGCCAAACGGACAGACGAACACAAAAGACTCTGTTTTTTGGTTGGCACATTTGTGTATGCAGAGATATAATTACAAAACGTAGAAAGGGAGCGGAAAATGGACCAGCAGCGAGCTGAGTCATTTGGACAACCGGAACGTAATTTTACGACATTTTTTTCCCTTCATTTTCTTGCTCTTCAGCGGCGGCGTGCTCGCGAGAACCGTAAAAGTTTCCGTAACGTACTTTCTCCGATTCCCGCGATCTCTGACTCTCCACGCGGTACAGATATTATTTTTTTTCTCTTTCTTTTTTCACCGATCTTCCCTGCTGCGGGCTGCCTAACTTTGCAATCGAGCTCACAATAGACTGTCCTGCGCTCGGGTAATTACGCATTTCCTGCCGGTGGCTGCGCGCATTTTTTTTTACAATCGTAATTCCCGTGTTCCAATTTTCGCGGTTTCATGCTAGATTCGCCATTTCCTACGCGAAACCGTTACGGAAAAAGTAGTTCGCAGTTAAAAGTGTTGATTCGAGTTACGCGTTTTGTTCATTCGCGCGGCATACAAAATCAACGTTCGCGAGAAATTCAATCGTAATAACAACGTCGTTCGAGCCAGCGAACCGTTCAAATTTCGAGCAAATGCGATCGAAATCTGCGATCGTTCAGTCGCTCAAAAACCAATTTGCCCGCAAAAATTTGTACGAAAAAAAATAGCCAAGGGACGCGCGGCAACAGATCGGAGCAAAATTGCACAGAGAAAACGAAGTCGAAAATTATTAAGAAATATACTAGGAATCCAGTTACTTATTGTTGAAAATTATAGTATTTTGAGGACAGTTCCGAAATTACAGCAATATCTCGAATGGCAGTGCGACAAATCGTTCTAAACAGCATAGTAAAACTTCATCATCAGATTAAAACCGATTTTACAATTTAGCATAGCAATTAAAGAAAATCGCAATGGTCATGGTAAACAAAACAATACGTGTGATAAAATTTCACACATGTTCGATATATATTCATATTGGGATAATAGAATTTCACTATGTCGACGTTTGAAATTTGAGATATTCTCCCTCATAACTGAATTCTTATCTGACATAGTAAATTGTTCATGAAAACAAGCCTGAAATTCATCATCGCGCGCATTACTGTTTCTTATTTATATAGAACTGTTTATAATTCATGCTAAGAAAAATTGTAAGTGTTAAAAAATACTATGCTGTTTTGCAATTGGTGTTAAGATTCTTTTGCTTCTTAACCTTCGTATAGGAGATTTTCCCGAAACATTTGATTTCTTACTAAACAAAACGAATCCGTTTTCTCCGTGTGGAAACGAAAAATGTCACGACACGTTTCGACTTGATCCAAATTTTCATCCAATCAAATCCCGTTTGTTTTGAAATCATAAATACTTGTAATTTTTGCAAAGCCGCTGCAAAGAGCATCGCGACGTATCAATAATTATTGTTCGTGATTAATGTCGCGGAGGATAAAAACGATATTTTGAGCTCGAAAGGCGTGCGCTGTTGCTATCGCGGACGATCATTCCATCTGGAAAAACATTATACAACGGAGAATTATATTTTTCAATGAGGCGCGCGCGCGTACATCCATGTGGGGCGGATAAAGGCGTGCTAACATATTTATATTGGAAACAAAGATCGCGTTTGACTCATCAGTGTTTTGCACACATTGAGAGACATGGACGTGTGGAATAACCATGACACGGAGAGCACGCGGTAATTGGCGAGTATACTCGAGAGCAGCGCAGGCCGCTACTGGTGCAACCAACGTTACGATGGAATTTGACCCAGCAAGCGCGGCGGGAGTTTACCACACGAAAAGGCCACACACGTTCGAGCCAAATCTCATGGTTGCATGTTCATCATCCGTGTGTATGCGCGCATAAATCGAAACACATGTAAAAATCGTTGAGATCGTTAGCGCGAGGATCTCCGAGTTTTATGGCTCTAACGATGCCCTGCTGTCTCCAACGTAAATAGCCGTTTGCCTACCTCTCACGAATTCCAAGTTCAAACGAGAGTCCAACGAAAATGAGAGAAAATTTGACTAAATTTACGATTCCACTTGCTTTATCCTCATCGAAGATTTTTTTTTCTTCGAGTTTTATTTTAATTCGAATAACACGAGACTCAATTTGATAGTCTATGAAAAAAAACCACGATAAACTCTATTTACGAGGTATTTATTAAGATATCGAATAAATTGACGAAATATTTGATGGTGAGAAAAAAAACGTTCGGAGTAGAATCTTTTATACATTTTGAGGAACTTCATTCATGTATGCAGCATGTGAAAAGGTCAATTCGACGATATTTCTCATCGCCGCGGTCGTTTGCTCATTCATTCCGAGCATTTTTTACAGAGGAGAGAAAAGTTGACTTGCGGTGGTAAATCAATGAAATATTTTTTTTTTTTTCCATGAAATGAAATCGCAAATTGCGTTTGTGTGTATAAATAAATGAATAACGCGGGTGAAAGCTCTCGTGTGGTTTGGTGCTCGCGTGGGACGATCGCCGTGTGGTGCTGCGTAACGAGATAGAGATTGTGGCCAGCTGCTTTGGGACTTCTATGCTTTACGACGACGTCCTCCTCTCGACGACGACGACGGCGACAAAGTGAAAAGAAGCTATTCGAGGGAGAATGGAGAGAACGAAGGAACGGTCCAGAAAGCGGTTAATATGCGGCTGTGCAGCGTACGGAAATCTCATTAATTGCAGTACGAGGCAATTAATTCATTTTTTCGACATAAAGAAAGTATTCTCTGATGCTGACACGATGTACACGCGTGTATGCAAATGAAAATACGTTGGAAAGTTGGGTGCTTGATTATTTGTCACGCCCTCGTGACAAAACTCCAATTAATTGATCCAAAAGATTTTCCGCAAGACGAAATTTTATGATGATGCTGAAGTTTGCAACACGACGTTGAAATGCAACGAAAAATATTTGAATTTATTGATATCTCGTTCAATTTTCAATGTCATCCAAAATTTTCAAGCCGATATGCTTTTCGGGTGGCAAAAATCGATCATTTTATCATCGTAATTACATTCTGCGCTTGGATAACTATTGTTGCTAAAGATAAAAAACGAATTTCGTTGCATTTCAACGATGCAAACTTCGGAGTCATAATTTTATGTACACGGAGAAAACAAAGTCGAAAATTATTACGAAATATACTAGGAATCCAGTCACTTATTGTTGGAAATTATAGCATTTTGAGGACAGTTCGGGAATTACAGCAATATCTCGAACGGCAGTGCGACAAATCGTTCTAAACAGCATAGTAAAACGTAATCATCAGATTAAAACCGATTTTACAATTTAGCATAGCAATTAAAGAAAATCGCAATGATCATGGTAAACAAAACGATACGTGTGATAAAATTTCACACATGTTCGATATATATTCATATTGGGATAATAGAATTTTACTATGTCGACGTTTAAATTTGAGATATTCTCACTCGTAACTGAATTCTTATCCGACATAGTAAATTGTTCATGAAAACAAGCCTGAAATTCATCATCGCGCGCATTACTGTTTCTTATTCATATAGAATTGTTTATAATTCATGCTAAGAAAAATTGTAAGTGTTAAAAAATACTATGCTGTTTTGCAATTGGTGCTACGATTCTTTTGCTTCTTAACCTTCGTACAGGACATTTTCCCAAAACATTTTATTTCTTACTAAACAAAACGAATCCGTTTTCTCCGAGTATCGTCGACGTATTATCAATTCGCCCATCCCGCGTTAGCATCCCACGACTCAAAAATTTCCTGATACGAGTTTTATTGAACATAATCAAACGATGAAACTCACGATCGAACGAAATAAAATGGTGGTGATAATCGTATTATAATAATGATATACAGGATTTCGCTTTCAATAGCAAGCAATATCCGATTACGGTGATCGTTGGTAATGTCGATGAGAAAAATAGGCAAATATATATTCTCGTATTACTCGTGACCGCGTGCTACGCTCTCAAGTATTCCTGTATTCAAATAATAAATTGCCGTAACACACAGCAAGAGCTGGCGTTTTTCTCTCGCTTTCGCTCTTTCTCTGCGCCGCGGCTTTTATCCAGGCGATTCCTTGCCAATTTTTTCTCTCCTCTCATTCGGTCGTTGCGCAAATCGCGACGGCCGATCGCGGAGAAAGCGATCGGCAAACATCGCCGGATCTTTTCAACTAAATTCAATAATATTTGTAAATAAGTTATAACGAACAAGACCCCGGTATTGCGGAAAGATAGAAATTTACAGATCCCGCTACGACCGCGAGATAATTCACGAGACATTTATTTGACTTTCGAAAAAAATCGGAATCTTCATTCGCCATATGCAGCTTCGTTTAAAACGTCAAAATTTCATGATCCTGAAGTTTCCATCGTTGGAAAGCAACGAAATTCTGTTATTTCTTCAGCAGAGCCAATAATTATTATTCAATATTTGGTCCGGTCAATAAAACGATTCTCTCTTGCGACCAAAAAACTCAATCGACTCAAAAAATTGCCACGATTTTCAAAATTCAATAAATGATCAATAAAAAGTCATAAAATTTCAATAAGGCGATCGCGGTTGCATAAAACCGTTAGGCCTCGTGATTGAGCAAAAAAAATCGTAACGATATTTTTGTTTTCTTCTTTTTTGCAGTAATGAGCAACTCTGCGGTAAACTTGATTAGAATATATACGTTATGTGAAATGGGAGTGGGGTCACCGGCTCCGATAGTTGGCGAGAGCAGAGGGAGAGATTAGAAAGAAGAGCAGCAGCACCCGACTGCATGGCTGGCTCGTAAATCATTGATAATTGACGTTAAATTAGCGACAAGTTTGCATATGAAACTTCCCGACAAGCTCCGCAACAGAGAGAAACGCCGACTTGCGCGGAATAACCAACGGATGAGATATTGCGTCTCGCATTATCGCTCCTATATCTATCTCTCTTTCTCAATATGCATAAATTCATATTTGAAGAATAAAAAAAAAACTTTATCTATCCGTCCGTCAGAATACCTGACGCGTGTGTGGCGGAGCTCTCGGCAACTTCTGAACGGATTTCAATAAATCGTTCGCGTAGACAGAAAGCTCGTAAAGCTTCTCGCGACAGGAGATTTTCATTGTATAATGCGCAAAACAGTACATCGATGGCAAGAATCACGAGACGTAGTTTCTGAACGAAAGGTAAAAAAAAGTTTTTAACTTTGCAGCCACTTTTGTAAGATGGAAAAATTGGTTTCCGATGGTCGTACCCAAAAATCATGCTTACGAAAAATGATTTCCGCGTTGTTAAAAATGTCATTGGCTTCGTTCTAGAGTCTCTCGATCAAAATCCTCATTTGATTTTTACACGGAGAAAACGGATTCGTTTTGTTTAGTAAGAAATAAAATGTTTTGGCAAAATGTCCTATACGAAGGTTAAGAAGCAAAAGAATCGTAGCACCAATTGCAAAACAGCATAGTATTTTTTAACCCTTACAATTTTACTTAGCATGAATTATAAACAGTTCTATATGAATAAGAAACAGTAATGCACGCGATAATGAATTTCAGGGTTTGTTTTCATGAACAATTTACTATGTCAGATAAGAATTCAGTTATGAGTGAGAATATCTCAAATTTTAAACGTCGACATAGTAAAATTCTATTATCCCAATATGAATATATATCGAACATGTGTGAAATTTTATCACACGTATTGTTTTGTTTACCATGACCATTGCGATTTTCTTTAATTGCTATGCTAAATTGTAAAATCGGTTTTAATCTGATGATGACGTTTTACTATTCTGTTTAGAACAATTTGTTGCACTGCCATTCGAGATCTTGCTGTAATTTCCGAACTGTCCTCAAAATACTATAATTTACAACAATAAGTAACTGGATTCCTAGATATTTCTTAATAATTTTCGACTTCGTTTTCTCCGTGTACCGAATTTTCCTAAAATTCAGATCTATGCGATTACATCGTTGCACTCACACCCACACATAGAAATATATAAATAAATAGGCACGTGTTCGTGTGCCCAGACGATATAAAAGAACGATATACACAGGCGTCCTAGGTATCGAATCGCAGTCATGTAACTGGATGATATTGCACGATCGAAAACTTCCTGTTTCCTGGTTGACTTTTGCTACTATACACACAAATCATATGTAACGTACAACAAACATTCGCGCATGATGAATAAATCTTTCGATGCATAATCAATACATGGGCGTAGCTCTTGCTCTCTTTTCTTAATTCTGAATTTCAACGTGACCATTAAACGCTCCGAAAATTAATGAGTTTGTCGCTCGTAAGAACTCGTGAAAATAAATCCATCAGATGCATTGAGAAATACATGGATACGAGGCGCGTATGAATAAAAAGTATTAATGGCAATGGTTGAGAAGTTAAACTCGTTTAATCGTAGATTAATGAGCGCGTCGATACTATAACTGCTGGTGCATATTAGTGACTTGAGTTTTAGACTCTCAGCAGCTACCGCGCACATTCAAATGTATATATCTATACAATCGATATAAATTTGAGAGAGAGAGAGAGAGAGAGAGTCGAACATGCTCGATCAGTTTTAAAGCAGCTCGATATTAATTATGATCGACGTTATCAGCAGGAAGTCCATTACGCCTCCAGCCCAGCGCAAAACTCTTCCTCGCGATGCACTTTTTCCTCTTGCACTCTTTCTCCCTTTTCCTACAACTTTCATATCTTTCGCACGTTCGATCTCGCCCGATTTTTTTCGCTCGTTCGCACTCACCAACCTGCTGCTGCCATGCACCAGCGAGTTATAGTTCCTTAAGTAGGTAAGTAGGTGGTAGAGCGAGTAATTTAAAGATGACGCGTTTGTCTTCCTTCCCTGCTCACTTTGTTTTTCTTCCTCCCTCTCACTCTCTCACACACTTCTCTCTGCCTCTGTGTCTCTCGAATCTATCGGAAAGGCCACTTATTTATGATCCTGAAGTTTGCATCGTTGGAATGCAACGAAATTCTTTTTTCTATTTGGCAAAAATAATTATTTTAATGGAGAATTGAATTACGATGATAAAATGATCGATTTTTGCCACCCGAAAACATATCGGCTTGAAAAATTTGGATGACATTGAAAATTGAACGAATTAACAATAAAATAAAATATTTTTCGTTGCATTCCAACGTTGCAAACTTCAGCATCATACTTATTTACGATGTTGAAGTTTGCATCGTTGGAATGCAACGAAATTCGGTTTTTTCTTGAGCAGAGCTCGTGATTCTTATTCAATATTTTGTTATGACACTAAAACGATTTTTTTTAGGATCCAAAAACAAAATGAGCACAAAAATTTGTATGGTTTTTGTTATTGAAACAAACAATTAATAGAAAAACGTATTTTTCATTGCACCTCAACGTTGCAAACTTCGCGATGTTAATTAAGACTCAAGGACATTGTGTATTTATAGGACGTTGCAATTTTTGCGCGAAATTTCAGAAATTTGTAAACGTAGCGAAATGATGTCGAATTACAAAAAAAATTGCATTTCTCACCTAAATTTTTCAATCGGGTTCGACGACTCTCGAAAATTTGTCAATGCGATGCACACGAAGAATAAATTTCTATTTTTCATATTGGCACTGTGTTTCAAGTATTTTTCGAATTAGGTAAAATATTTTTTTGTACTATATATTTTCGAGATATTTTTGTATGGAGTCTGAGCATCTGTACTTTTCGGTATCGTAAGGATGACTATATATCCCGCTGCCTCTTGGAGATTCCTCGAGGGCACCCTACGCCACTTTTATATGTAAGCTACGTAGAATAAAGCAGAGAGAGACGAGAGACCGGAGACGAAAAAGGGATAGTACATGTAGCCATAACAGCGAAGAGGGTCGCGACATATTAAACCCCCCAGTAGCACTTTGTGATACAAATACAGGGTGTCCTTGCCGCACTTATTCTTTCTATACTTCATCTACTTTTCCTATCCGCCAATTTCCTTACCAATCTCAACACTGAAAATAAAATTTTGTTGAAAAAGATCCATATTTTGTTGGATACGTTCAGCTAAACGTTTTTTCGAAAAATCACGAAAATTTTGTCATTCCAGCAAAAAACATTCTGGAAAATCTTTTCGGAAAGTAAATTTTTGTCATTCCAATCGTAAATTTTGCTGACAGTTCCGTTACAATGAAAAATATTGTCGAAATAACGAAAATTTTGAAATCATCCCAAAATATTTAGTTCGCCGTATTCAACAAAATATCGACGTTTCTGATAAAATTGAATTTTCAGTGTCGGAGATTTCCGTCAAATCGTATCTTGATTGATTCTCTTGGATGAAAAAAAAATTGTTAAGTTTTCTTTGAGACCGAATTTTGTTAAGAAATAATTTAAAAATGCAAATTAATTGTTAAAATGACGAACGAATCTTCATCCCACAGCTCGTCAACGCGTCGCCGGACTCCTGTCTAATTTTTGACGTAACAAAGCCCCAAAGTCCAGAAGGAACTGTTTACAGTCGCGACACCTTGTATATAAGCGCGTACTGCATGTGCTGAAAAAACATCGACACAGCCCAGCGTGAGCTACGTGTACAGAGTGGATGACCGCGTCATCGTCGTTAAGTGTGTTATATCCGTGCCCCTAGACAAGAAGTAACGTCTATTCACCCCTCAGGCTCGGGGGGCCAAGGAAGCGAAACTAGGGTGCGGCGTCGCGAGAGGGAGAGAGGATAGGGGTTGCGCATCTTATACGAGCGCGTAACGGAAACGTGAGAAAAGATACGAGCGCATCAACGGCGCGATCGTAAATAACCTCGGAAACAAAAATACTCGCATTTACCGCGCGAGAATCCAACAAATGGGATTGGCCGAAAAAATTGGCGAATCCGGGGGATGAATAAAGTTGCTACCGAGGGTGGGCGACGAGTCCCGCGAGACTATACAGGCATGCAGTCGCGCACGACAAAACCAGAAGGGACTGCGCAAAGACGAACTAAAAAAAGGCTTAGTCATGGCCCGGACAAAGAAAACAAGTAAACAAAACTGTATGGGGCGTTTTGTCTTTACCGTTCGGGTTAAAAATTGCTGCCTGGGGCTAGACGAATTAGTGTTTCATTTGCAATCAATCAACATAATTGTCCGGTAGATTTTCGTTGAGAAAGACAATCCAATTTTTGTATTTGCATATGCGGCTGCGAGGAGCATTTTGGGATTTAAAAACTCGAGCCACAGCGAACATTGAAAAGCAGATTTTTCGCTGTCCTCGTTGCAACCATGTTTTTTTTTAAGTTCATCGCGACAATGTTGGCGACGAGATTTTCTAAACTGTCACAACTGTCGTGAGGAATTGACAAGTCACAGAAAATATCGACGTGATGCGAAATGGATGGGAATAGCTGAAGAAAAAAAACACGCAGTGGGATATCGAGATTGTCCTCAAATTGCGGATCGAATTTGATAGAATGTCGATAAAAATATGACATCGTCATATAATTTGCATTTGGCCGTTATACTTGAAAATATACACTAAAAATACTTTTTATACCTTGATAAAAAACTCTCTCTCAAAAGTAGACGAATTATTCGTCGTCGACGAATAATTCGTCTACTGAAAATAAAATTTCGTTGAAAAAGATGGATATTTTGTTGGATACGTTCAACTAAACGTTTTTTTTCGAAAAATCACGAAAATTTTGTCATTCTAGCAAAAAACATTCTGGAAAATCGTTTTCGGAAAGTAAATTTTGGTCATTCCAATCGTAAATTTTGCCGACAGTTCCGTTACAATGAAAAATATTGTCGAAATAACGAAAATTTTGAAATCATTCCAAAATATTTAGTTGGCCGTATTCAACAAAATATCGACGTTTTTTGACAAAATTGAATTTTCAGTGTCGACTTGCAAAGATTTTTTCAAGGGATAACGAGAAAAAACTGCAACTAGTGCGGGCGAACTTTGAGCGCAAATTATTCTGAAAATGATTCACAACGGATTGAGAACGGAGATGAAATTCGGTGTGAAAAAAACTGTAGGAAAATATCTGAACGTATAATAGGAAGACTTACCGCGTGCGACTGGGTGATAACCCCCTGGGGCGTGCTCCGCTCGTCAGCCATCGCTCCTGGAACCTGCGAAGCGAAACAAAGAACGTGAAAACAAAGTTAAATTTGCCTGGCACGAAAAATTATTCACATTGCCATTATTACTTGAATAATTCTCGCAGCAGAAGAACGCAAAATCCGATTTCGATAAGCTTCCGCCTAAGAGGATCAATTAAAGGATAATCATAGGGATTTATTTGATTACTACGACGCGCGTTGTAGTATAAACGGTGCGCGAAGACTTTCAAGGCTTTTATTCTCGATCGTCTCGATGATTGCTCGTTTATTTTTTATTTATTTTCATCATTCGCGCGAATGTTCTCCGTGTGGACAAAAGAGCGCGCACGGTAATTTATTTTTGAATCGACTCAATATCCGATTTTTCATTTAGTTGAACGTTTGACTAAATTCCGCGGGTTCTAATTGAAAAGCCATCAACTTTTGTATCCGAATGATGCGTCATGTTTGGTCTCCTCGATAACGCACTGAAAATAAAATTTTGTTGAAAAAGATGGATATTTTGTTGGATACGTTAAACTAAACGTTTTTTCGAAAAATCACGAAAATTTTGTCATTCCAGCAAAAAACATTCTGGAAAATCGTTTTCGGAAAGTAAATTTTTGTCATTCCAATCGTAAATTTTGCTGACAGTTGCGTTACAATGAAAAATATTGTCGAAATAACGAAAATTTTGAAATCATCCCAAAATATTTAGTTGGCCGTATTCAACAAAATATCGACGTTTTTTGACAAAATTGAATTTTCAGTGCGACGTAATCTATTATAATTTTTTTCATTCAACGTACTCCGCGGATTTGATTCATAAAAAACTGGAAACCCGCGCGAGAAATTCCGAAGCAGATCAAAGAAATGTAAAGAAGCTCGAAATACTTCCTTGAGGAAATAAATAATCGCACAAATAAAATCTGTACAGCTAGAAAAGCTGCGAAAAAAGAATGGAGAGTGGTGTGCGGCATTGAAATCGGAAGAAAGACGAAGGAAACGAGTGCATGGCGATAAAGGCATCGCGATATGATAAAGAAACGAATGATCGTTAGGACGATAAACGTTGGCAGTGGCCCCGCCCGAGAGCCTGTTGGCCAACGAGTCGATGACGTAATTGGACAATTGAACAAACTGCAAAATTTCCATGCACAAAAGGCGTTTAAACATTTTCAAGAAATTCATAATCGCGCGTGAGGTGCGCAGCAGCAGCAGATTCGTCGCATTCGATAAAAATAAAAATACAAAGACATTTTTTCCTCCATTTTTTTATGACAAAGAATACACGATCGTGTTCCTTTGGATATTTTTTTGTTTTCAACGGCCAAAAAAACTTTCTTCATTTTTTTCGTAGTTTTTTTTCGAATGTCTGAAGAAACGTGATTCGGCAGATTTTTTTTTGTCGAGGTTATACCAACGCGAGATAAAATCGAGGCTAGCCAGAGAACACGGACAAAAAGCAACGCGAGAGAGGCTGCGATGAAGCAGAGAAAGAGAATATCGTGGCGTATCGGTCGTTGGCAGTTACGAAGGATAATTGGCCATCGACGAAGAGATGAAGAAGGCAAAATCCTCCGTGGCCCAGATACTCCAAGATCCCCCCCCCCAATCTCTCTCTCTCTCTTCTTTTTATCGCAGGTACATTCGTCACACAGTCTGCGGGCATTGGAGACGAATACAAGAGCCAAGAAAAGGAACGAACGTTATTTCTTTATTCCGCAAACGTTTTCGACTCGCGAACAAACTTTTTAACAAGTCAATTTCTCTGGAATATGAATAAATAAAAGATTTTATTGAAAAAATGTGATGAAACGTAAAATTCGGAGTTTCATTTAAAAACTGAATCGTGTAGAGCTTTGGTGATTTTTTGCGCAAAATTATATAGACAGGAACGAAACCGAAGAAGCTGCTTCTGCTGCTGAGAACGCGGAACAAATTCTCTGGAGATCTCTCTCGTGCCTCGGAAAAGAGAGAAGCTTCAGAAGGAACGGCATCGAGAGAGTCTGGGAGGAACTTTCTGCTGCATGCACTCCTCGCTCCTGATCGCGTCGATGCTTCCTGATTCTCTCTCTCTCTCTTCTCCTCTCCTTTCCGCGTTCTCTCTCGCCTCTCATCACTCGGGATTCTCTATTCTCTCTCCCATACCACACGGACGTGTCTCGAATGCATCGTTAAGGCGGTGGCGAACACAATCTATTCGGAAATGGAGTATCAAAATCAGGAAACCTTTTTTCCCACACATCACGAGCGTGGAGAAAAAAAGACTTTTGTGAATTGCACTCGTATACAGGGAAAAGCAGCCAAACTTTGCCGCAACGAAAAAAACTCTCATTTTTTTTCTTTTTCAACAGATTTCGCATTCTCGAAAAATTGTTTTCGTGTTAAATTAAAAATTTGCAAAACCTTTTTATTTGTTGGAAAATCGATTGAATTCACGATCAAAGGTACAAATTCGAGTTTTATCGTGTTTATTTTTAGTGTCGTCGATTCCTCTATAATACATTTTCGGATTAACGACAGTCGCAAAGTCTCCTTAAAGCCGCAACTCCTTTCCGCGTTTGGCTCTCGTATGCGCGGCGAGCGCGAGTCCACGTAATATTATTATTAGGAGCTGCAAAGATTGGGGCGTCTCTTTCGTTTTATGTCTGCATGTACGTTGGTGCGGGTTAAGGCGAGTATATGCGCGCGAATGCGGAAGTAACGTACGCTCGTCCTGATTTCGATACAAATAAATCCCATGTTAAGAATCGATATCGAATTTACCGCTGCGATTACAAATTTAATCGCGTTTTACTATCGACATCTTGCCTGCACTTGAACCAAACTTTTTGCGGAGTCATTGATTTTTTATATCGAGAAGAAAGTTCTGAAAATATTACGAAAATGATATTTTCAACATTTCGAACGGCGAGAAGTTGGCGAGCATGACTGCTTAAAAGGCTGCTGAATAGTGTAAATTACACGGAGAAAACGAAATCGAAAATTTTTACGAAATATACTAGGAATCCAGTTACTTATTGTTGAAAATTATAGTATTTTGAGGACAGTTCCGAAATTACAGCAATATCTCGAATGGCAGTGCGACAAATCGTTCTAAACAGCATAGTAAAACTTCATCATCAGATTAAAACCGATTTAACAATTTAGCATAGCAATTAAAGAAAATTGCAAAGGTCATGGTAAACAAAACAATACGTGTGATAAAATTTCACACATGTTCGATATATATTCATATTGGGAAAATAGAATTTTACTATGTCGACGTTTAAAATTTGAGATATTCTCACTCATAACTGAATTCTTGTCTGACATAGTAAATTGTTCATGAAAACAAACCTGAAATTCATTATTGCGCGCATTACTGTTTCTTATTCATATAGAACTGTTTATAATTCGTGCTAAGAAAAATTGTAAGTGTTAAAAAATACTATGCTGTTTTGCAATTGGTGCTACGATTCTTTTGCTTCTTAAACTTCGTATAGGACATTTTCCCAAAACATTTTATTTCTTACTAAACAAAACGAATCCGTTTTCTCCGTGTACGATTGCGGAACTAAGTGTAAACTTAATTACGATCGAATGTGGCCGGAATACATAATTTGCATCGTTCGCGAGCGCGTGCATATGGATTTGAAGAAAAGGAAAAAGCAGCAGCTTTAACGAGCGGAAATGGAAAGACCAAAATAAAAAATGGACGAGTCGAGAGTTTTTGCTTGTACAGCATGCAGCAGCAGCATCGGACAAAAATGAGAGAAAGAAAGAAAGAGAGAGGAACTCGGTTAGTGCAGCCAGACTAAATATAAACGTGTTCTCGGCCAAATGTGTATATACACGCTTGAGTTTCTGCATACGAGACAGAAATTCTCTCGAAGCATATATTTGAATATCCGCGCGCATGTATATACACATATATATATATATTCATGGGCAATCAACGAGAGAGTACTTATAAACCTGCTAAATGCCGGTTCTCTCTCAGTTTTCATCGAGATGCTATTTCTGGCTACGAAAATCCTATAATAGAGCACCCGCCAGTCGGGAATTCTTGAACTCTCCCTCGTTTTCCATTCCGACAGATGTCGCTTCGCATCACCGGCACCACGATTAAAATCCGGAGAACGATGTAAAGCAGAGAGAGAGAGAGAGAGAGAGCGAGAGAATGAGAATAAAAGGAGAGAAGAACCAAGAATTCCGCGGGGAGTGAGTTAAACGCGGTCCACACACGTGGACCAATAGAGACTGCTGCCGCGGCGGGAGAATTTCGCAGACAATTAAATGCCCGTCGAACGTGGTAGAAAAAAGCCACTTCCGTGGAGGTTAACGACCGCATTGACAAATCGAGAGCTTTAAATCGTTTTACAGGAGCTCCGCGAAGTATGCTGGAGCAGACTTAAGGAGGTTCCGTTAGTGGAGCGATGATTAGATTAAAATCTGAAAACGAAATGTGTTGTTATTTAGGCAGCAAACTTTAATCTCTTTCAAAATCAGCTTAGGTCATCGAAGTTTCAAGAGATATTTTCCAAGTCGAAAGTCACTTGATTTACCATTGGCCTTATGCAAATTTCTTACCCTTATGAAATCGGAAAAATATTTAAAATACTTCCCGATTAGACAAAACGCGTATTAAAATCTCAATTTATAAAAAAAACTCCAAGGGTTTCGAATCAATCAAAAAATAGTGGGGTCAACGAATGTTTTGAGGAGATATTTCTAGTTGAAATCGACAGAATGCTCGGACCATCTCATTTTTTAGGAGTTTGGCAACGGATCGCTTGCTAAACGAAAAGCAGATCGTCATTTTTTTGGGAATTGTGCCTCACTTCATTCGTTATTCCCTTGCGCCATAGCGGAACCTCCTTAAAACTTCTGGCAACGAGGCAGCAGCAGTTCTTTGGTATGGCGTGTGTTTATTGACTTTTAAGGGGACCCCGAGAAATGTTGAATTTTTTGGAGGGTCTACGCCAAGTAAGATTGAAAATTAGTCAGAGGCCGGAAGATTCTCCAAGCAAAAATAAAAGCCAACTCCCTGCGGTGGTACGTGCACGGTACAAAAGCCAAAGTAGCGTGAATCTTGAATAAGCAGCGGCGCGGACAGCTCTCGTCATAGATTATGCAACGATTCTCGTTGAGTCAGCGAGATATGCACGAGCTGCTGAATGTGTTAAAAAATGCAGCACCGTGGACAAAGCTACCGATTGTCTAGAGCATGCCTCGCGGATAACACAGAGAGACTGATATCTCGAATAACGACCAAGAAAAACGACATTCGAACTCTCGGACGAGACGACGCACAAAAAATCCGTGAAACTCGCGTCAATATTTTTCTCTCTCCAATGATGATGAATGAATTTGTATGAATCCTATTATTAATCGCGGCCATGCAAACATCTCGATAAAAAAAACATGGTGAAAATAATGAAATCGATCGATCATTAATTCCAGGAAAAGATTACGCAATTCCGCTGCTGATTGATTCTCGCAATCATACATTATTATTATATCTCGTTTCTACAGCAACATTTCTTTTAATTAACTATTCATATTGCTCTTCGAGAAAGATGAGAAATTTATTTGATTGAATCATAAAGATCGATCCATCAAAATTACGATAATTTCATTCGGCGTGCGGTTTAGTGTTTCTACAAATCAATACACCAATTAAAACGAAATTAATTAAACATGAAAATCAAAATGAAACTGAAGTTCGCAACGTTGAGTTCCAATGAAAAATACTTTTTCTGTGAATTGTTTGTTCAAATTCAAAAACCATGATATTTTTTGTACCGATTTTGGGTTTGGATTGGGAAAAAAGATCCATTCATCGTACAGACGAGATATCGAATAAGAATCATGAGCTCTGTTGAAGAAAAAAGATTATTTCGTTGCATTCCAACCATGGAAACTTCAACATCGTAAAATGCTATTCAGAATTTAAAAAATATCGGATTGTGATGACTCTGAAGTTTGCAACGTTGAGATTCAACGAAAAACATTTTTTCCATTGATTATTTATTGAATTTTGAAAATCGTGGCAATTTTTTTAATTCGAATGAGTTTTTTGGTCGCAAGAGAGAATCGCTTTATTGGCCGGACCAAATATTCAATAATAATTATTCGCTCTGCTGACGAAATAACAGAATTTCGTTGCATTCCAACGATGCAAACTTCAGGATCATCGGATTGTGTTTGTTCCACATCCAAAATGACCCGAGGTTGTCGAAAGTTGTTGCACGGATCATGCAATGATGGAAACGATTGAAGCCCGAGAAAATTCTGTTAATTGGAGGATTAAATTAAGCTTCATTTGATTTTATGAGTCAACAGGTCATTTCCCTCTGCGATGTGGGGGTGTCGGGACGATAGACACGTGTGTTTCTGGCGTCGAGAGCTCGTAACTTTTTGTGTTGAAGCATAACGTACCGCATTGAGGAAAAGTGAAAGGTGTTCCTCGAGAAATATCGGTGCGTGCGGAGACGACCACCTAAAAACTTCGGGTCCAACGTTCCCGACTCTAGGATCGCTGTCTTCGTTTAGGCCAAGAGTCTGGATCAGAGTCCGAGAGAATCTTTTTCTTTCCGAATTTATCCTCGGAGGCTACTTTTTGGCTGACGAAACGATCGACGTTGGCACGAGATGCAAAAATAATGCGGCGCGATCGATTGCGACCAAGATTTCGAAAACCCAGCGAAAAGGGAAATTGGAAACGCGCGTGATTCCGACCAATTACAACAACCGTGAGTACACGTTGCAAGAAACTTTTTCGAAATAATAAAGACGCACGTGACGAGACGAGTCTCTCGTACGAGCGTCTCTTACTCGCTCGCGCTCATAATTCCTACGTCCGAGTAATCTCAATTCGTTGCGTGTAGGGTTCTTCGTCTCAAGAGAATCTTCAGGACGTCACAAAGTGTGCGTACTCTATCTCGTGTCTTGTGGACGTGAAGAAAAAAAAAAGGGAGAAGAAACATGACAAAGGAAATGAGAAAATAATAACCACTGCGGTTGTTTTTTTTTTTCCGAGTGCCACTTCGAGAGGTTTCGTCTGGTTTTGAGAGAAAGAACTTTTAGTATGGGAAAAGTTTTCCCATAGCAATTAGTGCGGGGCCGCTCTTGCGTTTTATATCGGAATCGATACGGAAAAATGATTCGAATTTTTCGTCATTCCTTTTACCGCGTATGTCTTTTAATCCTCCGGATGCACTGAAAAGAGAATTTTGTTGAAAAAGATCGATATTTTGTTGGATACGTCCAACTAAACGTTTTTTCGAAAAATCATGAAAATTTTGTCATTCCAGCAAAAAACATTCTGGAAAATCTTTTCGGAAAGTAATTTATGTCATTGCAATCGTAAATTTTGCTGAAAGTTTCGTTACAAATGAAAAATATTGTCGAAATAACGAAAATTTTGAAATAATCCCAAAATATTTAGTTCGCTGTATTCAACAAAATATCGACGTTTTTTGACAAAATTGAATTTTCAGTGTGGAATGAAAGTTTGATCGACACACGCGATGCTCAATTCTTTCTTGTTATTTTTAATCGCACTTGAGAAATCCTTGTCTCGGTTCCCTGCTTTCCTTTCCCTTTCGAAAAAACATGGCTCCCCATAGCGTTTTGTTGTTTTCAATGGCGTTCTTGAGATTTTTAGGGCACACTTCGGAAAGCTGGCGCTCGAGCGAGACGGAGCAAGGAGCGATCTATGTATATATTTAAACGCGTATGCGTATATATGACAAGACAGGAAAAACAGAGCCGGAAAAAAGGGACATGTGTTTCCCAAATGTGTGCTAAGCGATTATTTACCAAACAGGAAAATCGGAAGTTGAATAAGAAGCCTGTGGCGGAGCGTCATAAACCGAGAGATGGTAAAAAAGGCGAAGGACAAGAATAAATCACGATGCTGAGAGTGCGAATTCCATTGGCACAGATTCTACGGATTGGTAACGACGAAACGCCTTGAGGGATAACGATCGAAAACTCGGATCAATCGGATCGACACCAGGCCAGCACGCAGACGCGGTGTAGAAATTTCTCAACAATTACCTAAAGGTCCGTTGGAATAAATGAAGATAATATCGAGACGCGAATGAGCCGCGATGTTGGGCTGCTCAAATCTGTTGCAGGATAAATAAACTTTTCGATTAATCAAGTTTCGCGTTGACACGACTTAATTCCCTCTGACACTCTCCGACCATTGGTCAAAAACTTCAGATTACAATCGTTTCATGATTTTAGCAATGGGCCTTCCAAGTTAACTGACCCATGAACCGTGACGACTTTCTTTTACTCGATTGTTCGAGCTTCGAGAAGCAGTACACACACATTGTGTATGTGTGTGTGTGTGTGTGTGTGTGTGCAATATACGAGGCGCGCTCTCTAGAAGTTCGATCATCGATCGAAAGATATACGAATTGAGCACGATTGAACGCAGCAGTGAGAGAAAAAGGAATTGAGAGAAAACTTCTCTCAAGCTTTTTCGTGCTATCTCGTGCCGCCACCAGAATAATCCGAGAGCAGGCAGAGAAAGAGAGAAATGTGTATGTTCTGGACCGTCGTGTGGCGAATGTCGAGGATCGTTAAGAATGAAAGAAAGGTAAGGCGAGACCAACAGATCGGCTGCTTCAAGATTTTTATCTACAACGACGTTACCAAACGCGCTTCCTTCCTCTCACCAAAAAATAATTATCTACACACACATACGCCGATGTTGAGCGAGCATTCAAGTGCAAGTGAGAGTGTATCGAGAAAGAAAGTCTTCTCTTTTGCTTCGATTTATGCGGCACAATTCCTATTAACTCAGTCTTTCATTATGTACTCGATAAATTCTCATTATAACAAATTCATTCGGAATAAATATACCCCAACGGATTGTTTCATTAGTAATTTTCCTTTCCACCAATAAAATTCAAATAAAATTCAACGGAACGTGCAACGAAATCGTCAATATAAACCAAATTTTTTACAAAACAACTTTTAAAATTAATATTTAAAATGTCTACAGGACCCAGAGCAAAAAATCAAAACCATGTACTTTATGAAAAAAAAAACAGAATTTGCCATTTTTATTTTTAACGGGATGAAATATTGCAATTTTCCGAAATTGTAAAACGTATTTTCTGATTGGATGAGATCGTGGTCTACGCTGAAAAGAAAATTTTGTTGGAAAAGATCGAAATTTTGTTGAATACGTTCGACTAAACGTTTTTTCGAAAAATCACGAAAATTTTGTCATTCCAGCAAAAAACATTCTGGAAAATCGTTTTCGGAAAGTAAATTTTTGTCATTCCAATCGTAAATTTTGCCGACAGTTCCGTTACAAATGAAAAATATTGTCGAAATAACGAAAATTTTGAAATTATCCCAAAATATTTAGTTCGCCGTATTCAACAAAATATCGACGTTTTTCGACAAAATTGAATTTTCAGTGTAATTTTTGAAGTAAGAATTGAACACGAAAAGAGAAATCGAAAAACGTGGATGTGAGAAGAATCGGAAATGTACATATGCCCGTGTATAGTCTCGTGTATATAACGTATTCTTTCCTAGAGTAGTTTTCGGTGAGCGAGAGCGGTCGTACACGAAAATATTGAAATTCAACTCGCGTGACAAATTACACGACCATTAACACCCGTTACAAAACGAGCGTGCATGTTAAACTCTGATATTTATTGTATATTTTGTGTTCCCGTAATGTCTCGCGCGCAGGGTCTTTGATCTTGAAGGAAAGAAAAATGTCTCTATCGAAAGAAAAAAAAAAAAACGACAGGAAAAGAGGAAATTCTTTCTCTCAGACACAAATCGCGAAGGCGATTGTTGGATATTAATGGATCATGATTTTATATCAAATAAAAATTGACCTATAAATCGAGCTAATTTCGAGTCAATGTTTAACTTGAAATATCTCGGCTGTAAGACAGAAAATTTTCGATTACCTTTGCTTCACAGTTGAGTGTGCAGCAAAGAGTACGTTAAGGATTATTTATGGTTGATAAAAATTGAAAAAAAAAGGTTAGAGTAAGATTTATGCGATTCGGTGTTGGAATGAATAACATGGAAATGGATTTTTCTCTCGATATTGTAAAGCTGTGGTCTCCATAAATTCAATATACAACGATAGCCAGAGAGAATGAGAGGGAGAGAAAAACCGATGGATATTCGAGAAGGTCCGTTTCGCAGGCTCTGGAGAACCGCAAAGAGCCCGAGATCATTTCGTGCGAGACGAAAGAGAGGCGGCTGCGTCATATTTTTCTTATGTATTAACCGATTTCAAGATATACAAATACACGTGTATGTGTCTCAAAGTATGGACACGAACATAATACCCATAGAGCGCGCAGTTTCAACGCGGATAGATTGCGCAAAAAAAAATCCGTTCTACCTGTGTACAACCTGAACCTGCTGCAGCAACGTGCGCAGTGTTCGGATCTATTTATCTTTTTCTTTATTTATTTTCGTTTTTTTTTCCATCATTCCACGTCGTATCGACGCAGAGAGAATAGGGTCTCGATATATCGTCGACGTGTCGTAAGACCAGAAGTACATGTAAAGAGCAATAGAAAAAAATTTATGCCCGTACACAATCGATACGCCCTTTTGATTTTGAGCCACTGATTACGCGAACCTATCGCGCGCGCTCTGTGTGTTGTTATGTTTATGGTAAATAATGCTAGCACGCTCGATGCTGTACGATCACTCTCCTCGATATACGACAAGAAGGATTTTGCAATCCAAATTGCGCTTTTGAGCCCCTAATTATGCCGCCGATCGAGTCTCGATTAAAGCCCAGAGCCGCGCGCGATCGTGTCTGAATTACCACTCGCTAAAAAATCCTACACTTTTTTTTCCTCTTCTCATTATTATACATCGAATCTCCGCGTATACCTTTTGGTACGTAAATCTGAATTATTATACTGCAAAAATACGATTGGCTGCGTATTTTCGAGCCATCACTAAATTGCACTAATTTTCCATTCAAATCGCAACGCTCATCCCTGCACTGAAAATTCAATTTTGTCAAAAAACGTAGATATTTTGTTGAATACGGCCAACTAAATATTTTGGGATAATTTCAAAATTTTCGTTATTTCGACAATATTTTTCATTGTAACGGAACTTTCAGCAAAATTTACGATTGAAATGACAAAAATTTACTTTCTGAAAAGATTTTCCCGAATGTTTTTTGCTGGAATGACAAAGTTTTCGTGATTTTTCGAAAAAACGTTTAGTTGAACGTATCCAACAAAATATCCATCTTTTTCAACAAAATTTTCTTTTCAGTGTGGGCCTCGACTTTATTATTCATTTTTCCTTTCCTCAGAGATTACAATGGCCCGATAGCGTGAGGGTTTTGTATCGCTCGGATTATATTCCAAATACTATTCTAAACCGTGTTCAAGTTTGCATCGCTTGAACGCAAGGAAATTCAGTTTGTTGCTTCAGCAAAGCTCATAATTCTTATTCAATATTTGCTCAGGACGATTGAAACCATCTTTTTTATGATCCAAACAAAAAATCGGTACGAAAATAGTCATGATTTTCCAAACTGAACAAACAATCAATAGAGAAAAAGTATTTTTCGTTGGATTCCCAACACGTTGCGAAGTCCAGTGCGTGACATATATATTTTCATGATCCTGAAGTTTTCATCGTTGGAATGCAACGAAATTCTGTTATTTCTTCGGCAGAGCCAATAATTATTATTCAATATTTGGTCCGGCCAATAAAACGATTCTCTCTTGCAACGAAAAAACTCAATCAACTCAAAAAATCGCCACAATTTTCAAAATTCAATAAATAATCAATGGAAAAAATGTTTTTCGTTGAATCTCAACGTTGCAAACTTCAGAGTCATTATATTTTCATGATTATCCACATTTTTTGGAGTACTTTCACTCAATTATTCGGCAATTTAACAAAAAATCCATCCAAATTGTCTTTTGTTTTTTTTTACACATAACTCGAATCCTAGCTCAAGGACTTTGATTTATTATTTTTATTTTCCTCGATCGTTGGATCTCGCAAGCCCAAAGATTTCCTAAATTCTTTTCACGTGCTCTTAATACTCGCGCGCAATTTTTACGTTATATTTTCCCAAACGATTGAGATCACGAGAAGTTGTTATTTTTTGTTTTGTTTCTATCACGAACGCTGACTCGTTTACCGTTACGGGGAGGGCTGTACAGTCGCTTCTCCGCCGAGGCTTTTCCATCGGTCCCTTTCTCGGTATTCTATATGGGATGGATTATCTTATCGCGCAAGATGCGAAGGAGCCGAGACCGATCAGTCTGAGCGGTCTCGATATGGACGATTTACACTCCAACAGTGCACACCTATCGCGTCACTCTCTATAAGATTCAACATATGACCTCTATCTCTTTCTCCCTCCTCCTCTCTCTCGCTCTCTCTCTCTCTCTCTCGGGCCAACGGAAACGTTACCGTTGCAGAGGCAGGTATAAGATTTTCTTTCGTTCGAGACGACGAGATTTTGCTTTTCATGTTCAAACAATTCCGTTCAACTACGAATGAAAAATTGTATTTCCACGTCCCAGCATTTCAGGCAGGCGATAGAAAATGAAAAATTAAAAAAATCACATTCAATGTTGGAATTCTGGTGTAAAATTCTAAAAAAAAAAAAAAAATTATTTGTTAAACAAAATTGAAAAAAAAAACAGTAACGCCGCGGATGCATTTGTGTCTTGAGGTAATTCGAATAACGATGAGGTCATTGACTGAATTTGTATGTTTTCCCCACGAGTTTAGTTCTAATACAAATTGATTAAAGTTGGTATTAGTAAATACGAAAGATTGAACGACTGCGAGGCAGATTATTTGAGCAAGGACGCTGTGTCATTGCCATTATCGTCGCGTCGTCTTTCTCGTCGCTGCCATATGGCATCTCGGTGTTAACACGATATATTGCTACTGCATTTTACAAAATACCATCTTAGTGTGAAGTTCTCCACGGAAAAATTGGATTTAATTGAAAATCAATGTAAACAATTTCCACGCGATCGCGAAAACATTGAATTCAAGTGTTTTTTTTCCTTTTCATTTCTCAAATGTTGTCCTCGCAATCCTTTGAAAAATTCTCTGCTATTATTATTATTCCGTGTTATTATACACGGAGAAAACCAAGTCGAAAATAATTAAGAAACATACTAGGAATCCAGTTACTTATTGTTGAAAATTATAGTATTTTGAGGACAGTTCGGAAATTACAGCAATATCTCGAATGGCAGTGCAACAAATCGTTCTAAACAGCTTAGTAAAACGTGATAATCAGATTAAAACCGATTTTACAATTTAGCATAGCAATTAAAGAAAATCGCAATGGTCATGGTAAACAAAACAATACTTGTGATAAAATTTCACACATGTTCGATACATATTCGTATTGGGATAATAGAATTTTACTATGTCGACGTCTAAAATTTGAGATATTCTCACTCATAACTGAATTCTTGTCTGACATAGTAAATTGTTCATGAAAACAAGCCTGAAATTCATTATCGCGCGCATTACTGTTTCTTATTCATATAGAACTGTTTATAATTCATGCTAAGAAAAATTGTAAGTGTTGAAAAAACACTATGCTGTTTTGCAATTGCTGCTACGATTCTTTTGCTTCTTAAACTTCGTATAGGACATTTTCCCAAAACATTTTATTTCTTACTAAACAAAACGAATCCGTTTTCTCCTTATAATTTTCGATTTAAAATTGTAAGGAAATGGACAATTGCGGGCGAAATGAATATAATTTTTGAACGAGCCTGTAGTCGGCTCAGGTCGTAAGTTCGAGTGGTACGTTTGTTGGTTGTCCGTTGAGTGTAGGTAAATACCTGTAATACACTCCACTCGACTCGAGTCCTGATGCCTCATCACGAGTTTCCTGGTATGTCTCGTTTCGTCTCTCTTGCTCTTTTCCTCTCTCGAAACTCGTCCCATGAGTTTGGAACTTTTAAATATATGTATAGAGAAAAGCTGGTTTATTTCGTGTCCGACAAATATCGAAGGCCGAGGTACAGAGAGGTTTCCCATTTTTTCGTACGGCCGGACGAGAGTGCATGCGGTTCGAGTGACGAGGAAAAAAAGTTAATACGGATGGAGGGGCGAGCTGTAATGATTTGACGCGAGGGGTTCGTAGAGCGAACTAGAGAAAGACCGCTCCAAGTTTCTCAACGAATTTCATCAACGAGAGATATATTTCGTGCGCAAATCTCCTCGCAAGTCGAGATTGCCTTTTTATAATTCATACCGATTGATCATTCGCATTAATTAACAATCTCATTAATTTATAGATTAAAAGACTGAGGTAAGCGTTTCCAAGCAACCAGATTTGCAATTCTTTCGCGTTATTATTATCGATTACTATGTTCATTCGGATCGCGGCGTTATAGGAACAACTGCGACGATGCTGAAGTTTGCAACGTTGGAATGCAACGGAAAATTTTTTATTTTATTGTTGATTCCCTCCATTTTCAATGTCATCCAAATTATTCGCGCTCATATGTTTTCGGGTGGCAAAAATCGATTATTTTATCATCGTAATTAAATTCTCCATTTAAATAATTATTTTTGCCAAATATAAAAAAGAATTTCGTTGCATTCCAACGATGCAAACTTCAGAATCATATACAACTGCGCGGATTCCACATTGTCTCTTGACAATTATTCTCTCTCGATAATATATGCGATTATTTATTTATCGCCAGTCAACACGTTTCAATTCTAAAATAATATTGTTTCTGCCAATTGAAATTTATTATATTAATAATTCTGGAGGATAAAATCATTTGATTGCGTAAATAATAATTTAAAAAAATGCATTTTTTTTTGCAGAAACAAAATGCATTGGCGAAATGAATTTGACAACATTTATCAACGAATTATTGAATATTATTAATTTTTGTTGTTCCAATATTCATCTTATTGATTCATATATTTACAAAAATAACAATTATTGTATTTTTTTTTTTTTCGTGCAACTGAATATTAAATTGCAATTTTAGAGGCAGAGTTAAATATTAGAGAGACTTTCAATTGCAATGAAAACGAAAAGGGGGAAAAAATGTGTCAGTCGCCGGTCGCGGTATTGAGTTTAATTCGCCATTTAATTTACCCTCACCCGATTGCTTTAATTCCCGGCGCATACGAGAAGAGAAATCGCGCAATCGTTAAGAAGGAGAGGCAGCAGAAAGGGGCAGGGGAGAAGAAATGACTTTTTCCTCAGCGAGAAGAAAGTGCTTTGCTGCTGTGCATTTGTGTCGTTTGGTAGGATTATCTCGCGCCATTAGCGCACCGGAGAGCAATAAAGACCAATCTGAACTCGAGTCCTCAAAAAGTGAGAGAAAAAAACAAACGTGTTTGGCATTTGAAAAGCATGATAGCAAGGAAATGTGTGGAGGAGAACGAGAGCCACGCGAGAATTGTTCTGATAAATTTGGTAAATGTCCCACGCTCTTCTCGCGCGGTTGGCGCGTCCTTCGGCCCAAATGGCATAACAATTCGAGGTCGTTTCGAAATTGAACCGCATTATTTCTTTTTATAATTTTTTTTTCTTTCTTTTTTCCATTTTTTATCGAATATTCTCAATGAGAACGATACATATATAGATTTTCCAGTATTGTGTCAGCATTCTCGTTCACCTGAGCGTATACTACAAGGTCATCGAGTTGCTCGTAGCTCCGGTGACCTCGAATAACAAATAAAAAATATCGCGGCCATTTCTCGACGTTACACTGCGCGCGGTGAGCGTCGCTCGGACGGTGAAAATCATTATCACACGTTTTTTAACATCGATTATGCACGGAGCCGGAAAATCTCGGAACAAAAAACAAAAATGTTTTTTCCTTTTTCTCATGACTCTGAAGTTTGCAACGTTGAGATTCAACGAAAAACATTTTTTCTATTGATTATTTATTGAATTTTAAAAATCCTGGCAATTTTTTGAGTCAATTGAGTTTTTTAATCGTTTCCAACGATGGAAACTTCAGGATTATTTTTTCTTTGTTGATTTTCGATTTTATTTTTTTAAGTCCAGAAGAGATACTTCGGAGTGCATACAAGTTTGGCAGAGGGCACGGAGAGGAGGTCAGAAAGTATATCCGCCGCACGTGAGTCGTGCGAGTCCGTAAAAGAGAGAAGAAGAGACGTAAAAGGACGAGATTAAGCGGAGAGACAACGCGCGTCGTCTCTCGACTCTCGTCGAGGTGACGGCTCGAACGAGCCAAGGGACGTCTCTATTGTGGTTTTACCTCTGACACACTCAAGTGCAAAACATGCATATATCAACAATACATAAAACTTTGTCCCGGTGTAGACACAAACGTCTACGCCGGGACAACATATATATAGGAGCGTACAAAATTATCTTTCCTCGAAAAGAGAGCCACGTTCGTCCTTGAAAATAAAAAAAAAAACAAACGAAACGTGAAATAACAGCGCAAAATAATACAACAAACGAGTCGAACGTGTGCATTCGACCACAGTAGCAATTACAAGCCACAGCTACGAGCCAACACGATTTTCTCGTAAAATTACGTTACTCGACACCCCCCTCCCCCCCCCCCCCCTACCCCTTTATCTCGTTATGGTGAAATTTGAAAATTCTCACAAAACGTTTCCCGAACGTTTGCATCGTTGGAATGCAGCGAAATTATGATTTTTCTCCAGTGACGTCTCGCAAGTCCCAAATAATTAAATTGCAAATTCCAAATTGTTCATTTTTTGGATGATGCTGAAGTTTGCAACGTTGAGATTCAACGAAAAACATTTTTTCTATTGATTATTTATTGAATTTTGAAAATTGTGACAATTTTTTGGGTCGATTGAGTTTTTTCGACGCAACAGAGAATCGTTTTACTGGCCGGAGCAAATATTAAATAATTATTATTGGCTCTGCGGAAGAAATAACAGAATTTCGTTGCATTCCAACGATGCAAACTTCAGAACGATGTCGAAGTTTGCATCGTTCGGAATGCAACGAAATTAAGTTTTTTCTCGAGCAGAGCTCACGATTCTCATTCAATATTTAATCAGGACAATAAAACGATCGTTTTTTACGATTCAAACACAAAATCGATACGAAAATTGTTGTTGTTTTTGAAAATTGAACAAAGAATAAAGAAAAAAAGTTTTTTTCGGTGCATCTCAACGTTGAGAACTTCAGTGTCATACTTCAGAATGATTTTTTTGGCGATTCTTTGATCAAACTACCGAGTGGCCGTGGAAATCGATTCATCTTCGTCATGTCCAAAGAGAAGGATCTAGCGCGCTCGCGAGGATCGAGATGGCAGAGAGAATCAAGGACGAGAGATCGAGACAAGATCAAGACGAGTTTGCAGCTGTACCTTTTGTAAGAAAAGAGTTTGAGACGAGAATTTTCTATATATGTATATATTTAAATGGTCCGAGATGCTCGTATAGACTGCAGAGATATAGGAAACGCGATCCATCCGAAGCTGCGAGCAGAGGGCTCTGGCACGTAGCGACGACGAGTACTCGAACGAGTAAAACTACCTCCTCGCGATTTATCTTCTTATGGACACTCGCAGCAGAGACGCAGCAGAGAGTCTCTCCGAGCATTCGCGAATTAAAAACAAAAAGATGTATAATAAAAAACCAGCAACGATCGTACGAGAAAATAAAAAGCGAGAGAGCAACGACGCGCGGCGGACGCGCGAGATCTCTTAAAAGGGATTCTCCTCGTCTCGTGTCCCAAGAAAAACGCTCACGATCAACGACGATCCTCCTTTCTACGATCCTTATATACCGAGTCACCAACCCGGCCACAAATGCAACCACAACCAGCACATTTTTCGCTCCACTCCATCGAACCTTTCTCACACATTTTTCTCGTTCTACATTTTCGCTAAAAACATTTTTTCACCGCCGCGATTTTTTATTGAAAAACAAAAAACGACCAAACCAAACCGGTGAAAATTGACGTGCAATCTATTTATAGTAACGCTTCGCTCACCGCCGTACACATCGTCATACGCCAAGCTTTTGTTTTTCACTTCGATTCCCTTTTCACCGAGAGCAAATAATGCATCGAAGCTAAATTTCCGTTCCATACCGATTCACCGACGTGAGCAAACATTTTTTTACTCTGGCCTTCGCGATATCGCTCGTTTTATCATCTGACGTTTCAATAAAATAATAACGCAGGAACGCCAGATTGTACGTGGGAATGAGAGAGATACGCTAAACAGGAAACAGGCCTGCGAAATCGTTGGAAGGTCAAGAGAACCATTGACACACACACACACACACTATTTTATTATATAATTGAGAAATAAAGGTTAAATTATTTTGACAGGTTATGGAAATTGCTCGTAAGCATTTCATGGAAAAATCAAACCAGCTGCATCGTCGTCAGATTTTCCAGAAAAAAATGCACTGCACTGAAAATTCAATTTTGTCAAAAAAACGTCAATATTTTGTTGAATACGGCGAACTAAATATTTTGGGATGATTTCAAAATTTTCGTTATTTCAACAATATTTTTCATTGTAACGGAACTGTCATCAAAATTTACGATTTGAATGACAAGAATTTACTTTCCGAAAAGATTTTCCAGAATGTTTTTTGCTGGAATGACTAAAATTTCGTGATTTTTCGAAAAAACGTTTAGTTGAACGTATCCAACAAAATATCGATCTTTTTCAACAAAATTTTCTTTTCAGTGTGCGAGAAATTAGTAAAAAAAAACGTGAGCCAAACTTTTCGTTCGTCGAAGAAAATGTCTCTTTCGATCATATTTTCCGCACGCGAACGGTGCACTGCTGTCAGAAATTCAATGCGATTGGAAAAAGTGCATTTGTAGTGGAAAAAAATGGGGTTCGATTTGTTCCCTCTTGAATTGGCTATTCCTGGATATTGTATGGGACGTGTATATGTATTATTGTGTAGCTCACCGCTCGTTTATCCTTGTATTCCAGTTGTGCCTCATCGGCGTCGTTCAGATTTCGCCTCTCTCACCTCGTTCACGTATCTCGTTGTTTCGCAGCACTCGCGGCGGGTTCGAGCAGTGTTCAGGATTGGCAACCGTGAGCATCACAACCACGGGCGTCGTTTTTCCGCGCATACTCTACCTTTTAACCGCAAAAGAAAAAAACAAAAAAAAAACTAAAACAGCACATACACAAAAAGGCGCACTGAACTGGTATTTTCACGCGAAAATTCACTGTTTCCTGTTTCGTAGCCGGATTGACGATTTTTCTTGTTTTCAAGTCCGTATTATCCACTGTCTAGGAGTACAAAAAAGAAACAAACAACGATCGAACATGCCGTGGAACGCGTAAATTTGGCGCGATTTTTCTTTACGCCGGAGAATAAAAATAATCGATCGGTTATTAGGAGCAACGGAGACACGAGTGTTTAGGCCGATGTACAAAATTTGTATGCATTTTGTATCATATCTATATGTATCGGAAAGGACCCGCTCGGCGGCTCCTCGCGTTGTGTTTCTCTCGCCGCAAGGTTCGTGTAAAACGAACGCGGCGCTCTGGAGCGACTCGATCCACGCTCCCTCTCTCTCTCTCTCTCTCCAATACACACGCACACACCGACGCGTTCGCCCGAGCAATATCTCTCCGTCTCTCTCGCGCTCGCCCGTATCCCTGTTTTCCAACCGCAACGAAAAACTACACTGTGACTGGCACGAATGACGCGAATAAAACGACCGTGCGTTTCCGAGTCACATTCACATATACCTATATATTTAAAAAATAAATATATTTAAAATACACACACGCGCACTGAGTTTCTTATCGGTTCTTTACTCTTCATTGCAAACGCTCGTCTCCTCTCTCTCTCTCTCTCTCTCGCGTATATTTCTCTCGTGCTGCGCGCCTCGCTCGAGCACTACACAACGACTGCGCAATGCGCTCTACGCTCTAACATGGCGGACCCCGTGGGACTGTGCGAGACGCGCGAGGGTGCGAGAAAGAGAAAACCACACCGTGCGAGCGCGCACGAGAGAAAGAAAAAAAACGACTTTGCACGCGGCAGTGGCGACATCTCGCGCCCAAACCGGAGCAACTCCCAGCGGCGCTCACTTTCTTACCGACCGATGATCAACTGCGAGTTTTCATGCAACTCGGTCGGTACAAATTGGATAATTCTTTGATATGATTTTGTTTGATGTACGATTTTTCACTTTTGATCCTTATTTTTAGATCTTTTTGGCTTGGTGGGGAATTTCGAGAAGGAAAAACTGCTTTCCGGATTTACAAACAACAAATTTGCGAGAATCTTGGCGAAATTTCAATTAATTTTCATTTATTCACACCATTTCATATAAAATCGAGCTATGTATAAATATTAAATTTTTCGTTTTACTTCGATCGACATCGTTTCCATAAACAGACGTATGCCAAAATATGAAAAACCGTCAGGATTATCGTCATCGCTACAATGTCCATCCAAAAGTTGTCCGCATCGAAATCGTATCTGTCCAGCACTTGGGATCCCTCCGTCAAACATGGCAATTCCGAATCTTCATGTTCGCAAGCTGTGACACAAAAAAAAAACACTCAATTTCGAACTTTTAAATTTGTCTCGGTTTTCAAAAATTCAGACGAATGAGAAATGTAAAAACGTTGAAAATTTGGGACAAAAACTTTTAAGGCTGTATGATTGAAAAAAAAGGTGTTTTTAAAAAATTTTTGGAGCAATTCCGTAAAATGTGAATTTTTTCTACTGCCCCCGTAACCTGCAGGTGTGCGATCTTTAACTTTTTGAAATTTTGCACAGTCTCATTACAGTTTACTCAATGTTTTGCCATGATTTTGAGGAATTCTATTAGAGAAAAATGCTTCGGCGAGACTGCACTGAAAATTCAATTTTGTCAAAAAACGTCGATATTTTGTTGAATACGGCGAACTAAATATTTTGGGATAATTTCAAAATTTTCGTTATTTCGACAATATTTTTCATTGTAACGGAACTGTCAGCAAAATTTACGATTGGAATGACAAAAATTTACTTTCCGAAAAGATTTTCCAGAATGTTTTTTGCTGGAATGAGAAAATTTTCGTGATTTTTCGAAAAAACGTTTAGTTGAACGTATCCAACAAAATATTGATCTTTTTCAACAAAATTTTCTTTTCAGTGTGATATTCTTTAATGAAATGACATAACGATTAGGATTTTTGTAATTTTACAAAATTTGACCCACTTATGTTGTGCACATTTTCCCATTGCACGATCGTCAATGCCTCCGTCGAATGCAGCAGCCACGAAATGTACTTGACCCATCCGATGATCATCGGCAAAGTCCTGACAAAAAAAATACATCGAAACGAAGGCGGTTCTTGGAAAAATTCAAATGCAGCCCATGACTTGGAACGAGAGCCTCATTTTTTTTTTTGTTATTTCTTTCGCAATTCGATGGAATACAGTCCAACAAAAATAATCTCCGAGAGTCACAGAATAAAAGCAAATGAGATGGAACTTTGTTAGAATTAATCAATTACCCAAGTTTGACGAACGGTCCCATTGTAATCATGAGAATGTAATCGAAGGGCACTAAATAAGCCATCGCCAAGGGCACGCTGTCGAAGGCTGCAGAAAAGAAGCAGCCTGGAGAAAAAATTCAAATTATTTATTTACATAATCAATCCCATTATTATTGTTCATTCAATTATTTTCATTATCGATCATTAACTGATTTGTTCACTTTATTCGTCTATTGTTATAGAATATTTTCGTACCGCAGGCTGTAGAAACATTCATCGTTAGAATCGCCACGAGTAATGTCAATCCAAAAGCTTCAATCGTAGACCTCAGTCCTGCTAGCCAGTAAACGATCATCGTGAAGAGAACAGGTTCAACAATCAATCCTGGAAGCTGAACAACAATTTTTTTTTTTCAAACTCAAAATAAAATAAATTTTTCAAATTGCAACTTTGATTTTTCTCATACTTTTTTAAGCAAATTTACGATAATTCAAAATTTCGAGGAATTCTAATTAATCATAATTTTCTGCTCAATCAAACTATTTGGCTGGATTATTTTATAGATTCTTTCATTTTGATAACGACTGTTGCAAACACTGATAAGAGAATTTTGTTGAAAAAGATGGATATTTTGTTGGATACGTTCAACTAAACGTTTTTTCGAAAAATCACGAAAATTTTGTCATTTCAGCAAAAAAACATTCTGGAAAATCTTTTTGGAAAGTAAATTTTTGTCATTCCAATCGTAAATTTTGCTGAAAGTTCCGTTACAATGAAAAATATTGTGGAAATAACGAAAATTTTGAAATTATCCCAAAATATTTAGTTGGCTGTATTCAACAAAATATCGACGTTTTTTGACAAAATTTAATTTTCAGTGAAGGCATTCAGCGAAATTGAGTTGATTCTCACCAAAGATATAATTCGCGAAAAATAATAGAGATGCGTGGGATACATTCCAGCCCTGTGTTCTCTCAGAAACAATGGCAGTTCCTGCGGTATCAGAGAGAGCGTAGCATACATTGGGAAGAAGGCATTTTCCGAAACGAGAATAAAAACAACTCCCTGAACCGCTTGGACGCCCAATTGATCCAGGTTTATTGCCCCGACGAAACACAACCCTGCCATGATGGCAAGACACTGCAAATATAAAGGAACATCAATTAAAAGCGCTAGAAATAAAAATTTTTTTTTTTAATTTCCAGACTTTTCAGCTGCTAATTCACCAATTTTTGGATTATGCGGACGCACTGGACCGAGGGATCCCTTAAAACTTGCATGAATCCTCGATGAGTTAGCCAGCAGAGTCGCTTCCAGGATGCCACTTGTTTACTGAAAATATTTATTAAGTTTAAATACAAAAGGCGCGATGAGAAAAGAAAATTTTTGAAAACTTGGACGGATCGCGTTACTTACAAATTACTCAAATTTCGAATATCTCCACGCCACTGAAAAAAAGTTTTCAAGATAAAAATGACGAAAAAGTTGTTTCGTTTTTCAACTTGCTCGGGGTTTTTGGAAGATTTTTCAAACTTTACATCGTAAGACGACGCCATGTGAAGTTCCAGCTGCAAAATTACGTCCATTTCTCGACAAGCATCGCTCGTGAGAAAAGCGTCGCAGATTCTTTGGGCTGTTCTCCGACTCGAGTCCTCCTCCCTTGGCGCGATCGCTAAAGTTGCTACGAGGAAATCCGCCGGATTGTAATTTGTCGGGCACTCGTGGCCCTGCCTATTGCGAATAAAATTGGTTAAATTTTTTCTCCGAGTCTGAGGGAAATGTGAGAAAAAATGGACAAAAAGGTTTGAGGACCTGGAGAAAAATTTCAATGCTTGTTCCCTAGTCCCGGCGAAAGCGATTCGTCCATCGGCGACGAGAATAATGCGATGAAAAGTGTCAAAAATGGCTGAGCTCGGTTGATGAATCGTGCACAAAACGGTTCGTCCCCGACGGGCGAATTCCGTTAATTGAGAAACGAGAACACTCGCCGAATGAGAATCCTGACCAGTTGTTGGTTCGTCGAGAAATAAAATTTTCGGATCCGTGAGTAACTGCAAAGAAAAGCCGAACGTAAACGATGCACAAGCAATTATGCAATTTCGTTGTTGGATCATCAAATTTATTTTCATTTCGTACTTCCGTCGCAAATGCCAAACGTTTTTTTTCACCACCGGACAACACTTTGTCGTAGCCTCCCGTACCAATCGGAGCATCGCGTCTAGAGGACAATCCAACTTCTTTCAAAAGATTGTCAATTCTTTCCCGGATTTCCCAGTTTTTTATCCTCCTGTCGAGCTTCATTCGAGCCTGCAATAAATTCTCATTTTTCTTTTATTTCATAATTATTGCGCTGTGCGTGCCGATCGTAATGCGCTCAACATTTTCATTTTGGATGAGCAGCGGAAACAATTTTTATTACGAGCATGAATTGACAAATTTTTGGGCCGCGGATCGTGTTTTTTCCACTACACTGAAAAGAAAATTTTGTTGAAAAAAAATGGACATTTTGTTGGATACGATAAACTAAACGTTTTTTCGAAAAATCACGAAAATTTTGTCATTCCAGCAAAAAACATTCTGGAAAATGTTTTCGGAAAGTAAATCTTTGTCATTCCAATCGTAAATTTTGCTGACAGTTGCGTTACAATGAAAAATATTGTCGAAATAACGAAAATTTTGAAATTATCCCAAAATATTCAGTTGGCCGTATTCAACAAAATATCGACGTTTTTTGACAAAATTGAATTTTCAGTGTAGCAACAAATTTTATTTCTGGTACGATTTAAAGCAGCAACGACAGGCTCCTTTTTTCTCACTTACCATAAACCACATGTGTTCCAAAACGGTCATGGTACCAATAAATATATCCTCCTGATGCATAAAACCGCTGCAATGTCTCATAAACGAAGGACCCGGCGTTTGCCCGTTTATACGTACATCACCGTGCACAATTATTCCAGCTAAACAAAAAATTCCATTCACCACGAGATTTATGCACCAACGAAAATTTATTGCACTCTCGCTGAAAATAAATTTCACTCACGCCCCGTTCGCAATGCCAGGGCAGTCATCAACGAACTTTTTCCGGCTCCGCTGTGTGCAAACAATTTTTTTTTCAAAATATCATAAAAATTTATCATTTCCACACTAAACATTCATTATTCTATTCACTTTTGAGTGGAACTGAATTTTTCCTCACGTACGATTGCACTGGAGAGTTTGTACAGATTGCTGGAAAAGCTGATTACAGATTAAACTTCGTAATTCGAAAAAGACCAAAAGTTTTCGGCATAAAACGCGATTTGGATCAGAAACAATAAAAAAAAAATCAACAGAAACTAACGCCCGTAAAATTTTGAGTGTATATTGAGTGTAAATTTTATGAATATGCTCGAAATCTTGTGCAAATCAAATTGCAGTAACTTTTGCTGCAATAATACTTGAAGTGACAAAAATATTACCACAAAAATGTTTGGACAATGTTTGGTCCCACTTTTCCTCAAAGGATTTGACTACAGATTGAAAATTTTCAGGCGTTACGTTACTTTGGAAAAAATACTCCAAAATATGCTCTCGCCTGATAGTTTATGCGCGGCACAGTTGACAAAGTTACCGCGGCAAGTTATTTGGCTCGATCGTAAATAAAAACGAATCGCGTTCACTGCAGAATGCTTGCGAAAATGATTTACCTTCCTCCCAAAATAGCTGTCAAATCGCCGGGACGGACTGCACCGCGAACTAAAAAATGAAACGAAAATGAAAATGGTGATTTTATATTTTTGCAACAACAACGTCTCACCGTTATTGACGAGTTGTTTGCAAACACTGCTGCTACGATCCATCACATAAACAGAGAGATCTCTCCAAGACAGAGTGACCCCATTGCCCATGGAATCAAAAGGTCGTGGTATTCTCGACGAAGATGAATTTTCCATTATTTCGATATTTTTTACTTTTTTTTATTAACCGTATGGGATATTAATTATTTTACAAACTATTCACTATTATTTTCGAGATCGCGAAGCTCTACGCAGGCGTATTTTTTCCTTCATGGGAGGAAACCTTAGCGCTGGGACGCGGCTGTGATCTCGATACCTCGTTGTACACGACTGCGTAGGGGTTGCTCCAGCCGATTACTCAACTCGCGATACTTGCCACATAGGAGGGAGCTCGTCCTCCAAGATTTTCGATCCCTTCAAAAAATTACAAACCTCCATACGAAGATCTCAATTCATTCATTTGTACTTTTCACTCCAAATTTTGTTTTTCATACTCCATTTATGGTTTTCGTTCTCCAATTTTTTATTCGGACTTGTAAAAACATAATTTAGTCATTAAAAAATAAATGAAAAAAGATTTTCATTGTGAAACGAATCATTTTAATCGAAACTTGAAATCTTTTGTACAAAATCTTTCCGATTGATTGCACTGACAATAAAATTTTGTTGAAAAAGATCGATATTTTGTTGGATACGTTAAACTAAACGTTTTTTTTCGAAAAATCACGAAAATTTTGTCATTCCAGCAAAAAACATTCTGGAAAATCGTTTTCGGAAAGTAAATTTTTGTCATTCCAATCGTAAATTTTGCTGACAGTTCCGTTACAATGAAAAATATTGTCGAAATAACGAAAATTTTGTAATCATCCCAAAATATTTAGTTCGCCGTATTCAACAAAATATCGACGTTTTTTGACAAAATTGAATTTTCAGTGTGAGCTCAGCTGCAGTGGCAGTTTCAATTGTTTAGTGACGAAGAACAATCTTTAAAAACTGGAAAAAGTTGATTTCTTCATTAATTATCAGTGAATTTATTTCGATCTTTTGAAATGACTTTTTTCAACATTTCTGCTGCATCTCGAGAGTCTATCCTTGGCAAAACTGTCGATCAGACGACGAGAATGCCAGAAAAACAAACAGAAAGTGCTATTGTTTATTAATGAGTGAATTCAAACGGATCATTCGATTTGACGGATGACATTTTTGTCATTCATTGATGTTAAAAAATATTTTAATTGGAATGCAGAACAGTGTAATGCTTAGTTACTGTTTACTGAACAAAAATATGCGTGTACCTTGCGACAGGTATCTGACACTCGGGATTATGGTAATCGAAGACCGAAACCTTATACGTTCGACTTGGACCTCGCGCCTCGCACTTGGACCGTGTTTATTATTATAATAACATACTTGCGAGTACGAGGAGAGGAAAAACTGAACGTTTGCGATTCAACGTTGAGTACTCGGAACAATAAATATTAAAAATTCTCAGCGTTGAAGATGAAACGCGCCAAAAACTGTGGAAAAATTGCTCGAAAAATTTGAATTAAAATATAATTTTGTCACATCTGCAACGAAGAAATAAAATATTTCATGCTTATTCGAATGCGAACATTTCTCATAGTTAGTCACGATGATATCGAATTTCACTTGAGATTCGATTCAACAGTCGAGATGGTTTTTGCCCACGGAGCTCGAGGATGTCGAGATGTCGTCACTGCTGTTTCGCGAGACTGCATTGCAGACCGTGAGACACGTATGTGTGGATCGATAGATTGTGGTACAACTTTAATAGCAACAGAATTTCATCGAGTCAAGTTCAATATTTTTTACAGAGGTTTACATAAAAAAATAACAAATATTTTTTATTCTTTTTAGTCGTTTACTTTTCCCACGTGCGGTTACAGGGTGTAATTGTCAACCGGTTTTCCATCGTCGCGGTCAAAGCCGACATCGGAGCACGCGGTCGACGTTGCTTCGTTCGTCCAGAAGAGCATCCACCACGTTTTTTTTCCTTTGATACTATTTTTTATTTCGCACTCTACGTGCCCCGTCGATTGGTCGAAATATCGATCACGCAATTGTCGCGACATATTATTTCGAAATCTCATTTTCATGTGATTTATCCCATGAATTTGTTGCATGGACCAATCGGGAAAAAAATGAAAACAATGATTCTCGGGCATTCATACGTGTAACAATGATTTTTATTTATTTCTCAGACATTGTGGTTGAATCGAAAATACAATAAAAACAGAAACATTCATCAATCGTTTCTAAATCTTGGGCTTCCATCAAATATTTTACAGCTCGTTAACAATATATACTCTGTATATATTATTGCTTTGTTCATTCGGTATTTTATTTCATACACTGAAAAGAAAATTTTGTTGAAAAAGATGGATATTTTGTTGGAAACGTCCAACTAAACATTTTTTCGAAAAATCACGAAAATTTTGTCATTCCAGCAAAAAACATTGTGGAAAATCGTTTTCGGAAAGTAAATTTTTATCATTCCAATCGTAAATTTTGCTGACAGTTGCGTTACAATGAAAAATATTGTCGAAATAACGAAAATTTTGGAATCACCCCAAAATATTTAGTTCGCCGTATTCAACAAAATATCGACGTTTATTGACAAAATTGAATTTTCAGTGTACTGTATTTATTTGTTGATTAAAGCTGGATTTTATTCTGGTCAAAATTGTTTGAATAATTCGATGAACTTTGTCATCAAATTATTTGCGTTTAGAACGCTTTTTTTTCTGGTTGCAATTGTGACTTCGTGACTCTGACAGCTTAAAAATTAAATGAGTCGCGACTGGAATTCCATTTGCAAGTGACAGCTCAATCTCATTGTTGGGCAAGACTTTCTATCGGATTTATCTCGCCGGTCCTTCGAATTTCGTCCTTATAGATAGTTTCTCAAAGTTTTTTCATTTTTTTCGTCTATTTCGATGATCGCATAGTCTTGGACAAAAGTGCTAAAAAGGCGAGGAATCGGAATGCTATGATGAGACAGACCAAGCTGACTATGTCCACCCAAAAGTCGTCCTGTTTCAGGTACAAGAGAAAAGAAAACGTATTAGAAATGTATTCTCGTTCCGGTTTTTGGTTGCAGAAAACTTGATTTTTCATTGTCGTTTACCTCTTTGAAATTGAACGTTTGGAGGACCATACTTCCGGTTTTTGGACACGTGGCGTTGCTCCGAGTGCAGGCTATGGAATCGACGTCGGACCATTGATTTATCAAAAGGGCTTCGTTACCATAACGAAACCAGGAAAGATAGGAAAACCATTTGAAATAAGGTGGGACGGACCTTCAAAGAGACAAGGACGAGTGTGATGAAAATAATGAAGAAAATATTTTCTAATATATATAAAATCGAATACGAAAATCAACACGTGATTGAATTAATCATTTTATCGCTCGTACTGAAAATAAAATTTTGTTGAAAACGATCGATATTTTGTTGAATACGTTCAACTAAACGTTTTTTCGAAAAATCACGAAAATTTTGTCATTTCAGCAAAAAACATTCTGGAAAATCTTTTCGAAAAGTAAATTTTGGTCATTCCAATCGTAAATTTTGCCGACAGTTCCGTTACAATGAAAAATATTGTCGAAATAACGGAAATTTTGAAATCATCCCAAAATATTTAGTTCGCTGTATTCAACAAAATATCGAAGTTTTTTGACAAAATTGAATTTTCAGTTCGATATCGATAAAAACGTATCAAAGGGTTGTCAGAGATTTTTATTACTTACGCAGTGTTTAAGAAAAATCCTCCAAAAAGTAAGAACGGAATGATAACCGGCGGTCCAACGGACAGGGCCATAGAGACATTTGTACTCGCGCATGAAATAAAGTAACCTGCAAGAATAACAGAAAAAATGAGGGCTCAATATCTTCGGATCGTGCGTAATAAAAGTGTTGAAAAAAAATCTCAAGGATTTGTAAGACGAGATCGATTCTTCTTTTTGCCGCTTGTAATTCTATCGGGCCAGAGAGATTACGTACAGAGTGTTTACCACGATATTAATCCCTCGTTCAATGAAATTATTTTTTTCATTGACGAACAAAAAAATTGATTTATTTTCAATTTTCCAAAAAATTCAATCGCATCAGTGACAACGACAAAGACTTAAAAAAGAGTCGCGTCAAAAATGATTGATTTTTCAGGCACAAGGAGATTCTTTTTGCTTCGCACACGGAAAATAAAATTTTGTTGAAAAAGATCGATATTTTGTTGGAAACGTTAAATTAAACGTTTTTTCGAAAAATCACGAAAATTTAGTCATTCCAGCAAAAAACATTCTGGAAAATCTTTTCAGAAAGTAAATTTTTGTCATTCCAATCGTAAATTTTGCTGACAGTTTCGTTACAATGAAAAATATTGTCGAAATAACGAAAATTTTGAAATCATCCCAAAATATTTAGTTCGCCGTGTTCAACAAAATATCGACGTTTTTTGACAAAATTGAATTTTCAGTGCATTTAACGATGCAATTCGTTGGGATAAATTACCAAAAGAAGTCGCGACGTTTGCTATGAGCACGAGGATTCCAGCAGCGATGAAGAAATGTTCTACTCCAGGATACAGACCAACCATTGGATATGCAACGGTCGTGAAGACGATCGGCACGGCTACAAAAATTGGCGCTTCCGCTAGTGTCTTACAAATAAAATATATGTCGGTCCGATACATTCCGTTACGATGCTCTCTCAAAAAAATTGGCAACTCTGCACAAAATACCTAAAAAAAAAAGAATAAAAAGCAAAACGTCAAAAAAACTGAGAAAATTCTTGATCCGCTTTCTCGTTGAATTTAATCTACTGACACTGATCACTGCAAAGACGTTTTGGAAGGTCATGTTCGTGAGGAATATAAACAATGAACCGTTTATATTCATAACTCCATCTTGGTCAAGTTTTTGACCGAAATAAATGACTCCAATCAGAAGAGAGACCATCTATGACGAAAAAAGGATAAAACTTTGTGATAAAAGTTGAAATTTGAGCAGTAAATCAGAAAATTCGATCGAGGCTTTTTATTCGCTTACCAGGGTCTGAAGCAATCGAACTTTAATGAGCATCGGTTCCTTGATAACGGAAATCCAGGATCTCCAAAGAACGGCACGAAATTGTTCGCACCACGAGGCTTTGTAAGGTGAACTTCCTTTCTTCCCTTTGGAGGCTGATTCCTTCAAAGAATCTTCGAATTCGCCGCTGACAGATTCAGCTTCCAGCGCAATTTTCATTCCATGATCACTCCGTTGAAATGCATCGCACACCGAATTTATCGTATATCTGCACGAGACTTCACTACCTGGCACAACCGCCAAAAGTTGAACAAAGTAATCGGCTGGATTGTAATTACTCGGACAAACGGCTCCCATTCTGAAAACGTTAACAATATTCGTTGCTACTTGATGCACTGAAAATTCAATTTTATCAAAAAACGTCGATATTTTGTTGAATACAGCGAACTAAATATTTTGGGATAATTTCAAAATTTTCGTTATTTCGACAATATTTTTCATTTGTAACGCAACTGTCAGCAAAATTTACGATTGGAATGACAAAAATTTACTTTCCGAAAACGATTTTCCAGAATGTTTTTTGCTGGAATGACAAAGTTTTCGTGATTTTTCGAAAAAACTTTTAGTTTAACGTATCCAACAAAATATCCATCTTTTTCAACAAAATTTTATTTTCAGTTCGTGCTTTCTATTTTACAAGCGCATTCCTTCGTTACTTCTTTACGTACGATTTAAAAAAGGCACAAGCTCGTTCGGGAGTTCCCATGAATGCAACTCGTCCTTCGGCCATTAACAATATTCTATCGAAAAGAGCAAAAAGCTCCGACGAAGGTTGATGCAGTGTTGCAATTATCGTTTTTCCACGACCTACGAACGAAAGAAATCCATCACCGCGCAATATTCAATCCAATAAAAAATAATTATTATGGCTTTGTATTCTGGAAAATGGAAGAATTTTACACAGATTTTTATGAACCCTTCGTTAACACGCCGGGTCTTGTGGACCCGTACGAATTTTTACGTTTCTATTTCGAAAAATAAGCCAAATTCGTGTTTTCCCTCCAAATTTTTTTTACAATATCAGCGAATTTTTCTGAAAGTCGTGGTTTCCGAAAATTTCCTAAAAGAATTCGATTCGAAGTTTTTTGCTGCATTTTTGCAATATGCACGGATCAAGCAATTTTTCAAACGTATTTTTCATTTTTTTCGTTACGAACTGACCGAGATCGGGAATGACAAGCGGATCGAATATTCTTCTGATGGTCGCAATCTCACCCGCGCTGACAAGGTCCTAGCGACTTTAGATCGTGCCAACGAAAGGTTATTGAATAATTATCAAGCTTTACTACGTATTTTTATACTTACGCGTCAAATCTTTGAGAACTGAGACTACTTGATGTGCCATAAAAGAATCGAGACCGGAAGTTGGCTCGTCGCAAAACATGAGCGGTGGATCGGTCAAAACCTCCGATGCGAAGGACAATCTTTTCATTTCTCCTCCCGACAGGCCCTTCACACGTCCTGGAATACCGATTACGGTATTTTTGCATTTCGTAAGTGCGAGCTGCGCAAAAATGGTAAAAAAAAATCCATTTTTCAATGATGTAAATTCTTTGGTTTATTGGCGATTTTTTCAAACGTTTTTGAATTTGAAACTCACTTCAGAAATGACTTCGTTCACTCTCTTGAGTCTTTGCCGATATGGAATGTTTCGATCCATTCGAACCATCGCCTGGAATAAAAGATGTTCCTTAACGGTCAGAGTTCCCACGAATAAATCATCTTGCTGAACGTAAGCTGTTCTTGAGATTAGGACGCTCGGACTGACGCGTTGACCGTTTGCTGCCATCATACCGGACACTGTGATCCCGCGAGCAGGCCGAAAATTCAGCGTATTCAAAAGCGTCGTTTTTCCCGCTCCGGACGATCCCATTATCACGAGAAGTTCTCCGGGATAAGCGACGCCAGAAACTTGGAGAACGCGCGGAAAGAAAACGAAGACGCGTTTTGAGTATGGTTTGCGAATAAAAGTAGCTTCTGGGTCAAATTGACCCATTCTTTCATTTATTTCATTATTCACACTGAAAATTCAATTTTGTCAAAAAACGTCGATATTTTGTTGAATACGGCGAACTAAATATTTTGGGATGATTTCAAAATTTTCGTTATTTCGACAATATTTTTCATTGTAACGAAACTGTCAGCAAAATTTACGATTGGAATGACAAAAATTTACTTTCCAAAAAGATTTTCCAGAATGTTTTTTGCTGGAATGACTAAATTTTCGTGATTCTTCGAAAAAACGTTTAGTTGAACGGATCCAACAAAATATCGATCTTTTTCAACAAAATTTTATTTTCCCCGCCATCTGTTCTGTTTCTGTTTTACCATCTTTGAGAATATGTTTTTGTTCGACGGGCCTTTTGTTCCTGAGAAATCCAAAACGATCCCAAAAACGGTCCTTTTTCTTGGCATGGTAAACGTTGACGTCGCTCCATGTGTACGTTATTTTTTCTGAAGCTTCGACCAAACGATCGTTATTGTTGTGTCCGTTGGAAGACAAAATTGGCTCCATCCGGAGTACCGCTTCCGGTTCGGCGGTTCGTGATCCATTTCTTTGATTATTGCTTTTTGGATCAAACTGTAAAACATCATCAAATTGGAGTAAACTTGAAAAACTTGAATTTCCAGTTTCTTTAACCCAAAATAAATGAAAGTTGCGGCGAAATATTTTGGCGTGAATTTTAATTTATTGATTCCGTCATCATTTTTGGAAGTTTTTCTGCTTCCTATTTTCGAAATATCTCCAGAGATTATCAGAATTTCTTTAACGACAATATTTCTTCGCTTATACGAACAGGATGTGAGAGAAAACTTTTTATCCCCGAGAGGACATCGCCCCCTCAACTACATCGATGCGTTAGACATGTGCACCGGCTTGTTGCATTTTTAACCGGGGAAGCCAGTCGTAGTCGTGCACCTTCCGTATACGTTTCCCTGCAGTCTGCGACGTAAGGTTTCATTCGTACTTGCAAGAGAAACGCGAATTCACCGTAAAATCATTTCAAACAATTTCAATATCCCACATGCATGCACTGAAAATTCAATTTTGTCAAAAAACGTCGATATTTTGTTGAATACAGCGAACTAAATATTTTGTGATGATTTCAAAATTTTCGTTATTTCGACAATATTTTTCATTGTAACGCAACTGTCATCAAAATTTACGATTGGAATGACAAAAATTTACTTTCCGAAAACGATTTTCCAGAATGTTTTTTGCTGGAATGACTAAATTTTCGTGATTTTTCGAAAAAAACGTTTAGTTGAACGTATCCAACAAAATATCGATCTTTATCAACAAAATTTTATTTTCAGTGTGCTGCGATTTTTTCTCGAAAAAACAATCCGTTGAAAAAAGACGATAAATCTATTAAAAATTTCAGAGACTAGGAAGGAATGTTTTTTTTCTATTTACGAAAAGAAAATCCTCGACAAATTCTACGATGATTGATCGATAAATTTTTGAAGTCTAATCGCTTTTTAATATTTCGACCAGCTCGTCTTTCATCAAGGCAATCCGGACCGATTTACAGCACGCGGCATTTTGTGAACTTGGTTGAGAAAAAAAAAATAGTAACCCGTAAAACTACATTTTATGTTGCAGAAAGTGTGGAATGAGAGGACGTCTCGTCGAACACATTAAGCCAGGCTCACGTACATGCAACACACTCACCCACGTGAGGCTGAGGGCCAAACTTATATAACCTGACCGGTTCGAGACCTCGAGAGTGAATTTTCTATTCCTATGTTTTTCTCCAGCGAATTTGATTCATTCCCCGACCAATTACGATCGGAATGTAATGCGCGATTTATTTCATTTTTATCGTCTTATATCTCACTTACGAAAGCGACTGCATCGTACGATATTCTCTGATGCGAAGCACTGCTCGTCGAGGCTGCTGCACTTGGCACTATCAGGGGCTCGTTCTCTTCGGTCGCTGTCATTTTTTCCAAAACCTTTTTTTTATCTTTTTCACCACAAATTCTCAAATTGTTCGATTGTTATTTCAAACTTTGGGTCAATCCGGATAGCAAAAAATCAAGTTTTAAGTAGCGTTCGGTCAAATAAATCTTTCGATCATTGTCACAACACTTTTGACGAGTCGTTTATCGTGCGATGAAAAAACTGGATCTACCGATTTTTGCATGGAATTCATCAACTTATCCAGAATTTTGGTTTTTCATAAAAATTTTCATTTCGGTCACTGCATCTCAGAGAAACAAAAATTAGAGCCTATTTTGCATGATTTTTCAATGAATCTTTCGACAGGGAACGAATTATTTTTTTCCACATCAAAATGATTAATCAAGTCCATGATAAATGATGTCACTTTTGTCATAGCATCGATCCATTTCCTTCACAAGTCGATCGATCAATTCTTCAGATTCGATAAATAAGTTGAGCGCGGTATAACTTGAGCTTCTATTCATTTTAATCACCGTTTACTTCATTTAATCAGTTCCATACACACGATGCAAAGAGAATTGAAAAAAAAAAAAATGAATGTGACATTCCACGATCGTGTATAGGCAAAACCTTCGCAAATCGTGACTTACGTAAGGAAGAACGTAAACGAGATACCGAACACAGTAGATCGTTGAGAAACTAGCGATTTTTTATGTTTCTATCTCGTTCCCATCGTCAATGGCTGTTCGATTCAATGGGGCACTGTCAGATTATTCCCAATTAAAAAGAAAGTTAAAATTTTACACTAAATTAAAAAAAAAACGACACGAAACAAAAAAACTCATTGAAATATTTATAAAACTTGGAGAACCGAACGAACGGAGTGGAAAAGTGAAGGGAAACGATTCAAGTTTCCATCGTTGTAAAAACTTTGATTCAAAATAGACGAAGTAATAAAAATGAACTTTTAGTACCGAATCAAATGACTGGACGAAGTGAATCGTGATTTCCATCAATCTCGAGCCTTTTTTCATTCAACATTTCAACACAAATTCATCGTACGAAAAATACTATTAATATTTCATTCAACTTTGAGTAAAAAATCTAAATTGTTGGATGAAAAAACTTTGTCGAAATGAAGGAATTATGAAAACCGGTAGAAAAAGTTGTTTACATCTCTTGGATCGTGTCTGAGATGATAAAAGAACACTCGTGTATACGTGAAAAACGAAGCAGCAGCGTTGACGATCGCGTGATGACTGAAGCAAGTATTGAACTCGAGGTAAAGCCAGCCGGAACGCATGCACCTTCCCATCATCTTTCGTATTCCCATGCAACATTTGCACGATGTGCTTCGCATGAAAAAGAGAGGAGCGAACTTGTGAACGAATGATTTTGCACAGTTATGGAATAATTACATAACTAAATAATTACGTAAACAGAAAAGATAATGAAAATATAATTAATCGCTGTTCAAACGTGATGACAGCGGCAGGAAAATCTTGCAAATTTCATTCAAAAACCCAATTTTCACAACCGATTATTCCATTAATTATTGGTTTTCACCATTTTATTGTTATTTTCTCTTTCTTACAGTCGGCTTTATAAATAACCTTGAAATACAATGGATTCTCCCCATTTTTAAACGCTAAACGCCGCGGCATATTTACAAGCGGAAAATACGCTACTTTTAATATTATAAATAATATTGTTACAATCATCGTCAATGCTGACGAATTTCTATCTCGACGAGTGTGAGCGAAACCCAAAGAGAGGGAAAGGGAGAGAAAAAAATGTCAGACTGCTTCGATCTCTCTTGCGATCGTTTCAACCAGACGCAAAATTTGTTATTTCTTTAGAAATTACATTTTCCATAAATAAACATTCAACATTCCGATTTTCGTAACTATTCGTCTCATCTCTCATGATGATTGCCCGCAGAGACACGAAAAACAAGTGAATAAATTCATAATACATCGCCGGCGGGTCGTTCGCAAGAACGTGAGTGCTGGAATTTTTCTAGTTGTTTAAAAAAAAAATGGTTTACATTTGTTTATTGTTTCGTTATATTACAGAGACTTGGTCGATCGTTGTTTTTTGCGCTTCTTATTTTCTTATTCGCATCAGATATGACGAGTCGCGGACTCGCATTTAATTTACGATTGTGTGCAGTTTGATAAGAAGAAAATTGAGAATAGTGAGTGACGAGGGACAAGAGTCGTTTGCGAAGCTTCAAAAAACAGCACTGGCTTGATTCTTCCTCTTTTCCGAATAACATATTAAATCTAGTTGTATACTTTTGTTGTGGCATTATAAATATAAAGTGACGAGTTTTATAGTTACGGTGATGAGATTTTGTGTAGTACAAATCTCATTTTATTTCTCCTTTATTTATCCTTTTTAACTAATAATAATAATAGTAATGAAAAACAAAACAAAAAGTAAGAGTTACAGCGATAATAAGGATACTTCGTAGCGTAATAATTGCATTGAGTTTGGCTGCATTGCGACCAAAACTAACGAAAATTCTTCAATCACAAAGTTCTTCATTGTCGATTTTCCATTTTTTTTTCCTTTTGTAACGCATACCGAGTCAAAGAGAGATTAGAGAGAGAAAGAAAGTGATAAGAAGTGCATAATTAAGAGGGAAATTAATTAATCGGTCTTAATAAAATCACGAATCGACCATTTTCTGTCCATCACAACCGATCACAATATTACGCAAGATGCGAGAGACACTCCAACGACAAAAGAAAGCTCAATGTCTCTCATACAACATCTAAATTTCTTATTATTTCTTGTTTTTTTTTCCATTCTCTTCTCGAACGAAGAATTTTGCATCCAAATTTTTCGATGCCATTTTTTTTCCTACTATCATGTAACGTAAATCTTACACGCGCTAATTTTTATTATAATATTCCAATTCAACTATTTTTTAAATATTTTTTTTCTGCAAAAACAACACGGAATCACGGGGTCGAGCACGTTCCTTGAAAAAAACTATTTTGATCATGATTCGTCTATCGAAATTATGAAATTTTCGTAAAGAATAAATTTCTATAGATTTGGGGAAAAAAAATGATAAAGAGATCGCCGAGGATCGTGAATTTGCTTTGGGAACGACAAGTGCTCGAAATTCCTGCTGTAGTACGTCGCGCCAACAAGACGCATAGAAAATTTCAATTCACTAGTAACACAAAAGAATTCTCTCCAGCATCTTGCGCAGATATTTAAAAATTATGTTTACTCGTATGATTTTGTTAATTCTCTTTAACGTCTTCTCGCTATCTAAATTGAAACTTATGCTTGGAGTTTGTATGACTATATGATGTGGCGGTGCGTAACCAATGCTAGAATTTATCAGTCAAGATTGCAGACACGCCAATGTATAATGTGAGAGAAATAAGTCAAATAATGAAAGAAAAAATTAGAAAGAATTGGTCGACGAGAGCAAATTCGTACGTTACCATAAAGACGTTGTACAGTCTCTGAAAAATATGAGCTCAACGAGCTTCCAAAATCTTTCTTCTAATTATTTATTTTTCCAAGTCGAATTATTCATCGAAATTGGTTTATTAAAATCATTCCATTATTGGCACTATCTACGTCATTTTCGGTGTGCGGCCTGACTTGCCCATTATCCGTTTTATTATTGTACTCCGCGTCCTCCAATAAATCTAGCTTCCAATTATTTTACAAGCGGATTTACAAAGCTCGGTGTATAACTCTCACGAGACACGCGCTCGTCCACATTTTCACAAGCCTCATTCACGGGGCTCCTTTCGGTCCTTCAATTTTCTCGTACGGAGGCCAACATTTTTATTATTTTCTTTATAAAGATTCAGCGATATTTCAACCACATTATTTGATGCTACTGCTGAATTTTTTTTTCCATCGTTTTCATCTATATCTAGTATACTCGATGTGTGCATTTTTTTTTTCATCCAGCCGTTTACTACCGGCAGTCAATTCTGAATATCGTACAATTATTCGAACGACTATACACTGAAAATAAAATTTTGTTGAAAAAGATCGATATTTTGTTGGATAAGTTCAACTAAACGTTTTTTCGAAAAATCACGAAAATTTCGTCATTCCAGCAAAAAACATTCTGGAAAATCTTTTCGGAAAGTAAATTTTTGTCATTCCAATCGTAAATTTTGCTGACAGTTCCGTTGCAATGAAAAATATTGTCGAAATAACGAAAATTTTGAAATCATCCCAAAATATTTAGTTCACCGTATTCAACAAAACATCGACGTTTTTTGACAAAATTGAATTTTCAGTGTAAGAACTCGCGGTGAATCGCAATCGGGAAAGTTAACCAGGATTTGTGAATTTTTTTTTCATCGGTGCACTCAGCATATTACTTTGCAGGTATTTTTTTTTCTTATAATCGTTGAAAGAGATAAAAAATTGAGAGAGACAGAGAGAGAGAGAGAGAGAGAGAGAGAAAAGTGCAACGATCGAATTCCATAACGTCACGATACGAGTAAAATGTATTGCTTTGGGTTATCACATTGCAATCTGCGAATGATTCAATGTACGCGAAAATACGTCGAGTCCGATCGACAGACAGATTTAGCCAGCGAGACAGTTGGCGATTCGAAAAAAATTCTGAGACCATTTAATGATCCTCTGAACGTGACGGCCATTGCTTTCCAACCGCTTGAGCAAAAACTTCTTAACTGAAAAATTCAGCCTTTCGTGAAAAACCTTCGAGACCGAAATGAGGTTTTATTTTTTTTTTAAACGTCAAACTTGGACGTTCAAAAGAATTTGTGCAAACACTTTTCGTTAATAACATCGTCCAGAGATGATTAAACTTTCCCAGTTTTTCTCGAACCAGCGAGTTTCGGTAAAAACAATCCTCGGCCAAGAAAATTCGTGTGAAACGTCTTGAACAAGTAAGAACGGAAAAAACAGTCAAGACAGTCGTTTAAATCCCAGATTTTCGCATTTGAAATATTCACCAAAGTTGTTGCATCGCACGCTCCCTGCTACAGTTGTGATTATTTACTTTTTTCTCATTATCATAGCCGCCATTGTCAAGTTACACGAACACACGATGTCATTGCCGACCATAACTTTCAGTCAATTTTCACTTATTCATGACGCGAGTTTATTTAATTTTTCAAACTATCTAATCAATGTGTGTGTCTGTGTTTCGTTTTTGTTTTCTTTCTCCTTACTTTGAGCACGTGCAGTCTTACCTCTGGGAAACACAGCGATTAAAAATGCTGCATTTTGTATTTACGTCGTTTTGTTGTTTTTCGCCATATTATGGGAGGCCCAATTCAACGACGTCTTCCATGAATTGCAAAGAGCCTCGTCGAATTTACTTTTAAAGTGTTTCTGAGCCTCGCTCTCCGACATTTCGAGCACCTGTTTACCAACAAACGCAACATTTTTTCATTAAAAATGGCCGATGAGCGCGAAATTTAGTTGCAAGTTTTCAACGTCAATTCAACGGTTGCTTCAAACATTTTTTCAAACTTCAGGGGCTTTTTATCGTACACATTGCCGAAATTATTGCAAAGTCCAATTGAATTTCTTTTTTATGACAATGAATGAATTTGAAATGGCGAATTGGTGAAAAATAGTAATCGGCTCTGGAAATTTATTTAGCAACGATATTGTCAGTGTTGAGAAGTGAAACCGATAAAACGAAAGTAAAGAAGAACGTTTAAGTTTTAAGGAGGTTCCGCTATGGCGCAAGGGAATAACGAAAGAAGTGAGGCACAATTCCCAAAAAAATGACGATCTGCTTTTCGTTTAGCAAGCGATCCGTTACCAAACTCCTAAAAAATGAGATTTTCCGAGCATTCTATCGATTTTAACTAGAAATATCTCCTCCAAACATTCGTTGACCCCACTATTTTTTGATCGATTCGGAACCCTTGGAGTTTTTTTTATAAATTGAGATTTTAATACGCGTTTTGTCTAATCGGGAAGTATTTTAAATATTTTTCCGATTTCATAAGGGTAAGAAATTTGCATAAGGCCAATGTTAAATCAAGTGACTTTCGACTTGGAAAATATCTCTTAAACCTTCGATGATCTAGGCTGATTTTGAAAGAGATTAAAGTTTGTTGCCTAAATAACAACATATTTCGTTTTCAGATTTTAATCCAATCATCGCTCTACTAACGGAACCTCCTTAAGAGTGGCGCGGGGAAAAAAAGATTTTTTGAAGGTAAACTCACCAAAGTATCTCTCAAATAATTGAGATCTTTTTCGGACGAGAGTTCGGGCAATCCGGTTGAAATCATCATGGCGAAGAGGGAAAGTATAAGACCACCGTGACGTCGTAAAACGAGAAAAGCTTGTTCGCAGTAGCTCTGAAAACGTTGAAACTCGACGGCTTGACCTTTCTTCGTTTGACCTTTGTTTATGACGTGAACAAAATCATTAGTGAGTACGAAAGGCACTCGTTCGCGTCGGAATCCAAATTTCTCTTTAAAGTGGCCGAGTATGTGGCCAAAATCAACGTGAAACAGTTGACCCGTCTTTTTCACCATTATGTTGTCCGAATGACGATCTGCGATTCCAAGAACGTAAGTCGCTACGCAGTAACCTGCGCAGCTCAACGTAAATTCTTGAATCGCTTTGTTCAACGCCGAATCCGTATGATTGTGATCTTTTAGCCAAGCGAGCAATGAGCCGCGTCTAAAAACATTAATCGATCGATTTATTAAAGTCAATGTTCGAATCGATTCAATCGAATAATATAAAAATAAATGTTTTACCGAAAAGCCGCTGTAGCTGAAAACATTCCTTTTTCTTTCTGTATATTTGCTATTGTTTCGGCATTGAGCACAACCTCAATCATGCCAACTCTATTTTCCGTGGAGATGCAGCGATAAGGATTCATGCGCAAATCCAAACCTTCTCTCTTCCACAATTTGTCCATTATTCTCAACATCTGTAGAGTCAACATGTCCTGTCTCAAATCGTCTCCGTGTTTGAGAATCAGGTAAATGTCGTCGCCGAATACGTCGTCGTTCTCGAATACGAGCCAGAGAGGTCGCATCTTGCTGTCCATTACGCGACACTTTTCGATTCTATAATTCGAAAAAGAATTCATTGTCGCTGCGAATCGACGCAATTTTAAGTTTTTCATAAATCGTTGAACGCTTACTTGACGTGTTTCCATCGAAAACTCGGATCCAACGGATTGAGCACGTTCGTCAGAGCCTCCTGACAATGTGGCTCTTGAATAAAATCCTGAAAGACCTGTAAAGCAGCTTTACGATCCTTTCGTAATTTCACTCGTTCCGATGCGGTTCTAAGTTTATCCAAACATTCCATTTGTTTGAAAAGAACGCGCATGTGTTGTTGGCTACCGCGACAATAGGCTTCGAGTATGAGGCCGAAACGCACGGAGACGGCGCCTACGTGCATCTCGGATCTGTCGATAATCGAACAGTCTCGTAAGAACAAAGACGAAACACGCCGTTGCCGTTTCGAACATGAAAAACAAAAAAAAACAAATAACGTACCTGAGATGCCAGAACAAAAAGTGTCCTATTCGCTGATTATTGAGAGCACGTCGCAAGAGAAATTCCGTCAAATCGCAGGACAAGTAATTCTCGTGTTTCAAGGCTTGTACCAATTGCAAAAGATATAAACTCAGATCGTCGTCCGTAACGTCGATGAGACAACGAACCGCAAAGCTTCGTACAGTTTGATCGGCATAAGCGTAATCCAACAGTTCGAGGGCTCTCTCGACCGGTAATTTCGGCCATTGATGCACGAGAGCGGTAGCTTCGGCCACCTCTCTGAATAAATGAAAAAGAATTAAGAAAGACGGCTCGTTGCTTTTCGAGGGCGAAATGAGAGAGAAATAACCTGTGATCGTTCCACTCGACGCAATGGAGAAGTTTTGACAATAACGTGGGAATCTCGTGGAGACAGTGACGCCTCAGAGCCCATATTGTCTTTTTCTCCTGTTCGTGGAGCTCGTGGAGCGGATCTCTGTCAGCGAGCGCTCTCAACTGATCAAACTGTATTTTATTCGTCTCCGACTCTAAATTTGGTTCCTCCTCGATCATACGCTCTTCCGAGGATTCGCTCAGCTTTGTCGCGTATTCGATCACTTTTTCTGGCGTTGGATACAGCACCGATTTGTCTTTGCCATAGCTGCAGCGAGAAATTTCAACAAAAGATGTAAAAAATATCGATTTTTTTTTCTTTTACTTTTATAATTGCGGAAAGTTCTTACTTGGGAAAGGTGAGCATCAATGCGGCTGCGCGATCTATATGAGGATTCGAAACGACCGTGCCCAAAGAATGCAACAAATCCTCGTTCTGCATGTCTTCGGCATACGTCCACGTGTAAAGAGTCATTGCACCAGTTTTGAGCTGGGACTTGAAGTCGTAAATCGTTGTGTTTGCCCAACACAAAGGATTTATGAAATACTCTTGTTTCGAATCCTTCAAAAGTCGTCGACTTTTTAGGCCTTTGGCGGTTTTGCTTATCTCGTAAAGAACGAAACACAAACGCGCCATTCTCGGTATGTCGCATACTTTTATGTCGAATCTCAATGTTTCCTCCCACTCGCAACTGCCGTCCGGATTGACAATCGTTTCTTTGGTTTTCTTACTCTCGCAGAGCGATTTGCCACCGTGAAAAAGACCAGCTTGTAATCCGATCTGAAATTAAACATTCCGGTTCAAGTTTTAATTCGATAATCCGGCAAATGATGCTCGTTGATTTATTTATTGTGATATATACCTCGACGGTTCGATGTGCAGCATCGCAATTGAGTCTCGAAATCCCATTGACATTGAAAACGAACAAATCTTCTATTTTCCATGCTGATATGTGTTTGCCCTTTTTTCTCAACGTCAATGTCGAGAACGAAGGTCTGGCTCGTTTCAACGTATCCAGTTCTGGATTTTCAAATATATTTTCAGTATCGACTACCACACTGTCTATGCTCATTGTTACCAGTGTCGGAGTCATATCTCTCGCTAGACAGTCTTGTATATAACTGAATTGTATCAACGGATATTCCCCAATGAGAAATTCTTCTTGGCCGCAAACTTTCAGTATGAAATCTTTCGGTTTTTCCCCTTTTGACATTAACGTGTTTGCTCTCTTATTCAGTATCAGTACCATCAATTGATGTGGCGTCGTGTCGTGAGATATTTGGAAGGTGAACGTAGTCTGCAAATCAAATCAACATCAAACATATTAACCCTTGCAATTCTCTCCAAAACGATCCCAACTTATGATGCCGAAGTTTGCAACGTTGGAATGCAACGAAAAATATTGCATTTTATTAATGATTCGTTCAATTTTTAATGTCATCCAAATTTTTCGAGCCGATAAGCTTTTCGGGTCGCAAAAATCGATCATTTCATCATCGTAATTACATTCTGCATTCGAATAATTATTTTTGTCAAAGATAGAAAAGAATTTCGTTGCGTTTCAACGATGCAAACTTCAGAGTCATCCCAACTTTTTCTTCATCGAGATAAAAAGTTCCTTTTTTTTCAACGAATAGCATGAAAAAGCGAAATTGAATAAAAATTGAAAGACGAAAATTCTGTGAGTTAAAAATTCCACGAATTTTCAGGGAAAATTAATATTTCACGCCGTGTCACGTTATTTTTTTTTTCAAGCCTGAGTTATCTACAGCTGTAACGCAGGATTCCTATTTACCGACAGAGTTTGCGCATGTATACATGTAAAAAAGTTTGAATAAGCCACAACAAACGGAAAGCCGATTCGAATGACGGTTACGAAAGTGATTTTTAAATCTTGCAAAAAACGCGCCAGTTCGCTCGTAAATAAACGAGATAAAGTGGAAAATCTTTGCTGATTTCTGATCGCGTGGGTCGTGGGTGAAGATTTTTTCATTTTTGGTGAAGAAAAAAAAAAAAAGTCATTTCCGTTGGACGGAAAACGAGAAGTAACCTCAATATGATCTCCGATGAATCGACACTCGAGTGCGGCGAAGAAATTCTAACGGTGGAGGATGAATCGAGCGACGGGATTAATTATCTCAAAGCCCAAATTTCTAAACTTTCCAACGAAAATGAACAGTACAGACAAGATTTGCACCAACTCCATCGTAAGCTCGAAATCAGCCAAAACATGGAAAGGGAACTCGCAGAGTATCATAAAGTTTTGGAGCAAACTTTGGAGCGGCACAAAGTGGAGAATTGTCGAAAAATTCACGAAATGGAAGAAAAGTACGTTGTCGAAATTTTCGCAAGTTCTAATTAATTAATAAAAATTCTTATTTCTCGAATTTCCTTATTTTTCCACTGTTTTTTAATAATTTCTCTTGTTTCTAAATAATGAAACAGACAATCGACGCTGGCAAAAGAATTGCAGGATAAACTCGCAGAGTCCGAAGCGGAATTAGCCATGAAAAAGGAAGAAAATGAAAGTCTGCGCGAAGCAATAAGGAGGAGCGATGAAAAATTATCCACTCTCGACCAGGCTCAAGATTCTTCAACCTTTGTTGATAATTCTGATTCGTTGAAATTGCAAATTGAAGAACTGACCGAGCTCCTGACTCGAGAATCCGATGCTAAAAAACAACAGGAGGAAACTATGCAATCTATGGAAAAAGAATTCAACGCGTTGAGGGAAATCCTTGCCGTATGTAAAAGATTGATGATATTTAACCCTTCGTGGTCACACTTCCGCCACCGATCTCGGTGGTCACACTGGGTCGATTCTACCCAGTCCAGTTTCGAACCCGTACTGTGACCAATCTATCGGCCCGAAAATTCTCAAAAAATTACTAAACGACCCTTGGAGATTCCAGTTTAGATACGACAAACTTTCCTGAAAGAAATCCAAGGCTAACATTTTTTTTTAAATGCAAAATGAAGAAAAAAAACGGGAAAAAAAAGTTTTTTCACTAAAATAATCGTCACTTTGTGGATTTTCAATATCTTTGGCTAAAATTTGGACCTGATATTCATCAGATCTGGTTCTTTTGTGAAAAAAATAGTAGGATAGCGCGCGTTTGAAAAAACATATTAATTCCGTTATTGGAAGTGGGTCGATTTCAGAGTGGATTTTAGAGATTTAGCGTTAGCGGCGGGAATACTTATCGCCGCCAAGGCGCAATGGACACTAGAAACTGTCATTAAATGACGATTCCAACCCCATTAATTACCGGGAACTAGGAGATATTTACGTCACAAGTTGGTCATTGGGTGGATTCTTCCCACAGTGACCACGAAGGGTTAAAGACAAAAGAGGAGTAATTCTATTGAATTGACTGCAGGTTTCAAAAATCATGACAATTTTCGTACCGATTTCGTGTTTGGATCCGAAAAAAAAATTGTTTTATGGTTCTGAGCAAATGTTAAATAAGAATTATGAGCTCTGCTCAAGAAAAAACAGAATTTCGTTGCATTCCAACGATGCAAATTTCGAGATGGTTGCTTTTTTTTTTTTAATGCCAGGCAACTAGAGATCGATTGGCGGAAAAGAACAAAGTGGCAGAATCAATGAGAGAAGAATTGATGGAATGTCGAATGGAGTTGGAAGCTTTGAAAGCTGCTCCAGCCACAGAGGAATCCAAAGGTAAAAAGATGCAAAGCTTTGAAATGGTTGTTACCATGGAACAAAAAAATTAGGGTCCTTTTGATCAATTTCGCAAGTCGAATGAGTTTTTCTATTGTTCAGGAAATTCCCTGTTCGCCGAAGTCGAAGATCGTCGTAAAATGATGTTGGGCCAAATGAACGCGATGCGGAGCAGTTATCAGGAAGCGAAACGTTCGTTCAAAGCGAAAGAAGCGGAAATAAAGGCGTTGAAAGCCGAGCGAGCTTTGTTGTTACGAAAGTGGGAAGACGATACGGTCGAGAAAATCCAGCAGGATGCGAGTCTCGTGGAAAAGTATCGAGCTCGAATCGGGGAATTGGAAACGCGTCTCAAAGAGGAACAAAAGAAAAATAAACAAAATACGAAGAGTCAACAATCGCCGGAAAACAATTTCACGTCAGTAATCTACCGTCGAAAAAATACATTTCACCTTTGAAACCAGTGCGAAACGAAAGGCTTCAGTTAGTAGAGCGATGATTAGATTAAAATCTGAAAACGAAATATGTTGTTATTTAGGCAGCAAACTTTAATCTTTTTCAAAATCAGCCTAGGTCATCGAAGGTTTAAGAGATATTTTCCAAGTCGAAAGTCACTTGATTTAACATTGGCCTTATGCAAATTTCTTACCCTTATGAAATCGGAAAAATATTTAAAATACTTCCCGATTAGACAAAACGCGTATTAAAATCTCAATTTATAAAAAAAACTCCAAGGGTTCCGAATCGATCAAAAAATAGTGGGGTGAACGAATGTTTGGAGGAGATATTTCTAGTTAAAATCGACAGAATGCTCGAAACATCTAATTTTTTAGGAGTTTGGCAACGGATCGCTTGCTAAACGAAAAGCAGATCGTCATTTTTTTGGGAATTGTGCCTCACTTCATTCGTTATTCCCTTGCGCCATAGCGGAACCTCCTTAATATGATTTTTTATGCCACCCACAGCTTCTTGCAATCGTTGGTTGACGCCAAGAGCAAGGAAATCGAGGAATTACACACGAAAATCGACAACGACTCGATCAAAGCTCTCCTCGATGAAGAACACAAGCACAAGATGGGAAAGCAACTGAGATATTGGCGATACAGAGCAATGTCCAGCGAAGTATATTTTTCGACAACCCTTCCAAAACGAATTTCACTTCTAAAATGCCGATTTTTAATATCCTTCTTTTTCGCAGACGGAAATGATATCAATAAAGGATCATCTGGAGTCCGAGCCCAGGAGTTCAAACGCCCAAATTCTCGAAGCGATAAAAAAACGCCTTAACGAGAAAACGAACGAGTCTTACGAGATGTTTGAAAACGAGAGTACTCTGAGAGAATCAACAGTTGTGAATGAAACCGTTGTTAACCTGGAGACTTTGATGACCATTCCGAAAAAAAATTCTCGGCCGAAAGATCCGGCGAAATCAGATTTTTTGCCAGTTCAAAATGCTCACGATGAAACTTTGTTTATGGATGAAACTATCATCGCTGACGCTTCAATCGTCGCTCCGAAAATCAAGATAGAAATTGATGAAACGATCGAAAGCCACAGTTTTTCCAATAACGACGCTGCACCCTTGATTCAAGATACAAACTTGGCCAAGACCGAATTGAAATCAAGTTTTCAGAGAATGGACGATTCCATGGAACTTGACGAAACACTCGATAATTATAAGCAATCGTTGATTACCGGAAGCCTCGAAGATTACAGGCAACGTTTGGAATCTCATGTTACAATAACGGAGCCCGTTTTGAAGTCAATACTGAGCAAAACTAATTCAAATTCCAATTCAACTTTCCTGGGCAAAGAAAATAACGAGAAAGACAAACCAAAAGTTAATTTTGCTCCCGAAACGGTTGATCCTCCGAGCAAAACTTTGAAAAAAAATGCTTCAGCTCCGAAATATCCGATAATTTATATTTCTAGCAATAAGTCAAAAAAATAAGAATCTCGTAAGAATTGATTTTGTAAGATTTCGCCAATGGAAGAAATTATATATTTTTACATCGTTTTTTCTAAACAGACTTGGTGAACTTGACATGACCCAATATTTTCCTCAGTTTCCTTCACCACACCCATTCGGATTTTCTATTAATTATGTTTAGCCAACTTTTTTCTACCGATCTGGACCATTGAAATTTGTCAGATTCATTGTTATCGCGTTTTGCTACGAGTTGGAAAAAACTGGACTACTCAAAAAATTACAGAAGGGAATCTCGTAAAAATAGCGAATTTTTTGGGGGCAACATGCACAATATGCGATTTGGTGTATTTTCTTTCTCACCTCTGTGTTTTCGAACTTGGTGACAAGAACAAAATTGCCATCTTTCAGTCGATGTTCGATATTTTTGGGTATAGCGGGCGTAGGAGCTAATCTGGATGGATATTGATAGTGAACTCGTTCGACCCAAGTTTGTTTTTGTCTGCTCAGAGAGTTTTCATCCCCGAGAACTCTCATTTTCCATCTAAAGTCGTTGACCTCCGAGTTTTTGAGAGCGGCAAACTCGTGAAGACCTTTGCCGATGAGAACACCGATTTGAGAGTCCAAATTTCTGTCGCCCTTGACCCCCTCTCGTTCTATGACTTTGAGAACCGAGCAAAAGGGTTTTATGTCGCAGAGACGTCTGCTCTCGTCTCTGAGTTCTTCAGCTTCCGCATTGGAGTTTATGCAGGAAAAGACGTACGAAGGCGCATCTCGGAGGGTGCCGTGCAACGGATATTTGCTCGCCTCGTCCCAAAGGTCCTTGCGAAGAAAGAAGAAAATTAACGAACTTGCGAAGGAGATGAAAAATTGTGTTTTTGTTTTGTTTACCTCTTTGATCTCGGCAAGAGACGTATTACGATTAGTCTCGAAAGGAATGACGACCCCGTTGGGCATGAGGCACGTCAACTCGACGACTTCGGTGGGCGTAATCGCCCAAAAATTGTACGTGTACGTGCTGGGTATGTGAACCATGATGAAAAATACGAAAATTCTCCAAGGAGAATCGGAGCGACGTTGAAAAATGATGAAAAAAATAAGCCAAAATATGAACTGTTTGGATCAACGACGCGCGATTCTTTAGACGCTCATTCGAGTGGACAAAAGATTATCGAGACGATCGCGTAACGATAAATTGTCATTGTCGTTATCATCCCGATTATCACAATCAACATCCATTGCGCGGAATTGCTTTGCTCCGAGAGTGAAAATAAATAATAACGCGTGAATGGTACGACACTGTTTTTTATATTGTATTTGTCTGGTTTATGTGTATATACGGAAAACTTGTGTTATTTTTCCAGGATGCAGATGATTTTTCCACGAAATCGGCCAACGGGCACGAACTTGCACACTAACGCTTGGGGAAATAGTGTGTGGGAAAAAATCGGACGAATATATGAAATGTCCGAGCAAGGATCGCGTCAACCCGTCAACAAGGAAACGAAAACGAAAAAAAAAACTACGTCTACGAGCAAGTTGAATCGGTGCTGTGAAACGTCACGGGTTCAATGTAACGCGGACAAACATGATTGACTCAACGCAATAACAACACTGGTCGGCCATTATTTTTGTTTCGTTCCCCGATAGTTTTCTTCTCCACACAGTATATTATTTGTGGAATTTCATTGCAGCGCCACGCCAAAGTGGTAGCTACTTGCGAAAACATAAAAACAAACTGCAGTATCGACCGAGCCAAATGAAGCTTTTTAGTTTGACCGTAATGATAACAGCGCCGCGTCAAAAAAACCATTGACGACTCCATTCATCGCGATGATTGCATTACTCATTTGCTGCTGCTCTGCGAGCGACACGAAAAAAAACCATCGGCGCCCAGACGGCGACACCACACACCACAGAAGCAGAGTCGCGACTCGGGACAGCATTACTACCGCTGCTCCAAGAGCTGCCAGCTCTTCACGGTCTTTCTATCGCGTTTTTATCTTCCTCCTTTCGTATCTTTGTCTTTCTTTTTCATTGTTATTAAATAACACACAACGAAAATACGTAATACTTTGGAATTGGAAATAAAGCAATTGAAAAAAAAAAAAGAGCTGGGAAAAAGAGTGTGCACGGTGGTAGACAGGGTGCGATGAAGTAAAGCCTGGAGGATGATGATGGGCGATCAGTTTCGTAGTAAAGTGGAACAATACTCACCCAAGTCATCACCGAGGGGAGCTCGTTCCCCTGTAGTTTCACGCCAGGACTCGACCGGGACACTCAAAACGACGATTTCCCTCGGAAAAAACCCCTCCATCGTCCACAGTGGACCCTTCTACTTGATGAAGGAGCCCCCTGGTAAGTTTTACCTCCGAATAACCACATTTTTACCAACCAATTTATTATCCACCCTCTCGCAGCATCATTTCGATATTTTACCGTCTCTCCCTCTGACGTTCCTCCTTCCTCGTCTTTCCAAACTCCGTTTCGCTACCAGCCGGCGACAGAAATTTAATCTTCGTCTTGCGTCGCGCTTTTCAGGGGAAAGTGAATTAACGGGGGCTACAAATTTGATGGCCTATTATGGCCTGGAACATTCCTATAGCAAGTTCAGCGGCAAAAAATTGAAAGAACAATTATCGTCGTTCCTGCCTAATTTGCCAGGAATTATTGACACACCGGGACATCAAGACAACAGGTATACAAATAATTTTTTTTCCCTCAGTTGTCTTTCAGTTTCAACTAGCCATTGGATCACTCCTCCGTCCAAAATCAATTAGCAATTATTTATGTTTTTTCACGATCCTAATAACAATCTTAAAATGATGGCTTTTCATACTTTTTAAGTCTTCGTGGCCACTCTGGGTAGAATCCACCCAGTGACCAACTTGTGACGTAAATATCTCCTAGTTCGCGATAATGAATGGGACTGTAATCGCCATTTAACGACAGTTTGTAGTGTCTATTGCGCGTTGGCGGCGATAAGTATTATCGCCGCTAACGCTAAATCTCTAACATTCACTCTGAAATCGACCCACTCCCAATAACGGAATTAATATGTTTTTTCAAACGTGCGCTGTCCTACTATTTTTTTCACAAGAGAACCAGATCTGATGAATATCAGGTCCAAATTTTAGGCAAAAATATTGAAAATCCACAAAGTGACGATTATTTTAGTGAAAAAACTTTTTTTTCCCGTTCATTTTCTTCATTTCGCATTTTAAAAAATATGTTAGCCATGGATTCCTTTCAGGAAAGTTTTTTGTATCTAAACTGGAATGACCAAGGGTTGTTTAGTAATTTTTTGAGAATTTTCGGGCCAATAGATTGGTCACAGTACGGGTTCGAAACTGGACTGGGTAGAATCGACCCAGTGTGACCACCGAGATCGTTGGCGGAAGTGTGACCACGAACGGTTAAACTTCAACTCGTCTCCCATGTTTTGTTTAGTCAAAAGAGATCATGGACGGAAAACATTCTTTGATATCCGTACAAAGCAAACGAAAAATGTTGAATCGTGTTGGAAAAGTTTTACTAGATTTTGACAAATTCTTTTATTTTCAGCTCTTTACGATCAGTGATTGAGAAGCCACCGATAGGAGGCAAAGAACTTCTTCCTTTGACCAGCGTCCAATTGGCTGGTTTTCGATTACATCCTGGCCCGGTAAGAAACACTCGCCGTATGAAGAATTTTATAAAACGTCGGTATTTTGTTTTGCAATTGAAATTCCGTAGCTTTCGCAACGAAAACGAATGTTTTTCTAAAAACCACAGAAAGACTAATTCAAAGTCGTATTTAAAGTGAAAGTTGTTTTCGATCCAATCGACGCGTTGAATTCGACGGGGAATCCATGAAAAATGTCGAAAATTTGAACGATTTGTTTTTGCAGCTGCCGGAACAATATCGTTACGTGAATCAAGCGCCACAGAGGAAACACAAGAACAAACACAAGAAGCACAAGCACAAACCGGGCGAAGTGCCATTGGGTCAAGAGATAGCAGCGACGGATATAAGCGGCCAAGACACGCATGAGAAAAAGCACAAGAAGCAAAAGCGTCACGACGAGGAGAAAGAAGCGAGGAAGAAACGAAAGAAGGAGAAGAAGAGAAAAAAGCAGAAACACAGTCCGGAACACACAGGAGGATTGACGCCTTCGCAGCATTCCAACTCGTGATCGACGATTCCCTCGGAATTGTCCACTTGAATCCAATATTCATCGTCGTCGCGTTGATGGAATATATCCCGTGGTATTCGCATCAATTTGGCCCGAGGATTCTCTGTGAGAATTTCGATACGAGAAATTCAGAGTCGTCGATTCTCCATCGTCCTTCACGTTTCCTTTGTAACTGGACTGAAAAATTGTTTTTTTTGGATCTAGTTGGGATTCTAATTGAAAACAAATAGTCGAAGCATTTTGAAGAACAACGATCGATTCGAAGATGAAGATATTTCGAGTGATCGACGTGTCGCGACGTGCAATTTCGAATTTTAGGATTGATCGACCGATATTTATTGAAGCTGATGCGAAAAGCTTCCGGCAATATTCAAACGCATCATCATGGATTTATTTAATTTCTTTTTTCTTCGTTTTTTTTTGTTTTTTTATGCGTCTCGGCGAAAACCACGTCAAGTATCTCGGATTGAATATTTGAGATTGTAAAATATCAACCGTGTAAGATATAGGATTATAGGCCTAGGCTTGGACAATCTCCAAGGTCATCTTAATGTATATGTAGCGTATACGTATAGACGCGGCGTTGCTCCTCGTTCTTTTCTTTATTTTTTATCATCGTCGAAAACTGTTCAACGATCATTGCGCGATTCTTCTCTGTTCCAAAGATTCTGCTCACTCGTGTAAATATTCAATCAAACAATCTCATGAGGAATCGGAAGCAACGGGAGAAGAGAGAGAGAGTAAAAGATACAAAAAGCCGATTGTAAAGGCACGAAATAATAATATCAACGTGTGTCGTAACGGAACGATGTCATTTCGCAGTTATACGTAAGCAATCAATAGTATTTATAACGACTATATGCATAAGGAAAAAAAAAACATACTTTAATAGACGAGATTTTGTTATTAATTACTCCCTGTTACGTTCCATCTAATATTTCACGTTATATCAAATAATTTTCATTTCGCTCAGTTTTCGATTTTTCCAGTTTATTTTTATTATTTCATTCATCGAATTGTTTTATCAATTTTTTGCTAAACGCGCACCAGGATATTCGAAATAGTACGGACTTGTCCACCAGAGGCGTTTTTGTCAATTTTCGATAGTTTCTCTTGAAAGAGGGCAGCACCTCGCGCGTCCGGCGCGTCACGAGCTAGTGGAGGGAGAGTTTCATTTCCGGTCGGTGTCGGTACTCGGCGGACGACGGTGTTTCGAGGGAAAAAAAAAAAGTTTTCGTAAGCGAGATCGCACCACTTGGCATCTCACGCCGATAGCTCAAGTTCCCGCCATTACGCGGCTCTTTTTTGTGGAGTTTGCGGGCTCTTAGTGAACGGCCTAACAATGGCAGATAATCGTAAGTCCCAGTTTTATACTAATATCAAACAACAATGCAACAATTTTTCGGTTTCACGCATATATATTCGCACGCTACTGCGAACGCGGCGATAGACCGGGAAGCTTGATGCTATTCTCGCATTTCCCGTCCTCTGAAAATACGTCGAATCATTTTTTTTTCACTCGCTTTCATCCAGTCGAGCATTTCATTTCAATTTCGGAAAAATCGTCGTAAATTTACACTTGCCATCATTAAAATCGACGCACAGTTTCATTGTAGTTTCCCCTCCCCCCCTCAACGTTTTGGAAAATATGACGCTACGTGCAAGTACCGAGTGTCGGCGTCTCCGAGAACAAAACACTGAAAATTCGATCGATAATTCAGCCTCACCAGTAAATTGACTGTTGGAGACATCGCGAATGCTCATTGAATTGAATGAAAATCCAAACAAAATGAAAACACTGTCTCGAAAACAAACACATATATAGTTCTCATTGAATATTCGAAAATGATGGCAACGTTTGAAAACACGCTCGTGAAACTCGTGAAAACAAAATAATTGCGTACGCGTCTGAAGCTTTAAAATATTTTGATATTGTTGCATTATTTAGACTAGAAGTTGATCCGCCTCTATAAATTTTTATTCCATTTTAATATTTTTCCCATTAACCAATTCGAAGCAAAATAACGGAAAAAAAAATCTACAAAATTCAAATGTTGTTCCTCGTTGATGAAAGTTTGAACCTGAATGTTAAAAGATTTTGATAAAATAAGGAAATAGCGAGAAAGAATTTAGCAACGATAATGTAAATTTGATAAATTGGTTTTGCAGAGTACGCCAATTATCAACAGCAGGGATATAATCAGTATAGCCAACCCCCGCCGCCGACAAGCGGAGGACAGGATACGTCTTATCCTCCTCCTTCGGCGGGAGCCGCGAATTACAATCAGTATAGTCAACCACCCCCGAACGCCGGCGGCGGATATGGGAATTACAACGCGCCCAATTACAACGCCGGTAGCGGAGGGCAAGATTACGGGCAAACCCAGTCCAGCCAGCCGAGTTACAATCAGGGAAATTACGGCGGAGGCGGCGGCGTTAGTAATTCTGGGAATAGCGGCGGCAATAGTAACTACGGCGGCGCAAGTTATGGCGGTGGAAACTCGGGCGGGGGTGGCCAGGGAGGAGGAGGCGGTGGATATAACCGAGGCGGCTCCGGCGGCGGATACGGAGGAAGTTCGTTCAATCCCTTTTTCCATAATATCAAAATCTATCGCAATTCCATTGATAAATACAGAAAAATAGTAATTAAAGCTCGTAGATTGGATTTGAGGAGTTTCACGAGTGCAAATTTACCGCAAAATAATTATTTTCGTTAAATTTTATCGTTTTTTCGTTTTTTTGCAACTGGAACTAATTTGAATTCTCACGTATTACAGATCACAGTAGCGGAGGAGGAGGAGGAGGCGGTGGCGGTGGCGGCGGCAATAGATACAGCGATCGAGGTGGTTACAACGATCGTTCGAGTAGCGGGAGCGGAGGAGGCGGAGGTGGCGGCGGATACAAGTAAGTTTTCTCTTTGCTTAATACTTGGATAGTTCAGCAAGAAACGAATAAAACACACGACAGACTCAATTCCACAATTTCCGGGTGCTGTGCCCCAAAAACGACATTTTTTTATCGACACTCGATAAACATGTGAACACGAAAACACAACACAGAAACAACAAGGTAAATGGACTCGCCACTTAAAAATAATCGATACGATTAAAGGTGTTGAAAAATAGTACAAGTATTGAGAGTATAAAACAAAGTATTGTCCACGTTAATGAAAAAATGGTTCATCATATGCCCCATGGGCGCGTTAATGTCTTTCAAGTGTGCCTACAGGTTTAACGCACAGGTATTACTGGTTTTAGAAAGAAAAAGAAAACAGGTATAAAAAACAAGGTAAAAGGTTTATGAAAACGCAAAAAAGCGTTAGCAAAGACCACGCAACAGGTTGTATACGACTAATTACGCGCAAATGGTTTAAATAGAGTACGTAATACCTATTGACGTTGTGCAATTGTTTAAATATATCTGTATATGTCGAGATCATCATCCAGGAAAGTAAAGATAAATAACGACGTAATTTCTCGCTCTGCGGGGAGGTACAATCGTTCTATCACGAAACAAGCAGTCAAATAATCTGCTTTTCATGGGCTTCTCGTCACGATATGTCGACTAGCTGGGACACTTCGTTTCCGAACAAACCATCTCACGATATTCAATAGTTTCCTGGCTTTACGTTCACTCGAAAAAACGCCCAAAAGCTTTTCTGCTCTCTCTCACTCATTTTCTCTCTGTTTTTATATCGAAAGATATAATCAAATCATAGAAAATTAGCATGTTGATTTTATTTTTTTCCATGTACTTGTTTTCTCACGGCTCTTGATTTATTCCATAAATTCATCCCATAGAAACATTTGCGAAGGTGAATAATGGGAGTCGGATGCCAAGTTGATGCACTTGGCAGTACGTGCATATTTTTTTTCCTCCGGGTCTCAGACAAGATCCAGTATTCAATTAATTTACGATACACATGCGATATTTTACACAAAGCGCAACGATTTTGAGCCGACCGATAGCAGCAACATAGAAATTTCTCAAAGCGTCGAAAAAAAGGAATCCCAAAGGAAAAGTTCTGCTCGAAAAATCGGCCAAATGACGTTCCGATTTTTGTAAAATATCGAAAATATCAATATGACGTAAACTAGACATTATATTGGCTACGAGAGTAATGAGCATTTAGCATCCACGGTGTGTGATCAAGTAATTATTACAAGTAATTAAATATCCACTTCCAACGCGACATGCGCTGCTCCTTCGCGTTTTAATCCCAACGGATTCAAGAAAAAATACAACACGAACCAAACAAACAGAAACTTGGTACTTTTCGTTGCATCTCTCTCTCTTTTTCTCACTCTCTACATCACTGTAACTTTCGGTGACCGACTGAACGTGTTTGGGGATTAATATTATTTGCTGCATGTAACTGACTCGGACGACCGACTGCAACGAATCCCGAAACGACGATATCCCGAGTGCTGTAAATATGACGTACAATTTGAAAAAAAACGAAATTATTATGCATATATATACACAAATATGACAACAGAAAAAAAAGACATTTAGACAGTAGGTGGCATCAAGAAGAAAAAAATGGGGTGGCAAGAACATCGTTTGAATCGCCACGCATCGATCGATCGATCAGTCTCTGTCCATGAGTCGTCTCATTGGTATATCTGCTTCTGTGTTTTAGCAGTGGCGGTGGCCGAGGTGGTTATAACAAAGGTAAATGCACCAGACTGTCTGTACTAGTCTGGTGCTATTCACGCATTCACTCTAATTATTACGACTTTAAATACTTGGTTACTTATATATTATATGAGAGGGCTGTTTATCAAACAACGTAAAGGGGCTTTAGAAGAATCTCAAACAATAACGAATCGAGAACGGAACGAGAAAAAAGTCACGAATCTGTCAATATTTTTCGCGAAATTTAGAATCCTGCAAAAAAAAATAATAATAATTGTTTAGACGTCAAGGCGGGAGAAAAAATATTTCGAAACTCGATTGCAGGCTGGAAACGCATTTTTTTTTTTTTTAACGTTCTAAATTGAATCGTTAGGATTTTCACAATTTGTGGTACGCAGTTATAACGACAACAAATGGGATTCATTTCCCGAGATGTCTTCGTGTTATCCGAACTAGATTCGAAAGGGAATTCCCACGGGAATGACAATATTGAAATCCGCTTTTTTTTTATCTTCTCTGCGGTGCTGGAAATCACGTGGCAAAACGTCTCACGTTGTTAGTCTCAGTGAAAACTTTGGCAACCCGGAAAACGGAAAAAATGACGAATGAAAATGGAATCTACGTAAAATCCTTCGTGGGAATTCCCCTTTTGAAACATTAAAAAAGGAAAAGAAAAAGGTGGCCGAAATATTTGAACGAAGGGAAGAAGATGAAGGACAATAATATAAACAATTATCAGCCCTTTTGTATGCTATATCGCAAACTTGTGTTCTTCACGTATGATTAGGTATTACAAATGGTACAGAGTGTCTAGCCATGAAATGAACAGAATAAGAGGTTTTATGAGAACGTACGAAAGTAAGCGTTTAATACGACGTGGGTTGCACAAAAATCGATGATGACAAGTTAATCATCCACGTAATGAAAGACTCGATGCTTCGTAATATGAAACTGTGGTGTATATATATATATATTATCCATATTTTTCGACAACGTGTTTATGAGGGATCCTCAGAAATTGGGTTTTGAGGGCAAAAGTGTTGGTCATTGTGCCATTCTCACGAATATACGTAGACAATAAGCAAAATGAAAATGTGCAAGAAAATTTGTCGTTTTCTACGTGACAAATGGTACGAACGTCATGAATTTTTCGTCTAAACAACGAAACGAATGGTTGGTCCATCAGGGTTGTAAGAATCCAATCGAATAACGATGTTTTAAAAAGGTGCTAAAAATATTGCTGGAATCGCATTTAAATGAAGAAGCAAAATAAAATAATCCACGTTATGCTGTGATAAACAATATAAAGAAAAAGGTGGTTAAAAGGAAGGAGAATTTTCTTACATACTCGCATGAAACGAAACATACGACACAAGTTTTTTGTGAGGGTCAGTTTAGATATTTAGGAATCTTCGGTACATTGAAAATAACAAGTCCAAGAATATTCGTGAATTGTTTAAATTTCCACAAGACGATCGCTTTCTCTTCGAACGACTAAACATTTGTAGCTTTCTTTTTTAACGAGGTTTTGTTTTGATTTTTTTTCAAAATTAGATTTAGGCAAAAGTTGAATGGAAAAAGCTTAGAGATAATACGATCCTCGACTCTGGTTAGGGCTCCAGCTTATAGGAAACTTTGTGCTCATTTGAGTTGTGTTGCAGGGGGCTTCGGTGACCGGAACGGAGGAGGTGGCGGCAATGATGGAATGGTCGTTCAAGAAGATACGATTTTCGTGTCCGGCATGGATCCGACAGTTTCCGAAGAAGAGATTTGCGAACATTTTGGCGCGATCGGTATTATAAAGGTCAGTAAATTCTTGCTCGATGTTGGATCGTAAATTTTTCCTCGTAATAATTTGTTTACTTTTCAACTAATTCTGTAGAATGACAAACGCACCGGAAAGCCCAAGGTGTGGATGTACAAAGACAAGAATAGCGGAAAACCAAAGGGCGAGGCGACCGTAACGTACGACGATCAGAACGCGGCGCGTTCCGCGATCGACTGGTTCGATGGAAAAGACTTCAAAGGTTATACGATAAAGGTCCAAATGGCGCAGCACAAAAGCAACTGGCAGGGTGGACGCGGAGGTGGCGGCGGAGGTCGCGGTGGCGGTGGTGGTGGTGGCGGCGGCGGCGGTGGAGGAGGAGGACGTGGCAGAGGAGGCGGATTTGGTGGTCGTGGAGGAGGCGGTGATCGGGAAGATCGCGGCAGTGGCGACGATCGTCGAGACGGTGGCGGCCGAGGTGGAGATTGGAGGTAAAAAACAATCATACCCGACGTCATTCCAACGTCCCGGAAATAATTTGAATCTTAATGAAAATGTAAATATTTGTCAGGTGTCCCAACCCCGATTGCGGAAACACGAATTTCGCGTGGCGCGATGAGTGCAACTTGTGCAAAAGCTCCAAGCCCGAGGGCGCAGGAGGCGGCGGTGGTGGGGGTGGCCGAGGCGGTGGAAGCCGAGGACGCGGCGGTGGATTCCGTGGCGACAGGGGTGGCCGAGGAGGCGACAGAGGAGGCCGCGGAGGCGGAGGTGGCGGTTTCCGCGGTGGTGACAGAGGCGGCGGCCGCGGAGGACGAGGCGGACCGATGAGGGGCGGCGGAGGGTTAGTACAGTTTTTTTTCACGATCCCTTCGATCTATTCGGTCGCTATGTCAATGAATTAATACGATTGAATGATGTGTTCCAGGCGAGGGGATCGCGACAGAGACCGCCAAAGACCGTATTAACCGGATCTCACAAACGCGGACAACGTCATGAAGAATATAAGAAACGAGTCGTTTTTACCATAATACGATTTTTGACCACGAAGCCCCTCAGTGCATGTACATGTTTTCATAACGCAAACAAGAGATTCGTATGGGTAAAGCCCTTCCATATCGCCATTATCATAATAATTATATTATTATTATTTTCCTCGTCGCGATCCTTGCAATTTTGATATTTGCGACAAAATAAAATCCACAAAACCGTGACCAAATGGAGGAAGCAAAGGGAGAAGAAACAAATGAATAATTATTATTTCTCAGCTCTCGGAAACGGGAATACTCCGGAAAGCCTGTAAAGCTAGATAAACACCAAGTACAATCCTTGGTAATGATTTTCCAGTGTTATCCACTTGTGTGTGAAATTAACGATAGTTGTCGCTGTTTCGGCTCGATAAGAAAGCGAAGCGCGTTACATGTGTTGCGTGGATAACGCCTCGATGGCAGAATGGAGGAAAACATTGTGAATAAAATTTTCGAACGTATGTATGACTGGGGAATTTAGTTTATTGATTGTGAAAAAATAGTACAATAAATTTTTCGGTAAAATGATATCGCAATGTTTGCTGTTTTATTTAAGGATAAATAACAAGAGCAAGAAAGAAAAAGGTAAGAATTCATTTAAAGTTTCAAGTTTTACGACCAACGAGAGAGTACAAGGACGTTTTACACAAACATCACGATATTATAAATACGCGTTAACACTTTCTACCTTATTATCAGATCGAAAGTTTGCCAACTCCCAAATGAAAAGTGGTCGAATGAGCTCAACTCTACTCTCTATTTTGTATTCAACGATTCTCCTCTTCTTTCCATTTTTTATTGTAGTAAATATATTTGTTTATGGTTTATCTTTTTTCTCTTTTTATCGTGAACCAGAATAGACATATATATGTATATATGAGTATATGTATACATATATTATCTTTATATAAGTAGGATAGATGAAGACCTCTAGTTTAATATTATTATGGATTTACTTTGAACGCTGTCACCACAGCATCTGCACCATTTTTCATGGGGCTCACTCATCCTTTCTCGCACTCTCTCTCTCTCTCTCTCTCTCTTTCTCTCGCTCTCTCGTGCTCCTTTACTCTCGATCGCATTCGTTCGGTTTACTCGGCGCGTTTGCGGTTTTTCTGCCGTTGTTGTTCCTGCAACAAATGAAAATACGTTGGAAACTTGTATTTTTTATTCTTTTAAATTGTCATTCTGATTGGGCGGTACTTTGAGGGTGCCGGAAATTACCTTGACAGTCAAAATTTCGATGATGTAACTGAACATCCTGAAGAAATCGACAAAGAGCAAAACCGAGTGAGCGATAAAGTCCTTGTTGCCCATACGGAATTTCTCAACGATCAGCTGAGTGTCGTAGATTATAAAACCGCACATGAGGACAAGCCCGAGATACAGCTCGAGATGGTAGATGAACGACGATCGCAGGAACAGGTTCGCAAGGAGAAGGAGAACCGTCATGTTCGAGAGGCTTATCAGAGTTCCACCGAGGTAGAGCCATTGCCCGCGAGCCGCTAGTAACGCGGATATGCTGAACGACACGAAAACTACGCACGTTCCTGTAACACGATCGAATACACATTTTAGGATATATGACCCTCGAACTCGCCCAAGTTCAACTCGAAAATCGTTTATTCATGAGCTAGGATTTGAAAATGATCAATTAAGGAGGTTCCGCTATGGCGCAAGGGAATAACGAATGAAGTGAGCCGCAATTCCCAAAAAAATGACGATCTGCTTTTCGTTTAGCAAGCGATCCGTTGCCAAACTCCTAAAAAATGAGATGTTCCGAGCATTCTGTCGACTTTAACTAGAAATATCTCCTCCAAACATTCGTTGACCCCACTATTTTTTTATTGATTCGGAACCCTTGGAATTTTTTTTTATAAATTGAGATTTTAATACGCGTTTTGTCTAATCGGGAAGTATTTTTGATATTTTTCCGATTTCATAAGGGTAAGAAATTTGCATAAGGCCAATGTTAAATCGAGTGACTTTCGACTTGGAAAATATCTCTAAAACCTTCGATGACCTAGGCTGATTTTGAAAGAGATTAAAGTTTGCTGCCTAAATAACAACATATTTCGTTTTCAGATTTTAATCTAATCGTCGCTCTACTAACGGAACTTCCTTAAACAAACCACATTGAAATTATTTCCATACACGCCCCCTGCAAGTGCTTATTGGGCTATTTTTTGACAAAAACGAAAACTGAATGGCAAAGAATCGGGGATAGAAAATTGTTGAGGGGTCAGAACGACCCGTAGCTTTGTTTCCATTGATATTGCTCAAGTACTAAAAATATAATTCAACAATTTAGATTAAGCAAAATAACTATAAAACGCAGTGTTTACCAATGAGTCCGGTTACTATGATGCTGGGATCGATGCTGGTGACTATTTCCAGCAGGGGGCCCAAGCCCAGTCCCGAAAGAAATGCAAAGCCGAGAAGATAGCCGAGTCGCAATTTTTGATTCTTTCCGTTATCCGGAGTGGACAAGAGAGCCATCAAGAGGCCGAGACCGCCGAGAGCGGTCATGAAGCCAGCTTTTTGGATTTCCGTGTAAAGATGTACGTAAGCTCCCGTAGCGGCCGATACCGCCGACATGGAGAGACATCCGTAGACATTTTTCAGATGTTGTCTAACGGGAGCTTCCCTAAAATATGAAAATGACACAAAATAATGAGCAATTATTTGCTGCCCAACATCGAGTAACGAATTTCGATCAGAGTTGAAAACAATGGTAGGAAAAAAAATAAAAATGCATGGTCATGGAAAACAGGATTCCTTATCTGTAGATAAAGAAAAAAAAAAAAGCATAATCGACGGATTATTCGGCAAAACGCGATGTCACGCGTAAACACTTGGAACGAAAAAAAAAAAAAACATTTCTTTCGGCCACCTTACGAAATACAATGAAATTGGTCGGATCGACGTACGTGGAAGGTACTGAACGCGTATAATTGACAAAGTTACATCACACCAGGAAAGTTGACATGAATATATAAAAAGGAAAGCGTCAAGAACGAACTTTGGAACTCTTACGAAAAAATATAATTTATTGTAGCGTGTTAGGGCAAATTTGGGCAAAGTGGTCAAGTTGGATTCTCGAAGGTTCGATGGATTAAGAAAAAAAATGATTATTTGTGTAGTTTGGGAAAAATAAATAGTGAAATATGATGAAAATTTATCTTCTGTATACTCACAATCTGTTGGTGAAGGAATTCACGAATGAATTTATCGTCGGTGCCATGATAAGATGCTTTTTTTGTCAATTTTCACGATATTTTAAAAGCAACGTTCGCTAAATTGCTCAGTATATATCTCGAAGAACACGTCAGGTGCTCGCACTAACAAAACTGCTGCGTATAGAATTTTTTCCACAGACCGCGCTCGCGTATGTGATACAGAAATATTCAGTGAATGGTTCAAAGCGAATACACTTTTTGGGGACACGTCAGTGATATCTTTCTGTGCGTAAATTTCACTCGGAGCTTCCCATTGGCCGAGACCGCTTCATCAAAGTCGCCGGAGTCGTCGGGCTTTCACGAAACAAAGATATCCACGCAATGTCGAACAACGTACGTGTTTCTGTGTGTGCGTCAAAGCGAGAAAGAGAGAGAGGGGGAGCAGGCAGACGGAGAGAAAAAAAAGGAAATATACTGATCCAGACGGTGGTGGCCTCTGGAACTAGCTGGAACGTGCGCCGCGCCGCGCGCGGAAGACCCTCAACGACCTTGGTGGGGAGTAGTAGTAACAACGAGAGTAGGGATAACGATGTCAAATGAGACGCAAACAGGGTGGGGTTGACAAGACAGTAGACACATACGCGGTGTTTGCCGCTGCAAAAATAATGCCCAACCAAAAAAATGACGAGTTTTTACGAATTGTTGAATATTTTTCCGCCAATCATATTGAGAAATATAATTTTCATGAATAATTCTTTTTTTTTTGTAGCGTTTTTGGTTTTAAAAATTGTTGGAAAAAGGGAGCAAAAAAGCATCCGGCGAATGAAAAAACGAAAATATATGCAATTTATTTGTCAAAAAATGCAAAACTTTTTATTATTTCCTTTGGAAAAGTTTTTTTTTAACGAAAATAAGCGCCATCTGGAGTTCACGGTAGCAATGAATTTAATTCGAATTGGCATATTTTGACATCAGCTCGTAAACGTCAATCGTACGGGGATCGTTGTCTGGAATGCAGATTTGATGAAGAATGTACGAGAACGAGAAAAACATGTTTGTCATTGAAAATTAATGGTAAACGTGAATTATATTGAGATACGAGAAAACGGATATTTGCTGTTGTATGAGAATGAGTCGAGAAGACGCATCGAGTCAGACGACGACGACGACGAGAGATTCTGGGAATACGTCAAACGATATTCCACCAACGTGTTTACAATGCGATGGATTGGCAAGTTCAGATCCTGGCAATCCAGGCAGTTTTCAAGATATACACAAAAAAGTGAAGGACCTTTATCCGCATAATTTCGAGGGTGGCAAGTTGTTGATCAACAGAATACTGAGCAATCACTTTCGCGTTGCTCATAGCATTGTACTGAGTCCGATAACTCCGTCGGGATACAGCTTCGGAGCTTTTTATCAAGGAACAACGATGATTGGAAAAAAAGAGCGTTATCCCTCGTTGGGTTGTACGATAATGCCGAACGGTAATCAAAGCATACAATTTATGCACACGCTTGGCTGTCGATACAGAGTCAAGTTGGACGCCCAAATAGCCGAGAGAAAATACAAAGCGTGTGCAACGGAGCTGGAATATCGATCGGACAATTGCACGATGTCGGTGTCCTTGAAAAATCCTGATTTCATCAAGGTCAACGGTACTTTGGCGTTGTATTTTCTTCAAGCTGTTTCTTCCGGTCTCGCGCTCGGCGTCGAAGTCGCATGTTTGCGAGACGAAAAAATTCAAGGCCAACGCACCATTATTTCTGGAGCCGCCCGATACAGCACCGGCCCGTTTACCGTTTCGACGACTCTGGGCGAAGCTGGACTTCATCTTTGCTGCCATCGACGTGCCAGCGAACAACTTGAGCTCGGGGCTGAGCTCGAAGTCAACCTGAGGACTCACGAGTCTCGCGGAACTCTCCTCTATCAGATCAATGTTCCAAAATCTGATTTTGTATTCAGAGGATTGCTCGATTCTGAACACACCGTTTCCGGTGTATTTGAGAAAAATTTGTCATCCATTTTCACGTCCTCGCTGCTTCTCAGCGGCGCTTTGAATCACAAAAAAGGACAATTTCGCGTTGGCATCGGCCTCAATGTTGGATGAAATTTTGTCACATAAAAACTACTTTCCCCAATAATCCAAAAACGATTGACCAAATTATCCATCATTATGAATTTTCATCTTTTTTTTATTCGTTATTCGATTGAAAACATTTGTGCTTCGTGGGCCTCTTTCCATTCTCCATCTTTCGACGGAAATTTAGTGGTTTTTGTTTTTTTGAATCGTTGCGAAAAATGGAAAATGGAAATGTGCTGTTTATTCGTCGCCGTTCGCTATTCCTTCGTCCAAATGATCGTCTTTTTTCAACGACGATTTGTACTCCTCGTACTCGAGGCCCGCGTCCTCGCGCATCAAACCATTCTCGTCCGCGTGCTGGAGAATGTCGCAAATCAATGGCGATTCTACTCCCAATATGTATTCGCACGTTTTTGGCTCGAGAAGAAACAGGGACACGCTCGATGGACTGGTCGTTGGATTTTCGACGCATTTCAATCTTACCTGCCAATTGTCATGAGAAATTATTATTTCGTAAGTAGAAAATAAAGAGCTTTTGCGTACGCGAAACGGTACCTCGGTCTGTCTCAATTTGCCAGTTTTATCGCAGCTGCTGCCATCGCTATAAAAGTGCGAGAGTTGCTTTCTCTCAGCCAATGGTTTTGGTCGTTTTTGTGGATGACTCTCGATCCACTGGATATGTTTGTCTTTATCGAATTTGCCGAGATCAACGATCGTTTTACTTCCATCGCGTTCAATGTGATACTGGACAACGGAGCGTCCGTAACAGAATTCGTATTTCCACCAGCCGTTTCCCTGAAACGACGCAGGAAATGAAATTTTCAAAAACTCTAGCAATTTTTTTGGCGTTATTCCGAATTTGAAATTTATTTTGCTCACCCCGTGCAGGCAGTTTTTACCGCTGAGGAAACTGAGAACGGGAGTCGTATCGGACGGACCCTGTTCGAGCAACGAGCTTCCGGAGTCGTCGACGTGCTTGTCCAGGACATCGACCGGATGAATTTCCACGCGAACGCGGCCTTCGCCATCCTGAAAATTCAAGAAAAACAATAATTACTAAATATTCCGATTCCCCTTTCGCATTTTTCAACAAACAACGGAGGGAATCGTACGAGAAAAAAAGCCGAAATAATCCAACGGGTGCGACGTTGGCTCGACACAAAAAATAATAAATAATAAATAAAATGCCTCTAACCTGGCCTTCCTTTTCTACATGCAAGATTGCATGAACTTTGTGTGGCTTCTCGTCCTGTTCAACAAAGATTAGTAACAATACGCAGAGTACGAGAATAACCGAATAAATTAAGCAGAACGATGATAAAATGATGAAAATCAATATTAAAAATCATGACAAATGGGGGCTAAAGGAAAAAAAAGATTATGGGAGATGTTTGCATTACTGAATTGAGGGCTCGAGGTCAATCATGATTTGGAATTGGAAATCAAACGGTCGGAGTAGCATTGGGTGAAATATCGTTGATTACCGCGACTTTTTGGTGTCTGAATTTGAGGCTTTCGGCTTCAAGGGCTAGCAGAGAACGTGGTTTCTTTGGAGCACCATCGACCGGCAAGCAATTTATTTCATTCTCGCCCATCCCTCGTGCTCGGTAGTCCGGATGAGCGCATATCAAAGGCGAGAGAACGATCGCTTCGTATTCGCAAGTGGAAGTTTCTTCCAGTGAGAAAATTTCGTGTTTTCCATACTCGTAACAGACGTAAAGAAGTTTTATCGATCTGGGCTTGTTGCTCAAGTCGCACATGGTTCCGTCCGTCATTTCAACTTCTATGTAAGGCATGTTTATTCCGTCCACCTTTTTCACCGGCGGTTTCGATTCGCCGTCTTGCTCTTTCAACTGTTTTTCCGCCTGTCTAGCTAAATGTTTTTGCTTGTCGAACGTGCCCAGATAATATTGATGCGTCTTGACTTTTTTGGCTTCGCGCTCCTCGTGATACTGGCGAACATGACGCCCGTGACAAATTTCATACGTCCAATAAGATTCCAACTGTACCAACAAATTGAGTCCGGAAAAAGATTTTTTATTTATTTTTTTCTCCATTTTCTCAAGGTTGAGAGTTGCTCATGATATTTCATACGTTAACCCTTGAACTACATATCAGGTCGTTTTGACCCTAACAATTTTCTATCACCGATTGTAGTTTTGACGCGCTTGAAAAAATAAATTTACCCGAATGCAACGATTTTAACCCTCCGTGGTCACACTGGGTTGATTCTACCCAGTCCATTTTCGAACCCGTATTGTGACCAATCTATCGGCCCGAAAATTCTCAAAAAATTACTAAACAACCCTTGGACATTCCAGTTTAGATACGAAAAACTTTCCTGAAAGAAATCCAAGGCTAACATATTTTTTTAAATGCAAAATGAAGAAAAAAAACAGGAAAAAAAAGTTTTTTCACTAAAATAATCGTCACTTTGTGGATTTTCAGTACTTTTGCCTAAAATTTGGACCCGATATTCATCAGATCTGGTTCTTTTGAGAAAAAAATAGTAGGATAGCGCGCGATTGAAAAAACATATTAATTCCGTTATTGGAAGTGGGTCGATTTCAGAGTGGATTTTAGAGATTTAGCGGTAGCGGCGGGAATACTTATCGCCGCCAACGCGCAACGGACACTACAAACTGTCGTTAAGTGCCGATTACAGCCCTATTAATTACCGGGAACTAGGAGATATTTACGTCACAAGTTGGTCACTGGGTGGATTCTACCCAGAGTGACCACGAAGGGTTAAAAAACTCTTTGGGTCAGATTGATCCGAGCATTTTATACAACTAGAAACACATAGACCAAAGGTTTGCCGTCGTACCCGGAACGAACAGGTGTTTTGGTTGAAAAGCGGCTCCAGGAATTCCATGGGATCGATGCCTTGGAACTTTTCCGTGTACTCGTTCTCTCGCTGCGTCGTGTCCGGTATGAGACATTGGTATTTCTCGTTATTTGCTGTGGTTATAAAATAGGGCTCGGCATTCGTTGGGAATTCCTAGAAAAATAAAACCGTTAGTACAGACTTTTCATTTATCCGGGATCCCGATTTTTCTCGAGTCCTTACCGGGAACTCTACCGAGCTCTTTCCTGGCCAATTTATCTTGAAAACGACCTTGCTCTCGTCGAGTCCGGTAAAGTCACTACCCCGAGCTAATAACACTACACCTAATAATATAATCCACGATGTAAATTGTATTTTCCACATTGTATCACCGACGATCATGTTTTTTGTTGTACGCGAATAACCTTTTCACATAACTCCGGCAGGTGTTACACTCGTGTTAATCGCCTCGTTACACTAATTACATTATTGCCAACGTGCTAGTCGAACTTTTAGATTGGAATTTAGTTTGAATCGATTTTTCGATGTATTTTGCAAGGTGCTTCGCGTCTCAGCTGACCGAGCAATTGACACGTAATTCGATTCCAGTGGTTACACTGGTTACACGTTACGCACACGGTGTGTACACAGCACACGCGATATGTCATTCGCGTTTTAACATCGTCGCGCAATTGACTTGTTACTAACTTTCAAATTTTTTGCTATCCACTATTTTTCTCTCATACACTTTCATCCAATATTTTTCTATTTTCCAGCATGCCAAATGCCAAATGCTTGAGCCCCTCAAATATAAATTGCTTTCGGGCGATCCACTGATTTCTCGATGCCCGCCTTCGCCGCTAGGCGGCCGCCGGGACGACAGCCGAGAGCCGTTTTGAACATTTCGGCGCGCCGCGTGAGGATCACACATTATCGCTAAAATAATCAACCACTTTCCCAGAATCAGCGAAATTATCGTTTTCATTCCGTTCATTTTTTAATCAATCCACTTAATTGCCACTCGGTCCGCTTCCATCAACGCCGATAAAGTAGAACAGCCATTGATTCGCGCTTCGATTTACCATCGAATTCGGCGCAACTTTATAGTTACACATTAGTCCGCGCGACTAAAGCGCTCAACATTCTTCTCTTCAGTTAGGCAAGCGGAGCCAATCAAACAAATACATACGCCCGCATTCATACGACACACATCAGCTGTAAAAAAAGCTCCGTCGCAAAATGTCAATATTTGATACTTTTTTTCAAAAATTATTCGGTGGACGACACAATCATCAGCCGCCGAATCAAGAGTGAGTCGATATTCTTTTTATTGTGTATTTTACAACAGAAAACGACACGTGGGTACGTGGGAATTTTCGAGAATCTTCCAACATGTTACAATCGTCTTTGAGATATTTCTCATACATATAAACACTGTTTATTTTTACTACGGCGAACAAAAAACGACTTGACACTAGAGAATAGAAAAAAAAAACCGTTTTTTTCGGATTACTCTTGCGCGTTTTTCGCGTTTCTCAGAAATTCTGATGTCATCGCAATACTCGTTGTGTCATTTTCAAAATTTATATCTATATTTTTCCGATCACACATTATTTATTAGTAATTTTTCAGTTTCGAGGACCATCGCCAATATGGAGATCGTTTCAGAAATCCAATTTGGCAAACGGACGACGATGACGATGACGAGGCTGGTGACTTCAGGTAATAATTTTATAATCAATGCATGGATCCACGATTTGCTCAATTGTGAACAAACTCCCTTTGCAATTTTCATTTTCAACCGACCCTCGAAGTTTACTCACAATCAGGGTCTACAAGAGCCTGTGCAAAATATTAGCACGAATACACGGAAAATTCAATTTTGTCAAAAAACTTCGATATTTTGTTGAATACAGCGAACTAAATATTTTGGGATTATTTCAAAATTTTCGTTATTTCGACAATATTTTTCTTTTGTAACGGAACTGTCAGCAAAATTTACGATTGGAATGACAAAAATTTACTTTCCGAAAACGATTTTCCAGAATGTTTTTTGCTGGAATGACAAAATTTTCGTGATTTTTCGAAAAAAACGTTTAGTTGAACGTATCCAACAAAATATCGATCTTTTTCAACAAAATTTTCTTTTCAGTGTAGGAATATTTCTAAAAAATGAATCATTTTGTCTCAAATATTCGTTTTGCCTCAACAATCGATCGTTCTCGTTTTGAAAAAACTTTGTAGCCATTCAGAAAAATTATTTGAATATTACTTTCCAAGGGAATTTACATCAAGCATGAAAATGATTGAATCGCTAGAAAGCACATGACCCTCAATCATTGAAGTTTTCTGAATCCATGGCAAATCCATGCTTCACAGGAAAATTGATCCTTTGAGTGCACACGTTCTACACTGAAAATTCAATTTTGTCAAAAAACGTCGATATTTTGTTGAATACAGCGAACTAAATATTTTGGGATAATTTCAAAATTTTCGTTATTTCGACAATATTTTTCATTTGTAACGGAACTGTCAGCAAAATTCACGATTGGAAGGACAAAAATTCACTTTTCGAAAAGATTTTCTAGAATGTTTTTTGCTGAAATGACAAAGTTTTCGTGATTTTTTCAAAAAAACGTTTAGTTTAACGTATCCAACAAAATGTCGATCTTTTTCAACAAAATTATAGAGACGTTTTGTGTAGTAAATTGCGAAAAACGATAAATCGAACGACAATTTTTCACACTGGACGTTTTTTTATAATTCCCATAACGGTCGTTCGAGGTTTCTTTGACGCTGAGTAAACAATTGATTCGTTACTCAAATCCTGGAATATCTTTTGTGCAGGCATCCTGGGACAGGAATGCACTTCAGTATTTTTACCGACCCTTTTGAAATGACTCGTTACTTTGAATCGCAAATGGACCACATGCTGAAGGATTTCTTTCATGGATTCGGTCAGGGATTCGGCAACGCCATTGAAAGCTTCGAAGGTAAATACACGCAAAATATACGAATTTTGTGGCGATTATTAACTTTTGTATATTTTCAGATAATGGCTCGCTGCCCGCCCTCCCTGCACCGGCTGAAAAAAGTTTGAGGGACAGCTATTTGAAGCCTGGTTATGAAAAACCGTCGAAAGAATCGAGTCGCACGAAATTGGATCTCGATTTGGATGGCCAGTAAGTTTCTCGAGTTTGAACAAAATGTCATACGTGTTGTTTTGCTTTATTGAATTTGAATTTTTTCATAGACTCAGTGCCAAAGATCTCGTGAAAGTTTGGAAAGAGCCAGATTCGCTGCAGCCCGTAGAACCGCAACAGCCACGTCGCCAATTCTCCTTCAATTCTTTCGGCAAATCCATGTCTACTCAAATGATCCGTAGACCCGATGGAACCATGGAACAAAGACAAACCATCACTGACAGCGAAGGCAACACCGAGACGATCGTCACTCGACAATTTGGAGACCAAACGCACACAATTAAAACTCGCCGAGACAAAAATGGCGTTGAGACGAAAACCGAAGACCTGATCAACCTGGACGAAAGTAAGATTGAGTCTAAAAAAACTTTTTAATCCAATCAAACATTGATTTTCATTGAAAAACAGTCGTTGATGTTAACCCTTCGTGGTCACACTTCCGCCACCGATCTCGGTGGTCACACTGGGTTGATTCTACCCAGTCCATTTTCAAACCCGTATTGTGACCAATCTATCGGCCTGGAAATTCTCAAAAAATTACTGAACAACCCTTGGACATTCCGGTTTAGATACGAAAAACTTTCCTGAAAGGAATCCAAGGCTAACATATTTTTTTAAATGCAAAATGAAGAAAAAAAACGGGAAAAAAAAGTTTTTTCACTAAAATAATCGTCACTTTGTGGATTTTCAATATTTTTGCCTAAAATTTGGAACTGATATTCATCGGATCTGGTTCTTTTGTGAAAAAAAATAGTAGGATTGCGCGCGTTTGAAAAAACATATTAATTCCGTTATTGGAAGTGGGTCGATTTCAGAGTGAATGTTAGAGATTTAGCGTTAGCGACGGCAATACTTATCGCCGCCAACGCGCAATGGACACTACAAAGTGTCGTTAAATAACGATTACAGCCCCATTAATTACCGGGAACTAGGAGATATTTACGACACAAGTTGGTCACTGGGTGAATTCTACCCACAGTGACCACGAAGGGTTAAAACACAGACACACGCAAAAAGAATTATCGAAAAATCTGTAAAACTCGTAATTTTGATAAAAAAAATGGCGCTTAATGTTTTTTCAGACCAGCTGGCTGACTTTGAGAAAAAATGGCAACCCGTACAGGGTCCGAAGATCGAGCCAGGTACTTTGAGTTCCTTCCCATGGCACAAGTACTTCAACTTCAATCCAAAGTTGTAATAGAAATCGATAGTAGAAAATAGTTTGGACTCAAGACGAAAAAACTCTCGATAATTATTCCAACTTACGATAGTTTTGTCAAATTCTGAGGATTCCAAATATTTGCAAACATTTGTAGTGCCCGCCAACATACTGAGAAAAAAAAACGATATATATTTATGGGAGGAAAAGTGAAGTGGAATAAATTTGTACCAAGTGGACTTTTCAACCGTAAATCAATTTTATTTATTGTATATAGTTATACTGTACACGGAACATATGTATATATACAGTCTAATAAATATAATTCTATGCGCAACCGGATCGTTTGTAATCAACTTTATTTTGTTATCGATTTCTCGTATTTCTGCAATATCTGCCGCGATGTTGTAGACTTTTTCGATTGGACAGTAGCGACGACGGAATAAAGCTGTTGACACGTTAATAGTTTCATTTTTTTTTTTATGTGCACCGTAAGAACTGTGCGAAGGAATTTTTTGTTTGTTTGTTTTCATGATCGCGTACATCGTCGTCCATTCGTCTATTGCTAAGGATATCACGTGCTGGAAGGATCCAATTTGGGTTTGGCCATGTATATACGTATTTACAAAAATTCATTAGCGTATTTGGCCGAGTAAAAAAAAAAAGGCAAATTATTCGTGGTCAAAACTGTTGTCATAGAGAAAATGATCGTTTCGATGGTATTCCGCGCAATCGATCAACGCAGCAAACAACTGTGTGAGCTCGCGAGATCTATCTTTTTGTTTTATGTGGAAACGCGACAAAATGTTTTTGCTTACAAAAAAAGTTGACATTTTCATTGTGGTGTATCGTCCGAAATAATGAGCCTCGATTGTTGACTTTACACTGATAGAACACGACAAACGACGGAAAGGAAAAAAAACGTACGTTGAACGGCAATGAGTAAATTGAATAAAAAAATAAATCCTCAGGTGCTTCTGTTAAGTTTGCGTTTCAATACTATTGTTGTTGTTGTTTGTTTTACTCTGAGAAATTCATTCATTGCGCTCACACAGGGAGCCTGCACTGAAAATAAAATTTTGTTGAAAAAGATCGATATTTTGTTGGATCAACTAAACGTTTTTTCGAAAAATCTCGAAAATTTTGTCATTCCAGCAAAAAACATTCTGGAAAATCGTTTTCGGAAAGTAAATTTTTGTCATTCCAATCGTAAATTTTGCTGACAGTTCCGTTACAATGAAAAATATTGTCGAAACAACGAAAATTTTGAAATCATCCCAAAATATTTAGTTGGCCGTATTCAACAAAATATCGACGTTTTTTGACAAAATTGAATTTTCAGTATGGTACATTTTATTCTGTTTATATTCAAATACAATCTCACTCACTCGTCCGTCGACGGATATCTCAAACTCGTAATTTTCGTCACGTTTTTTATTCGTTCAACTGGAATCGACAAAGATATTAAAATATGTGAAAAAACATGTGGAAATTGGCTCGATCCGGTTGTCCGAAAAAAAAGGAACTGTCCAAGTGACAAAAATATCGTTCACGAACCCGACACAATTCGCATACATTCTTGTGGTATATACACAAGTATATATATATATATATATAATATTTATTTATCCTGCCTGCGCATGTAAACGTATATACAAATAATTTGCCGTAAACGAGCAATCAATTTTACCACCATCCGAGCACACAATTATAATTACATGGATTTAGTAACAATGATGATGCGATTCTTTCCGCCTGCTGGCTAGATTATATTTCTACGACGTTTTTTCAAAAATTGTCCCTTTTTTTTGACGATTTATTCCGTCCAGCTTTTGTCATTTTGTTAAGAACGAAAGGAAACGTTTTGGTTTTTGCTTTTTTCTCTCAGATAGTGTATAAAATTATCACTTACCTACGACACGATAAATACGACGGTTATGTCTAGCTCAGTTATATACAATCTCTATTTACCAAGATAAAGTTTTAATTAAGACAATAAATCCCTATGAACGACGAACCGAGGCCCACACCAGAGAAAAACAAGAGAATCAGAGCGAAAAGAATTGATTTTTGCTACTCTCGCGTCGGATTCCGAGGCAAATTCTCGATCACAGCGGGAATAAAAGTCTATGACGATTGGAAAATTGATTCGCGATAGTTTGTTCGACGTATGGTCGTTGGGCCTGAGTTTTATACTAGTTATTTCTCCCATTTCTTTTTTCTCTTCAGCACAAAATCACGCAAATTTAGGAACGAAAGTGTTGGGAGTTTTTGGGCATTGATATTTTTCGTGCGCGCACCGAAAGTGCACCTCGAAGACTTTTCCTTCGTCATTTTTGTCCTCGTGTCTGTTTTATTTTTATTTATTTTTTTGCTTTTTCTCTTCAGAATCGTGAAAGTAATTAATTAAGAAAAGGAATCGGGCTACATCGACCTATTCTCGGAAATCACTACCGACGTCAGTCTATCGTTTTTTTTTCTTTTTTTTCGATAATTTATACACGTTGCAGGACGCGCGTCTCTCAAGGATCGTCGATACTGATTTTCCGCTTTTCTTCACTTTCTTTTCTGTTTCTTATGACTCGTTCTTATTGTTCAACTTTTCAAACGGACAATTGAATTAAGAGATGTAACCACCCACCTTGGCAAAGGACAATTTTGTTTTTGTTAACACTCTTATTCCTTCTGAATATTTCTAACAAGTTGGATGACCGCGACGCGAACGAGCTTCACCGTCTCGATCGACGATACTATTCTTGACCAAAACCCTCGGTTTCCTCGATCGCATAATTCAACTTTTCTACCATTTGGTCGTAGCTCTTGTACGGTGGTAAATCGAGTCTGTTGAAACACGTGTGAGATCTCGGCAGCCACGTGTCTTTGCCAACTTTCTCAATACAGAATCTCTGGGGTCCGTTGCTCCCTGAAATTTGTTCATCCGAATGTTTTCCTGTTGTCGAGCCATCGAGTAAATCCATAAATGAAATGCTTTTGAGTAACTTACCCATCAATTCTCCAAATCCACCGACGGGTACGCGACACGTTCCAGTCACGAATTGCAATAACCTCGCGCGTTTTTCACTGTCGGTCGTTCTCACAAACTAGAACACAAAGGATAAAAATAATTATAATTCATTCTGCGTGCAATATTTGCGAAAAAATCAAGTTTTTCATGGCTCGATTCGCACCTGCCAAAACCACAAAACTTGTTTGCTATTTCTGGTGTAATGCCTGTAAATGGCATTTCTCTGCCAGTCGTCGACATCGATTTCCTGCATACCGCAAAGCATGAGCTCGAGTTCTCGTTCATCGAAATATTTGAGCCATTCGAGCGGGACGACGGAATTGAAACCTTCCAAAAAGGCTTTCGTCTGCTCCTCGATTCCTCTCGTCATTCTCCACTCGGTCATTAACCTGCGTCGGGGCAGTGTCAAATTTGTGGTCATTGTCACTAATCGCTTATTGTATAAATACCGACAAAGTGGCCGCTTGCCTTATATATTCTTCCTTGTTTTCTTCGACGACTCTGATCTTATCGCCGCCTTCCTTAAGCTCGTGATGTATGACCTGTCCAAGAATCTCAAAATCGACGCTATAATAGAGCTCTAGACCACATTCGTCGATGTTATTTTCTTTGATCCAAACGAGTGATTTGTAAAATTCTGGATCTATCGACTCGATGTCTTTCATAATGAGCTTTTTGTTGAGCATACGTTTGTAAAAAGGCATCGTAAAGCCGCTGTATATGAAACGTCCGTGATAAAGAGCCTGAAATCGTGAGGGATAATTAATTATATCTCGTCCGCTTGACAACTCGGAGAGATAAAATAACGATCGAAATGAATGACGTACCATCGCGATAAACCTGCCGATAAATTTGAAATATTGCAAATGATCCGGATTAACGTAAGACGCCGGATTTATTTGCAGGCTGTAATTGCTCTTGTTTGCATACTCGAAGAGACAATACATCGGGTTCAGCACTTCGTGGCTCAAAAGGAAAAACCATTCTCTGTGATGAGTTAACAAAAAATATTAAATGTTTTTAACGAGTTATTAACCCTTCGTGGTCACTCTGGGTAGAATCCACCCAGTGAAAAAATTGTGACGCAAATATCTCCCAGTTCCCGGTAATTAATGGGGCTGTAATCGTCATTTAACGACAGTTTGTAGTGTCCATTGCGCGTTCGCGGCGATAAGTATTCCCGCCGCTAACGCTAAATCTCTAAAATCCACTCTGAGATCGACCCACTTCCAATAACGGAATTAATATGTTTTTTCAAACTCGCGCTATCCTACTATTTTTTTCACAAAAGAACCAGATCTGATGAACATCAGGTCCAAATTTTACGCAAAAATATTGAAAATCCACCAAGTGACGATTATTTTAGTGAAAAAACTTGTTTTTCCCGTTTTTTTTCTTCATTTTGCATTTAAAAAAATATGTTAGCCTTGGATTTCTTTCAGGAAAGTTTTTCGTATCTGAACTGGAATGTCCAAGGGTTGTTCAGTAATTTTTTGAGAATTCTCGAGCCGATAGATTGGTCACAATACGGGTTCGAAAATAGACTGGGTAGAAAGTGTGACCACGAAGGGTTAATCGATTTGCTTCCTTTCGAAAACTCAAACTCACCTCGATACTCCACCGTAATCCAGACCCTCCTCTCCCTTGAAGATAATGTACAATCTTCGACGCAGAGCAAACGCCTCTGCGTTCATTATTTGGTGATAAGAATCTTCGAAAAGGGTTTGTCTACTGACACTGATTTTTATGTGATTCGGCATCGCGTTCGTTTGACACAAAAATCTGAATTGCGACAGCTTCCAACGGAATGATCTTTCGTACGCTCGTGGTACGCGGAAAACGCCTTTCGGCCTGTTGGACGCAATGAAATAAATTCAATTTAGAGTTGTTGTTTGTTATTTAATGATAAATCGATGAGAAATTAATTGGAATGCGTTTTTTACCCTTTGGGTGCCCCTGGTCGAGGATCTTGGAATGTAGTAGTTCGGGTATTATGATCGACGAAATATCGTACACCGTCTTCCGTCAGACGGATTTCCCAACCGTCCGGTAAGGGAGGCTCGTCGATACCCGTTTCTTGTCCCTGGGTCCGAGGATCTTCCCATTGGGTCGTTCGGTTCTTATGGTTGACGTAATAAACTCTTCCTTCCGGTTGCTTTCGTTTTTCCCATCCGGCAGGCAAAGGTCCGAGTGCATCGTCTTCATCGACATTTTGGATCGAAGGTCCCGCCACCACCGCTTGATTTCCGTGGACCTGCAAGACGTCGCGACGACATCGAAGCACGCACGAATTTCAAATAATGCATCAAAATAATAATAAGGAATTTGTCTTCTACATATTATGGGACACAAACCTGATGAGGATATAGAAAGCGTTGATTGCCTTGTTGAACGACGTATTGTCGTTCTCCCTGCCAATGCTGAAAGTGTTGAAGTCTTTCGGTGTTTGGTCTCTGCCACGTTGTACTTCTCGTATTATGATCGACGTAATAAATTCTACCTCGTGGATCACGACGTACTTCCCATCCGGGTGGCAACGGTTGAGGTCTTTCCCACGAGGTGCTGCGAGTATTATGATCGACGTAATATCGTCGTCCATACACATCGTATCTCATGTCCCAGCCGGCGGGTAAAGGTTCTTCGGCCGCTGCGGCGTTCTCTCCTTCGACCGTGGGACCCGACGAACCGGCTTGTGTCGGAGCTTGGCTCGCCGGTGCAATCGCCAACGCCGTGCTATTATTACCCTCGACCGCGTTATTGTGATTCGTCGACGAATCGTTCCCAACCAGCGACATTGCACTCTCCGCTATTTGCGCGTTGTTCATGTCCATGTACGGCGCACCAACGACGCTATTGTTATAAGCAGGATCGTGAAGCATGTTCGATGAACTTCGTTGTACCATCACTGGCTGGACTGCCGACGGAGCTGTGTTTTCCGTACCCTGACCACGCATCAAAGCTCTTATTCCACCGTTCAGAATACTGCGATTATTTGTCATATCACTGTTTGAGGCACCTGTCGACAATTGTACAAAGTGCGTCAAATTCAGCCTCCACTCGCCCGAATATTTGTTTTCGGTGTTTTTCAAAAATCAGGAAAATATCGATACCCATTTTCTATAATTTAAATGATCCTGAAGTTTGCATCGTTGGAATGCAACGAAATTCTGTTGTTTCTTCAGCAGAGCCAATAATTATTATTGAATATTTGGTCCGGCCAATAAAACGATTCTCTCTTGCGACCAAAAAACTCAATCGACTCAAAAAATTGCCACGAATTTAAAAATTCAATAAATAATCAATTGAAAAAATGTTTTTCGTTGAATCTCAACGTTGCAAACTTCAGATTCATGGAGAATCGTTGCAGAGGATTTCTTAATATTTCAAACTTTGCCGACGGCTGAGAAAGGTGATTAGTGGTTTTTAAATGCTCGAACAATGCAAATTCGGTTTGTTCGCGATTGTTATTTATTTTAATTCAAAGTTGAACTCGAGGCAATTCTATGACGGATCTATGGAATCAGTTTCAACATGTTTAGAAATTGATTAGATATCACTTGATTAGAAATTTGAAGGCAAACCGTTGGGATTTTGATTGGTATTAAAATGGGATATAGCGGGCATAGGCATAAATAATTGCAAGTTTGGTACATCTTGAATGGAAATAAGTGAGTTATGGATTTAGAAGCGTGTTAGGTAGAGAAGAATCGATAATCCTGAAGTTTCCATCGTTGGAATGCAACGAAATTCTGTTGTTTCTTCAGCAGAGCCAATAATTATTATTGAATATTTGGTCCGGCCAATAAAACGATTCTCTCTTGCGACCAAAAAACTCAATCGACTCAAAAAATTGCCACGAGTTTAAAAATTCAATAAATAATCGATAGAAAAAATTATTTTCGTTGAATCTCAACGTTGCAAACTTCATTCATTAATTTACTGTCATATTTGCCTTCAAAAATATTCGTCACAAGAATTGAAATTGTTGGAGAAATATTTTTTTTTCTGCTCCACAGACTAGCTAGAGATAATTTGTATAGCTACGTTGAATTCGTACGTAATCATTGGCACTCCGATCAATATAAATAAAAATAGGCCAAGTTCTTCAATCGACCTTGCCCGCGAGTAAATAGAAAATCTAGTAAATAAATCAAAATAACGAGAATTTTTATAACAATCGTTTGAATTTTGTGCGATTGAGTGAGACTCGAGCAGGCTGTACTTGTTGTGAAAGTGGCCAGGCAACGACCTTGAAACTTTGCGAGCACAATATAGAGCGCTTATAAATCATACGCGACTTTCTCTGGTCGTTAATATTTGAGATATTTTTTCAGTTTCTAAGCACATTGTGCGAAATTGACTCTAAACGATTTAACGAACGTAGGAACGTTGTAAAAATCGTCAGCGAAAGATACGAATGCGCAAAATTTATGTTTCCTACTCCAATTGGACGGATCAAAGAGTTTGTTGGGATTTTAATTCGCATTGAACTTACCAAGAGGCAACGGAGCAGCACCACCGGCAACGGAGCATTGGGACTGACGCATTTGTTCGTTAACGACGGGCGGACTTAAGCCGCTCATTTCCATTTTCAAGCCATCAAAAAGTGTGACCAGTTCGCAAACTTTGGTCGGCTGCGAGTCGTGCTTACTCTCGTTCATGAGATCGAGAGTCAGCTCGAGATTTTCTAATTTGCCGTTGTAATGCGACAATATTTGAAACAGACTTATACGCTTCTCTCCTATGAGAGTGTCTTTGCGGAAAGTGCTGTGATCCAATAGACGAAAGTGAAGTTGTGAATAAGGCGTAACTAGAATCGTAAATTCTTCGTTCCATTTTGGCTGATAAGTTGATTTCGAGACTTCCGTCTTTCGGGGACTTTTGTCATCCACCGAAAATTCGATGTACGGATTTGGCTTGAGAAACGACGAACTCCTCAGCACAGCGGCTTCGACTGCAATAATCGTCCAATTTTTCGTTACCATAGACTTTTCATCGTATCAAATATTTCATTCTTGCCGTTTAATACTCACTCGTTATACTGAGCTGATGGAAGCCCGGCGTTCCTGCGTCGCCGTCGCAATGAGACATTCTATTGGCTCTTCTGAGGCTCGATAGACAGACTTATCCTAGCCGAGTGGACATAATATTCCTCTTTGTCTAAACAATGTCAACATCTGTAACAAACAATTACGCGCTCAACAAGTTTGCATCTTTGACACCCCACCAAATTCTTTTTTTTCTTATCAAATTTTAATTTTAATTTTTCCGAGATCCAAAGACAAAATTAGTGCGATTATCGTCATGGTTTATTGAATTTTTAACAAACAATTAATAAAACTAATATTTTTAATAATCGTTCCTACAAATTCGAGTCAATGCTTTCGATTACAATCGTTATTGATAAATGCAAGAACTTTGGGAAAAAAACGTAGCCGGCCACGCACTGAAAATTCAATTTTGTCAAAACACGTCGATATTTTGTTGAATACGGCCAACTAAATATTTTGGGATGATTTCAAAATTTTCGTTATTTCGACAATATTTTTCATTGTAACGGAACTGTCGGCAAAATTTACGATTGGAATGACAAAAATTTACTTTCTGAAAAGATTTTCCAGAATGTTTTTTGCTGGAATGACAAAATTTTCGTGATTTTTCGAAAAAACGTTTGGTTTAACGTATCCAACAAAATATCGATCTTTTTCAACAAAATTTTATTTTAAGTGCATTAAAAACTGAAAATTCAACTTTATTACGAATTGCAAATAATGATGTAACAATTTTCATAATTTAGATAATAACAATTGCGAATTTCAGTCCAGAAAAAATGGCTTGCAATGATTCATGCAAACGAGCTTGGTAGGACTGGTGTGATTTTATTTCTTTTAATCAGTTAATAGGCATGACTAATAGTTTTAATCGGTGCAAAGAGATTCAATTATTCCCATGCAACTTTATTTTTCAACAGGAAACTGATAATTCTCGCTCACTCGCTACACGTCTCCTTCATTTTTGTAATGCTTCTTTTGCTTCTGCTCTCTGTTGTTTTCTTTCGCTACACACGCCTTTCATCCACTTCGTTCAACCTGCGTGTACAATCGATTGACAAGAAAGCTCATTTTAGTCGAGAACAAATGAGGAAATGACTCGGTTTTCAACTTTTTTCTGCTCTCGTCCGCGCTACAGGCAAAATTCATTGTGTAACACGCGTCCCCATGTATATTTCCATAGCCACAACATCAGGAAATGCAGAATGTAATCGCGATGATGAAACGATTGAATAAAAAGAAATATTTTTGTTTCATACTACTTTTCAATTGATGAAAACAAGCAAACTTTTGGAGATTCAAAAATGATTCACGACGAATCTGACATTTCGATTTATTGTTTGTGTTTTTTTATCGGTCGTTGATTAATTTGGGAAATAACAAAAAGTGACATTCCAACAAGCAGACTCGAATGTCGACGGTGCAGGAGAGAAATTGGAAACACGCGACGTAGACTTTAATGAAGAACCATGAAACTTGATTAGTAATTTAAGGAGGTTCCGCTATGGCGCAAGGGAATAACGAATGAAGTGAGGCACAATTCCCAAAAAAATGACGATCTGCTTTTCGTTTAGCAAGCGATCCGTTGCCAAACTCCTAAAAAATGAGACGTTCCGAGCATTCTGTCGACTTTAACTAGAAATATCTCCTCCAAACATTCGTTGACCCCACTATTTTTTCATTGATTCGGAACCCTTGGAGTTTTTTTTATAAATTGAGATTTTAATACGCGTTTTGTCTAATCGGGAAGTATTTTAAATATTTTTCCGATTTCATAAGGGTAAGAAATTTGCATAAGGCCAATGTTAAATCAAGTGACTTTCGACTTGGAAAATATCTCTTAAACCTTCGATGACCTAGGCTGATTTTGAAAGAGATTAAAGTTTGCTGCCTAAATAACAACATATTTCGTTTTCAGATTTTAATCTAATCATCGCTCTACTAACGGAACCTCCTTAAAGGCAAACCGTTGGGACTTTGATTGGTATTAAAATGGGATATAGCGGGCATAGGCATAAATAATTGCAAGTATGGTACATCTTGAATGGAAATTAGTGAGTTATAGATTTAGAAGCGTTTTAGGTAGAGGAGAATTGTTGCAGAGAATTTCTTAATATTTCAAATTTTGCTGACGGCTGAGAAAGGTGTTTAGTGGTTTTTAAATGCTCGAACAATGCAAATTCGGTTTGTTCGCGATTGTTATTTATTTTAATTCAAAGTTGAACTCGAGGTGATTCTATGACGGATCTATGGAATCAGTTTCAACATGTTTTACGAAATTTTGGAGTATCTCGAAAAATATGGAGGGAAAAAAAGATGTTTCAGAGGCTGGATTGTGACAATGGGAAAAATAAAAGTCCAATGTGCATTGGTGGTATCAATAAGACAAGATAATTCGATATATGTACGATACCATTTTATAATTGGCTGCCATAAAGCATGGAAAGTTGGTTAAACTGCACCTTTTCGTTAATCACTTGGAGGCTTAATGTGTCTGGGAGCGGAAAACGTGACAATAACATTCGCGTTGCGTTTTATCGAAGTGTCTGTTAAACAGAATATCCCGTGAAAAAGCGTGACGAAAATCGAGGATAATTTTTCACTATTTTCATTCCGAATGAGAAATTAGCTCGAATGTCAGACCGCACAAGGCACTGCAGTTTGAGGCCAACTTGCGAAAAGTAAATGTTCGCGATGATTGAAAAATCATCCACACGTTAACTCGGACCTGCTGTATTTAAAAGTAATTATACGATCCTGTCATTCATCGTTTATGCTCTCCGAACGAATCGCTGTTCTTTCCCGTCGCGCACATTTGTTCACTCTATTTTTATTTATAAAATGGGTTTATGCTTATAATCAATATTCACCTGTACAAATCTCGCGTACAACAATCGAATTTTCGACAAAACATAACGCGTTTTACATCGACATTCACCATTTATTCGTATACCAACCCTCCCTTTCTTTTGCGTTTATCATTAAACTTGAACTATCGGTCGGCCACCATTTTGCCATATACCACAATATACGACGTCGTCAAACTGATGATCGCTCCGTCCAAGTTTGCCAACTTCGTTGTTGAAAGAGATTATTACGAATAGGAAACGCACTGGTTTTTTTTTTTTTTTTTTAGGAGGAGAAAGCAATAAAAAAGAAATGCGATGAATACTTTGTTTTTTTTTTTTTTTTAAATATAAATTTGTTATTCGGTTATTGAAAAAATTTGAAACACCTAATTATATATAATAAATAAAATGTACTCGAACATAGCGGTGGTAAATCGAGCATTGAATTTAGATGCGAAGTATTCCCCTCGCCGCCAAATGCTCCAAAGTGACCTTCGTGAAGTTGGCCCCCAAAGTCATTATTGATAAATTTTATTATTATTGATGCAAATCGTTTGAGAGAGTTTGAGAGGGAAGAAAATTCGTTTGAGAGTAAATAGTTTTGACTGGAAAATGAATTTTATTCTTTGGTGTGAAGTTAGCCCCGATATATTTTCCATCTCCTAGAGAAAAATGTACATGGACGTTTAATTTGTTTTTTTTTCATCGTTTAAGAATCGTTTCAGAGGATTTGGGAGTGAAAAAAAATCGTTGGAGAATCAATGCTTTAATTGATATTAAATAATTATTGAACGAGTGATTTCCCTATGATTTCCCCCAGTTTCTGAAGACTTCCGGGCTGCGCAATGCAATAGCGCGGCGTACATGCGCAGACTATATGCGCAGTATATCTTGAATAAATCTCTAGGTTGGATTCACGCTTGGAATTAATCCAGAGACTCGGCAGAGTCTCGGGCCAAGTACATTCGACAGCGTCGAATGTACGCTTTCGTCAGAGATAATATACTGGAAGTTCTCGTCCAGGATCGGATACACGCCTTTGCGCCTCGTCGAGACACTTTGCGTCTCACGTCGTTGGCGTGTGGCACACTCCAAACCAGTGCACGCACTCTTATATAGTGTAAAATATGTATTTACTTGCCTGGACACGAACTCCACTAGATACCGTCAATCGAACTAACATAATAGCCCCGTAAGGTTGTTATTTTGTAACTTTTACAGGGAATTCCCTCTGGTCGCTTATTCCTGCCAAAGGCTCATCAATTTTTTGCCTCGAACTCGCTTTATTAATGTCGAATAATCCAAAAATAACAGAAAACATATTTGAAGTATAGTTTTTTTTCGTCCATCTTGAGAATTTATGACATTTTGATTCTATGCAATTGTTTGCACATGATTTTATGTTCGGTTTATTTAGTTTTATTATCTGAGATATTTCGTGCATTCGTGCGCACGCAATTTCGTCGTAATTGTTGGATTTAAAAAGCCGGAAACTGCTAGTGGAATTTAAACTACTCGATAAACTGTCAAAAGTGAGGAATTAAAAATTTGCAAGCTCCGAACTAACGAACTTCTTTTTTAACCCCGGCGCGGTCTTTGATTTCCTTGGTCTTGTCGTCCGCCCGTCGGACGCCTCGGTGGACTTGGTGGCCGTTGTTGCCTTGGTGGTAATGGCGGAGCACCAGGTGCCTGCATCGCTTGTTCCCGACTCATCATCGGACGTGATTGCGAGTTCCGGTCTTGTCCTGGAATATTTCTTCTAGACGGCGATGGTGTCGTGAAATCGGGCGGCGGTTGGGTCCAACGTTCCACGATGACCGAATGCCGCTGCCCCCCACGCGGCTTGTTCGACTTGCTCGATTTGCCGAGCGTCTTCGTGGGATTCTGCGAAATCGAAAATAAAACAAAAAATTTCTCCCTTTCGTCCGTTGATTTTGTTTCAATAATTCTTCGAAAACTTACCTCGGTGACGACCAAGGACTTTTTTCCAGTTGGTTTGTCAACGAATTCCTACAATAATTGCACAAAAATTGCATTATTTCCATTTTCTCGTAACAGAAAAAAAGTTTTTCTCTCTTTTCGTGAATAATTTGTTGCTGTTAATTGTTGTTTTTGTGGGAGGGTGTTGGTGTAACAATAAATCACTTGCCTTAGCGTAGACTTCCGCGATCCCGAAAATGAGGAGCGAAAAAGCTAAAGTACGAATGAAATTCATCCTTCAACGATTATATGTTTCGCAGTCACGATCTTGTATACATTCGAGACTCAACACTGCGCTTCGTTCGATCGCTGGCTCGTGCTTTTATCTGGACCTTTATCCGGACATATCGAATCGGAAAAACATTAACGAGTCTCATTTACTATTCGATCGCGTCTAACAAGACGCCTGGCAATACTTCCTACTGTCGTTCGCTGATAAGCTGAATTTAGTGTTGACATTTGCAACGGTCAATGTCGATTTTTCAATCGTGATCCTCATTGCAGTGCTTGGGGAGTTCTTAATTCTGGCGTTGGAAAAATTCGAATCGGGCAATTATTTTTTTGTTGCGGTGCTTTTGTACATAAATTACTAAAAATTTTTGTTACCGCACTTGAAAACCTAAAACTTTTATTGCGTCATTTTATATTGAATTAGAAAAAAAAATTCTTGAAAATGTTTGCGGCAGCGCTGAATTTTTTTTTGAAAACTAACATTTTAGGAAAATCAATTTTCGTTCAAGCGTTCGTTCGTAAAAATTTTTTTTACAGGTTCCAAATTTTGGGAGGATCATTTTTGCATGGAATCCCAACACATATTTGATTGCGTCGTCAAGAAAACAAATGTAGTTTTTTCTTAAGCACCTTAATACACACACATCCGGACATTTTTTCTACATACTTCCACGGGCACTTCCAAGTCGAATTCGAAATATTGCGCCGATTTCGCTATTGTTATTATGAAGAGTGTATATACAGATATATTAATCGCGTGCACAAGTCCAACACTTGCGCCGCTAGCGGCGGAATCGTGAAACTCACGTTATACAAGTTTGGGGACCGTTTTGCTACCGGCTCGCCCAATCCCGTTCGGTCTCCTCTCCTTCCCTTCCCTCTAGTCGCCCTGCTCTGAACAATGCGGTCGGTAAACGGACGAAACTGATTCAAACGACGCTGTTCGCGTTTCATAACCTAAAAGTCTCGCCGTCAACTGTTTCGTCGCTAACCAACTAACCGAAACAACTTATTATCGCATTATTAAATGTAAATAAAATAATGTGATTAAAATCTTGCAAGAGTCGTCAAATTGCGCGAATATCAACTGATGAATAACCAAGTCATATATTTGGTATTTAATTACATCGATACAGTGCGAAGTTTGTCTTTATTTCTCGTGAGGCGTTAGAATTCGTTGGTGTCAATGTTTTGAAGTTACGACAAACGGCCAAAAATGAATACTTCACATTCGAACAAGAAAAAACGCAACAGAATCGGAGGACACAATGACTCGACGGCGTCTGGAAACGGCGAAGTTTTAAGTCCTCAAGATCTTTCCCGCTTCGTTCTGGTACGTCAATTTCATTTATTTTTCTATCTATTTTTAATCCCCTCGCCGCATAAATCTCCCTCTTTCGAATTCAAAGAAAAAAAAACACGTAAATTCGATTCTGAAAATTCTGTGTCGAAATTTTTCGAAATTACGCATCGAAATAATTTTTTAATTATTCCACGTACTTGCTACTGATAAAACTGCGTCGATATTGAAATTATCAATTAATTCGCCATGATCGATCATCAAATATCGTTTTTCCCCCTAAATTATTAAAACCGCTGATTAACCTTGAAAATTGTCTGATTCTTACCACAAAAAAGGTCACACCGGCCGAGGAAGACGGCAACAAGCAATTGCGTTTGGGAATTAACGACAGTCTCTGCGTCATGTCCCTCGGCGATTACGAGGCTAACAACAAAATTAATAGTCACAAAGGAGGCAACGCCGCGGCGGAAAGAGAGAAAGAAGACAAAGCCATTCTCAGTTCGCTTCCCATAGCAACGGTCAAACATCTAGACGGATACGAGAGCCAAATCGGCGAAGCAGAGCCGCTTCCTAATTCGTACGTCAGATTTATGGAGCGGAGCGGCGAGGAACTGGACGGTAAGGCTTTTACAACAGTCTGAGTAAAAATCTGGTTGTACTCTGGATCGCTTATCCAGTTCAGTTTCGTACGAGCCTGGAATTCGCATCGACGCAATGCCACGAAATGGAAAAAAAAAAATCATTCGTCACTTTTTTATTTGACGAATCGAGTCGTGAGGTCCGAAAAAGGCAAGGAAAAAATTTTAAAAGAAAAAAAAATTCGTTCCGGAATACCCTCGTCCAGGGGGTGGAATTTTTTCAAAATTTCGTGGCATTGCGTCGATGCAAACTTCAGTCTCATAAAAAAACGATAAAACATAGGAGAGAAAAAAGGTGAAAGAATGAATTTTTCAACAGGCGAAGTCGAGTACGATTTGGACGAGGAAGATTCGGCCTGGTTGTCGATCGTGAACGAACGTAGATTGGCGTCAGGATTGACGCCACCGATGGAGCCGGATACGTTCGAGTTGTTGATGGATCGTTTGGAGAAGGAATCGTATTTTCAGCAGCAAAGTAACGGGGGAGGTGGAATAGCAGCGGACGAGGATGCAGTTTGTTGTATCTGCATGGACGGCGAGTGTCAAAACAGTAACGCGATATTGTTCTGCGACATGTGTAACTTGGCAGTGCATCAGGATTGTTACGGTGTGCCGTATATACCGGAAGGACAGTGGCTTTGCCGTAGATGTCTTCAGAGTCCATCGAGAGCTGTGGATTGCGTGCTGTGTCCAAATCGCGGCGGTGCTTTCAAGCAAACTGACCGTCCAGCCACGTGGGCGCACGTTGTTTGCGCACTTTGGATTCCGGAAGTTCGTTTTGCCAATACCGTGTTTCTCGAACCGATCGACAGTATCGAGAGTATTCCGGCGGCTCGCTGGCGCCTTACCTGCTGCGTTTGTAAACAAAGAGGCGCCGGAGCTTGCATACAATGTCACAAGAGTAATTGTTACGCCGCGTTTCACGTAACTTGCGCGCAACAAGCCGGACTTTGTATGCGAATGAGAACCGTACAACCGGCGAATGGCGAACCGATGCTCGTACAAAAAACTGCCTATTGCGAAACTCACGCACCTCCCGATTTTCAACCCTCGACCAATCCGGCCGAAGCTCGTAGACGCGCCATCGCCAACAAAAAAAGCTCCTCCGCTCCCGTTATCTCTATTCCTACCATCCCGACCGAACGCATCCGTGAAATTGCCAACCTTGCCGAAGGCCTGCCCAAACGCAGTCAACTCATCCAACGTCTCATCGCCTATTGGACCCTCAAACGTCAAAATCGTAACGGCGTGCCACTTTTGAGGAGACTACAGAGTTCTCATCCACATTCCCGACCACCCGCCATCGGCGATCGCTCCTCACCACCACCCGATGGTGAATTACGGGGAGAACTCTATCGTCAGCTCAAATACTGGCAATGCCTCAGACAAGATCTCGAACGTGCGAGGTTGCTGTGCGAACTCGTACGTAAGCGAGAAAAACTCAAGAAAGAACTTTTCAAAGTGTACGTTTTTGTTTTTGTTTTTATTCCCTTTTATAAATTTTGCCATTTCCGTACGATCGTCTCATTTTTATTTATTTTCTTATCAATTTCCCTAAAATCGTTTATTGCCAAAGAAAATTTTCGAGATTTCGTTACTTTATTTCACAAATTTTTCGCCTACCCGTTGATCAGTCGAGCCTCCTCAAAATTATTATTTCTAATCAATTCACAACGCTCTGGGTGATTAAAAATTGTAATCGCGAGTGAATAATTTCAAAATTAACGCAAAAGATTAATCGTCGGAGGTTTTTTTTGTTCACAGAAAAGAAAAATGCATGTGGTTCGAACTGAGACCTCTGGAAAGTATTCTCAGAACATTGCTCGAGGCATTCAAAGCGAAAGATACAAACGACGTATTTGGACAGCCCGTCAACACCGAAGAAGTGCCCGATTATCTTGACATTGTTTCGCATCCGATGGATCTGTCGACCATAGAGGCGAGTATTTATTCCGAAACTAATAAAAATTGTCACAATTTTATCAAAATCCAACAAATCGTTATTAAATTTGATTTGTTTTTTTTTTCTCAAACAGGCTAAACTTGAGAGACAAGAATACGAGAGTCTCAGCGCATTCGAGGCGGATTTTAATCTGATGGTGAACAATTGTTTGGCCTACAATCGAAAAGACACGATGTTTTATCGCGCCGGATTAAAAATGCGGGAACAAGGAGGTTCCTTGATCGAGCAAGCGCGAAAGGATTATCCGGAACTCGATCCACCCGTGGAAATAGAAACGCCGGCGATAACGAAGTCTCGAAAAAGAGAGAGAACGAGTCGCAATCGTACGGAATCGGAATCGCAAACGGGGGAACGTGAGATTCCGGCGACTGGCGTTAATCGTAGAACTGCTGTTTTATTTACGCGAAAAGCACGTGCTCGGGCAAGCCGAAGTGGACAGAATCAGAGTTTGGAAAATGATCAGAAAAAGCAGGGTGACAGTTTTAGGATCTATAGGTAACGATTATTGCGAAGTTATGATTTTAAGCTTGTCAAAATATTTATGTTTTCCGCTGAAGAAGAAAAATCTATTTCAAACTTGATTCGAACCACGTGGAATGATTTTCGATTGAAAAACCAAAATTTCTCATGTATTTTATTCAATAAACCGATTTTTTTATCAAATTCAAAGCAATTGTTAGCGATGATTTTTTTTATTCAAAATTATTTATTTATAACGCAGTCAATTGTTACTTAACGAAAATTTTGTTAAATTATTTATTTATTTAATTAACGGCAAGCGTCGCTGTTACTTATACGATTTTTTGTAAATCATTTCCATCATGTTGCGGCTTTTATGAAAATGATTCAAACAAGCGAATGGAATTTTTTACTCGTCGATTGTTTAAACAACCGTATGAATGTTTTCATTCGCGCAAATCGTTGCATTCGAATTCGGTTGATTTTTGACGCTAGAAACTTGTTGAGTAAGGAAAAAACAATTAATTATTGATTTTTCTTGATTTAATAATTTATTAACAATAAAACGTTATTAATAATTATAACGGAAATAATTCGCAGGAGTGGTGGAATGGACAGCGATATCGGGGAGGCAGAAAGTCAATCATCGACGTGCAGCAGTTGCTCGACGAGTGTATCGACGAGTCCCGAACCGGAAGAGCCACCGGACGATCCGCTGGACGACGACGATGAGAATGAGGACGAAGACGAGGACGAGGACGACGATGACGAGCCACCGACACACATATTGAAAAAATCAAAAAATCACGAGGAGCCAAAAATCGAGGAAGGAGAAAATGGCCTCGAGGCTCTTCAGCTCGTTTGGGCTAAATGTCGCGGATATCCTTGGTATCCGGCACTCATAATAGATCCAAACACTCCAAGGGGAACCGTTCACAAGGGCGTTCCCATTCCAGCTCCGCCCGATGACGTCCTCGCCCTCGCTGTTAATTACAAAGAGCCAGTTTTTCTCGTTCTCTTCTTCGATACGAAACGCACTTGGTAAATAAATTTTTCTTTTTTCGAGGATTTTCAACATTTTCAAGACTTTCGACATTTTTTTTGTTAATTGCGAGCATTTTTTCACAGGCAATGGCTACCGGGCGAAAAATTGGAAAAGCTGGGCGTCTCGCAGGCTCTGGACGAATCAAAATTGATCGAATCTCGAAAACCCACGGACAGGAAAGCTGTGAAAAAAGCTTACCAAGAGGCATTGCATTATCGAAAACAAACGCACAATACGGCGCTCGCTGCGTTAACGGCGAGTTAAAATCAATCTCAAAAACGCAACGTTTCATCGGAGAAACGTTATAACTTTGAAGAATCATGAAATATTTTTTTCAACATCATTTTTCACACGCTACGGGCGCGAATGTAAATGAAGGAATAGAAAAGATTTGATTATACAAAAACGAATCCACTTGTAAAATAATCCATCCAAAAATTGTACCATTTTCGTAATAAATTATTTAGATTTCAGAGTTTGCTCGAAAATCATTTATTTCATCAAAAATACACCCTCATTCGAGTAATTCCCGGAATAAAAACATCGAAAACGACTTTTTATCGTTTTTATAAAATTCTGTCGCTGCACCAATTACTTTTTTATTATTTGCGGCTCGAAATTCGGCTGCGTCGCTTTCTCCAGTTCCCTCGCGTACATTTCCAATCTCTGGGTCATCTGAAAGTTGGTAAAAAACGGAAATTCATCAATTTTATATTTCGCAAAAATCTCCATCCGTCGAGAATGTTAAAAAAATCGTTTCCTCGTGAAAATCTCGATTCGGAGACTCGAGCAATGATTCGTAAATGTTTCCAAGTAGAAAAAAACTCTCTCGCTTACTCGGAAACCCCAAACGTCTTTGGTCTGTCGACAAGAGTTTAGATCGAGGTCGGCAACGAGAAGACCATCTTTGTCGCGACTAAGGCCCGGCGTGCGAGTTCCATCGGGAGCGGTGATGTAACTGGAGCCGTAGAAATGCCCGAAATCGCGATGAGCCGGTTCGCCGTTGCCGGAAGTAAATTCTCGTGGAAAGACTTCAGTGCCGACACGATTGATGGCACACGTGAAGTAACTGTTGGCTACGGCGGCGCAACGCGCTTCGATCGGCCACAAGGGCTCAGAAAGAGCTCCGATGGTTGCTGAAGGATTGAACACAATCTGCAAAACGAAGGAAAACATTTTTGAGCGATTAAAACACGGCAAAACATGCGATTAAAAAAGCTGTTGATTCTCCATTGAAAAAATTAATTAAAAATCGTCAATTTCCATAAATTAATTCTATACCTCAGCTCCGTTGATTCCAAACATCGTCCAGTTCAGCGGGTGATGTCTCCCGTAACAAATATTGATGGCGATCCGTCCGTAGCAAGTTTCAAACACCGGATGACCCGTATTACCCTCCATGTAATAAGTAGACTCGTTAAAATCACCGACACGAGGAATATGATTTTTTCTGTGTTTACCCAAGACCTGCCCATTCTCCGAGAGCACGACGGACGTGTTCCAGATGGTGTCTCCGTTTTTCGAGTCTCTCTCGAGTATCGGTGAAATAATAATCATCTTGTGTTTTTTAGCGAGCTTGGAAAGCAGCAAAGTCGATGGTCCGTTCTCCACATCCTCAGCAAATTCGCACCAGGGATATTTCTCTCTGGTGCAAAACGCAAAAGGCATAGCTGGGGGAGGGGAAAACAATTTTCAAGACATTTTTCAATGAGCCATTTTTGTACGATGCTGAAGTTTGCAACGTCGGAATGCAACGAAATATATTTGATTTTGTTGAGGATTCGTGCAATTTTCAATGTCATCCAAATTTTTCGACCCGATATGCTTTTCAGATGGCAAAAATCGATCGTTTCGTCATAGTAATTACATTTTCCATTTAAATAATTATTTTTGTCAACGATAAAAAACGAATTTCGTTGCATTCCAATGATGCAAACTTCAGAGTCATATTTTTGTTAATCTCTAGCTTCATCAGTTCGGTGCGACTTACTCCATGCTTCCTGCAGGCAAACGATATTGACTCCGCACTTTGCGGCGTGCTCGACATATCTTGATATTTTGTCGTGTATAGCGTCTCGTTGTTCATTTATCGGGCTGTCCGTTGGCGACACAATGGAATGCTGAATAATTCCTACTCTGACAATCCGAGGAGCTCGAATTTGTTCTGTAATGCTGGACGATATTCTCCAACCCTTGACTTCGAAATTCTCCGCCTGGTTCCATTCCGGCAAGGTTAAGCTCCTGCATTTGTGTGGGGAGAGACGGAATTTCTTAGAAGTCGCGAATTTGAGTTTTTTTTAATCTCATTTTCGTTATTTCAATGTTTAGACGAAATTTCTGTATTTTTCTGAATAAAACAGTCAGGAAATGAATTTTTGTGCGAGAATTGAGAAAATTTGGTCACTCGTTTTGGTAAATTACGAGAAATTTGTGTTATAGGAGGGAGGGATGGCTCTTTTCCATCAAAGGAATTGCACAATGTCATTTTGAGCGTGAGAACGTTTATTTTTAGATGGACAAATGAGGGAGACTGAATTTCCCAGATTTAGCCACACCTAACACATATTTCATTCAGTGTTCTGTCAGAAAAGCGACATTGCGATTACGCGCGAGGGAAAAGCAGCAGGAGACCCAGCACACACGATACGTAAAAGCGTAAACAAGAATTTCACTTTATTATTATGCACATTCCGATCGTTATCATTGTTACCGTTGTTATTAAATTATTGCAACAACAGTGAAAATGATTTTAATTATACAAAAGTATAAAGAAATGCTCACTCGACTTCGCGGCCAAACAAAATTCGCTTGACTTCGCGCAATTCCGCGTCGGGCAAATGTTTTTCTAAAATCTCTTCAAGACTCGGGCGCTGCATGTCCGGTGGATCGTTGAACGATAGAGGAGAAAACGAATTATGTTTCGAAAGTTCGAGATGCTTGGAACGAATGAAGCATTTTTTAATCTCAACGCTCTAGTCACTCATTTTGTCTCTTGATTTGTTAAGTGACTTTCAAATTTATATCTCCCGTCGCAGTGCTTTCACGTGTGTATCACACTGTGCATACATCGGGCATTCGTACCACAAAAACCACAAGCGATAAGTCAATGTGAAAGATTGTACTTTTTTTAAACTTGTATTTTTGTATCCTGCAACGTGTGTTCCAATTTTTCTTCTTTCAATTCGATTTCTCTCTCCAATTTCTACGATAATTTAATTTTTTATATACATCGTTTGACCTTGAACGCCCTATACATTAAAATTGAACAATCGATTTTTAATGGGAAACTGAAAATTGCGTTTAAATTTTGAAAATCAACAACATTTTTAAATTAACAGAAAAAATCAAAAACCGTATATTTTTGGTATTTTTATTCGTAAACTTTTTCCTCGATCAGTAAAGAAACGCGCGAAAGTCGTGTCTGTTGCAAGATTTAGCCGCTAGACGTCGCACGCCTGGACTGTTTGACCGACGGATCTCGCAATCGTGCGCGCTCGCATTGTTTATCTTTTGTCTTTGTTTTTTAGATTTTTGTAGTGATGGTACAATAACTATAGATATATATCGGAAACTAAGATTTTTTTCCTCTTTTTTTACGTTTCCGGTTTACTCTTCGCGGTTTCGTCTTATATCATTTATTTTTGCGTCAAAATAGCGGTTTTGAATGAAACGCGTCAAAAAGACGAATTGTATATTATTTAATCAGCTGCTCGTCCCCTTGTCCGCGGTGCATAGCGTGCAAAGTTCGGTCTCGCTCTCGATGCACCAGCGTCACGCACATGCGGAGGAATGTTAAATTGTGTAAAATCTCGGGATAGAAAATGCAGTTGTAAAACCCCGCGGGCGCGCGCGCGCGTTCTCTGTGACGATATAATCTTGTGTGTTTTATATACTCTTTCGTGATAGACACACTACGCGGCCCAGGCAGCAGTCTCATCGCGTACCATCAATAAATTCATTATTACGTAGATATTTCCCATTGTCGATCTAAACTTGCAACCGAGACAAGCAAAAAGTCTCAATTTTTTTATCTAAACGAGTCGGCACTCAAACGCCATTATATATTCGGGATTTTTGCAAAATGACGCATATTAAGTGAATATAGCTCGCGCTATATTCGCTGGAACATTACAAAAATGTTACGATCCCTAGAAATACCGGTTGTCCGACAAAATTCCAAAACAATCCTCTGTTTTCGGTTTTTCCAAGTTCGGCCACTCAATTAAAACTCTAAAGACTTCATTTCCAACCTTAATTCTCTACGTGCTCTGTCATTTTTCTACGAAATGTACAAGTTCACGAAAAACAGACTAAAAATGCGCAACTGAGGCGGGACTCAAAATTCGTATACAATTATCGAATAAAGCGATACAAGCCAAATATTTTTAAATGTGCAGTGTTACAGTGCAGTTTTCCGCGTCGTCTCTGAATTATGAATTCGCTGAGGAAATATGTAGGTAAAGTTGACCATAACCAAACTTTATATTGTTTCGAAAATTTCTCCGTTCTCCTAAAATCCCGAGCAAAATGTAACGCGATGATTCAATGATTTCGTAGTCACGTGTTGCGGAATTGATTCGTCGTGATGCCAGATGAAAACAATGAAAAATAAAATGCCACCGTTCAGAAGGAAAAAATCAGGAAAGTCATTTCCTGTCAAGGTTTGCACTCTCGATGCGGAGCTTGAATTTAATTTGGAGGTTCGTTACCAATAATTTGTACCCAGACAATTTCAACGTTCGCCGCACCTCGTTTTTCATGTTTTTTTCTTTCCCCCAGTGGAGAGCAACCGGAAGAGATTTGTTCGACTTGGTTTGCCGCACCATTGGTTTACGGGAAACTTGGTATTTCGGACTCCAGTATGAGGATTCCAAGGGATTTATTTCCTGGCTCAAATTGGACAAAAAAGGTTTTTCCCCCTCGATCGATAATTTCAAAATTGCCTCCAAATTATCATTATTATTCCTCGATAAATTTGATGAGCCGGAAGTTTGCATCGACGCAATGCCACGAAATTTTGAAAAAATTCAACCCCCTGGACGAGGGTATTCCAGAACGAATTTTTTTTTCTTTCAAAATTTTTTTCTTGCCTTTTTCGGACCTCACGACTCGATTCGTCAAATAAAAAAGTGACGAATGATTTTTTTTTTTTTTCCATTTCGTGGCATTGCGTCGATGCAAAATTCAGGCTCATTAAATTTGCTTATAAAAAATTATCTTGAGCCGATCGTCAACGTATGAATTCAAAATGGACGTGCCGTTATTTATTTCAGTCCAGGATCAAGGAATTTCCCAGCAGCCAACGACGCCTTTCATGTTTTTGGCCAAATTTTATCCCGAGGATGTCGCCGAAGAATTGGTTCAAGAGGTGACCCAACATCTGTTCTTTCTGCAAGTCAAACAGGCTATTCTTTCCATGGATATTTATTGTCCACCAGAGGCTTCCGTCCTACTAGCGTCTTATGCCGTTCAAGCAAAGGTGACAATCAATTAAACTTTCATTTGCATCTTTTTCGAGCAGCGCGACAACTTTTTTCTCCCAAAATTTTGTTTTTTGGAACTTTCCATGTTAAAATACAAAAAAAAAAACTAAGACTGCGAAATCTGCAGGACGTAAAGGATTTCGTGTCCTGTCGTTCGATTTTTCACATTTATTCGTCGTTCATTTGTCGCCACTTGATCCGCGGATTTTTGTGAATTCTCAGTCGTTTTAAAATCGATTAATGAATTTCCCAGTACGGGGACTATGACGAAGTCTCGTATCGTCCTGGAATGCTGGCGAGCGAAGATTTACTACCTCAGAGAGTGATCGACCAGTATCAGATGACTCCCGAAATGTGGGAGGACAGGATAAAAATCTGGTACGCCGATCATCGTGGAATGTCGCGAGACGAGGCGGAAATGGAGTATCTCAAAATAGCCCAAGATCTTGACATGTATGGAGTCAATTATTTTCCAATAAGTGTGAGTCTCGTTGTCTCGATTTTGTAACAGCGATTTTAGAAATTCTGTTGCGTATTTTATCTAGAGAACTTCCGGACGGAGATTCAACGAATTTTCTGATTTCTGTTTCTCAGAATAAAAAGGAAACCGACCTTTGGCTTGGCGTTACGGCGCTGGGCTTGAATATCTATGAAAAGGAAAACAAACTAGCTCCGAAAACGACGTTCACGTGGTCGGAAATTCGACACATAAGTTTTGACGACAAGAAATTTGTTATCAAACCAGTGGAAAAATCTTCTCCAAATTTCATTTTTTTCTCGCAAAAAGTTCGCATGAACAAATTGGTAATGAATCAGCACTTTTGTCGATGCGTTTCATTTTTTTGAGAAGAAAAATTGCACGTTGCTAAATTTTACGACCTTGTTTTTTTTTTCTCCAAGATTTTGGATCTGTGCATCGGAAATCACGATTTGTTCATGAGACGGAGGAAACCTGACTCCATGGAGGTCCAGCAAATGAAGGCACAAGCGAAAGAAGAAAAATCGAGGTGAAAAATCTTCGATTAAATGATAAAATTGTCTGGCCCAGGAAAATAATGATTTAAACTGTTTTAACTAATTAATTAAAAAATTTATCGTATTTCTTCCAGGCGACAAATCGAGCGCAACAAGTTGGCGAGAGAGAAACAATTGCGAGAAGCGGCTGAACGGGAAAAGGCGGCGATGGAGCAGCGTTTGTTGCAGTATCAAGAAGAAATTCGGCTGGCTAACGAGGCTCTGGTAAAAAGACAGAAAAATTGTTCTTAAGGCCTGAAAAAATGATTGAAGCGAAGAAACGAATAATTCAAAGAAATGATCGGACGGTAATTGAAATTTTTCTTTCGCAGAGGCGATCCGAGGAGACGGCGGATCTTCTGGCAGAAAAGAGCCGCGTAGCTGAGGAAGAAGCGATGCTTTTGAGTCAAAAAGCGTCCGAAGCTGAGCAAGAGATAACGCGAATAAGATTGAACAACATGAAAACGGAGGAAGAAAAAGTGCATCTGGAGCGTAAAACGCGCGAAGCTGAATTGTTGACGGAGCGTTTGGTTCAGGAGTCGGAAAGACGCGCTGCCGAAGCAGAAAAACTCAAGGACGAATTGCTCCGAGCTCGCATTGCTGAGAAGGAGGCCAAGGAAAAGCTCCTCGAATTTCTCAGTAGAAACGCCTACACAGCTGCCATAACAGTGAGTCAAGGACATTTAAACAAACGAACGAAATTTTTCCATGAATTCTCAACAAACGCCCAAATTTATCTTGTCGCTTATTTCCTTGAAAAAAATCAACGAAATTGTTCTGCTTTACGAATTTTAAAGAAATCCAAATTTTATGAAAAACGCGTTGCTCGTTCGATCCAAAATTTTGCGATCAAGTCCCATTGGGGGTTGAGAAAGATATTTTTGTACCGCCATTCAAAGAGGGTTGAAAGGTTCCGAGCACGTGGGAGGCTTTCGAAAGGCTCGTAAATCAAACCCTGATCAATATCTCGCTTCAAAGGTGACCTTCGAACGACCTTGACCCACAATAACTGCAAAAAATCCATTCTAAACGTGTGGAAAGAAAAACTAAAAATACGAATATCTCGATAATTAAAATTTCCTATGAATTTTTGGCTAATTATGACCGAAATGTACAAAAATATTTCAGCCCGTACCAAACCTGTTCCCATCGACGCAGGTACTGCCTTCCGATCTGCAGGCAGATTTGCAAACTCTCCAATTGGACGCGGAGCCCTTGGCCTCTGATTTAACTTCTTACGACCTCATCGCGGACGGCGACGTGGACCAATTGTCCCTGGAAATAGAGAAAGAACGCGTGGATTATTGGGAAAAGAGCAAACATTTGCAGGAGCAATTGCGAGAGCTACGCTCGGAGATTGAGGTGATGAAGGTCGGTGAAAAACAGTGCGAGCTCGATCAGTTGCACGAGGAACAAGTTCGCATGGGTGAAAACAAATACAGTACATTGAAGAAAGTCAAATCCGGCTCTACCAAAGCACGAGTCGCGTTCTTCGAAGAATTGTAAAAATCTTTCTCTTTTATTTTTTACATACGCACATGGAAATTGCTTTTTATATCGGAATGACAAGACCTTCGTTACAGAATGGTTTTCCGAAAAAAAAATCTGTACATATTCTCAAACACGAAAAGTCGAAGAACAACGAGGAACAAAGAAAATCTTTTTTTCTTTTTTTTTTAAATCATTTTCGACTAAATTTCAATTACTTTAAAGTTTGTATCGTTGCAATGTGACGGATATTCTTTTAATACTCCCTACGATATTTCTGTCAATACGCGAAAAACTTTTCGTCAAAGTAAATAAAAAAAGCTGCTAACGGTTGAAAAAATTAGGAAATTGATGAATAATTAAGAAATTTAGACTTTTTGAGTCGTTCGTACAATTTGTACTAGTCGAACGAGCGCCACATTTTTCGCAATAGTTTAATGACTTTAATTTAACGCCCGAGGGCACGAAAATCCAATCTCAAAGTTTAACGAATTGTCCTCGAAAAGCACGTTTCCCTGAGCCCAAAAGCTATGGTGCAAGTTTCTACGAGCGAATCCAATGAATTTTAAAAAATTCACACATTGAACTGGTTGCCTGTTCCTGCAGCTATTTCGGAGGACGAAACGTCCACCTTGCTCGCCAAACAATTATCGTGCTCTATTTTTTTCTTTAGAACGTTCGTCGGTTAACAGTATTAGCACCGAAAGCAATTTAGTTGTTATAGTTCGCCGTTGCCAGTCGCACAAGCCTATCGATCGGATTGTGGCTCGGCTTCGTTCGAGGAGAGTCTTTCCAAACAATGCGAACGAAGAGAATTCTCACATTATGGAAAAGCCAAATTGAGATTCATTTTTCACGAGTATTTCGACGAGATTTCGAATTAACGAGAAAAAATTGGTTTCGTGGGCGAAATAGGCCAGTTTGAAAAGATCCTCGTCGAATCATCACCATAATCATCGTCACCGTATCGTGGGACGCACAAAAGTTCTCGAGATAAAGAAAATCCGTTGGAAAACACGAGCGAGACGATGGTTGATATTTTTTCTTTCATTCGATTATTTCATTCGATTTCAGCCGATAGTTATTGACGAATGAATTGACACGTCAACCGATTGATCGAGTAGCCTAGATTTTGAAAATAAATAATCCATCGTGATGGAATCGTTATGATTCATCTGAGATTGCCATATCGACTGTAGTTAGCGACGTGTAAATCCCATCGGGCCTCCGCGATGGGGATCGTAGATTTATTTTTTCATCGATTTACATAGAAATATATTGTTGACGATGATCGCGCCTATGAGAATGTAACGACATTTACCATCGCGACTAAGATTCGCATATTATATTCTAATTAACGACAAAGTGCCTTCTTTTTAAGTGCTTATCATATCTATTGGCGCAGATGATGACGAAGCTCGTCGATTGTTACGCTTTTCGAGCGAAATACGAAGAAAATATTAAAAGAGAGCAGAAATTGAGAATTTGATGAATTTTACTGGCAATAATCGTCCTACCTTTTCACGACTCGTTAAAAAATGCACATAATTCTAAATTGCCGGACCGTGTGTACGTGCGAAACAAAAAACAATCAAAGGAATAAATGAAATAATATTTTATTATTTTAATATCAAATGTTGCAATTGTCCTCTCATCCATTTTCCTATATTTATGGTTCTGGAAAAATTGACTCTCTCGCCATTCCCCATAATGACTTTTTTCATTGGAATAAATGTTACAAAAATATTGAAATTTTTAGCATCGCGTTATGCACTGAGAATCGAGTTTTCTTATTGAAAAAAATGTCGTTGGGGATAAAAAATTATTCGTCGAGGTAAAGACGAATTAAATCGTCCTCCTTGGCGGGAAGTTTGGTCACTGGACACATTCCGTGTTTCCGTACAATCGGTAGAATGCATTGATAGCAAAAAACGTATCTGTGAAGAAAAAATAAAGTTCAACGAATCCTCAACGATAAATTTCATTTTTCAAGTTTTCGGTAAAAACGACTCACCCCGACACCGAAAGGGCCGTATGAATTCGACGACTTTTTCGACAAACGGGGCAAAGACCTTTGTGAAGTTTTGCACTCTCGGGAATCGTGGGCGCTGGCGGAACCGGAAGTGTCGTCAAATTCGTATAATAATTTTCCTGATTCCACCACTGTACGAATTGCAGGAAGAACGCACCGAGCTCCAGAGATCGCGTTAGAGTTCGTTGTATCAATTGAATACCATCGCCCGTATGAAAATTGCCGTCTTTCAGTTTTTGCAATATTTCTGAGATCGAGGCTATTTCTTGAGCTCCCGAATACGTCAGTGTAGTCGAGAGCATGTGATAAATCGGGGTTGGATAATGAGTTCGCGAACTCAAGTAAAAAACGTAATAGAAAAGCGACGAAAATTCACGGATGTAGCGATATATCGTTATGGACTTGACGAAATACGATCTCAGCACTCTTTGCCAATGCTGTGAACAAAAAAATGAATGAAAAATTTCGAGAACTTAAAATTCAGTGTTAAGAGGAGAATAAAACGAAATTACTAGGGATGTGCGAATATTTGAAAACTGCGAATATTCGGGATCAAATCGAATCAAATTGTTTGATTCGAATTTCAAACCGAATATTCGATATTTTCGAGTATTCGATTTTTTTTTTTCGAATATCCGATTTTTCTTCGAATATTCGATTTTCTTTCGAATGTTCGATTTTTTTCGAAAATATTCGGAAAGATATTTCGAAAGGATTTGCGAAAATCCGCTATTTTTCGGAAATTTATCGAATACTCGAAAAATCGACGAATATTCGACTCGAAAATCGAATCGAAAATTCATCGAATATTCGATTCGAAATTCGAATCGAATTTTAATATTCGATCCGATTCGATTCGATCACTATCCGCACACCCCTAGAAATTACGAATAAACTTGCTTTTTTGGGAAAACGTCCATCGATTTCGTCCAATTTATACTTCTCAGCCTTGGCTCGCAGATAAGGATCCAATATTAATAACAATATCGACAACTTTTGTCTTTTCCATGACAAATTTTCACCGACGCCGCAACTCAAAACAGCGATCCTTTTGAGGCCGTAGAAAGTTTCAGAAAAAGAGCCGCCTGTTGGTATAAAATATTTTTCAATCATACCGACAAATGCTGCAGATTCGTCCAGAAATATTTTCAAACCACTGCTCACCATATTTTTTGAGGTAAAAGTTCTGAAGGAATGCATTGAACGCCAAATACGCTTCGTCCGCCCATGCCAAAACCCATCCGTACCTTTCAGGATTGCAAGTAGCTAAAAACTGCAATATTTTCCTCATCAAATTCCATGGTCAACAGCAGGACAACGTTTACAAACAATTTGGACCCTGAAAAACGTCAGACGACGCATATAATACGCATTTTGACTCACGGTAAAGATTTTTTTGAATCCCGGCTCGAGCGTCGATGACAAAGATTCCTGGGCGATGATCTCAAATATTGTTGGCTTTCCATAAGACGTTCCTGTCAAATGAGCTCCTTTTTCAGCCATTATTGCAGTTTTTTATCGATACCAAAGACAAGAGTCAAAGCTCATCCATTCACGTAATAGAAAACACATCGTAATTTCATCGTCTTTTCTTTGACTACGCCAAGTTAAAGACACGTAATTTTTTTCTTATCGAGAATATTTACGATGAATCATTAATATTCATGATTTTTCGATGTTTTATTATAGTGACGAAGGTTTTGTCACTATTTTTATTCCCTCGATTGTAATACACATGTCAAATTCGAGAGAAAATGTAGAATCAAACAAATTCCGGCAGCCGGACGAGTCGATCAGCTGATCGGGTTTTGAGGTTATGACGAACATGATTTTCGTTACATATTGTTCATTCGCATAATACGACGACGTCGATTAGCGATCATGGAATTGTGCAAATGTATCTCTAAGCATGTGATAAGAAGGACTAAATTTTCTCAACAACGAGGCCTTGCCACGACAATTACAAGAAAGTTCGAAGCTAAAACTGCCAACGTAAACAATGTCGAAGATCGAGAGAAAACTACACATTTTGGATTCAAAACGATCAAGGAAAGTGAAAAGGAGAAGGAAGGTTAGTAAAAAAACATTCGGACGTTGAGTTTTTCCTCTTGCGACAAATATTTTCAGTTTTCGTACGAATTTTCGTACAACTCGAATCAACTCGCTGGAAAATTCGTAATGAATTTTCGAAATTTCATTTTCATGCCCGTCAGTTCGGACAGTTTTCGAAAATGTCGCCGATTCCTATGACGTTATGAACGATGCAATGAGCCTGGGAATTCATCGTATATGGAAAGACATTTTCGTACAAGAATTGGGCCCGACCCACGGCAGTCGGCTGCTGGACGCAGCAGGAGGAACCGGCGACATAACTTTCCGATACTTGAGTTATCTCAACAAACTTGCCAATCCCAAAGGAATCAAGAGTCACGTAACCGTTTCCGATATCAATCAAAACATGTTGGACGTCGGTAAAGCACGGGCTCAACGACAGGGATTTACGAAAGAAAACGGTTACGACATTTCCTGGCTCCAAGGAGATGCCGAAAAACTGCCGTGTCCTGACGAGTCCTTCACGGCCTACACCATAGCTTTTGGAATCAGAAACGTAACGCACATCGACAAGGTCACAAGAAATTTTCCATCCCCTAACAAAACTAATACAAGGACGATAAAAAAAAAATTTCTCGAAATTCAAGTTTGGGATCATGAAAAATTCTCACGGCATCGAAAAAATCGAAATTTCAATGGCGTCAATTTTTACAGGTGCTCGAAGACGCTTACAGAGTCCTCCAGCCAGGCGGACGTTTCATGTGCCTTGAATTTAGTCACCTCAACAACGAAACTTTGCAATGGTCAGATTTAAATTTCACGAGGTTTCATACTCGATGCAAAAAAAAAAGAAAACACAGACTAACGAGCTGTTTGTATTTCAGGGCTTACGACAAGTATTCGTTCCAGATGATCCCAGTTTTGGGGAGTCTCATAGCAGGCCAATGGGAGCCTTATCAGTATTTAGTAGAGAGTATAAGAAAGTTTCCCAAACAGGAGGATTTCAAGGTAAGATTTAGTGTCCCGATTCCCAATGAATTGGTAAATTCAATAATTTTAAAAGATCGATTAAATTGAGATTTTCCCAAGAATATTTTCGAAAAATTTGGCGAATCTTTCGTTTCCAGGACATGATCGAGGAAGCAGGTTTCAGGCAAGTGAGTTACAAGAATTTGACGTTCGGGGTAGTGGCGATACACTCGGGATTCAAGATATAATTTGAATAAACGATTCGTTCGAGTTATTATGTTGAATATGTACATAATAAAGAGAGCAATGAAAAATGAAAGCATCTGAAACCTGATCAGGACATTGGGAGAGGAAGAGTTGGCGGAATTCGAATCGGGCATTCGGTTTTCAGGTCAGCAAGGTAAAGGAAACATGCAATGGTTTTGCAGAGTAAAACGGCGATTATATATCTTTAGAGACAACTGTATTAGTATTTAGTATTGGAGAATGCAGCTTCAGACAGAGCAGGTAGATATACATATACAATACAGTCCATCCAAAGGTTCACAACATTAAATTAATACGGTTTCTCTATTTAAATAGTTTGTTTCATGGTGTGTCCCAAATCTCGTTGCCACAAATTCAATTTTTCCAACAGCACATCTGTTTTCTTTTCTGAATCGTTCGAGTTTTCCAAATACGTCTTTCGCCCTATTAATTGGAACATTCGGAACTTTTGTGGATCTCATTCGATCGCCGCGACAAAATTCTCACGAATTTTGTCAAATGCCCTCGGATCTCTGATGCACCAAGAATATTGTTTATTACGCTGTTGGCTTTCTCTATTGAATCGTTTCTGATTACAAGTATTTTCTTGTTTGTTTAAAAAACAACGCGATTGTCATGTTACAATTAACAATTGTTTCGAGCGCGTGAAAAATTAGTACTCTGTACTGTTTTTTTTTAGGGGTGTGCGAATAGTGATCGAATCGAATCGGATCGAATATTAAAATTCGATTCGAATTTCGAATGGAATATTCAATGAATTTTCGATTCGATTTTCGCGTCGAATATTCGTCGATTTTTCGAGTATTCGATAAATTTCCGAAAAATAGTGGATTTTCGCAAATCCTTTCAAAATTTCTTTCCGAATATTTTCGAAAAAAATCGAACATTCGAAAGAAAATCGAATATTCGAAGAAAAATCGGATATTCGAAAAAAGAATCGAATACTCGAAAATATTGAATATTCGGTTTGAAAGTCGAATCAAACAATTCGATTTGATTTGATGCCGAATATTCGCAGTTTTCAAATATTGGCACACCCCTATTTTTTTTTGTTTTCAATATTTCCATTCGTTTGTCAATTCTTTCTAATTCAAAGATAACGAAATTGTCGTATGGAATTGAGTGAACTTACTTATTGCTCGTTTCATTCAAGTGTGCGATTTCAAGTTGCGTTTTTTTTTGTTGTGGATCGGATTTCGTAAGACTGCGCTGATTAAATTTGTTCAGCAGTATTTTGCGTAAAACTATTCTTAAAGTCTATAGAATTTCTCTCGTTATCGTCCAACTCGCCTTTTTATTTTTATTTCTATTTTTTCTTCAGCTTATTCGTTGGAAAAAAACAATAAACGATGAAAATCACGTTCTCGTTTAGTTTCGCGGCTTTTTTGGCGCAGAAACTCTGCGAAGGTGAACGATTTCATTTTATTTTCCCCTAATCGCGGGTATTTCACTCTTTGTCACTTTCGGACCGGATTGTCGGCACTGCTCTGTGATAGAACGTAAAAAAGTGCCTCTAAACTAAATAATAGGTCAATATATTTATAAATATTCTTGGTGCACCAGAAACGTAGATTGGAGAAGATTTTCCCAGAAATTGATCTCAATCTCGTTGAATTTTTCCCTCACCGATATTTTCCTGGGAAATTTTCGATGAAACTCTATAAAATGTGATGAACGAAAAGCAAAAATCATTTCGTTCGTCCTTCACTCGGTAAATTCACTAAATCCGTTTGAGATACGATTTCTTTTTTTTTGCCTTCGCTGAGAACAAACGTAGGAGGAGAATCGTAATCCTGCCAAAGAGTCTATGCCTCTAAAGTACATAATATTCGATATGTACACGCATAGGATTGAGAACAAGAAACATGTTCGATCGTCGTCGAACTGCCGTATTTCGCAATGGAAAACTCTGAATCATGACGAATCTCTTTGTTGGGACACGCCGTGAATTCGCCTACTAGGCCTTTTTGTGTGCCAAAACAAAGATATAAATAAGAAAGAATGAAAAAACGTCTTATTTTCCTTTTTTTTCAACGTCTACGTATACGGTGAATACGTCATGTAGCCGGCATATTATAAATTCATATTTATATTAAAGATTTCATAAAACTAGTTAATACTAGAGCATTAGTACGAAGACCGAAAAGATTTTTTTTTTTTTTTCATTTTAGTTTTGTAAAAAATGGCGAGATAACAAATTACCTAAACATTGAAAACAAAAATTAGTTCAATCGATACAAACGATAAGAAATCACGAATCGTTCGCGAGAGTCCGCAGCGGAAAATAAAAAACAGAACAAGAACATTTTTGCTAGTCGAGTCAGGTCGATCGAGAGTAACAAATTATCGTTAATTTTCGTATGGAAACGAAGTCGCAATTAGAGAGCGATGTCTCTGAAACGTGGAAAAACGAGCCTGAAGATTTCGAGATTGCCCGCCATCGAGAGTCGCGTGCAGCGATTTTTTTTCCCCAAATGCGAGAAACCATTTGGAATGCTTATTCCGAAAAAAAAACAATGTACAAAAATATCAGATGGAAATTTGAATGTGAATCGACAGCGAATCGGAATAATCGAACGTTTCTCGTGCAGAGTTATTTCAGGAGATTCAAACGATTCGTGAGTGAGACAGCACCGACGTCTCTGTGAAATAATAAGTCGATCGACCCGACTTGATAACGAACTCTAATTCCCTCGAGCCAAGAATAAAATAATAACTGAGAGAAAAAAGTGCTTGAAATTGGTGAATGTACATTAATTTCCTAATAGGATACAAGGGTTACGATTTCTCTTGCCAACGTATATTACTCTATGTAAAATCGAATAGCTTTCGCGTGTACGGGATACTTTTCATTTTCCGATGATATTACAATCTTTTGCATAATATTCACTATAGGATAGATTGAAAAATATAGATAGATTAAAAAACTCCCTATACAGACTCAATGGTGCGTCGAGCTCTCGTCTCCTCGAGAGAGATATAAATTATCAAGGATGTTTTAAATATGTATTCTGTGTTATTCGAGCTTTATTTATTAAATGTATTAATTTTCGTTAAACCCCGTCCTCCCGCCCCCACGTAATCGCGTCGAGTTCGATCTTTCGCGGCCGTCCTATGAAGCTTATAAACGAGCAATGACCGACCATTGTATCCACGGTAAGTAATGATAGCAGTGAAATGATTTTCATTCGTGACACAACGATCCAAGCCACTCGTGTGCAAAAGAGACTCGAAAAATTCTTGTGCCTGACTTGGAAAATTCCATTCCTCAAATATTATCATTTTATGTCTAAAACACGTGTGTACGACAAAAGTCAGAGGGAAATTCGACGAATAATCGAGCAAGTGGCGCAGGGCAAAAGAAACCATTTCCTGTCCCTCTCTTAATTATTTAAACACTTGAAAAAGGACACGCGTGTCTAAAGATTTTCGCCTTCTCAATCGGAACACTGCGTGGAATATTGCATGAAGATTGCCCCTCCGTATAAATAAAATCCTCATACACACACACAGACACACAAATGCGTAAATGTATGTATACGAAAATTTAGATTGATAATTAGTACGGATTAGTGAATTTAAAGAAAGTAATTGAAAAAAAAAAAACGAGCGTATGTTGATTTTGTTCTATCTTTTTTTTTCTTCGTAATTCAACGAGAAACAACTTGTACACTGAGAGAATTCTCTAGCATCGTTAGTTTTAAGTATTCAACGCCCTTGTCCGAAAGATTGATCTCTTCATATGTGCCATTTTACAAATGCAATTGGTAAGTTTTACGAATTCAACTTTTCTTCTCTCTTTTCACTTCGTATTATTATCAGGTATCAATAATAATAATATTAATAATATAATAATAATGTAATAATATTAATAATAATAATAAAATTGCGTAGTGTTTGTTTTTTCATACACTATGAACTATTGATATTTAGATCTTTATGCAGATAATATTCAAGTGCGCAATACATATATATGTATATACATATATGTATATTAAAAAAATTTCCATTTTTTCAATATTTTTCGTGTTTTTATGTACTTTTTAATATTTTCTTTAAATCATAATCAATATAAACAAAGAAGCAAACGTCACTAACGGAATAATGTAGAATGTTCGTGAATTATGAATATATCTCGAAGGCGAAAGGTATGTTTGTGGGTTGCTCGTTTTCTTCGGCTTTGATTCTCGTACCAAACGTCAAATTTAACGCGTGATTGTTTTTGGGCTGTTGAAAAAAAAGTTCAACTTTTAATTATCAATTCTTGTTGTTTTTTTTGCATTATCGTTCCACTCTTCATGACGGTCGCTATAAATCTTTTTTCTTCTCTCAAACCTACACTTTCATCGAATATTCTTCATTGCTCGATTTTAAAAATTAAAAAACAATACCTATGCCACGAAGGATCGGTGTTTCTTCACTTTGTACACATAAACGCACTGGGATTTGAAAGAAAAAAAAAAAACAATTGGAAAATTAGTTTTCGCATGAACGATAAAAATACCGCGAGCGCTGAATCGTACACATTATTACCTAATATAAAACAAGAACACAACAAATTTTTTTTTCGCATACGCTATACATTTCAACATGTAAGGTTTGTATGTCGTAGTTTTTGTTATTTTTTGTTTTAAAGGTTTTTTTTCTCTTGTTTAGTTTCGTCGAGCGAGCTTCACCCTCGAAAAGAGTGCTTGTTGTTGATGTTGCGGTTTTTGCTGCTGCTGCTGCTGCCGTTTTTGTCTATATACTTAATTTATATACTCGACCCCACGAGTAAATTCGTTAACATCGAAACACAGCGATTGATTTTTCTTAACGCAGGTGGGCGTGTGTGTGTGTGTGTCTGAGAGCCTGTATTGTGTTTGTAACTTTAACGTGTTGCATATTACGGTCGCGTATTTTTATTCTTTTCGATCCTCCACTTCACGCTCTTCTCGCACGTGTCTCTCTCTCATTTTTCCTAACGTTTTTGAACATGTGTGTGTGTGTGTGTTTTCATATTTGTGGGGATTTGCGCTTTTTTCTCAATCTTTGCATGCTATTTTTTTTTCTTTCTCTCTCCGGTGACCCAAGTTTTATGCTTTTTATTTTATTTGTGGCATGGCGATCGCGAGATGGAAGTGGGGGCTCTGATTCTTATGGGAGGGAGGAGGAACAAGGATCTAAAGGGAGGGTACAGAGACTTTTGAATTTTTTTCAGCTTAGCCGCTCTTGAAGAGCAGAATCGCTACTTGACCCAAGTAAAAGTAAATGAAATGTCTTGTTTCGTGCGTAACGTAACTTCCAAAGTTACGTCCAACGATGCAATGCCACGTGGGGTTGTACTTTTTGTCGAATTCCTTCTTTATGAACGCTGCGATATCCTGCAAAATCAAATCCATTTAAATTATCGGCTCTTTTTTCACCAGGGCCTGTTTTTTCAAACGCTCACGATCGTGACGATGTTTCGTCACATTTCAATTTAAAAAACGGGAATTTCTCGATACGGAATTTTTTTGAACTCGAGCCGAACTTCCGAGACTTAAACGCGACGAAAAATTCTTCGCTTACCTTCTCGATGTTGTATTTCTCGAGAGCTTGAGTAGCACAATCCACAGCCTCTTGCTGCATCTCCTCGGACATATCGGCATTCTTGATTACGGCTTTGCGATCCATTTTGTCTGGTCTGGATCGGAGAAAACAAAACGTTTCAGCAAATTCCACTTTTTTGGCAAATTTTTTTTGTTTTACGGAAAAAAAGGCGGAAAACGACTGGAAGATTTTGGAAGAAATTTAAATAAAAGAGCCTGAAGAATGTTTGAATATTGCGGGTCCCCGAACGCCTGGATACTCGATAAATATGACGACAGTAATTTACCAAGTGAAAGCGTTTTTCAGAAAAAAGAATTTGGTGAATCTTGAACTTTTTTTTTCGTGTTTAAAAATCAGGGCTTGAGGTCGCGAGCGGGCATTCCGAGAGGAAATCACCGAGAGAATAATTTCTTAATTGAAAAGGAGAAGAAGAAGAAATTTTGCTGCTGTTCACAGGAAAGTCGATCGGAAGTGACGAAAGTTCGGGTGATAAAAAATGAATTTTGGCCTATTTCGCGTCTCTGCCAATAATCGGGAAATTAACGAGACGAAAAACTCACCAATTACTTGCAAGGGTATCCGTAAATTTGCACAATATTTGAGGACAAAACGAAGAGCTTTGATCGTTGTAAAAGCGATAATAAACGGAGAATATTGAAAAAATGAGAGAAGAATTTACATTTTCTAAGAAAGACTAACTTTTCAAGTTGCTAGCGTAAACAAGGAATTTTTTTGTCTGTATCTGGGAACAGAATGATAGTCTATTGTCTTGTGGTCTTGGAAAACTGGGAAGAAAGCACGACGTTGTCATGACAACGACATGGTTACGAAATATCGTGCAAACCTATAAAACAATTTTGTCTTTTATTCCTTTTTTTTTACGCGCGATTCAGGATGATAAAATGATACTGCTTGAATGACACAGATCGACGAATGTCACGTGAATAAATCAGACATCGTAATATAGCATTGATCCAACAAGTGAAAGTTCTTGGAATAATGCATAAGGTTATTTGCTATTGAAAATTTGGAAACGACATAGACATTCGGCTGGGCAACTTGTTTAATATCCAAATTGCCTATTCATTCGCATAATCACACAGTTTTAGTTTTTCTCTCTACCGCTCCCTAAGTCTAGTCGATATTTATCTCAACCAGACTCTTATAGACTCAGAAAATCGAAATCTAACGACTACCAGGTCCATTTTCTCTCAGAATATCATTTCTCCATGAGGCTGAAGTTTGCAACGTTGGAATGCAACGAAAAATATGCATTTTTATTGATAATTTGTTTTAATTCATAAAACATCGAAATCTATCGAGTTTATATACTTGCTGGGCTGCAAAAATCGATCGTTTTATCATTGATATAACGTTGTACATTTTTTTTAACAGTTTTGTCGCAAAAATAATGAATTTCGTTGCATTCCAACGATGCAAACTTCAACGCCATATTTCTCCAAATAAAATTAATTCACTAAATGGCAAAATTTACAGAACGGACCAAAACTTTCTTTTAGATTTCCTCACATTTGTTTACGACGCAAAATCAGGACCAAATTCCATCAAACAGCACATTTTGGAAATCCAACAGGAAAAGTGATTTTGAAGTATTTAGAAAAGCTACAGTTTTGAGATAAATTGAATCTTTTTTCAGCCATGGAATATATTTTTCAAAAATATTTTATTCTATGGATGTTTTTTTGGCGGGCAAGCCCGATTCTCCCTATTTCTATTTTCCCAATTGTCGTTACTACGAAAAAAAAAATTGCAACTAGAATTTTGCCGTCTTTCCTGTACCAACTGCGGCCCAGCTGGTCGGTCATTTGAGCTCAAGCCGGATCGCCATTCGAACGACAAATACAAAAAAATGGTGGAAAACGAAAGCAGTTGCGGTGGATTTTCATGATTCGATGGCAGATTTTTCACTCGTATTTGCCGATGAAGCGAAATATAATTTCAACAACTTCTAAATTTGATAATTCAAGAAAAATTTTGTTAAAAATTGCTGCCAAGATTTCAAAATTACGCCAACTATTTTCGTTTTTGAAAATTTTAAAATTGCGGAATTAAATCGAAAAATGCAGAAAACGAAAATTGGCCAAAGAGACTTTCGAATAAATTGTTTAGTGAGAAATAAAAATTAGCAACAATTTCGTGAAATTAAAAAAAAATACATTCGATTTTCGATCTTTATCGATGTTTCGGCGTTTTTACGTGTACTTGGCCTACATTCTTAAAATATGGTTACTCGTAAAAGCTGCGTGCGATATTGACGTGACATGGAGAAAAAAATGAGTTTAGTGTGCGGTCGGGGGAAGCGAATTTTGGAGGGAGATGCGATATGGAGATGTTGAAATGTACGTGCAAGAAATCCGTCTACCTTAGCGTTCTATAGCGATGTATATATATGTGGATTTTTTAATACAATGTATATCTTGTGTACCTTGATGCTGGTACACGAGATATTTTGACGGTAGCGTGAACATCAAAAGCCGGCATTGTCAATATTACGTAGTAATAAAAACAAGAGAAAACACCGATAAGCCGTGAGGAAGGAATATTTAGCAAGAGGTTTACGAAAAATATCGTAGCGAGTGTGAGAGATTTAGCGACGATGATTTTGTGGGACGAGGTACGAAACGCGGGAGAGGATGCTGTTTTGTCGATAAGTGCGAAAAAAAAACTATAAAAATAGATATTGGATAGCACGCAATAGTAAAGTGGGTCGATTAAATTGTCAAAATTTCGGGCTGATTCGGCGAGAGTGCGGCGTTCGTCCTTAAAAATGAAACGTGGGACTGAATGAAATATTTCTTTATTTTAGTATTTCTGCTTATTGGACATCGGACAGATGGAAAAATCAAACACGACAGCGAAATAAAAGGCAAAGGTCTTGCTGGTTTCCCGGCGTAAGGACGACGAATAAATAATCGGAAATAATATTAAAAGTATCAAAGACACAACATACCTCTTTTTGGTAACTCTCCACCAGCACGAATGTCTCACAAAATTGTCTAACTAGCCCGCGACTTTTATTTCACGACTATTTTTTCGAATGTGATAAACGGCTTTTTATTGCTACCGTTTTTCACCCTTTTTTTAAAATCGTAACTCTGTAATTTTTGCGCACTCCGGCTCCAACACCGAAAACTTGTCTCGCACGGGTTCGAAGGATTGGAGAGGCGCCCGTACCCAGTCGTTTACCCTCGCTTTCCTATTGGTCAGTGATCAGGGTCTTCTGGCAGGGTCTTCTATCGAACCAGCATGCATTGCGAACAATTGCCCGCGATAAACGAACCGCTCGTTTCAAACTCCCTAGCAACTGCTCCTTCTTTTATTTTTTTTGCTTTGTTTTTGTCTCTGGCCACGCGATCACGTACGTCTCATGAGAATCCACGACCAAATATCTATGACGTGCAGCAAAATAAAGTTTCTGCGTCTCAAATCTCATGAGATTCAAACACTGCGTGGGCGGCGAATGTATCGAGAATCAATAAAGTTGATTTTACGATATCTTTCAGTTGAATAAACACATGACGAAGTTCTGATTATAAAAAATTCAGTTTTTCGCACATTTTTATGATTTTATTCCGAGCATTTGAAATATCTAGACGCCGATGTTACCGATCGAAATAAAAACACGTTGTTTTTTTAGTTCGGAGCCCAGCCCTAATTTATATTTATTGTTTTCAAACTTTTTTTTTGCACCCAGAACAATTGTTCATTCGACTGTTAATTATTGCGTAGAAATCTTCGGCAAGCCTCTCAACCTGTACGCCGTCCAAAAACATTGAATTTATCTTTTATAATTGATTAAATAATGATCAAAATGTTAATGAAAATCATGAGGAACTCAGGACGACTAGAAAAAAATTAATAACTAGAACTAGTAAGTTTCCCTAGATGCGCGAAAAAGCGACGGTTGAGCCCGCGCGTGGCAGCACTGACCCAAGCCATCTCCGTCGCAGTCTCGGACCACCGGTACCGCCATCTTGTTTATTTCAATCGCGAGTGCCCGAAGCCGTGCAACGACGTAGAAATAAAAAAAAGCAGTTAGAAAGACTCAACGGTTCGCGAATTGTGTTACTCATAAGACTTTCGTTTTCCCAGAGTACAAACAAACAAAGGGAATAAATCACAAACTAGTTAGGAAGCTAAAAACTGAAGTAACGAAGTAAAAAATAAATAATGTCTCACGGCGGTCGTAACGAGTGCCGAATTTACGTGGGCAATTTGCCACCGGACATAAGGACCAAGGATATTCAGGATCTTTTTTACAAGTTTGGCAAAGTCACCTTCGTTGACTTGAAAAATCGTAGAGGACCGCCTTTCGCATTCGTTGAATTTGACGATCCGAGGTAAGTCGATGTTTTTATTCTTCTTTTTCACCGTGTAGCATTTTTTTTCGGCATCATGTTTTGCACCAACGAAAACGCCCGATTCGCGATTCTGTTTGTCGTGCATGCTCGAACATGCGATGTGTCGTTATCAGTCGGAGTAATCTTGCCACATCATAAAATTTCGCCACCATTCCTGTTTTCTTGATCTAGTTTCACTTATCCAAAAAAAATTCTTGTTTTTATTTTCTTTTTTTTACGAATCACGATGTTCCCTCCAATTTATTCACCATGTCTCCATGTTTTAATTCATGGAACCCCCATCGTTAGTTTCTTTTTTCTCTTACCTGAAATTCAATTGCCACGATGTCAGTTCAGGTCTTGTCGCTTTTTTCAGGCTGTATCGGAAATTTCGTAATTTTATTTTTATTTTCTATTCTTTCCCAATTACGATATTCCCGCCGATTTATTCACCGTGTCTCCACGTTTTAATCCATAGAACCCCCATCGTTAGTTTCTTTTTTTCTCTTGGAGTTCAATTGCCACGATGTCAGTTCAGTTTTTGTCGCTTTTTTCAAGCTGTATCTGAAATTTCATTGTTATTTTTCTCTCTACTTGAAAATTGACTATTTTATAGACGTCGCCATTTCAATTTGCTCTCATTAACGATCGCTCGCGTTGAACGACCTTGAAACTCCGGAACAAGCGTCGAGCGACGTTTTTGGACTCTCGCAATGTCTAAAAGTTTTCAATTTTTGTTTATTCACATTTTATTTTATCTCTTGGCCGTTCAGAGACGCGGAGGACGCGGTGCACGCCAGGGATGGCTACGATTACGACGGTTACAGGCTCAGAGTGGAATTCCCGAGAGGAGGAGGGCCGAGTAATAATTTCCGCGGAGGTCGTGGGGCGGGTGACAGCGGCCGAGGAGGCCGTGGCGAAATGAGCAATTCCCGAGGACGCGGCCCCCCAGCCAGACGAACTCAGTACAGAGTTCTCGTAACCGGATTGCCGCCCTCCGGCAGTTGGCAAGATCTCAAGGATCATATGCGCGAAGCTGGCGATGTTTGCTTCGCCGATTCCTACAAAGACGGCACTGGCGTCGTCGAATTTTTGCGCTACGAGGACATGAAGTACGCGGTGAAAAAACTGGATGATTCGAGATTTAGATCGCACGAGGTTTGTTTCCATCATCATTTTATTTTCGCTCGGCGAGCAGGATTTTTCCCGATTTTTAAAAATTCACCCATTTTTCAACCGTGGACATGATTCATTAAGGAGAATCCCGCGTATCCAACGATGTACGAAAATTCCAATTTTAAGGGTTGAAATGTGGAAATCCACGAAAAAATGCCGTTCATTTGTTATTGGAATTATTTTTCGATTCACTGTCTCATTGTCAAGAGAACGATACAAAAAATTCGCGTGCTTTAAAATCCATGATCCTGAAGTTTCAATCGTTGAAATGCAACGACATTTCGTTATTTATTCAGCAGAGCCCATAATTATTATTGAATATTATTATTATTGAATATTATTGAATATTTGGTCCGGCCAATAAAACGATCGTCCCTTGCGACCAAAAAACTCAATCGACTGGAAAAATTGCCATGATTTTCAAAATTTAATAAATAATCGATAGAAAAAATGTTTTCCGTTGCATCTGAACGCTGCAAACTTCAGATTCATTTAAAATCCTTATACACAGGCTCTTTACTTATTTCTGCTTAATAAGTAATAGCGACATAAACAATTGAAGGTTTGACAACACTGCATGCTCCAGCTGTTTCGAAAAAACGTTTTTTATAATGATTGTTAACATGATTCTGAAGTTTGCATCGTTGGAATGCGACGAAATTCGTTCGTATATTTGGCAAAAATAATTATTTAAATGGAGAATGTAATTACGATGATGAAATAATCGATTCTTGCCACCCGAAAACATATTGGCTTGAAAAATTTGGATGACATTGAAAATTGAACGAATTACCAATAAAATAAAATATTTTTCGTTGCATTCCAACGTTGCAAACTTCAGCATCATTTGTCAACACGTTTAAGACCAACTAAGCCCATCGAAATAATTTCTTTGATTACGTAGAAAGCAAAATAGTTGAGCTGCTTTTTTGACTCGAGGAAAATTGGATTTGCACCAAGTTAAATGGGGGTTTCCGTTTTGCAGGGTGAGGTGACTTACATACGTGTGAAAGAGGATCACAGCGGAGGTGACAGAGGTCGTAGCGAGGATCGTGAGAGAGGCAGAAGTCGTTCTCGTAGCTACAGTCCAAGACGCCGTGGAACGCCAACGTATTCGCCACTTCGACGCAATTATTCGCGTTCAAGATCCCGTTCCAGGTCTCGCTCATACGACTAGTGTGTGTACGTATACCGATCCACATGATAATACATAAGCAAAAAGAAAAGAAAAGAAATACAACAACAACAACAACAAAAACAGCAAAGATGAAGAGAAGAAGGTTGAAAAATGAGAAATGGCCAATAATTTGCTTTGCCAATATTTCACTTATGCCGATTCTTGAGTACCACTCACCCAAAGTAACCTTCCAATCCAAATGTTAGATTTGACGATGTCGATAACACGGCGTGTTATTTTTTACGCTATTCTTCTTTTTTTCTTTTTTTTCTACACCCGTTTCGCGCGAACCCTTGGAGGTAAAAACAATTCTTTCGTTTATTGTTTTGCGTTTCGCGTATTTTTGCTCTTCGATGAATTCGCCCGAGACGAGCATTTTTTTCTTTTCTCACGCGTTCGTTCTCTTTTTCACGATTTTTTCATTACGACTCGAGAAATCTTGACAAATAACGTACGGGAGCTGTAATTTATTTAACTGTCTCGTAGTTCTCGTAAACCAACGTGAATTCAGAAAAATAAATAGGTAGCGAGGATTCGGTGCTAAAGTTCTATTATTCATGCTTTTTGGCGAGACAGATCGATCGACACGTCAACGAGCAATTACGATTGTTCCTCAAACATCAAAATTTTTTGAATATTTAGACAATTCATTTATTTTTTCCGATGCTGTCAATGAAACCAGGAATTTTACCATCAATATTTCTGTTTGTTCCGCTTCTAGTTGTCGATGAATCGAGCCACCAGATTCGCTCTTTATTCACTTTTTTTGGTCCTAATGGCGACGTTACGTCCATCGGAATTTCATGGTTTTTTGTTTTCTGTTGAAAAATTAATAAAAACTTGATGAAAATCAGAATCGTTGAAATATTTTAAAAAGTAAATTAAAAAAAAAAACGACAGACCGCATGATTTTGGTGAAAAATGTAAATATCGATGTGATTGCTCGTTGAAAGGATCGATCGAAATAATAAATTCGCGGAATTGGCAGCTCTTTGGCAATCGCCGAGGGTTGAAAAATTGGTAGCTGTAATTTCCGTGCCGAAACCCTCAGAGCGTGCGTGTGAGAGTGATAAAAAGAGCGAAAGATAAAAAACGAGGGAGACGACGTAACGCGTGTGAGATTTATTTGTAAATATTCAAGAATTACGAGGCAAAATTAAACGACGTTTGGCCCTCGAAGACGCAGAATTTATGAGACTCCAGCCATTGAATCGTTCGATCGAGCCAAAGATTCGCAAATCCTGTACGCGGCTAAATAAAACGAGAAAAGAAAAACAGGATTTAGGGAAAAAAGTTACGAACGTTAGACTCGCAATCCGACATCCCACTCGACAGAATTATCATTGCAAGCTCGCATTAGTTATCATCCCGAAACGAACGAAAGTCATGGAGCTTGTGGAAAAGAGGGAGAGAAAAAATCAAGTTTTTCTCGTTGTTTCCTGATCGTAAAATTGGTCGCGTAATTATCGATTACGAATTTCTCTAAAATTTGTTTTCCTTGCCACGAATTAATCGAACGAGCGGATTCCAAAAGAACAATAATCAGCGTAAGAATGTGAAGATGCTAATTCTCTTAAAACTCGGTTAAATTTGAACTTTCAAATCGTGTCGAATCGATAAAGAGGAAAATAAAAAGTATGAAAAGGAAAACAAATAACTAAATCGACGTAGATCGAGCCTGTGATTTTCGAAACTTGGTAATATCATAAAATCGCCTATATTTTAATTCTAATAAAAATCAAATAATATTTATAAGAAATTTCACGAATTCTGCTTTTGCTCCGAGCCCAAAAGCAAACGACCTATTTTTTAAATTCGCGCGTAATTCGTTGTATCCTCGAACAAATCACAGGCCTCGCGTCTGCGTCCAACAAGTTGATATAATGAATAAATAATATTAATCATATTATTAAAAAAAAAAAACAAAAAAACAAAACAAGAAAACTAACATTATGACATATTGTATTAAGAAGACTAATGTATTTTTTCTCTTTTGTATATTGGATTGGATTGTAACACAATGAATGAAAAACTGAAACCCAACACGATCTTACTTCTTGGATGGATTATGTACACGTTGACGCATTGACGATGATGGCAATTGAGAGATGGAAATGCGTTTTGGACGGATTTTCTATTTGGAGACAATAATATATATAAGAAGGATTCTAAAAGCATAGAGGGAGATAATACGGATAAGGAGAGACGTAATGAGGAATATACGTAAAACAAGAGGAAATTAAGGATAAGGAGGAGGAGGAGGAGAATAAAAAAAAGTCGAGAATCCCGGTGGTTCTGTTTGGACCATTGCGAGGATATTTATAGCTGGATTTTTCATCGAGACGAGCTCACGAGCAAGCCCGATTGCAAGGATATCAAGCGAAAAGCTTATCCCTGTATTTCACACATAACGAAAAAAGCCTCAATAATTCTCATACCCACGTGATCCCGGCGGTGCAATTTTCCGAATTCGAAAACACTTATAAATCTTGATTTTTATTTCCTCACTCATTTTTATTCAACTTTTTTCCCATTTATTTTTCACTAATAATGCCCAACCAGCGAGCAAAACAACTTGAAAAACTTGTGCGCGTAATCGTTTTAATGGTTCCAATTAAATCGAGAAGTGCCCACGAGGATTAAACTGATGATTCATAAAAAGAAACAAAGATAACAAACGAACAATGAGCAGTTAAAAAAAAAAAAAAACTTCCGCACTTGGATACGTCTCCGTTTATTCAGTCTATGATTTTTCATTTAATTCCAAAATCGCACGTCAATCATTCAACTTGTGGTCAAAAGCAAAAGAAACAACTTTGTGCCCTCGATGTGCGACGGTTCTCGTTGGTGCTTCGTTGTTCACTCAACGGAACACGATAACAAAGATAATAAATCAATTTACACACACACAGGGATACACGAAGGATTGATATGAATCGTGGACAAGAGGATTAACGGGAAAATCGTTAAAAATGGGCCTTGCGTCTCGATGAGAACTTTCTACCTAGTTTTAGAAACAAAAAATGAGCTTTCGGTAAAAAAGGATAAACAAAGTATCGTTTTAAATATATTTAAAAGAAAAAAACGGCGATGGACGTGGCGCGTGAGAGAAAGAAATGGATCACACGATAATTATCGGAAATTAGGAGCTTCGCGGGATTTGTTTACGCTAAGAGAAAGCATCTTTTGGATAAGGATTGTCTCTCGCCGGATGTCTGTTGCCTGGATTATAATATTTATTTAAGAAAAAGCTCGATGGAAACTTGGCGGGGATCTTTGGGACTTTCGTCGCCGGACGATGCAGGATTAAAAAAAAAAAAAAGAATGGGAGGATTGTCTAAAAATGGTCCATCTTGTGCGCGTTTATGGAAAAAGCCACGAATATCGTAATAATAAATAATGATTGCGTCTCGCGCTAATTACGCTCCGACGAACTAGGATTTACCGGATCTCGTTACGTTCTCTATACTAATTTTGGATTCGCATTATTCCCACGGATACGACGAGAGAAGGATCGGATTTCTTGAATTCAGGTATTTGCCATTCCTCGAATCACCAACCAACTTGTTTTCTGGTTTTTTTTTAGTTCTAACTCTTTCTCCCCTTCTCTTTTTCCTTCTGGTCCAAAGTTAATCACGATTTCGGAAACGAAATGAAAAACACTTTGTCGCATGTTGTGCTTTACATTTAATCTCTTTTCACGTCTTCGTTCGAACCACTTTTTTCCATAGAGCACTCTACGAAAAAGAGCAAAAGGGTCTTTGCGTTTTTACACGTTTGGGATGAATTAGTTTTTTTTTTCACTCTTAGAACCGCCGGGATTTTTCAGCACTGCCCCCTTAATGCTTTGCCTCATTTTTCTTTTTGTTTTCTTCGCAAATGCAACTAAAACGTCACTCTTTTTTCTTTCCGAGATTCGTTGCACTCGAATTCAATACGAATCCAAATTCATTTCGTGTTTTTTAACTTTTTCGTAGATTTTACGAGCTCTTAACGGAATCCCTCTAGGCTAGAGCTACTTCCAAGCATGATTGTTCCAACAGGCACATTTTTTCGCGACCAAAAATCACATTTTACAGAATATCTCGAGAGTTGCAGAAACGAAGAAGATTTAGATTTTTTTATTTTCATTTTTACAACTGTTTCGTTCTAGACGACAGAAATAATCGTAATTATTCAACGTCTGACGGATTTTCACTCTTCTAGATTCGATGACAACTACTTATATGAATTTAAACGAATAAAAATATTTTTCAAATCACAAAACTTCTTGAACTTCTTTATTCAACATTTTTACCCATCCTTATCGCTAAGCAATAATTGATATCGTTCGATCGACTGTTTCAATTCTTGAGAACGTTTGATAAATTTATCGAGAGTTATTCGCGGTTTTTTGAGATAAAAATAGTGTTTAATTTTTATTTCTTACACAGACAAGTGAAAGTTCATTTCTGACTCGTAACTTCTCGCCCCTAACCTTTGTCCAAAACTTGCAATTAGAAATTTCGACTTTATTTCGTGAAATATAAAAAATTCGGCCTGAAAATGGAGGTGATGGAATTGGCTGACCTACGGAAAGCATTTATGCCTTCGGAAAATCGATACGTGACTCCCCATCGCGAGGCTATGCGAGTAAGATTCGAAAAAACATCGAAATCCTTGGATCTTTGATTCAAAAAAAAAATTCATCAATTAGCTGCGGTTTTTGTGGACATTTGATCAACGACCAAACAAACACCGAGACGCCCAACGAGCCACTGAACTTTTCCATCAAGCGAAAAGTCTCGCAACCAACGACACTGATGGAGCTCTGCGGATGATTAGCAAAGCTTTGATTATGAATCCGCGATATCATCCTCTTTACGCATTGCGAGGAGATATTTTTTTTCAACAAGGTAACAATTTGAATGAAAAAAAAATCATTATTTTCGACGACTGCAGTTTTTTTTTATTAAATAATTCAATAAAGTCGTTCGGTATTGAAATTTTTAGAATTTGCAACTAATTATGATGTTTTTCCAAATTGCTATTTAATATTTTCAAGGCAAACTCGACTCTGCGATTCACAATTACGAGGAAGCAAGAAAAATGGTAAATCTGGATAAAAAAGCTGCAAGCGAGAAATCTTCGTACGTGAGAACCCTCAGGGACATTTATTGGGAGCGAGGATTAAAAAATTCCCAGCAACGACGATTCACGGAGGCTGCAAGTGACTACGAACAAATTCTCGTATTGAAACCTTACGGCGTAGTCCTGACGGATGTCGAAGTGAGTCCGACTCACATTTGCCAATTCCTTTTCTGCATCGACAAGAAATTCAGCGAAATTAATTCCTGAAGGACGAACTTTTGAGGACATTGAGACGCATGGACAAGTACGAGGCTTTTCGTTACGAGTGGACACGTTTCATGAACGATGCAGATCCGTCAAGAGTTTCCGCTCTGTTGACCCAGCACGCAGAGTACAAAATTTTCCGGAGAGAAATGAATTCCGCTCGCCACATTCTCTTCGAGGCGATTGATCTCGACGAGGATAACGAAAAAGCCCACGAACTGTTGCAGGTTTTTGTACCCACGTAGAATTAAAAAAAAAAAGAGACAAAAGTTCAATTTTTTTAAAACTTTTCTCTGCTCAGGTCATTTACGATACGGGCCACCATTTAGTGGTTTTTTCCATAACATGGTCAGTCTACGGTTGTCACGACAAAGCTCTAATGGCTATAGAAAAAGCTCGTGACTGCGATCCCTACAATCCTGGCTACACTCTCCTGAAAGCAATTGTTCTCAGGCTCTCAGGACGTTTGCTGGAGGCTGGGAAATGGCTGGAAAGTGTTGACAAAGGTTTCGACAAGCTTCTCGAGCCATCTCGGGACAAGCAAGGCTCGATCATGGGCAACCTTACGATCGAGCAAACGAGAACTCAGCTCGTTAAACAGTGGCACTTAATCAGGTAAATCGTCTTTGGAATCTTGAAAAAATCGATTTCATCGAATTTTCTTCAATTTACAGAAAAATGCTTTCAATTTCAACAGATACGACATGGCTGTGCAGTTCATGATCGAGGAGCGATACGACGATGCTTTGAGTCTCCTCGAATCGAGCAAACTGAGAGAAGAATATGCCGAAACGTTTACATTGATGGGTGATTGCATGTCAAGATTAGGTCAACCGGAAAAAGCCCTGCAAATGTATTTGACGAGCTTGGCGAAAGCAGTTGACTCGAAAACGATCGATCCAAAGTCTCGAAAATACATTCATCTGGTAAAACGCATCACGGACATACTCAACGAGAAGTGTAATCAGACGGTTGACGATGGACGATCGAAAGAAGCGATTAAAATAGCGAACGAGGTTGCTCGAGTCCTGGAAAATCAATTTCCCACCAACGAACCGATTCTCGGACAAAATCTCGGCGAAGCTCTAATCTGCAAGGCGAGAGCTCAGTACCAAGATGAGGAAACAATCAAAACAAGTGCATTCCCTTCAATGGCCGAAGGATTCAAACTTACTCGAGGCGTCGACGATCGTGGACTTTACAGATACATTTTCAATGACACGAAACTCGAAAAAATTGTTGATAAATATGGCAGCAAAAAACTTGTGCCTAAATCTCTGAAATTACTGATGCAATATTCGTAGAGGGCAGGGAAATCAACATTTTCTAAGCAAAAAAACACATTTTATCTTCTCTCTTTCGTCTAACTTGTGAGTATTTCGTTTATAATTTCAAGCAGACTAAAGAAAACTCTATTTTATCATGGCATCGCAATTTCTTCATTACACTCTTTTTTTTTGCTCCAGATAAGTTCGTCAAATAGAAATATTCACCAAGTCTCGCCAAGTGGCCGAAGGACAATGTCTTGAACCTGGAAATTGATAAAGTCGTGACGTGAGAATAGCGCTCGTGGTAATACGAATTAATTGATATTGCAAACGTGAAATAATTTTTCACTTTTTTTCAAACGAACAAGTTTCGCATCATTAAGAAAGAAAAAAATGATTTAAATTCCTTCGTAAATAATTTATAAAATATTTTGATAAATTTTCGATTTCCATGAATTTTCAACGATTTGAATTTGTTTGAATTTTCTGATCCGTTGATTAGATAATGATTAGAATTTAAAAAAAAGATTTTCTCGATATAGATCGTGTAATTAATGAATGCGGAGTTACTTGAACGTGAGCTGGAGTCGAAAGAGTGTAAACAACCGCAGCAGCAATGTCTTCGGGTTGCAAGATCGGCAGCGAACCGAGAAGCTCTTTGGTGAACATTGAATTCGTTGCCAAGAGCTCAGTGTCCACAAGGCCTGGGTTGATGCTCTACAAACGATTAATATGGCTGAGAATAATCGAGGATAATTCGCATTGATTGCTTGTGAATGGATTGGAACGACGTTGTGGTGAGGGTCAAGCACTTCCCACTTGAAATAGACTTAAAAATTGACTCTCGCGAGTTTTTAGGCTCGTAAGAACCACCGCGTGCGAAAAATTGTCTCAAGCTGGGAAAAAATGGGAATTTCGATGCAAATTGCAGGAAATAATGAAAATCTCACCGTCACGCGGATTTTTGTTCCCATGAGTTCGTGTCGAAGCGTTTGTGCGAGTCCGGCTACGGCTCTCTTCGTTGCAGGATAAACGCCGAATCCTGGAATCGCTGGAACTCTCTCAGCGGCCAAACTGCTTATGTGAATGACGACAGCGTCTCGTTCGTTTTCTTTCATCATGCGAACTGCTTCTCTGGTGCAGAGGCACAAACCAAGAACGTTCACGTCAAATACCGCGCGCCAATCTTCCAGAGTTCCTCCTACAGACAAAAAACGTAAAAACAAAACATTTTTTCCATCGGGCTGAATAATGGAATTCTCTTTTCATGTCTTTGACAAACACCAACCGATCAGACTACTGTCTTTTGTTATTCCCGCGTTATTCACAAGAACATCCACCGTCCCGAGATTTTCTCGGATCCAAGAAAACGCAGCGAGGACCGATTCTTCCTGAGAAATGTCACACCCAACGGCGTACAATTTTCCAGTCGATCCTTCCAAGCTCGCGGCTATCTCTTCAATCTTCTCGACTCTTCGCGCCAATCCAGCCACCACGAGACCTTCAAATTAACGTGAACGAGTCAAAAAGATTTTTCCCAGTCGCGTTAACAATGGAATTTCATAAAAAATTCGGTAATTGTTTAGAAAAAAAAGATCGACGAAGTGAAATTGAATATTTTGAATGATTTTTCCTGTTTTTTTTCGAGAAAATGCATCAAAATAATGAAAAATGAATAAAATAAAAAATTTGACAGAAATTTTGTTTTTTCTTTCTGAGAAAAAAACTTTACCATTTCGAACCAATTCCCGGGCTATCGAAGCTCCTATGCCAACGCTGGCTCCTGTGACGACTGCGACTTTGCCTGCCCAACGTTCCATTCCGTTCGCCAACTCGCTCGACGAGCAACTGCGATGATCATTCGGGCCCCGAGCGAGCAATTGGATCACGCACTTATAAGCATTGAAATCGATATACGCAGAAGGATCAAAATATATATATGAGAATTATGTAAGCGGGGAGAAAAAAATAATGGAAATGAATATTAAAATGAAACTAGAACGCGCGATATTTTATACTTTTGCGGTAAACCAATATTTGCGTGACCTTGGGCTGCGATATTATTTTGTTACGTTTTGCAACAAGATGATAAAAGTTTTTTCGAAATTTTCGCCTAAATTGTACAATTTTTGGGAACTTGAAGAAAGATTGAAATTCGATGCCATTCTGATTCCAAAACTAGCAGACGAGATGCGATTTTCTGTCGCCTGGAATTTGGAAAACGTGAAAATTGAAAGAAAATACACAAAATCGACTTTTGAAATTGGTGGGAAAGTCAAATTTTCCCGCCATTTATTTTTATTCCTGTTGCTAGCGACGCTCTATAGGGAAAATCGATCTCTCGCCCCGGAACAACAGGCGCTCGCTTCTTGCTAGTGGAAACACAAACGCGTCAGCTGACTCCCGTCAACAACGGATTCAGTGTTTGTTGCTCGATCGAGTTGTCTTTTTTTTCCTTTGTTCCCCGAGGTCAAAAACGTGTGAAATATCCACACGAATTGATTGCAGTGAATGTGAAATTATTTGATAAAAATAATGCGTGAACTTTCGTACTCTGTGTAATGTCTTCGCCGATTCTCGTCTCACTCTGCGTCATTCGCATCGAAATTGTTGATCTCACATCCGAAGAAAACGCTGGTAAAATTTTGTCATTACGTTTCTCGTGTTTTTTCGTGACTTGCAAACTTCGAATTTCTCGATAAAAATTATCGTTGCTCGCGAACTATGCAGAATGACATTTCCGCCATAATGAAATCGAAAATGAAAACCCCGAGCGAAGAAAAGCCGATATTGATTTTTTTTTTTAATCAAGGAACGATGGCAGCTAGAAAAATGCGAGGATGCCGAGAGCCTCGCGACATAACGGTCGAGAGTTACGCCAGCGTAACCGAAGGGCCGACTCCGCTTTTGTCCACGTCGCAAGGCTCGAGCAAATCGCATTCCACGTCTAGAACAAATTCAGAGGAATCGTCGTTCGGCACGCAAACTTTGTCCACCAATTGCAACTCGGGAGAAAGCGGACAAGCAGCTTCTCTGCTCCCGGCCAATCAAATCGCTTTCATCTCGGGAAATCCTTTCGTCGAAGTTACCAAGGGAATTCTGCATCTGTTCAAAGAAGAGTACGTGACGCATTTTCTAAGAAAAAGCTCATTATCATGAACGAATTGTTTAATTGGAATCGTTACGTTGAATTTTTCAGCGAATTGACGGAGAGGGAATGCGCGGCGGATCGTAGTCACACGATTTGCATTCTCTCAGTCCCTGCGACGATGACTTGTCACGATTTATTGACATTCACCGCAGCCTGTCATCAGGACATTCAACATTTTCGTATAATTCGTGACAACAGTCCGAACCAGTACATGGCGTTGATAACGTTAAGATCGTCTGTGAGTCTAGCCGTTGATGCGAAATGCGTTGATTATCGGAAATTTTAACAAACTAATTTTCCTCTAATTCGGACAGATCGCCGCGAATGAATTTTACGAAACGTTCAACGGGGCGCCGTACAATTCGCTAGAACCCGACGTCGTTTGTCACATGGTTTTTGTCTCGCGTGTCGAAGTTGCCGATAACGGTCTCTCCCTCGCGGGACACACGGAATTACCATCTTGTCCGGTTTGCCTGGAACGCATGGACGAAAGCGTCGACGGAATTCTCACGATACTCTGCAATCACACGTTTCATTCCAGTTGCCTTGTCAAATGGGGCGATATCTCTTGTCCCATCTGCCGGTACGCACAAACTCCCGAACCTCTTGCAGACAGTCATTGCATGGAGTGTGGTAAGTCATTTTATCTCCATTCATTAAATTTACTATGTTTAATCATCAATTACTCGACTAAAGTATTTTATATCACGCGGTACGTAAATGGACGTTTTGCGTACGCCTCGCGTACACATTTCCGCACCTCGTAATACAAAATTTCGTATAACGCGCGTACGAAAAACTTTTTCTCCTTGAAAAAGATTTTTCGTCCTTGTGTTATAATGTACTATTTGCCGATATAGTTGATGGGCTTAAGGAGGACCACGCGTCGCTAATGATAAACGAAAATTCCAACTTTGAGCCTTGGAATCCGTAAATTAAAAAAAATGTAGCGTTTATCTATTAGGGAAATTATTTTTCAATCCACCGTCTTGTCGTCAAGAGAAAAACGAACAAAAGAAAATTTAATGTTCATGGAAATCGACTTTGTCTCCAAAAAGCCTCGTCACCGTTCAAGCGAACGTGGGAATTGAGATTAAAAAAATTTTATTGAGGCTAACGAGCAATGACGACGAACAATTGAAATTTTGACAACGCTGCCTGCACCAGCTGGTCGAAAATAACGATTTAAAGATTTTTATTATATACAAATAAGTCACACAGAATTTCAGTAATTCAAAAAATGAATTGAAATCATTTTAGTTGATGAAAACAAGCGAAAAAGTTGCTTTTTTGAGTCACAAGCAACACGTGATTCTCCTTAACGCAGAAAAGGCATATTTTGACTAAGAAATACAATGGAATTTAGATTCGGCAGTTGCAGGTGCGACGAACGACGCTCTCTGGATATGTCTGATTTGTGGACACATCGGATGCTCGCGTTATCATCAAGGTCATGCATTCGAGCATTACCGCGATACTCACCATTGTTACGCGATGCAGCTCGGTAACAATCGCGTCTGGGATTATGTCGGTGATAATTTCGTGCACCGTTTACTTCAGGACAAGGATGGAAAAATGGTCGAAGGTGGACACGAACCAGCCAAGGGCGAAGGTGGAGGGGTCGATGAAAAAGTCGACGCGGTTCAACTCGAATTTACTTATCTCTTGACCTCGCAGTTGGAAACTCAGCGCCAATACTTCGAGGACAGACTCAACAGAATCGAGCAATGCTCTGCTGCAAACATAACTGAACTGCAGGACAAAATCGAGCACATTGCGACCGAGAGCGCAGTCATGAAAGTAATTTTTCCAATTTGTTTTTGCTAAATCTTCCATTTTTCAGTTCGACGAACTTGAAACGCGACATTTCTTTATAGGAAAATTCTGATTAAGCAAATTTCGGATAATTTCGCATTCGTCCATTAATTTGGCGATTGTTGCAGGAAAAACTTGTGAGTTTGACTCGCGAGAAGCAGAGTCTGGAGAAGAGATTACAAAATTCGAACGCGAAGCTGGTGCAAGCGCAAAGTGAATTGAGCGAAGAGAAGGAACTTCGAAAAGCGTTGCAATTGAATCAAACGTCTTGGCAGACGAAACACAAACAGCTCCAGGACGAGCTGACCGAGTGCAAAGTAACGAAAGACGGTGAAATAACAGATTTACGAGAACAAGTTCGCGATCTCATGTTTTTTCTAGAAGCACAAAAGCAGATTGATAATTCTGTCGACAAAGACGAGATTGCCAGTGGGCAAATAATTGTGCCAGAAACTTCGAAAATCGTCAAACAACATCGCTCATCGAGATCTCACAAAAAACATTAACTGCTGTCATTAAAATTCATTTGTTGTACAGTATTTATTTTTTTAAGTAGAATAAAATTCCCTTCGTTCCAGATTCCAAGTTTACAAATTGAATCTTTTCATTTTTTTTTCCAGTCAGACTGCACGGAGAAAACGAAGTCGAAAATTATTACGAAATATACTAGGAATCCAGTTACTTATTGTTGAAATTTATAGTATTTTGAGGACAGTTCGGAAATTACAGCAATATCTCGAATGGCAGTGCGACAAATCGTTCTAAACAGCATAGTAAAACGTAATCATCAGATTAAAACCGATTTTACAATTTAGCATAGCAATTTAAGAAAATCGCAATGGTCATGGCAAACAAAACAATACGTGGGATAAAATTTCAAACATGTTCGATATATATTCATATTGGGATAATAGAATTTTACTATGTCGACGTTTAAAATTTGAGATATTCTCACTCATAACTGAATTCTTATCTGACATAGTAAATTGTTCATGAAAACAAGCCTGAAATTAATTATCGCGCGCATTACTGTTTCTTATTCATATAGAACTGTTTATAATTCGTGCTAAGAAAAATTGTAAGTGTAAAAAAATACTATGCTGTTTTGCAATCGGTGCTACGATTCTTTTGCTTCTTAAACTTCGTATAGGACATTTTCCCAAAACATTTTATTTCTTACTAAACAAAACGAATCCGTTTTCTCCGTGTGGAGTTAACCCTCGAACACCAACGATGGGTCATTCGTTCCCTGACAAAGTCGCAAAAAATGTCCGCATGTCTCTACATTTCGCATGAAATTGTTATCAAATTTTTTAAATTTCGGATCAGACGTATTTTTATGATTTATTTAAGGGTTCAAAAAAGGCCTATGAATTTTTTCAGATTTTTCAAAAGCGTACGTCTCGAGTGGACCAATAAATTTGATAATTTTGAAAAATGAAACGATAATTGCTCAACGAAACGATAATTTGTTTTATTAATATTCATCAACACTGTTACATAATAATTTTTATTTAAAAATACAGTACCGTTATACAAGAGCTATTTTGTACATAAATATTGACAAAAAAGTATTCTGCTGATTAGTATTCCTTATAATATAGTATTAAATAATATATTGTACGTTTCTTTTTCTCATTTTGGCTTAAACATTATTGTGCATCGACCGTGATAACCGTGTGAATAACAAATTGTAAAAAAATTTGAGGGTCATCACGCTCAGTTTGTTTTTTCTTCAATGGGGAATGTGCGCGTTAAACGTCTTATCAAAACAAAGAAAAATATAATAACAGAAAGAAATAGTTTGTCACATTCAAACTTACAAGATAATTGAGACATTTGCACATTAAATATGGTATTAATCTCTTTCTCTCTTTAGCTACATTCGCAAAATTTGGTTAACTCCCCGTTTTTTCATCGATTTTCATTGACGTTACGAACGATATGGTTTAATGGCATAGCTTTCAGAAAGGCACACCTTTTTTCAACCAAGCTCATTATTTTTAGCTACCGTTTTTGTGGTTTTTTTTGTTTCTTTATTCGCGCTTGTTCAGCTTCTTCAGTCGGCCCCGTTGGCAGTGGAATGGCTCACCTGATCCTTCGCTTTTCTCTTGAGCATTTGCCTCTGGTGTTCGTACTCGAAATCGTCTTCGCTCAAATTCAGTCTCTGAATCTGCAAGATATTTATCAATCAATCAATCAATCAATCAATTCCTTTTAATTTTACACGTTTTTCAAGGACGGCTCGACCAATTCGGCTATTTTTTTCTTCCGACATTCGTCCAGCCCGACCGGAGGTTTTTGTGAACGGAAAAATTGTACGTAACAACGCAAAAATTCGGTAGAAACGTAAATTTCAAGATTGCGCTTAATAAAAGTCGAACTTTGGTCAGATAAAGAAAAAATCACGAGACTGTTTACCTGATAAACTAAAGCCTCTTCGTCGACTAAATGATGGGGCGGATTTCTTAATACTTGGAGCGTTTCGTACATGGTAGGACACCGTTTCGTTAACGACGAGCGTCCGAGACAGCCTTTTAACAATACGAGAGCAACTTTGAAAATGACTTTGACTCCTTCGCAGAGAAACATGTCCCAGACCCGAAGAATACTTTCCCATGGCAAAGTCCGCGTATATACACACAGGAACCATTCAGTCATGTACAAAATCGGATCCATTTTTTGTTTTTTCTGTAAAAAACCGAAAAAATCATCTATAAGTACGAATTTTTTGTTTGAAATTTGAATTTTTTGAACGATGAAGAAAATTTGATTACGAGATGTTTGTAGGCGATTGGGGAGACTCTTTTGAGAAGCGCGAACAAAATATCTCCGTCTCGTTGCAACGTTTCCATGCCCTGACTGTAATAGCCGACGAGATACTTGTCACAGACAGCAACGAGACACCAAAACGATTGCACAGCTGGCATGTGCATCAGGAGAAACGCAGCAATCGGCGCTTGTGCTTGACAATATCCAACTTTGCTGTTCAGTATGGAATAAGCCTTTAATACTAAGAACAGTTCTTGCTGGCCCGGCGCATTGTCCACAAACATCTCATGATGCGGAAACTGTCTATGAAGATCTTTTTTTATATCTTCTATGTACTTTGGATCTCCCGGTCGTTTTATCAACTCTTCATAAAGATTTGGATTCTCCTGCATCAATAACTGGCCTCCGCAGAGATTCAGCCACGCTCTTAGTCTCACGGACGGTGGAATTCCTTTCCTGCATCTTTCTCTCACTTTTCGGTAGTTCCCGGTCATGAAAGACGACCAATTGTTTAACATTTGGATCCATTTTTGTTCTCTCCTCAGTATCACCTCCGGAGGAATTCCGTGTTTTCTGCAAAACGAGATCCAAATATTTATCGATTTATCAATATCGATCATTCGCTTGGCAAAAGTTTTGCATGCATGAAAAACATTTTTTCTCTTGATTATTTATTAAATATTGAAAATCATGCCAATTTTTCCAGTCGATTGAGTTTTTTGCTCGCAAGAGACGATCGTTTTATTGGCCGGACCGAATATTCAATAATAATTGTGAGCTCTGCTGAAGAAATAACAAAATTTCGTTGCATTCCAACGATGCAAACTTCAGGATCATAAATTAAAGTTGGATTTCAAATTCAATACCTTTCTGGACTGTATTGCGAACCCCCAAGAAATCCATGTCTGTCCGGCACGGTAGAAATCACAGATCCCGACTGATAAATACTGCTCGCCTCCGATTCTGTTTCTCCGTTTAAATCTTCATCGGCATTGCGAGACGCCGAAGAAGCCATGGCATTTTCCTAACGTTCTGTAAAAAAACGAATCCCTTAAGGAAAATCTCCTCTCAATCCCCTACTCGTAATTATTAATGTCAAGCCGCCAAAGATTTTCATGAAAATGTGAAAAAAGTTCGATTAAAATCGACGTATAATTTTTAATAATTTTTTTTGCTCTACATTTCGAATATTCGTTGCTGGCACTTGAATTTTTCACTTTACTGCAGGCTAAATTCGATCGTGAATAGAAAGCAACAAGTGGCTGATGTCAAAGTTGTTCAAAATTGCACGATCAGCTGATACCGACTGAAAAGTATCAGATTGCAAAAAAGATCTCCTTTCTTTCGAATGGAACGATCTATACAGTTACAATGTCTGCCTGCCAAAAATAAAAAACGAATGAAATACATTCACGAACTCGTACGTGTGTCTGGTTTTTTTTGTATGTTTTTTTCGATTCATGTTTATACGGAGACAGTGGAGAGCCCTAGGAGATTAATTTGAATGAAAAACCATGAAGCCAGACTTGTAACGTGATCCAAGGAACAATGAAATTCTCACGATGTAATTACCATTACAGGAATCATCCGAGAATCATTCCGCGAGTACGACTTGTATAGTTTTCCATCGTAAGAATCTACTTTAATTCCGCCTATTATGTGCTGATTGTGTAACACGATTAATGCCGAATTAAAATAACTTCCCACACATCGTAAATTCTGTACCGGAGCCTCTCGAATGCAAGTGAAACGGAGGAAAAGCGATAAACGTGTATTATGTATTAGTGGAACGCGTGAAATCAAAACATCGAGGGAAAGAATGGGGGAATTTCGTGAAAAATCGAAGGTGAAACTTGTTTTTTAATTTTTTTATCGAGAACTTGGAAATATCTCAATTTATTCATAAACCGCGAGAACGGAACAATGCGCCGATTTGAATGAGTGTTTGGAAAAGCCGCAGGCATCCCCGGCTCAAACCCACAATATTGAATTAATAAATACATTCAAGTTGTTGAAAAAAAAGTTGTCATTCATCGAGTTTGTTGACGATTATCAAAGTGGGCGTAAATTCCGATATCGTCGCGAGATCCTCCTCATTACCCACATGCAACGAATCGATTACCAACACATCGTGGGGGGCCACAAGCAAAAATAAAAAAACTAGGAAAAAAGTACGAAGACGCGAAAACGATAATGTCAAACTTTATTCACACGGTCAAACGTGCTCTCCTGATCGAAATTACCGATTACCTTTGCCGGCAGCGGGAAGATTGCAAACTCTCGGCAATTTCTGTCAATTGATATCAATTGCTGGAATTGGCGGGGAGAAAAAAAAAACAAAACTAAGTAAGCAAACTTAACGACAACGAATAGACGAAAATGTTGCGACGAGAATGCTAAAAAAACTAGGCGGATTTTAGCATACGGCACGTAGACGGAAAACACCCAATTTATCGTGTATGTTGTTTCGCGAATTAGCGTTTAACTAAGTATATTTGCAAAAAAAAATAAAACGAAAGCCCTTTACGATCCACTTCTCGTAATATCTCATGTACACATTTATACATGTGTATATTGAACACGCGTCACGTATGTATATCGTACTGTTAATTCACATTCGCGCCGCTTGCGAAACACGCGCACACACACACGAGGGAGCACGGCCCACGTATTACGACGTGTGTTCCCCGTCGAGAGTAAACAACCGACTGGCGTTACATCAATTTATCTTCATGTAAATGATGTACCAGTTAGTGACTAAACTGCATTCGTTTTTTCTTTCTAAACACAATAATTATAATAATCTCGTGTACACACCAATATTCCGTGATAAAGAGTCACAAATGAATAATTAATCAGCTGGTTCACTTCTCGATATACGAATGACAGCTATAAGCACATTTTAAACTCACACACGCTCACTAAATTTTGTCAGCGGTTCAGTAACACCAAAAATAATTGCCGTATCATGGACGGTTATCGCGGTGGCCTAGAAATAAATAGACACACACCATAGAAAAAGCTAAGTACAAGTACCGTTCTCCTTTGGACATTGACTCGCGCGTCAACACCGAAATATCACTTTACTATACCTGCCTACCGCCCATCAATGTACGCGTATGCAGTTAATCTATATATACAGAGAGACTGTCAAGCAAGAAGGACGAATAAACCCGACGCGCCGACTCTCTATCTGACAGACCCCCTTCTCCTGCTCTCTTTTTACCTACTCCTCCTTCCGCCTCTTCTTCGTCGCCCGCACCGCCCGCACCGCCGACAAATTTCCGCTTCTGTAAACGCTGTAAGCACACGAGACTTTGACTTCGCGACTATTCCCTTACAAGATCGTTCTACTTATTTATTTTTATTATTTTCTGCCACATTTTTCTCTCCATCACCAAAAAATCTAACAAATTGAAAAAAAATCTATATATATAGTGCAAAAGCATCAGTTTTATCGCTCATTCGCGTGATTAACGATGATAAGTTACCCACTGATGATAATTACCTTCAGTCGGTAACTGATCGTTTGTTATAGAATGTTAAAAATGTTGAAAATGCGAACGCTAGACTGCGCAAAATTTCATTGCGGTGGCACGTGTGTTTTACGAAAAAATCTTTACCGGGAAAAATATCAATTTCACGAATTATGCAGGATCAAGTTGAAAAGATGAATCTTTAATACTAGGAATGGAAAAATTGCAATAAATTTAACGGAATGATAAAAAACGTGTTAGGATGAGCTGAGAATCGACTGAAAACAAAAGAAAAAAAAACAATCATATCTCGCGCGCATCTAGGTGGCTCTGCTTACGATCGGACCGCGAGCGAGAGGAAGCGAGAGGGAGGGAGGAAAAAAGCGAGACAGTCGCAAATCGCTAAGAAATTTCAGTAGGTGCGCGCGTATATATGTGCGTAATGCTTGGCGAGCATTGATTTCGCGTAGAATAAAAAAAAAACGAAACAATTGAGTCGACAGAATCTTGCGGAAGTTGCGTCAAAAATTGGTCTTTTTTTTTTTGGGACTTTTGGGAAAGAAAAGGGAAATTCGCGAGACATAGGAATCAAGCGCGGACATTGTTTTTTCTATTCCGGAAAATTATATATCCTTCCTATCTTCCTCTACCCACACATCGTCCTCAAGCAACATCGCGTTTGCGTACCTTCGCCCCCTCTCACACCCTCCGTACCGCGCACGCGACGGAGACCGAGTGTGTTTTGTCTCTTTCCCCTCCTCGTGTATCGATCATGGCGTGTTTGGAATCGCTTGTGCGATTTGTCGTCGATAGTTGCCCCCCGTAGTTGTTACGATATCCTGGCTCCTGCAATCGCTCGGGGTACGTAAAGCAAACCACATATACAATAATCTTCGTTGATCAGGAAAAAAACAACAACAGCGAAAGACTAAGAAAAAAACGAAGAATACGGCGAGCATTAGACAAAAAATCGCGAAGCGTTAATAAAAAAGAGGCATCGAAAAAAAAACGAAAGAGTGAGGAAGATATTGCGACGGGGAGAGAAAAAAAAGAGATAGAGAGAGAGAGCAAACAAAAACAAAAAAATAACGAGATTTTTCGTGCTGCATCGGCAGCAGCAGTGAAAACGGCGTTGCCAAAGTGGGTAAATCGACGAGCCACCGTGGTGAGGGCATCCCTAACGTCATTTCGCACTGCGCACTCCTGACTCGGGGGGGATCGCTCCTGCAACATACATATATACGATATACATATATATATATATACATCGATATACATATATCTACACGTATTACAGTATATAAAATTGAAAAAATTGCATATAACGGAGAAATCCCTTGCGCGAAATTCCGCGGGGCGGAGATCGCGGCACGGGAACTTTTCGGAACGTTAATTTTTTTTTTCCTTGGCGAAATCGCGCGCGTTCCAGAAGAAGCCAACATCGAGTCACGTCAAACGGCTAACTCGATCGTATTAGTGAAAATATTTTCACCACACAAAGAAAAAGCTCGTTTTGTTTTTTCCTTCCGCTTTTTATTTCCTCTCCGGCGTTCGTTTTTGCCAAAGCAAGGAAAAGCTTGAAAAATGGCATCGACGACCATGACTGCTGGAACGACCAATGTACAGAGTACGGTAAACGGTAACGCCAGCACCGTCAGCAATTCGCAACAGTCCAGCATTAGTTGCAAGGACGAACTGGACTCTCCGGAATCCATCAACGACTGGAACGTCTCCAACGCAGTTGCTAATCAAACCGTCGGGACTGGCAACTCCGGGGATGCTCTGGAAGAAATGACCAGCGGCAACGGCAAAAACAACGACAAAGATTGCGCCATTTGCTTCAGCAAACTCAGTTCTCCACGCGTACTCGCTTGTCTTCACGTCTTTTGCGAAACTTGCATCGACAATCTACTCATCGACGAGGCAGGCGACTCTAAAATTGCCTCTATACTTACTTGCCCGGTTTGCCGACAAAATACTCACGTCGGCCCTAAAGGCCCGGCTTCCCTCGCTTGCGACTATGTCCTCACCAATATTCTCGACATGTCTGCCATCGAAAACATGGCTGTTCTTTGCACCTCGTGCAAAGCCAAAGAAAACGCCGTCGCCCGTTGCTCAGACTGCGCCAATTTCTTGTGCCCCAACTGCAACACCGCTCATCAATTCATGAGATGCTTCGAGAGCCACAAAGTCGTCGCCTTCGAAGATCTCAAACGTTCGGACCAGGCTATTCCCATTCACAAACCCATTTTCTGCGATTATCATCCTGCTGAGAACATGAAGTTTTATTGCTATACTTGTCAGGTGAGATCGTCGTTAATTAATTCTGCATCATCGCGCGCCATTTTCATGTACATTTTATCAAGAAAATCAGTCTGACTCTTGAAAATCCCTTCAAACAATCTTTCAGGCAGAAAACACGACAATTATAATTTCTGTATTTCACCATTCACGCCTATAAATTCTGATTCTGTTGGAATTTAGAGTTTTTAAGCCCAAATGGGGTTTTTAATGATTTCACGATTGTTTTTTTGCAATTGTACTTCGTGCGCTTGACTTATTTGCTTTTGATTGTGGAAATAACAGGAACCAATATGCAACGAGTGTTTACACGCGGAGCACAAAGCACCGGAGCATCAATACGAGAGGCTGGCGGATGCGGAGCCGCGTCAAAGAGAGGAACTAGTCAATTTAATGTCAGAGTGCAAAGAACGCATAGCGGATTGCGATCAGACGGCATCACAGCTTGACAACGCTCTGAGCGATTTACAAGCTCAGCACGATCAGGCCAAAGACCTCATAGTTGAGACTTTCCAGAGTTACAAAGCTATTTTAGAAAAATGTCGGGACAGTGCACTCGACGAATTAGAGAAATTACATTCCGAGCGCGAACTTGAAGTGATGGACATTTTTCACAAGTAATTATCTATTCAATTTATTTGAGTGTGAAAAATTGGACGATTTGAGCATTTTTATTCAAATTTTATTCATTTTTTGTCATAGTGTTGAAAAAACTATTGAAAAGATCGAGGACGCGTGCCGTTTTACTGGAAGACTTTTGGAACATGGCGACGCCACGGAAATTTTGGCACTCCGACGAATCGTCGGTACTCAACTGCTGAATCTCATTAACAACACTCCCAAGGCTAACGTCCGATACTCCATAGAGTTTCAAACAGATTACGAACATTTCGAGACTACAGTCAAGGTTCGTCTTGCCTAATCGATAAATTCATGATGCTGAAGTTTGCAACGTTGAAATGCAACGAAAAATATTTGAATTTATTGATAATTCGTTAAATTTTTAACGTGATCCCAAATTTTCACGCCAATATGCTTTTTGGGTGGCAAAAATCGATCATTTTATCGACGTTATTGCATTCTGCATCGAATCGAATCGGATCGACTATTAAAATTCGATTCGAATTTCGAATCGAATATTCGACGAATTTTCGATTCGATTTTCAAGTCGAATATTCGTCGATTTTTCGAGTATTCCATCAATTTCCGAAAAATAGCGGATTTTCGCAAATCCTTTCGAAATTTCTTTCCGAATATTTTCGAAAAAAAATTGAACATTCGAAAGAAAATCGAATATTCAAAAAAAAATCGAATACTCGAAAATATCGAATATTCGGTTTGAAATTCGAATCAAACAATTTGATTTGATTTGACGCCGAATATTCGAAGTTTTCAAATATTCGCACACCCCTAATAAAAAGCGAATTTCGTTGCATTCCAACGATACAAACTTCAGAGTCATAATTTTTGCCGTCAAGCCTTGAACCTGAGCGAACGATTATTTTTTATGGGTCGTAGGAATCGTTTGGTAAATTTCGAACGGAAAGTAGCGTGTCAAGAAAAGCGACGCCCGAGATAACGACGTCGACGATGCCAGTGACGAGCTCCCAACCGATCGTGCACACGAGTACGATGGGCGGTGGATGCCCAAGTTCAATAAGTACCAATTCCCCGATATCCCTTCCGGCATCGATGCAATCCTCGTTCGAAGGTGAAGCTTCGTATGTAATACCGCCAACCTCGAGTCCCCCGAACGTCCCTCCTCCACTTCCCTCTGTCCAATCACTTCCGCCAGGTCCAATTCACGGTTTCACCAGTATACAGGAGTACAATCTTCAGCAATTGGCGAGTTTAGCGGAAAAAGTTGAAATGGGTGACGCCAGTGTCGTTGGCCCCAGCGCCAATCCAAGCCCGACTCCGTCCTTTACACTGGCCGATTTATTGGCCGGTGATTTGAGCTCGACCAGTCACGCCATCAATAATTTGCAGGCGCTCGCCAAACTCGGCAATTCTCTTGGCAATCAAGGTCAGAAAAAATGCAAATCAACAAATATATTTTCTCAGTGAAATTCTCAAAGTTATAACGTCAGAGGGATCGAATTATTGAAATTTTATGTTGTTGTCGTAGATTTGAGCAACCCGACACTGAACGGTGACGGAGGTCTCGTGTTGGCCCGCGGTCCATCGCCGGGTATAGTCGACAATACGAATCTTGGTTCCCTGACCGCAAACAGTCTGCTCAACGGTGGTTATCAGTCTCTCTCGACACCAACATCGCCAATATTATCGCGAGGTGGAGACGAGCTCAAAAGCGATTCAATGCACAATATAAGCGGCGTGGGGAGTACGGGAGTGGGAAACGTTTCGGGTACCGGGACAGGAAATTACAATCACCCGCGCTCGACCAATCCAAAGTTGACGCCGATGCAAATCCGTTCGAAATTCGGTCAACTCGGACCGAGCAAAGGTCACTTTAGTTCGCCGCATGGTTTTTGCCTTGGCACGGACGAAGATATCATCGTTGCCGATACTTACAATCACAGAATTCAAGTAAGTCGATTCCTCGGGATTTAAAAACAACAAGGAAATAAAACGTAAAGCTGGATTTTTATTTTTTTCAGATCTTCGACAAAATGGGCACATTCAAATTCCAATTCGGAATACCCGGAAAGGAAGAAGGTCAAATGTGGTATCCACGCAAAGTCGCGGTAATGCGTAACTGTGGAAAATTCGTCGTTTGCGATCGCGGTGGCGAGCGCTCAAGGATGCAGATTTTTACGAAAAACGGACATTTCATCAAGAAAATCGCCATACGATACATCGATATTGTTGCTGGGCTCGCGGTCACGAGCCAAGGTCACATCGTCGCCGTCGACAGCGTGTCACCCACCGTTTTCGTCATCAGCGACACTGGCAATCTTTTGAGTTGGTTCGACTGTAGCGATTACATGAGGGAACCGAGCGATATCGCTATAAGCGGTCAGTTCAATTTCCACCTCTTGGCCTCATTTTTTCCCTTTTTTTCTCCCTCCATTTCTCACGCCACGAATAAATCAATTTAATCCTGGACCATATTTTTTTTCGCTGGCTTTTGCAGATAACGAATTTTTCGTCTGTGACTTCAAAGGACATTGCGTGGTTGTGTTCAACGAGGAAGGTCAATTCCTGCGTCGCATCGGCTGTGAGAGTATAACTAACTTTCCCAATGGGATTGACATTAGCGACGCGGGAGACGTTTTGATCGGTGATTCTCACGGTAACCGCTTCCACGTAGCCGTGTTTTCGAGAGACGGATCTCTCATATCCGAATTCGAGTGCCCTTACGTAAAGGTACGTTTCCCTTTTTCCATTTCCATTCAATTTTTTCCCCCTTTGTCTCCAAAAATTGGTTGCTCGTACCAAAAATAACATCGCACTGAGCAACCCGAATTTCGCATTCGGAAGTGTCCAATTTATCAACCTCCTTCGCACTTTGCTCGATATTTGATGAAAAAAATTATTAATAAAAAAAATGGAATAAAAAATGAAAAAATTATTTGTATTCTCGCTTTAGAAGTCCAGGCCCAAAATTGGGCCTGAATTTTTCAGTTTTTTCATTTATAATTGGGCGCGAAGAGTCCGGCTCGCGAATTTATGGTGCCCAAAAAACTTTCACGAATTAAGGATCAAACTTTGCAATAATTTGAGTCGAATTTTCAAGCGACAAAACGAAATAATTGATATTTATTATGATCATTTTGTTATTATTGACATTTTTTAAAAAATCCTCGAATTCTCGACTTTGAAAATGCCATAAAATGTTAATTTCGTCATAATTTCATGAAAATTAAAAAAAATGTGTGGGTACCGAATAATTGAAACTTTAATTAGGTATCTCGATGCTGCGGCCTGAAAATAACTTCCGAGGGTTACATAGTGACCCTGGCCAAAAACAATCATCACGTCCTCGTGCTGAACACCCTCTACATATTATGAGGTGAGAGAAGATCAACGTGTTAAGGAAAGAAAATGAGCAAAAAGGTGGCAAACTTCCTCACGGTAAACCCTTTTGGAGCCGTGCCGCGTTCAACGAAAGGTAAATAAATCTAGAACGAAGAGACAACCAAACGATACAGCAAGAAGCAATGACAGCAATTACAACATCATCAAAAAAAAAAAACAGGTTCATAAGTCGAAGCCGTCTGTGAGCGAGATTTGATTTTTGGGCCTATCGAAACATTAGAAAAACGAGACAAAAAATACACACGAAACAGACACTAAGAATGACAAAAAAACCAACAAAAACAGAGAAACACACGAGCGAGCAAAAGTGCAGCATGCGGCTTTAATAGTTATACAATTTTACGCGTCCCTCTTTTATGAAAGTAAACAAAAGATAACACAAAAAAAAAAACACAAAAAAAACGTTGAGAAAAAAGACGAAAAATACGACGAGGATTTTTAGCGAATTAGGAATTAGGCGACGATTAAAGGCCGCGACGAGCGGGAGGAGGGGGCGGTTATTAAAGGTGGCAAACGTACATCTCCGACCAAACACAGTATAATAGTTATTTAGCGATTTGCATTTGGTAAACTGCCAGAAGGGTTTTTTTTCTCAATTAAAGAAAAAAAGCAAAATCGTAAAACGTGTGCAATGAGAGAAAAAAGATTGAGGGTGGGAGAGAGAGAGAGATTTTAATAGCAAGGAATTATTCAGTGGTAGGCGTCGCGTGAAGAGTTTTCTCATTGACTTCTCGCTTTTAGGCAGTGCAGGGGCGAAGAGCAATTCTACAAACAAAAAAGCACGTTTGAACGAAATATTACAAAAACAAGAGAATGAATAAAAACGAGAGAAAAGAAAAAAAATGGCCTTCCGTCAAAATTGGTCGTTGCACATCATTTTTGACATGTCAGTATTTTAAGTACGGTTCGTAAATCAAATTAATTCTAGTCTTGTACGAGCGACCACCATCCCTCATTCCCACAACCTGATTTTTCCTCTCCCCGCTCTCCACCAGCGTCAAAAATCGGCTGCTTTTATTTTTTAGTTCTGCTCAAAATTGCGGCAACAAGTTCGCAGATCTTAACGCTCCCAATATCGGAATCTTCGCGTGGATTAAAAACGTAGATTTTCGTGGCAAGGGCCGTCGTTGAATGGCTGTTTTTTCATTTTTGTGCAACGAGATGAAGAGAAAATCGTGCCGAAATAATTTAGCTGTTGAATTTCCCAAGAAGCCGAGCACGCAATTTTTCCACGTGTCTCTCTCTCGTTCAGGCTTCTCGTTTGTTTTCCCGTTCAATTATTTTCAATCGAGCAAACAACACCGGTGAATCCCAAGCATTGCCCGACGACGATACGATTTTAATCGCTGTGCGGATATTTCCCGATCGAGATCTCCACCGAATGTCAAAACGCTTTATCGATACTGTCAATTTCGACTATTTAGCCCCTCGGGCATAACGATTGGTAACGTTTACGAATTCCTTTATTTTTGACCAAGTACGTTTTCCAAGGAATGCACCGGTGATGAAACGATTTTCTTATACTTCCTAGTTAGCGCTTAGCATTTATTCTTTCTACATCTTTCGGTTCATCCAATTTTATTATTATTATTACCATTATTATTATTTTACTAAGGATCTTCAGTCATTAAGCTCGAGACAATTATCTCGTGGCCTATACTTGGTATTTATTCTTCGTACAAATCGATCAGTTTCGAGCTTTCGACACAATTAGCTTTGGTTCCTCAATTTTATTCTTCAACTCCCTCCATTAATCTTTACAGTTGTTTGGCAGACTTTGTTCTGTAGAAGAATGAATGATGATAAAAAAATAAATAAACAAGCAAACAAGCAAACACCGTTGACGATCGAGACGATTTGGGGCTTGACCGTTACGAGAGGGCGGGAGGGGAGGGGAGAAAAAATGATAATAAACACGTACTGACTCCAACTTGCGCATTGTTACGACGTGAATTAGACGAGACACAATATTTACAATATTTACTCAGGATGCTTTACAATATGGTTTGCCATATGGAATGTATATATTTGGGTGTGTGGATTGTCGGTTCGTGGTGCTAGCGAGTATATCCGGTATTTCGTAAATGTATTTGTTACGTAAGGAAAGATTAAACAAAAAATAGGTTTCGATAAAGGAATTACAGCCACGGCAGAGGCGGCAGGAGGAGGAATTTACGTAGCGCGGGCTGAAAGTTTTCGGAGAAGGAAGTAAAAAAAACAAAAGTCCGTCGTTGCTTCAAACTTTGACCAAGGCGCGAAGCGAACGAAGTGCAAAATATTTATGCATAATGTGAATATTCTATATACACACACGCATATATATACGTAAATACATATTATTATATATATACCGGTATCCTAGGGACGATACATTATCTAAGTGACAAAAAAACGTAAGAAAAAACAACAAAAAAATGACGTACAGTTTGCTAAACATCTTCTATTTATGTACATAATACTGAACACAACATCCGCGCGAATGAAGACGGTCCTTTGGTAAAACCATTTGAAAAAAGCACCACCGACGCTTGCGAAATTTCATACGCGTGGATTACAAAAAATAATGAAACGATCAACACATACATATATAGAAACACACATATTTTTTAGGGTTGTTTACATGATCAGCCTTAAGATTTCATTCAAAATATAAAAAACAAAAGAAAAGAATAACTCATGAACAAAACGGAAACAAGAAGGATGCAAGGATGCATCGTATATTTGGCTATTCGCTAGGAACAATATGTTACCACCGGAAAATATTCATCACGACAAATCTCGATACGCGAATGAAATAAACTAGGAAAGCAACAAATTTTACTACGATTACACAATAATTTCATCGTTTACCATGTTGACGATTATTTTCTTGTCAAATGCTGAAGTAGCGCCGCGTCCGTTTGTTTCTTCCTTTACTCATCGAGAGGCTTCAAACTATTTCCATGTTTTTTCCGCATTACCGGATGATTTTCATCGAACTAAGAGTTCGACGTCGGTTGATACACCAAATAAAAGGGGAAAGCGTTCATTGAACTAAATTATCAAAAAAAAACGAAGCCTACGTACCAACTAAGGTGGAAAATAATTGAAAAAAAACAAAAAAATATTTCATTCGGTACATTTAGACGTTTTGATTTTATATACACCAGCGCGAGATGTGAATTTAAAGAGGAATAAAAAAATCACTAAATCCGAAGGATAAAAATGCGCAAAAAAAGTATAAAAAATATTTAATAGTCATGGTTAGCAGAGTTATTATGAATAATGCCTGTGATAATAGTATCGTCAGGATAAGTTGTGTCCTTAAAGAGTCTCTGATGTTGTTGCTAGGTAAATATTAATTAGAGAGTACTGAGAGATTGCTGATGTTGCCTCGCTATAGAAGAATTGAAAGAAAAAGAAACAGACAAAAAAAAATATGAAAAAATGTGAAAATAACGAAAAAAAATGAGTTTGAAGAGAGTCTAAAGCGTGTTCAGTCAAATTTGCACAACAATGACACCGAAACACGGAGCAGTTGCCCCCTCCCACTACCGCCCCTTCTCCTGCCCATCGACAGTCTCTAACGGTACGCTAAACGAAAAAAAACTGCGACATCAAAAGAAGAAAAACAGATTTTTTAATCGAGGACAAAGATATCCGAGAAATCGTTTGCCAGTCGTGTATCGAAGATTAACTCGTAGCGTAATTAAACCAAAAATAATAAAGAAAAACTAATGGATGACCATTTAACGAAAGAGGATCTTTTACCTCACAAAATTTATTATATTACGCTCACCTTACATATACTTGAATATTTTAGTATAGATTTACTCTATTTACATATTTTTATCTGTGGAAGACTACTTGGCTAATTTAGGCCACTGTTGAAATTCACCCCTTATTTGCCTTGATGTTTAAATTACAACAATAATATTTGAAGACGTAATGGGGAAAAAAACGGAGGGATTAAAGAATAATAAGAACTAGGAAAGAGGGCAAAAGTGAATAAGAGAAAAGAAAGAAATAACTTGTTACGTAAATGGTAATTGTGATAGATTTTTTGATGATTTTTACAATCTCAAAAGTCTCATTATCCTAATATGTATAGACAAAACAAAAACTTTATAGTCACTCTCTAACGTAATAGATAAAAATGAAAGAAAAAGAAAAATAACGAAACACTCTGCTTACACTGTTGAACTAATATTATCGAGAATGAAAATAAATTCCAGCTCATCAGAGGGAAAATAAGTAGTCCCCAATTTTCTATATCGAAACGTGCGAACGAGATCGAAAGCATGAAAAAAAAAAACAACCAAAAAACACAAAAAACGGCAGACCCGTCGGAGGATGTATTGAATTCATCGATGTGTTTTATCCAGTATCATTAATCCGAGCTTAGAACAGGATCAAACGATTGCTTATTGTTCTCTAGAAGTTTAAACAAAAAGTGAAAACACATTACGAACTTGCCATTCTTTCACGACTTCCATTGTCTCTTCGACAACGTACGTTTACGAAGTATGAAAAGTGAAGAAAAAAATCAATTATACACGATAACCATTGCCGAGTATCATACGAATAATTAACGACGATAGATAAGTATCGAGATTATCGTATTACGATCACAATTTTAAGCGATTTTATTGTACCCGCACGTTCTCCGAACAATTTATCGGCTCACGTGCGCGTAAAAACCGCTTTTTTCTTCGAGGCGAGGTAAAAAAGGAGAAAGAAAAAAAAACAATGGAGAGTAGCCTACTGACGATATTCCAGTGATTCCATTTTGTCGAAAATTCCGGTCGCGATGTATTATCGAGCCAAGTGTCCCGAATCTATTTTCAGCAAAAGGGCAGAGAATTAAAATGTCGCGTCACAAATATGTCCTTTTCAGTTCCTTGACTAAACTATATTGATCTCGATTAAAAACACTAAATTTCGTGTACACGGCAAAAACCAAAGGAACGTTTGAATCTTACGAAATAAACGGTCGGTCAGCATCCATCGCGGAACTCTGATAATAAAAATAGTGTTGAATTTATTTAAGATTTGCCAATACGATTGAAACGCGTACGTTCAAGCGTTCCTAGCGACCAACGTTCCGAAGAAACAGACGAAAAAACACTGCAACACCAACACGAAGTATATTATTTGGTAGAGCTAATTGGGAGATGGGAAAAACGAAAGAGGGGAAAAAATAAAGAAAAACTGAGGATTTCTAGCCTACGGTTAATCATAGTCTTCCTAGGATCTTAAAAGTTATAACAAAATTAAAAAGAACATTGACAACGCTATGAGAATTAGGTGAATGGCCAATTTAAACGCCGAATCCGGCTGAATTACAAGTTAGGAAGGATTGACGATAGAAGAAAAAAAAAAGTCAAATGATAAAATCATTTTGAACGTATCTCCACTTCTATGCTGTGTTTATCAATAATATAACTCGCCTTACTCGATAACAGCCTTTTTATCAGACATCGGCTTATACCATTGAGAAACAAACATGAATCGCGAATTATAAGAGAGACACTTTTTTTCCTCTTCTATTGCGTAAACGTATATTTATACAAAATAAATCGTCGACAAGCAAAAAGGAACAAGAGTGACTATGAAAAGTTGAAAGATTCAAAGAGAAAAACCCCGGACTAAATGGACACTCTGTCGCGTTCTTCGCAACAGACAAACATCTACACATTAACCATTATTTTTATAACGATATTTTAATCCCAAAACATTCATATACATTGTTTCCCACCAATTTATCATCAACATCCTTTTATTTCTCTCATCTGTTTTGTTTTCTTTGTTTTTTAATCAATCTGCAATCATTATGTGTTCTATGGGCTGTTCAAAACGTCATTTTGCGGCGTACTATAGTTAATATACTTATTCGAATAAGCATCGAGGGCTTTTTCCCCCCTGTTGAGACAAAATAATAAAATTATTCTCGTCAAGCACGCAATTTGCTCGACAAACGTTTTTTTTTCTTCTTCTTTTTATGTTTTGTTTTTGTCGTTTATGTTGACGCATTCGTTTTGTTTTTTACGAGCAAGTTCGTATTTTTTTAAATAAAATTAGACGAATAAATGAACGCGTCGTAACAAATGTTGCCAGCGATAAAATTCTTCACACGTAGGATTGAATTTTTTTGTTTTTTGTTTCTATTCACGTGACTCGTTCACCATGCGCAGTTGATCCATTTTTTTTTTTTGAATTTTATTTTCCCTGAAGCGCTGTTTCGTTGTATTAATATTCTAATCTCTTTATTTGTTCGTTAAAAGTTGGGCGATTTCAGTATAATTGTTAGAATAAGTACTTCGAAATACTCAAGGGTCCGAGGCCCGGACGCCAACGACTAAGCGTACACGGCGAGTTTTCAACGCGTCAAAGTTATCATTTTGTTTTGTTTTATCTTTGGAAAAAAAAAAACGAAAAAAAAACATGTTCAGTTCACCGGTAGTGCTTAAGCGTAGTAGGCGAAAAATTATATACTTCAATATATTATAAATAATATACACATTTTCGCGGTTGCGTGCATTCCACAATATGAAATATTCTGAGAGCAAATAACTGCGAAATATCAATATTTCGTCGACTAAAGAAATTTTACAACATGGATAGTGGGCGTAGATAATACAAGAAAAAAAGTTCCATATTCCTTTTCGTTTTTTTGTCCCTCTGTTATCTTGTTTTATTTTGCATTTTTTGATTGTATTTTTAATAATCGTCAATTCTTTAGTCATGGATTCGACTGTTTCGTGTGTGGAAAACACAAAACAACTGAAAATTGTCTCGTTTTCAAGTCTTTTAGTTTTTCTTTTGTTTCGCTTGTCTCTATTTTTTGTTTTTTGTTTTTTTTTTTAATTACAATTTTAATTTTGTGTTTCCTCGTTGGTCAGTGCTGGCCCAACCACCACCGACTACTTCTTACGCTTTACTTTTTACATCAAATATATTATAATATACAAGAATTTAATTCTTTAGTGCCAAACGAAAATATTTATAAATCGAGATGAAAAGGGGCGTGTGTGAGGTAAAAAACGAGATAAAGTAAAAGATAAATAACGAAAAAAAACGTCAACGGCTTATCATTTTTGTCCTTTTCTTTGAAAAAATTCAGACTTTTTAGTTTCGTGCCATGTCAAGTATCGAAGGTTTTATAGTTTGTAAGAGTTAACGAAGGAGAGCAAACGATTCAACAACAAAATCTACAAAAATTCGATGAAAAATAATGAGAGCGAATAAAAACGCAAGAAAATGGAAAAAAAACAATTTAAAAACAAAAAAATGAACGTTTTGCCATTCGATCCTTGATTAGTCAGTTAAAGTACAAATATTTCATGTATTCTATCATTGGGTCATTAAGTCGAATCGATGAGAGTCGCATCAGGCGTATAGTTAAGAGACCCACACACAGACACACCCACACAAACACAGACAGAGACGCGAAAACACAGAAAAGCGAGAAAAAAAGCGTAAAGTGAAAGAAAAAATAGAAAATGTAAAAAAATGAAGCAAGAAAATTTACTTTGTTCCATTCCTCGAGAGCACTTAGCTTTATTTATTTCGCATTAGTTACTTGATACACATATATCTATATATAAATATATATGTACCGAATATATATTCATATATAAATATAACTTAAGAGGCTGATACGAGTCAACGACGGATCAGTCATTACGACCGTCGTTCTCCACTATTCGGCGTTTAATTATTTATTCTTATAAACAATGAATAATCGGAAATGAATGAAAGAATAAAAAAGCAGACGAAAATAAAATGTAACGTTCCTTTCGGAGGTACTTTGTTCACATATCAAATTGACCACCAAAAAAAATGAAAATGAATAACAAAAAACACATAATTTATTATAATTATATTGATAATATTAATAATAATGATATATACAGTCGCATTCCATTGATGTGCTTGTACGTCAGGGTCAGCTAACGCGAATACCTTCACGATTTTTCGTGATCTTCGTAATCGTATTTTATCATCTTTCATCCCGTTGGAAATTTTAAGCCCGTAACACGAAGAAAATTAATAAATAATAAATGACTAAAGATAAAACGACAAGTCCCTCTATACGCCTGTAAAATTTATTATTATTATTACTATTATTATAATTATTATTATTACTATTATTATTATTATTATTACACTATGCAACTAACTACGATCACTATCGACTAATTTGAGAATGACACACAAAGATATGCGTCGAGTTAACGTTGTGAAAAAAAAAGTAAGAAATCTCCGTCATATTTGGGCCGTACTTCGTTATTTAGTGGGCCACGGAAACCAAAAAAAGATAAAATAATATTTATAGCTGCCGTTTATTCCATCGAAGAAAAAATGAAGAAAATGAAACAAAGAAAAAAAATCGTTACGATCGTGGACTATTTTACGCTCACCGATATTGTTGAAAAAAATAAAACCGAATAGTTGATACGGCAATTTAGACGAAAATTGAAGAGCACCGATTTTCATTGAGGAACTCGAGACATGGCGAATTAAAGGTGGTAACGATACAATTATGAAGCGAGACTTTCGCAGGGGGCATAGAAAAAAATGAGGGAAAGTACGATTTTTGTCAATTTCAACTTAAAATATCATAATTGTGTCTGTCCGCATTGTATCGTTGCTGTCACTCGGCGAACGTGACAAAGAGACTTATTCGAATTCGATTATCCTCGATCGGTATGACTCGATAGATAGAACGATAAAAAATGATTTCAAGGGCAATGATGTGGAAATCGAAAGAAAAATGCATTATGAGAAGAAATGATTTTTTGAAAAATGTTCCGGCGGGGCTCACTTATATTTCAAAAAAAAAAAAGCAATATGAAAATAATTATTAAGCATTAATAATTGAATGTGTAACTGTATGAGGATAGTACAACTCGATGAATCAGAGAATTTAAAGAACAAGATGAAAAACAGATAAAAAAACGTGGTAAATTGTAATGCAATATGGAAAACGCGTATACCAATATATTTTTTATATGCTAATGGGACGCCAAGGGTGCATCGTTCGTTTTACGATATGTGACCATATTATTTAGACTACTTACACATACGTAATTGACATGTGCCCAATTTCTAATTGGCTTTCTACCAACATCGGCTCCCGTACGACTACCCAGCCTTTGCACTAAAAGACCTGTTGCTATACGAACTCGGTTCATTAAACAAAAAATACCAAAAAAAACAAGCGATACAAGAAGAAATAAGTATTTTGGGGAGCACTCGTCGGTTACTAATATACAATATCTTGGTTCACCAGTCTCGATTCCTTTTATCGTCGGATTTTATTTCATTTTTATTTCCATTCACAATTTATCCTTTTTTCTTTACATTTCATAACTTGATTATTATTACGTCGATGACAGAGTATATGACACATTTTTGCATATATTGCATTCGTCCGTACATCCAAGTACGTTTCGCGTTGTCTCAATCCTTTAGCGTCTCGTTTTCTTTTTAATTCTTCCAAAGCTCGTCAAGGCTAGTCCATGAAATATTTCATTAATCAAACAAACAAGGGTCTCGTTTATTTTCTTTTTCTTTTCTCTTTGGTTGATGTGAGAATCATCATCTCCTTGTTTTTCTACCTTGTACCTACAAAATTTTAGTTTCGTTTTTATATGAAATATTTAAATTTATTGTATTATACGTATACACATCTATATACACTTTTACAACAAAAAAAAACGATATTTTAATCTACAATACCGTATTACATAACTAAAGATATGCAACATTTGCTACTTATATATTTGTCAAACGTGTCGAATTGAAAATATTTTATTATAGGGTGGATATGAAAAGAAAACAAATCGAAGAAGGAACCAGAAAAAAAGACATGAAAGAAGAAATTTAGCCTTAAAAAAAAAAACAAAACAAAACAAAAACAAAACGTGAATGTTCTCTGTTGGCCGTACATTTTTTCACCATATCAACTCAATTTGCCATCACCTCGTCAATTCCTATGACCTCCCCCCTCCCCCCCCCCCTATCCTATATTAAGATATTCTCAAGAAAACGATATCACTATTGCAGTTCTCTGATACATATAGAAAAAACAAACAAACGAGGAAAATATATGAAAACATACGATCTTACGTGTGCATAGGCTGCAACATGCAATAATAAGAAATATATATATATGTATAATATATATATTGTGATGCTCACAAAGCACATAACACGATTTACCAAAATTGTATAATGTTTAAACATTTCATGTGATTTTGGAAAGTGTTATATTTTTTATTTCCTGCCAATTGTTTTATTTGTAACGTTGTTCTTTGTTCTTTTTTCAATAAAGTAAGCGAACTTAAGTTTTGCCATGTCTCGTTTCTTTCAACCTCTTTCCATTCGTCCATTGCAATTATTTTCCATTCAGGGTGACGACAAAACTCCAGTACCCTTTTAATTGTCGATTATTGTACTGTTTTCTTTCCAGGCACCGACAGAACTGTCAAATATTAAAATCTTCCGTTCTTTGTTTATCGGAAATGGAATGATAGTCGAGGAGGATCGCACGTATTTGATCGTAAACGAAAAACCCAACTTTGAGGGTCGAAATCTGCATAAACCATATTTTTTGATCCACCGTCCAGTTGTCATGACAACGACATATAAAATTCGTGACTCTGAAGTTTGCAACGTTGAGATTTAACGAAATAATATTTTTTTTTTATCAATTATTCATTAAATTTTGAAAATCATGGCAATTTTTCGTACCGATTCTATTTTTGGGTCTCAAGTCACGTTTTTGCTTGAGCTATTTATATTTTTTCAAGATCCATTTTCATGGAAATCGAGGCTTTGAAATGCCTTGTCACCGTTGCAGCTCAATCGAATAAGTTGATGATCGGAAAGGCGAAGAAGTTGAGTTGCTTTCTGACTCATGGGTAACGCACACGACCCTCCTTAATGAAGGAATAAACACGTTGTCAGGGGAATAACTTTGTGTTTTTTAATTAAATAATATTTCGTGCGGACATGATTAAATAAGGATTACAGTAACGATACACAGAATAAATAATTTCAATCGTTGGTTTGATTGTTGATATTGAGTTTTGGTAATTCTTCCTGAAGCTGGAGAATATGCTCGATCGGTTTTGGTTTTCCGTCCTCGCCGATGCGACAGGGTTGGACGACGCCCTGTTTCGTCAATTGATCAACGAGACCCACGAGCTTCATCGCTTCGTATTCTTTTTGCTCGTCGCTCATGCCTTCCAGGGGATTTGGTTTTGGATGCTCGTAACAACCGGTTACGGGATTTATGTTCTCTTTGTATTTAGTGTATTCCTCGGTATCGCTGTCCTCGGATTCCGACGAGTAAGCCGACGAATTCGCCGATTGTCCGCGTCCCAGTAATCCCTTGTTCGCGAACATTCCAGCAGCGTTTCCGTATCCAGTGTATTTCACCATGCGGTTCACTTTACCAAATGGACCAGAAAAATCATCAGAGAATTCTGTCAGCGCACATTTTGCTATGACTCTGAAGTTTGCAACGTTGAGATTCATCGAAAAACGTTTTTTCTATTGATTATTTATTGAATTTGAAAATCATGGCGATTTTTCGAGTCGATTGAGTTTTTCGGTTGCAAGAGAGGATCGTTTTATTGGCCGGACCAAATATTCAATAATAATCATGAGCTCTGATGAAGAAATAACAAAATTTCGTTGCATTTCAACGATGCAAACTTCAGAATCATTTTTTCCTTGATAAATTTTTACCCCACCGGAAAAACCGAAAAACAAATTGTTGCGGAAAAACTTTTAAGCAGCTTGACTCTTACCGTTCTCCTTGCAAAGTAGGAAAATAAGTTCGGCCACCAAATCGGACAATTCGGTGATGGGGCAGGTGAGAAGTTTGCACAATTTAGCTCTGAGCGTCGATCCTTCTTCGGGTCGTTTCATCACGTCTTTCAAAGGTGGCAAAATCTTCAAATATCAAAAATATTTCGAGTTAGAAATTCATCGCGCTACTCATGAACAATTCAAAAGAATTTTTCGCAAATATTGACTCACCTGCGATCGTACGTATTTTCGAATCAAACGATTGGATTTTACGAGTCTTATCAAAACGGTCGTCACCGGCGATAGATTTTCAACTAATTCCGAGTTCCCGTCTAATCGTTGATCGAAAAATTTCAACAATCGATCTATGGCCGTCATGTCCATTTTTTCGTACACAATTGCAGTCTCAACATCGTCGCTAACCGGTTGTATCAAAGGCTTGTAACAACTGTACGGTATCACCGTCAGTGCATTGATTATGTTGCTGAAAAGATCAATAAATACTCATTCACACAGAAGTATTGGTTTCCAACTCTCTGCGGATCATCTGGGTCTTTTTGACCCGAGCTACGAATTTTTTAATGCATATTAGGTCAATCTGACTCGGGGCGTTTCTCAAATTTTTCCAGACGTTTTTCGTAGTTAATTATCAATTTTTTATGGCCCTAAATTTATGTTTTAACGAAGATGAAAATTCAATGCCCAAAATTCATTGCCCAACAATCGATGACGCACAGATTTTGGGGTCAAAACGACCCAGTATGCATTCGAACCGTTAAAGTAGAATCAATCGATAATATTTTACGATTTTTCCAGTTTTTTTTCTCTCCAAATACGTGAATCTGAGCGGCAGGCCCAAAAGAGAATGGAAAGACGATTTTCTTACCTGTGCAATTCGTTTTCATTGGTGATTCTGTGAGAGCCTCTGTTGACCAGCATTTTGTAACAAATTTCTACTAAATTTTGGTATTTCTGCAGCTCCTCGTCCCGACTCTCGTCGACATTGATGTACAAATTGAATAGCACTTTGAGAATTTCGCTGGCCAGCACAACGTCATTGTTCTGTGAAGATTATTCGATTAATTTCGCTGAATTTGTACAGTTAAAATCTGGATTTACACCTTGAAACGATTCTCGAAAATTACCGTGATCGTCGATTCTTTGGATTCGAAATCGTTGGCAAACTTGTCCAATATTCCAATGAGACAGGAATCGCCGTTGAGCTCGTTTTTCACAACGAGTCTCAACGAAGAATTCAGCGCAGTCGACAAAAAGAGTATTCGAGTGTCAAACAATTTAATATCGTGCGGAACTGTTTTGTCGTAATTTTCCATTCTTTTGACTATGCAACGCAGGCAAGAAGTTTGTCCTATTTTTTGCTGCACAGCTGGAGAGTTGAACAACAAATTGCACAGCAATTTCAGAGACTCCTGGGTCACTGGAAATATATCGAAAATTCACAACTTTTCCGGTTTCCGTGCCAGGTTTATATTTCGAGTGAACGGAATACGGAAAAAAAGGTTTTCGTACCGTTTGTAAAAGTAGCAGAACTTTTTGTGGTTTCCTCTTTATCCAGGCTGGCATTTTTGATAATGAGGTTCAGTCTTTCGTCAGTAATTAGAGCGTCCAAGTCAGTTTTGTCCCGACTAAGGAAAAAACAATGAAAATGGAATGAATTTTCATGTTTTCGCAAGTTTTTTTTTTTTTTTCAATGTTTTATGAAGTAATTCGTGGGTTAAAAACGAAAATTTCGGTTTTAGAATTTACCTTAAAATTCTAAGAGCTTGCAAACAACGTTCGTGAATCGTAAAATATTTGGCTTGTTGTAAACGTTCGAAGATCGAGTCCCATACGTCTTTTCTTAGGTTATCACGATTCAACTCTTCAAACGTCAAGTGCGTTTCGTACTGCGACAAAATATATTGTTAGGCCGTTTGTATAGAGTTTACTCTCAAGTTCTTGAGGAAATATTGATTATTAGGAATTAGGAACTCACTTTTTCGGTAAAGTCCAACAAACAATCGATGAACTCAATGTCACTGCCAGCAACCAATTTTTTTATTGTATCCATTTTTTTCGGATTCTGGAGTTGATTTTCTCGGCTTCGATCGACAGAATTATAGAACTTCAATTTTCACCGGAGCAAGGCATTTTATATTGTCACAATTATTCTGTGATTTAGAATGCTCGCGAACTGTCATAAACAATCGCTAATGTGATGATCACGAACTATGTCGTCTCGAATGAGAAAAGAATCAAGTGTGTGAAATAAACTGCCCCGATGTACCGACCGTTGGTAATCAGACGCACGAAACTTTTTGCGAAACCGAGAAACGCAATTTGCCAGCAAAAAGATATTTTCAGAGAGAAATATCGTCTGAATCGTAATATTGATAAAATATTCTCAATGCTGATTATTATTACGACTGCTGAGAGTTCAGAGAAAATATGGCTCAGTATTTCCTCGTGACGTCACCACGTGGCGCCACTCCCTGATTCTCGGTTTTTTAATTCCAATTACGTAGGAATTTGGAGCATCGTGTTATCACGACGATAATTATTGCCGATAACGCGATGTGATAACTGGAAAATTTCGAATATTTTTTCACACTCGACATTCTTTTCGAAAATACGACTGCAAAGCATCGAATATTTCCTGCATTCTTTGCTCAGGATCCACGAATAAAACTCCATAGGCTCCGATACTAAATGGCAAAACGATTGAGGAAAAGGCTCGAGCGAAGATGCTTGAGAATGATAATATGAAGAGCTATTTTGATAAAATCTACGGAAATCTTTGCCAGGAACCGGGCTAAAAAAAATGGAATCGTTTTTCCTTCTCGTAGCTTGTCCCTGCGGCGTGTCGACGATAAGGAATTGGCGATAAAGGAAAGCCTGGACATTTATCTGTATATTTATTTTCCCGATAAAGGACGTGTTGACCTTTGATTACTGTAGAATATCGTGATCGATGATTGTGTAGGAATTTAACTGAAAAATCAAACGCATTTCGTAGTAATTCTTTCCATATGATCGTCGTTTTGGGTGTCAAGTAAAAACACGCGACGAAATCTTTTACTAGTAGCGTTACATTTTCGTTCTTGTCAGCGTAGCAAAGCCGCGCAAGTCCATAAAATCGATCGCGAGAGATATGTTCCAAATGCAGTGAGTAGTCGCCGCCACAGTGAGACACGCACACAACTACGCATATCAGAACATAAGAAGAGAGAGAGAGAGAAGGGAGAGAAAAGACATTGGAGAGATAAAGTCAGAGCAGAGAAAGAGAAACGAGGAAGGGAGAACTCGATTTTTTTGCTGCTCTGTGCATTCTATACTGCGCACTAATACACGTATATACGAAAAAACACCTATCGTCGAAAGCTGTAAATTCACTGTGTGAATTCGTGTTTGCTGCCACTCCAAAGCGTCAATTTTTTTTTAATCGTCTTTACAAAAGTGCTCCCGTGTGTAGTTTCTCCTCAATGTGTTGCTGCTGAATTCTTCTACACATATGTATACAAAAACAAGTAATTTTTTATTTCCCAAACGACTATAAAATTCAAAATAAACGCGTGGAGCTTTTTTCGATTCGAAAATCCCGAGAATAATGGGTGTTGGTCTAAAACCTCTGGAATTTACCGATTGCTTGACGGACAGTCCATACTTTCGTGAAAATCTTCATTATCATGAGCGTGAATTGGAAAAAACGAGCCAACAGATCAAGCGTCTCATCAAAGAGGTCAAGGATTTGTTAAACGCTGCTAAAAGTAAGTTTTCCCGACATTTTTCATCATTTTACACCTTTTTCTTACACACACGTCAATTAATCTCAATTATCTATTCTCCGGTATTTTTTTTTCCGTTCCTTCTATTCTACCGCTGTGTGTATGCGTGTTCAAATTCAACTTGAAACACTCTCTCCTAGGTTTGGTGCTATGCCAATAAACAAAATATCTCTACACTTCATTCACACACAATTTTTCCTTATATAGAACATACATATATGTATATACGTACGTTTTTGTAGCACACGGTAATTTTTGAATCGAGTGATCAATCGAGTTGACAGTCTGTATATTTTTACGCCACCCTCTCATTTGACGATACGTCCAATGTGCCTCTACATAGAATTGTTTTTAAATCTTTCCCCAGCATCAAACACCGTCAAATTTGCTCATGCTGTACATTTTAATTGCAACAGTCTTAGAGTAGATTTTTTCCATTTTTCCAAAGCATTTTCAGGACTAAACAACAAATTTTTTACACCAATGAAAAACGACTATCGTGGTCCTAGCGTTGATGATTTTTCTTACCTCAATCGTCTAGTTTAGCGACAATGTCATTGTCATGATTTTGTTTTTAGCCCAAGTAGTTACGTTTTATACATTTTTCAACATTCACACTGTCGCCCGATGTCTCTAACAAGCGGACCTGAAGAAAATCCACACGAGAATTGTTTTATTCTATCTGAGAATCGCAACTTGTATGCCCAGCGGCAATTTCAATAATCGACGTGTAATTGTGAGTGTTTGCGTTTCTAAAGATCTGTCTCAAGCCCAGAGAGCGTTCTCCAAAACACTGCAAAACTTTAGCTTCGAATGTATCGGCGAGACTCAGACCGAGGACGAGTTGCACATTTCGCAGAGTCTCAAAGAGTTTGGTAAACTCATTGCGTCCATTGAAGATGAGAGAGATCGCATGGTAAGCACGAGTATAATTCTCAGAATAGAAAAACAACAAAAAAACAAGCAAAATCATACAAAGGACAAGAAAAATTGCAGATTATAAGAGAAAAAATGAAAATACTGAAAAAATTTGCTGATCCAAAACCAGAGCTACGAGAGGCATATTTTTGACGATCTTTCAGATGGATATTTTCCTTAACGAGCACCGATGCACAATCGCACTCAATTTCTATAACTCACTGCCGCACGTTTCTCTCAACTTTATCTTTTTTTTTATTTTTTTTCATTCATTCCTTCTTAGATAGATTTGGAAAAGTCGTTTTATCAGATGCTTGAGAATATGTTTTCGGTAGAGCATTTTTTTTGGACTGTTACAAATTATTTTTAATCCCAATTTGTATTTTTTTGTAGTTGGCAAACTAGGAAGCGCAAGTATTACTCCCAGTTGCATGATAAATGTTTCTTTTTTCATATTAGTTGAAAATTGGATGAATTTGTACCATATGATTTGTTGAATTAGATAGAAATTTGATCGATGGTTGAGTGAGAACGTAAACGTCGTGCTCTAGTCCAGTAAATATTCATTTTCTCATGGACCAAATTAAATCGATTGCCAACACTGATTAGTGTTTAGATTCAGCACTTTTGTCCGAATTTGCTCTCTCCGCCGATGGGAAAAGCAACTTTATTTTAATTTTTACACTCTTGCAGCTTGAGCGTGCTTACGACCAAATTATTCTACCGCTAGATACCTTCAGGAAGGAGAAAATCGGCGGAGTAAAAGTACGTAAAAGAAAAAAAAATAGAGTCAAAATCGTGAGAAAAGTAAACGAAATGTTTTTGACCGAGTAATTTTTGGTGCAGGAGGGGAAGAAAAAGTTTGAAAAGCAGACGGTGAAATTTTGTCAAAGCCAAGAACGTATTCTTAATCTGTCGACCAAGAAGCAGGACAATGTTCTTCAAGAAGTAAGAAAACTTGGAATTTCTATTCGTTCAAATTGATAACGAACAAAAAAAGTGAATTTTCGTATTTTTAAAATCTATTTTCTTTCTAAAAACTTTTATTCTTCGTAGGCTGACGCGACTCTGGACATGGCTGAGCGACATTTTTGTCAAGCCAGCCTAGAATATGTATTCCTTCTGCAAGAGGTACAGGAACGAAAAAAGTTTGAATTTGTCGAGACGGTGAGTTGAAATGCTCCAATGACTTTCCCCACAAATTTAAAATAATGAAAAAAAGTTTAAAAACTGAAAAATCCATTTTTTGTCTTCTGTTTGTTGCAGCTTTTGGGATTTATGTTCGGCTGGCTAACGTTTTATCATCAGGGTCACGAAGTTGCAAAAGACTTTAAGCCGTACATGACGGAATTGCAATTGAAAATCCAAAAGGTAACTAAGGCAAATTATTCGCTGAAGAAATTCAATTTATTATTTTATCTTTATTCTTATCGTTTCTTCTCGGTCAGCGCTTTCGAAAGCGTTACTTTTTATACATCTAATAATAACACATGAGGCTTCTTTGACTCGTAACTCTTGCAGAATTTCGTTTAACAAAAAATATATATTTTGTCTATAACAAGAGAAAACTCTACATTGAAAATAAAATTTTGTTGAAAAAGATCGATATTTTGTTGGATACGTTCAACTAAACGTTTTTTCGAAAAATCACGAAAATTTTGTTATTCCAGCAAAAAACATTCTGGAAAATCGTTTTCGGAAAGTAAATTTTTGTTATTCCAATCGTAAATTTTGCTGACAGTTCCGTTACAATGAAAAATATTGTCGAAATAACGAAAATTTTGAAATCATCCCAAAATATTTAGTTCGCCGTATTCAACAAAATATCGACGTTTTTTGAGAAAATTGAATTTTCAGTGTACATTACGATTAAAAAAATTTCTGATAACAGAGCATGTACTAATTCGTAATATTTTGTGTGCGTGTGTGTCCGTTCTTTTTCTTTTTTTTACAAGACTAGGGAGAATTTCCTTGCCACCAGGGATAAAACTGAATCGCTTATGAATAAAATGAAGGACATGAAGAAGGTAAAGTGTCAAAAGTTTCATCTTTTCCAACCATCAACTTTTAATTTAAATAAATAACAGAAAACAAACAACTAAATTTTCTACAACAGCGTCATTACAAAGAATTTTTTTTTTAATTCATTTTTTCCCTTTACTTGTAGTCTGCAGTCGAGACTGGAATAAGCAAATTGAATTCGCGCGAAGGATACTTGTTTCTTATGGAAAAAAGTGAGTCAATAATAATCCATAAAAATAATTCAATTGTACGAAATAATCGAGTTTGATTACGAGTTAATTATAATGTTTCTTTTTGCAGAGGCTTTCGGGACAACATGGACGAAGCAATATTGTACATACCAAAAGGAAAAGAAGGAATTCACGATGATACCGTACAATCAATTGACTGGCAAATTTGTGAGAATTAAAAAATACTTTAATGCAAAAATAAAGAGTCAAATCGAACGATTTTGTTAATTTTATTCATTTATTCACAGAGCAACAAGGAAACTCTCACGTTATCGTCGTGCGTACGTCGGATGTCTGACACTATTGAAAAAAGATTCTGTTTCGATATCACAGCAATCGACAAGTGAGTTTTCAATCATAAATAAAATTCCAAGACCATTTCGATGGCCGAATTTTTGTAGATTTCGAGAAATTCTGAATCGTCCATGGGTTTATTTTACGTGACTCTCTTTCAGGCCTGGCGTAACTTTCACGTTCCAAGCACTGTCGGAAGAGGACCGGAAACTCTGGATGGATGCCATGGATGGGAAAGAGCCGGTCAGTTTTCTGTTCCCTTTTTTATGCAGATTTTTTAAAAATTGTTTTTAAAGTCGCTCCAGTTCGTTGATCGTATCGACGGTGGAAATTGGTCTTTGCTTTATTAGAAAAAAAATCATTTCGTTGCAGACTTACGCTTTGCAAGGTTCATCGATCAAGCCCGAAGAGACTATTCTCGATGAGACTGGTTTTTCGTTTGTTTCGAGATGCATCGCAGCTCTCGAAGACAGAGGTTCGTTTTAAATGCTGAATAAATCGAGAAAAATCAACATTTTAACGTGAAACTCATGATTCGGATGATTTTTTCAGGTCTCGAAGAACAAGGTCTTTACCGTGTTGTCGGAGTCGCTTCAAAAGTGGACAAACTTCGAGCAATGGGATTAGACAGAAGGAAACTCGACAAAATCAATCTCGACGATATATTCCAATGGGAAAGTAAAACTATAACGAGCGCGTTAAAAACTTACCTGAGGACGTTATCCGAGCCTATTATGACTTTTCAGTACTACAACAGTTTCATCAATGCGGCCAGTAAGTAAAATGGAAAGAAAAATAATGACCGCGTGATTTTTTTTCTGCGAAAAACAAGTTTTGTACGATTTTCATGGATTTTTTTCGCGTTTACAGAGCAGGAATCGCGTGAAGCGAGAATCAATGATATTCACTCGTTGGTTTATCGCCTGCCAAAGCCGCGCTTCGATATTTTGATGCTGCTCATAAAGCATCTTCGAAAGTAATTACAAGCAATTGCTCATTAGCTCAATCGAGTAGAGAAACAGAAATAAATAATGCTCGGAATATTTTTTTCCTTAGCGTCGCGAACAAAAGCGACAAGAATCTGATGACCGTGGGAAATTTGGCTGTCTGTTTCGGGCCAACGTTGCTACGACCCGAAGAAGAGACCGTAGCCTCGATAATGGACATCAAATTTTACAACATCGTGGTCGAGATCCTCATCGAAAATTGTGAGAGGATCAGCGCTGGGCCACCTCAAGAATTCACGCGGCCTATCGCCATACCTCCAAATCCCATCTCAACTAAAACGCATAATCATGAGGCTGAAGAAAATCAAAGCACAACAACGGGCAACGGGAATTCCGCTTTGACCAAATACTCGTCGCATTCTGGGCTGCCGGTCACTCATACGCACGTGAGTCTGTCACTCGATCGAATTTCTCAAAATAATTTTCCAAAATCGGCAAACATTGTTGAAAAACTTTCGATCTTGAAAATTTTGCAACGAATCTTCAGAACGATCGAGAGTTACTCGTGAATCTCAGAAGAAATTGAATTTTTTTTGCTTTTTTCATCAACAAAAAAGTGATTTTAATTTCTCGTCTTAATTATTGAAATTTTGTGTAATTTGTTGGGCTCGTTATTAATTTTTCTTTAATCGTGGAGGAAAAATAAAAGTTACATTGAGCGAAAATTCGCACGGAGATCTCATTCACTTTCATTTTATTTTCTCGCAGCTTGTCACGAGATCTTATTACGACGGACCGATGTCTGTACTTTCCAAAGCATCGTCCGTGGAAGATCGAAAGAACGGTGACTTTGAAGATCTCGAGCACGTCAGTCTTCGGTTACCGATGTTCTCGGAGAGTCGTGTCGGCCGCGCTAAATTGACGAACGCGAATTTCATGTACCACACGGCTGACAAAGGTAATGAAAAATAAATTCAAAATGAACGTAAATTTCTTATTTTTTTCGACGCACGATCGTGAATTATTATCGAGTAAAAGAATGTCGGAAAAAACGAGTGAAAATTACGCATCGCATTGCAGTTTTGGGCGGCGGAAATACGAGCAGTTCCAGCGAATCCGTGGGATCGGATTCTCATTTGTATTCGGCAGATTTACCGGTAAAACATAAACGAGGATCGATGATGGGAATGCATTGTCCAGCGGGCTACACACAGCGCAGTAATCCCGCAATATCAGTGTGAGTAATGCAAATGTTTGTGATACTCGGTGGTCGATCGAATTTTATTTTCACAATGCGAGACACAAATGTTTTCAATTGACGAGGTTTCTTATCTCGCAGAGTGAATACATCACCGAGTAGCGGGCGTTCGAGTCCCGGTCAGATGCCTGGAATTTGGTAAGAGAATAAAATGTCCTTATCGCTGAATAACGATAAGAAACGATTTATTGACTGGCCCATATTTTTCTCGTTCTTCCAATTTCAGGAGAGTTCGAACTTTGTACACGTGTCTGGCTGAGAACGACGGAGAATTGAGTTTCGAGCCGAACCAAATAATAACGAACGGTACGAAGAAGAAAAAATCCACAAAAACGCCAAAATATTTCGCATTTGATTTTTCATTCCTTTGTGTCCGTTTTTCCAACAGTCAAACCTTCTCTCGAGCCGGGATGGTTGGAGGGCACATTGAACGGCAAAACAGGCTTAGTCCCGAAGAATTACGTCGAGCAATTGCCCTGAAGGAGCAAGCGAACCAAAGAGTGCCTAAAATACACGAAAACTCGATCGAGCGAGTAAATTCAAAGGCATATCGTAAACATTCCGAAAGCACAGCGTCCCATAAACGTTTAAACGACACGTACATTCCGCTAGCATCCCGCTGGTTTTTGCATAATCATATTATAATTGTACTATTTATTATACCAATAACTGCAAAGAAAGGAGCAAACTGAGGAGCCTGACGCAAAGACACACAAATTAGTTCACTACGAGCTACTTTGCATTCTAATCGCAGCACCGCCCACATTACATGGGTAAACAATTTACATAGTCAATTATATTATAATAATACGATTTGAAAACAAAAAAACAACAAAAAAACAAACATATTTATTTATTAGGAGCCCACTTTGCTCAAAAGAAATCTTTACTTTGTATATAATTATTCTGGTAGAGAACTTTATATATATATATATATATATTTAGATATTCCCGCGGAATTAGAGGGTGGCACGACGAAATAATATATATCTTTTATTTAAGTACATTTATACTATATATATTATATAAATATATATGTATATGTTGGCCAGATATCGCCGCGATCATGATCGAAATATTATGTGAATATATGATGCAGTTTTTGCCTGTATAATAGCGGTAACATGCGATATATCAATCATGTCATAATATCAGATGGAAGTTCGACTATTGTTTCCCAGTTTAATCAGTGTGTGACTAAATTTTTACACTCCGGCGATTATAGCTCGTGAAACAACCAACGGAGGCAAATTGTCTGAGGGAATTTTCATGATAACGTCGACAAAAATCGCACATTTGGGATTCAATTCGTCCGAGTTATTTCTCGTTCACGCAGTCGTTTCGGTACGAGAACTGGAATGAAACTTTTCTTTTTTTCTTACCGAGCTTTGATATTTCGAGACTGGAATTTTTACTTTTTCCGAAAACTCAATTGTGACGGAGAAAAATGCGCAAAATGATTTTTATCCACTTGGAGACTGAAAAATTGTTTTAAATGAATGAGAAACGTTGAGAAGCGGCTCGAATTTCACGCTTTCAATCGGAAACACGTGAACGGTCAACGCAGGAACGTGATGAGCGGCGTTTCAAATTTCGATTCAAACTGAACACCAATTACACTCGGGAAAAATGGCCTTACTTGCTCAACTGACTCTCAACGAATGAAAGTCGAGCGAAAATGTGACATTCACGCCATTTAGACATAAGTTTTAGGGGCTTGATCGATTTGTTTATTTTTTGTTGTCGCGTTTTTTGAATTATCATTACGTCAAAGCTTTATGTGCGGAAGTCGAACGTTTTTACGTTCGGCCAATCTGTGGTATGCACTTTTGTACAACGTGAGCTTTGTGCACTAGGTAAATGCTGTGAAAAAGGAAGAAAATGAGTTTTGCCATACGAGTTTAAGTATTTCAACATATCTGACGTATTGTACGCGCGAGGGTACAAATAAATAAATATCCAGGCGATTTAAGTAATCAGCGTTTTTTGTTTTTGGCATATTCGTGTTATGTATACATTTATCGTTCGCCTAAAATATATAGATTAATTAACTAATAACATACTCAAATATTACGATTCGATATTCGCTTTTCCATGTACTTTCGAGCGCATAATTCAACTTTTCTTTCTCCAGAGCCCCGTGAATCTGACAAAATCTTTGTAAATAGTTTTTTTTTTTCAATTTTTTCTAATTTTTAAATGTTTGGTAACGGAAGGCAACTCGCTTAATATCAAAGAATTTCCACTAGAGAGGAATAAACTTTTGCGCGAAAAACAATAAAGATTACAACGATTGAATTGTGTTTTTCAAGCAATATTAAGAAAAAAAGACAAGTTCTTGTTCTTTCGAAAACATATCATATTTGACGCTTTTACATACTCGTCGCTTTTTCCCTTGTAGTTGATTTTTAGCAAGATAGAAAACGTAGTTTTTAGAAAAGCTTACAGCGGGATATTTTAGCGATAGATCCATCATTTTTACACTCCATTATGATCTAAGTGAGCAGCAAAATACTGATAAACTTGTTTCATAAAATACCGTCCGAAAGTCACCGGTCATTGCACGATTTTCATATAGATTTATAAATATAATCGCACAGATGAAAATCATCGAAAATAGTGATTTGCACAATAGTGCCCCGCTGTGAACTATACGACAATCTTGGCCCATTTGATAGCGAAATACTTTTTTACATGATAGAACGATCGAGTAATGTTTTTGATGAAAAATCGAAATGTGTGGTAGAGAAGAAAAAAAAGCATTGTAAATATTTTTTGATCGAATAATTACGAATAACCGGAAAATTATGATTCACTGATTCATAATAATTCGAGTCAGAAAGTATTTAAAATTGTTGTTGTTTTTTGTTTTCAGTAGAATCGTGCTCGTTACTGCATAAGCTGCACATTTCATTGTAACGAGTGCTTCGTCATTCGCCCGATAATGAACACAATTAGATTTACAAGAATTTCTTACATTTTATACAGTGTGCAAATATCTTTGTTTTTTTTGTACTATATAATACTTGAAAGTCGTCAAAGCACGGTCGAAATATAATTGCCTATCAATCAAGATATGTTAAACATTTTTGAATGTTCCTCGTAAAAAAAAAAACTCCTTTTTTGGTCCGTATAGAAATATAATTAATTATTTTAAATCGTTCCCTTGCATTAGGAAATTCGCCAAGTTTTTCATTGTCAATTATTGTTAGACGGCATCGAACGACGGTAAATGCGGTTTCCAAAAGTTTCTAAGCGCAATATTTGGCTAATTTCGTTTGTTTTTCTTACGCTACAGTTTTTTCCTCCTGCTTTACTCACCCACAGCCACAATCTCCTTATTCTTTACTGAATCGTTATTATACGAGCGCCAAAGATCATTGGCTCAGCGGCCATCGACCAAGTACTTTTACCTGGTCCAAGGCTTTTTAAATATTTATGATTTATAACTTTTTAATGGATTCATAAAATCTGCACTATAAGCTGACGGAATGTGGAGCTTGCTTGAAAAAAATTGTGTTACGAGGAAGTCGGAAACTGCGGATTAGAAAAGTGGCAAGAATCGATCTGGAACGGCATTGCAAAATTCTTCAGACTCAAGAATTAACTATATTTCAGCCCTTAATCCGTGAACCTTTTTGAGGCAGCCTAACTCCGAGGACCAGCGACTTTGCGCTATCACGCTCGCAATTTTGAATGGAAAAATCTGGAAAAATTCGCAAGCAATCGTCAGACTGTGCTTTTGAAACGAGAATTTCATCAAATATCAAGGAAAATGCGAATCAGGCCGGGCTCAGGGATTGAGGGTTAAAATTCGAAAGTTGCGTGCCTGGTTTCAAGGTCACAGAAAGGCTTGCCAGCCTCTTCAAAATGTCACGTTTGGTCCTGACTGCAATAAATTTGCTACTCGTATTTTACGTCAAAAAAAGGTTATTGCCAAAATAATAATATTATAAGTGAATCGTGGTCGCCCACACGCCTTCTCGGTTGAAAAAATGCCGACGATAGAGGAAAATATTCGGTTTTCAATCTACTTATTTAGACTCTTTGTCGCCTATATTCTTATTGAGCTGTGCGAGGTGGACGCCCATTCCAAGGTACGCGGCTTTCAAAATATTCCGCTCGGCGCAGTTCCATATCGTACCCATAAAGAGAGCGTAGCAGAAAATCGCTGTGGCCAAAATTCGAGCGAAATCCAAAGCGATACTCGGTCCCATTGTACAGACCAGAGTGTCCATTCCCATCGACACAATAAGTGGCACCACGAGCACTAAACAAGCGATCAGATACCAAATCTGTTGTCGTCTGACGGATTTTAACGACTTGGCACATATGTCCATCGCATTCTCCAACGATTCTCGAACATCCACCTCCACGACCTTGTACTCGCCTGAAAATAAATCATTTTCAATTTGTGTGTTTCGGCCCGGATGAATTTTTGTTTGCGACAGATAATATTTCAAGTTTTTTACCCTTTACTATTCTCAAATCCGCCGCAACTGCTTCGTGATCAGAGTAACTGAATTTTTTCCCTGGAACTCGATTTGGCAATGGTGATCTGAAGTTGTCAACTTCGATCTGTATGAAGAAATCAAATAATGAGGTTTTTATCGTTTTTTGTAAAAAAAAAAAATAGTCCCATTATTTTGCAATTGATAAAGTTTTAGTTTATAACAAAATTTTGTAATGAGTTTTAACACTCTGGAAAAAGTTTTTGTGTTTCATTCGATGGGCGAATTTTTCTAGTCTTGGAATTTACCTTATAATTCTTTGAGCCCATATAGAGAATGTGATCTATTTGCAAGCCTAGAGGATGCATTCTCGCTACACTGCACGCTGTATAACTGTTGATGGCATTCTCACTGGTCCCGAAACACGAAAATGGTTTTGAGCAAGCGTTTGTCAGTCCCGCGACTCCGCAAATTATTTTATATGTGAGATCATTAGGGCATGTATTGAGATCGCCCGCAAGAATCACTGCATCTGCCCCACTCTCTGTCATTCTTATGAATTGGGCCGTGTCGAATGCTTGTATAAGTCGGTGAGCATGATATTCGTCATTTTCAAAGTTATAGTTTGCGTGAAGCTGTGAAAAATTATTATTTCCAGTGAAAAATCTCGTGTGAAGTTATTTTTCAAGCCTCCAATCAATCGTTTCCCATTTTTTTCCCCTAATGCATAAAATATTTTCGATATTTACGATATTGATTGTTTGCTTGAAAAATAAAAGTTTCGTGCAATTGGAAAAATGTCTTACATGAGCTATGTAAACGTTTATATTGACGTCGTTGATTTTTATTTTACAGAGGCCTAATCCTTTCCCACCGAACCAGTCGCCATGGAAGATCTTATGACAGTAACCGTTGAGCGACCATTTATAGAACATGACATCTTGGATTTGGAATTTGGAAAAAAAACAAATTCCCGATCCGAAAGGGCCGCTGAAACAAATTTTTCCAATTCCATCACATTTTTCAAACGACGTAAAGTTTCAGCAAAAAAGAATCTCAAGTTATCAGAGGGCGAATTGAAGAAAAAAAACGATATTCCATGTACTCACAAATTCAATGCTTTTTACTTGCTAATGTTGCGATAAATTCTAGAATTTATCGCTATTCTACATTTCCCAGAACATAGAACGTTCGGAAAACCCTGTGCACACGTGCCAAGGTAAAAAAATTCAACATTTCGTGCTTTTCACACGCTCCTCACATTCTAAATTTAGAATTTTCCTAGAAAACTTTTTTTTTCTGATAATACACAATCCCGGACGATTTTTTCAACACGTGACAGAGTCAAGCTCCCGTTCACACGTATCCAGTTAGTTGAACATGGAACGAGAAAAAAAAACATTCAAGATTTCATGCTTTTTACTCGCTACTCACATTCTAAATTTAGAATTATCCTAGACATTTTTTTTTTCACAGGAAAAATATAAACTGCCGAGTATTTTTGCAACACGTGCTGGAGCCGAGCGCCAAAAAAATGTTTTATCAGGCTCTTTGTGCGCTGGTTATTTTTTTTTAACAAACAATTGACGTTAGTCACGCGCGATACTTGTTTTAGAAAAATCTCCCATGCACGGCGCAAAACGCGTGTAATCTTGAGCAGTTTTTGAAAATTTGTGCTTTGGCTAGTTTAACGGGCCGATACTTTGATGGACTTGGAGAATTTTGAGATCTTCATATTTTCACAGGAACGAGGGAAATCGGGAATAATTGGGTTGAGTTTGAAAGATTCTTCTTACCTGAAAAAGTAATGCGTGTAGGGAAGTTTATCCTGGATCCTGGATTTGATTTTTTTGAAATCGTCTATTTCCCAAACTTCTTGTAAACAAATAACATCGTAATCGTTGTTGTTGAGATGCTCGCCAATCGCGTACATTCGATCTGAACGATTTTTCGCAATGAACGGGATTCCCCTACGAATAAACAATTTTTGGAAACTTTCTTTCGATTTGTTATCGTCGTTGATGTCAGATGACAGCTGGCCGATTTGGCGAAAAATGTGTCGAGCCCTTTTGTGGTTTTTTGACGCGATAATGGCATGCAGTACAAAGTACATCGACATTGTTGAGTTTTTTCAATTTTCTGATAAGGAATAAATGCGATTGTGTTTATGACAAAGAGCCACTTAACCTTGCAAACACTCACCAACAATTGAAGGACATTATCTTAAGAGGTATGTCTTGCTCCATTTTGGGATACGCCATCGAAAATTAATGGTGAACAACAATGCAACTGAACGTTTCAGTTAAGGGTATGAAATTCTTGACAATTTTTGCACGTAGACACTCGAGACTAATAGTTGATACTCTGTAACAACAATATCACTGCTTGCGTGGATTACGTGCCTCCCGGAGCCAGTGCCGTCAATCGACTGACTTATTTTTGAAAGTGCACTCTGCTTTTATCCCCGCGCTCGCGCGACATCTGGTTGTGACGTAGAACATGAAAAAAATCGAGGTGGGGGAAGTGGCATTAGAGCCTAAAGGCCTCTTCGCATTTTGCGACACAATTTGCAATCGTGCAGTTTTGAATTTTATCAAACGCATAGGTACGGCCTTGATAATGATGCTAAAATGATACGCAGTTGGATTTCTCGTGAAATGAGAACGAATTATCGACATTTTCCATGTTTTTTTTATTAGAAAATAGGTGAAAATCGCTGCGATGAAAATTCGCCGTGAGAATAGAATGCAGAACATTTCACTCGCGCCAAACCCAATTAGCGATCGTACATCGCGTTAGATGGCTTTCTTCACGATGGCGCAGGCTGAACAAATGAATGTTTATCATTTAAAGTCATGAATAACGGAGAGTGTCGAATCTCCAAATAGCAGTGAAGCATTTTAAATACCGTTTTTGGTTAATTTATTTAATACGCGGGTGTTTGGAAAAAATAAAATTGAGTGGACATGGAGTCGCGAGTTGGTGAAATTTCGACGCTTGTCTCTGGAGCTGTGGTGAAGGAAGAGCCTATGGATCAATCCTCTGGCAATCAGGATTCTCAACATTTGCAAACTATTTGCACCGATGACGATAACGAGCGGAGAAACGAGTGTACACCCGAGAGTCAGGAACATGAAAATCGTGCGTTTCTCAACAAGTGCGTCTTCTGCGACAAGCAATTTACCTGCGACGAGGACTCGAAACTTTTGGAATGCCTTCACGCTGCTTGCTCGGCGTGCGTCAACAACAAACTCGCCGATTCCAATGCTTCGGTCGACGCGGACGTTCTGCGTAAGTAATTTTTTACTTTTCATCCTTCTTCCCTTAATATTCCCGATTCAAATCAAAATTTAAAACATCGCGCGTTCGTGGTAAAACAATCGCTGAATAAAAATACTGCATGGAACTAAAATGGAGTAACGAATCGGCCGTATTGTTACGTGAATTTCCGCGAGTTTCATGTGAAAGTTGTTTCTTCGTCCCCTTTTCACCTGCCAACGTTTACACCCTCAAATCACTGCAAAATCTTCGTATTCGCGATAAAAATATTGAAAAATCCGCACGACGATATCTTTCTCGTCATTTTTGCAGTTTTCATGACAATTTCGAAATTTTTCGTAATTAATACAAAAATGTTTCATTGAAAAAATCTCAAAATCATTAATCCCAGGATGGAATCTCTTCCCGTTTGTTACAGTAGAAAGCAACGTCATTGTCTGCCAAATTTGCAACGTGACGAGTCAAACTCAAAATCTCATAGACAATAGGTTTCATTCTAAATTCGTCGAGGATGATTGCAATCAAGGCATGGACGACGACGGCAAAGACACGGAGGAAGAAAAAAAATGCACAAGCTGTCACGACAATGCGACTGCGACGAGCTGGTGCGTCGAGTGCGAAGAATTTATCTGTGAAAATTGTGTTTTGGTGAGTCTCTCAATGCCAAATTCTTCTCGACTGACGTTGACGAAACTCATTGACGTTTGACGCACGAGCGAATCTGATGATCGAAAAACTGAAATTGCAGGCTCATCAAAGGCTGAAAATCACCAAGGATCACACGATAAAGCCAAAAGACGAAGTTGCCAATTATTCCGACAGTTCAAAAAAAGGAGATAAAAAAATTCCCAGCTATTTATTTTGCGCGGTTCATCCGCACGAGCAATTGTCCCTTTTTTGTCAAACTTGCGACAGGCTCACTTGTCGGGATTGTCAACTTAGCGATCATCGCGATCACAAATACAAATTCATCCATGAAATTGCCGCTGAAACAAGAAGTTCAGTGGCGACTTTGCTTAAGGAAGTTAGGTGAGAAATATCGATTGGACAAATTTCTGTTTTAGCCAAAGAAATTCCATTGTTTCAGTAATTTTTCTCATTTTCCGACTTACTCTCTATTCACAGTTACAAGAGAGTTTTGCTCAAGAGTGCAATGAAAGTTATAGAAGACCGTCAGGTCCTTATTTTGGAGAAGAAAAAGTCCCTCGTACAAGACATCACACAAATGGTTGTACAGTAAGTTAATTTAAAACTCAATTACTTTTCATTCGTATTCACTCACTAGCCGACCCAAAAGACTTGCGTCAAATTATCTTAACGCGTTACTATCGCGAAATCACTTTAATTACGATTGACTCGATTTTTGACACCAAAACTAAAAATTTTCTGCACTACGAAGAAAAATTTTCTGACTTTAAGAATTTGACATACGTAATTTTCAATTTTTGTCGTTTAAACGCCTGTAAATTCGAGTCGCGTTTCGTTTATGAGTTGCAAAAAATGTGATAAAGATTCGGATCGTTTTGTCCACTTAATCGCAACCTTAATTTACTTTCCCATGAATTTTCTATATAATAATCTTAATCTATTTCGGAAAAAAAAAATTAGGTTTTCACGTTTTTCCATGCAATTTTCCTAAATATTCTTCTCTCAGACCCGAACGAATTTTCGAAGACGTTTTTGCGAATATTTCATAAGGTTGACATTTTTAAAACAGACTGACAAACGCGATCAACACTCGAGGGAAGCAGTTGGTCATGAGATTGAACGAAGTATGCGACCAGAAGCAAAATACCTTGAACGAGAAGAAAATTGCCTTGGATCAATTGTCCAAGCTGACGGATCATTGTATCCAGTTTGTTACTCATGCCCTTGAAAAAGGCTCGGACATGGAACTCTTGTACAGCAAAAGGTATTTCGAAAAATGCGCAAAAATTGTTTTTCCCCGAAAAACTCTACTCGTATTTCTCATGCGACAGTGAAAATTCTCGATTTAACGCTCCGCGGAGTTTCCGAACGTTTTAATTCAAAATAAAACAAATTCAACGACTAACAGAGTTGCTTGCTTTCAAATCGTTGAGCGAATCAATAAAAAGTTTGCATCGCGTATATAATATTCGAAAAACAATCGCAGGTCGGTCACGGGTCATTTGCAGAGGATCAAAAGTCGACGAGCGGACATTCCGAATCCCGAAATACCAGTGCGAATTCATTTGTCAATGGAGAAAGTGCCGGATTTGATAAAAGGTGAGAGAGAGTCCGTTAAAACGGTGATATTCAACACGATTCGTGAATGAACAATCTTGACATAATTTTTACGTTTATTTTTCAGTCGTTTCATCGATCGGAGCGATCGTAGTGGACGGACGAGTGTATCGTTCGATGTCACCGGCTTCGGGCTCCGGAACGCCAACGATCCCGATAACGGAGCCATCCTCGGAATCGAGGCAACAATCAGCGTCAAGAGGTTCTGCATCAGCGTCGGATCGGTGTACGCCAGTGTTGCAAGTTCCTTCGGTGACGCCACAGGCTAATAACAACAGTGTTCAACAAAATACCTACCAGCCTATAAATTTGCAAGTGCATCAACAAGCTTCAGGATTGCAACAGCCGCAGCAGCCCCAGGGACAATCGCAGGCTCAGCAAATTCAACAGCAACAACAACAACAACAGCAGCATCATCAACAACAACAATTGCAACAGCAACAAATGCAGCAACAACATAATCAGCAAATTCATCCACCTTCTCAAATCCAACAAGCTCAAATAGCGCAAATGCAATCTCAGCACAGTCAGAACTTTGCGATTCAACAACAACAGCAAGCACATAATTACGGAGTGTTGAATGTGGTACCGAGAACATCTCCCCAGACTCAGTTACCTCAGCGTATGCCACAAAACGTGAATTACAACGGTCGGATGCCGCAGCAAGGTTCGCAGCTCATGATGCAGCAACGACCATTGGGTGGTTGTCATCAACAGCAAGTGACCTCGTCGACGCATCCTCATCAACAGGTTCATCTTGATCCGATGAGCCAACAGAACGCAAGTTTGCGTGGCCTTTTAGCTCACAATCAGCCGCCGCCCTTTCGTCCAGCCCCGAATCACGTGCCTTACAAATTACCCCCGGGCTATCGATATCCAGCGAGCAATCTACAACAACGAGGACCACAGATTCAGACTTATCAACCGACGAATGCGTCTCTGGCGTCCGGGGGACGCGTACAACAATGCTCTACGGGGGCTGTTCCTCCCAGCCTCGCGGAAATGAATTATCACATGAAAATAGGCTCCATGCCACGTTGGCACATACCACAAACTGCTAATCATTGCCTTCCATACAGCGGTTCGCGTAATTCGAATGTACCGCCGCCAGTTCCTATTTCTTTAGCTAATGATACTTATAAAATTACTCTCAAGAATCAACAACCCCCTCAACAGCCACAGCTCCACCAGCAAGTCCAACTTCTAGCCCAACAACAACAACAACAACATCACCAAGCCCAGCAGCAGCAACAACAACAACAGCAACAACAACAACAACCCCAAGCCCAACAAACCCTGCAAAATTCTCAACAACAATTACTCATACAACAAACCAACAACAACATTCAAAAATACAATCCCACCAACGCTGGATCCACCGGTGAACCTTCGCCTCCTTCACAAACTCTCGGTACCATCGGACCTGCCGTTACCTCGTCCGTACCGAAAACCCCGAGCCCTGTACCTCCCGGCAAAACTGGCGACGAGACCGAAAAAACACTCGACAAATTCTGCCAGAAATCACTCAACGATCTCATGCTCACCATCGCCAAATTAGACTCCAATGGCATCGTCGTCATACCCGAGGCACAAAAAAATCAACTCGATTCCACCCAAGTCGATAGCTCGACCGACGAAGCTTTGCATTCATTGGGCGATGGCTCTTCTGGTAAGTTTATACATTTTTATCAATAAACTTTATTCCACCTTGCTTGCTTGACCTTGATTAATATCCTCGGGTCAATTTGACCCCGTAACCTGAGCCCTGAAACTAATTATCGCTTTTCTACATCGCACGATTAATTGACCTTCCTTTTTTCTTGGAGATAATTCAACGGCAATGGCGAAAGACGATCCCAACGAAGATTGGTGCGCAGTTTGCATGGATGGCGGCGACGCCGTTCTTTGCTGTGACAAATGCCCAAAAGTCTTTCATCTCTACTGTCACATACCGAGCTTGAAAACTTTTCCAGAGTAAGTTTTTAGCAATCGAGCCAACTTGCGAACATTCTCAAAATGATTCTCGAAACATTGAAAGTTTATTTATCGTTTATAATGAACGATTCTCATTACACGTTGAATTGTTTTCAGTGAAAGCGAAACTTGGCAGTGCATGCTGTGTACGAACGTTCTAGATTGCTCGGAAGATCCACCTGCCGAAAAAAGACCAAACGGCATGAGTGCAAGGGAATTGAGGATAGCTCAGAGAATCGTACTCGAGTTGTACTGCCAGTATGAACAAAGTCTGCCGTTCCGTGAAGTCGTTTCTCCAGAGGTTTGTTTCCTTGCGATTTTTAAAGTGTCAGAAAAAACATGCTCATTAAAAAGGTTCGCGCGTGTTTAATGGTTAATTTCCACTTTCGAGGCTTGTAATTTAGAGATAACAGAAAAATATCGTTTCAGCCTTAAAAAAAAAGTTTTTCATCCCCAAATGTAGCATTTCGAATATTCTGACGCATTTTTTTGCCAGCAGATAGTGGAGTATCATCGAATAATCAAGAGACCGATAGCTCTAGACATAATAAAAGACAAACTGAAGCCAGATCATCCGAATCATTACACCGATTTGCGACAAGTTTTGGCAGACATTAGACTGATGTTTAAAAATGCCTTTACTTATAATCCCGTAAGTGAAAAAAAACTGCTCAGATCGACATTATCGAAATGAATTTCTGCCTGGAATAAGCTCGTGATTAATAATTGGTGAATGGCCAAGCAGGTTGAATCGCAAGTTTATCAAGAAGCTCGAAACCTGGAGGAATTCTTCGAGAAGCTTTTGTTGAAATGGGCACCAAATTACGCGAGCGACGATCCATTTCTATCGGCTGAAGCGGACGAAGAGGAAGAGGTATTTCCACCGAATCGAAAATATCGGCGCATCATTAACGATTAGTTTACATCACACATTTAAAAACAAAAAAGGCTCGACACAATAATTTTTACTGGTGCACAGGCATAAATAAGGAAGAAAATGAAAATCTCGGCCACTTTTTTATTTCTACATACCGTACGAATTGCAAGTCTGTTGATCTGTACACGTACGCATTTGATTTATGTATCATACGATAAAGAGGAGTCGCGTCGTTCGCGGTTTCTCGTTTTTTTTTTTCGGGTTTCTTCAACTCGAGCTTTCCGATTACCGTTTTTTCTGCATTCTGCTGCGAATCAGCAAAATGTTGTACATATATCTAATTAATGATATTTTAATAAATATCAAAACGAATGACACGCGATGTCATTTGTTGGTCAACGCTTATCACCGACTCTTCCATTGGCTCACAAGATCAAAACAATACTTTCGTTCGTATAAAACGCCCTCGCGGTGTCCGATCCCGAAGACGCGCGTAACACAAAAACAAACAACAAATCGTCGACATTTTCACATAACTGATATTAAATATAATACGAGAGTATTTAAGTAACAATAACCGGAGTAGATAGTGAGATAAAAAGGACATGAGGATCATCGATACGTATAGAAAACATTTTCAATTTTCACACACTCGTTATAGATATTTTCTACTAGATTAATAATAACTTATTTTACTTCCACGACGCAGATGTATGTTATATCGTTAATACGCGTACGAATCGTTTGTAATTAACAACTTAACAGAGGAATGAGCATTTTTTTAATTCGCAACCATTTCCCATGGTTTTATGAAGGAAAAATCAAAATAGTTATTGAAAATCACCCGGAATCGCAAATTTTAACCTGGAACCCGAAAATTTTTTATTTACATTCTTCCTATTTCGTTGAGAGAAAAAAAAAGGATTTCGTTCATCTGAAAATGCTCATTTCGGAAAATCGCTACATGCTTCCAGCATGTAAAAGAATCGGTCGAAATTGTCATGACGTTTGAATAATCTAAAAGTACGAATTATTGACTGAACAATTGTTTCGTTCGTGTATAATTATTGAATTTTCCAGAATCTTTATTGTTGGTCATTATCACGATATGTATTTTTATACTTGTTACCGGAGAGAAAATGTATCGAATAATGTTTCCTTCATACTTGTATTCGCACATACTGTCTTACGTTAGATTATTTTTTAAATACACGGAAGATGAATAAACAAAAACGTAGGAACACACAATCAATATGCGCCAATGTTGAAATTCGGCACGAGAAAACTATGGGGAATGCACTGAAAATTCAATTTTGTCAAAAAACGTCGATATTTTGTTGAATACGGCCAACTAAATATTTTGGGCTGATTTTAAAATTTTCGTTATTTCGACAATATTTTTCATTGTAACGGAACTGTCAGCAAAATTTATGATTGGAATGACAAAAATTTACTTTCCGAAAACGATTTTCCAGAATGTTTTTTGCTGGAATGACAAAATTTTCTTGATTTTTCGAAAAAACTTTTAGTTGAACGTATTTAACAAAATATCGGCCTTTTTCAACGAAATTTTATTTTCAGTGTGCGGTATATCGTTAAAAACTTAATTTTATTTATGTATTTTGCTTTATACATCCGACGGATATATTATTTGTTAATATTGCAGTTTGTAGTATTTTCAAAATATATGATACGATAATTGGACGTTTTTGTCGAAATTTTTTCAAATCCTCCGCAATCACACTTCAGTCGTTCATCACGTAAATAGTGCCAGATGTCGCTAAATACCAAAGTCCATGGGGAGGTTTCCTAACCTCACTTTTTCCAGAAATTCAACGCCTTTCGTCGCCAAAATGCAATGAATTTTGTAGAAATTTTTCAAATGTCTGTGGTGTCATGAGAATTTATTTATCCTGTCGAATCAGCGATTATCAGCATTGAAATGTAAGTCACTTGCAGTTATTTGTTGTGTGTACTTTCATCGAAAATTGAGTTTGTTTGATCTCTTCGTCGAAACGGAGTAATCAACAAAAAAATTCGCAACAATTCTGATGAATCGTTGGATTTTTCGATCTTTAATCACGAAAAACACGAAACAAGTGACAAATTATTGATAATTATTCGATTCCTTAGTTTTTTATTCACAATCCGAATCGATCGAAAACATTTGGGACGATGATATCTCTGGTAAACGGAGCACTCGTAACCCGGCCGTTGATAGCTCGTGAATTTCTTGGTCTGAATGTCGTGCACTCACAAACCCTACGATGGAGGAAACCCTTGTGGTTGGGTACGGCAAAGTCGAAAATTTTCAGAGTTCCGGTAAGGCCGGTAATTCCGAAAGAAGAGATGGCAGAGATCATGCGATTGTCCAATAATTATAGAACGTACCGAGAGTCTTTGAGGTAACGAGGAAATTGTATTAACGCGGTTCGATAAAACCCTAAAAAAAACTCGGTGTATTAATGCGGAGCGATTTTCCAGGCGATACTTCATGCAAGTGACGGCAGAAGGTATGGTCCAATTTGACGAGGAAGTGGTGAGAGAAGCGGAAAGAGAAGATTTTGCGCGTTGTATGGAATTGAACAAGAAATGGAACGAGGAAGTGGCGAAGCTGAGAGAAAAGCGTGAATTCACCGCGTTGGAAAGGCGTAAGAAGACGACGCTACGGAATGTCGAACAGAAAGCGAAAAGGGATGAAAAGTTGTTGGAGAAAGTGGAGAAGGTCGTGCGAAAAGCAAAGGCGGAGGCTCCCACGTTCATTACAGCGGAAAAGATAGATCAGGCGATCGAAGAAGCTCTCGGTAACGTGGTCAATCACAATGTTGCGATCGACTCGGAAGGCCAGAGATACGAGGGTAAATACGAAGCTCCGGAGAAAGAAACGTCGAGAGTGAGATTACGTGCTGAGCAATAAATGCAATTAACAAAATTCAACGACAGTTACAAGTTGTTTTTTTTTGTATATTACCCATACACAAGTAACTTAAATAAAAATAAAAAAAAACTGTAGAATACGAGCGAACGCAAATCACTGTACATCCCGTTTTCATTTGTTTTCTGATCTTTGCGCATCACGTCACAGTTTATTATCGATGATAATGGACATTTGTATACCTTTACAGTTCGTCTTAAAGTTATTTTATGCTATGGTGAAATGAATTGTGTGAAGGCGTGTTTTTTCATATTTTGTTTGTTTGTTTTAAAGGTTCCTCATATATATGATTGTTGTGTTGTTGATCCGTTTAAATATTACATCGTCGAAACATCTTTGGCATAGTCGGCGGCGACATACAGTTTTTCTTCACATTACGGAAACATATCCACGCGTTTATTACAGGGAGAGCAGATTCTACGAAATGCTGCGGTCCGGAGTATACTTTTGTCCTTTCTCTTTTATCTCATTTTTCGGTCATTTTACGAGGATACAATAATCGTGGAAACGATGCGAATGGGCTCTTCATAAGTATATATTAATTTACAGTCCAACTTGTCACTCCCTTAATTAATTATGTTAATTGTTCGCACAACCCTATTCAATATTATATCCGTTGTAGCTTCTCATTCTCTCTTTTTTGCTCTTTTTCTTCCCATTCGCGATTACGAGTCGCGTTTCCATTATCCTAGCATCCGGAAACAAGTCTTCGAGTCTCAGGCTCGACGGAATACGACGGAACCTTCGCAATGTGGAATCGAAGAAAATATTTCGCTCGTCAATAAGTTTTTGTCATTTTTTTTTCTTCCTCGATTTCCAAACAATTATTCATGCGCGTGTTTCGAATAAATTTCACGTCTTTGGGTTGCAAGTAAAGAAAGTTTAAATTACGGAGGTTCCGTCGTACGACGTCGACTATGGAGGTATTGATTGGCGGATTCGCTGGTAAAGGCGACGTGAAAATTCTTCGTGTGACAAGACAGAGATGCACGGAGTTCTGCAATTTTTCAATGCTCAATGTCCGTACGAATATTCGTGAAAAACAATCGAAACAACGCACAAGTTCGATGAATTCAAAATAAAGATAAATCTTGCAAAAATGTATATTAAAAAATTCAAATTAGCATGACTCGAAAATCACGGAGAAAAGGAAAATTCCGAGCTGAAAGAATAAAATTGGGTAAAAATCGTTTTTTTTTTTTTTTGAAAATTGATGAATTTAATGAAATCAGCAATGACGAGCTGTGTCCTTAAAAAATTAATTGACCACATCGTTAAAAATATAAAAAATTATAAAAAAACATTTCTTCCATTGAGTGCCCAATCGTCCAAGTTTGCAGAGATGGCAAAGAAAGAATGTTGAGAGAAAATGGATAATTTTTTCTTGTTTTCGAGTGATTCCACATATTTCGTTCTCAGTTGAGTGAACAGCACGTGTCGCATAATTATTTACTTTGGAGAAATTGTATGAGTGTCACTGGATACGGTAAACTATTGCACAATTCTATATCATTTGACATTTGTTTTGTTTTTGGACTATAAAGATAATGGATGTTAAGCTGGATGGTTTTGTAAGTTGTCTCGATCCCAAGTATTGGATAGCGAGTTGAGTGGTAATTTGCAAATCGGTATTTCAAGCAGGCCTGATCCTAAACGCCAAAAACGCAAGCTTCATACAACAAATTCAAACAAATGTGCGTCTTGCTCTCTCTCCCTCGTCCTGAATCTCATCCTTATGGCCAAGTGCTACAACTTTTGTTGGTTTGTTTCCATTAATATAGTAACAACGTCTAATATAGCTACTTATGAGATAGGCATACAAATGCGTGGTGCACTCGAACAGAGATTTAAACCTAAACGTTCGGTTTTGTTCATTCGAGTTAATAACTATATATATATTTATATATAATGTGTTACGAATGATAACTCTATTATTCCTTATTATTTTGTCCTCTGTAAAATCGAGCATAAGGCCCAAACTCCGTAAGATCCATAATGGGGCTTCCGACATTTTCTGAGCCTGATAAAAAATACAAGTTCTCGTAGAAAAATTCTAGACAATCTAATTTCCTGATATTTCGGTGTACATTAAAGTATGAAAGAGATGGCACATCCGCTTTATTTTCTCCGTCGTTTTATCCGGTTTAATTTAAACACGCACACGCACGCAAACAACACACGCACACGCATACACGCACACACATGTATTTATAAATATATTCATAAATATATGCATATATTTATATATCTATGTATGTCAGCTGGTCACACGTGCAATTTGTAGATAATAAACATTATTCGCAAACTTTTCACCAAAGAGTATTTAGAATTACTATATCTTGATTAATAATATTTTCTGCCCCCCTCTCCCCCCCCGCAAGAAAAATCTTCTAATCCCTTCGTAATGGCAACATAATTTTTCATCATCCATGCTTGACAAATAAAACGGAAAATAAAACGACCAAAAAATATTCATTACGCGTATCAAAGAGTTGTTATATATATATATATTTGTTTTTTCATATTCAAAGTACGTATCAAAATCGTATATCGCGTGTAAGCGTCTAACGGCGATGTCACCCAATTCTCAAAAAAAAACCTGGAATATATACTTTATAATAATAATAAGAAACGAGAAAAAACAGCTACGGTATAATCTCTAGTTCTTTACAACACAGCAAAAAATTTCATAATATTATAATAATAAATTCACATTGAAACGATTGAAGAAAAGAAGAAAAAAAAACAAGCGATAATAACGATTCTTGCTCTACCACAAATAATTTCTAGCGATGATATATCCCGCCCTCCCTTGCTTCCCACTTTATTTTCTTCTTTCCGTTAACAATAATTAATATCGGTATTTAAATATCTGTGTTAATGTGTTGTGGGTGTAAAATTTGGTCAACTCTTTCGCTTTACCCGATAATTATATATGAAATATCGTATAAGAATATTTTGTACGAATACGTAATAGCGATGATAATAATAATAATAAGACGGCAGGTAAACAGTCAATATGAATAGGTACACGTAATAAAATCAATTGTTCGTTGGAAGAAAGTTAATAGCGTTAAAAAACAAAAAAAAAACGTTAACAAAAATTGCGTTGTATGTGAAAATGACGGCCTTTCCTCGTCACCGCACTTTGGCTTGCCTCCAACGACAACAACGGATAATAATATTAAGATAATTAATACAATTCGCTAAAAAAAATGTTGAATGAACGGACGAATTAAAAATAAAACCAACAACATGTCAGAATGTCAACCAAGTCCTGAAAGTATCGTTACTTTTTGGTTGCAAACTATTTTATAATGTATTACACATTTAGGGCTTGTCTACGAGCAATATTTCGATGCGCGAATTTCGCCATCGTTAGTACCGGTTTTTATTCTCCATTATTCTCGACACCCATCGAGATAACTTTCACGTTTTCTCGCTTATTTACACCTGCCACCTATTCGCTTTCTTTTCCCTTCTCTTTATCCTCCGGCCAGGACGATAATTTCGCCCTCTCCTCGTTATCATTATTGAGCTTAAAATTCATGTTAATATTAACGTACAGCGCATATTATTTATGTTTGTTTTCTTCATTCATATCGTTAAGGCTATTTCACAAATTGAATCTCAGAAGAAAACGGATTATTCGATATCAGTGATTCGCGAAAGCTCGACGCGACTCGTTTCTTCAATGATTAACGTTTTCGTGCCAGCGTTTTCATCTTTGCTGCCATTTTTTCATTTTTTTCTTCACCCTCGTTTCAATTATTTGAGATTGCGGTTTTTTCATTGCTGTCTAATAAAATATAATCTCGCCTGTTCCAAACTTTAATTCTCTCATATTCATTCGAAATTGTTCGATTTTTAAAAATAATTTTGCACGAGAATGAAAAATAAGACTTATCATTCTTACCAATTTCTCATTATACGAGACCGCGCAATTTTTCTTGCTTTTTTTTCAACTTTTTGTACGTTCGTCTTGTAAGAAAAAGGCCATGGCGCTACACGTACTTTGCGCTACGTCGTTCATGTTACGTGTAAAATGTATAACTTGTCACTGGATCGGACGTCGAAAAAATTTCCGTCTTTCGTCTATCGCTTTTTATTTTTGCCCTTCGAGATTGCGCTTGTTCAATCGAGCTCCGAAAATTTTAATTCCTCATACCTGATGGTTGAATTCTAAATTCTTTCTGTTTTCTTTTTTATTTCGAGCCCTATGTCGATTCTTCTTGTTCCTATTCGATTCCACGTGGCCCATCGATCGGCATTGTGTGCAAAACTTCGTCCAGCAGCTGAAGAGCTCGGTGCAAATGGACCTGAATTGAAAAATTTGTTAGACGACACAAAATACAGTTTTTTCGACGATAAAGCTTTTAAAAAATTTACTGGAACGATGAATGTGATTTTGCAAGGAAAAATTGTGGAAAATTCAGAAAAAAATGAAAGAAAACGGAGAAAATCTCGGGATTTCCGAGTTTTTTGTTCACTCACCTCGATCCAGCACGGAGTTTCTTTGATGCTTTGTCTGGGATAATCGGGGCCCCAGCCTTTGACGAAACTCAAGCGTAATATACACAAGCGACGAAGATCGTCGACTCCGATGCCAGCGGCTGCGCTGAGACCTTTATGAGAATGCAAAAGCTCGATCAGATCACAAATTCTAAGGAAATTAATTTGTGTTCGAGTTTCGAGAGATTTTTCAATGAAAATGCGACCTCGGACAAGATTTTCAAGAAGAAACTCACTTTTTGTGATGGGTGCACCGTGAGTCAAGTGTCCTGCGACTGCGGCTGCTTGAGCAGCGGCTGCAGCTTGCGCCGTCGCCGCCTGGCCTCTCATTTGTTTGTGGCATTGCCTCAAATCGTAAACTTTGATGTAGGCCGCTGGATAAATTTTGTGAACAGCGTCACCGGGTGCTCGTCCAGCTTCTCTATCCAGATAATACGATTGAACGAAAACGCTATGGTCGCTCTGACATCGAAGCCAAACGTCACCCTCGCCTCGTAGATCGAGAACGACTCCTTTGCCTGCAATTTCAAAAACCAAATTCCCATCAAACACGATCGAAATTTCAATTTCCAATCCGAAAAAGGTCGTGATTGAAAAAAAATGAGAAAATTTGCATCAACAATAATTCATTTCTGACCTATGTGAAGACGTGCTTTTTCACTCTGTTCCGTACGATGAACGTTGCTTAAAGCACCGAGACAAAAACGATTGCCACCACTTGGGTCGACGTAACCATCGACCGTAACGGTTGGACATCCGCTGCTGACTTTAAACGTTTCGCCGACTTGTGTATCGAGCTCGAAATAGCCGACCGAGCACCAATACTCCGGTGGCGGTTGAGTCGACAACAAGCCGCCTATACTGCCACCAACTTCGCCGCCATGGCCACCCCCTAGAATTTCCATGTCAAAATGTAACAGTCGTTGGATTTTTTTTTGCATTTTTGATAATTAAAAATTTTTCTACGATTTCTAGGCTATTAAGAATGTTTGAAAAACGTTTTTTTTAACGACGAAATTTTCATTCTGAACGTTTCATTTTCTTGTGTTCGTAAATCCGATAAAAGTTGGACGATATACACCGAAAAGAAAATTTTGTTGAAAAAGATCGATATTTTGTTGGATACGTTCAACGTTTTTCGAAAAATCACGAAAATTTAGTCATTCCAGCAAAAAACATTCTGGAAAATCGTTTTCGGAAAGTAAATTTTTGTCATTCCAATCGTAAATTTTGCTGACAGTTCCGTTACAATGAAAAATATTGTCGAAATAACGAAAATTTTGAAATCATCCCAAAATATTTAGTTCGCCGGATTCAACAAAATTTCAACGTTTTTTGACAAAATTGAATTTTCAGTGTATTTTTCCATGTAATTCACAAATTGCAAGCTCCAAAGTTGCAAAGTTTGAATCTCTTGGTTGTACTTACAGTAGGAAGTGGCTCGAAGGTGACGATGATCAGGGGGTTGCATGCTCTGTGTATAAGTGAGAGTATTAGCGCCGGTCCATTGAGGCGCACCGGTGTTGTAAGGATTGGTGGCAGTGGCGACAGCAAAGCCATTCTGATGGTGAAGATGAACCGGGGAGACTGGTGAGCTTTGTGTGCCGCCGAGAGAAGCTGCGAGAGCTTCGACGCTTGTAGCTGGTTGATTGAGATCCTGGGGCGGCGTGCTCGTGCCATAAAACGTTTCACTGGTTTGGGCCTGAGTTGGACTGAGCAATTGGCCTCCACCGGTGCCGCTAGTTCCTGACGCGTTTAAACTTTGCTGAGGATTACCTACTCCGTGGCTCATAGGATGAACGACAGCTGTGAAACGAATAGACGAATCTCAACGGATTGTGAAGACGAAATCGAGACGTTAAGGGGGAAACGAATTGGGCTGTGTTCGGGGCATTCAACGTTTCGTTAAGGGACTGGACAAAACTCGAATCTATCTCAAGTTGCAAACATTTTCCTGAGAAACTCCATCCTCATGCCCATTCCCAAGCAAATTCCTTCATCGGAGCAATCTCCGGGGTTCTTGCCAGTTCTACAGGATTTTATTTAATCGAATGTTGAATTTTTTTTGTGAGTTATTAATTGAAAAAATTATCCCAGGACGGAGTACAAATTTGCAAATACTTTTTTTGATTCGGGCAATTGATGATTCATCGGGGAATTACAGGATAAAAAACTAACACAGACGACAAATTAAACTGAAGGCGGAAATACACAATCACAAGAATAATGGCGCAAACGAGCGACTGCATTGTTTTTTTTAAATACGTACGATGATGCATATTACGAGATGTCGAGTGATGAGGTGTCGGGATCCATGTTTGCCTCGGACAATTATTATCCTCGAGTTTGGTGTGCGGATTGACAGCGTTACCGCCCCCGCCACCGCCAAACATACTTTCACCACTAGCTGTGCAAAATATAACGATAATAAAGGCAAACGGAAAAGTAGCAAAATAATAAAAACGATAATTGAATATGAAGAACGCAGCGGCGCAGATTGAAATATGAGGCAAAACGTTTTCGTTTTATCTTCCCCTAGTCCATCAAACGTGAATTAAAATTGCAATAGAAACAAATGATTGCACGACATCTAAGCCACTCAAAATATTCCAAAAAAACTGACAACAATACACAATTATTTTCTAACATTGATTACACATAAAAAGTTTGTGCATTTACCCGAGTCCCTCTTTATTTCTGCAAAGACTCAAGATCCCGATGGCGTAAAAGTTTTCATAGTTAGAAAGCAACGAAAATATTCAGTTCCCCACGAGCCTGTACTCGAATTTTCTCCCACAACGTTGAGCTTTCGAGAAAAATGAAACTGACAAGATGTTTTTGCTCTCCCCACAGCTGTGATTTTTATTTCTTTCAAAATGTCAAGAATCTCCAACAAAAATTGAAATCTGTTCTCCAAATTTAGAAATTTAGAATTTAGAGGATCCGGAAGTAAAAAACGGACGGAAAAATCTTTGCTTTCCAACGCGTCCAACTTCAACTGCCCCAAACGACGATGATTTTTTATAATATTGAAGTTTACATCGTTGAAATGCAACAAAATGTTGTATTTTTTTCATTATTTTCGTACGACAGAAAATATTTTCCCATTATCGTTTTCAAATACTGTATAAAAAATTTGTGTTATGCAAAAAAAAAAATAATCGATTTCTGTTGAATTCCAACGATGCGAACTTTAACATCGTGATTTTTTGACGTTCCGTTGTAAATTCCGCGGTAAATTTGAGCCTGTTCATGCACACGTTTCGAAATAACACAAATAATTGAAAAAACGACGATAATGCAAAGACAAATATTGGTAAACTCGTGACTGCATCGGCGATTGATTTAGCAAAGTGGATTGGAATGAAGAACTCACTGGTGTTAGAAGCGGGTAAACCGGGTATGAATGTTTGTTGAGCTTGTTGTTGATTGTTGGGTGGAGGTTGTTGAGGTGGTGGATGATGTTGTATCGTCTGATTCATTTCGCCATCGACGTCCATGCCGGAAGAGACGCCGACCCCAGCGCCCGAAGTGCCGCCACCTCCGCCGCCCCCGCCGCCGCCGACCGTGTATTCGTCCTTGACTAATCTTCCTCCGGGACCGACCCCGACTCCGGATTGTAGAGTGAGGCCTGATAGGTCTGTAAAAAACGGGTCTGTGCGGGGGAAACAACCCCATTTCGTCATACACCAATGCAACAGTGATAAAAAATAATAAAATGGAAATAAAAATGATAAATCATAAGAAATTAAATCAAGAAGCGCTCACACGTTACTTAACACACGATAATAAAATATAAAAGACAATTTTTCGCCTCGATATTAAGAGGCAACGGCGTTAAGCTGGGCGCGAAGCTTGTCGCAAATAACGTGCAAAAATTTCAGTAGAAAATTAAGAGATAAATTCAAAAAATCCGATCCCAGCGAAATTTTTGCTTCAAAATCATAAAATTTGCTCGATCGGGGCGCAAAGCTTTAGCATCGTTTTTCTTTTCGTATTTTATTACTCTGTATACCTATTCCTGGCGACACGACTCTCTCGTAATGATAAGGATTGACGCACACGGAGTCGCACTTGAGATCGAACGCGAATTGGCAGTATTTCACGTGCTTGAGCTCGTTTTTGTGGAGATCTGGCCATCTCCATATTCGAGCGTATATCACATGCGGAAAACCCTTCCTACCAGCTACTTGCAATCTTCCGTCTAGGGTTCTCTGTATCGTTACGCATTTACTCGGATGCGCACCATTCGTCGTTATTGCAGTTATCAGACTGTCTAGCTCGTCTCTCTTTTCCTGCAAATGACAAAAAACAACATTTATAAAAATAAAATTGGCACAAAATAAATTTCGAGTCTCATTTTCATTTATTTTTTTGTCGCGTCATCAAAATCTCCCAGACAGATTCGAGGTTTGCGAACGTTTTCCTCCTGCAACTTTATTTGACGCATCTGGCCAGCAAAAAATCTGAAAAATTCTCGAATCCAGCGATTCTACTCGAAAATTTCGTAGTTTTATTTTTAAATGAAACGTTTTCGGAAACGAGAATGTTGAATTATGAAAATTGTGTGTTTTTGTGGCGTTTTACTAACTTTGAGCTTTTTGACCAGAGATTCAATGGCACGTTTGCTAAAACATTCGTTCTCGCCTCCCTGACGATGACACATGAGCGAATGGACTATGCTGAGGCAAGCGTCTGCGCTCGTAGGAGCGCTTGGCGTAATTCCCGTCATTTCTCTCACTGGAAAGTAATTCAAAAGTTTTTTTTAATAATGAAACACGAATGAGTATTGTAGTTTGTGTTTTGTTGTTGGAAAATCTATTTACGCTCGGTGTTGGGCTGCATCGGAGGCGAGGGATAGAGATGACCTCCCCCGCCCGCCAGTCCAACCATCTCTGTGAAAGCCGTGGTTGCGAGAATTGAAAATTCTTAAGGGCGCAAGGCTCGCGTCTCGTTTTGCCTCTTCGTCTGGGCCTGTACAGGTGGATCCTCTTAGGCTCTACCATCTAGGGTGTCTATTTTGGCCATACGACGTTCGTGAGTCGCTCAGGATTGGTGAAAATGATTTTTGGATTTTTTGGGGTTTTTTTTCGAGGATTTTTATTTTATCTTAATTTTTCGGTCGGAAAGTTGCGGAGACGTCGGTGCTCGAAACGATTTGTCAGTTCTCGTGAAATGAGCAAGTATCGCAAGTTTTTCTCAAAGTTTTCTCAGTTACGAGAAATTTTATAACCTCATTTGTGCCTTTTTGTTGTTTTTAATAGCGAAAAGTTGATGAACAACTTACGATCGTGAGGAAGTTAAAAGTTTTACGTCACCGACAGAGACTCACTGACTCAACGAAGGTAACGAGCGTTTATGCAATTTTTCAGAACGACAAACGAGCAATTGATCATTGGCATTTTGGCCAAGGTAAGGGAGGAGGCAGGAGGGGGTTCGTCAATTTTTTTGGGACGGTCCTTCACACAACACAGACACGCGCGCATACACACGCGCGTACAGACTTTTATCTTTGCTATCACGCCGAGAAGGCTTACGCGACGTTGAAACGCGATTTCGCGACGCAACTTTTTTTCTCCCCAACGGTACACTATTATTTTATTCCCACACACTTAACCGAATTTACTCTCTTTTTTTTCACCCGACGTTTCCTCGATCTACATTCGCTACTACCGTTTTCTCCCGATTCGATCACTTTCAAAAGGCACATTCACTGTGTGCTCTTGTTTGTTGCGATTCTCGTGGAAAAAACAAAGCAGCGCTGCAAATATTCACTTTGCACCCCTTCTCGGACAGCCCAGCGCTATGCTATGGGCATTTTCGCTAAATGTGTGCAACACACGATACAAGAGCTTCCCACACGTATCTCCTGTGTACACATATACAATGATTCTGCAAATTCGCCATTTTATTGGCAGTTCCATCTCCGCACGCGACTTGCCATTGGTCAATTTTCGCCCGTTCACGAGCCAATGAAAATTTCAAACTTTAAGGCGGGAAAAAGTAGGAAATTTGAAATTCTCCCATGAAATATACAATTCCAACTGTTTTATTATTCCGTTATGAAAAATTTGCACGTACAACGAAAATATTCAATCAATTTATTCGAATAGCCTCATAAAAGTCGACATATCCTTTAGGAAAAACTGGTTCATTTTCCACCTCACGGAGAATTTTCTCCACAGATTCTCTCGCGAATTCGTGCGATCCGGACATTTTTTTCGGTGCGACTTTCTTCGGGACGGGCACCGCTGGCTTAAATACAACTCCGGTCGGGTCGTATTCGTGATAAAGTTCTTCCGGGGGTCTAAAAGGATTTCAAAAATGCGTAAAAATGTATTTTTGTCCACCGGACTAAAATGTAATTGCAGTTTGAAAGAGAAAAACTTACATTTTTGCAATTTCTGGCGGCAAACTCCCCTCCCCGCTCACAGGCACTCCCCACGCAATATTTTTCGCTACTTTTTGAACGACGCTGTGATAATGCCTCTGCGATGGGATGAAAAAAAAAACGAAATTTTCATTTGTTTCCATTTCCGTTGAAAAAATACGCGAAACGAGATTTCTGTTTCCAGATTTTTATAAATTCGTGGATAATTTACCTGCAGAGCAACAATTTCCCACAAAGCGGAGCAATGCGCGTTACAGTACTCGGGCTCTTCGAGCTCCGGTTGATAAAAACCGTCGCCGGTGTTCATGTCCGTGTCTAGAAGAATATCCGCACTTTTTCCAAGCTGCATGACCGTTTTTATGACGCCGAGAATAGCGAGGGATCCATTGTGCTGTAACTGCAACGCAACCGTTGCGATTCTCTTGATAAATGCGATCATACGATTTTGTGTCACTCGCTTTCGCCTGTGGATGAGAACCTCGGCGAGCGTGCGAATTATTATCTCCGCATCTGCGTGATTCTTCCCCGCATTAACCGTTAACAGGTTTTTATACAGATGGGAGTAAAATCTGAAAAAAACAAAACGAAACAGTCGCTCGAATTCCCATGTTGCGTTTATTTGTATTTTAATTAACTGCAATTAGTCTGGGAACAAAAACGTCTTAGCCATACACTGCGAAGAAAGTTCAATGCGAAGTGAAGGTCATTGGAATGTGAATAAAATTTTTATTCAACATAATCATGATATTTCTCGACCCGAGCGACAACTTTTTTCCGAAATCTTGTTTTTGGAAACGTTTCGTTTTAGAAAAAAAACGGGACGCCATAGAAAAAATATTTGAAAAAACAAAATGCAATGCGACTGACCTGTAAGGATCGATATTCAACGCTGATCCTTGTCCTGATAATATCGTAAAGACAGTTTGTATGCAATGCAATTGTTCTCTATAGCCCAAATTGGCATGTTGCATTAAACCGTCTATAACGTTAACCAAATCTTGATAAAACTCAAGATTAATGCAGTGCGCAAATTTGGCCAATCCTTCGAGACAGATTGACAAGACTTTGCTGTTGGGGGCTTGTTTGAGAATTCGAAAGTATATCGTGAAAACGATACTCGTTATTTCGGTGAGAACTTTCTGTTTAGTTTCTTTGTTTTCTTCGGCTTTAGTTTCCAGCATTTCTTGCTCGATCGCCTGCAATTTTTTGCTTTTCTTTCGCTCGCGTTTGCTCAAAGCGAGAATTCGCTGCTTGTGACTCATGAGTTTTTTCTGTTTCGCTTCCTCGTCTCGCTCCTTGTCCAGATCAACGTCCTTGATACGGAGGCCCAAAAGGATCGACAACACTTCACCGTGCACCGTGTGACCGCGAAGCTTTACGTACTGATTCACGCGACGAACGATCTGTAAAGAAGAAAACGAAAATTGCACGAAATTTTGTTGATTTTTCGATGAAAAAAATTGACAATGACAAAAAAATGGTAAACTCACGGTCAACGACAATTGGCCTCGTTTGTCCTCTTTGAAAATCTGCATGAAACACGCGGCGATAGTTTCCCTAATGTTGGATCGCTTGTTGTCCAAAAGTGGTAACAAGAAGTTTGCTATGTTGACAGAAAAATTGAAATACGGATGAGTGGTAAGAAGGTCGCACATGCAATGGACCGCGAGTTCACCAAGAATAATCTCGCGTTCCCCAATTATTCGAGTATCGCCTTTTTTCTTCCTCAATTTGCCGCCCATTTTTTCCAATCGCTGAAGATACTGTTTGTAGCTTCTCAGCAAAACAGCTTCGTAATTTTGTAACTTGAAAGTGTCTTTCTTGACTGAAAATCAAAGAGTTTCGTGTAAGGATCAAAGTTGAGAGAAATTTCCATGCAACAACGTCAATTGCCACTTACATTTGACTCCTTCCGGTTGGACTTGCGAAATATTGTACGAGGGTAAAAGATCTTTAAAGACTTCGAGCAGCGACACAGTCGCAAGTTTTCTCACAGTTATATAAACTTCTGGATTCGACTCGTCCATAAGTTCCAAAAGTATTTTCAAGTTTCCAGCCTTCATTTCTGGATTCTCCAGCACGCTGCTGGACAAGAGACCGATTTTGAAACGTCTGGATTTCAATATTTCTTCTCTGCACGCCAACAATTCCGCTGTGGATATTGGAGCTTCGGGATCCTCGTTTTTAATCTATCAAAAAAACGTTCACAACCTTATTTTTTTACCAATTTAAAAAAATGGGCTCTGCAAAACAACTTGGGCTCATTCTTTTCGTTTTTTAATGCAGAATTACGAGAGCCTGGGGCAGTTTTGCTTGGAGTGGAAAAAATTGGTCAAAAATTCGGTTCAAAAGCCGCCCGGGGTCGTTTTTCTAGGCTTAACATTACGACAATTTCTTCAACCAACTCGTAAGAATTTCGTTGAGCTTTACCTCCGAAGTCAATTCTGAAATAACTTCTGTATCGCTATTTTCCAATTCCTCATCGTCCCCGTTCACTTTTGCTTCCTCCTCCTCCTCCTCCTCCTCCTCTTCCTCTTTGATTTCCTCCTCCAGGACTCTGGTTTCGACGACACCGTCTTTCCTTTTTACTGGCAAGAGGAGACGGAGCTTTTTGGCACCGGCTCCTTCGTTTTCCTTGAGAACGTCTTCTTCGTATTTATCCTCGATATCCGCTTCGTCGCTTTTCCTCTTGTTCTTGCGAGTTTTGCCCGGCTGGGATCTGCGTCGACAAAAAAATGAAGGAACAGCCAAGTACGTTAATAATCGTTCACGAATGGTCAAATCGACAAAGCAGGAAAATCGATATTCCTCGATTGTGACGGAGAAATGAAATTCTTACTTTTCCAATCTGATTTTTTTCAACAGATGGTAAGATTTGTTTGTAATGGCATTTTTGAGAAATTCCAAATCGTCTTTCTCCACCATTCCCATCATATCTTCGCCATGATCGCTTTCTTCCTCCTCCACAGGTTCCTCGGGCTTGGGAGCCGGTTTCTGAACTTGTTTCTTTTGCTTTGCGTGTCTCTTGGTTTTCAATTTACCTTGCTTAGCAAGTTTCGTTTTCGTCTGATTGTTTCGCTTCACTTTGCTGAGTTTCGATTGTTTTTGTTTCTGTATCAATCGAATGAAACGATATAATGCAAAGTATTGAAAAAAAAGGTAAAATAAATGAAAGAAAATTGAAAACGCGATAGAAATTCGAAGCATCAGCGACTTGACACGTCAATAACTCGCTCAATATTCAATAAAAATTCAAAACCATTAGAAACTCTCGTTTGAACGATGAAAATTGTTTCGTAAACAGAAACTGAGGTTATGTTTATTTCGTAATTTCGAACGCATGTAATTACAGTTTTAATTCATCTCACATTTCGGAGAGGGTATAAAAAAAAATACTTACAGCCATATTTGTTTAAATTTTTTATTACAATTGTCACGTATTCATAAATATTGTCACGTCAAACTTATTCTCGGTCAGAGGATTCCAAGCCGCATGTACAATCACGTGGCCCGTTCAAAAACTGATGTGTCGCCTGCACTCGTCGCATGCTTTCGTTATGTACGTGCGCGATGTATAAAAGTGAACGTTCGTATCGACCGATGGTAAGAAAAATGACGCGAAATTCTGGGATTTTCAAAAATTCAGATTCACTTTTTTACACATCAGAATAAAATCGATGCGGCATTTTTTTTGGGTTTGTTTGGGTTATATATTTTTTTTTTACAAAAAGTTATACAGATCTCGCGCGAAGTTTCGCATACATTTGTATATTATATTACACATTGTTCCTCTATCCCGAGAGAAAAATCACCTGGAGTAATTTTGCCAACTGGTTTCATAAGAAATAATCAAGGAAATTGGACAAAAGTCCTTCCTGTTTTTTCTCCTTCCTTTTTATTTGATTTACTGTACGAGGCCAGTAGAAAAGACGTTGGACAATCAGATGTTTGTCGTTATTATGTCGTTCAATGAGTTTTGCGACAGAAGTTGGTGCATTGCCAGTTGCACCCGAAGTTCTACACACGCGTCCCTCTCCTCGATTATACTGCGTATCAGGGTCGTCATTTTTTTCTGTAATCATAAAAAAAACATGGATGTATCGAGGGGAGGATGATTTTTCGATATTTCGGTTCAATCGCAGTCCCGAATGCTCGATTTAATGCAATTTTTTCTGAACGAACACACGGTGAAAACGGAGTCGAAAATTATTACGAAATGTACTAGGAATCCAGTTACTTATTGTTGAAAATTATAGTATTTTGAGGACAGTTCCGAAATTACAGCAAGATCTCGAATGGCAGTGCGACAAATAGTTCTAAACAGCATAGTAAAACGTGATCATCAGATTAAAACCGATTTTACAATTGAGCATAGCAATTAAAGAAAATCGCGATGGTCATGGTAAACAAAACAATACGCGTGATAAAATTTCACACATGTTCGATAAATATTCATATTGTGATAATGGAATTTTACTATGTCGACGTTTAAAATTTGAGATATTCTCACTCATAACTAAATTCTTATCTGACATAGTAAATTGTTCATGAAAACAAACCTGAAATTCATTATCGCGCGCATTACTGTTTCTCATTCATATAGAACTGTTCATAATTCATGCTAAGAAAAATTGTAAGCGTTAAAAAATACTATGCCGTTTTGCAATTGGTGCTACGATTCTTTTGCTTCTTAACCTTCGTATAAGACATTTTGCCAAAACATTTTATTTCTTACTGAACAAAACGAATCCGTTTTCTCCGTGCACGTGGAAAGCACGATGATTAATTAATTTTTACTCTCATACCTCGAGTAATTGGTTTTCTTTGCCCAATTGTATCATCGCAGTGAGTTCGGCTTCGTTAGGCGAGTGAACTCTCTCTTTTGGCTTTGGTTTTTCCGGTCCTTTTTCCGCGATCGTTTCCAGCAGCTTTTTTATCTCGTTTCTCTCCTGGGCTATTCGAGACCTCAGCTGAGATTGCATGTTCAACAATTCTTCGTGAATCAAGCTCTCGCGGAGTTTGTCCATAGTGTTTTCTGGACTGGGATCTGGGGAAACTTGAAAAACAAAAAAAATCATTTTCAAACGAGAGATCGACGTTTTTTGGTGCGTTGATAAATCAGTTTTTGTCTGATGATAGTGAAAAATTGTTGGCGCGTAAGAAAATCACCTTTTTCGTCTTCTTGGGGCGATTCCAAAGTGTCAGCCGTTTGGGACGACTCAGCAACGAGAGTGGGAGTTTCGGTCATTCCGTCAATGGTATCCTTGTCTTGAATGGAATTTTTGCGTTCATTTTCAGTGACCTCGACGCTCGTGCCCGAAGCTCGTCTCCTCGGAATTTGTGTTTCTTTCGTTTCTTTATCACCCTCGATGTTCCACGCTTCGGAATCTTTTTTTACCGAAGTTATGGATGTCTGACGAGATTCAAGTTTCACGTGAGACGCGTCACTTTCCGAGAGTGTTTTCGTCCTCGCTTCTCGCTGCATTCCGTCGTGGCACTTTACGTCCTCGTCGAGACTCTTCTGCACCGCTCCCTCCAATTTTTGTACAGTCTTGTATTTTCTCTGAAAAAAAATTACGTTATCGCACGAACAGTAAAGAAAATTGTCGCTGTCGAAATCGATTTGTACCTTAAGCTGCGTTATTATACGTTGAACCTCCCACAATTGCTCTTCCCGTGATTTAGTCACGAACCCATCGTTCATTTGCATGTGAATTTGTGACAAGAGAGACTCCTGTTTGGCCAATTCTGCGGCTATTTTATCCGCGCCTTCCAGCAAACTAATGCTGCTCGATGGCAACGGCGGCACGTACTTTGTCAATTTAATTTGAGGGAAAAGAGCTTTGCAATGAAACAAAAGTGCCAGTAGCAAGCGATGACTCATTTGCAAAACTGGACTGAGCGTCATCGCGACCGTCTGGGCGTTCATTTTCGTAGTTTTTTCCTGCAATACAAATTTCCAGTTCTTATCAAAGACGCAAAGAACATTTCATGACGGTAGAAGTTTTACGTGACACTAATTTATGCCGAAAATCGACTGGAAGGAATTGATACCCTGGCCGTGAGGTGATCTAGGTGAAGCGTTACCCACGCCAGGAGAATCCTATTGCATTCCGGAAGCTGCTTCGTCAATTGGGCAAGTTTTGTTTCGCGTTGTGCGAGATCCTTAGTCGAGGCTGCTTGCTCAAACCGCGATATTACTTCGCTACTTTCAAGAACCGGCTCCGGTAATTCTCTGTATCGAAAAAAACACACGCTCGGTTTCTTCAAAGTTCCAAAAACAAAAAATTCCATTGACAAGGCTATAAAAAATTTGCTCGTCTGAACGTTTTACATGAAAATAAAACGAATGCAACGACCTTGACAAATGTGGCTTCTTCCAGAATTTTCTGGGATTTTTTTTACCTTCAAATAGGCGCACTGAAAATTCAATTTTGTCAAAAAACGTCGATATTGTGTTGAATACAGCGAACTAAATATTTTGGGATATTTTCAAAATTTTCGTTATTCCAACAATATTTTTCATTGTAACGGAACTGTCAGTGAAATTTACGATCGGAACGACAAAAATTTACTTTCCGAAAAAATTTTCCAGAATGTTTTTTGCTGGAATGACAAAATTTTCGTGATTTTTCGAAAAAACGTTTAGTTGAATGTATTCAACAAAATATCCATCTTTTTCAACAAAATTCTCTTTTCAGTGCGTGATAAAAGTGGCGGGACGAAAACGACACGGAAAATTCAATTTTGTCAAAAAAAAACGTCGATATTTTGTTGAATACAGCGAACTAAATATTTTGGGATAATTTCAAAATTTTCGTTATTTCGACAATATTTTTCATTGTAACGGAACTGTCAGTAAAATTTACGATTGGAATGACAAAAATTTACTTTCCGATAAGATTTTCCAGAATGTTTTTTGCTGAAATGACAAAATTTTCGTGATTTTTCGAAAACATGTTTAGTTGAACGTATCCAACAAAATATCCATCTTTTCCAACAAAATTGTCTTTTCAGTGGAGCTCTACAAGGCGAAAGCTCAATGCGGAATTAATATTTTTGCTTTGAAAATAAATACGAACCTGAGGAAGAGAATTAACAAACTCGCCGCAACCATGGGTTCGACTTCGGTCATATTTACAGAGTCCCTTTGATTGTACAACTTTTTGAGATGTTGCACTTTGGATTTGACACCGGGAATTTTGTACAAGCCTTCCGTATTCATTCCTGATTCTTCTATGCAATCGATGCAATCCCGAACGACCAGAGGGAGTTCGACTCCGTCGTGGCATCGACTTCTTTCCACGGCGAGCCGCAAGCTCACTCCGAAAATAGGTTGGGCCTCTGAAAAAAAAAGATTCGATAAAGAATTTTAAATTATTGGGACGATCGCGTTTTCGTCAAGTTGGGAAAGTACGAAAAATCGAATTTTTACCGCCAATGTCCAATCCGTCCTCCGCGTGTTTACTCTTCTTTCGATCCTTCACCTTGTGCTTAGATTTGTCCTTGTCTTTATCCTTGCGCTTTTCCTTATCAACATCCTTGTCGTCTTTGTCTCGTTTTTTTTTATCTTTGTCCTTGTCGGTTTCCTTGTCCTTGGCATCTTTTTCACGTGATTTCTCGCGTTTCTCCTTCTTCGATGGGAACTTGAAGGCTTTCGTCTTTTTGGATTTTGACGGACTTCTGAAATCAAATTTTTCCCGACGTACGAAACGTGGCTGACCCGTGTAACACCAAAACGCTGCTTCGCTCGAGAGCATCACTCACAAACACTGATTGCTAGCAACAAGTATGAGAACTCGGACGATAAAGTATAAATTGACTGCGCAAGCTGCAATCGCCGTAATTAATATAAAAAAATCATGGAAATCTTGAATTAACCGATTCTCCGCCATGACGAAACAAGAATGGAACAAATTTTACGTACTCGAATGTTACGGAGTCTACGGATTGTGTGCAATTCGAATGATTAAGTCAATCGTATTAATATGTCGTCGCTAATTTCATTAAAGCATTCAGGAGGTCGCCATCGAATCAGTTAAGAAATAAATTCATATTTTATTCCGTTATTTTCAATTTAAGGCTAAATTTAATGTTCTACTTTCAAAGAAATTCGTTGAGACTTGATGGAAGGAAAAAATTGTTTGAAACGTGATTTTTCACTGAAAAACAACGAATTTCAGTCGAAATTCGTTGCAATTTCATTAAAAACTTGAAGAAATGGAGTAAAAATGAAAAAGTCGAAATTGGAGCGAGACTAAAGAAAATGCGGAATGTTTGAGTAAATTTATAGAAAACTACAAATCATTTACTTTGTCTCTTGATCCTCGTCAGGTGAACTCTCTCCTTCTAAAGTGGCGTATCCTCGATCCTTACGATCCTTTTTATCCTTGCGTTTACCACCCAATAATTCTTTTTTCGAGTGTTTTTCGTGACTGCCTTCGTCGCTGACTGCTCAAACAGTCAAAAGAAAAAAAAAACATTTAACGTTGATTCGTTGATTGCACGTAATTGGATTTTCTTTAGAATTCACATGAGAGACGAGGTAGAAAGAGCAATGCAAATTTCTATTAGAAATAATCGAGATTGGGTGAATTTTGTAGTTTTTGATACGATTTTACGATATTTTGAGGTTATGTCGTCCTGTCAGACGTCAAACGTCAAACCACTCGGCGCACTAAAGCGTTAATTATTCAATTGAATTTGCTTGGATTCTTACAATCGCTCTCGTTACTTTTCCGGGCTGACTCGGATGCATAGAGCCCCGGAAACTCCTTCTCGACGTCCGGGCTCTCAAAGTCCATCCTACACAAACTATTATCCCTCTCACTCCCTCTCCTCGTTTTATCTCACTCACTCGCTCTATTTGACACTTTGCTTCCGCCTGACGTTTTATCAAATTTTTATCTTTTTTGCTTTTTCTAGATTGGCCACTCCTCCGATCCCCACTGCCGGTGCTTCATTGATTTTTATTCTACGGGATCTACGGCTCGAAACCGCTACTATATATTGCGTGGTAGTACAAAATCATCTGTCATGATCCCCGGAGAGCGACCAACTGCAGAGAGCAGGCGCGAGAGCTGTAGATGGCGCGCTGGATCCGAGCAATTCGAACTTTTCGTCATTATAATAAAATGTCAATTAAATGAATAAACGCATAATTTCAAACACACTTATGCCATTCTGAACGGTGATTTTTGATGCGGGAAATCGTGTTCAACATATATACATCGCTGTGTGGACTGTTTTCCGAGGGCAAAAAGCGCGGGAAATTTAAATGACACGAGCGCGCGCTAAACGGACATTTGAATATTCAAATGAAAGACCGATGATGCAATTGCAAGAAACTTATGCAAGTGGATAAACAAAGCGAGTATTTTGATGAACGTGTTGACAGTCGAAAGAATTATTTTCCACGCGGACAAAAATTTACTTTTAAATGCATTTTCGACGAGATGAAATTTTTTTTATCTATGGATTTCATGAAAAATTGAAAAATGATATTTTTCTGCTCCCCTAGCATTATTGTTGATCAAGTCATTATTGTTAATCACTTAATTAGTTGGATGTTTTCATTTTTCCTTCAAGATAAATTCAATTGTTTTTTTTTTACGAATAAATTATGTTCATTCCTCCGCGATTCAAATAGCGAATAAACAAGCGATAATTAAATGCAACGCGCATCTTGAACTGCATCGACCAACGGCCAATGGCCTACTTCGACCAGTTAATTATTTGCTTCGTGTTACGAAATCCGATCACTTTACGGCTTTTTAACATCGATCTGGTAACGCATTTAGTACAACGCGCACGAGACCTTGTCACCGGTCGACCTCGAAGACATCTTTTTTATTTTCTTTCCCTTGAGAATTTTATACGCCGTCTGTGCCCTCCCCTCCTCAACTTGTGCGGGCACTCATTTTTTCCCGTTGACTTCATGTTTTCATGTATCGAACCCCTCCTCTTTTTCCGATCCTTGCCAAGGGACGCGAAGGCCTTTGGACGATTCAGTTATTGATCATCATCGAGAAGCATCGCATCAATTCGGACAAGAAAAATCTCCTCATTCTATTTTCATTGCAAAAGCAAATTTTAATTCGAATTTATAGAAAAAAAAAATTCAGTGACGTTCGTTTGAAAATTATTCGATTCAATTTTTTACTCATTTTTATTTACCGAGTGTTAAGAACGTTGATGACAAAATAAATAATTAAATAGTAAAATATAAATAATTAGCGAATTAATAAAATCTTGCATTCAAGTTAATAAAAGTGAAGTTTCAAATTCAAACATCGAATTTTCTGGTTTCACACGAACTATGGGCCGTTCAAAAACGGACACGAGAATGAAAACAATTTTAATTCTCAAATTGCATAAAAATCTCCACCCAAAACCAAAATACTCCAAAAATTTTCTTTAACCCTTCACGTACGGTCGTGTGTGTTAATAATTTTTTTTCGAAATTCAGGTCAATTGTATTTGAGGAAAATTGAGTGAAAATAACAAAAACTAGTTGAAAAATTGTCCATCGGTGAATTTTGTTAATTTTATCGATGAAAAAAACGAGCCAAGGTTGAATAAACGCGAATTAATAAAATTAAAAAGTGGAACGATTCGTGGATAAAAATTGGCCCGAATCGGAGTAACGGATCGTTTGATGGAGCGGGGAAAAAATTTGGAGTATTGCTTCACAGAGGACCGTTAACCGTGAAAAGACGGTCGTTCAACTTTACGTCACAATCAGTAGGACAACATTCCAACATATTCGGCTTGGACCACGTACGTGCGGCTCTTAGACGAGGCGTTCGGGCCACTAAAACGAAAAAAGTGAAAACAAGCAATAATTCGGCTTGTCGCACCAAGGCTTCTCGCATAAAATATGAGGAATTCCCCCGGGTGTTTGAAGGACGAATTCAAAGTTCGATGAGATTGCTGCAATGAGGAAAAAGTTGGTGTCAACGGAAAGAGGCGACGAATCGTGATGAATCCTTTGTCAAGGGCATCGGGGACATGAATGTTAGTTGCGAGATTCGCACGAGGAATTTGTAATTCGCTCCAGCCTCAGGAATTCAAATCGTTGGAAATCGAGACTCGAATTGCTAAATCGAAGAATCTCAATTGTAAACATCGATTGGATCGGGAAAAAAGTCGAAATCTCAATCGCGAGAGAATCTGGAAAACAATCAATAAAAAGTCAATAAAAAAAAAGCTCGAGAACGAACAAAATGAGAAAAATAAATGAGACAATGTTGCTGTTGATGTTTTTGGTATTTTTTGTCTGCGAATCGTCGTGTGACGTTCCCGTGGGAATTTTGAAAGAAATACACAATTATTATACGGGATTTCCGCCATTGCCAAAAGGTCTCGTCGGGGACGCAGATCCTTTGAGAAAGGAGTACGATTTCGTGATAATTGGTGCTGGTTCCGGTGGCTCGGTGCTGGCTAACCGTTTGACAGAAATTTTGCATTGGGACGTTTTGCTCCTGGAAGCTGGAAAGGACGAGATTTTTCTCACCGATATTCCTCTTCTTGCGCCTTTGATGCAGATAACAGCTTACAATTGGGGCTACAAAACGGAGCCAAGTGGTAATGGAAGTTTGGGTTATTGTCTCGCAATGATCGAGGGACGTTGCAATTGGCCACGTGGCAAGGCGGTTGGGGGTACGTCAGTGATAAATTATATGATACATTCGCGGGGTTCAAAAGCCGATTACGACGGTTGGGCATCCCTGGGAAATCCTGGTTGGTCGTACGACGAGATTCTTCCTTATTTTAAAAAATCTGAAAACGTCAAATTTCACGAAAACACTCCGGGAATCAACCCCGCTGATGATCGTCGCGGAAAAAATGGATTTCTCGATGTCACGACCTCCCCTTACGTCTCTCCATTGCGAGACTCTTTTCTTCGAGCTGGCGAAGAATTGGGCTATTCCGTTAAGGACTACAACGACGAAGATCCCATGGGCTTCGGTGTCGCCCAAGCGAATCTTCGCAACGGGCGCCGGGTCAGCGCGAGCAAAGCTTTTCTAAGACCCATCGGTTATCGAAATAATTTACATCTCTCGAAACATTCCAAGGCAACGAAAATCTTTGTTGATCGTAAAACCAAAACTGCCGTCGGTGTCGAGTTCCTTAAAAATAGACAAAGGTAACGAGATTTTTATATTCCTCGAATTTTCCCAACATTTTCCTCGTCTCCGTGAAAATTTCGCTTCGTATTCTTACGATTTTCTTGTCCCTCATGGGCAATTAGTATGGGGAACGACATGAAACTGTGAATGGCGCAAAAATTAGAAACGAAATGCTCTTTTGTTATTTCGTTTTCGTAATAATGTCTGCGATTCATGACAATTATCATCGGTGACTCTGTTTTTTTTTCCTTTAAAGAGACAGCTACGCACTGACAAGGAAATTTCATTGGAAAAGATCGATGTTATGTTGGTCACGATCGACTAAACGTTTGTGTTTTTGAAAAATCACAAAAATGCTGTCATTGCAGCGAGAAATATTCTAGAAGATCTCTTCGAAAAGTAAATTTTTGTCATTCCAATCGTAATAAATTTTGCTGAGAGTTCCATTAGAAATCAAAAATATTGTAAAAATAACGAAAATTTTGAAATTATCCAAAAATATTTAGTTCGACGTACTCAACAAAATATTAAAGTTTTTTAAAAAAATTCAATTTTCAGTTTATGAAATGATTTGGACGAAATAATGATTCATTGTTGAAAAATAAACTTTCTTCAGTAGCCGAAGGTCATTGACGATGATGACGGTCGCATAAAATACACTAAAAATTCAATTTTGTCAAAAAACGTCGATATTTTGTAGAATACGGCGAACTAAATATTTTGGGATCATTTCAAAATTTTCGTTATTTCGACAATATTTTTCATTGTAACGGAACTGTCAGCAAAATTTACGATTGGAATGACAAAAATTCACTTTCCGAAAAGATTTTCCAGAATGTTTTTTGCTGGAATGACAAAATTTTCGTGATTTTTCGAAAAAACGTTTAGTTGAACGTATCCAACAAAATATCGATCTATTTTCAACAAAATTTTCTTTTCAGTGTGCCCATAAAAGTTCGACAAGGTTGATCATTAGAAGACTAAATTATTTTTATGGAGTTTTTGTGGTGAAACGCCGCAATAGACGAATTTTACGAGTCGTTGGTACACAGAAATGTGGATGGGCATGGAATAACAAGAATGTATTGAAATCGGCCGTTTAGGTATTTCGTAAAAGTGAGGAAAGAAGTTCTTTTGAGCGCCGGAACTTTGAATTCGCCTCAATTGTTGATGCTCTCGGGTATCGGGCCAAGAGAGCATCTGGAAAAATTCGGAATCGGAGTTATCGAGGATTTGCCAGTCGGTTATAATCTCCAGGACCATACGAGCATGGGCGCGTTGACGTTTCTCGTCAATGACTCCGTTACGATCGTGGAACCGCGGGTTGTTTCCGATCCAGCGAATACCATCAAGTATTTGACGTCTGGAAAAGGTCCTCTTACGGTCCCCGGAGGTGCCGAGGGTCTCGCTTTCGTCAATACGAGAAGAAAAACTCTCCCCAGGGCGGGTATGATTATGGAATTTCTTCCTAAACCACATTTCGCACTTTCGCTGAGTCAGATTTTCCTGATTTTCTCGATTTTCCATGCAGGAATACCAAAGAAAAAATCCTTCGCAGCTTCCGATCATTCCTTCAATAATTTCGAAAGCTATTCGAGCTTTTCGCATGTGAAAAAAAACAGCGAGGAAACGGACAAAAGTACGGAAATTCCGGACATCGAGCTGGTTCTGGGCATCGGATCTTTGACCGGCGACGCTTCTGGCAGCTTGAGAAGTATCTACGGGATTTCTGACGAGTGGTACGAGACTGTATTCCATGATTATAAGGGTCTTGATGCCTTTAGCATCGTTCCCATTCTACTTCATCCAAAAAGTCGAGGCCGAGTCAAATTACGGAGTGCGAATCCACTTTATTGGCCGATTCTCGAAGCCAATTATTACGATGACGAGGACGATCTCGAGACGATGATCCGGGGCATAAAAAAGGTGAGAAAATCTCATGAAAATTTGAAAATCTCATGAAAATAAACCCAAAATTTTGCCTCTCGTTCGATTTTCATCAACAACCAAAAATAACAAATGTTTCGAAATTTTTGGAAATCAGATATTTAGACGCGCATTTTCTCGAGATTATATCATGATTGCGAAAAAAAATTCCCATCCTCAACGTCTTCGGGAGAATTGGGCTTTCATTTATGCAAATAGGGCGCGATGAAGTCATTCAAATTTCTAATTCAGACGTTGAATCATTTCTAAACACGAAGAATTTGAATCAGAATTATTTTCTGCCCAAATTTATCGATCTGCGAATTCCATTTAAAGCGAAAAGAGAGATTTTTCCATGAAAAATTGTTTTTGACGCAAAATCGTCCTAAAAAACGAATTAGTCCAAATTTTTGCTGCATTTTGCTTAGTGGGGACGAACTTTTTGGGCGTTAGATTTGAATTTTCTAAACCGAGCCCTCAGATTTTTTTTTTATTATAAAAACAGAAAATCGTTTCGTTGGAACAAACAAAAGTTTGTCGATATTTATTGTTCGGTGCATTATTGAATGGGGCGCGTAGAAGAAATTCTTGGGGAGTGACAATAAAACTGGTTCGAATTTAATAAAAAATATATTTTTCAAGATTAACTTGATTGTGCGAGGTTGACCATGAGATCGTTTTCAATTAATAGGCAATCGAAGTTGCGTCAACGCGTGCATTCGAGCGTTTCAACACAAGCCTGTTACCCGTGACTTTTCCCGGTTGCGATGGCCTGAGGTTCAACACGGACGAGTATTGGTCGTGTGCGGCTCGTCAAGTCTCAACGACCTTGGGTCACTTTGTGGGCACGTGTAAAATGAGCCCCCGCGAAAACGCGGGTGTCGTTGATGCGAGGCTCAGAGTTCACGGTATTAAGGGCCTCCGGGTGGTCGACGCGAGTATCATGCCGTTGCTCGTATCGGGACATACCAATGCACCGACTTACATGATCGGAGAGAAAGCCAGTGACATGATCAAGGAGGATTGGCTCGAAAAACGATAAATCATTCAAATGATCAAGCCGCACATATTTCTTCATTTTTTGCGCCATTTGTGAAGATACAAAATCATTTATAACGATGGAAAACTAAAGGCTTGTCCGCTACAAAAATAGCAAGCTCGCCTCTGACAGAACGTGACGTCATTGCAGTTTCAATGACATTGGATGCATCGGAAAAAAATTCCATAAGACGTTTGCCCAGTTTTGTTAAAAAGAATTATCTTCTTGATTTGTAGAAAATTCCTGATAATTTATTTTCGAGTCGTAATTATCGTAAGCAGCGTCCTCGCCACCGCTAATTGTGGGAATTGAATTATAATTTTTATGTTAGCCGGATTAATCGAAAGTTGCAGCCATTTGTCGTTTTAATTCATCAATTAATGAATTTATTTATTTTTTGCCAGAGAGGTAAAGAAATCTGGTCAACGCGATAGATCGCAAGCTTTTTTATACACAATTTTATAAAACGATCATTGCACTACAGTCTGAGGAAAGCTCGTCACATATTAGCTAACGATTCCACGTCGAGTTCATTATTTAGTGACAAAATTTGCATTTTTCAAGTTCAATTTGATCCAAGTGTTAAAAATACACTGCCGCAATAAGGCAATCAGAAACGCGAATCTCGTAAGTTATTGACAATCCGGATCGAAATAAGTTTTTTTATGCGCATTTTTTAAATTTATTTTTATTTTATTTATGCGCAATCGCTCGCTGACGACCGTGAGTTACGTATTATTTCTATGTAGCCTCCTCATTTTTCGTTCCACTTTAATAGATATTCAACCCTCCAGGGATCACATGAGTCATTTTAAGTCCCAACTTTGCTCCAAAATCTTGAAAACGTTTCATTTCGAACTGAAACGAGTGAAAAACGACTACACTGAAAAGAAAATTTTGTTGAAAAAGATGGACATTTTGTTGGATACGTTAAACTAAACGTTTTTCCGAAAAATCACGAAAATTTTGTCATTTCAGCAAAAAACATTCTGGAAAATCTTTTCGGAAAGTAAATTTTTGTCATTCCAATCGTAAATTTTGCTGACAGTTCCGTTACAAATGAAAAATATTGTCGAAATAACGAAAATTTTGAAATTATCCCAAAATATTTAGTTCGCTGTATATTCAACAAAATATCGACGATTTTTGACAAAATTCAATTTTCAGTGTATCCTTATTTCGGAAAGTTATTCTCCACCAAAGGGTTGGGAATGTATCGTCGATCGATCGTATGACGTTGTTTTGGGTTTAGGAGGGAATTTTCATTAGTCCTGGCAATTAACGTCAAACATTGCAAACCGAATTTCTAAAAATGCAAAATTTTCCAATTTTTCTCTGTCATTTAAATATTTTGCCACTTTTAATAACTGATCGAGGATTCGTCGTCGCACTTTGCAAGACTCTTAGCGCAATTGTGACTCCAAAACTCTTGAATCTTCCCAAAACAAGTGTCAATTTTTTTTCTCCTCATTTTGGAGCCGGAAAAATGATTCAAAACACGAACCGCGAAATAACGAAAATTTTGAAATTATCCCAAAATATTTAGTTCGCTGTATTCAACAAAATATCGACGTTTTTTGACAAAATTCAATTTTCAGTGTATGACGACTATGGAACCTCAAAGTAGGATCAATGGAGAGTATTTCAAAATTTTTCCAGATTTTGTTCTCTACGAAATCTCTACGAAAACGCGAGATAAAGTGGCAGGACGAAGAGAACCCGCATGATCCGGAGTACCATGAAAAATCATACGATCCGTGGAGAGCTGAAAATTTGTACTTTTAAGCCACGGTGGTAATAAGAGTCCAGACTCGCGAAAGCGCTTGTTTTTTTTTTTTGGCAGGAGCAAGACAACTCTATTGATAAAAATATCTCTGTGAGCTGATAATCTCTTTGCGTGAATGAGTCTCTTCGCGAATAACGTTAAACTGAAATTATTCGCGAATTAAAAAAAAAAATAGAGTTGCCCTGCTGCCGGTTTTTCTGGTGTAAATATTTTCTATATAATAAATAATGTAAATATAATTTATAGGTATAAATATATATGTATATATCATAACAATGTGAGGATCTTCGAGCAGTCGGTCTCCTCCAAAGAAGCTCGATGAAATGATTCAGAAAAGTCTCGTGATGGTGCAGAGCAAAACGAGAGACACTGCAGTCGTTTGCTGTCTCGTAGAACCTGCAAAATTTCATTGAATCATTAAAATTGATTTGTCCTAAAAAATGTTCGACGAAAATGATCGTTTGGCGATTAAAATATAATGAAAAAATGACAATTAGAAAAATAGCAAAATAGAAAAATTGTGCATTTTTTTAAAATCGTTTGGGTGAATTATTTTACCGCTGATTTCGCTGTATCCTATACAATCTCGACGGTCCTCGGTCAGTGTGTAATCTTTCGTGCAGGAACAAGTTCCTGTAGAAAAAAATCAAGAAATATTCAGTAGAATCTTCAGTCGAGTCGTTGCGGAGTAAAATGATCGATAAAATTTCATTTTTTTTGCTCACCAGCGATACAGTCGACTCGCGTGACTTCCGTTGTACCGAAATCATCGTCGTCGAGTCCTTCCACACAATCGGTAAACGCGTTGCAACTTTTTCCCAGCATTCGAGTGTCTAATTGACGGAAATTCAAATTTTTCATTTAAACAAAGTTGCGAAGGCAAAAAAAAACTTTTTTTCGATTTCATGTCCTCGTTTTTGGAGGGCGATAAAACGTACACAAATCTTTGCGACACACCGATCCTCGGTGCTTGAAATCCATGTTGCATCTGCATTTTCCTTCCTCTCCGCAACGAGCGTTTTTCAAAAACTCGCGACACTGAGAATCCTCCTCGCACGGATCGCCTATAACATTGGCGGCTTTGAGACAACGTTTCCCGTCCATCGAGAGCACGTAGTCGACCTTGCAGCCGCAAACGTCGAAGCATCTCGAGTGCAGCGCGATGCACTGTTCGTCGATGGTGCATTCGTCCCCCAGAGCTGGGAAAAGTAGCAGAAACGTGTTAGATGATTAAAAATGCAAATTTATTTGTACTCGGGACTGAAAAACGATTTTTCAAATTTTCATCGATGCATTTTTTGTATTTCAAAATGTTTTCGACACTCACAGGCACTTTTCAAGCATCGGGATCCATCCGATGTTGGATGATGCTGCAATGGACAGGAGCAATAACCAGCCACGCAAAAACTTGCCGATCCTTCGACGTAACAATTGTGAGAAGTTTGGCAAACGTGGCCAATCCCTGTGCGAGCAATCAAAAAACAAAATAAAAGAAAAATGAACGAATTTATGTTAAATTTTTTAAATTTAATCTTCAGTTTTCTTCGAAATAATAATTTTTGACGATTCCGACAGATTTTACATCATGATTACGAAATAGAAGGAAAAAAAGTACAAAAATGAGATACGGGGACGAAAAATAAATTATTTCTCCGTTATACAAAGTTTTGTGTTCCTTTTCGAGTTATTTCGATAAAGGAAGAGACCGTGACTGAAAGGATAGCTCACCAACGGATTCATAACACCTTTCAGCCTCGAAGTGAGAGCCTGGTGAACACCCACACGCGTTGTTCCGGCACTCTGCTTGAGCGGTGAAGGTCACACGGCATTGCACGTCCTCGGTGCACGGATCGCCGATGTTGGTCGCGACTGAAAGTGAGAAAAAGATGCAATTTGCGCTCTGCCTAATGTCATCTGAATCTTCGCCTCATTAAAACCATTATCGCTATTGTTATTATGGATCATTGAACTTTGTTACATTTGACCTTTCCTTCTGGCCAATTTGACCCTGAATTATCTGGAATTATTTCCTGGGCTCCATTCCGAAATGGCGCCCATGATCGTGCAAGTGAAATTGCATTTTTGAAGGCTCGAAACTTCGTCAAAATGATTTCCAGTTAATTTCCTGCTCGATTCAAATTTATTTCGCTCAGATTCGCTGCTGCGTGGGTTCACGTGAAAGAATAGATGGATCTCGGTGCCTGTTACGTAGTTGGAATAATAGCGAAGGATTGCGCCATGAGAGAGATTTCTTTTGTGGTCGGCGCTGCACATCGTACACGGAGAAAACGGATTCGTTTTGTTTAGTACAAAATGAAATGTTTTGGGAAAATGTCCTATACGAAGTTTAAGAAGCAAAAGAATCGTAGCACCAATTGCAAAACAGCATAGTATTTTTTAACACTTACAATTTTTCTTAGCATGAATTATAAACAGTTCTATATGAATAAGAAACAGTAATGCGCGCGATAATGAATTTCAGGTTTGTTTTCATTAACAATTTACTATGTCAGATAAGAATTCAGTTATGAGTGAGAATATCTCAAATTTTAAACGTCGACATAGTAAAATTCTATTGTCCCAATATGAATATATATCGAACATGTGTGAAATTTCATCACACGTATTGTTTTGTTTGCCATGACCATTGCGATTTTCTTAAATTGCTATGCTAAATTGTAAAATCGGTTTTAATCTGATGATTACGTTTTACTATGCTGTTTAGAACGATTTGTCGCACTGCCATTCGAGATATTGCTGTAATTTCCGAACTGTCCTCAAAATACTATAAATTTCAACAATAAGTAACTGGATTCCTAGTATATTTCTTAATAATTTTCGACTTCCATTTCTCCGTGTATACAGTTTTCTTTCTTTCCTTGCTCTGGCGTTGAATTTCTTTTTTTTTCTACTTGGGACACAGAATTTGACGCGGCTCGACGAGCACATCCGAAAGAAGCTTCTTCCCTCTTGACACGCTCGAGAGAAACTCGGGAATAAAAGTTACACCGTCTAGAATTTCTGTATACCAAGCACCAAAGTACGAGTTTAAAGTACGCGCATTATTCTAGATGGAACGAGTAGCGTGAGATAGATTCTCGATTTGGAATTATTTCCTCACGACTATATATTTACCTATTGCTCATATATATAAATATACACGCTAGCGTTATAAATAGTTATCAAGTCTATAGCGACTTCCGGTAAACTCCTCCTCCCTGAGAAATGCCATTTTTCTTTCCCTAAAGAGGGCGTTCGAGAATTCCAGGCATAACAATTTCTCGCTCGATTTCTCAAGACCTTCAATATATTGTTTCCCAACAACAATAACTTTGCCATAAAATTCACCGGTTTAATTAGTTTGCTGAGAATTTGAAAATTCAATCACAATCTCGAGAATTTAACAGAAGAAAAATCTTCGTTCGTATTCCTGCATAAAAATGAATGAATTTGTCGTATAGAAATTGGACAACGAGACTTACTTTTTAGGCATTGAACGTGTGTGTGATTCCTATCGACGAGATAGTCCTCCATGCACACGCAGGTCTCCTGATTCTTGCAATAAGCATTTTCCATGCAGTCTTTGTCGTACGTGCAAGCCGTGAGGGTTTCTGCAGGAAAAATGAGAAAAAAATGAAGTAAACAGGCGCACTGAAATAAAAATTTCGTTGGATCCGTTCAACTAAACGTTTTTTTCGAAAAATCACGAAAATTTTGTCATTCCAGCAAAAAACATTCTGGAAAATCGTTTTCGGAAAGTAAATTTTTGTCATTCCAATCGTAAATTTTGCTGACAGTTCCGTTACAATGAAAAATATTGTCGAAATAACGAAAATTTTGAAATAATCCCAAAATATTTAGTTGGCCGTATTCAACAAAATATCGACGTTTTTTGACCAAATTTAATTTTCAGTGCGTCTGGAAAACTTTGGATTAGCCATTGTATTTATAAACTGGGTCGAATATACGACTCGGGGCGTATTTCGTTTCACTTTTGAGCAGCCCACGGTTTTTATTTGATTTTTTGTTTTTTTCATTTCTTTCGGTCTCGAATTTCGATGGGTACGTACGAGCATGGGATTTTCGATTGGATCCGCAGCGGGGATCGTCGATAGCGTGCGTGTGTGCGGGCGAGCAACAGCACACAGTGACGAGAATGAGAAAATCGATGAGAAATTGACGAAGATCGATGCACAAAGGGCGAAACTTGTATTTGCGGTAGTTCCTCATCGAATAGTCGCGACTTGTCGTATCGATTTCTAGTCATTTCTGAACCGCTCACGACGAGGCAATGTCACTTTTATAACGTCGTAGGCTTCTCTGTCACCAATGAAACTTCCGAAATGACAGACCTTGCGGCGACTCGGAAGTGTTCCCCATTGTCAATTTGCACGAGAGATAGAGATAAAAGTTCACGATGGATTTGACCTTCGTCGATTGTTTCTCGTACGTGTACCACGTTACGTCGATGATTATCAATTGAGAAGGAAAAAAATCTTCAGCACAGGCTGTGCGTTGTGTGTACGACGACGCACCTTTTACTGACTCGGAATTATCGGATCGTTACGCAAGTCCAGATCACCGGCTCTCTATTGTCGTTCGTTTACCAACTATACACACGTTTTTATCATGACAAACTGTGTGACCTCCTTTTCACACGTTTTGACGTTTTTGACACCGCGCTACCAAAAAACTCTCGAATGAACATCAAACTCGGTTCGACCGCAATTCTTTTTTGCTCAAATTAAAAGTTTCCTCGTCAATTTGAAGTTTCAAAAAAATCAGTAACTTCACTGAAAATAAAATTTTGTTGAAAAAAATCGATATTTTCTTGGATACGTTCGAAAAATCACGAAAATTTTGTCATTCCAGCAAAAAACATTCTGGAAAATCGTTTTCGGAAAGTAAATTTTTGTCATTCCAATCGTAAATTTTGCTGACAGTTCCGTTACAATGAAAAATATTGTCGAAATAACGAAAATTTTGAAATTATCCCCAAAATATTTAGTTCGCCGTATTCAACAAAATATCGACGTTTTTTGACAAAATTGAATTTTCAGTGTTTGAATCCGAATAAAATTTAGTCAGCTGGAAAATGAGGCAGACGAAAATTCATCGTTATTTTGTATCAAGCACGAAAAAGTAACACAACGAGATGAAAATTACAAAATGAAATCCTGACCCAGATTTTCCTAACGTAGATATAAATCGTTGATACAAAAAAAAAGAAGCGACGCATTTGTGTGTCCCGTCAAAATACACAAGACGAATTTATGTTTTTCTTTCCGCATCAAGTTTTCTCAAGTTTTATTCCCCCTCTAATAAGCCACATGGAAGAGAATCAACGATTCGAGAGCTTCGAGATAACACGATCGCGCGTTTGATCGAGAGAACTGGAAATAACCGCGTTATCGAATACTTTAAGGAGAAATCGTGCCTGCGGTTTTTCGGGAGTGTTACGAGCCACAGCTCAATTTCATATTATCGCGCCAACCGCAGTCCATCGAAACAAACATCGATGGAAAACACACAATTTTTATTTAATCATCTGACGCGAGCCGGTCGCTAATTACAACGAAATCCAGGTCATTGATCGCCTGGAAAATAAAATTCTGTACGCCTCGAATGGCTAAACTCGAAATTCAAACGACTCGGAAGCTTCGCGCGGTTTTGATTGAATGAAAACGATTAAAAAATAGAAATTCCATGGATGAGGAATTCAATTTTCACAATTTTTCCACAACACGCGATTTTGCGATTATCTTTTATCGTTATCAAATGACTTTCTCGTTTTATCGATTGTTGCTCCGGATTAGCCCGAGGCTGGGATTTCGATTTCCATCGGAAATCAGGTTATCGACCGATAAAGCATTTGGGTCCAAAAAACGATTTCAAAATGCAATGTTAATCGAATTTACGATTTTTTTATCCTCATTTGACGTACGATTGAAAAAAAAAAAAACAATAAAAGTTTTGAACGAAAACGTAACGAGCCACCGCGGAATAAAATGGAGAAAAAAATGCAATAAAATTGACCAAACACACGTTACGATTAAAAACGCGTTAGCTCTGTCGGCAAAATAATTAGCGTGGAAACTATGGATACGGTAACCACGACGAATACGAGGTAGAGCGGATCCTCGTAGTCGAGGTGCGCGGCTACGACTGTGGGCACCGAAGAAGACGAAAGCGAAGGAGACGATCGTGAGACCCAAACGATTCTAGAGTAGTAGTAACAACTATAACGTAGTGGGAACTATGTATGTATATACACGAAATATCCATATGGGCGAGTTCGTGTCAAGACTATCAACATGGAATGACTTTCAAATTTTCTCACAAATATTTGTATCGTCGATCAAACTCTGACATTCAAATCCCCTTTACAATCATTTCGGAGTTTTTCATTTCAACACAATTTACTCAGTTTTCTTGACTTGATTTCCAAAGTCCCTCGGTACGCGAGTCAGAATTTTAAATATTTTTCATAACCACCCGCTAATTACGCTAATTACATCGTCAAATTTCCGAGACCCATCGACTTCGTCTTTTCGACTGGAAATTTCAGTGCCATGGTCGCAAAAATCTTTTTTGTCTCTATTTTTAGCGGAATTTATTAAAATTTTGGATCAGTCGATCCATTTTCCATCGGAAACGGAAAAATTTGGGTGTGGAATGAAAAATTTTGAAATCTGGTAAATTTTTTTAGTTTTTTCGGCTCGATTTGGGAGCGGAGCGCACGTCGATTGAGCATGGACGGACTCGTGGCTAGGAGCGGGTAAAGGGATAGCCGCGTATTGTGCAAGGAACAAAGAGACGTGAATCGAAGGCTTTTGAACGAGGAATTTATGAGGATTACGCCTTTTTGTATGTGAGCTTGTGAAACGTCTATATAGATATATACGGAGTGAGAAAAGCGTGGTAAGCCGGCCGGGACGTCCCCGGAAGAAGATTGCTGGGGCCCTTTCGTGTTGGCTCGAGCCGCGGCCTCGTAAAGCGAAACGAGGAGCAGAACGAAACTTACTCTCGTGTGTATACATCGTAGACAACTTAGGAGGAGGAGGAGGAAGAAAACGACACTCGAATGTTGAACCTGTTCGAAGGACGCGCCTCACGAAAATCGTTAGGGCCTCTTCTTCCTTCCCCTTGTCTCCTTCGCCACAGCGCCCTACGTCCTTAACATTATTTCGTTTTTTCTTTTCGGACTCTCACTGCTCCCACGGTTCGCTCGGTGTGTGTACCACGCGATACTCGCATACACCAAAGTCGACCTATTATAGGCCCAGCATTTTATAACTCCGACGAACAATACACTGAAAAGGAAATTTTGTTGAAAAAAATCGATATTTTGTTGGATACGTTCGACTAAACGTTTTTTCGAAAAATCACGAAAATTTTGTCATTCCAGCAAAAAACATTCTGGAAAATCGTTTTCGGAAAGTAAATTTTTGTCATTCCAATCGTAAATTTTACTGACAGTTCCGTTACAAATGAAAAATATTGTCGAAATAACGAAAATTTTGAAATTATCCCAAAATATTTAGTTCGCTGTATTCAACAAAATATCGACGATTTTTGACAAAATTCAATTTTCAGAGTATCCTTTCGGAAATTTATTCTCCACAAAAGGGTTGGGAATGTATCGTCGATCGGTCGTACGACGTTGTTTTGGGTTTACGAGTGAATTTTCATTAGTCCTGGCAATTAACGTCAAACTTTGCAAACAGAATTTCTAAAAATGCAAAATTTTCAATTTTTCTCTGTCATTTAAATATTTTGCCACTTTTAATAACTGATCGAAGATTCGTCGTCGCACTTTGCAAGACTCTTAGCGCAATTTTGACTTCAAAACTCTTGAATCATTTTGGAGCAGGAAAAATTATTCAAAACACGAACCGCGATGCTTTTGGAGTAAAATGAAATTGACGTCCACGATACGATCTGCTTTTTGCTCTTTTTCACGTAATTAACGACTCTTGATCGATTTCTTGAAATCTAACGACGAATAATTAATGGAAAAATGACACATCGGAGCTCGAATTTGATTAGTGCGAAAAATAATGAGGGAATGAAAAGTTTTGTGACAACCGGAAGTATGTGAAAAAATAACTCACGTCTGAGAAGAAATGGTCCGTGTGAGGCGACGTAATTGGTAAAGCCTTGGGCTTGAGTGTCCTTGAGTAAAAAACTAATGAAGAGTAGAGATAAAAGCGAAGGTGCGAAATAATTTGGTGAGCAACGAGTTGCGTCTTGGTAGAGCGGACTGGGTCCAGTGAGTAGCGACATCTCCGCGTGAACCGAGAGTCTGTATAAAGTACACTGTTGCACTATAGTGACGAAAAGTTTGCTCTGGTCCGAGAGCCCCGTCTGTGTGGTATAAAGTCTGTGAGAAGTTTGAGGATTTCGCGCAACTTGCTTCTTTCTCTTTCCACGTCTTTCTCTTATTTTTCTTCTTTATCCCTCTCTTCCTCTCTTTCTTTTCAGAGTCCGGTACAAAAGGGGTAACCGGCCAATCCACCCGCGCATCAGCAACGGACCGAAAAGAGAGCGGCAGCGGAGAGCTCTCAGTTTCGCTGTTGTCGCGGCTCTTCTCTCGCGCGCCTTCTCCTCTTCCTCACTTTTCAACTCTTTTTTCTTCTTATTATTATTTTTATTATTCTCACTCTTTGTATAATACCTTTCGCAACCGTTGCCTACTTGTTTCGCAGAGAGAATCACAAGACACACTTTCCACGATTCAATCTTGATCCTCTCCTCCAACTGGTCACTTGAAAACGTCAGAAAACCAACAAAATTATTTTTTTTTCAACTTCAACTCCCCGAGCTGATCAAATATACAGAAGAACGTTTTTTTTCATAATTTTACACAATTTCGCTTGAATATTTAACTCACGAATTTAATTTCCTCGTTCAAAATCGATTTTCAAATATTTAAAATGATTTACACGAATTTTCAAACAATTTTTAGTCCGTTTCAAAATTTCCCGATTCCCGAAATTCGAACGAGAAACTTGGTTGAAAAATGTTGTAAAAAATACCTAAAAAAAAAACGTTTCAGGCTTCCGTTACATTCAAATGCACTCAAATGCACTAATTGAGGAAAGAATTTGTTCGATATTTTCAAAAATTCGCTGCACGTTTGCCCGAAAACTGAATTCCAGTCGCTTCGACTAATATTTGTTTTATAATTTGATCGTCGTATTTTTACGACTAATGAGGATTTGGCTGCGTGGACGATTCGGAGCCAAGCAAAGAAATAAAAGGTACAACACGATGAACGTTTTCCTACGATAATGATGAGTCTACCTGTCGAGCAGCGAGAGTCACGGGGAACTTTTTCATTCCTTTTATCATAAATGACGCACTTTATCTAATCTCAGTAAGCCCGTAGGAGTTGTGACACGGGTGCCCATTCCGATGAACTCATGCACCGTACCCGAAACTCTCGTACGTGCGGGAATAATGAGACAAGTGTTTAAGAGGCCAAAATAAATGAAAGACACCGACAAAAGGTCATGAAAAATGGTAGAAAATTCGGGAATGTCGTTTTGCAGGTTTTTATCGTAATTAATTCTCCATAAACGTCACACGAGTGTGAACTTGGTTCGCGGCAATTTTCGTACAGACGACAGTGAACATTTCGTTGCTCAGATGCATGCAAAATTAAATGAACACACTGAAAAGAAAATTTTGTTGAAAAAGATGGATATTTTGTTGGGCACGTCCAACTAAACGTTTTTTCGAAAAATCACGAAAATTTTGTCATTCCAGCAAAAAACATTCTGGAAAATCGTTTTCGGAAAGTAAATTTTTGTCATTCCAATCGTAAATTTTGCTGACAGTTCCGTTACAATGAAAAATATTGTCGAAATAACGAAAATTCTGAAATCATCCCAAAATATTTAGTTCGCCGTATTCAACAAAATATCGACGATTTTTGACAAAATTGAATTTTCAGTGCACAATTTTAATCATTTCGAGTGTATACGAACAATTTTTTATTAATCTCGAAATAATTTGTTGTATTAGAAACAATTGTCATTTGTTTTAACGTCTCCGAGCGTTCTTGACCTTGAGGTCAGACCCTTCGGAGTGTCGCCCTTAAAGAATTCAGGATCCAAAGGACAAGAGAATGGCCGAGAGAACGCTCAAGACTCTCGGAGCCAGAGACGCGGCTTCTTGAAAGAAAATTCAATGGTGGTTAATTATCGTTTCTGTGTGTTCGTTGTTCACGATCAGCAATTATGTCTTGCTGTTACTTTTGTAGCTTCTAATCGGACCTTTTAAGAATAATGAAAAGCCTCGAAAATGATGGCCATACAGTTTCGAACCATCATCGCGGTCCAATTTGAAATAGTTATCGTGCGAGAGAAAAATAAAATGGAATTAGGCTCGTAATTGGCCTCTTCAACTGCGCGGGACGACTGAAATCACGAAAGTTTTGGATCCGACATGAAAAAAGTAAAAAATGAATGAAAAAAATGTGCAGAGGTCACGAAATAGCGTTGAAGGTCAGTAAAAAAAAATGAAACATAAAAATATAAATAAAAGTAAAAAAATGAGACTCAAAAATTGACGGAGCCAAAAATACGTGAAACGAGGAAAGAGAAAACACTTGAGCAAACGTTTTGGATTTCATCGCTTTAATGAATCCTCAAAAAATGTTTCTCCAGCATGAACTTCGTTCAACGAACAATTCACAAAGATATAACATCAATACAATGGACGAAATAGAGAGTCTGGGCGCTCAAACAAACGCAAACGCAGACTGCACGAACGAAATCATAAGAATATTACGTACGAATAAATTTCAATGCTTATCGTAAAAGATTATTATATAATAAAGCATAAATATCACGAAGAATTGTGAACGATTTTGACATTCGAAATTTTAGGATGCAATTTTGCTTTTCAAAGGCTCGCCATGACTTTTTTTTCAGTGTAAATCGAGATCCGAGCCTTCATTTACGAACTAATTCATACGTATTCACGCGCATCCTTTTTCCATCTTCCCCAGAGCTCAATCGAACAAAATCACAAAATAAACTAAACATGTGCGACATTTTTTCTCATTTCCATCTTTCTCATTCTCTCTTATTGACTCGACAACATAAACGCACGCTCGCATTATGTATAAATTGACGAAAATTCTCCGTCGACGGATTTATACTTTTTTAAGAATTTATCCCTATTAATAAAGCACCGGCGCGAATTAGCGAACCAGAGAAAAAAAGGCTCAACCTCTGGAGAACAAGAAAATGGCCGCTAGAACGCTCAGCAATCCAGGAACCAGGGACGCAGCGCCTGCAATAAAAATGCAATTCGTGGTGAATTATTTTTTCGCGAATTTCGATGTCCGACGCGAAAAATAATCGGAAAAATTACGAAAAGATTTATGATTCTTTTTTGTCTTTAGCTGAAAATTACATTTTCAAGTTTCGGGTCGGAAAATAATTATTTTTCGAGTAATTAAACGGAGCGAGACGTACCGTCAGTGCAAAAGTCTCCATTCCGATAGAAAGGTGGCTGACAAGTACAAATGTTATCTTGACATAATTGAAACCGAGTCGCACCCTCTTCCTCGTCCTGGTCGCACTCGTAATCTTTCTGACAGTCTCCACCGAGACCTGTGGAAAGAAAAATGCATTGCGTGAGTAAACGAACTTTCACGCTGGTCAGCACAAGATCATGACGATGGAGAATTGATTTTTCTTTACTTGGATGGAAGAGACATGCGGACTCTGTTATATTGAAGTGATATTTCTCTTCGCATCGGCATTTGTTATCGACACAAATGGAATTTGGGATTTTTGCCAAACACTGCGATTTCTCTTCGCAGGGGTCGAAATAATTGTGCGCGATCGAAAGACATTTGTCCCCATCCTCATTCGCCGTCATTTCCGCCAGACACTTGCAGCCCAGCGCTGGGTCGCACACCGCGCCAAAGACGTGTGAACAATCTTTAGTGTTGTCGCACTTCTCGCCAAGCTCTGGCAAAAAGAATTCATTGTTATTTCACGTCAGCTATGGAATTCGATTGGAAATCATTTCTGCGTCAATTATAAATGAGGAAAATAGATTCCTCTGTGTGCACTGAAAAGAAAATTTTGTTGAAAAAGATGGATATTTTGTTGGATACGACAACGAAACGTTTTTTCGAAAAATCACGAAAATTTTGTCATCCGAGTAAAAAACATTCTGGAAAATCGTTTTCGGAAAGTAAATTTTGGTCATTCCGATCGTAAATTTTGCTGACAGTTCCGTTACAGTGAAAAATATTGTCGAAATAACGAAAATTTTGAAATCATCCCAAAATATTTAGTTGGCCGTATTCAACAAAATGTCGACGTTTTTTGACAAAATTGAATTTTCAGTGAGGGAGAAACGTCAACGTACTAAGGTTTTTCCGACATTCGCTGGAGCCAGTTTCGTGATAACCTTCCTGGCAAACACATTGTTTATCTTCGCACGTGGCATATCCCATGAGTTTTTCACATTGTTCTTTCTCTGTGCAGTTCGATCCGAGCCCAAACGCGACTGTGAATGATCCAATGAAAAAGTGTTGATGAAATCAAATCATCGAGTAATTTTCAAAAATTGACAGTGAAGAAACAGAATATGGGAAAATATCGCACCAGCAAGACATTCGGTATTGTTAACGGCCATGACGAATCCTTCCTCACAATCGCATTGCTTTCTGGTACTGTTGCAAAAACCATAGGGCTCAGGACATGGGGTCGGGCATCTCATAGCGTCCGTCGCCACTGTCCGACTCGCTGGACCTGCGAAGCGTGATTGAAAATAAAGCGAATTAATATGGAGCTTACAGAGATTAAACTCTAGAAATCGGGTTGACAAGTTTTTGTGATTGACTGAAACGTTTAGCTGTTGGAATCGGTGTGAGGAATTTCTAATTCTTGGTTTATTTTGTTGGAACGATTTCGACATATTTTGATAAATTATCCACCCGGTAATGGAGGTTGATGTAACTTTTTAGAATAAAGAAAGTTCGCCAGTGTTCCCAGGCTGATTATTTTGTATGTCAAATTTTTGAAAATCTGTTACATGCATTTTCAAATTTAAACGATGATTTTGTCAAATTGTTTGGTTGGCTTTATTTACTTGTATGCTCCGTAGTAGTTTCTGTCGTGCTACTGACTGTCGGGGGGTTCGGTGTCGTAGAGTCTGTCAACACGATAGGACTCGCTGGATTCGCAAAGCGTGAATCAATATTAACCACAGTAGTTTCTATCATGGTACTGAGTGTCGTAGGGTCCGTCGACGGGATAGGACTCGCTGGATTCGCGAAGCGTGAATGAAAATAAAGCAAGTTGCACCAATTAGTTGTGGGAATCGCTGAAAAATCTTTCCTTGTTAAAATGTTTCTTTGGCTCTATTTACTTGTAGGTTTCGGAGTAGTTTCTATCGCGTTACTGACCGTCGTAGGGACCGGTTCCGTAGGGACTGGAGTCGTAGGGACTGGAGTCGTAGGGACTGGTTCCGTAGGGACTGGAGTCGTAGGGACTGGAGTCGTAGGGACTGGTGTCGTGGGGACTGGTGTTGTAGGGACTGGTGTCGTAGGGACTGGTGTCGTAGGGACTGGTGTCGTAGGGACTGGAGTCGTAGAGACTGGTGTTGTAGGGACTGGAGTCGTAGGGACTGGTGTCGTAGGGACTGGTGTCGTAGGGGCTGGTGTCGTGGGGACTGGTGTCGTAGGGACTGGTGTCGTAGGGACTGGTGTCGTAGGGACTGGTGTAGTAGGGACTGGCGTCGTAGGGACTGGTGTCGTAGGGACTGGTGTCGTAGGAACTGGTGTCGTAGGGACTGGTGTCGTAGGGACTGGTGTCGTAGGGACTGGTGTCGTAGGAACTGGTGTCGTAGGGGCTGGTGTAGTAGGGACTGGCGTCGTAGGGACTGGTGTCGTAGGGACTGGTGTCGTAGGGACTGGTGTCGTAGGGACTGGTGTCGTAGGGACTGGTGTCGTAGGGACTGGTGTCGTGGGGACTGGTGTCGTAGGGACTGGTGTCGTAGGGACTGGTGTCGTAGGGACTGGAGTCGTAGAGACTGGAGTCGTAGAGACTGGTGTTGTAGGGACTGGTGTCGTAGGGACTGGTGTCGTAGGGACTGGAGTCGTAGGGACTGGTGTCGTAGGGACTGGTGTAGTAGGGACTGGCGTCGTAGGGACTGGTGTCGTAGGGACTGGTGTCGTAGGGGCTGGTGTAGTAGGGACTGGCGTCGTGGGGACTGGTGTCGTAGGGACTGGTGTCGTAGGAACTGGCGTCGTAGGGTCCGTCGACTCTGTAGGACTCTCTGGATCCGCAAAGCATGAATGAAAATAAAGCAAATCAATATGTTGCTTAACAAGTTATAGTCAATCACTTGCAACAGTCACGTCATGGAATAGCTGTAACGAATTTCTAATGTCCGGCTAATTAAGTAAAAAAAAATGCAACAGATTCTCATGCATTGTTAACCCGCTCATTTTTGTTATAATTAAACAACTTTATCATAATTATTTCTCTGCCAATTATCAAGTACCTCGAATGTTTAAAAATTGATTCCATGAATTTTGAAATTTCAATCAAACTTTCCCAATCATAAATTTGTACAATTATTATTTTCGCTTTGTTTACTTAGGGTTTTCGCAGAAGTTTCCGTCGAGCTGCTTGATGATGCTGGCGGGGGAGTGTCCGCCGATTTTTTTCTTAAATCTTCTAGCGTGCAATAGCGTCGGGCACTACCGGCTTCCGGTCCCGGACATACACACGCGCTTGATTCACAGTCAGCTTTCTCAGGGAAGCCATCGGTCTGGCAATCACGTGGTTCCTTACAAGGAATAGTCGCGGCTAATGGAGAAAACAAAGTAGACACGTCATTAAGTACATCGATACTTGAAAAACGATACAATTGTTGATAAAGTAATCGGACAATACTCAGTAATTTTTCATCGATTCCCCATTAAACATAGCGGAAACTTCATAGCGAAAAACATTTGTTGCCCAATTTCTGGGCAATTCTGCACAATACAATTAATGATCAATGTGTGTGAATTTTGTGCCAGACGTTAAATCACAAAGGTGCCAATTCGTGGCGTGTTATTCGAAACATACACGCGGGTCCAGTGATTGTTTTCACGCTGGCGAACAATGGGGCCCCCTACGATTATTCTTGCCCATTGGAAATACGTGAAAAATACGTATACACTTGGTACTTGGTCGTTGTTATCGTTAAAATTACTTCTGAGACGTTTTTACACGAACTGGTTTCGAATTACGAGAGAATTTCTCATGTAGAAGTTCATTTCAATCGCTGCCCTCGCTGCTGATCGTTCTATTTCGGTCCCGTCGAGGTTTTCTCACAAAAATGAAAGTTAAAAGGACGAGAGAATTAATTTGCAATAGATTCGTGTAGGTACAAAGCAACTATTGCTTCGTTCCACTAGATTGAGATAAAGTATTTGCATGTTTGTCGTAATAACGCATTACGTAAGTCAGCGGGAAAATCTCGATCTCAGTTCACACCATGTCGAACGAGAATAAAATTAACACATGCATACACTGGAAATAAAATTTTGTTTGAAAAAGATCGATATTTTGTTGAATACTTTCAACTAAACGTTTTTCCGAAAAATCTCGAAAATTTTGACATTTCAGCAAAAAACATTCCGGAAAATTTTTTCGGAAAGTCAATTTTTGTCATTCCAATCGTAAATTTTTCTGACAGTTCTGTTACAAAAGAAAAATATTGTCGAAATAACGAAAATTTTGATATTATCCCAAAATATTTAGTTCGCTCTATTCAACAAAATATCGAAGTTTTTTGACAAAATTGAATTTTCAGTGTAGGAAAATAACTCGTCTCATTGAACGAAAAACATAATTTAAACATGAAATGGGCAAAAGCCAGTCACACTTGCAACCCCCTCTCGTTACCCTTGGCTGATAATTTCTGTATGTACGAGAGACCAAATTCGAAAGATTTTTTGTGCATGAAATCGAGAGCTCTGGCTTGTTTCTCTATTTCCATTGACACTGCGGAGACTTTGATGCTTCGTCGATCTTTCTGTTTCGTCTCATCGAACTCTGTGCAAAGCTATCGTTTTTTTTTTTGGCTCGATGGTTTCTCGATTGCGCATTCATTTCGCCAGCTTCGTCGCATTTCAATGAGAAATATTGAAAATGAACCGATTTTAATTAATTTCAAGAATCGCGATCTCGACCCTAAAATTCGTCCGGAAAGACGCTCCCAATTATTTCCTTGGTCGACGAATAAATTCATATTGTAACGAAATATTCATGAGACATCGGGAGAAGTTGTTTTCCACGTAATAAATCAATGTTTGTAAACATCGAAAGTCGAATACGTTGGAACTCGTCGATTCCAGAGTTCAAACACAATGAGATTTGTTTTTCATGATTTAATCCTTCATCGCTCTAGAATAAAGTTACGAAGATTCGCGAGTTCCGCGTAGCGGTTGCGAGCGAATTTGAACCGAGAATTCTCTTTCGATTGTGCGATTTTCAAATCGTAATTTTTCAGTCGCAATGATTTTTTTAATTCTTCAATGTTTCGTGATCGGAACGACGTTTGCAATTGTCGCTGCGTAAAAATCGAGAAACCGACGTTCGCCGGTCGAATAGCGAAGGCAAATTTGCCTGAAACGAATATTCAATTTTTGAGAAAATATTTTTAATGACTTTTGAAAATCGCGAAATCATTTTTTTCTTTCGAATCGAAAATTCAACCTGAATTGGCGGATTTTTCATTAATTTGGAATAAGTTGAAGGAGAACGAAAAAAATTGTTAATTAATCGCGTGTGACGTATCGATCTTGGAAATGAAAAATGCAATAATTACCGTAAACTTGTGCGGTGACGAGCTGGATTGTGGATGCCATAAAGAAGGCCATAAAAGCGACGGTTATCAGTCGATTTTTCATTTTCGAAGTTTTCAACGGTTTTTCTTGAAAATGATGAATAAAAGGCACGCAGACGCACTTGAAACGAATTGACACTCACAGAAAATTCGACTAAACTTTGATTATATTTCGAGTATTGTTAACGTTGATAAAATATTGAAAATTTGATTGCCGGGGCGACAGAGCTCGTGGATCGTGGTCGAGAAATTGATTCGCGATCTGGCTGCGACCATGCGCGACTGACGAACGACGCTGGGAAACGGTGAAACCGAACGCTCTTGCCACGAGAGCTTTGCTCTTTATTCCCTTTCTCTCAGCCAATCACGTTCCATACAATCGATGGCTCCTTGTTTTTTATTGTTAGAGTTCTATATCGGCATGAACAGCTCAGCTTTTCGGTGAACTTGCGTGTCAACAGCAAGTCCTTTATTTGTAATAAAAAATTATTTCAACCCCCTCCAGACTAGGAAATACGATGAGATTTTCCGATTCGCGTGGTCGATTCCGGACGGATTGTGTCGTTTTGCTTCTCCAACTCTGGGGAAACTCTCCATAGGCAAAAAACGACGATGCACGACAACGTCAAGGACTGTTTTACTCGAGCTGCGAGATAAACAATGACGCAACGACGCAATAACGTTGCGAGGAGGCTGGAAAACTGGAACTGCTCCAAATACATGAAATCATTTTGTGTCGACAATGCCATCAAGGAGGAACTCGCGTGTCTAATGGTCAACGAAAATTCCAACATTGAGGCAACAACACGGAAACGATCGCCGGAGTCCGCTGTTCAAAAAACTCCAGCGGGATGGCGAATCTTCGAACTCTTGACATCACTGTGGCGGGTATTAAGTTCCGCGATTAGCGACGGTTGACTCTTGGTGTTGCGTAAAACTCCGTATGTAAGCAGCAGCTCATGGCGGTGTAATAAGTCTCCGATAATCACCAAGCGGATCCGCGCAGTCAGTCTATTATTCCTTAACAAGTCGCGAATCCTCGTGTCATTATCGGAAACGCCGCTGGTGCTCGAAATTTTTAGAGATTCATTCCAAAATCAAAGTTTCCTTTCGATTGGGATTCACGCGGAAGTTGTAGGGAAAAACAAAAAAACTTTACGACGTGTGTATCACGAAAATGACTCATTTTGTTAAGGAGGTTGCCTGCATACGACAATACGATAAGAATTTCATCAAATTTGGTGATAAGATTCTTTGGCTTCAAATACGATGACACAAATTTTTGCGAATTTTTTTTTTACATAGTTGTCGAATAATTGGAGTTTACAGTATGCAAGAGATATATCTATATATATATATATGCACTGAAAATAAAATTTTGTTGAAAAAGATGGATATTTTGTTGGATACGTTCAACTAAACGTTTTTCGAAAAATCACGAAAATTTTGTCATTCGAGCAAAAAAGATTCTGGAAAATCGTTTTTGGAAAGTCAATTTTTGTCATTCCAATCGTAAATTTTGCTGACAGTTCCGTTACAATAAAAAATATTGTCGAAATAACGAAAATTTTGAAATTATCCCAAAATATTTAGTTCGCCGTATTCAACAAAATATCGACGTTTTTTGACAAAATTAAATTTTCAGTGTGTGAATCCAAGGCTTATGCAAGTAAACTCTAGTGTTCAATTACGCGAAAACTGTGTAGATAAAAAAATCTCAAAAAATTTGTAAATTCATAATTAATACTATAAAAATTATTCTCACGAAATTTAATTTGATTCTAATCAATTGGAATGTTTCTATGCTTTTGACATGGCAACATTTTGACCCAGTTGAATATTCCATCGTAGCTGAGGAGCGATTTTTTCGTGTTTTTATAGAATTAAGTCATTTCGAGGCTGCCGCACGTGAGTTAAAAGTGAATAATCTACATTTGGAGTTATTTCGCGCCTTGGCTCGTGCTTATTACTTATCACATGGGTAAATCATTAGCAATCCTGCCGTTTGTATGGACGCGATGAATACAAGGACGAGGCACAATGCCAGCGAAGACAAAATGGGAAAAAACTTGTACGCGATGCTGAACAAATTTTCCGCGTGCTCAGTCCACCATGTTCCTTGCCAATTATATTTACTCGCTTCGACGCTATTCCTCGATCGTGCCGACTCATTACCGAGACTCGCATGCGCTGATAATTGTTATGAAAATCAACAAAATGAATCGTTCGGCAAAAATCTTCTTTTTTTTTTGTTATTTCGAGCGATTCCGATGAACGATCGACTCGACAGAATCATTTTTTTCAGGATTGCAGGAAATGCGGGAATATTCGGTGCATTCAGGATCGGATTTTACTTTACGGCGATTTTAGAGGTTCGCTGACCTTGAAAAAGAGCAAAATAGAGTCGTAGGCGATTTTCATCGGTCCGGGAGCTTCCAATTTCCATTTGGAACCGTCGCCGGCTGCTAAAAAATTGATCTTTTCGCTTGATAGTGGCAGCAGAGCTGCATTATTCGTAAAATTCGAACATCGAGTCAAAACTCGCGTGAGTCACCGAAATGCTAGAAAATGAAGTGAATGTTGATTCTCGTTACGCAGTTTTCGGGCTCCGGTCAATTCGATGGAATTTTCACGCGACCACGGACCGATCCGAGCGCCGAAGGAACTTGTACACGTTTTAAAAACTAGTGAAAGGTGCGAGGACGCAATTTCCAGATTTGTGAGGCTCGAACTGACCGAGTTCCGCCCTTTTGATCGTTAAGAGCCATGAAAACCTTTATCGATGCTCCGTGTGATAAGAGTTTATCAGATAAGGGCAAAGAGTCACTGTGTAAACTTGAGAATCGAGGAGGATCTCAGCGTCTAGGATTCAGTCGAGTTTTAAGACAGCAGAAGCGTCAGTCGTGCGTGTAAACTAAAAAGAATTTCAAAAACTTCAAAATCCTTTTGTTTAAATCATTTCGACAAAGATTTTTTCTCCTGGATCCAATGTTACGAAAAAGTTTTTTTTTTTTATTCGCTTGTGTCGCGACGATGCTCAGCACATCGGAATCTCAGCAACGTGAGTGAGCGAACGCTATTCACAAGAAAAATAAATTCGTAAACGAAAAACAAAGAGCCCGAGGAAAAAAAATCTTTCGCCGCGTCTTGCGGTCACAATTTTTATTTTTTTTTGCATAAATTATCTTCATTGTTACCGAGTTCACATTTTCCTCGGAATAAACTGTCGAGTAATTGTAAAAACAACGACATAGCAAATAAAAGAGTAAGCCTCGTGCTCAAAGTTCGGAATTTGACGTTATACCGTTTTTGTTTATTTTAGACAAATGGCCTGGAACGATAAAAATCGGACAACCTTGCGAGAGAGACCGTCAGTGCATAAAACACTCTTTTTGTAAGAATCAAAAATTTTGTCTCTGCGAAACTTATTATGCGCCGAGTCTCGACAAGTCCACGTGCCACGTGAGTGAGTATCGATTTTTCGAATAATCAAAATATGTCGTCGATTCATTTTCATTCGTTACTTTGCAGCCGTCGAAAACGAGACGCGTAGAATCTGTGAAACGTTTTTTTTTTCATTTAGTGGTAAACGCGAATGAATTTTTATTCTATGACTCGTCCAGCTTATTTTTTCTTTGAGCATTTGATGCGAATTATTTCAATCGATTTACGAGACGGTTCAACGTGATTCACGACAGCCTGAGTGACTCACGTCAGCTTGAAAAAAAACATTTTTTTTTTCACTATCAATCGTATTATCGAGCTGAGGGCAACCGCCTCCCAAAATACACGCACTGAAAAGAAAATTTGGTTGAAAAAGATGGATATTTTGTTGGATACGTTAAACTAAACGTTTTTTCGAAAAATGACGAAAATTTTGTCATTTCAGCAAAAAACATTCTGGAAAATCGTTTTCGGAAAGTAAATTTTTGTCATTCCAATCGTAAATTTTGCTGACAGTTCCGTTACAATGAAAAATATTGTCGAAATAACGAAAATTTTGAAATTATCCCAAAATATTTAGTTCGCTGTATTCAACAAAATATTGACGTTTTTTGACGAAATTGAATTTTCAGTGCGATATCTCGTTCGCGTTGAAGAAAAAAAATAGATCGAGCAAGCACGTTTTGATTTTTAGCTCTGGGTGCTCCTTGTGGCATGGACAATAATCAGGCATGCGAAACTATGTCGAACGCAGAATGTCGTCAGAATGTTTGCACGTGTAGGGACAACTTTATGATCGACGTGCACAACTCCTCCAACTGCATTATCAGTGAGTCCAACAATCTCGACAATATTCACGCGAAGTTAATCAATTTTCTATGAAAATGAAAAAAAAAAAGTAGAAAAAAAAGTTCGTTCTCGTTTATTTATGGGGAAAAGATTTTAAGTAGCGAAATGTTTTTTTTTTTAAGGACCAAAAGCTCCTGGGGACACTTGCCATCGCACTGACGACTGCAAAGAGACCATGCAGATGGCTTACTGCATCGACAACGTTTGCAGATGCTATACGGATCACCATTTCGTTAACGAAACTGGAACTTGCCTAAAAATTCGAGGTACGAATGATTTCTCGGTGTTTGTCATCGCGATCGAGGACTTCGCTTCGCTCTCGTGATGAAAAAAATGTCAATCAACTCGACACGCCATTTACTTTGTTGAAAATTTTTCATTTTCCGTATAATTTAATATTCGCAGGAATTTACGAGCCGTGCGAAAAAGATTACGAATGTTTCGTCGATCATAAGCATCCGAACCAGCTGCAATGCAAAAACGGGGAATGCGCGTGTCGAACTGGCGAGCCCGGTTGCAACAAAGGTCCGTCGAATAATTTGTTCGATTTAAAATTTCTCCAAACCCTTTCATTTCGTAAAGTTTTGAAAAACGATTCTCTACGTAAGAAAAAAACGGGAGAATAAAAATATTCTCGGATCGTACGATTGCAATTTATGTTGGTTTTATTTTTATTAGGTTCAGCGTTACACGAATCATCGATGTTTTTGGCAGTAGCAGCAATCGCTCTCCGGACGATACATCGAACGTTACTTTGATCGATGTTTCTAAATAATTTCATAGGACTGTCTCTCTTTTTTACAAATTTGTCTTGTAAGTTATTGAGTTTTGCTAATAAATTCATACATTTTGGGCCACAACGATCGTTGGCTTTTTTTTTATCACGAAAAATGCTGCGTTACTTTTGTTATGTGTGAGAATTACTTACAGGCACGTGGATCGAAGGAAACTGAAGCATTTTAGTCGATTCGTTCGCTTCGTCTCTATTCCAAGCTATTTTGACTTCGATCTCCAGATTTCGACGTTTCCAGTTGACCGCGTACCGAATTTGATTTTTTTTTCACGAAAAAGTTTATCTTGACTACGACACTTGAGCTTTTTGTATTCTTTTTTGTTCTAATCGTCATAAAGTTGAAAAACACGAGCACTGCACTTCAGTCGTTACACGAATTCGATACGAACCTGTCGCTGATATTTCTTTGTTTACGAAAAACCCCTTTGAGCACGTTCAGAAAAAAGGCATAAAAATGTGCAATAACCGGATAACAAAAAACAACTCGCGCGGTCGAAAAACTCAACGATTTGCGAAAATCTATCACAGCCCACCGTTACATCCGCGTAAAAATGTGTATTCGTCATTCAAGTTGTTTGTTTTTTTCACGTAAGTACGACGAAATACTTTGGACAAATTTTTGACCGTTCGGTGCGTTGGTGACTAGATTTTTAGACCCAAGCAGTGCTGCCATCTTCCGAAAGTCAGGCGAACTACAGAATTACCGACTGATGGTAAACCCCGAATGTTTATGCGTTCGTATTCGATTCAGATAATGTCGAGATGAAATATTTCAGTGTTTACGAATTAAACTCCAGCTGCTCGGAACGACGTTGAAGAAACGAATACTTTTTTCCTATCGTCGCTTTTTTCATGACCTTCGTTTATATAAAACTAGAATTGGGTCTGCGCAAATTGGATGAATGACGAGATATAAAATTGGTTGCAGATCTTTTCCATGGTTGAGTGTACTTTTAGATGTAAAGTAAATTTTGAAGATGAGATCAAGTTTTCATACTGCGCTGTTTTGCAAATACAGAACCGCTTTACGAGTTATACATAACCTAACATGCTTCTTTTTTGTACGATGCAGTTTTCATTTTCCACCTGCTATAGATTCATACGCATCGTAACAAAGAGCAAGCTGCAAGTTGAGGGAATATATGAACATATGTATATGCGGTATATAGATTTCATGTGTATACGTGATGCGAGCGTAACCGCATCGGTCAATGGCCGCCATATTGCCTCTGATTCAAACACCTGTGGCGGGGCACACTCGGCGCTATTCCGAATTCTTTATATTTTCGATTTATGACGCGAAACGAAAAATATAATTTAAGAAAATTTAGCGTATGAAACGATGGATAAAAAGGAGCTTGAGAATTTGACGCGTTGCTTGAAAAACAAATAAATTTTTGCTAGAAATTGTAAAAGAATCTACCTGATGGCTGTACGCGGATGCGGTACAGTCAGTTTGGAAATTAAAATTCGTAATACGAACTCCGAATGGTCGTAGAGACGTCGGACTGTGGAATTTTTAGAAAGGGCATGACGACAAATATTTCAATGGTAAAATACTAACACGATTTCGTGTAAGAATCATCAGGATCTGTTGAAGCATTTTCGAGATATTGATTTTCGAAGTTGCCTTTGTTCGACACGTTGTACCATTGTTTTTGTTGTTTACTGTACGGAAGAAGGTTTTCTCTTTCGCTCTCTTTCGTTGGTCGAGAGAAAGAAAGGGATGAGAAAACTAGCCGCGCGCAACGAGCTTATCGCTTGGCCGACAGCGGCACTGCCTGTCTCGGGGACAGTCAAGGGGAAAAACAAAAATGCCCTCTGTGTGTGCCTAATCGTTGCTCCGGCCCCCGAAACACCCTGGTAATCGCGTTGCGAAGCGGGGGGTGGCGTACAACTTCACGTCAAGGGGTCGGGGGGAAGGGGAGAGGGAGAGGATTGAACGAAAATAAAAAGTCCGTCGAATAAAAGTCAGAGGCTTAGGTGCGATTGACCCACAATAACTTAAAGGTCGAAAATTTGCTTATGTAAATTACCATTTTTTTCAGCTGCAAAAAAATTATCGAAGTTTCGAGACCAACTTGAAAATTCTGGTCTCTTGTATATTTTATTGCAAAAATTCCATGCCTACGTTTAGTTTTTAATTGAAAAATCCAGGGAAGCGCAAAAGCTTCGGAAATGTATTTTAATAATTAGTCGGAAAATTGACAGAGCTTGTACGAAAATTTCACGATTTTGTTTATGACTTTCGAAGAATTCAAATGGATTTTGTTAATTTTTATTGTTGTCAAAAAATCTTTTCACGTTGTAAACGCGCGAGTGAATCATTTGTCACATGACACGACTGAAGGGTGTATATATATATGTATATATATATAAATAATACACATCATAGAGGATCCTCCGATGCGTTTACAACGAAAACGTCTGTATCGTTTGGTGGGGAAGAATCTCCTGGTTTTCGTACACTAACAACAAAGATTAAACGCTCAAAGTTTGACGATAATATAAAATGGACTAGGTAAATTGCAATATTGAGCATGGGGCGTGATGAGAAAAATGTAGAGGATAAAAAGTTGTCACGATTTGGTAAATATTGTGTTGTTTTTTGACGTGTCGTTTTCGAGTTATTTTGGACGAAAGGCGAGATATTGGCGAATATAAGGAAGCGTTGAATGTACGGAGTGTACAACGGGACGCCACCGGCGGCCTACGAGCAAGTAGCTTCGCAAACAGTCAAAAAGAAAAGTAAATTTCTCTCGGGTTGTTGGCGTATGAGGTATAATCGTAAGATCGCATTAAAACGCGTGGGGCGTCATGAGAAAATTGTAGATCGTAAAAAATTGACACGATTTCGTGTATACAGTTTTCTTCTAGAGTCAATAAAAATCGAGTTATTTGTAAAACAAATGTGCTGCAAAGTAACGTATAGCGGATAAAATTTTGTTCTTGAGTGTACCGTCAAACACGAACGCGCTACGGGAGTCGAGAGCGCCGGCATATCGTCTCAGTTGGCAGCAGAACGCACAGTGTGAAGCAACTACTCTACGCAGCCATGGTCGATATTTCACAAGACGAGCTCCGCAAGGAGATCGCCGGTAAGTCACGAAAATCCATTGATAATACGTTATTTAATGATATTCTAAATGTGCCATAATATTCCTCATAATTCTGGCTGAATATTTCGTGGAAATTCGAGTTATCGTGTATAAACGAATCAGCTCGTATTTGTATTCGTGAATATACCGTGTGATGTTCCGAACGCGTATTGTGTGCCCTCGAGTGGCGTGCCCCACGCCGGCCATTATACCCGATCATCTCGAATGCGTATTTTTTTCATCAGCGTATCTCGCGACCCAAATCAAAGAGGAAAAAACCCCTCGGTGCATAAAATACGTAATAAAAAAAGAAAAATTAACGTATACTTGGGAAATTGGCTGTTTTTCGCGACTTTATCGTAAAAAATAATGAAATTGGGCTCTCGACTGCGTTGTGTGTAAAGAGTGGCGCTCCGTGCGTTTTCGAGTCTCTCCGTGTGTGTTTGTGTGCGTGTTGTATTTATGGCGGCGTCCGTGTATTCGAGTAATTGAAAGACGTAGAGAATCATCTTTTTAAAATTGATTTTTGCGCACGTTTACGATAAACGACTATGGCTCGCAACATCGAGTGAATTTTTTCATCAGTCAATCAAATTCGAAAGAAAATAATTGGCGTATTACGGAGCGAAAATTTATTGTTATTCCTTGTGGCGTGTTGAGAAGACGTTCGTGCGTTCCCGGGCTAATCGCCATTTTCTTATTTCATCCCCTCTCGAACGAGAGTCTCCATTGGCCGGGCGCGTACCGGAGTAAATCGTCAGACAATTTCGCAACGAAAAAAACTTGTTTCCAAAATAATAAAAAATCTAAAATAACGTCGCGTCGTTTTTCCTCCCCCTCGGTGTTCCCTCGAGGCGGCCATTTTGTTTTTTTCCATACAAATTCGAGGGGCTCGCACGCGTTCGTATTTACCCCTCGAAATGCGCACAAGCGGCAGGCAGAAAAACATTGAACAATTGCATTTTTATTGGCTATCGCTTGTTGAAAACATAATTGAATGAAAAAAAAATCGCCTCGAATCGAAACTCGTCCGTACGAAATGTAATCATCGCTCGGAAACCGATAAGACGCCTCAGTTTGCATTTGCAGTGACAGATATATGTACGCTCAACACATACATATAACGACGACGTTATTACGGTCGATCGTTGGCGCTGGTGGCGCGCGCGGCCATTTATGTTCGATATTTCGCCGCTTCCCGCCTCGGGAAAGTGGCTAAAATCCCCGTTCATACTCCTGCAAACTTGGTGTGTATATCGATGCCCGGGAGTCCTCGGAATTAAAAGGACTTGGCAAATTACTCCTTCCACTTGCTTTTACGCCATTTTATGGCGCATTCTGAGCCCGCGTGCAAAGTAGAGGGAGAAATTGAAGCGGCCGACCGAACCGAGCAAAAAATACGGAACGTAGAAATATCTATATATATATATCTATATCCGGTAATGCGTATACTTTTGGCTGCAGTAACACAAGACTGCTCGAAGCGAATCTCCAAAATATCTGACTTCCGCTTCCCCTCAATATACATTCTCTCTCGCTCTTTCTCTCCTTCCACAACATGGATATCAACTTCAACGATGGAAAATCAATACACCACCACTGATTGATGAACTTTGCTCGTGCAAATTGCTCTCTCTCTCCCCCCCCCCTCCTCTCTTTCTCTCTCGCGCTCGAGCAGAGTCCCCGTCTCATGTTATTTCGAATTATTAAGGATTCTCCGTCCGACTGAAGTCACTGCCTTTTTTTTCTCTCGCTGACCTAATCAATTATTCGAAGCAACCTAGCGGCCGATTCCTGCAACTTTAATTTTCCATAATCACGAAAAATTCGCGTGTTTTGTTTCGGGGGGGAAAAAAAATCGTTTTCGTCGATTTTTGGCGAGCGAATCGAAACGAATAATTAAGAAATTCCGCCAAGGCGAAAGCGACGAAATAATTTCATGGAGCGTTATTTCGATTGATTTGGAATGCAAATTTATTAGCGATTAATCGATCGTCAGGTGTCGATCATTTTCCATCGCGCTTATCGAGTCGCTATTTTGGTGCAAATTTAGTCTCGTCGTTTTTCGAAAGTTATCAATATTTCTGTTTCTTTTGTGCTCCAGCCATCCTCAAGGACGCCGACCTCAAAACTATGTCAGCTAAAAAAGTGAGACAACTGATCGAAGAGAAGCTCGACATCGATCTCACGGAAAGGTTCGTTGAAATTGGCACTAAAAAAACATGAAAAATTCAGGATTTTATGACTCTGAAGTTTGCAACGTTGAAATGCAACGAAAAACATTTTTTCTATCAATTATTTATTAAATTTTGAAAATCATGGCAATTTTTCCAGTCGATTGAGTTTTTGGCTCGCAAGGGACGATCGTTTTATTGGCCGGATCAAATATTCAATAATAATTATGAGCTCTGCTGAAGAAATAAAAAAATTTCGTTGCATTCCAACGATGGAAACTTCAGGATCATCGGATTTTGTGTTTTTGTCGTAAAATCAACGATAATTAGTTTATCAAGAAAAAAAAGTAAATTTTGGATTGAAATGAATTTGGCAATTGTTTGTTGAACGTTTGCTTATGAAATGGACGGACACGGATCGTGAGAACTTGCGAGTATCTCAATGATAGAAAAAAATGATCTGTTGTGCCAAGAAAATTGCAGCAGAAGGTTTGACTGTGTCCAAGATCAATACGAGGGACTCTGCGTGAGGCTGAAATCACATAAGCCATTACCTCGTTCCCCCTCTAACAAGAAACCAAAAAAGTCGCGAATGAGACTAAAGGGGGAGGAGGAGGAAAAAAGGGTTTGAAAATGGAATAATGGAGATGAATTTTTGTGTTTGGGGTTTAAACAGGAAGAAGGAAGTGGACGATTTAGTTATGGAACATTTACAAGAGAAGCAAGACAGCAAGAAAAAGACGAAGAAGGCTGCGAGCGACGAGTCGGAGGAGGGCGAAGAAGAGGAGGAAGAAGCATCGGAAGAGGAAGAAGAAGAGGAGGAGAAAAAACCAGCGAAACGCGGAGCTCCGAAAAAACCACCGCCAGCGAAACGCAACAAGAAAAACTCTTCGGACGATGAGGAAAGCGCCAGCGATGACGACGCGAGCGACGAAGAATACAGTCCGAAAAAAGCAGCGAAAGCTACACCGAAAAAAGGGCCTGGCAAGAAGAAGGTCAAAAAGGGAAGCGACAGCGACAGCGATGAGGATTGGGGCAAAACTAAGAAAGCAGCAACCACCGGCAAAAAGGCAGGCGGCAAGGGCAAAGGTGGCGGCGGTTACACGCGCGCTATCACACTCTCTCCTCAGCTGGCTGCAGTCGTTGGTGCCAAACAAATGGCCCGGCACGAGGTCGTCAAGAAGGTCTGGAGTATCATCAAAGAGAGAGATCTTTATGTACGTCACTCAAACTCCATAAATCCTCATTTTTTTTATTGTATTTCCCATAAAAACTCAAATTTCCATCATTTTTAACATTTTGACGCATTTTTCATTTACAGGATCCCAAGAACAAGCAATTCGCCATCTGCGACGACGAACTGATCAAGGTATTCGGAATAAAGCGCTTCAGGACTTTTGGTATGATGAAATACCTCAAGGATCACTTCGTAGACTAGAAATAATCATTCGCGACCCCAACGACATACCCCCAAAATAATTTCACAAAGTTATAACATTATTATAACATTATTCCACGATGCCGAGTGAGCAACAACCAAGAGGAAGACAAAAATATTCAACAAACGAGAAAACGACGAACAAAAGATAAAAAAAACCAACTAAACTACGGGCATCATCTCTCAGTCTCTTTTGCGCGACAGATAATTCTTGAATCATTTTAAAATACCAAATAAACACACAGGCTAAAGAGCGCAGCATTTAGAAAGGCGAAAAATTTCAAACGAAGGAAAAGAGCCGAAGGAATTCGGCGATGCGATCTTTTCCAAAAGTCCGATTTTATATTTTTCGTATTTTCCTTTTAACCAACTTTTTTTTTCGTTATTAAAACGAAATTCTCGAGCATATTTATCGAACACGTCGCTAAGAATTTTCAAATCAATGCTAAAAAGTTGAAAGCAGCGATAAAGCGAAAGAAATCGATGCCAACGGGGAAAAATGAAATTCCGAGACGAATTATGATGCTCGGAAGCGAACAACTCCCCGAAAAGACTCGATGCCAAGGAATCGCGTCTCACAATGATAAAAGAGACCGAGAGAGAGAGAGAACAAATTTTTTTTGTTTGACAGTTTTCCTTTTTTTTCATCTTCAATTTTATCGTTAAATTCATTTCTGACTTCTCGAGTAGAGATTTTTTTTAAAGGGCAAAATATCGCGCGCTCTTGCGATATGAAGAAACAACAAAAATGCAATCATTAAACAAGGAGAGAAAAATGGAGAGGAATAACGAAAAAATACGATCAAAGAGAGAGAGAGAAAATGTGAAGAAAAATAAGAAAATGCGATAGTCACGAGACACGGATAATTGAGAGATTTAAACATTGAACAAAAAAACAAGCATCGAGAAACGAAATCATGGCGAAATCAACATCCTGTACCTCTTCTGTATAATAGTTACATTATACAATGGAAATTAATGACTAAGCGAAGGATTTAATTGTATTCACGTGTAATTAATAATTATCGTCGTAAAGTAGTTCTTTTCGGTGTAAAAATTGACCTAATGTTTAAGATTTAATGCTGAAAAGGTGATTATGATGATTATGAGACGGTGATGATGATGATGATGACGGATGTGTATTCAGTATGGGAAGGTAAGACTGTAAGCGTAAAATAATTCAAGTTGAGAGATGTGTGCGTGCAGCAGCTCTCCCGAATTTCTCTGCGCCAGCTGGACATAATTACGGAGGGAGTAGAAAGTTTAATTAACAGAAAAACAAACAAACAACAAGTATGAATACATATTTGTATATTTCGCACAATTTTTCTCTCTTTCCCTGCCTCCCTCGCTCTCTCTCTCTCGTTCTCTCATGCAGCTCGATTGACCAGAATTCTCGAGCCTCAAAGTGCGAAATATACAGATATTTATAAACAAAATACGTATATAAATTGATGAAACGCTGGCCTAAGTCTCGACGGCCATTGGCAGAGAGAAAAAAGCCCATGAAAGATCAAATACGTAATTATACGCGAACAAATACATCGGCGACGAACAAGAGATCCATCTTGATGAGAGAAAAACAAAATACACAGCTGGCAGCACAGGCGGGAATAGCGAATTATCGGATTATCGTATTTAACAAATGAAGCAAAATGAAGTTACGAAAAATCTGTGAAAAACAATTATTTTCTCTTCGTAAGAAAAATATGAAAACTAAACAAACAACATTAACGACTATTTCAAACACATACAGTGTTCCGTGAGTGTACTCGAAACGAAACGTGTTTTATTAAACGGTACTGCTTTCATTTTTTTTAATCGTTCGTGAGCGTTTAAAAAAATCTTAAAAACAGACAAAAACGTAGAAATTTTTCATCGTTTACTAATTATTCACGTACCTCTTCACCGTCCCTCAGCCACACAATTATTTTTTTCACGAAGATACTTGAGCGTACGAACGGAAAATTTTAATTCGAGAGGCATTTTTAGTTTTTTTCTGTTCTCCGGGGAAAAAATCTCAGACTATTCGCACTAGACAACAAAATTTCGCCAGTTTTACGAGGACCCATTGTGGGAATCAATTCCAAGGGAAATTCGTCGACGATTTTTGGTTCAAATTGCCCCAAGTCCAACTTTATTCAGTAAAAAGTTGCCAACGACTCAGGAAGCAGCTCAACGGAAGTTCAGAATTGAGCAAATTCGTCATCTGCAAAGGACAATACATGCTGATTCGTGTCCCTTCTACCTCGAAGCCCAAAGATGAAGGTTTTGAGTTTCATCGTATTCGCCTGGCTGTCTCTCCGTGTTTGGATCGCTTGATCATTCGGCAATGCGGTCTGGACGTAAATGCCATTCCGGAAGTGAGAATTCGCTGTTTGAGTGCTGCGAGTTGCACTTTGAGCGATGGTCGCCTTTAATTAAAAAAACAAAATTAATGAACCAAGCGAGAAATTCCGGTAATTTTTTTTATGTTCAAATTCACCAGTCGCAAAGCTCTTCTTCTGTATTCCCAGATGCTGTGCGAATAATCTTTTTCTATGTGAGTTGGCAGAACGTGCAAATCCGTCTGGATTCCCTGATCTCGATGGATCTTCAAGTGGCAACCGTCGTCTGTTATTCTGACGAATAAAATTTATTGATTATTGCAACAATTAACGGATTTTTTTGATAAAAAAAATCGATTTTATTGGCAACTCACTCTTCACGACTTTTCATCGCTATTATGTCGTCGTACAGCTGGAACAAGTGGACGTATTCGTAATGGTGACGTACGAAATTAAGGGCCTCGTACGTAAATCTAATGGAAAATCGTTTGTTAATTTTAATCCGTTTGGAACGATTTTTTATCGAATTTTCTACAAACGCATTTATCCGAAAATTCGTTTAGAGTCGAAAGATTTTTAGATTTTTGTTTTTGACTTATAGAATGAAAAAGTTGTCGAGAGCGCTCGTAAAAAATTGCCGGCTGGAATCGTTACATTGTCCAAAGTTTGACCCTCAAGTGTACTGACCTGTTTGGATCATCTCCAAATTTCCGTGCCGCATCGGCCGAGCTGAAAGCGAAATATTTTCCTCGCCACTTGAGAACTCCTATGTTCGGGTTTCCAGGAATGAGAGAGCCCTTACCAGCGACGAAACTCCAGGCACAAAAGCCCAGAAACTTTGTAACGAGCATTCGTTGAAAACAAACAAAAAATCGCTCACAATCAGTCTCAGCCCGAAAAGTCAACGCAAGACTGTGCAATTCATAAAATTCAGTAACAAGAAATTTTATTCTCGAAAAAGAAACTCCGGAAAGCTTTTCCGCGATCCCTTCAGTTTCAAAATTATTGTTTTTTAAACTGAAGGAACATGAGGAAGGAGAAATTTTCAGCATGTTTCGAAATTTTACACCGAAAAGAAAATTTTGTTGAAAAAGATGGATATTTTGTTGGATACGTTCAACTAAACGTTTGTTCGAAAAATCACGAAAATTTTGTCATTCCAGCAAAAAACATTCTGGAAAATCGTTTTCGGAAAGTAAATTTTTGTCATTCCAATCATAAATTTTACTGACAGTTCCGTTACAATGAAAAATGTTGTCGAAATAACGAAAATTTTGAAATCATCCCAAAATATTTAGTTCGCCGTATTCAACAAAATATCGACGTTTTTTTGACAAAATTGAATTTTCAGTGTATGTACCTGGAGATTTATATTCTCGAAATCCTTAGTCGTGTTCGGATAACAAATCATGCATTCCCCACCATCGGCTGAAACGGAACGTTATCAATTTTTCACATAAAAAATGAAATTTCCCAATCAAAAAACTGTTTTCATCTTCGAACTCCATTTTCCGCGATACAACATGATCACAGATTGTATTAAACCATGAAAATTGTTGTGAACCATAAACCACGATTTTGGAGTTTGCATCGTTGAAATGCAACGAAAACTGATTATTTTTTATAGCAGAGCGAGCAATTTTCATGCAGTATTCGCCAACGATAAGGCGTCGATCATTTGTGCCATTGGAAAACTGAATTTCCTGGAAAAATTGGACCGAGTGCAATAATTGTGAAAATAGAGAATGAAATTTTAATTTTTTTCGTATTCCAACGATGGAAACTTCGGTATCGCGTCCATAAACTGATTTTGCCACAATTTTTTCGTCGTTGACGCTCGTTATTGAATTCTCAATAGATTGTTGTTTATTTTCATTATCTAAAAAGTTGATTCAATGAATTCTTTACTTATCAATCGTCCCATCGATTGTTCCAATCTCTCGGCGTCAGTGAAAACTTCGCAGTCACGAAGTAAATCGTCCAGTTTCGTGTGATCGTGAACATTAACATTCTGGAAAAAATGAATCAAAGTTGCCGGGGGAAAAAAATGAAATTTGTTGCAACGATTGATGTTTGTGTGAGTTGAAAATTTGTACCTTTGTGCACAGAACTCGAAGTTGCCATAAAAAATTGTTAATGTGACTGAGAACGATCACTTCGTCCTGAAGTCTCATCCAAACGTCCGCGAGGTCAATAAATTGAGGATAAACTTGTATGGTAGGGATGGCAATTCTGTATCGCACGGTATCGTGAAGTTTGAAGAGCCTCGATTGTAATCTTTCCATCAGAGATTTGATCTCGTTTTCACAAATTTCTAAATCTCCCAGTAACTTCCTAGGATTAAAGATAAAAACAGGACGACGATAATTATTTTTTTCCTTCATTTCTATGACTACTGGGCAATAAATTTTATAGTTTTATGATTTTGCCTGCACTGCTTCGTGCCTGATATAAATTTCTTGTTGGCGACAGGCTGCCAACAATTCAACAGCCCAGGAAAAATCCTCATCGAGCGATTCTCGCTGCGAATCGTTTTGTTCTTTGCCACTTTTCTCGTAATCGTCGTTCTCATTATTCTCGATTGTCCCGTTGATCATTCTCTCAACCGCCGAAGTCAAACGATAAACCGTTTTCATGAGATCCTCGAGTAATTCGAGAACCGCGTCTCTTGATTTGCCCACGGAATCTTGCAGGATTCCGGGAACTTGCCAGTTTTCGTGGCGTGTTAATATTTTTATTGCACACAGTCGGAATACAAAGTTTCGATGTTTCGAGTTCTAAGATTTGGCTTTGACTTACGGTCGTCGATGCCCTCGCCTCCGCGTTGACAGTCGCGATTGAAAATTCGAATTCCCGCCACAATACACATGAGTTCCATCAGTTGTTCCTCCTTCTCCTGCTTCGTCAGGCTCACGTAATTCGTCAGTTCACTCGGTTGAAAAACACTCTGAAGAGCGACCGCAACTTCTCTAATAGAATAAAAAATTTGGATTCAAAGGATTTTATGGGTTTCGATGATTTTATTCGGAATATTTTTTAACCTCAAAACAGGAGCCATCATGGGATTCCCCAGCCCGCTGAGCAGAGTTATGACGACCAAGATTTTTTGGTAAAGTCTCTCGACATCGAGATCTTTGTCGAGATGTTGCGTGACGCAAATTTCGGCTACTAGAGGGCCCGTTTTCTTGTGTAATCTGAGACGATGTTTTTTCACAGTCTCGTCCCGATTAGCGTAATGTTTAGCGAAATAAAGTTGCATTTTCAAGGTCACCAAACTAGAACTACTTTGGTCTAATAATTTCTCAGTCACTTGACGAATTGCGTTCTCGGTTTTTGCTTCATCGTTCTCGTCGATTCGACAGACGGGATTCAGCTCGGAGAGCGCCAACTATGCCGCACGACGAATAAATATTCTCATTCCTCGTAATAATTCTCTATAATTTTTTGTTATTTAGAAATTTACGATTTTTAGTACTCACGAGAAACGAGACCAAATCTTTCGAAACCGTAACCTCATTTTCTTCACACTTTTTCACAATTCTTTGTATCAAACTCTTCCGCCAGTTGTCCATCGCGCGAATCTTTTCAGCGAGCTTTTCAGGCTTTCAGAACGTTTTTGCTGCCTCAAAACCTCGCGGACACAAAGTTTGATCGATATACGTACGCGGTCGAAGGGAGAGAATTGGATGAAGAGGGACAGCGCGAGAGAGAAAGAATGACTCGAATATTTTGTGTCCTATAACAAAAGAAACAACTAAAATTTCTGCCAACAATACGGAGAATAAAGTTCTTGTGAGAAAGTTAATAATTATTTTGAGGTTATGCTAAAGAAAATGGTTTAATGTAAGAATTTTGTTAGCGAGACTCTTTCTTCGCATTTTACTCCCCTCGCGTTTTGAACGTTCGCGCGCTTTCACGGCGCTCGGGTATGTTCGGCTCGGCGAGTCGAGCGCGTCGAGCGCGAGGTTGCAGGAGGGGGGCGCGTGGACAGGAGGCCAAGCGACAGGCATATCGTCAGTCGGGCACGCAGGGCCGTTCGGTGAGGAGTGCATCGGAGCGCGAGCGAATGACAGTTTGGCGTAACGATAAAAAGAAAATAATTGCGAAACAACGGGATCGTGTAATCTGTCGTGCGAGTGTGTGTGAGTGTGTGCGTATGTTTTCTGTGTTGTTTTGAGTTCCGTGAAGAGTGGAAAGGTGGTTGAAAGGAATAAGAAAAAGCTCGCGATGTATTTTCTCTGAATGAGGAAAAATACTGCGAGCGTTGAGAGAGGGTTAAGTGTGCGCGGGTAAGGACACAAAAAAACACGTGAAAACATGCCCGGTGACGTTTGTCGCAAGTACGACAAGGATTTTGGCAAGTGCAGTGCCACGGTGCGGTGGAAATATTTCATGACCCTTTCCCTATTGTGGATCGCTGCAGTCCCTTACGTACAAGGCCAAGGTGAGTCCAATTTTCCATCTTTTTTTTTCTTTCGAACTGCAAATCTCGAAAGATTCGATCACAATGGAATTCTGAAGTCTTTCGTAATGAAGGAAATTAATTATTCGAAGAAAGAAAAAATAGACAGGATATTGACGATCGGAAACGTGCTTTCAATCATTCTTTCGAAACTTGGTTTTTCTCAGTATTCGTGAGTCATTAAACACACTCATCCGTACTTCGAACACACGCGTCATTAACACGGAATCGAGTAAGACGCTGGACCAACGTTTTATCTGACGTTTTTATGATTTCCTTTTCCTTCTTACTTTTTTCCATGATTTCAATTAATGAATCAGTCTCATTTTTCTTGACCAATGTCTACACAGCTGTTTGAAAGCGTGTACAATCGATTATTCGACTCGGATAAATAACATTTCCATAGTGTTGTTTGACCCGACCGTTGAAGATGAAATTTCATTTTGTCGTCGCGTAGATTTATGGATGTGGGTCATCTCGAAAAATATTGTTCCTGTCAGGCTGCAGATTAATATTGTTTCGTTCTCCATTAAACGTGATGAACGACTCTTGAAGATTTGTGCCCATTTTTTTCAAGTTGGCAGTTTCAGCGGTTTGTTTCGAGAATCGTGCGAACTTTTTCACGTCATAAAAACTCGAGCAATTAGAATTCGATGAAAAATCGTTCGGTACACAAACTCTGTCGAAAAAACTGTTTTCTCGTTGTTTTTCCGAAGTAGAACGTATTTAATTTGTCATTTGTACACCCGGGTCACTGCATTCGTCGTCAAAGGCTTATTCTGCGCTCGGTTTATCTGAGGAATTGACCGCAATTCGCAACCATCGGAGAATGGAGGGAGCAATGCTCATTTAATTCGAACTGGCTCCTGTATTTCGAATTAGAAGCCCTTTCGACTCGAATTTTCACTTGAAAAATTACTCAAGCACGCAAACATTATAAACAATGTCGATTATTCCCAGTTCAGCCACAAATCAGTTGTAATTATAATTCTCCAACCTCAAATAGCAAAAAATCGAATGTCTCGATAAATATTTCCAATCACGTCGAAAACAATTCGAAAAAAAATGAAAATCTCAACAATATTGACGTTTATTGCCAAAGGACAATTATCGTTAAAAAAAATTCACTTTTTTTTGAATTGCATTTCGTTTTTTTGCCAAGCAACCTCGATACAATAAATTGCAATGTTTCTCGTACAGGAAAATTCATTTGTTGAAAAGTGAATGTTTCTCGACGTTCCCGGACTTTTAGCGATCGATAAATAATGCACCATTGCAGTAACGCTTGCTTATAGCATCGAGCTATATATCAGTGCTGGAACATTTGCTATCTGTATATCCATATGCATATTATTGCACATGTATCAACGTATTTACGTTGTCTCTCGACATGCACACACGCCAAATACATTTTCTTTATTATGCTAATTCTTTTGTCATTCTTCCGGTCGATTGCAACGAAGAATCCAATCATCGCTCGCGATGAGAATAAGAATTTTGTTGTTGCCTCGATTTTTATTCTTCGATTAATTTAATCATTTTATATCATCATTTCTGCGCTATTCGCATAAGAATCTCTTGTCGCGATATTTATGAGCAAAAAATATGAAAATTTGGAATCAATTGAATCGATCCATTTTTTTTTAAACAACAAATTCATGACTCTCACGTTTGCAACGTTGTTTTCAGTTTTTCTAACATGAAAACTGTTTCCGAGCCATGGCGTCGAAGTTCGCATCGTTGGAATGCAACAAAATTCTTTTTTTCCTGTGACAAAACTCATTAAAGTGCAGAATCTAATTACGAGCTTAAAACGATCGATTTTTCCGACCCCAAAAGCATATCGGCTCGAAAAATTTGGATAATTTTGAAAATTCAACAAATCGTTAATGAAAAGAAATATTTTTCGATGGATTGCAACGTTGCCAACTTCAGATTCATTGCGAGCCCAAATTTACTAAAAAAAAGTTGTTAAAAATTGACTAAAGAACGAAAAATACTGTAAGTTCAAGATTGTCCGAGGTAATTTGTATTCGTTACATAAAAACCAAAATTCTGAACAAATTTTAGTATGCAAAGTCTTAAGAGGCTTCGCCATTTAGAAATCGAAAGATTTGATGTTGAAAATTGCAGCTTTAACACGTGCTTTTACGAGAAACTGCTGAAAATTGTGATTTTAAAAAATAAATCTCTCGACTTTCACACTGAAAATTCAATTTTGTCAAAAAATGTCGATATTTTGTTGAATACAGCGAACTAAATATTTTGGGATGATTTCAAAATTTTCGTTATTTCGACAATATTTTTCATTGTAACGGGACTGTCAGCAAAATTTCCGATTGGAATGACAAAAATTTACTTTCCGAAAACGATTTTCCAGAATGTTTTTTGCTGGAATGACAAAATTTTCGTGATTTTTCGAACAAACGTTTAGATGAACGTATCCAACAAAATATCGATCTTTTTCAACAAAATTTTCTTTTCAGTACGAGCTAATAAACTATTCTCTTTGTGTGGTGCAAATTTAAGGACTTTTATGGACAGCAAATTTAGCATGCAACGTCCTTAATTGATAACTTTCCCGCGTGGAATTCGTACAGGATTCTCTATAAATTAACTTTCATGTGAAACGAAGTTTACGTAAAGCTTAACGTTTGAGATTTTGATCGAGTTTATCGGACACTATAATTTTCAATCGTCACTGTTGGCGGAACACGGTGGAAAGAGAGAGTGAGCGAGAGTTTTCTCTCTGCTGGCAAAATAGTACAAAAGTCTTTGATATAAGGTTATGGAACAGGAGGAAAAACGGCGCGTTACGCTGTACCGGAGAATGGACAAGCCGCGCGAGTACACAAAAGCTCTTTTGTGGAATTTGTGTCCATTGTGTTGGGCGAGTGTGGCAGTCCGGTTGTAGGGATCAGGCGAAAAATTTCCCTGAGGCCAAAATCATTTAGCTGTGTACTTTATATCTTTATGTACATTTCCACGTCACATTTGTATATATGTATAAATAACCTCGCGTAATTTTCGGTCTTTGGGGTCGAAAACTTGGTCCTAAAGTCCCTACGCACGTGCCAATAGAATTTCCAAAGAGTGAACGAAATCAAGAAATCACATCTGTCGATAATCTCTCGATCGATATTACGGAATTTACTACTTTTGTTACATTCCATTCGGCAACGTGGTTTTTCCTTTGTTTACTCACGTGAATCCATGCAAATATAAAAACCGATTGAAACGAATATCCGCCTTTTTTTTACGGAGAGAGTGAATCATCTCTCGCGTCAATTTGGCATGAAAAGAGAGGGAAAGGAAGGAGGAGCCTCGTGTGGTCTTTTCCCTGCTTTTCTGTCCGTTACCTAGTGACGCGAGCGCACACACACATGCTCACATTTACACAGGATCGGGACAACACATGCTCGCCTCCTTTATGCCCTTCACACTTCACATTTGCTCTCGCTCGTTCGTCTCGTAGGCAGAGAGTGTGAAATAAAACTGTACGGTGGGGGATCCAGACTCTGAAAAATTTCTACACACACACATAATCGTATTAATGAAAAAAAATATACAAACGTTGCGAAAGTTTACGATTCCTGTGTCGAATTCTAGACAAAACTTCCGCTCGATAGACACGCTGCTCCTGCCTCTTTGTGAACAGACTAGCACGTGCTAGCAGCAGAAAAATATGTCCATGTCACCTGCCACAGATTACACGCTCTCGTACCCAATCATAATAACAATCTCGAGGGGAAACGTATTTTTGGCAACCTCGTCCTTGATCATAAAATTTACTATTTATTTCTCTCCCCCAACCAGTTAGCAATAACACTCAATTAATCAGAGATAATCGATTTGAAGAAAATTCAATTTGGTCAAAAAACGTCGATATTTTGTTGAATACAGCGAACTAAATATTTTGGGATGATTTCAAAATTTTCGTTATTTCGACAATATTTTTCATTGTAACGGAACTGTCAGCTAAATTTACGATTGGAATGACAAAAATTCACTTTCCGAAAACGATTTTCCAGAATGTTTTTTGCTGGAATGACAGAATTTTCGTGATTTTTCGAAAAAACGTTTAGTTGAACGTATCCAACAAAATATCGATCTTTTTCAACAAAATTTTCTTTTCAGTGCGTGTGTCTTATTACAAATTAATCCAACCTATTTAATAAAAATCGACCAATCAAAATGATGATTGAATCCCGCAAAAACTCAATATCCAGAACAAAAAATTAATGGAGCACAAATTTTCGATCGAAACGAAAAATTCCACGGGCGCATGAAACGCAAATTCGAAATTAATGGGGAAAAAATTCACCAGGTGGTGTGACTGAATTCTAAATATAAAAAAATAGAAATTCCTATGGCAAAAGTTACGGTAAAAATTTCCATTAAATTTTTCCAAATCGATCTTTTTCAACAAAATTTTATTCTCACTGAAGAATTTCTTTCGTTTTCACGACAATTTTAAATCGAATTTGAAAAATTTTCAACGTAACTCGAAAATTAAGAAAAAAAACACACCCAAAAAAGTTTTTAAAATTTCTATGAATGCAATAGGAAAAAAATGATTTCTGTTCAACCATCGCAAAGCTCGCTCACGTACTTACCTGTCAAACATTTGAAAAATGTCGGTTACGCACAGTCCTTCGATGAATACCGATGCTGACCACCAAGAATTATAATAACAAACGAAATTTCCGGAACGATGCGTTAACCGGATGAGTCTCATAGATACCCACTTTAATTTCACATCGAGCACGAGCCCCCTCGTACTCGACTGTGAGAGATCAATTTTTCGTTCATGCTTGATTATACATACGGAATAAGGCCACTTGTGATTCACCAGTGGCAACTGTATACGTGCATAAATACATACAGGGTGTCCGTTCAGAACGTTGAGTTTCGACTCGTTAAAAACTCTCGAAATCGATGACTCTGAAGTTTGCATCGTTGGAATGCAACGAAATTCATTTTTATCTTTGACAAAAATAATTTTTCAAGCGCAGAATGTAATTGCGATGACAAAATGATCGATTTTTGCCACCCAAAAAGCATATTGGCTTGGAAATTTAGGATGACATTGAAAATTGAACGAGTTATCAATAAATTCGAGTATTTTTCGGTGCATTTCCGTTGGAAACTTCAGCATCATCGAAATCGAAGGTTTTTCGTTGTTCCATCAATACTGGCGACTTCCACGAGCCACTGAGCCGTAATCATCAAAAAGTTGATAACAAAACGTTGCCTAACTTTATGGCTGATGCATTTTCACGAGTTTTTGGCCTCAGGATACAGGAAAGATCCCACACGGAGAAAACGAAGTCGAAAATTATTAAGGAATATACTAGGAATCCAGTTACTTATTGTTGATAATTATAGTATTTTGAAGACAGTTCGGAAATTACAGCAATTTCTCGAATGGCAGTGCGACAAATCGTTCTAAACAGCATAGTAAAACGTAATCATCAGATTAAAACCGATTTTACAATTTAGCATAGCAATTAAAGAAAATAGCAATGGTCATGGTAAACAAAACAATACGTGGGATAAAATTTCACACATGTTCGATATATATTCATATTGGGATAATAGAATTTTACTATGTCGACGTTTAAAATTTGAGATATTCTCACTCATAACTGAATTTTCATCTGACATAGTAAATTGTTTATGAAAACAAACCTGAAATTCATTATCGCGCGTATTACTGTTTCTTATTCATATAGAACTGTTTATAATTCATGCTAAGAAAAATTGTAAGTGTTAAAAAATACTATGCTGTTTTGCAATTGGTGCTACGATTCTTTTGCTTCTCAAACTTCGTATAGGACATTTTCCCAAAATATTTGATTTCTTCCTAAACAAAACGAATCCGTTTTCTCCGTGCACTTCGACAAAGACGTAGAATATTTTCGAACCTCTGGAACAGATCGAGCGTAAACGTGCGAAAATTAACGCAGCGCTGATGCCAGCTTTCTGACTTGTGCGAGCCTCCTTAAAATTGGTCTGGGGTTTCTCTGTCAACAGCCACGGAGTTAACCATAACTTTCGACGTGAATTATGTAACTTTTGACTATCCGCTTTCGTTTCATCAACATCAAAGGTTTTTTTTAAGGAATTGACGAGTTTTTTTTAAATTTCTTCAGAGCACTCGCTGTGTTCCTGTGAATATTTTGCACAAGTGTGTGCGTTAGTCAAAGTCCCTAAAAATTGTTCCAAGAAATCTCGTTCCGTCCACCAACCAAGGGGAGGGGAGTGTATATGGGAATTTAAGTGGAAGAGAGAGATTGATCGCGTCATCGTCACGCTTCGCGAATCTGTTTTTCGTCTCGTCTCCCGGCGCTCCGTTCATGTTTTTATTTCAATATTTCGTACTTTTTTCGTTAGGAAAAAAAATTGGATAACAGGAAATCGTCGGGCGTTATCGGGATCGAATGTGACGGGAAATTTGGTGGGTTGAACGTCGTGTCGTTGTCGTGATTATAGAATTGCGGACCCCAGAGACTTTTTTTTCGAACGCGTCAATGTGAAAAAAACATTTTAACCGATTAGTCAAATGATTTGCAGAAAATGAAATTTATTTCTGGCATCGACGTTCGTCAAATTAAAAGTTCCATTTTATCTTTTATTTCGGATGATGATTTTCGAAATTGCGCAGCATAAATTCCATCCAATTGGTAAATTGACTCATTTCAATCGAATTGATTCCGTATGGGAATAAAATTTGATTGACTCGTCCAACGAGTCCTGGACTGCTCTCGTAATAATTCTCAGTACTGACGATTCGATGTCGATTTGGGTCGACAGATTCAGTAATGGGTACGTCCATCTCTCTCTCCCGCCCTCTCGCCGGGTTCTTTTGTACTTGTGGATCCGAAACGGACGTGCGGTATTAGCGAACTCACCACGTAACTGTAAATCTAGCATGCTGTCTGGACACTAACGGATTCGAGTCTGATTATGTGCCGCGCGATGTATTGTTACGCTGTAATTTAATGCTCGCGACGATCGCATTCCATTTTTGTCAGTAAAAAACTGGAAAAAAAGGGGGAGCACGAAATCTAGTAATTTTACCAAGCGAATTCACCTTTTTCTAATAATTCAGCGTAACGAGACGTTTTTCATACGAATGTAGAAAAAAAAAAAATATTTTTTCCACGCTCGCCCAGAACGTTGATTTTTTTTCTTGTCGTCCATCGAATTAAGCCACGAACTAATTTGAATTAATGAATTAATTTGTTTAAACGACCTGACGAATAATTTTTTTGTCAATTTTCCGCTTCGCGTACACTGAAAATTCAATTTTGTCAAAAAACGTCGATATTTTGTTGATATACGGCGAACTAAATATTTTGGGATGATTTCAAAATTTTCGTTATTTCGACAATATTTTTCATTGTAACGGAACTGGCAGCAAAATTTACGATTGGAATGACAAAAATTTAATTTCCGAAAAGATTTTCCAGAATGTTTTTTGCTGAAATGACAAAATTTTCGTGATTTTTCGAAAAAACGTTTAGTTTAACGTATCCAACAAAATATCCATCGTTTCCAACAAAATTTTATTGTCAGTGTACAGAAAAAACTGACGAAATGAATCAAAAAAAAATTTTAGCGGTAAAAGATTTTGAGAAAAAGTAACGAAAACATTTTTTTTTACAAATCAGACATTTTTAGACGCAGCAGCTTTGAAATCCTCGACGTTCCCTCCTATTTTCGAAGTTGGTGTTTTTTTCTCTTCACATATGAAATGAAAACGAGAAGAATTTTAGACTGCTGGGGCTCCGACGGTTCTCGAATTTCAGGGTCGTTATATTCTTCTCTTCGCAACCTTTGAGATCGTCGAAATCTTTTTCCAGTCCTTTGACTCTCGGAACGCAGAACAAAAAAGAAGTTTTAGGCAGCAATTAGACGACGAACAATCGTCGAGCAATAACGAATCGAACTGGGAAAGAAATTCTTGAAAAAAAACGAACAAATTTCAGTCTCTATGTAGAATTTGCGGTTCCGTCAAAGAGAAAAATCAAAGCCAGCCTCCCGTTACACTTCAACGCTCTCATGTGTGTATTTATTATTATTATTTTTACGACTCGAGCACGTCGACACACACACCAAGATTTCCTTGCGTACCTGGCTGGCCGGCGCCTAAAGCGAGGGTACTCGTATCTCGTATTGCACACGTGAATATGGAGCACGAGACTTTCCATACAAACTGCTGGTGACTCACAGTATTATGCTCGATTTTTCGCCAGGACGTCATTCCGGTGCTTCGTATCGTTCAGGTTTTCTTTAATAAAACGACATTGAAGTTTGCTACGTCGGGGCCCAGCAAAAAATTCTTTTTCCATTCATTGTTTGTTCACATTAAAAAATCATGACGATTTTCGTACCGATTTTGACTTTGGAATCTAAAAAAAAGATCGTTTTTTTGTCCTGATTAAACATTGAATGAGAATCTTGAACTCTGCCCCAGAAAAAAAAGAATTTTCTTGCATTCCAACGATGCAAACTTCAACGTCGTTTTTATCCTCAGCGATCGAAAGTGTACGCGCCGATTTTTCTAACTTTCATGGCTAATGACACAATTGTCTCATGATTTCTCGTGCCGTACTTTTATTTCTGATCCGCGCATGGTTCTTAATTGTAGAAAAAGAAACTCGAGTTCGCGTACGTCTCAGTCATTAAAAAAATGGAAAAAACGCAAGATGATTAATTTTTATACACTGAAAATTCAATTTCGCCAAAAAGCGTCAATATTTTGTTGAATACGGCGAACTAAATATTTTGGAATAATTTCAAAATTCTCGTTATTTCGACAATATTTTTCATTTGTAACGGAACTGTCGGCAAAATTTACGATTGGAAGGACAAAAATTCACTTTTCGAAAAGATTTTCCAGAATGTTTTTTGCTGAAATGACAAAGTTTTCGTGATTTTTCGAAAAAACGTTTAGTTGAAAGCCTCAGCAGATTTCATTGTTTTTCGCATCGAAATCGAAAATTGTTCGACAAGGAATCGCGAGAAATTGTACAATTGAAATATTTCGATACCGGAAATGAAGTCGAAGCTCAAGAGAAAAAGGAGAGGGGGAGAACGCTGAAAAGCCTCGACTCTCTTGTGCGAGAGGCGATTAAGCTATTAGTGGTTGACAATGGAGCACTTTGCAAAAGTATGCAGTACGCTCGCGTTATAAGTTGAACTCGGTTTTGCCAGCCGTCAGTTTTTCGAGCGTGGGCGGAAAGAGAATTCCAACAAAATCTATTCGTAACGATAAAAAATAATGACAATAGTAAAAAAATGAAAAATGAAGAATGCGAGAAATAGTGAACGAGCGGAAAGAGAAATTGAACAGGGCAGCAACAAAAAGATAAATAAAAATACAGGAAGAAAGAGAGAAAGAGAATTCAAGATAAAGGACGAGAGAAAGAGAGCCGCGGACGCCAAACCACTCAATAATCTCTTCTCAAATCTCCCCGACACTCAAAGCAACCATTTCCGTCGTGTTTCCTGCACGCTATTTTTTTTTCTCTCTTCAGTTTCTTACTCGCGACAATTCTAGACGCCTAGACGTTTTAGCTCGCCGCCGGCCAGTCAACGCAAAGTGTTTTGCTTTTTTCGTCACGATTCGAGAATATACCGTACGATCCCATCATCGCCAATCGCTTTTTTCACCGTAAACTCTCTTCGCAAGGTCACAGCCACGTTTCTATTCAACGGTTGATTCGCCTAACGATTTTTAAATATTAAAAATTCGATAATCACGAAATGAAGGATGGAAAATTCAAATCATCCATTATAAAAAATTTACAACGCTTTGAGTCGTTATTTCAATTCGATTCTCCTTGTCCCAGGCTCTCGCAATCGTCGGTAATTAATTAAACAAATAGTTGTCATTGATTATCCTCCAAATTTACACTGAAAATTCAATTTTGTCAAAAAACGTCGATATTTTGTTGAATACGGCGAACTAAATATTTTGGGATAATTTCAAAATTTTCGTTATTTCGACAATATTTTTCATTGTAACGGAACTGTCAGCAAAATTTACGATTGGAATGACAAAAATTTACTCTCCGAAAAGATTTTCCAGAATGTTTTTTGCTGGAATGACAAAATTTTCGGGATTTTTCGAACAAACGTTTAGTTGAACGTATCCAACAAAATATCCATCTTTTTCAACAAAATTTTCTTTTCAGTGTAAGGAATCGGTCGCATTTCCATGCGAGGCTCGTAGTAATCTTTGAATCCAATTTACTTTTTTATTTTCCACCATCGTGTCTCGTTACGAGCGAACAGAAGGTGCAGCAATTTATTCATAATATGCGAAACCACGTGGGATATATCGACTTTGTATTAGCGAAGAAACAAAACGAATAAAAATAAAAGCAGAAATAAAATTCTTCCAAGGCCATTCTTCGTGGGTGACTTTCGTGTGGGTTCGCACGAAATGATACCAAAGGGAACGGTCGCGGCCGACTAAAAATAGACGAAGATTTATGCATTAGGAACAAACTCAATTTGAATGCGAAAAAAATGAATTTTAACTGTTTATTTAGTTGAATTATTCGCTTTTATCTATAGCCAGGCTGTTGTGGAAATTGGAGATTAAAGGAAACAAAAAAAAAAATACATTTCGACGAGTCCTACTTTTTTGCGTTGGGCTCTTACTGGATTCTCCAGAGACGCGAACACAAACACGCTCCCGAATGAATGCTGCTTGTAGGTCATAAAAATTACCATCCTTTCACGTTCTTTTCTCGCATCTCCTTTTTACGTTTTGCTCACTCTATAAAATGCATTCAGAAAAAATAAGAAAACGACGACATAAGAATAGAAAAAAAAAAAATAGACAGAGAGTTGCTCTCAGCGATATTGGACCAAGTGCAGCCGCCGAGTTTGCTCTCCGGCGTTTATTGCACGTTGCTACTGTGTATTCTGTAACGTTCACCTACAAGCGTTTAAAGACCACAGTCCGGTATTAGCCACGCTGTCATTAACCGCGTGGAAATACAGAAAATTGCTTCCAATTCGCAAAATTGCTCAACCTACTACTTTTATATAACAGTGATAGACTTTTGTATGCCTTCGTCTCTGTGTCTCCGTACAAATTTAATGCAAATTTTTGCCGCAACTTTTGCCATAGGAATTTCCATTTTTTTATGTTTAGAATTCAGTCAAAACAACTGGTGAATTTTTTTCCCCATTAATTTTGAATTTGCGTTTCATGCGCCCGTGGAATTTTTCGTTTCGATCGAAAATTTTTGCTCCATTAATTTTTTGTTCTGGATATTGAGTTTTTTCGGGATTCAATCATCATTTTAATTGGTCGATTTTTATTAAATAGGTTGGATTGATTTGTAATAAGACACACGCACTGAAAAGAAAATTTTGTTGAAAAAGATCGATATTTTGGTGGATACGTTCGACTAAACGTTTTTTCCGAAAAATCACGAAAATTTTGTCATTTCAGCAAAAAACATTCCGGAACATCTTTTCGGAAAGTCAATTTTTGTCATTCCAATCGTGAATTTTGCTGACAGTTTCGTTACAAATGAAAAATATTGTCGAAATAACGAAAATTTTGAAATTATTCCAAAATATTTAGTTCGCTGTATTCAACAAAATATCGACGTTTTTTGGCAAAATTGAATTTTCAGTTTTTGACTGGATTTTTATTAAATTTCCGGTAATTTTTGTAAGTTATGGAATTTCGGTGGTGCACACACGTACGTTTAATGTGGGCTTGCACAATTTTCGTACGAGCAGTGAATGCCAGTCTCGTAGGAAATCTCAATTAGACCCCGGCCGTTACTCTCGATTTAACGTTATTAGCTCGCACACACGTTTCCATGTGTCTATAGATATTGAAACGTGAGCACATATGATCGAAGCGTCCATGGATTCGTCTCGTTCAATGTGAATATGTATGCAGTTATGGCGATCGGGTCAAGAGCGTTTAAAGCTCGATTATTACGTGCTATATATAGACACAAGTTGTGTCTGTATATCCAGAATATTTCTGTACTACGATCGCACTTGCTTTTATATATACATGAGTATGTGCTCGTGTGTGCACGAAGCAAACGCATTAAATGCATAAAAGTATGGTTTATGGCTCGTGCTCGTTCAGCTCTCGTTAAAAGTTCTTGTCGCGTATTTTCGTAGGCGCAGAATATTTCTCCGTAAACACAAAGAGCTTCAGCTCCTTTCTTTCTGCATCGTTTGCCTTTTTCTTTATCACCGTTTGTTGATTTTATTATTTAAAGAAAAAAAATTGCATTTTAATGAAAATATCGTCTCGGAATTTTTCCACACGTTTCGTCCTGAACAAAATTATTTATTTATCTATTTTTTGGATGGAATTAGAGAACATTTTCGATCTTCTCTAGTTCTCGGAGCTGCTGATCTTGGCCCGCGTGGGTGGTCTCGCTGGTTTTGCTTCATAGACATAAATGATCGAGCGTGCCCGACGACAAGGTTTCTATCCCCGCGCAGCTTATATAGACCAACTTTGTCGAGTGTTATGCTCAACGAGAGTGAAAAGAAAAATCTTTGCATACACGTTGTATGCAGATTTCTCTGTATGACAAACAATTTTTATCCGCACGAGAGTCTCGTGGGCGCTTTTTAAATCTCGAGAGAGAAAAAATGGGCATTATGTTCCTGAATATACACTCCCGCTCAAAAGTATGGGTTCACTTCGCGAAATTTTCAGCTTCGGTATAAGTTCTATATCTTGGTGGAAAAAGGTCGTAAGAGAATTTAATGAGCACCGTTTTGAAGGAGACAGTTTTAGCTTCACTTTGCCATTTTTTATAATTTTTTACAATTTTTTTTATATTCCCCACGCGCTTTTGAACAAGGCGGTTTTTTGATGTTTTTTTGGGCTCTGGAAACGGGCTCTCTGGCTATTAGAAAATTTCCCTTGCAATTTTATTCATCGCAGTTCCAAAGAGGATATCAAACACTGCATTTTCGTTTTTGAAAAAGTATCGTGCGATTTTTTTTACCAAAAATATTCCAATTTTTGACAAAAATTGATAATTTTATTCAATTCGGCGTATTCTGAAAACGGCGGGTGATCGAAGAAAATAGCAAGAGGGTGAAAAGTTGTAATAGATCATGATGGACCTGGTAAATTTATTTCAGAATTTTTTTCCGACATTTGTTTTTTCATACTCGTGGAGTCAAAATGATTTTAATTTTCTCATGATTTTTTCTTTTTTTTAAACGGCTGAGCCATTTCTTTTGTCGCTTTGATCTTTATCTTGACGTAATTTGAACTAAAAATTAATTTTTTTCACGAACAAAACGTACAAAAAATTGTGCAAAATTAGATTTTTCGTTATAATTACAACAAGATGCTGATAAAACCAATGAAAGAAATGCCTCCGCCGTCTCAAAAAAAGAAAAAATCATAAGAAAATTAAAATTATTTTGACTCCACGAGTATAAAAAAACAAATGTCGGAAAAAAATTCTGAAATAAATCTACCAGGTCCATTATAATCTATTGCAACTTTTCACCCTCTTGCTATTTTCTTCGATCACCTGCCGTTTTCAAGATACGCCAAATTGAATAAAATTATCAATTTTTGTCAAAAATTGGAATATTTTTGGTAAAAAAAATCGCACGATACTTTTTCAAAAACGAAAATGCAGTGTTTGAAATCCTCTTTGAAACTGCGATGAATAAAATTGCAAGAAAATTTTTATAATAGCCAGAGAGCCCGTTTCTAGAGCGTAAAAAAACATCGAAAAACTGCCATGTTCAAAAGCGCGTGGGGACTATAAAAAAAAATGTAAAAAATTATAAAAAATGGCAAAGTGAAGCTAAAACTGTCCCCTACAAAATGGTGCTCATTAAATTCTCTTGCGACCTTTTTCCACCAAGATATGGAACTTATACCGAAGCTGAAAATTTCGAGAAGTGAACCCATACTTTTGAGCGGGAGTGTATATCGCTAATCTCTCTTCTCATTCGTCGCCAGTTTCACTGCATGCGAAAGAAAAAGACACGAGCCTGTGAGCTCTCGTTGCTTTGCTTCGAGGATCAGACCAGATAACCCACGCCCTTGTCAAGATCCTCGCTTAATTAGCGAGAAAATATGACGCTCTTCGTATCAGGATTCGTTCGACGTTTGGAAATTTTAAAAATCATTCAAACGACACTGCATCATGCATTTTTACTCTATTCAGTTTTTCCTAATTCGATATTTTGACATGGACAGTGGACGATCGTGGAGAAATGTACACTGAAAAGAAAATTCTGTTGAAAAAGATCGATATTTTGTTGGATACGTTCAACTAAACGTTTTTTCGAAAAATCACGAAAATTTTGTCATTCCAGCAAAAAACATTCTGGAAAATCGTTTTCGGAAAGTAAATTTTTGTCATTCCAATCGTAAATTTTGCTGACAGTTCCGTTACAATGAAAAATATTGTCGAAATAACGAAAATTTTGAAATTATCCCAAAATATTTAGTTGGCTGTATTCAACAAAATATCGACGTTTTTTGACAAAATTGAATTTTCAGTGTAGGAAAAAATGTGGATTTTGAAATTTTTCGGTCCAGTGAATTTTGCTCCTGATGATTTTTTCTCGAATTTGATCTGATTTGTTTTAATTTTTGTTTTTCATGACAATTTTGACTCATTTTTGAGATTTTTTCATCAAATTTTCCATTTTTGAGATCCAGACGTCAATTTTTAAATGACTCATTGTTGCTGCTCGAGTTGCAATAAAAATCGAACGAAAATCGTTCCGTATGTTTGAATAATCAACTCTCGGTGTCCCGATCGTTGGTATATACGTTGTGGAATTTTGAAAGGCAAAGCTCTGACGCACATGCAGCATCTGGTCTGCAAAAGGATATGTTTCTGATCCTCTTCTCTCGGCAAGACGCCATTTTATGACCGAGCGGAATAACGTCCTGGATTCTCTAAATATTGTATCAGTCCACACAGAGAGTCTTTTTGTTTTTCTTTCCTTGCCTTGGCGTTCCCGGGCTTTTAATTTATGGAGAAAAAAATGCGACGATTTTCCATTGCACGCGGCTGATGAACGAAAAATATATACGCGCGTTGAATCTTTTCTGCGGCTTATATACGAGCAGGCCACGAAAAGATGGGACTCTCGCGATGTGGGGCTGCCGCACAGAATAAACCCAGCTGAGCTGCAACTCTTGGTTACGAAAATAAGAACCGATCGCGCCCACCCCTTTCCCCTCGTGTCTCTTGCTCTCATTCTGAACCGTCTCACCCCATCGCTTTTTCGTATTCATCATTTTATTCTTTGCTCCAACATTTTTTTCCCACTTCTTAACGTCACTCAGTAACATTTTCTTATATCTATAACGAAAACAAGCTCAAGTTTCGCCCGTTAGCGGATGCGATTGGCTTTCGGAATTTAAACGAAAGCACGCGCGAACATATGCTCGCGAGATAAGGTCGAAAACGTCGAAATTCCAGTGCAATCTGCTGTGCAAAAAAAATTACGTCTCACGATCCATTTCGAAATGCAACTCGCGCACAAAATTTCAATTTATTTCACAACTTTTGAAGATCCTGAAGTTTCCATCGTTCACTGAAAAGAAAATTCTGTTGAAAAAGATGGATATTTTGTTGGATACGTTCAACTAAACGTTTTTTCGAAAAATCATGGAAATTTTGTCATTCCAGCAAAAAACATTCTGGAAAATCTTTTCGGAAAGTAAATTTTTGTCATTCCAATCGTAAATTTTGTTGACAGTTCCGTTACAATGAAAAATATTGTCGAAATAACGAAAATTTTGAAATTATCCCAAAATATTTAGTTCGCTGTATTTAACAAAATATCGACGTTTTTTGACAAAATTGAATTTTCAGTGTTGGAATGCAACGAAATTTTGTTATTTCTTCGGCAGAGCTCATAATTATTATTGAATATTTGGTCCAGCCAATAAAACGATCGGCTCTTGCGACCAAAAAACTCAATCGACTGGAAAAATTGGCAGGATTTTCAAAATTTAATAAATAATCGATAGAAAAAATGTTTTTCGTTGCATCTCAACGTTGCAAACTTCAGAGTCATAACTTTTGGTTAAAAAAATGTTCGGTTGATGATTTTTAGTTTTGATCGAGCCGTAAAACGAGGAAAAAATTAATTTATTTCATTAAACTACATCGTATAGTTGAATGGACGTTTTTTCTGACGTTAAACGCCATGATTTTCGGTCCCGCAGCCCCTTTTCGAGATTGCGACCCACAGGCATACAATGCCGTCTGTTTTATTATTTTTTTCTGTTGTTTGGAGTGCCCAAACAAATTTGAACGCTTGAACGATCCTCATTGAAAGTGTCTCTCCGCTTCCGGTAACCTTTGTGTGTTTTCTCTTGGCTACATAAATTCCCCCGCACACAATTGTTCGGCCACCTCCGATTTATTTGTGACTGGACCCAAAATTTGCGATCTTACTTCGTTACGGGATTTTGAATCAAACAAAACTCGACGCGTGCCCCCTGCTACGCCCACTCCAACTCGAAAGCCAAAAGGAACTCTCGAAATAATGTCCCCATAGACATTCACCCATACTCGCCTCTATGTCGAATTAGGGTGTGCGTTTCATGGCCGGAAACGAGTTAGGGTTGGTCGGCTCCAAAGGCGATTATTATATTCCGAGCAGTTGCACGTTCAAGGTGGTAAAAGTCCTGCCAGACTTTCTCGCAGTCCCGAGTCACCCGGTGTCGACGAAAATGTGGCTTCTAACAATAACCTCCACTTTTTTCTCGCCCATGCGCAATTTCACATTGTCGAAAATACAGCAAAGAAGTCTCGCAACAATTCGCTCCACAATAGACACGATTTAGGCTGACGATGAATACTCGTGACGTTTAATAATAATGGCGCTGATTTGCCCCAAAAATTTTTATGGAGCACAAAAAAATAGAAAAAATTGGTCGAAACAAAGTCGTTGCGGTTTAAAAAATTTTCAAACCCACATTTTCGTGTTTTCCAACAAAAAATTCTTGTTTCTTTAAATTTATACAGCGACCCAAATATTTTTTTTCCATATTTTTTCCTTCTATGAATCGCTAGAAAAATCGAAAGGTCTCTCCGTATGCATATGTATGGGGAGCCTGGAAAAAAATGAATATAACGCAGCCTTTGTGCGCCGCTGAGCCACTCATGTCCCAATTTCAAACTTGGTATAAAAATGAAGGGAGCATATTAAAATTGTACGTGTATACAGCGTCGAGGACTCAATACACTCTGAAGGTGTCTCTCGTCTGTGCAGACTCCAGCGACGATATTTTTGATGGCTTTTTTTCTTTACTCTCTTTTTTTATCTTCTCATTTCAAACGATCCTCTGTGTCCCTCTGGATCTCTCTGCAGCAATTGTCCTCTTTGTGCGAGCGAGTAAATGGTCATTTCACTCTCGACATTTTACACTTTTCCTTCTCTTCCTTCCTTCGTTCCGAGTTAGTCTCTTTTCTCGTTTTTCACTCCTCTCCTTCGACGTTTCACTCGCCTTTCCTTTGTCTTTCTCTCCTCACGCTTGATCTTTCTCCTTTTATGGCATTCTCGTTTATTCACCTCGCTCATGCGTATAGACGCGCGTGATTGTTCCCATGGATAATTAGTCGAGCCGCTCGTACGACTTTTACAATCTTCCATAAGCGATGATACCATTTCCGACAATTTTCTCCAGCAGACGTCGCAGGAGCCTCGTCTTTTCCGCTCATGCACTGAAAATTCAATTTTGTCAAAAAAACGTCGATATTTTGTTGAATACGGCGAACTAAATATTTTGGGATGATTTCAAAATTTTCGTTATTTCGACAATATTTTTCATTGTAACGGAACTGTCAGCAAAATTTACGATTGAAATGACTAAAATTTACTTTCCGAAAACGATTTTCCAGAATGTTTTTTGCTGGAATGACAAAATTTTCGTGATTTTTCGAAAAAACGTTTGGTTGAACGTATCCAACAAAATATCGATCTTTTCCAACAAAATTTTCTTTTCGGTGTGCCTCCCAGTCGCGTTTTCTCCTTTTTCATCTCGTCTCCACTTTTTCCCATCTTGACGTCGTGCGATACCGCAAAAAAAAAAACTCGTACAACATTTTTCATCTCCTGTCCATGGTTTCCCATCAATTTCCATAAACGTCCAATTATTCGACGCCGCGCGCGTGCATACTCGTTTGTTTTTTTTTTTTTTTCGGGGCAATGCATTGATCGATCGTTTCTTTGGTGAAGTTGTTGAAAAATGATTATTTTTCTCGCACAACACGAGAAAGTTGAGAACCTTCGCACACGCGACAGGGTCCATGCTGCTGACTCTCTGAACGACACACAGAATATAATCCAAATCTATTCCCGGCTCTCTTCAACAATGGGCCACACAGTTCCGTCTGCGCGAACCCACCAACGTTTTCCTCCTTCAACCAACGATAATATATACATAGGTGTGCGTTTTATATTTATGTATGTTTATGTACATTCGAGTCTGTGAATTCAAAATGAAAAGACGATTCACTAAATGGAGTTTACGGAGGGAAAGAAAAAAAAATATGGAGGATAAAAAATAAATAATTGCGATAACCGTTCGATGACACACGCACAGGGTCATTTTGACCCGAGCTTTTCGTTGATGCGATTCGATGGACGGGGATAAGAAATATTAAAAAAATAAAAATGAAATCGATGGTTTACATTATCCATTGAATTTATTTTTCATTTCCGTCCCTCGGCATCGTATCGGGAATTTATTTTGTTGCTGCGATAGAAATACAGGCAACAAAAATCGCACTTTGATGCCGCGCGCGACTCGATCGGAATCCTCCGGAGATTATTGTCATTTTGATTTTTCTTGTTACACGATGTTCAGGATTTTTTTTCGTTTTTTTTTTCTCTAATAACGTGTGGCAAGATTTTCAATGCGTGTCCGCGTCCGTGTCTACACTGAAATGAAAATTTTGTTGAAAAAGATCGATATTTTGTTGAATACGTTCAACTAAACGTTTTTTTCGAAAAATCACGAAAATTTTGTCATTCCAGCAAAAAACATTCTGGAAAATCGTTTTCGGAAAGTAAATTTTTGTCATTCCAATCGTAAATTTTGCTGACAGTTCCGTTACAATGAAAAATATTGTCGAAATGACGAAAATTTTGAAATTATCCCAAAATATTTAGTTCGCCGTATTCAACAAAATATCGACGTTTTTTGACAAAATTGAATTTTCAGTGTAGCTGCTTGTAAAGCAGGAATATAAATGAGTAAAAAGAAAACTCTGGGAGAAACGCCTCCTTTTTTTTCGTTCAGTTTCCCCGACTCTGAAAACCTCGCCACACGAATTCATGTTTTTTCTCTGGAGGCTCCGCGCGTGTAAAAAAGAACCCTTGCTGTGGCCCCTTGCGGATGCATCTTTCGGAGTCACCTCGTTGGACATTTTACACCCGTATGTATATGTAGAAAAAGACGGAGCGAGCGGGGCCAACGTAGGAGCAGAGAAACTGCAGCAACGAGTCGATGAGAACAGAGACGAGAGAGCTGGAATGGTTTTAAGGCAAAAGTCGTTGGGGTGCGGGTGCGGCGCGCCTCCACAGACTACTGTATATAGAATGAAACGTGCCGTACTCCCCATACAAACGATCAGGGCGTACGAACGGAGAAAGGATCAACAGATATTTATTGCTTCGATTCAGGAACAAAAAAAAAGCCACTTGGGGTGAATGAACGTACAAAAAGCGAAAGAAATTTGAACGAATTTTCTATACTTTTATATTTATACGCCAAAAAGAGTTTATAATCGGTTTCGAGACTTTAATTTCAAAAAAAAAAAATTGAAAATTGTGGAGGAAAAAATAGTTTCGAAAAATTTATTCCAGCGTGGGAATCAAATTTATCGATTATTTATTCGAAAAGATCGAATAAAAATCAAATTGATCGTAGTCGATGCTCGTTTTATCATCGACGCCTCATTTTCTCGTGGATTAAGCGTGGTCGTACGTGCAGCTCGGTAACTTCCGGTATAAGAAAGACGCGGAAGAAGAGAATAATGTGAAAAAATAAAATTTTAGAGAGAGAAAGGTATTTGTCTCTGTGTGTCATCAGAAAATCGTCTCAGGCCCTCCAAGGCGTAAGGGAAGGCGCCGACGTCTCTGCTGAGTAAGCTCGACGTGGGCGTCACTAATAAATAATCTTATTCCTCGCTCGCTAGTTCCTCGTTCTCTCCTCGCTAACAAATGTTCTCGAGGGGCCGAGAAAGTTCGTGAATAAATACTCAAAAAAATCTGACCATCATTTATCATACGTCGCACTTTTTTCTCAACTGATAAGATTCAACGATTTGCTCCGATTGCCCGAAAATTTTGGGTTCAATTTAATTAAAAATCTTTTTAATCGTCTCGATTTTTGCCTTCGCGTTATTCAAAACGGAATTTTAAAGTCGCGCGACGACGTACCGAATCCACCAGCATAACAACACTGAAAATAAAATTTAGTTGAAAAAGATCGATATTATTTTGTTGGATACGTTCAACTAAACGTTTTTTCGAAAAATCACAAAAATTTTGGCATTTCAGCAAAAAACATTCTGGAAAATCTTTTCGGAAAGTGAATTTTTGTCATTCCAATCGTAAATTCTGCTGACAGTTCCGTTACAAATGAAAAATATTGTCGAAATAACGAAAATTTCGAAAACATCCCAAAATATTTAGTTCGCTGTATTCACCAAAATATCGACGTTTTTTGACAAAATTGAATTTTCAGTGGAGGCGCGTGGGCTGCACTTTTGCATTTGGATTAACGCCCGTTATTTGTTTCTCTTCATCGAAACAGTGTCAAAGACTTTAAGAGTCTCAAGAATAGATTTTACACTCGTGAATATAATCTTTCTCATTCATCCTACTCCAGACTCGACAGTTCCGTCACTCATTCTGGCTTATGTTTTCCGCTCTTTCGCATGTACTTTGAAACATCGAGTGTGTTTGCTCTCATATACTGTCTCTGTTTCTCTTTATCCATCACATCGGATCATGCTCTTCGCAGCTTCGATGTTTATTTGCTTTTCATCAATTTGTATGTACCGCGAGGTAATTTAATTGTTTTATTTATTTCTCATTAGCGGATCGATTAATTAGAAAATTTGTATGTGAAAGCTCGAAACGTCAATTACTCAGTTGATCGATCTCTCGTGCTGAAAAAATGGATAAAAATTAACTTGAAATTGATTAGAAAAATCTGCCGATATGAAGATTTTTTTCGATTTTTTTTTTATTGCAAATTAATTATTGTGGCTTCGGAAAGTTGCACTTTTCGAATGTTTGCGAATAAGTGGCAGCGGCACGGGTCGAGGGTCACACGCCTGAAACGCGCTCTTCGACACGAGAAGAGATGAAAACACTCTCGTGTCCAGAGTCTGGCGCATCGCCGTGACTCAGCAACGGTTCATTGTACCTCGCCGGAATTCTTTGTTTATCGAGTTATAGCTCCGCCTTATGCGTACGTGTATACGCAAGTCCGCCATGTGTTTGTGCACGTAGAGCTTGCTCGGTGTATACAAGAACGAGGATATTTTTGTCAAGTTATTGGCACTGTTTATATAAAAAAAAACTCTATATGGACCATCAACACTGAAAATTCAATTTTGTCAAAAAACGTCGATATTTTGTTGAATACAGCGAACTAAATATTTTGGGATAATTTCAAAATTGTCGTTATTTCGACAATATTTTTCATTGCAACGGAACTGTCAGCAAAATTTACGATTGGAATGACAAAAATTTACTTTCCGAAAACGATTTTCCAGAATGTTTTTTGCTCGAATGACAAAATTTTCGTGATTTTTCGAAAAAACGTTTAGTTGAACGTATCCAACAAAATATCCATCTTTTTCAACAAAATTCTCTTTTCAGTGAAACGATCGCAACGTGATTGTTCCACATTTTGGTCGTGCCCGCGTCTCCAATTTTTTGTCTTATCACTAAAATCACGGTCTCGGTGTACGCGCCAATGGAAATTTTCAGTGCATCGAAAAAATTCGAAACTTGAATAATTTTTTCGTTGAAATTATGCTACGAACATTCCAATCTCGATTTATGGAGGAAAAAAAACTTTAATTAAATGAAATTAGTTTAATCAACGCGGGAAAATTTTTTTTTTTCAAATTGAGCTTCTGGAGGGATTCCTAGAAATTCATTTAAATTCTATCGATTGGCGGGCCGCTCTTCCAAGAACCGGAAACAGTATGACCAGCCGCAACGTCCGGTTAAATGGAGGGAAAGAAATATATACGATTTCCGCGGGGTTTCCGGTCCGGCTGAAAATTTCTTTCGGCATTTCCAGCAGCCAATCTTTTCACGTCTCTTTCTCTCTCTTTCCCTCATTCGTTACATCCTTTCTCTATCTCTGTCTCTCAGGCTCATGCCCCATACGATCTCATAAATTATTTACAACGAAGCTTCGATGCGATTCATAAATATACGAAAACTCTCCGAGGCGCCCCACGTGCCACGTACTCGAATACACTCTTTGTTGTTATGGTCGTCACACTTGTATTCAGTGGCGCTGTAATTCTCTCCGTCGTTTGCCCCGGCCCCTCTCATCGTGTTTTGCCAACCGCGATCAGTGACCATCGGAAAGCCCTTGATTATTGAATTCCATCACGATCTAAACAGGACTTACGCCCTTTTTGTTCCCAAGAGCCGATATAACTGCACGATTAAATAAATGAGCGACTCTCTCTCTCCGTCTCGCTCGCTCAGAATCAATGTTACTCGGAACTCGTTATACGTGAGCAGATGCTGGATACGACGTGACCGATAGCGATGAAGAATTACGACGAGTCCCGCATAGAGTGAAAAAGAAAGAATTTCAAATAACAAAACTTTAAGCCGGACGAACAGTCTCTCGAATAATTTAATTTTATATTTAATTGTGCTTTTACACACACGAAATAACATTTCACCACCACTGATCCATGTTTATGACCACGATGTGTTTATGAGCGTGATTCACTTCGAGTACTATTTGACTCCGATAGGGGCGTGTTTTACTGTATATACATATATATCTGAAAAGACTCATTCATTGACTGATACGAGAGCCGAGTTCATTCAGATTTGTTATTCTAATGAAATAGTACTCGAAACGATTACGTTGAAGACATAATCTTCGATAATCGTTCCAAGAAAATACTGAAGTTCATTTCACGCACGAGAATGACTAAAATAATTGGGTATTCATCAATTTGTTCATTGATCAGTTTTAATCAAAATTTACTCCGAAAAAAATCATGCCATCGTGCACGGAGAAAACGGATTCGTTTTGTTTAGTAAGAAATAAAATGTTTTTGAAAAATGTCCTATACGAAATTTAAGAAGCAAAAGAATCGTTGCATCAATTGCAAAACAGCATAGTATTTTTTAACACTTACAATTTTTCTTAGCACGAATTATAAACAGTTCTATATGAATAAGAAACAGTAATGCGCGCGATAATGAATTTCAGGTTTGTTTCCATGAACAATTTACTATGTCAGATAAAAATTCAGTTATGAGTGAGAATATCTCAAATTTTAAACGTCGACATAGCAAAATTCTATTATCCCAATATGGATATATATCGAACATGTGTGAAATTTTATCACACGTATTGTTTGGTTTACCATGACCATTGCGATTTTCTTTAATTGCTATGCTAAATTGTAAAATCGGTTTTAATCTGATGATTACGTTTTACTATGCGGTTTAGAACGATTTGTCGCACTGCCATTCGAGATATTGCTCTAATTTCCGAACGGTCCTCAAAATACTATAATTTTCAACAATAAGTAACTGGATTCCTATTATATTTCTTAATAATTTCCGACTCCGTTTTCTCCGTGTGGCTACTCGCGAATTTTTGACAATTTTTTGCATAATAAGAAATGTTGAAGAAAAATAATTCTAATTAGTTCACGGAGGTTGCCCCCTGTGAACAGTTGCTTGACCCCTAATAAAACAAGATAAAAAACTACGGGGTGAGAGAAGCCCCTCTACTATTATTACTTTACATCTTGTACACCTGACCCTGCGTCGCACCCGGAGCTCAACGACACCACACGAGACTCGCATGTCTATTCGCCTACTTCTTTCTCGCACTTTTTTTTCTTCTTTTTTGCCTGCCGTCCATCCCCATTTTTTTTCTCCATATTCTTCAGCTCCCTCCAAAAACCTCTGAGCACTTTTGTACTTCCGCTTTATGAAAACATACGTTCGATAATACGACAGCATGTAACGTGTCCCTTAAGTTTATCGCATTTTCTCCATCCGGCTTTTTACAGACGGCCGCTTTTTCGCGAGCCTTTTTCAGCCTGTGACTGCGCGAAGATGTTGGAAGAAGAAGGATGAAAATAACGGAAAATCAGTTGCCGGGACTTGCCACGGACTTGGCAAACCGGTCGCTTTCAAGAAGCATTTTTTGACTATATTTCGCAGCCATAATCCCAAAAAGAAAGAAAACTCTTTGATGTTATTCTTTTTTTGGTCTTTTGACATTTTTTTGCTGCCCAAAAAAATTCGTGGATCAAAATTCTTAAAACTTTGTTACCAACTTTCATTTCCTTTTATACGAGACACGGCGAATGTGTTTCAAATTTGAAAAAGTTTTGAAATTATTGGTAGAAATTTTATTTTTCTCATTTTCATCCGTTTCTATCGTTGCACGGAAAATTCAATTTTGTCGAAAAACGTCGATATTTTGTTGAATACAGCGAACTAAATATTTTGGGATAATTTCAAAATTTTCGTTATTTCGACAATATTTTTCATTGTAACGGAACTGTCAGCTAAATTTACGATTGGAATGACAAAAATTTACTTTCCGAAAAGATTTTCCAGAATGTTTTTTGCTGAAATGACAAAATTTTCGGGATTTTTCGAAAAAAACGTTTAGTTGAACGTATCCAACAAAATATCGATTTTTCTGCGAAATTTTTCTGTCATGGGGATGCGGCGAAGAATCTTCCATCACGAAGTATTTGGATTTTGAATAAAAATAATAATTCTTCGAATACGTCGTAATAATGAGCGGGGAGTTGGAAAATCCTGACGTTCTCGAATGGAAGTCTCGATGAGTTTTGCTCGGGGAAAAAAGGTGGAAAAAAATGTAACACGAGAATGAGAATCGAGCAATATGTCTTGTGTATACATATATGTTTGGTTTAATATGCATATATACATTTATATATGGAGCTTATAGGCTCTCGACCCTCAACATCCGGTCGGAGCAGCGACTACGAGTACGAAACGCTCTGGACGTCCATGGCGCAGAGGCCTTCGGAGAGACAGAGAGGAAAGAACCCCCGCAACGCCGATAGCTCTCTTGTCCTATTATCATGCAAACTATATAGACACGTTATCGAAGTCTGGAGCCGCTGGTTTCCTCCTCTCTGTGGTGGAGGTCGAGATAGTCACTAATTTTTATTTCAATGGTCACCTCGAGATGCTCTGAAAATGGAAGGGCTTGGTAGTTGATTCGAACTTTATTTTTGGATCGAGCTAGCGATCGCTATCGGCATAGGGATTCGTGAGGGCACCGCGTTAATTAGAAACCGCAATTTTTATTATCGCAGAATCGATATTTGCGTCAAGAATTTACGAGATTTCGTGACTCAAACGTTTTAGGGGTTGAATTTTTTAGGGGGCGCCCTTAACTATGTTTTTCCTGAATGTCTGCACGTATTTCGTCCTGTCTGGACGAGAAGTCGTTAGGACAGATAAAGAACTCGCCCCTGTGGCTCCACGTTCGCCGTCCGAGTCTCTTTTCCCCTCGCGCGTTCTCGTTTTTTCTTTCTTTCTCACTCGCGTCAGAGCTACAATTCGTTCGTCTCGCTCCCTCTTCCACGCCGCTGATTCCCGTCGATCGAAAGTACCAAATATACGCGCGTTACGTCGACGAATAAGAGGGAAAGAGAATTTACCATGTGCATCTGCGAGAGTGCACCCGGAGATGCGAAAAAGGAGCAGATAGAGGAAACATTGCGAGAGCGAGTGCAGAGCAGAGTGAGAACGATAAAGAATGAGATTCTGCAGTTGCACAGAGTGCAACGGAGACGCCGAATCAACCGAGGGAGAGACCCGCCGAGCTCGACTCGTATACACGCACCGACGAACACGCATGCACTAATGCGTGAGTTATATTGGGCGTGTGTCATCGCCCCTCAGCTTTTGCAGATGCGAAAGAGAGAGACAGCCATGTTTAGAGAAATTGGGAGCGATGGAGAGTGCATGGGAGAATAAGACAAAATTACCGAGACGAAAACGCGGGAGGAAATTGGCGGAGCCGCCAGGGAAAAATAAGAGAGACGAGAAACTTTAAAAGTGAAATTAAGTAGAAAGAAGTTTTGGCGGATGAGGGAAATACAAAAGTTTGGAAAAAGAAACGACGCGCTTACTCTAAACTAAAGAAACTACGCATCCTCGACACATGCGGGGGCTCCTGCTTCAATATTTAAATCCCATCGCACCCTCGTACTAAATCCACACAGAAAATGTACTGCCTCACCATTTAAACCCTCCAAACTAGGTCGCTCCTTCGTTTTATAACTTCTCCATCAACCTCTCGCCGCATATTTATCTTTCGTGGTTAATTCTTCAACCCATCGACTCCAGTTTAAAAAAATGCACGACTCGGAGACAAAAATGTCGAGAGATTTCTGTCGAGATCTTTTCGGTTTGTTTCCGGCGTGATTGCGCCTCGTTTTCGTTATGTTGAAGTTGAAATCGTTGAAATGCGACGAAATTCTGTTTTTTCGTCAGCAGAGCGCAAAATTAATATTGAATTTTTGTCTGGACCGTAAAACGATCGTCACTTGCGACCCAAAAACTCAATCGACGCGAAAAATCGCCACGATTTCCAAAATTCAGTAAATAATAAATAGAAAAAATATTTTTCGTTGCATTTTAATTATTTCCAATACAACGAGCACTTAATTTTACATTTTGTAATTTTTTTTTTATCTTCACGTTGGCGAGAGAATTAATGGAAAAATTCCACGCGAGAATTATACGAAAAACAAAACATTTTGGTAGTTTTATTCGTAACGTTTTTACAATCGCGGATTAAAAGTTGTTCCAGAAATTCCGTCGCCCTGAATGCCGTTCTGAACAAACCACAGCAAGAGATGGAGCAATTTTCTTCTCGCGTTGCCAAGAGTGCAACCAAAGCGATTTTCGTACGTGTATATTTCCGGCATCCGCCGTGACCTCGTCTCACTTCCTCCCTTTCTTCGCGTCTGTTATCCATTTCCTTTTTTCTCTCTTTCTATTCCTTTTCATCCAGCCTCCCCAGAGCTTTAGTATTTGCCGAGAGTTTACCTTGTGCCAATCGCACTTGTCGAAATTACCGACGTGGAAAGAGGTCGCCCATTTTCTGTTTTCATTTTTTTTTTACAAGGCTCGGGGTCGATGACCCGTTGACGATATTTTTTCTCTGAGCATTTTGACAATTTTTCGTTTGTTGTTCAATTTTTCTCAACGATCGATGGAAATCAAAATTCCTCACAAAATATCGTGTGCGGAAAATCGATACTGAAGTCCGCAACGTTGGAATGCATCGAAAAATATTGAATTTTATTGAAGATTCTTTCAATTTTCAATGTCATCCAAATTTTTCGAGCCGATATGCTTTGCGAATGGCAAAAATTGATCATTTTATCATCGTAATTACATTCTGCATTTGAATAATTATTTTGGTCAAAGATAAAAATGAATTTCGTTGCATTCCAACGATGCAAACTTCAGAGTCATTGCAAAAAATGCTGTCGAGATGCTGAGACGTAACCACATTTTCGTTTCGTACATTTCACGCATTCGCAGTTTGTTTCGCAATCGTTGAATAATTTCTGTAATACAACGCGGGCGAAACTGAGAGTACAGCCATTTACAATGTATCTTCACTGCAATTTCAACACAACTTTTGCCTCGCGGTCTTTCCTAGACCAACGGAATGTGGAACACATGGGTGATCCGAGTGCAAACTCTCTCTCTTTCTATCTTTGCCACTCTCGCTCTCACGTCTCGGGCCCTGCTGCTGCGCCCGGGATGAAATAGTTCAATTATTTCATTCGTCATACTGTGTTACAGTTCTTGACGCTCGTTCCCGCGATCTATCTCGCTCTCATCGTAATCTGTTTCATCGCGTGTGCTGACGAATATCTCGAATCGACCTCGTAATAACAAAATGACTCGAGCAACAAAACACACGATGTTAAATTTCCTTGAGATGCAACGAAAACTTGGAGATTTTTTTTTGCAACCGTGCACAACGTTTTTATTCAGCATTTTTCCATTTTCCGACGCAACTGAATTTACTAGAGAATTTGGAACGAGTGTAGTTTCATCAAAACACAATATATTCACGATGCGAGCGAGATTGTTGTTCAAGTTTGCGGAATTAAACGAGAGGGATGGGCTGTGTGATGTTTACCTCCTTTTGGGCGGTTGACATGGCAAGCCTGATTAACTTTAGGGACGATGGAACCCGCTCTAACGAAGCGCGCACCGTTTTCCATCAGGCAGCAATAAATTTCCTATTTTTTCGTACTTTTTTCGTTCAGTCTAATGGAAACACTATTTTCTTCTTTTTTTCACGAACAAAAATTGATTCTGACGATCTGGTACCTGGAAAAAAAACCCAATGGCACGATATATTTTTTCTTCGGTACACTGAAAATTCAATTTTGTCAAAAAACGTCGATATTTTGTTGAATACAGCCAACTAAATATTTTGGGATGATTTCAAAATTTTCGTTATTTCGACAATATTTTTCATTGTAACGGAACTGTCAGCAAAATTTACGATTGGAATGACAAAAATTTACTTTCCGAAAAGATTTTCCAGAATGTTTTTTGCTGGAATGACAAAATTTTCGTGATTTTTCGAAAAAACGTTTAGTTGAACGTATCCAACAAAATATCGATCTTTTTCAACAAAATTTTCTTTCCAGTGTATAGCAATGAAAAGCAAGGAGAACATTTTTCAAATTCCAACGATTCTGGGGCAGAATTGGACTAGAAATTTTTTCGAAACCACTCAGACCTTTATCTGGATGTGTAATAAATTCTACGCTTAAATTCCGCGTACTTCTGCGCCGTATGTAGTCCGAACGATATCTTTTTTCTTGTATTTATCTCGCTCGGGCTATAGTTCTAGCCATTTTGAGAAGAAAAAGTTTCCGGAAATGCCGTGTGCATGCGCCGAGGACGAGAAACCTTCGCTCGCGAGAGAGCAGAGAATGTTCTCGTTTCTCTCGCGCGCGGTCTACAAAAGAGACTTTGCGCGATAAGTGCTCGTGCGGCGGTGATAAGATACGAGCGTATAGAGAACTTTGGCGACGAGAGAAACTCCATTTTCCGTATATATACAAGCGACGAATGTAAATCAGAACACTCTGCGCACTCACTTTTTTATCTCACGCGAGACGACCTTTTTTTTCCTTTTCTCAAATAGTTTCGCAGCCGTTTCCCAAATTCCGACATTCGTAACGAAAAAAATCGAGAAATACGAAATTTTTTCATCTTTTTTTACAACTAAACGTGATTCAATTTAATTCGTGGCGATTTTTTTTCTCGCCCATTTTTTTACTCAAAAAAGGGAAAAGTGAACGAGCGTTTATGAATTTTTTGAAACCACGATTGTTAAAAATAATTAAATGAGAAAATAAGATGATCCGCGTGACGAGACGCTTTGAAGTGAGAAAAAAACTCATCGTAGTCAACGAGGAAACACTGAGACCAGGACACTTTGAGATAATTTTGAAAAGACCCGCGAAAAAAGGGAAAAAAAGAGCGCAGACGAGCGAGCTTGATGTCTCGCGTGTAAATTCAGAAGCGTCTCGAGAAGCGAGCACGGAACGAGCAGAGTCGAGACGAAAAGTGGTTTTGGTGCATCCCACAAGACGGAAGAAAAGCACTTGGCATAAGTATATAGACAAATATGATTATGTGCGTGCGCGTGTGTGAGCGAGTGCCTGATTGTGTGAGAGTGCAGAGAAACGCGATACCGCCACTTGACGCCTATTACGGTAATTAACCCCGAAAGACGAATAAGACGACGATGAATAAACTCGAACAAGTGCACGTACCGCGAGCAGAACCCGCCGATGATGACGAACTTGAACTCGGACTCAAATTCGATCGGACACGACGCTTGTCCCATCGAATGCCCTTCGAAGGTGTCCAGCTTAGTCCATAACGAAAAATCGGTAGAAAATATCGTTAAACACGTGTTGGAGTTTGTTCGAGTCACATTTTTGCAACCGCACATGTGGCTCGATCGTTTTGGACGGTTTATTAATATTTAATCAAGAATCAAATAGCCGAAACGTTGCATCGATTGATTATATAATGAAAAAGCAAAGTTGTGTGATTTGGTTTCACATGAAAATTGAGTCGAGAGGCAAAATATTAATTTTCATTTAAATCCCAGCCTTCGTACACGTTGAATATCGCGTCCGCAGAATTCCCCCTCGACCGGATTAGTCAAAGGCGAGAGAGATAATTCATTTAATAACGAATTAAATCGGTAAATCTGCTACTGACATTTTCAACAATAATCAGAGCATCGAACACGCAGTAATTCAAAGTGGATTTGCCGGTGGAGAAATTTATTGGGATCATTACGATTACTGTTTAAACTTCGGAACGTGAAAAAACGAGAATGATGATACACGGAGAAAACGAAGTCGAAAATTATTAAGAAATATAATAGGAATCCAGTTACTTATTGTTGAAAATTATAGTATTTTGAGGACAGTTCGGAAATTACAGCAAGATCTCGAATGGCAGTGCGACAAATCGTTCTAAACAGCATAGTAAAACGTAATCATCAGATTAAAACCGATTTTACAATTTAGCATAGGAATTAAAGAAAATCGCAATGGTCATGGTAAACAAATCAATACGTGTGATAAAATTTCCCACATGTTCGATATGTATTCATATTGGGATAATAGAATTTTACTATGTCGACGTTTAAAATTTGAGATATTCTCACTCATAACTGAATTCTCGTCTGACATAGTAAATTGTTTATGAAAACAAACCTGAAATTCATTATCGCGCGCATTACTGTTTCTTATTCATATAGAACTGTTTATAATTCATGCTAAGAAAAATTGTAAGTGTTAAAAAATACTATGCTGTTTTGCAATCGGTGCTACGATTCTTTCGCTTCTTAACCTTCGTACAGGACATTTTCCCAAAACATTTGATTTCTTACTAAACAGAACGAATCCGTTTTCTCCGTGTACGACCATTTGCAGGGATGAAAGTAGGTCGAAATTATTGGGAGACTGCGAGGCTCGAGGATTCAATTCAATTCCCGAGTTAAAAATAAGAAACCTTTCGTGTCCACCGAGCGATCTCCTTTTATGTAAAAAATGAAAAGCGAGAGGCAGAAAGAGGAAGAGGCTTGTCGAGGGATAATGAAGTCCATTAGGAGAGAACGAAATTGGCAAAAGGGCCGTGAACGTTCCGTGGAAAAGGAGGAAGAGCCAGATAGAAAGGAAGGGAGAAAAAATTGCTGAATACGTCCAGAGTTCTCGGTTGAAAAGAGAGACAAATGCAAAATCGGATCTAGTATGACTAAGTGACTTTACGAGCATATCCTCTCTCTTTTTTTTACCCTTTTCTACAAAAGTGACGAGTCTCTGCGCGCAATGCCAGAGAGGGCGAGAGAAGCCCATCGGGATTAAAGCTCCGGAGTAAATCATTACGATTTCGACCCTTTCAATCCTCAGGCAATATCCAGCCCCAGCAAATATCGCCCCAGAACACACTCTCGCACGAAACACTGCATAGATACGTGTGCACGTGTGCAAACGAAGTAGAAATAACAGAAAAGGAATGCGTGAGTGATATCGAACGCCGTGACATAATCGAATCAGCGAAAACGACAAAGATTCGCGCCAGCGAAGGGTTCGAATGAAATGGGGAAAGAAATAAACTAACGCGAAACCTGTAAAATATCAAAAGTTTCGCTGACTCACTAGCCTCCATGCCAGCCAATGAAATCTCTCTATTAATATTCTTGATCGATCGGTTCGACCTCCGACAGTCTCGTTTTCAATCCCAAAAGAGTGCCCGACGTCTTTTCTTAATTAATTAACGATGCATCATCATTATTGTTATTATTAATCATTATCGCGAAAAATAATCGCAACTGTGCGTCTGCGGCTTCATGATTAATGGCCAGTCTTGAATTTTTGCGAATAATTATCGACGGAATGGAATTGAGAGAAAAAATACGCTCGTCAGTTGTTTTTTTGCATGTGCTGAAGTTTGCAACGTTAGAATGCATCGGAAAATATTTAATTTTATTGAAGATTCGTTCAATTTTCAATGTCATCCAAATTTTTCGAGCCGATATGCTTTTCGAATGGCAAAAGTGGATCATTTTATCATCGCAATTACATTCTGCATTTGGATAATTATTTTTGTCAAAGATGAAAATCAATTTCGTTACATTCCAACGATGGAAACTTCAGAGTCAATTTTTTCCACTAGTTAGAAATTTAGTTGTACACTGAAACTTCAATTTTGTCAAAAAACGTCGATATTTTGTTGAATACAGCGAACTAAATATTTTGGGATCATTTCAAAATTTTCGTTGTTTCGACAATATTTTTCATTTGTAACGGAACTGTCAGCTAAATTTACGATTGTAATGACAAAAATGTACTTTCCGAAAAGATTTTCCAGAATGTTTTTTGCTGAAACGACAAAATTTTCGGGATTTTTCGAAAAAAACGTTTAGTTGAACGAATCCAACAAAATATCCATCTTTTTCAACAAAATTTTCTTTTCAGTGTAAATGAAAATTAGAATTTAAAGAGGATTCGTTCGTACGAGTACAATTGACGGATGAAAATTGAAAAGGAGTTGAAAGACGAGCGCGCGGTAATGAAACTTCGATATTCTCGGGGGATATGCGGTAAAAATCGTGAAACATTGTCAACAGTTTGTTTAAGCGAGAAACGTGTCTCAAGAATTGCAGCAACATCCGGTGAGTCACGTTACATCGCGCCTCTTCTTCAAACACTATTTCGTAGGAGAATTTATACATGTACGTTTGTGTAGGTGTGTATCGCGAATATAAAAGTGTGCTCGCACAGACGTTGCTGTAATTATGAAGTTTAATTGGCTAACTCGCGAGGGTAGGGCAAGTCACAAAGCAATGCATAATATAGAGGAGAGGGCTTTATCATTGCACACGTATATATACGCTATTTGCCCTGATTCCTCCTTTCTCTTGTTATCCTCGTTTTGTTTAGCCTGCGATACTAATTAATTGCCAATTAAAGTTTATCTCGATATCTGCTTTTTATATGAGAGAAAAAAATTTATATGAAAACAATTTATATATTCTGTGGGTGCGCGACGTGGCTAAGGCGCTCATTTACGATAAACAGCCTCGGGCGAGGTCAATAATGGGTTGGGTGACCGCGCTCGGCCGAGCACCCGCTCGTGCAACGATCGCTGAGTGGCGGGCAGTCGCAAAAATAACCCGAACGATCCGTCACGTTTGTTCGCATTACAATTACGTCACGAGGTAGATTTTCCTCTTTTAACTACACTGAAAAGAAAATTTTGTTGAAAAAGATCGATATTTTGTTGGATACGTTCGAAAAATCACGAAAATTTTGTCATTCCAGCAAAAAACATTGTGGAAAATCTTTCCGGAAAGTCAATTTTTGTCATTCCAATCGTAAATTTTGCGTTCCGTTACAATGAAAAATATTGTCGAAATAACGAAAATTTTGAAATCATCCCAAAATATTTAGTTCGCCATATTCAACAAAATATCGACGTTTTTTGACAAAATTGAATTTTCAGTGTACAAGATCCTGAAATTTTGCGATGAAAATCCAAGCGCACTCGCGGATATTATTGAAATATGTGACTTTTGTTTATTTTTTATTTTTTAATTAATTACTTCGTCTTCCGTTCGACTCGAATTCCCTCATTGTCACGATCGGCCAAGTGCACCAAAGCACGCAAATAAAACAGATGGCGCAAAAACCAGGATGTCGTCGTCGCTTTCTGCGGTCGCTGGGAACGCAAAAATTCACGAACCCACTGAAACGACACATGCCTCAAAAGCGGAGGTCAAAGGACCCATGAAACCGAATTAGCGCTTATTATAGGCTCAATGAAATTTTCGGTTGTGCCTCGCACCAAGCTCCAAGCTAATGTCCTTTTTTTTCCAGATCACAATTTCTCGACCTGCAAGAGTTCTGAGTTAAAAAATAAAGAATTTCTCAATCATCGTCGATGAGAAGCAATTTTTCGAAAATTTTATTCAATTTTGACACTTTGAAAGTTGACGAAGTCTCAACTTTTTTGGATTTCGACAAAAATCATTTCCGGACGAATAATTTAGCCTCTCGGGAAGGAACAAACTTGAGGCGAGAGCGACGTAAACTTTTTACATAAATTAAAGGCGTCCGACCGACTGAAGCATCCGCTGCATTTGCTCTGATCGATTAAACGTCAGCGCGTTCATCCTTCTCAGCATTTCTCTATTTCCTTCTCGTTAGCATACAAATATTGCGCCCAATATGCTGAAAAAGTGAACGAAAACAGTTTTACGAGAACTCTCGAGGGAGAAAAGTTGGTCAATTAATTTGTTGGTTCGATAAATGCCTCGGGAGATTCGAAGGTAAATTTTCCTGTTTCGTTCTCGCTCTGTTTTTCCCTTGGATAAATTTCATGGGTTAACTATAATTGAAGCTCTTAAGGGCCATCGAAATGGCAGCGTCAATGTCGCGTATTCACTACCACGTAATACAAACAACTGTGGCTACATCAGGGCTTCGACAAAGTTTCGAGTCCTCCACTCTCTATGACGACCAAAGTTTCTACTCGGTGGTCACATACTTTATGCATCTATATATGTTTGTACAAACACACCAATACACAGGTGCAATATACCGCACCTAAGCATTGTATGTGTGTTTACATACTCACAAGAATTTGTACATGTATATAAAGAATAGTCACGAGCAGTTTGTTAAAGTTAGAGTAACTTGTTGATCCCTGTCTCGAAATTACTACAAATTCAATTCCTCACTCATGAAACCTCAATTTCGTCAATTTCACCATTTACTCCAATTGCTGCGACTCCATATTCGTTTGTCGACGTCATAATCATTCGATTCGAGGCACGAGAGTCTATTCAGACAATTAAATCCCAAGAGTTTTTTTTCTTCATCATTTTGAGCGAGCAAACGTTGAGATTCGACGAAAAATAATATTTGCCATTAATTATTTATTGAATTTTGAAAATCGTGTCAATTTTTCGGGTCGATTGAGTTTTGGGGTCGCAGAAGCAAAATCGTTTCATTGAATAATAATTGTGAGCTGTGCTGAAGAAAAAAAAAGAATTTCGTCGCATTGCAACGATGCAAACTTCAACATTGTATGGAATTCATGAAAATGGTTCGAACGAATTTTCAACGTTCACGTTGAACAGATTTTAATTAAAATTTTCATGGATTCTCAATTTTTCGTAAATGTCGAGTTTTTTTACTGCAGAAAATAATAAATTGAACGATAATTTTTAATTATCATGCACGGGGACTTGCGAGACTGCTTAACACTCGCGACAAAGCATTAGAATTTCTACTTGTCGCGTCTCGAGGTTTTGAATGACGTCAGTCTGCTTTCCCGTTAACGTTTGTCATATCCGACTCTCTGTAAAGGACCAACAAGCACGTGTCGCCTCGTGACGTACATGTCCGAAGAGAGGCCCTTGCACATCATTTGGAATCCATATTTGGATCAAAAAAATGTGCCCAAAAATAAACGAAAAAACCATTAAATTTATGATGAAAAAAAAAAGCAACACAAATAACGTTTTTTTTTTTATTTTTACATGTTTTCCAGGTCCATCGGAAGAGTTTAGTTCACACACCGTAGTCAGACCGAAAGTGTATCATGCGAGAACCAAGAGAGCCATTTTCAACACGAGGCAAAACGACGTAAGTTCAAAATTTCGTATTTTTTCAATAAATTAGTATTTTTCGTTTTTTTATCGTCCAAATTTTCTATCGTTTTTCGTGTGCCGCTGACGCGTAATGATAAAGAAAATGATCGCAATTGGCATGTTTTAAACGATGTTGAAGTCTGCATCGTTGGAATGCAACGAAATTTTGTTTTTTCTTGCGCAGAGCTCACGATTCTCATTCAAATTTTAATCGGGACAATAAAACGATCGTTTTTTACGATTTGAATACAAAATCGATACGAAAATTGTTGTTGTTTTTTAAATTAAACAAAAAATAAAGAGAAAAAGTATTTTTCGTTGGATCTCAACGTTGCGAACTTCAGAGTCATTGTTTTAATGGACACGCGATGCTAAAGTCGATCACGACGAGCGAGCCATTGATTTATTGCAGCTGATCGCCCCTCCTTTCGATCTTTATTCTCGATATTTATTCACTCTCCGATAATTACGTAATTCTCCTAACGAATTAAAACGGTGAAGCAAAAACGTTTGAGCAATAAAAAAACACCATCGTATATATTCATGAATAATGAGAGCAGAGAAATGGAAAAAAGTTTTCTATCAGTTAGCCTTCGAGAACCGTTACGCTCCGATATATACGAGCGTGATGAAAGCGACGAGTATGTATAGGAGGAAAAAGAGGAACTCCTCGTGTATTCGTTTCACCCAGAACAATGCAGTCGAGTATACGAATGTCTGTATATCTGTACGTCGTAACTACGTGAGAGAACAAAGATGGGCTTGGAAAATCTCGAGCTTTATGACCTTGAGCTCTTTATTACCATTATCATTGTTATTATTTCTCATTCTTATCGGTTATAAAAAATTGTCGATGGCAGAAAAATGGCAGATTAAATATACTTTTTTGCTACGTCGAGATTTTAATCTGAAAGTCATAGAAACCGCGACTCGTGACGTGTGAATGTTTCCGATGACTACGAGCCCGATGATTATCGCGGACGAATGTTTATATACCAAACGACTTGGAACATTTAGTTGATTATGGAACTCTGAATTTCTTTTGCGTCTTCATGATCGCAATTTTGTGATTTTTCATGATTCTTGCATCGTTTGCATCGTTGGAATGCAACGAAATTCTTTTTATATTTGCCAAAAATTATTGTTTCAATGGAGAATTCAATTACGATGATAAAATGATTGATTTTTGCCACCCGAAAACAGATCGGCTGGAAAAATTTGGATGCCATTGAAAATTGAACGAATCAACAATAAAATAAAATATTTTTCGTTGCATTCCAACGCTGCAAAGTTCAGCTTCATGATTTTCAATGATTCAGGGAGACTCCAAAAGTAATAAATCAAAAACGAGAAAAATAAAACGATCGAATTGACGTTCAATTTTTTTTTCAATCGGTCACAACGTTATCAGGAAAAAGTGAGCATCGAATGTGGAAATTTTTGCGACGCACGGTGACTCGTTGTTTTCGAAAAAAAATAATTGTTTGTGCTCCAGGCGTTTTAAAAGTTTTCACTACGAACGAAAGTTTTGATAAATGATTTCGCGTGGAATGATAAAAGTTGGGAAAACAGGAGCAAGTTGCATAGAAACGGAAACTGAAAAATATTGCAAGTTTGGAAAAAAAAAGGTTATCGCACTTCCGGCATAGAGTTTGGAATGTTCGTTTTTGGCACAAAAATAGTTGTTTCGGGAACAAAAATTTATGGGCGCGCTAGCAGTTTGCTCTTGCTCGTAAAGCTCTCGCATTTACTCGACGCTCGAAAATGCACCGATTTTTCCGAGCGAGAAATTCATGAGAGCGAAAGAGAAGGCACAAGTTACAGACTGCGAGGCTGCTTTTTTCAGTTTGTTTGACGATGCGTGAGGACGATTGCTCGTATAGCAAAGATCGCTCGTACGCGCTGCTGAATCACCTGCACGCTTCGCTAACATTGCTATAAAAATATGTATACTCCGCCGGTTGATGGAGATCCACTGCGTTACACACAGTCCAGTCCCGATTAACGTCGACCACTCTATTTACCATCGTCGAGCTTCGTTCAATATAATTCGCATGTAAATATCGAAACAAATAATTAATAACAAAACAGGGCTCGCCGGAAGTTGCCTCGAGAAATTTTACTCAGTTTTGCTCGAACTTTTCGAAAAACTACACGGAGAAAACGAAGTCGAAAATTATTAAGAAATATACTAGGAATCCAGTTACTTATTGTTGGAAATTATAGTATTTTGAGGACAGTTCGGAAATTACAGCAAGATCTCGAATAGCAGTGCGACAAATCGTTCTAAACAGCATAGTAAAACGTCATCATCAGATTAAAACCGATTTTACAATTTAGCATAGCAATTAAAGAAAATCGCAATGGTCATGGTAAACAAAACAATACGTATGATAAAATTTCACACATGTTCGATATATATTCATATTGGGATAATAGAATTTTACTATGTCGACGTTTAAAATTTGAGATATTCTCACTCATAACTGAATTCTTATCTGACATAGTAAATCGTTCATGAAAACAAACCTGAAATTCATTATCGCGCGCATTACTGTTTCTTATTCATATAGAACTGTTTATAATTCATGCTAAGAAAAATTGTAAGTGTTAAAAAATACTATGCTGTTTTGCAATTGGTGCTGCGATTCTTTTGCTTCTTAACCTTCGTATAGGACATTTTCCCAAAACATTTAATTTATTACTTAACAAAACGAATCCGTTTTCTCCGTGTGTGGAAAGAATTATTACGTCAAATTTGTGGCTGTTTTCACATGTATAATGAAGTGGCTCATCCAAGTGTTCGCTTTCCTATGAATCTTCTGCTTGAAAAGCAAGCTTTGAATTCGCCTACGAGAGCATAACGCGCGAACACGGACAAAAAGAGCGATAAAGCTCGTTGGCTAAATAAGATCGTTCTCGTCTCGATAACCCACGCAAAATTATCGTCAATCTCGTTCTAGATAGACGTTACGAAATGAGGGAAGAAAGAGAAATATAAAATGAGAGAGACAACGATGAAATTCGATAGGAAATAATAGGTTTATCCGTAACACGAGAGCCCATGATTATGCGGAACGCAAATTACAACGGATGTTGCAAAACTGACGTGCACGATTTCTCAGAAATGGTGCATTAAATAAATTGTATTAAAAATCATTGTATTCCGAACAATAATGGGAAGTCTTTCATTATCGTTTTATTGTTATTGATATTATGGCTTTCGTAGAATTTCATTCGACTTTTTGCCTCTTTTCGTTTTATTATTATTATCATTATTGTTATCACATTGTGAGCCATGATTGATTGATTCGTTTCGCTGAAATTGGAGACGGAGCTGGGGCTCGGCCTCTTTGCAATCGACACTGTGCCAGGGAATTTGTCACGAAAAGTTATTTTTTTCCTCGCTTCGTAATTTGCGTCTGACGATTTTCGAGAGAATTTCCAAGTTAAATTCGGCCCTGAGAAATATTTCGAGTGCGAATTTCGATCTTTCAGGACTGCTGGAAAAAACTCGTTTGCATTTTGAACGAATTTTCCGTGGCATTTGTGTCCATTTTTTTTAAACATACACGACGGCAAACTCGAAACTGCTCCCATAGTCTCGATGCAAGCCAGTCAGAGATGAATTTATCAGATTCCCGGACAAATGCGGGTCGTTGGTCGACTGCACTCGCCTTCGCACATATTCTATGCATCGTACGTAGCTCTCGCTGCAGATGCACCCGAAGGCTCTCTGCCAAGAAGTCTAAACAGAGACGGAGGGTTTTTACGTAAATTGCTACTCCTACGGCGCTGGGACCTGCTGCAGTTGCCTCTACCAAGACGTGACAAACGCGCGTCCCTCGAGGGCAAGAAAATTCTTCGAGATCGTGTCGATCTACCGATTTTTAAACACACTCTTTCCAATTGCTCGCTGCCATCCGTGAATGATTTTTTTAAAGACAAAAACGTTGATTTTTTTCATCGATAAAAAAAAGATTTTTCGTTAAAAAAATGTCAATTGTTTGGCATTTTTTTGCAGGTAACGTTCGCCTGTTGCTTCTCAACCGAAACTCGATTTTCTTCTGTTTCTGTAACGCTGTGAACGCGTTCAATAATTATTTGCACAGCGTGACTTACATTGATAGCGTTCGTGACGATTTTTCAAGTATCGCATTAAATTTTTTTCGCAATTCCAAAGCTAAATACGTCAGCGAGTGGAGAATAATTTATTGGATCGAATTCAACGAACACGATTGATGGATTTGGCGAAACCGAATTTGCTCTTTTCGATAATTCTTGCTCACGAGTTGAAATAAATGAAAATAAATCTTGATCGATTTTCCAACGTGTGGAAAAGTTGAGATAAATAATTGGCGAATAAAATTGTCTGGTCTATAGCACAGAGCAGATGGTCCCAATTGATTTCTGTACTTTTCCATACGGTGCGGAGAAACCTTATCGTTCATTTTACGTCTACATAACTTTCGAGGGTATATATCGATTCTCTCGACGAGGCTCTCGAAACTGCCAGGATGATTCAACCGAGAGCCCGTTACAGATGTTTGTTTCATCGAATATATCGTCCTTGTCCTCGTCCTTCTCATAAGTTGTCATATAAATTCCAAAAACGGTTACAACGTGATGAAAAAAAATCGTCAAACCTGTTTTTTTTTTTTATTGAACTCGTTACCAAATATGGTCGCTTCGAAATCATTAATAATTCCAGGCGTGTATTTTTTTATTACACGCGCTGCAGAATCGTGTAGCGTGTCAATGTCACATAAATCTTAATCGATCACACGAAGCCTTGAATCGAATTTAAAAAAGTTTCGTTGAAAAAGCCATTCGCGATATTTAATTCATTAAATAAACAATTGACCATTTTTTAGGCTGTAAATGTTGTAAATGTTGGTGAATTTATTAGAAAGGAATTTTGTGCAATCGATTTTGCAGCGTTTTGTTTACTTTTAAAAGTTCTTAATAAGTCAACGAGCCAGTTTTTCGATGCCATGGAGTTTCAATTTTTCTTTTTATGTACATCAGGATCATCGACATACGGATATGCTGACCGTGGGATTCGAAGTCAATGGCGTCGAGAGGATAATGGATCTTCGACTCAATACCGATCTCATACCCGTTGGCTTCAAGCAAAGGCATCAGCATCAGGGTGGCTACATTACCGAAACGCCTGAGAGTGTCGTAAGTACAAAAAACAACGTGATTATTACGTAAAATGCTATGGAACATAAATTTTGACATTTTTGATGAATTTTTATGGTGCTGAAGTTTTCAACGTTGGAATGCATCGGAAAATATTTAATTCTATTCAAGATTTGTTCAATTTTCAATGTCATCCAAATCTTTCGAGCCGATACGATTTTCGAATGGCAAAAATTGATCATTTTATCATCGTAATTACATTCTGCATTTGAATAATCATTTTTGTCAAAGATACAAATGAATTTCGTCACTGAAAAGAAAATTTTGTTGAAACAGATGGATATTTTGTTGAATACGTTCAACTAAACGTTTTTTCGAAAAATCACGAAAATTCTGTCATTCCAGCAAAAAACATTCTGGAAAATCGTTTTCGGAAAGTAAATTTTTGTCATTCCAATCGTAAATTTTGCTGACAGTTCCGTTGCAATGAAAAATATTGTCGAAATAACGAAAATTTTGAAATCATCCCAAAATATTTAGTTCGCCGTATTCAACAAAATATCGACATTTTTTGACTGAATTGAATTTTCAGTGGTTGCATTCTAACGATGCAAACTTCAGAGTCATAAATTTTCACATTGTTAATCGAAAATTAACGAATAATAACAACGAAACTTTATTTTTTTTTGTCTCGACAAATTCTAGAATCGTTTATTTCGACTGAAAATCAATTACGAGCGATTAATTTGTGTGTTTTCGAGCTATTCGAATAATTCTTGATTCAACGTGGTTTATCACTCGAATTACGTTCTCTGATTCCGAGCGAGCTTTCAACACGACGATAAACTAGTGCTTACTCTTGTATACACAGAGACAAGCATGTCCGATCGATTTTTCAACAAAGACAATGCACCAGCTCGCTTCACTCGAATCGGAACAACCTAAGCAATCGATTCTTCGCCCCTCTTCTTTCTCTCGTTCCCCTCAGCGCCTCAAGATTGCTTTCTCAGCTCTTAACGTCACCTCCAATTCATTGCCAACCCTTATCCCTCCCACAAGAGAGAAAACCTTGTACGATAATGTTGACCAGATTAATGTCTTGCCTATCCAATATATTTCTTTCGCTTTTACCAACATTCCCAGGCAAAAAGTTGGTTGCCCTTTAGTCATCGTATTTACCGCAACATTTCGTACCCGCGCTTATTCGCCAATTCTCTCAATTATTACAAATTCTTTACGTCCGTTTACACGCCGGAAATAATTGTTCGCTGGCTCGAAAAAGTTGCAGCGTTGCAAAAACAAAAGTTCAGCGTTCCTCGTTGAAAAAACCCACGCAAATAAATCCATTTACAAATTTCGAGATGATTTTTTATATTTACGAATTTTTTGTTTTAATGCGGTTCAATTTTTTTTCCTTTCTTTGGAGTATTTCGATTATTATTCCGTGAGATATTTATTTCACTCACGCTACAACTGCTCCGCAGGAATTATGTCATTATCAAGGCAGCGTTCGTGGAATACCGGATTCGTGGGTTGCAGTCTCAACGTGCAAGGGCCTCAAGGGTGTTGTCTTTGATGGCCGAGAACTTCATCACATACAGCCAGACAAGGACTCTCTCAACGAGATACATTACGTTTATAAACAGAGTGATCTTATCACCAACAACACTTGTGGTAAGTTTCGTTTTTTTTTTGTTGAATTCTTCACGGAGAGAAAATGATGTCGAAAATTACTATGTCATCATAGTTTCTGTGTAGCGAGTCGCCTCTTTAATGGATTTCACCAATTCCATGGTGCTGATTCGTATTTTATTGAAAATACCGGAATCTTTGACATTTTTAGCTCAATTTTCACATTTTACACCCAATTTCGGATGAAAAATTGCGAATTTAGAATTTTTCATTCTTTTACTTGCTCGAAATTATTTAATTTTTTATATCGAAATGAATTGTCGCCTAAATTGAACTTTTATTATTGAAAGTTCACGAGAATGGATTAGATTTGCGAATGAACTTGAGAACGAAGAGTTTCGAGTTTGTAATTTTGAAAAAAATGACAAAAGTGACATTTTACACCCAATTTCAGATGAAAAATTGCGAATTTTGAATGTTTCATTTTTTTTTTCTCGCTCGAAATTATTTAATTTTTTATATCGAAATGAATTGTCGCCTCAATTGAACTTTTATTATTGAAAGTTCACGAGAATGGATTAGATTTGCGAATGAACTTGGGAACGAAGAGTTTCGAGTTTATAATTTTGTAAAAAATGTCTCGCTGCTGAATAATTGTTGGTTTTCGTTTTATTTGCGATTTTATTTCCATGGCGAAAGTTCGAACTTGAGCTTGATTTCGAATTTCCTGGTTTATTTTGAAAGTTTCTTTCTCATGAGATTTTCGTTGAAATTACGATTCCATTGTGAAAAAGTTTGATTCGTTGGTGAAAAACGATTTGGTTTTTGCATGGACTCCTTAAAGACTTCTGTGCGTGGAGCTCCTTTACGGGAGTGTCGGTATAAAAGTGCGAACCAAGGGACGACACCGATCTTGGACTTGTTCCCATAGACGACGACGATGTACCGGTCTCTCCTTAATCGTACTACCTTAAAAAAAAAAGCATGAGACTGCGAGACAGATAGACGGAGCGAGAGAGAGAGAGAGAGAGAGAGAGAGAGAAAAAAAAAGAGACAGAGAGGGAGCGAATTCCTCTTCTATATAAATCCAGAGTTCGCCTTCTTCTCGAATCTCTCGTTTTTCTTCGTCGTGGTTGTCGTCGTCTTGGTCGTTTGTTCCTATAGAACTCTTTGTGTACAATCGAGCAAGAGCACCTTGAGAATCCACCAACCAGAAATCGAGAATTCCTCTGTCTCAACTCCAACGAGACGCTCCACTCGTTTCTTTTCTTCGGTTATTTTTTTTTTCTTTCATTTTATTTTCCTCCATTTATTCTTTATTTTTTATTATTATTGTTGCAGGATACGAGGGAACTCCTCATCAGGTCATTGAACCCGTTCTCGAACCGAGGACTCACAGAACTTCACGGGTAAGTCTATCATCAATCTTTCTGTCTCTTGGATTTTCTCCGGACAACCTGCAGTTCGTTTTGTACGAGATGATGAAAAAGTATTTTCCATTCGTATTTTAATATCGTTGAGTATTTGTACGCAGTTAAATGAATTTTTGCCAATTAAAAATCGATTCGATGTGGTCGACGACTGTGAGAAAAACAGGAATGCCAATAAACCGATTTATTCATGCATTTCCATAAGAAAATAATACCGGGAAAGAAATGAAGAAAAAACGAGCTACAGGAAAATAAAAAAAACGAGCTGCAAAAATTGAGATTCGATCGACGCGATTCGCGGCCAACCAATCTATCAAAGTGCTATATCGAACTAATTGCAATTCTAATGTTTTTCCTCCCTTTCGTTGTCGTCGTGTTGCACGTAATTTATCGATTATTGATTTTCCCCTCGCTTTTTATTCCATTCTCGAGTTTCAAGATATTTATCACTGTTTTCGACAGCCTCTCGTCGACGTTATAAACAAACGGAAGTTGAACGAAACGCTTGGCTATTCTCTTGTTTTTTCATCGCCCTCGATCCTGCCCATTATTATCGTTTCGTTATCATTTTCAATTGTGACGTTTATATTTCTCGCTCATCGATTTCATTGCCGTACTATCGAACAAGAAATTTAAACATTCGTTCAAAACTTGTCTGTTATGTAAAAAAAAAGCAACGGAAACAATTTCAAATGCTCTTTTCGTTTTATTAACTTTATTTTTTTGAAACACTCGTTTTACAATTTTTTTTCCTTCCTACTGTCATTTCCCACGGCGTTTTTTTCCATTCTCAATGACCAAACCGTATTTTTGACCGAACCACATTATTCCGCCTGCACGGAGAAAACGAAGTCGGAAATTATTAAGAAATATACTAGGAATCTAGTTACTTTTTGTTGAAAATTATAGTATTCTGAGGACAGTTTGGAAATTACAGCAAGATCTCGAATGGCAGTGCGACAAATCGTTCTAAACAGCATAGTAAAACGTAATCATCAGATTAAAACCGATTTTACAATCAAGCATAGCAATTAAAGAAAATCCCAATGGTCATGGTAAACAAAACAATACGTGTGATAAAATTTCACACATGTTCGATATATATTCATATTGGAATAATAGAATTTTGCCATGTCGACGTTTAAAATTTGAGATATTCTCACTCATAACTAAATTCTTATCTGACATAGTAAATTGTTGAGGAAAACAAGCCTGAAATTCATTATCGCGCGTATTACTGTTTCTTATTCATATAAAACTGTTTATAATTCATGCTAAGAAAAATTGTAAGTGTTAAAAAATACTATGCTGTTTTGCAATTGGTGCTACGATTCTTTTGCTTCTTAACCTTCGTATAGAACATTTTCCCAAAACATTTTATTTCTTACTAAACAAAACGAATCCGTTTTCTCCGCCTGTAAAATAAGTTTGCATTGTGTTTTTTTGCTGGCTGGCCATTGAACCAATAATTTAATCAGCGATTTCGACATTGTCTCGTTTGTAGTACAAGAGGGCAGCTGACACGGTGATACGAGGTCCGTACAACGCGAATCGTCAGTCCCGCTACGTGGAGCTCGTACTGGTGATTGACAAGAAAGAGTACGTGGCGCTCGGCGAGAATCTCGACAAGGTTCACCACCATTGCAAGGACATAGCGAACATAATCAATGCTGTGAGTAAGAGGCTTTTTCCTGAAACCTCCGGCTTTCTTTCTTACACGCACGCACTCGCACACACGCACACATGCAAAGAAATAATACTGCTTCTCAGTGGTCGTGGCCGAGGCCGAGTAACTATCGACGAACGAAAAACAAGACTCAGAGACGAGGAAAAAAGGAAACGAGATATGGCCTCGTTCGTTAGTGTGCGTGTGACTGAATTTGTTGCAAAACTCGGGGGCAAGGACTCTCCCTCTCTTCGGGTTTCTGTGTTCAAGCAAAACGCCACTGAGGGGTCGTTACACACGATGAGAGGGTGTTTGAATAAAAAAAACAACCGAATCGCGTGTCACGCTCACCCAGCCACGCGATATCGAACGAAAACTTTTTTTTCTTTTAATAACTCTTCATTTTTTCATCCTTTTGAAAATTATTTCGATTCTGCAATGATCGCAACACCTGGCACGGGACAACAATTCGGAGCGAAGATGTTGATGAATCTTGTAAAAAATAATACGCGTTAAAACGAATGATTCAGCACGTTTTATTGACATAAGAAAATAATGAGTCACGATTTCTCTATTGAATGTTACGCTTTTTTCTCTGACTCCTTGCAGCTCTACACTCCACTCAATATTTTCGTGGCTCTTGTGGGCGTCGAAGTCTGGACCGATTCGGACGAAATGACTTTATCACCCAAAGGTGATACCACGTTGAGAAATTTCTTAAACTATCGCCGTGAAATGCTCGTCAAAGAAATTCCCAACGACAATGCCCAATTGTTGACGTGAGTATTTCGACGATTTTCTCTTTGTCAAAATTTATTTATTTCGGTTGTATTGAGGAGGCTCAGGGACGGACTAAAGAGAATATTTTTCTGTGTTATTGCCAAATTTCAACCCTCAAAGTTGGATTTTTTCTTTAATTAAATTCTCAAAATTCATTGCCGCATAGTCGTCAAGATTGTTAATGAATTTTGTTCGTCCTTCAGGCGAGTACACTTCGAGGATGGTGTTGTGGGAAAAGCTCTCAAGGGACCGATCTGCACGTACGAATTTTCTGGAGGAGTGTCGATGGATCATTCCAATGTAATTGGACTCGTGGCAGCGACGATGGCTCACGAGATGGGACACAATTTTGGAATGGAGCATGATTCTGCCGATTGCACGTGTCCTGAAGATCGGTACGAATAATTTCTCTGACAAATGCCCTCGAAATGAGCTGGGCTCGGGTCTCTCAGACCCAAGGCTGAAATTCTAGGCTTAAAAGATTATTTCAGAACGCAAGTTTGATAATTCCAAGATTAATACGAGAATTACTAACTCAACAGGTGCATAATGGCTCCCTCGAGTGGCTCGACCGGTCCAGTGCATTGGTCCTCGTGTTCCCTCGAGTATTTAGCTCGAGCTTTCGAGCACGGCATGGACTATTGTCTCCGCAATAAGCCACAAAAACTTTTCGACAGTCCGATATGCGGTAACGGTTTTGTCGAGCCCGGCGAACAGTGCGACTGCGGTTTAAAAGAAAATTGCGACAATCCTTGTTGCAATGCGACTACGTGCATGTTGCACACGAACGCGAGTTGCGCTACAGGGGAGTGCTGTGATTTGCGAACTTGTCGACCGAAAAATGCAGGCACGGAGTGCCGTTCCGCCGAGCACGAGTGCGATTTACCGGAGTATTGCACGGGCCAAAGCGAATATTGTCCCGGGGACGTTTTTAAAATCGACGGGGAAACTTGCAACATGGGCAAAGCTTTTTGCTATCAAGGTTCGTGCCGAACGCACAATGATCAATGCAAATTACTCTGGGGCCCAACCGGCTCGTCCTCCGACGTGCAATGCTACGATATGAATAACAATGGCTCGAAATTTGGCAATTGCGGATACAACAGACTCGAGGAAAGTTTCGTCAAGTGCCAAGACGAGTAAGTCGCGTTTGTTTATAAATTTCGAAGAATCTTGTCCGTTGGTGCTGGATTTTTCTTAATTATTGCTATTTTTTTCCAGAAATATTCTTTGCGGAATGCTCCACTGCAAGCATTTGAACGAGCGACTTGAATTTGGCATGGAATCGGTGGCAATACTGAGTCAATCGTTTATCAACAACGGCGGCAAAATAATAGCCTGTCGTTCGGCCATGGTCGACCTCGGACTCAATCAAGTCGATCCGGGATTGGCTCCCGACGGAGCCAAATGCGCACCCGGAAAAATGTGCGTCAATCAAAAGTGTATGCCGATCGCCGATCTTAGAAAATCTGTCACCGGCCGCAGCGGATGTCCCAACGATTGTGGAGGGAACGGCGTTTGCAACAGCCTCGGTCACTGCCATTGCCACCGTGGCTTTCATCCACCAGATTGTGTTCAACCGGGTTTCGGCGGATCCGACGATAGCGGACCTGCCGAAGATCCTAACGGTAAGCAACTTGGCATTTGAAATTTCATTCTTTCTCGAAATTCTTGTTAAAATTTTGGAAAATCTGGAAGAAATTGCTTGGAATTTCGAGACAACGAACTCATATCGATTTTTTGTGCGTTTTTTTTCACACAGCGAGGAACGACTTCATTACAGCCCTGTACATAATATTCTTAGGCGTGATACCGATGATGGCCTTGATATCACTGGGAGTATGGTACGCGAAGAACAATTCGAATCGCCACTGGAAGAAGGAAGCGATATCAACGTACGTATCTAGTCTCGACTGTTTCAAAGCGAAGGGAAAAGCTGGGTCGCGCGATTACGTGGCTCAGTCGTGCGTATCGCCGCCAACTCGTCACGGCACATCGAAGAAATTCTTCGAGCGAGTTATGATAGTATTAACACCGCGACGCGAACAAGCCCGGGATAATTCCAAAGTTTTTACAATAAGTGACGTGTTGCCATCGAAAGAGAAGCTCCAAATAACCAAAACAGATTTAGTCTCGACGACCAATCCCGACGCGATTAAATCGAGTAGCGTTATAGAGTATCGAAAGTCCGTTTCGTTGCTCCCCAAGAATTCTCCCATCGACGTAAACGCCGCTTGTGAAAATGACTTTTCATCCAACGTAGAAAACTCCGCCGGTTGCGTTTCTTATACGGAAATACCAACGAGTCCGATGAAAAAAGAATTCGGCAATGTCATTACCGAACACATTAAAAACTTTCAAAAACCGACGAAAAACTTTCATGGTCTGAGGCTCAAGACTGAATTGCAGTTTCAACATCTAGACGAAAGTCCCTGTAGCACTTCGGGGCTTACCCCCGAAAGTCATCTCGATAATTCTAATGATCTCGAGCATAGTTGCCCCACAAGCTCTCACTCAACTACGCCATTCTATCATAAAAAGCCGCCGCCACCTCCGGCACCGGCACAAAACCTCAAACCAAAGTTCTAGACCAATTTCCGACGGAAATAATCGTCCCGATCACTTTTGCTTTGTGCCTTTGAGACAGCGATGTGCACGACGTTCGCAAACACTTCAGTCGATGAAAAAATCGCTCAAGATTCAAATTTTTCTTTAGTCGTTCGTAAAAATATGAAAAATCGGTAAAAATTCGAGTTTAAGTTCCAAGTAACGAAATGCCCGCGAACTTTGATTCGATTTTGTAGAACTCGGAATACTTCAAAGGCCGCTTGTCCCAAGGTCAGTTGTAAGGCTGCACGGTTCGAGCAGCGTCATCAAAAATTACTGCCAACCGATCGATAAAAAATTTAAAAAAGTATTTTCCACCAAATAATTAAAGCCTTGAATCTCATTTCCGCACAGTCGCTGTCTCAATCGCGAGTTTTTGTTGATCGATAGAATATTGAAATTGCATTTACAATATTGAACAACATCGTAAAAGTGTTTGAACCGCTCAATCACGAGAAACGTCGAATCCTCTCTAGATTTCTTTCTCTCTATTTTTTCCTTTCTTTACATTAATATTGACCGAAGGATTCATAACCGAGGGACGATTACTCGAGAATTTATTCTTCGGTCCACGTCTAGGGCAGAAGTCGCCACATTTTGAGTTTTGCATCAAATTTATCCATTTTTTTTTGCGTTTTTTTTAAATGTCCTTTGTATTTTTCTTGACTTCCGCCACTACACGATGCGGGGATGATAATTAAAGGTGGTGGGTCATTCCGGGCTTGGGCACAAATGCCTTGCAGCCTCTCTGAACAATCTTACCAACTAAATCATGTGATCCTAAGTAACATAAATGATATATATAAATAACAAGGACGGTAGTTCTGGCTATTTTCATGAAAAATTGCGCCATTTCAAAACGGATAAAAAGGAAAATAAAAATTAGAATCAGTCGTTGACAAATATTTTAAGAGAAACAACAACTATTTTTCATCTCTCAAGAATTATCGTCCTTTTTGAAAGTATAATTGCTCTCTTTCAAGAAAAAAAAAACAAATATATATACTCTATTCAAAGACTAATTAAGCATTGTAAACAAGAGCAATAAGAGTCAAATTGTTTAGTGTGAATTCGCAGAAATAATTGCGAATGCGTGATACTTAGGTGCAAAGATTCGTCGCTTGCGTTTTAATTTCGTGGCTCAGATAAATATTAAGAAATGCTTTCATTTTGCTCCAATCTTGACACGAAGTTTTACAGATCCCCAACACACACTAAAGACACACAGACGCACGCACTCACTCGCGTAAACAGCAACTATATGCGAAAATATTTATATATTTGATCATTCTCTTTACGATCGAGTATATTTAACGAATTTTAATCAAACGCTGGAATCTCAGTCGTAGTGAAGCATGAACTGAACAATTTCGCTGCATGACTATCGAGATAAATGAGAAAAAAAAAGATATTCATAGAAATTCTGTATTTGTGATTGGAGAGTATTAACGAGGAAAAAGAATGAACGGAAATTCGACGAAAATGACGTCGATTCGACGGCACGTTTGGATTCTCGGGGGGACCAATAAAATCCGTATTTATAAGAATGTTAAGGAGATTGACAATGTGACGTCTAGCATGGAAAGTGTTGAATGTAACCCATGCATGCAATTTTATTGTTTATTTTTCATTTTTGTTTTCTGTTTTGTTTACTGTACTTGCGTGTTGTGTAGGATAGAACGTTTGGAAACTTTATTTACTGTATAAAAACAAAAAGAATCTCACATTCTAAAGGAATAAAATCAAGTTGAGCAAGTCGTTGAGTGATCGAAATACAACACGAAGAAAAAAGAAATTACAACGTTAATACGACCCCCACTGTTTAGTATTCTACGATCAAACTTTCTTGTCTCGTACATCGGGAAGAGAATAATAAAAAACAAATGCTAATTATTCATTATGTTAATCCTGCATCGATTGACTGTATAAATATTATTATTTTTTTTTGATTCAACAATTATTCAATAATTCAATAAAACCAGTACACGAATGGAACTTGTTCTATTTATCTCTATCTCTTTATCTTTCTTTCTGTCTTTCTGTCTCTATCTCGAATTAATCGAACTATCCTCCAGTTTTTTTTCTCCGCAGCTTGCAACTAACACGGCAATCTCTTACTAATACTCTTGTATGTGCGTGTGTGTCTGTAGAGGCGAAAGTGTTTACACGAGAGAGAGAAACACACAAAAAAACACGAAAATTCGATTCGTTTGCAATGATTCGTGAAATTTCAACGTTTCGCGTTTTAGTGCACGTTCTCGTGGTCTTTGTCGGATGCATGCAAGTGTGTTGTTTTTTTTTTTTAATCCCGAGCTTATTGAGAGAATTTCCTGTCGAGTGTCAATCGCGATGTAGACGAATAATGTTTGGAATAAATTTTTTTGCTCCGTCATGAAATTCGATAAATTTGGATGCAAAATTGATATGGAAAGTCCTTGAATGTTGGATTTGATTAGATTTTGATGTTGAGAATCGAGCCACCGGTTACGACGAATAGGAATGGCAGACTTTTGACTGAACAAGAAATGTAAAATCCCGCCCGAAGCCCCCACTCCATCCTTGGCTTACGATATTTTTTCGCTTTGATAATTTCAGGAAAGATCGTGGGAACAGTGGTTTCGCGATAAAAACGATTGATCGTCCGATGCCCCGGAGCATAGACACGATCGATTCGACATTGAGCCAGGACCCGGCGTGCGCTAGTTTGTTGCCGAAGAAGGAGCCCGACGAGCGTTTCAACAATAATTTATTCGGACAATTCAAAGGTTTTACATTGTCGGCTTTGCCGAGCGCGAATAATAAAATGACGGAACCAACGAAACCGGCACCGCCACCGCCGAGCTTGCCAACCGTTGCGATCAAGACGAATATCAAGACGCAGCAACGCAGCAACACTTTGGGCCTCCGAAATGCATTCATGAACGGTGGACCAGCCTTGAATCATCAGATTCATCATCAGCAGCAACTCCAACAACAACAGCATCAATACACGAACAAAGATCCGGCACCGGCATTGCCACCGTTGAATCCCGGCTGTACAGCTCGTCCCCTGATCAGCAGTCCAGTTCTCGCAGCCACAACTTGCACATCGATGGAACTGTTAGCTGGAAAAGTGCCAACGAGGCCAGCACCGGAAATCCCCGGGAAAGCAGGTCCCGAGGCGTGCGTGACTGCGTCAGGAGGTCCGAAGCCACCGAGACCCAATAGCACGCCACTCGTCAACGTCGTCATAACAGAATTGGAAAAAAAGCCACAAATACCGCAAGAGAAACAACCGACGAGCACTTTGACTCGAATAGCCTCGATGCTCAAGCCCGCTTCCGGGATAATGCGATCAAATTCTCAACCGCAGAATCTGAAGGAAGAAAAAAATACAAACTCCCTACCGAGGAGTCAGCATCAAAAAGCAAACAAAGTAATCGGCAAGGAGACTTTGAGAAATCTGGAAATATCTAATCCCATTCCTCAGAAAGAAATAGAAATGCCGAGCTCGGTTATCGCGGTTGCTCCCAACGAAACAACAAAAGAAACCGACCGGAGAGCCGTAGTTATGCGAGCACAGAGCATGAGAGATGGCAAAGTGAGCGCGCGCCCAGCGATCCACACTTTTGGCTCGATGAGACAAGCCAATCCGAGCAAACGTCCAACGAGCATCCCCGCCAGTGCGAGGCCGACTTCGCCGCCCCCGGTCCCGCCAACATCGAGCAACAATAGCGAAAAGAGTTCGGAGAGTCTCAACAAAATTCCTGGTTTACCGGGCTACCAAAATCCCCCGATTAAAACTGTCCAAAAACCGTGCGACGACGCTTACGACGATTGCATGAATCTCGTGCCGGAAACTGCTCTGACTAAAATCATGGAGGAATCACCATCCAACGACAATATTTACGCGGTCATCGAAGAATCGATACCGGAGAAAATGCGGAAAAAAACAGAGCCCAGACCTCCGGGACCGGTAAACGAGTACAAAGCGCCAAAACCTATCGATAAACAAGCCGAACGATCAGCCCCTTCGAACTCTGATGGCATGGGCTTGCTTTCCGAAATTGTATCGGAAATATCAAATAGAAACTTTGATTCGATATATTCGACGTCGACGCTCGCGAGAAAGAAAAAAGAGAAGGAAGAAGCTGAGAAAAATCTCAACAATCTCGGCTCGAACAGTTCGATCAACACTTACGTGAATTCCAGCAATCATTACAAATCACCAGGCAGCGTTTATTCGAATTCTATTTCTGATAAATTCAATTCATCGAGTTCAACTACGAGCTCGGGATATTTAAATCCATCGGCCTTGAACGTGCCTCATCGAGCGAGTGAGAATTCAGAAAAACTAGAAAACAGTCCAAAAAAAGTTTTGGACGAGAATAAATTGGCGTCCTTGCACTCGAACAATCCGAACGTCAACGACGCAATGTCAAAGGCGTTGGGAATGAAACCGCCCGAGAGTATGGCGCCTCCGAAGCCTTCGACGAGCATTCTCGAGCGACAAATTTCAGCCGCAAACTCGAAGAAGGACGAGAAAAAAGAGGAAAAGGTCAAGCCGACTTTGAGCCGAACGAAAACGCCGCCGAACGTTGGTAAAACGACGACGAGCTTGGCGTCCAAGCAGAGCAACGATTCCGACGCGAAACCAAGCGGGAAAAGCTCCGATGGTGCTCTCAAATTGACGAAACAAAACGTTGAAGCTTCCACGAACGTTGTCAAACCATCTTCGAGGCAGGCCTCGGACTCGAGTCTCAAAACGAGTCGACAAGGCTCGGACAGCAGCCTAAAATCATCGAGCAGCAAAATCTCGAGTCCCACGAAATCGAACGGCAGTTTAAACAAATCGAACAACGCTTTGGACAAGAGAGATTCATTGGGCAGTTTGAACAGCGTGACGTCGAAAAACAGTACGTCGTCAATGACGACGAACAAGGAAAATGCTGGCAAGATAAGCAGCAACATGCCCGACCTAAATGCAAGTTGTTCGACTCCAAATCCGAATGCGTCTAAAATATTACCGGACGTGACACTCGGTAGTAACGTCACGAGTATCGGAGCAAAGACAGGACAAAAAACAACGACAGGGCGATTACCAAATAAAACCCCGTCGATGCCACCGAAGCCAGGAAGCATATTAACCAAGGCAGCAACATTTGCAGAGCGAAAGAAATCTCCAACAACTCCCACGAGCCCAAGCAACGCTTTGGCCAAATCTGTGTCCCTCGGGGCGAAAGATTCGAGCGGCAAGTCGGTCTCGAGCCAAATCAATAAAGCAACTCCCCTCAAATCCGACGGTAAAACCAACGAGACGAGAACGAATCCAGTGCAAAAGGCGGCGAGTAGCAAATCCAACGTGGCTTCGCTTCAGCAAAAATTCGAGGCAAATAAAAACTCGAATCCCGTGAGAACCGTCGCGGCTGTCAATAAAAAACCCAACTTCGGGAAAACGGAAAATACGAACTCGAGCAACGCAACGAACAAGTGAACGAAATTGAATATTAAAAATGCTCGTTGGAGCACGTTGAAAAATTCTAGTCCAGCTGCTGGAAAACTGTGACGACACACGCCGAGTCTCCATTTTTGAATTTCTCTCGCAGTGTAAACAATGAAAAAACAAACAAAACGCGAGAGGCATTGTTCGATTTTGAGAAAAGTATTTTATCGACTGCCTACGGGGATATTTCGGAGCGATACGAGAAATTACTTGGCGAGGAGAGAAATTCGTTCAAGTGCTATTCTTCTTACTCGAGTATCGAGTAAGTTCTCAACTAGTGAAGAATTTGAAAAAAGTTATTTGCTTAAAACGGCGACGTAATCACCGTTTTTATTTCGTTACACCATAAATACACGTTCCATAGGCAAATAGAAGAATTTCCGACGAGTCGACAGCTTGTCAACAAAAAAATTCGTAAGAAAGATTTTTCTAAATGTATCACTTGTTCCCGGCGAGGGGATAGCGCGTTATATAATTTGGAAATAAGAAAACGTTCGAAAAACGTCCAGTGACTTGCGAGGGATGCCTGAAGGGTCTTGAGCCAGTCTCGCAGCTACGCCACGAAGGGCTCCTCGAGTTCCTTCTAACCTGTAAATAATAAATGAATAAAAAAATATGTATAAACATTAATATATCAACAAGAACAACAACAAGAAAAAATAGCAATTTTCGCCACATAGCATTCGAGAAAAAAAAGCAAAGCTCTAATCGATGAATTCATTTTGATATCGCTACGTAAAAAGCTTAACGCGAGTGACGAATCCATTCAAGCAGCGAGTATATGATTTTCCAAATGTTGGACTGACGATGGCTGGACGAGATTAATCATTGAATTCTGTGATATTCCCAGACTGTAACAAGGCATATTTACCTGTAAATATAATAAACATCTACAACGAACGACTTCAAAGTTTCGTGCTAAAGAAAAAAAAACCATGTACATGGCTCAGCAGCTAACAGAAGAAAAAAAACGAAAAGCCAACCAAATGGATTCGATATAGCGAAATATAGAAAGAAAAATAAAGACAAGAAAATGTCGATTTTCGTTTCGTTATGAAAACGCGTTTTTCGGTGTATGTCCGTTACAGGTATTAAATAAACTCGAGCCATAAACAACTGTTTGGAAGCATTTACCCATGCGATATTTATCAATGACTCGTGGTTGCACATTGAAGCTTATCAAAGTCCTACGATTATTTGTCCTTTCACTATTTTTAGTTAAACCGATTTAGCAATTCGTATATTTATTTGACTGATATCATTGTAAATATGTTGATACGACGATTATTCATAAGAATACGATGGACGAGATAAATGGAAAGGAAAAAATCATAATTTTATACCGCGAATCCCATGTGCTTGTAAATTCGAATAATTTAATTGATTTTTTTTGTGCTATTCATTTACGACGGATGTGGGCCTGGCCTCTGTCATTAGGCATTTCAGAAGCTGCCATTCGTTTCGATATCATAAAATCTTACTTCGAGATTCGATACAAAAAGATTCTGAAGAAACAGATCGATCAAATGAGATTTTTGTTAGATTAGATTTTTTGATAAAATATTTGAAAAAATGAGACAAAAAAACATAATTAAAGACTCAGTCATTACCGGTGGCATTTAGAGCTCCATTTGTCGAACTGTTTCTCACAAATCTTTATCAATATTACTGTAACATTGTTAACATTATTGCTATGATAATTGCAGAATCGAACACAAAGTTGAACGTTTTAAATCGTTGCTGAATATCCGACGATACACGCGACTCTTGCATTAGCGATTTTCGAGGTAAATTTGTAAAACAATTATTGCAAACTCTTGCTAATTGTTTCAACTCGCATATTAGTTATGTATGAAAAACCAAAGATGTATAATCTTCTGTACAGTTACATACACTTCAGAGCAACACACATTCACACACACATCCACATATTCACATAAGATACGTGTGGAAGAAATGGAATTCCCTAAACACCAGAAGAACAAATGTACGTTGACAACATGGGACAAACAAATTTCAATAAATCCTGTGGAAAATATTTTATCAAAGTATATGTTTCAATATGTCAATTAATTATGTGTTAAAAATCGTCAAAACCAATATATTTCCTACGTATGAAATTTTTTCAAATTCTCAACATAAATAATTTGTTGAAAATCATTTTTAACACCTGCGTGAGGTTTTTAAATTTCCCTCATCACTTTTTTATTGGCCTTAAGCCTTAGCGATTCGTGTGATTTCCCATAAAACCGCGATGAGTCATTTTGAAAAACTATCTTTATAAATAACTCATGAAAAATCTTTGTTATAGAAAAAACTCGGAGCATTTCAGCAGAAATTGTTATTTGTCGAACAATTGCCGAAAAAAAAAAAAAAAATATGGTTGGAGGAGCTGGGATTTGAACCCAGGACTTTCAGCATGCGAAGCAGACACTCTACCACTGAGTTACACCCCCGATTGAAAACAGTGTTTCTCAATTCCATTTACTATTTCATACATGACTGAGCATTAAGATAATTACGTTTTTAGACTCGAATTTATTTTCATCGTAATGAGAAGATCAAACTAAAGAAAAGCATCGAGCGACAATATTTTAAGGAACAATTATCGTATTATGCAGCGACAGTTACCGACCGCCGGTAAAAGCGATCGCAATTACCGGCTCGCATAAGTCTGCATCCCGGCCACGCCAGCTACTAAAAAAAATTGACTCCAATTTTGAATTGTCAATTTTCTTCTAATCGTAATCCATCGAATGAGAATTTAATATGGAAAAATTGAAAAAAAATTAACGTTGATCGGACTTTCTTGATTACGTTTTAAATAATTCCAGTGTCGGGCTACGGAGCGAGGAGCATAAGGAACAGGCAAACGAAATCCGAACGAGATTCATAAATTTAATTCATTCCGGAATATTTTATTTCAATGTATAGAAAAATTATAAAATTTATCGCTTACTTACCTCCTATAGTTGAATTTTCCAGATTGGGCCGCTCCGATATTGGACGATACTCGTCAACGAAGCGATGTGAATAAAAATGACTGCAATTTCGGTCTTGTGTGATATCGTTTAATGACACTTTTCATCATTTACATAATTCACATGAGTTGGCAACCGTAATTGCTTTCTGCTGCAGTTTATTTAACTTGTTGATTCATTTTCCTTCTCTTTAGTTTGTTTTAGCAACGGCTGGATTGTGTGCTCGATCGAATATTCGAAAAAAAGGACACAAGAGCGTATCACCTCTGTTTTGCTTTTCATCTTTTAAAACTGTATCACGTTTCAATCACTCTCTTATTTTTGTTTTGTTTTTTTTTAGTACGTGCCCACACGAACGTGTCCCCCAGTCGTGTACCGTTACAAACAATCTTTAAGGCCGCAGTACACATAAATCCGCTCATTCATGCACCCACACAATAAAGCTAATACACAGGGTTGGTGATTAAATAAAAATTGAATTCACAAATACAAATTGGTATACAACATCGGCACGAGGTTTCCTTCAACGGAATCTCATTATGACTTAAATCTTTTAGTTTCATTAGTTTTATTTTTCTTTATTTCCTGTTCTATTATTTGTTGCAACTTGTGTGTCCGTGTGTTTGAATAAACGGCGTTTGTTTTTTGTATTTTTTATGCCACTTTTGTGATGGCTCGACTATGCTCAAGTGACCTTTCGTTCTCGCTCTCTCCACACATTCGTTTGATCATTACAATAGTTATTTGCAACTGTGCAATAATCCACTATTATTAAAAACATTTCTTCAACGCGCATACGGACATTCTCAGCTTTCGTCGGCAGGCAAAGTTCGAGGGGCTCTTTTCTCATTTTATTCTCTTTATTTTTCTCCTTTCTTCATCTCAATTTTTATTCTTTTTTCCTTTTTTATCATTCATTTATTTATATTTATATCTGTTTTCTGTGATACGCAGCGTTCCCGCACTACAAGGTCATCATGTCACTCGTGGAATTGGCTGACATGTTTGGCCCTTTCAGAGAATCGTTTATGTCCCTCCTGAACAACGACAAATTCTGGGTGAACCTTTAAAAAAAAAAAATGGAAAACGTTGAGTTATCGTTAACAACTTGATACGAAATTTAAATGCGATTTTTGCGGATTTTATCGCTCACCTGTCTCTATTCTTCGTCAACAAATTACCCTCGATGCCGTCCATGAGATTTTCGAACCACTGAGCCATCGCAGCTTGTTTGTCGACCGGTTGACTTCTTATGATGTTTTCTCGCAGCTGGTTGAAATACTATAAAAAACCAAGCATCGTAGAGTTTAATCGTGGAAATAGAGTGAAGAAATTATCATTTTAATTGGGCAAACTCACATCCTCATTGAGTAGAATCAGTCCCAGCAACGGCCTGGACATGCTCCACTGGTTTCTACAATCCTCGAACAAAATGACATTCAGAACGGTGCTCAATGTTTGCTGCAGGATTTCGGGATGTTGTTTCAGGACTTGCAGGAATAATTCTCGTTCGCCAGGAACAACTGCATTCTTCTTGCCCGGATATCCACTAGCTGAGGAAATCGAGGACAGAAACGAATTTTGAAACGTTAAAATAATCACGGAAATGACCGAAAATCGTCTTTTTCTGTTTTAGAACAAAATCTTTCCGTTTTCTCGCAACGAACGATGGAATCGAGTCGTTTTTGTGGCAGCATTTTTACCTTTGTGGGATAATTGCTTGAACAGATAAGTCACAATGTGATCCAGCGTCGAGGAACATCCGGTACACACCATAGTATCTGAAAAAATTATCACGAAATTATTCACAAGTTTGCGCAATCCCTATTTTTTTGCGGCTGATATCAATAATTGCTCATGAGCGTGAAAATCGATAAACACTCGAGATCCTGAGTTTTCTGCGCGTGTTTTCGTTTGTTGGAAAAATTGACGTTGGGCAGCGATCAGGATCGCGAAAATGCGGAAAGAGTGTAGAAATTTCGTGTTAGCAGCCGCACAGACTCGTGTACGAGACTTTTAGCTCACCTAGAGCCGTAAGGCCTTCGCTGATGCTCGACAGGATGTAGAGGAAAACTCGGGGTTCCAGAGTTGACAGAAAAGCCATGTGATCTTGGGCCAGACACTCCAGCAGGACGTAATACGTTGCTGTTAATTTTGGATAGTCCTGCCACATAAATTTTATCATCATCGTATCGAATGTACAAAATAATAATTTTAAAAATGGGTTGAGGATCAGAGAATTGGCTAAAATTTCGTTTTCTCATCTTTTTCTTAATCCGCGTCATTAACATGATAACAATCTTCAAAAAAACGATATTTTTAACCAGCCGGCGCGTGCAGCGTCGTCAAAGCTCAAATTGTTCATTTCGCCGTCACTCGTCAACGCAAAAAAAATTAGTTTCAATTTCAATTCCCGGGTTAGCTTCAATAGTAACAAGGATTTTCAAAAACAGTCTCGATTTCCATGAACATTATATTTTATTATGTTAGTTTTTGGTTTTCTCGAGTTGGAACGATCAATGTCGAAATGTACAAAATTCGAATTTTGTACATTGATCTCTCGAAAACTAGCCAGCTAATTGAAAAATAATTCCAATAATACACTGAAAAGAAAATTTTGTTGAAAAAGATCGATATTTCGTTGGATACGTTCGACTAAACGTTTTTTCGAAAAATCACAAAAACTTTGTCATTTCAGCAAAAAACATTCCAGAAAATCTTTTCGACAAGTGCATTTTTGTCCTTCCGAGCGTAAATTTTGCTGACAGTTCCGTTACAAATGAAAAATATTGTCGAAATAACGAAAATTTTGAAATTATCCCAAAATATTTTGTTGGCTATTTTCAACAAAATATCGACGTTTTTTGACAAAAATGAATTTTCAGTGTAGTTGCGCGGTTTATTTTTCCATGTTATTCCCAAATTTCGCTTGATCCTGCTTTTCAAAAATGCTTCAGAGACGAGTAGCTCAAGGAATGAATAAAAACCGATGCCATCAGTGAAGAAAAAAGATTTTGTTGGATTTCGAAAGAAAATAAAATTGAATGGGATAAAGTGCAAGGCACAAACTCACCAAAAGATCTCTTCGAGGTATGCTGAGTAGCAATTTGACGAAAGTATTTAGTGCATTATCCAACGCATCGTCCCCGTACAACCGGAATACCGCAAAATTAACGTAATTCCCGCATAAAGCAGCTTTCAACATACTGAAGCATATGCTTATGCCTTTGAGCTTAAGCGGGTATATTTGGTCCTTGGGCACTTCAACGTTGAGAATATTATTACCGTAGCTGCATATGAGTTTGCTGGCTTCGCGAAAGAGCAATATACCGTTTGGCGAGGAAAGATCAAACTGTAAACGTTGACTTCTATTTTGTACTAATTCGGCAAAAAGCTTGAGGACGGGCGTCGTCACTTGTGGCTCGTGATACCACAATTCAACCGCTTGTAAAAATATTCTCGTGTAATTTGGATATCTGTGTCACATTCGTCAAGGATTATCCTTCGTTCCATAAAGTACAAAGACGGCCATGCCAATAAACGAAAAAAACGAAAAAAGAAATTTAAAAAATACGAAAAAAAATATTTAAAAAACGAAAAAAACAGGAAATGTGAAAATTTCGAGTTTAGTGAATTCGGTAATTAATTCAAAGGATACATCCAATCGAAGAGAATCATGTACGAAGTCTTCGTGTGGAAGGCATAAGCGAGACCTCGGAGATCTCGAGCGAGACCAATCAAAGCTTTTTTGGCTTCCTCCGCCGCGAAGAGTGGAGTATCCGCAGCGCCCATTAGTTGTCCAAGACTCTCAAGAGCCGCTGTTCACGATCATTACAATTTTCATCATTTTCGTTAATTATTTTCAAATTTATGAAAAAAGTTTTTCGTTTTTTTCTTCCAAAACGATTTTGGACCAAATTTTCAATAATTAGCGAAAATCTACGCACCGGTTAGAGGTAACATAAAAGTGTGAAATCTTTCGTCGTCCTCGCCCAGATCGACCATCAATAATCTGCCCAGAGAAGTGGAAAACATTGACCTGCAACGCATTTCTGGAACCGCCACGTTATTTCCCAAAAATGGAAAATGTTCGCTCTGCAACGAAAAGTTCAAAATAGAAAATTGATGATCTTGCAAGGGAGAGTTAAAAATCGATTTTTGGCTGGTAAATTTCCGCTCCACACGTACCGTATGATTGTTTAGCATAAATTGAACCTCCTCGAGCTTCACGAGCTTTCGCACGCAGCTGTATCCGACCGAAAGGTCCGTCAGGAGTTGGAGCGTTTTCGAGATTAGTTGCTCACTGCTTGTCCAGTACTTGAGGTTTGTGATGCTGAAATTTTCAGTCGTCATAATTAACAATCGTCTCTCTCGCTTATTTCACAATTTTGTAATTTGAAAAAAAATCTGGAGGCATTTCATGAGCCTTTTTTGAACTCTCGACTAAATGACGATAATTTTTCAAGTTCGGAGAGGAAAATTGTTGATGACAATTTCGTGCTAAATGTTCAGGCATTTTTCACCACGAGTCCGGACGCGTTTGAGACTAAATTTTTGCTACTTATCAATTTTTAGGGAAAGCCATTTTGGAGGATATTTTTGTACTCACATTTTTCGTATGAACAAACTGAGAACAGCAGACTCGTCGGTGAGACCGAGAACGTCCGAGAGTCTCCTGTAGACTTTAGAATTCTTTTGGACTTGATCACTGACATAAATCTTTCGGAATTGTTCGAAAAAGCTCAGCATCGCGAGCTCCAGTTTCTCGCAACCTCCCGCCGGCAATCGGGAATCCGTAAAATTCATGAGTTGCAATACCCTGCAGACTAACTCGCCGTCCATCGTGTCGTGATCCTCGTTCGTGTTGAAGGAAACTCTGCCACCGATTGCGCTGCCTGTTTATCGAAAATTTGCATGAAATTCATCATTTTTTTTTTTTTCGTTTACATAAATTGAGGAGAGAGTCAAATACCGATTATATAAACGAGCCACGTCAATTGTCCCTCCTGTATCGTTATTTCGACGCATTGGGCCGGAGTGGTGTTTTGCGTGAGGAGTTCTTGATACGATCTTGCCGCCTGATCGAACAGTTGCACGAGTAACGTGCAAGTTTTTTGATATTCGCATCTACCAAAAACGGACAATTGCTCGAGTTGTTGCTGCACCATTCCAAGGTCATCGAGAGGATCCTCGACGCATTCTCTGACAACGACTGCGACGGACTCTAGTCGCGAAGTGATGTAAGCGTTTGTAACTTCGGGAGTATAAGTTTCGAGGAGATGAGGTTCGGTGGCTTTGATGTACGGTACAGACGCGACCATTCGCTGCCAAAGGCTCAAGAGATAGTGAACGCTGTTGGGAGCAAACTGCCACATTTGCAAGCTCTGGACAGTGAATTTAGCGATCAATTGTATAGTCTCGCGATAATTTTCGACCATGACCAATTCACCGAGCTGATAGTTGCTCTTGAGGCGCGCCAACAGTCGACAAAACTCGTGATAATTGCCCGGCGCGCTCAAGCCTTGAGGATTCTCCAAAATGTGCTTCACCCCGTTCACCAAATGCGTTAGAAATTTGGCTCTCTCGGAATTGGTGAACAAACTTCGTCGCACTGCTGCCAATTGGACGAGACACGAAAGCGCCAAACACGAAAGATTATTCGGCAGACTGTGATAGAGATCGAAGAATAATTTTAATGTCGAAAAGTCGAGGAATGCTGGCTTCCAATTTGCTGGAATTTGAACGGTAAATAAATCGTCCGAACTCTCGTCGGGCGATGAACCGATAAAGTCGAACGTTAGACAATTTTGTGCGAGACGCAATAATTGCGTCATTAGTCCGTGCTGCAAATAAACAATCGACAATTTTATTTCTCTCCTTCTTCCTCCATGCAACGCACGCAAACGTTCTGTAAAAAATTATCTTTATGTTTCATTTTTTACCTGCGACGCGTCGCTGAAGTTCAAAGTTTCATAATTTTCTCGGGCAGTGCCCAACAAGGAGCAAGACAGTCTGAATATTTCAAAGAGTTGCGTGTCCCTGAAATTAATCGCGATTTTTCGGTGTTTCGTCGGCGATCTGTTCGCATCTGCATCCGATATTTGATTTATCTCACACGTCAGTTGAGACAAAAGTTGTACACCGATCATACAGTGCTCGACCGAACCCTGCGAATCGTGTCAATCAGTTTATTTTCTTTCTACTTTAACTTTCATCCTGGCACGTGCGGAAAAACTCACGTGAAGAAATTTAGACACGTCGCTGACCACGTTCCTAAACACGTACTCGTCCTTGTCCGAATCGTACCAGCCCAATTTTGTTATCCTCGCGAAAAGAGTGACCAACGCTTGTATCACAAAGTTCGGTAATTTCGGTTGAGTCGCTAGGTAATTGAGTACGTAATTTCCTGTTACGGGCAGAAATTCAACCAAAATACATCGACAAATCGTTCTGGAATGTTCGGTGCATTTTTTTCTCTACGCCGATCGAATCGTCATGGAAAATCGATATAAAAAATAGTCGAGCTGAGATTTCGAAAAAGATCGATTCGTTTTCGTCGCTTTCAATTACAAAAAACTACGAAAAGTCGCAGGACATTTGATCGTTGTTGGATTTCGAATTTGATGAAAAAATTTTGGCCGTTCAATTGCTACTTACGAATGTCGAGCCTCTGTTGCAAACTGAGTCCTTGCGCGGATCGTGTAACCAATTTGATGAGGGTAGTGGCGGCCAGTAATTGAGCGTACGGGGAATCTCCTCTGTCCAGCAGTAATTGGCATTTTGTAAGCGTATCAGGAGCATTTTGAAAGCCGACCAGAGCTTTTTCCGCTTCTGCTCGGAGCGCCGAATCCTCCGACTCGTACAATTGCTTGCACAGCAACTCGAGCTGCCGTACTTCCTGCGTTTGATCCATTCTTAATTTGTAATACCATTCGACACTTTTACTCGTAACTGGGTTCTCAGTCCGTCTTTAATTCTCTCCGTTCTTTCTGCTTCACCGGGGAACGAGGTTATTTCGTACGGTTAAATAGTTTGCACGACAGATTGCGATACCTGTTGCATTGTTTCTGATTATTATCAAATTAAATTCGCGATCTTCGTGACAAGATTCGAAATATTTATGAAATATTTATATTGAGGAACTTAAAACCAAAAATGTACACGAAGTTTTTGTACTTTTCGAAAAACACTCGAAATTTTCGTCGGGAACGAAAAAACGTGACGCGGCTTTGACGATTTGATTAATTCAATAATGAAAATCACTTTTTTCTACTTATTCGGGACGATTGTTCGGCTATTTGCTCATTCAGGGGTGGAAAAAAATGATTTTTTGGTCAATTTTTACGACGTTGGTTTATCAAGAATTTTCAGGGTGGAGTCTCGTAAAACATTTGGCCAATTTTGTTCGATCTTGCCGAACCGATAGAATGGAGCATAAAACGCGCTTTTCGACGGATATATTTGAGAATTGTTTGGATGCTTTCTCGTATATCGAAACTGAGGGAAGTGAACGTGGGTACTTGGCTGCAGGGTTAATTCTTATTGGAGAAGTGTCTCGAAAGATAGGTTACCATTGTAACGTATATTTTATGTTGTCAATCGTATTGTTTTTATTGTATTGAGATAAAACACAGAGCACAAACACTTTCGATACATGAATTATTATTTTCTCAAAGTTTGACACGACGATGTGACACGAGATTGAAATAATAGGTAATAAAAACAAAAAAGTTATTAGAGTGTATTTTCGTTGTCGCGGAGTGTGTTTATGGAAGCGGTGGCGGCGAAAATGGTGCGTCGCGGGGACACCTAACTGAGAGTGACTCTCATTGCCATGAAGCACACCGGAAACTATAAGATGACGAATTAGAATAATCGAGAGTCCGAACTTTCAGGCCATTTCCTGTTACAGTACTTTGTCACTTTGTTAAACGTGCCCGAGTGCACTCCAGACTGGAGAATTATCAATGTTAAATTAACCGAGCCACACATAAATACGTTATCGCGTGTGCTCGTGCCAAGTTATCGCGCAATCGGAACTCTCCGTTTGGCATTAAGGTTATACCGATAATAATAATACGCAAACCGCGTGAGTATATCGAATTTGTGATTGCGAGATTCAAAATGCTTCGGCCGAGTATAAAGTTTGATTCGATCCAACGAGAGCTCTATTGGCCGGCCGATTATGTTGTGTTCGAATGATTGTTAAACAACGCTCTCGCAAAGCCATGGAACTTGGAGACAAACGAGAAGAAAGAAGATCGAAATTGGGGGAGGTGGAATTTGCGACCAAGAACCAACCCCGCCTGACAACGCAGCGCGGAAACCTCTTTCCGCAAATCTATCGAAACCCCTCGAATATTCATCGATGCGTCCTTTTCATTATTCCGGCATATTCTCGCGCTATTTTGAATGGTTCGACTCACCTGTTCATCCGCCATTTTCGAAACTTGGCATTTCTATATACCGAAACAAAAAGATTCTACACACACGTTCCCCCAGTGATATTGCAGAAACGATTCAATTTACCAGCCAAAACTGTCTCTCTAACCGCTCCAACTTTATTTTTACAACACTACACAAACAAACTTCCGAAATCAAGATTTAGCCAGAAGCTGCATCAACAACGAATCACGTTATTGTTATAAGCAGTTTCGAATTGTTCTGTTTATCGAAATATTCGCTCGTGTTGCATCCGACGATTATTCTCGAGTACAAACAGCGACATCTGCGCGGTGATAAATTTCAGTGCCGCCCGCTATTACGAATTGAGAATTCTCATCGGAAATTTGTTTATTCTAATCAACAAATTTACATTTTCCATCAAATTGCAATTTCTTTCGTTTCTTAGCGAATTTGCGTGGATAATTTCATTTTATCGGAATTTGAATAAAAAAACAAAATTCGAATCTCCCATTCGAACAACAAATCGATGAATTATTCAGACTTTTTCAGAATTTTGATCCAACAAAAATTACAGCCCCAAAAATTGCGATAAGCGGGAGGAAATTGAGGAGAAATGAAGGTCAACACGACGTGCACAATTATCGTATTTGAAACAAGGATTTATTGAAAACATGATATTTTTAAATTCATATGTTTAACCGACGATTCATAAATAATAATTAACCAATGATCATCAGTAATTAGTCGTTTATTCATGTTACAAAACATTCAAATGAAGCAAAGCTTGCTGTTGTTCGTTCCTGTAGAAAAACATGTAAATATGAGCGTTGCCGCAAGTATGACTTTTAATATTTGTCGATCGTGCGATATTCCGAGTCTTCTCTGTTGCGCTGATTAGCCATGTTGTTCAGGATCAATTTCGCGATCGAACGCCCGCGCACTTTGGCTCCTTAAACTGTATTGCGGAGTAACGGGCTCCAGTTTTCCGAAATGTTTCCTCGTGGATTTTCCAGACAGAGTTTGGTCATAAAAATGTCTAAACGACTTGAAAAATGAAAAAAAAGAAAAAAAAACGAATAAATAAATAAAAAAAGACATAACGAGTAATTCGACCGTAGGATTAGTAGCGGACGAAGGTGATTTAAATTTTGAATCGCCAATGGAATTGAATTCGCGCTTTGAATTTTCTTTTCAACTAGATTTTTCTTTTCTTCATTCATTTCAAATACAGAATCGAGATGCATAAATATTAATTAGTATTTAGACCGTACGAAGTTCAGCGTTTATGTTTGTGATGAATGTTGTGGTTGTTACTCAAATCGCTCGTGAGACGACTTCAGATTCATGATAAACTGTTTGTTTCTTCGTGAGAAACGTTAATATTTATACAGAAGCCAATTTCTTTTGGTTTTCGTATTGTTTGTGTGTGTTTTTTTGAGGAGATCTGAAGAACTGACATATATATGTTATATTTACAGATTAATATTGAATTTCAAACACTTGGTCGCACTTTGAAAGCCGCTTTCGTGCAGGGACGAACACATGAGAGACGTCGGTTTGCCGAACGAGTTTCCGCAAGCGTCTGCAACTTGGGGCGTTTAAAAATTGAATAATTTAATAAAAACAGCTAAGGGCAGGGGCGGAGTAGAGAGATTTTCACGATAATTGCTCGGCGACGTGTTGGTTATTTAAACGCCTCAGTCAATTTGTCCTTTTGTCTCATTATCTCGGCAAAGCTGTAACTTTGCTAGACAGATAAACGTACAGCAATTTGGAAAATCGTTGCAACCACGAAGAATTATTTATCCTATGGTATAATTTTTCATACATATGAACTAAACTCATATATATGAAAAATATATTTATATATTTATAGATTTTTTCTTCTTCCGTATCCGCACAAAGTTCAAATCATTCACACAGTACAAGCAGTCGAAGGTCACGACCGATTTAACATTTTGTTTTCCTCCTTTCTTTAATCGCTGCTGCTGCATTTTTTCCTTTATCATCACTTACTATAAATTAATTAGATAAAAAATCTTTAAATTACTATATTACATCTACTATTTAATCGGTAAGTGTGTATCTTTGCTAAAGACGTTGTTGTAGTTATTTGTTGTTGTTGTTTTTCGCCATAATCAACTCGGTCTAATTCGTGTATCATTGTAAACTGTCGGGTTGACGGGAGAGGTTGATTTTCACGTGTTTTTTTTTTTTTTTTTCGTTTTAATTCTATCGTCGGCCTCCTCTTTGCGTTCGTCCTCATCGTAGTAGGAAAAAATGGTCAACTTCTATCGTGTCACAGAGCGTAGAAGAATTCCAAATATCTTGAGAGGAAAAAGAACGAAGCTTTTTGCATTTTTAGTTTCTTTTCTTTTTACATCCATGGGATGTATTTACACATTTCGCACACTGTGATGTTCCTTATGAATATGTTTATTTTTGTTGTTGCTTCTTTAATTTGCAGCCCGTCTTGCACATATATAAATTAATTCATAGTTACTACGAGTCATGCTTCTGGTTTTCTGTTCCTTTTGCCTATTCCAATGAATTATTCGGAAACGTCCTGTGGGGGCCTCGGTTATCGACGACGAAAACAAAAGACGCAATGAAATAAACGGAATTATCATTGTAACGCTGATTCTCATCGACGATTCGGCTCTAAGCTCGCGCTCGCTCGTTGCGTTTCTTTTTCTCTCTCGTCCCCGGCCGCCTCTCCAATGGCGATCCTCGCTTCATTGCCGACCAGCGTAGCCTTGCGCTCATCACCGAACGCTCCGCTGTACTCGAGTTTTCTCTCCTTCGTCTTTCATTTTTTTTCTTTTTTTTCCTTCTCGCTTTTTTCTATTACACCCTTTTTTTCTCGCACCCACTAACCTCTCGTCCTGCTGCACAACAACGACGTTGTAGAGATCTTCCGGAGCATGTGCTCGTTTCTCGGTAATAATAAAGCGTACTCTGTATCGGTAGCGCAGCTGTACTCACAGTTATATCACAATAGAGGAATATTCGTTTTTATGTGTCACTCGAACGCTGTGAACAAAATAATGAAGAAAATAAGGTAAATATTAAAAAATAAAAAAAGTTTCAGTCGTTTTACAGATTTGACAAAGTTTTAAAACTTTTTTTATATAAAAATATAAAATATAAATATAAGAAACTTTTTTATATTGTTCACAGGTGATAAAAATCTCGTAAAAAAAAAAAATCAGCCCGAAAATCGCTGGTGCCGCGATATTGAATATTTACCGAAAATAATTCACCAATCAATGAAAAATCGTCAATTTTTCAACGAAACCACAAATTTTCACGTTTCAGATCAATTTTCCGATCATTTTCCACTACGCAAGATGAATAAAATGTTTTGAAATTTTTTTTTTTTTACGGAAATATGAAAAAAGAGAAAACTTACGCGATGGAGATCTAGTGTTGGATTGATTATTAGACGCTGCAGTGTTCAACGATATCGCCCCGCTCGTGCCGTTCGCACCTTCCGAGCCATTGAAGTTCAAAAAGTCCCAGATTAGTATCGTGTCGTCGTGGGACGAGGATACTATTTGGAACTCGTCGAATTGAAGGCGAAACACGCGTCCGGTGTGCTCCTAGCGCAACGAAATAACAATTTGCGTACTATAATCACTGGATTGAAATTTTGGCAGGTTGTTCGTTAAGGGGCGTGAATTTGGAGGAAAAAAAATTGATTGTAAAAATGTGATACGAGCAAGTAAAATGCCGAACTTACCACCAAAGTGCGAAGGCACAAAGTACTCGCAAGAGCACGAGGATCCAGCGCAGCAACCAAATCCCATACTTTAATTTTACTGAAATGGGAGCCAAGGAAAAAAAAACATGAAATAACGATTGAATGGAATTTGGAGCGTAAAGAGAGAAAAATCGATTACCCGTCGTACGCTCCGCTGACAATGTGTTTTCTGTCGAATCTAATACACCTAACGAGCTCCTCGTGTCCCTCGAGAACTCGCAAACACGCACCACACTCAATGTCCCACAATCTTATGGTATTATCGCTGCTACCGCTCACTACCAAGCGATCTCTGTACTGCAAGCACGCTATTCCTCGCTTATGACCGTTCAATGTTCGAACGAATTCACAAGTCGACGTGTTCCATACTTTGATAGTTCTGTCACCACTTGCCGACACTATATACTTTTCATCGAAATCCACAACGTTCACGGCCGCACGATGACCTACCAGGACACGGCGTAGAGCTATTTCCGTTTGTGACGTCATGTCCCAAACCGCTATCGAACGATCCTGCAAAAAAACATCAATTTTAGTCGACAATCGAAAATTTTCGCTGCTCGGGTCTAAAATGCAACGAAATTCTCTTTTTTCCTAAGCAAATCTCAAGTTTGCAATTCAGTATTTAATAAGAAGAAAAAACGATCTAATTTGTGGATTTAAAAACCAAAATCGGCAAGAAAATTGTCACGGTTTTGAAAACTGAAGAAAATATTCATAGAAAATCGATTTTTCGAGACATAGTCGCGACGATTCCCAAGAATTCGTGAACGTTAGAAAATTGTCGATTTTTTTTTTTTATACTTCGAAAAATCGAAAATTGTTTATTTTTTTCGTCGCCATGGGCGAGATGGATAATTTTTAGGAAAATGACAAACCTTGGAGCAAGTGACCATCATGCCATTGTGGAACCTCAAATGCAAGACCGCCTCGCAATGATGAATGAGGGTATTGACCATTTCGAAAGTGTTGGCGTCCCATACTCTGACCGTACTGTCCGAAGAGCCGGAAATAATGGCTTTATCGTCGTATTGAAGGCACAGCACAGAGCCCGTATGTCCTGTTAGAACTTTCGTGCACTGCAACGTGTGTCTGTCCCATATTTTGATGGTATTGTCTCTAAGACCGGAGACTATTTTCTCATCGTCGTATTGCAAACAATAAACGCCCTTTGAATTTTCGCTACGACAATTAATTCGCTGTAAATTGTGATGACCCATCCGCCAATTATTGTCTATGCTGTCTATGTCTTTGACGATTTTCGGGAATAACTTTCTGTAGAACGAGTGGTTCGGATGATTTTCGCCTGGTCGTGGTTTGAACAAATACTGGATCCTGTTGAACAAAGAAAACAACCGAAAAAAACGTAAATCGCACGTATTTGGAGCGAAAAACTCTAAAAACTCTGAAATAATTCTAGATCGTTTTCGGTTTGGTCAAAAAATGAAATTAGGGCCAAAAAATGTGAAAAATTTACTACAAAAAACGTCAGTACAAAAAAAATGCATTTTTGACGAAATGTGACGATTTTAAAGACGCCCCGGGTCAGATTGACCCGAGAGCAACTTCTAGGAACACTCGAAGCTTCAAAAAACAAGATTTTGCAAAAAAAAGTCGGTCGTTTGGGTCGCAAAGACCCTTATGGTCCGCGAAACTGAAATATTCGGAACTTCCGGTCGGACTGGAGATTTGTGTTTGCTTTATTTTGAAGATTTGAAAAAATTTAATACGAACCATCCTCGTCTCTCGGCGAGCCCTCGCCAGACCGAATCGGTTCGTACTTTTCTCTCGATCAGTTTCTTCCACAGCATACCCTCGCTTATTACTCTGTACCATTCCTTGCAGACCATTTCCGCCGCACACAGAGAATCCGCGTCCAGATACGAGAGAATACTTTCCGCCACGTGATCCAATCCTTTTTCTACAAAGAAGAAAAATTCCTAATCAGTTTTTACTTCCTTCGTCCTTCTGGGGTTTTGTTGACCCATAAACAACCCCATGTGATCGAAACATCGTGTAAACATGATCCTGAAGTTTGCATCGTTGGAATGCAACGAAATTCTGTTATTTCGTCAGCAGAGCCAATAATTATTATTCAATATTTGGTCCGGCCAATAAAACGATTCTCTCTTGCGACCAAAAAACTCAATCGACTCAAAAAATTGCCACGATTTTCAAAATTCAATAAATAATCAATAAAAAAAATGTTTTTCGTTGAATCTCAACGTTGCAAACTTCAGATTCATGTGTAAACATTTTTTTTCGTCGCCAACAACGAGTGCAATTTGATTTTTCGAACAAAGTACATAAAAATGATTTTTTTTGCAATTTTCTTTGACTTACTCGGCAAAAGAGATATGAAGTCTCTCTGCAGCATAGGTTTTAGGAAAGTATTGATGTGACCGTGTTGATAATGGCACATACGAGCCAAAAGTTGTTCGACAAAATGGACCTGCTCGGGTTCGCTCCATCTTTCGAAATATTTCATACACGCATCGCGTTCCTGGCTGTATTGGGCGGTCAGCGCGTTCGACGACAATTCTTTTTTGCGCGCCGCATCGTACAATATCGTCATGGGATACTGTAATAAAAACGAAAATATTGCATCAGTTTCGATCGATCGAGAAAACTTGTGACGTGGTTATTTTTACGCGACCGACGTGCGTATCGATCGCATGAATCAGAAACCAATTTTTCTCTCATCAAATAGTTCGAATTTGCCCAAAATTATCATGGAATCCAAAAAAACTACAAAATCATTGAAAAAAAAAAGTTTCTCGTCGATTCGCGTGGCTGATCAAGAAAATGGTAAAAAAATCGATAAAAAAAGTGATTAACGAACGTTGCAGTTTTCGGAATAACGAGAAATGCCCATTGGATTGTTCAATGATGAAACCTCGCGCTGTGAGACTCGTTTAGCGACGATCCTCTTATAGTTCACAATCTAACGGTATAAAGCACACTAACAGCTCGTATTTTCACCTTCTCAGCTACACTGCTCTCTGCAGATCCTCCTTCGAGTCATCTCACAGATATAATCATAACAACAACAACAATTATTATTATTATTGTTGTTATTATGATAGGATGGAACAAATCTACAGGAGTCACTGACTCGTTACGAGATTTAGTGAATATTCGCGCGGTGTTCGTGCGAATGTAGAAAGCGTGAAGGCGATTTGGGATGGAAGAAGTCTTTGTTCGAACTGAGTTCGCGCGGTGCGCTTGTCTCCGAGCACGAACTCGTTTTTCATGAAACCTCAAACCTCATTTTTTTATGCGATTTTTTGCATTTTTGTCGATCATTTTCAACGAAATCATGAATTTTAATGAAAAAATGATTTTCGTGTCAATTTTTTTACATTTTGCAAATCATCTTTCGATTGTTTCGGAAATTTCGATTTTTTTCAGTCATTATTCGCGATGTTATCGTTAAGGACGATTTTTGGTAATTATAAATGGTAATAAATATAGAACTCGATTTGGCGACATTGGAGACGAAAAAATTGGCAGGGCAAACAATGTTGGCAAGTACTTGATAATCAACGCGAACGTATATATCTAAATACGTATTTACCGCTAAGCGCACCGTCTCGCGAACACATTTCTTTCGAGGACACAAGTCGTTTGTTATTATGAGAAAGAAACGGTATATACTACGGCGGGCAAAACTTAGAGACCGGAAGTTGGTAACCACAGACGCCGTTCGATCGAAAAAATGAGGAGGAAGAAAAGGAGCAGGTGTGAAAGTTTTACAATTTTTATCCGTTCCTCCGACAATTTCGAGGAAACGAGAGACAAGAATTGGAAACAATTCGGGTCAGATAAAGCAGCGTAAAATATTAATGAACCGAAGTTATTCGGGACGTTCGGAATTGGCCGAATTATCGAATGCAATTTGTGCAAAATTTGCTGAGAAAGCCGCTAATTAGAATTGCTCGTTATTTGCTCGTTAATGATTTTATAAAAATAACGTTGCATCGCCTTGAGCAATGCTGTTCGATCGAGTGGACGAAATGACCAATCGTAGCGCTCGAGTCGCGTCATGGCCGCGTGATCCGATCATGCGGAGAGTTTTAAAAACTTTTTGTTTTATCTACAATTATGAAGAAATATTGGCGCAATTATAATCGTGATGATTATTTGGGGTATTTGTTTACGTTGCATGTCCTGAGATTATTACGAAATTCATGACATTACCGCGCAAAGTGTCGAATTCGAGCGGCCATGTTAATTAGTTCGCGGCGTGACCGCTGGGGTCGCGATAGCAAAACAGGTTCGGCGGATGTAACAGGATACAAGTGTATATAGATCAAGGTGCGTGGATGTTTTTTTTCTGCTTTCCTACGAGACGAATCAACGCCCGGAGGGAAAAGGCCACACGAGTACACAGGAGAAGAGACGGAGCTGAAACATTGATTATTATACGAGTCTGAGGCGCATGGATCTTCCATATTCACATCCATCGCGTACGCGGTGAATAAAATTCGTAAAAAAAAAAAAAGCTCCGAACGACGCGATTTGCCGTTAGGGGTGTGGGCGATTCTCATTTTCTCTCGATTATATTTTCTCTATCGACGAACCCCTTTGTTATCGTTTATTTTACACCATCGCGGTGCACCCACGCCAAAAACTCGTTTTGATTGGGCCGCGAATTTGATGAGTCACTCGACCCTCGAACAAGCACTCTCAGCAACGAAAGAGAGGAGAAAGACAATGCAAGAAGGTGCAGCTTGGAAGCGAAGGCATGATTTTTCATTTTTCAGCTCCATCGCAACGAACCAGCGTTATTATTATTATTTCTAAAATCTGAACAAAATCCTCCTAATTTCGAGTAAACACGAATTTCCAAAGTGGCAAATACATTTTTTTCGCAACCATTCGAAATTTCAATTTTTTTTATTCAACAAAATACATCGCTACGCTTGTATGTGGGGCTTTCGTGTAAAAATATACGTGCATATGTATATATATACATGATCGCGATGTGGGGGTTCATAACCTCAGGAATACTGCACGAAAAAAAGCCCCCAAGATACGAAAGAGTCTCGAAATGCAAGGATATTGGAAAAAACTTGATTTGGTTTTGATTAGATGTTTGGGAAACGATGAACTCGTGGAAAAGTTGAAAATGGGACACGGAGAGTGCACGGATCAACGTTTTCTGACCGTCTCCAAGTGAGACACAACACGAGAGACATAAGATGGCGGGTAACGGTGGGCAAGGGGAACAGAGAAGGGGAAGAGAGCGAGAGAGAGAGAGAAGACACAGCGATGACGATGAGAGAAAAGGGGGGAAAGAATGAGCAACGAAATTGTCTTACCTGGAGATTGGTGTTTGTATCCTCGATGATTCTGTCGGTCTCCATGTTGATCATAGTGGATTTTTTTTTTTTTCACAGACAGGGTCGATTGTTCCACGGACTCGTCCCGTTGATCCCGTGCACACGTCTCTCCCCGTTTTCTTTCACTCTTCTCTCTTTCTTACGCACCACACACACACAAACTTGCCGTTCGTCTCTCTCGCGCGGCCCTGAATTTACACGAGGTTCACAGGCACACAAGGAAAACTCGCACGCGCACGGCTCGTAAAATCCCTTGGAAAAGTTGGATCGATCTACGATTTATTTTCAGGACAAACGGGAACACACTAATTATCGGCAATTTTCAACAATAATAACAACAACGAAAAAGACGCTGCTGTAAAGCCCGATCAAACGAAACGACACGAGAGACACTACGCGCACAGTTATCTCTCTCTCTCTTTATTCGTACACGGATATACACGCGCGCGCGCGCTCTGCACAGGTTTTCGCATACGACTTCCAAGAGAGAGAGAGAGAGAGAGAGGGCAAAAGGAGGAATATTCTCAATACGATTGCAACGAGACACAATCGCCAAGGAATAGCTTCTCCATGAATAACCTTTCCGGCTGATAACGATTCAGTAGCGTACACGAAATACACACTACTGACGATTCGAGACGAAAAGTTTTTAAAGAAATACACTCACGCACACACACACACACACACACGCGCGAGCCAGTCTCGCGTTATCCAGTTAAAAGAATTTTTTTTTCATTTGGCGCCAGATTGTGGGCGTTGGTACATGCGAAATCAACACTGTTAGGGAAAATGGTTTTATTTTCAGATTTTATTTTCGTTTATTTTTTCTCAAATCAGTGACCAGACTCCATTATCAACACGCGCGCACACACTTTAACCCATTAAATCGCGTCGCGGTTTCCATCTTGTTCCCTTTTACTCGCCACAGAACTAGGTGTATCGCCGCGATTGCCCCAATATACTCTCCAGTCAATAATTATTATATACGTATATGTCTTATTCCCGTCGAGTTTGCATAGTTACGGCAAACGTATCTCGTGGTACAGTTTCGGGACACTTCTCCGACGACACACCACCGCCGCGCAACAGCGCCTCTCGATACTCGATCCTTGCCCGTCTCTCTCTTTCTTTTCCCTCTGTGTACAGTCGTCAACAAAAATTTAACGTTCCGTTGAGTCACTCGAATTCGTCATTTCGTCCGCGTTGTTTGCCATTCCCTCGAAACAACGTCGTGAGCAAATATTCTACAATCTTTATTCGCGTTCGTGCTAATGCATCTTGACCTCTTTTGGCACGCTTGGCTTATAGTCATGACTTTTTAGTTTTCGGGGAAACAGACTTTTCTTCTTGCACATTTTTTACTTGGGATTTGACACTCAGCGTCTCCTCGTAAAATACCGACGGCTGGTAACAATAATTGATTTTATCGGAGACGTTACTGGACCACACACTTGTGAGAAATGCGAATACGCGATTCTTGAGAAATATTTCGAGGAATTCGATAATTATCAACTGCTCAATTCATTTTTTCGAGAATTACAGCCGCATTTTTGTTATTTACGAATAATGCCTTTCGAAAATACTTACCGACCGATGGTAACGCTTTCGTCGGCAATCGAGTACAAATTCCTACCACCCAAATGGTTTGCAGAAAGGAGCTCTAGTTGATAATTATTCCTATCTGAAAAGGCTACTATTTCGCGACTGACAGTTATGAACGGGTGTTTGAAAATCCTGGTGGCGAATTAAATGGCCGCCGAAAAAGACGTTATCGACGTTTGTATCCGCGAGTATTCAGTTATTTTGAATCAGTACAATTGCTAAATTGATAAGTTACAACTGTCGATCGAGGGTTTTGAAGTAAAAAACAGGAAGAAATAAACCAGCCGGTGTTCTTGAGAGGAGCTCGGGTTCGCTTCGGTACGCCAGTCTCCCGTTTCCCTCACGGTGAGTAAAATATATCTCAAAGGAACTAAAAAAAAAAACTCGTGAAAAATACAACTCTTCGTCGAGCCCACGTTCCTTCGGCGACCAAAAATCATTGTATAACTTTTTTATTCTTGCAATTGCGTCTCTCTTCGATCACTCGAGACGTCAATCCGGTGATTAACACGCGCCCGCGCACAAACTTGCTTTGTAAATTGCACGCATATGCATTTTTTCTCGCAGATACGAAACGTCCATTATATAAAAATTCCACCCACATTATTTCAAGCTCGCGATAAAATGTTAATCAAATTTATTCATCCAAAACTGGCAATTTTGCACGTCTATCCTCCTCCCACAAATCCTTCGTTCGTTCTCGTTTCTCGCACGAAATATTTTTATCTATTTTGACTCGTCACTCGATCCTTTTCCATCCTTTTGTTTGTTTTCTGCATTTTTTCTCTCGATCCTCGTTTTCGTCTAACGAATATTGTTCTGTTCACGCAAAGATGGAGGAAGAAACGGAATACACAAAATTACCTCTCGAGGATCGCTGCGTCCACAAGGTAAAATTAACTTTTCAGAATCTCAGAATCGCAAGATCCATTTGAAAATTCTTGTCCCTGGAGACGCCGCGTTTTTTTGTTTTTTGCCAATTCCGCAATTTCTCATTCTTCCAGTCCTGGAAAGCTCGCTTGCACGGCTACGAGGAATGTTCCAAAAAGTTTCAATGCATCGACGACGAAAAGTCTCCGGAATGGAACAAATTTCTAGGTCTGGTGAAAAAATTCGTGGTCGACAGCAACGCGGCTGTTCAGGAAAAGGGATTAGAGGCGACTCTGGCGTTTGTGGAAAATGCCGCGTGCGCCGGAAAGTGAGTTTTCGTATTTTGGAGGATTTTTTTTCAATAGGAAATACATTTTGGGTTTTCAGTTTTTATCGATTTTCGATGTCTTGGTATTTTGCAAATGCAGCAAAAGGGGAAAAAATTGGGGAACTTTTTACTTAATTTTGAATTTTATACGCTAGGACGGTCGGCGAAGTGATGAGCGGAATCGTGAATAAATGTATCGCCGCTCCGAGGACAAAGACAAAAGATTTGGCGGTTCAGATAACGCTGATGTGCGTGGAAATAGAAAAACACGAAACGGTGCAGGAGGAATTGATGAAAGGGACCGAAGTGAAAAATCCTAAAATTGTTGCTGCTTGCATTGCGGCGCTGACTCTTGCCCTCAAAGAATTTGGGCCCAAAGTTATCAATCTTAAGCCACTGATGAAAAAGATACCGAGCTTTTTGGAAGATCGCGACAAGGGCGTGCGAGATGAGGGAAAAGTTATGGTCGTGGAGATTTACAGGTAATTTATCGTTTCGATATCCAAATTCACTATTTTTGGAGACTCGAGCTCAAGGAGAATCACGTCTCAGTCAAAAAGCCGCTCAACTTTTTTTTTCAATTTTGTTTCAATTCTAATTTCCGAATTAGCTTTAACTGTGACAAGGGTTTTTAAAAATAGCGTCAAATTTTATGGAAACTAGATTTTCTCATGCTCGTTCTTGATTTGCTAAAGTTTGAAAGATCAATCTTAAAAAAAATACAAATAATTGCAAAGGAATTGTGTCTCTCATGTGAGTCTGTGGGGATTGAAAAAAATCATGACTCTGAAGATTGCAACGTTGAGATTCAACGAAAAACATTTTTTCTATTGATTATTTATTGAATTTTAAAAATCGTGGCAATTTTTTGCGTCGATTGAGTTTTTTGGTCACAAGAGAGAATCGTTTCATTGGCCCGACCAAATATTGAATAATAATAATTGGCTCTGCTGAAGAAATAACAGAATTTCGCTGCATTCCAACGATGCAAACTTCAGGATCACAAAAAATCTGATTTTTACATAAAGTTCTGTTGACAATTAGACGTTGGATTGAAAAATAATTCAAGTAATACATGGACGAATTATTTTTCCATGTTATTTCCAAATTTCGATCCTGACTTTCAAAAGAAAATTTTATTAGAAACGATCGATATTTTGTTGCAAACGTTCGACCGAACTTTTTCCGAAAAATCACAAAAATGTTTTCATTGCAGCAAGAAATATTGAAAAAAGTCTCTTCGAAAAGTCAATTTTGGTCATTCCGATCGTAAATTTTGCTGACAGTTCCGTTGGGAATAAAAAATATTGTCAACGTAACGAAAATTTCGAAATTATCGAAAAATATTTAGTTCATCGTGTTCATCGGCAAAATTTAATTTTCAGTGCATCCAGAAACGCGTGATGCTTCTTGAGTTTTCATTTTTTTAATGAAATTCGTTTTTTTATACAATTTTTTTGGGATTTATTGCAGATGGATCGGTGCACCGTTGAAACAGCAACTGAACAGTTTGAAGCCAGTGACGATGACGGAGCTAGAAGTAGAATTTGGAAAGTTGACAGACAGCAAAGCGACTCCAACGCGTTACTTGAGATCGCAAAAGCCAAAGGTGATGGCGATCGATCCAGGGAATGGGGTGGGGGGTGGTGACGGTGTGTGTAACGAGGACGACGATGACCAAGAGTCCGCGGAAGTTGAAATAGATCCGTACGAGCTGATCGACCCGGTGGAGATTCTGTCGAAACTGCCGAAGGACTTTTTCGAGAAAGTGGAGGCAAAAAGCTGGCAAGAACGTAAAGAAGGTCTGGAGGCGTTAGAGATTTTGGTGAAAAATCCAAAACTGGAAAGCGGCGAGTATGGGGACGTGGTGAGAGTTTTAAAGAAAATAATTAGCAAAGATTCGAACGTGGTTGTTGTCGCTTTGGCGGTGAAATGTCTGAGCGGTTTGGCAACGGGCTTGGAGAAACGATTTCAAACTTATGCGGGAGCTTGTTTGCCGGCGGTTCTCGAGAAATTCCGAGAGAAAAAGCCCACCGTCGTGACGGCGCTCCGGGAAGCTGCGGACGCGATATTTTTGAGCATCAGCGTCGAGTCGATGATGGAAGACGCTCTGGCGGCATTGGACAATAAAAATCCGGCCGTCAAAGCCGAAACTGCTGCATTCTTGTCACGAAGTTTCGCTCGCACGCCGCCGGCGAGTTTGAACAAAAAATTGCTGAAAGCATACAGCGCGGCGTTGCTGAAAACTCTGAACGAGCCGGATCCGACGGTGCGAGATAATTCGGCGGAGGCGTTGGGCACGGCGATGAAATTGGTCGGGGAGAAAGCGATGTTGCCGTTCGTGACGGACATCGATCCCTTGAAAATGGCGAAAATCAAAGAATGTTCGGAGAAAGCAGTGATTCACGTTAAAGTTGCGGGTCCGGGGCGAAAAGCAGAGCGTCCGAGTACCGCACCAGCGAAAATGGCGAACGAGGCGAAAAGCAAAGATTCCGGCGAGGCGGCAGCTCCTTCGAAAACGACAACGAAGCGGCCGAATACAACAGCAACGAAACGGGCAGCAACGACGAAAAAAGCGACGACGTCGTCAACGACGAATCTCGCAGGTTCGGCAGGCACGAAAAAATCATCGAGCAAAAACCAACCCGAGAGAAATCTGAGCGTGGAAGAAGTCGACGAACTGGCAGCGCAAATGTTGTCCGCCGAAATAATCTCCGGCTTGACCGACGGTAACTGGAAAACTCGTCTGAGCGCTTCGGAACAATTGTCCGAGGCGATAAGTCAGATGGAAAGTTCGGAAGTTAATTGCCAAGTGATTGTTCGGACACTCGCCAAAAAGCCTGGATTCAAAGACACAAATTTCCAAGTCGCTAAATTACGCCTCGAAATCGTTAAAATGTTGGCCGAAAATTATTCCTTCTCCACAACGACCTCGGAGTATTGCATAATGGAGGTGACCGAGAAATTGGGCGATGCGAAAAACAGCGGGATCGCGAGTGAGACTCTGACAGCGATCGCGGAAGCAACGAGCTTCGAAATGGTCGCGAACGAAGCCGCAGCGTTCGCATTTAACCAGAAAAACCCTAAAGTCCAGCAGGAAACATTGCGTTGGTTGGGAAACGCTCTCCTCGAGTTTGGCTGCACGCTCAACGTCAAGAGTTTGATGGAGAGCGTGAAGAAAGCGATATCCGCGACGAATCCTGCAGTGCGGACTCAGGCGATAGGGCTGCTGGGAACTTTGTACGTTTTTGTGGGCAGATCGTTGTTGATGTTTTTCGAGAACGAAAAACCAGCCTTGCGGCAACAAATCGAGCAGGAGTGCGAAAAACGCAGCGGGGAAACAGCGCCAGCTCCGATTCGTGGACCAAAAACAAAGGCGAGTCGTTCAGCGAGAGCGAACGTGGATGACGAGCCGGAAGACGGCGACGAGATGTGCGACAGTCAACCGGAAATGAACGATCTCTTGCCTCGAGTCGATATTAGCAACCAAATAACGGAGGCCCTTTTGGCCGAGTTGGCAGACAAGAATTGGAAAGTCCGCAACGAGGCGTTACAAAAAATAAGTGGAATTTTGAGCGAAGCTCGTCTGTTGAAAGGCTCGATCGGCGAATTGGCACGCGGACTCGCGCCTCGGCTGGTCGACAGTAACACGAGAATCGCACAGACTACGTTGGGCATTTGCGCGAGCCTTGCAACCGCGATGGGGCCACCAGCGAAGCAACACATTCGTGCACTTTTTCCTGGATTCGTTCAGTGCCTCGGAGATTCCAAAACTTGGATCAGAAGCGCGGCCATTAGTTGTATCAACACGTGGGGCGACGAATGCGGTTACAAAGAATTTTTCGATGGCGAAATGATCGCCGATGCACTCAAATCTGGCTCTCCGACTCTTCGCACCGAACTCTGGGCCTGGCTGGCACTGAAAATTCCTCCGATTCCGGTAAAACAAATTTCCAAAGAGGAATTGCTCGCTTGCCTGCCACATTTGTACAGCAATCTCGAGGACCGAAACTCTGACGTGAGGAAAAATGCTCAAGAAGCTGTGCTTGGCTTCATGATACATTTGTCGTACGAGGGAATGTCCAGGCAAACGGAGAAGCTCAAGCCAGGCTCGAAGAGCGTAGTGCTCGGAGCATTGGACAAAGCTCGTCCGAATTTACCGGTGAAACCATTGCCCTCGAAAAAAACAGCGGCGCCCGAGGAGCCCGCTCACAAAGTCGTGAAGAGCGGAGGAAAAGCTGCGAAAAGTGCGCCGAAAGGAAAAGCTGGAAATGCCAACGCGAAACCTGGAAGCGCGCGCAAAAAGGCGGACGACGAGGGCTCGGGAAACGCCGGCGCCAACGACGGCGGCGGTCCCCTCTTGGTCGTCAATAATCTGAAACATCAGAGACTCATTGACGAACAGAAGCTGAAAATCATCAAATGGAACTTTACAACTCCGAGGGAAGAATTCGTCGATCTACTCAAAGAATTAATGGGCTCTGCTGGCGTCAATAAAACTCTCATTGCCAATATGTTCCACGCAGATTTCCGCTATCATCTCAAAGCCATAGAAGCCTTGACCGCCGATCTTCAAGACAACAGCAAAGCCCTCGTTTCCAATTTGGATCTCATTCTCAAATGGCTCACTCTCCGTTTCTTCGATACAAATCCTTCCGTCATTCACAAAGGCCTCGAATACCTTCAGACCGTTTTCAATCGTCTTATCGACGACGAATATCACATGCTCGAGAACGAGGCAGCCTCGTTCATTCCTTATCTCGTTACGAAAATCGGCGACCCCAAGGACACTATACGCATGGGAGTCCGAGCTCTGTTCAAGCAAATCGCCCTCGTTTATCCCGTCAGCAAATTATTCTCTTACGTCATGGAAGGCCTCAAGTCCAAAAATGCACGACAAAGAACCGAATGCCTCGACCAACTTGGATCCCTCATAGAAAACTATGGCATTTCTGTTTGTCAACCCTCGCCCACAGCTGCCCTTCGCGAAGTCGCTAAACAGATCGCTGATCGTGATAATTCCGTTAGAAACGCTGCTCTCAATTGTATCGTCCAAGCTTATTTCCTCGAAGGAGAACGAATCATCAAGCTCGTCGGTCAGGTGAGAATTTCCTGCTCCATTTTCGTCAATCTCATCCTCGTTTTCACTTCACAATTCGCACCAACTCGAACGTTTCTCTTTTCCCCATACAGATCTCCGAAAAAGACTTGTCCCTCCTCGAAGAACGTATTAAAAGGGCAGCCAAAAATCGACCCGTTAAATCTGCCTCGTCAGCGAGAATCTCAGCCCCTGCAGCTGCAGTTACTGCCGCAGTTGTCCCCGAGGAAGGAGACCCTGGTTATGACGAGGACAACGAGGACGACGAGCCGATCGACGAGCCGGAAGAACTTGTTCAGGAAGACAGGTAAATCTACAAAAATTTTCCTCCACTTTATCAGCAAATTGTTTTTCCACCACGTCCAGGAACGAAACGACCGGGAAATTTGTTCCCATCGTCATTTTTCCAAAAATTTAGTTAAAAAAATTGCCAAATCGTTCCGCCTCGCAAAAATTCAATTCCCGTCGAAGTAAAATATTTAGCATGATCCAAGGAAATAAAGTGAAAACTGGCAAACTCCGCAAGTTTGCGTCATCGAAAGAAAAAATTTAGAAACCAACGGAGCAACGAATCGCGTTCTTTCCTCTTTATTTTCAAAATATGTCTTTAGGGACAATAATCTTAAGAAAGAATCGGCAACGAAGGAAGACGAGAAGCCCGACGAACCGATCACAATCCAGGTGACGGAGCCCGAAAGCGAAGAAGATACTGCGGCCCAAATCGACGATAACGGCAATCACGATATTAAGAAAACGTTCGTCCTGGAAAAACTTTTTTTTTTCGTTCTGTTACTTTGTTTCGTGAGGGGATATCGTGGTGTTGGGAAGTAGGAAAAGAAATACCGGAAGGAATTGCTCGTTTCGTCCCTTGCTGAATTCTTATAGCTCGGCAATTGTTCCAGAATCGAAAACTTGGAAAAAACAGTCTGCACGAACGTTCAAATCGTAGATTATGGAGTAGTGTCCTTGAGTGTGGAAGAATTGAGGGATTTTTGTTGTTGTTGAAGAAATTTTTGTTTTCAAAACTGAAAATTGATTTTTCCTGCTTGAAACAAATTTCTAGAGCGTTTTTTTTTACAATTCTTCAGACATCCTTCGCCAACTACGAGAGCCAAAGCCTCTGGACCTTTCGGTCTGGACATGGACTTTTTGAAGAGACTCGAAGAGAGCGCACCGGTGAGATGGAAAATCCCGAATCTCGTTGATCCTGCCTGGGATCCCAACGAGAGTATTAGTGCTTTGAAATCACCGACCTCGGCGTAAGTAAAAAGTGTCTGCCGGTGATTTCTGTTGCTCAGAATTTCGAAAATCCACAAATTGTCGAAATTCTTTGAATATTTCAATTTATCTGAAGATTTTTCTCATTATTTCGCTTTTTTGGAATTCAGTGTTCCTTCGCTCACACCACCGGCGTTGGTTGTGTCGAGAACCGGATTATTATCACCAGTCACGACGCCTCCGACCAAAGAAGACCGCCTGGAACGGACAATTTTGTCGATGGCGAGTCTCGATCTCCCAATTGCGATTCAATCCATGAACGCTATCGAAAACGTAATGAAACTTTCCCTTTTCTATCTTTTTCCCGAGACGACGATAAAAACGAAAAAAAGTTGATGTTTTCACGATTTTTTTGCATTGCAGCTTTTACAAACCGACCAAGTCACCATGATGCAAAGTAAGGAGGACAAATTCATAAGTTCGGTCACGATGCAACTCAAACTCTTGCAGACCTATCCACTGAGGCTGGAGAGTGACGAAGTAATCAAAGGATTCCGAACGGCATTCGTGGTCACATTGGCTGTGAGTAAATTTGTATTTTTATGGTTATCGAATCAAGAAAATTGCATCAATTATTAAGGAGGATCATGCGTTGCCAATGGTAAAGGGAAATTTCCACTTTGAGGCTCAAATTTTTATTTTTCTCAAGACTGAACTTTCCAGCAAACGAAAAACGAACGTTAATGTTCACAGAAATCAACGCTGTCTGTTAAAATCCTTGAAAATAACGTTTTGGTATCCAATAATTGTTTATTGATTGCTTAATTAGTTGTTAATTATTAATTGGCAATCAAAATCGTTTGGATTCCCCTCAAGATCGTTGTCAGATTGAACCGTTACAATAAACTTTAAATCACAAAGAACGATGTCGGAACTCAGCGAATGATTGATCGAAATTTATTTTTATTTTCAAGTTCTATAATACGGGCATCCTTGGGAAAAATGTGCCACCGCTGATTCTTCAAGAACTCGTACATCAGATGATTACTCTTCTTGCTGAGAATAAATTGAAACCTCTGGACCACCCGGAAGCGTATACGCGAGTCATAAACAACATAGTCGTCAAAATAATCGATCACTCGAATCACTCCACAGTAATATGGTGAGTCAAACAAAAAAATTTCATGGAATTTTTATTTTTACTGAAAAAAATTCTCATCTTCCCGGTATTGATTGTTTTTTTCTTAATTTTTATTCCTAGCGTAATGATCAAGTTGTTACACGGCTGTGCCGAGTCCAACGGACCTCCAAAGTACGAGGAACTCGTCATGAAGTGTTTGTGGAAAATTGTCAAAGGAATTTCCGGTTGGGCCGGGGATTTGGATTACGATTCGATCCTTCTCGAAGTCCATCACTTTTTCAAGGTACCAGAATCGAATTAATCAATTCGCGAAAATATTTCATAGAACTGAGGAAAAATGATGAATTTCCGCAAAATTTTACTGCATTTGTGGCGATAAATACATTTTTGTTCGTCTCAGGACTATCCAACCGCTTGGTGGAAAAAACGAAGCTCCGACATGCCCCTTCGCACCATAAAAACTGTGCTGCACAGCATGACCAAAGTAAAAGGCAGCACGATTCTCAGTCACATGACAAAAATCAATAATACCCAAGAATCCGAGCTGCAGTCGTATTTGGATCGCTTAATCGCGGTGAGTTGAAACCGTTTTTAGGAAAACATCGCAAACGAAGAATTCATAGTAATAAGTAGAACAAATGTGTGCAGACGTTCAGACCGGATGAGATCAGCTCGGGAACGAGAACGATAACGAAATCTTCCAGCCAAGGAAGAGCACCAAAACGATTATCGAAGTTTACCCACGAACAATTGTCCGAAATTTTCAAAAAGATTGGATCCAAGCATCAAGTGCAGGAAGTGAGTTTTTCAGATTATTGTACACAAACGATGATTTTTTTTTGTACTGCAAATTTCAACGAAACTCTCAAAAAACAGTTTCCACGCAGATTTGCCATATTTAAATTTCAACGAGACCAAAAAAATTGTCCAAAACGCTGGAGTTTTGAAAATTCGCCTTTAACGTTTTCAGGGTTTGGCTCAACTTTACGATTTCAAGCTGCAACATCCCGAAGCGGATGTGCAACCTTTTCTAGTAAAGTCGCACCAATTCTTCCAAGATTTCATCGAGCAAGGTCTCAAGGACATCGATCAGGCGCGGAAGAGTCAAAATATAAATGCTCAGTGCAACAATCAATACACGACAGGTGCGTGAAATCTCCAAAAATATACAAATTTTCACGTTTAAATTAATTTATTCTCGAAAAACTAAAAATTTGCCTCAAAATTTAAATTTTCAAACGCTTACGATGGATATTTTGCATGAAATCGTTGTCAAAAATTTTCTTCCCAGCCGTGACAAATTACCGTCATTTAGTTAAGGGCGCAAAAAAGGCGCATGAATTTTTCAGATTTTCCAAAAGTTAAAAAAAAAGTGCACTGAAAATTCAATTTTGTCAAAAAACGTCGATATTTTGTTGAATACGACGAACTAAATATTTTGGGATGATTTCAAAATTTTCGTTATTTCGACAATATTTTTCATTGTAACGGAACTGTTAGCAAAATTTACGATTGGAATGACAAAAATTTACTTTCCGAAAACGATTTTCCAGAATATTTTTTGCTGGAATGACAAAATTTTCGTGATTTTTCGAAACAAACGTTTAGTTTAACGTATCCAACAAAATATCCATCTTTTTCAACAAAATTTTATTTTCAGTGTGAAATAGGCGAAAGAGTCTGAATTTTTTTTTTTTTTGCTACAGATAATATCCCATCGGAACCCCCAAGTATTACGGTCGAGAAAGGTGCTATGGATCCCATCCAGAGGTTAGAGAAGCTGAGAGCCCTCGAGGCCCAATACCGAGCGAGTGTATCGAACCAATCGAATCGTGCATGAAACGGTCCACGAACAAGCCGCAGGTAAATAAGTTCGCTAGCTCAACGTGCATTCTCCATAATTCCAAAAATTTAATAAATTCTATATATAAATATTTCTAAAACAACGTTTCACGTTGTATTTTTTGTTGCACAGCGCTGTGGAGATTGGCGATAAAAATCATGACAGCAAAAGGCCCCAACTATGTACCTAAATAATTGTCTCCCTCCTCCCCCTCGTTAACGTCCAATTGTGAGATTATATCAGTACGAATTACAACAACCTATTTCAGCATCTAGTATAGTTGCGAATAGTTAACAGTAATAATTCATGTGTTATGTTATGCTGCTCGTATTTATGGCTCTCCTCGTGCGATTCAACGATATTAAACGAAAATAATACTGATAATAATAATAATAACATCGCATCCGAGGAATAGTTACGACTGTTTTTTGTTTCTTTCTTTTTTTTAATTGTCAATTTAGTAGTAGTATCTTTTTGTATTGCGTTATTTTTTTAAATATGAAATAAATAGTCGTTAAGACAGGAAAATGAAAAACGATTGATCGTAGAGCGATAATGTCAAATAGAAATTCTTATAATTATGTTATGAAAAACAGGTTGTAACGACACTTACCTTTTCTGAACTCGTATCCACGACGACATTATATATACGTGGACTTGTAATAAAAGATGAAAAAAAAACAAACGAAAAATCAAATTGTACCGGCGTCTAAATACGTCGAATATTCTTTATTGGTCTTTTAAGCATTTGCGCTGATGTGACACGATTCGAGTCGATTCATCGTCTCGGCAGCGATTTTCTTCCAGTGTCAGAAAAAAAAAAAATTCTCCTAAAATATATTTTCGCCGAAGCGAGCTTTCGAAATGTGTCGAATTTGTTTTTTTCTTTTACCAACTTTATTCAGCACGATTATAAAACCTTTTTCCGTCTCCGAGATCGAAATTTTTTCTACAATTCATTTTTTTTCTTTGCAACACCGAAACAACGAATGCGCAAGAAATTTGACTATTATTTTCGCACCAGTACTCGACGTAATTACGTTCGTTCGACGCTTCACACATCGTCGCACCATCGAAAATCCTCGAGAATTGAAAAAGTGCGATCATTTTTCTTCTTCTTCGAAATTCGCAACTTTTACGACATTTTTCCCACTCACTATTCACGCTTCTCAACAATAAAAATCTCTCGAAAGTACAACATTGCGTAATACATAATTCATTTCCTGTACAAAATTTCTCGCATCGTTTCCATCATTGATGTTTTTGCTTCGATCTATTTTTCTTCGTCATTCGCTCAAAGTTCTTATCGTCACAAGGACTAAGCAGCCCTGCAGGATAAAAGGTACAAATGTTGATGAATTATATGGTAATGTAAAAAAATATAATACTCGAGGGTACGAACCGAGTACCGGATAGTATTTTCTTGTTTTCTCAATGGTTTATAATACTATAGCGCGCCGGTGGACTGTACAGGTTTACAATGTTCAGTTATTTATATTTACACGTCTGGGACACTCTGCGCCTTGACTCGAGGATTTTACGATCTTTGCAGTTTTGTCAGAGTCGACGTTTTCATTTCTGCTCACAGATTTTTCTGCGAGAAAACGTAATTTTCGCGATTAATGGAATGGAATTAATTAATTAATTTCATGCTCTTTTTTTGCGAATCCTTCGCGCTGTGGAATGTCCCAATACATTCGTGTGTGTGTGTGTGTGTGCATCAACGACACACAAATTAATTCTAAGCAAGTACAATAATTCGGAATTTTATTTGCTCAGCGAATAAGCGTTTTTTCTGCTTCTCATTATTCACGAGTCTTCCGAAGGATTTATGAAGAGTGCAGTCAGTGCGAATACCAGGAAAACTATTCCTCCGATAATCGTAACTGTAATGAACAAATTGCGACAATTATTCGTCAATCAAAAGTCATTAACGTTGGAATTTTTAATCGCAATTCTGCGTTGCAAACTTTGACCGATGCGGCAGTTGATTTATTGCGAAAACAAAAACAAACGGAATCGCTTACCTGTACGAACGGATATTTTTTGCGCGATCATTCGTCCACCGAGAACTGCGAGTCCCGTGCAAAACGAATGCCCCAAAATTCCGCCAACTACGACCCCGTAAACGTCCTGGAAACGAAGATAATCACATTTTTCGTAATTGAATTTGAAGATCAGATGATTCGACGACAATCTGACGGATTTTTCTTACCTCACGTGCGGCAAGAATAATTGTCGTGAGTTGCGAACGATCGCCCCATTCTGCTAAAAACGTCAGAGTGAATGCCTGGAGGAAAATCCTCGAGAGGATCATAAGCGCACTCGTTTTCTTCGTCTTTCTCAAAACCCCCGTTTCCGGGTCTTGAACTACCGTGCTGACCGTTTCTTTTTCGAACTAGATCAATGCAAAAATTGCAAAAACATGAAATGAGCTTTTTTCGACTCGATTCTTTGACGATTCGTCGGAATTTGTTTTTTTATATCTGGAGAGCAACGGATCGATTACCTCGTCTTCGCGTTTCCGTAGATCCGATTGCACTTCCTCCAGTTCTTCTTGAGCTTCCGTCGGGGACATGTAATAACCGTCCCTCAGCATTTTCAAGCCGAAGAGAGCGAACAGCGCGGTAGAAATATAATAAGTATAGGCACGTGGAATGATGGTTGCGGCATAGCCGAATAGAACTGCGTGAGAAAAAAGTTTTCCATCGTTCAAAGAGTCTGCGAGACGCGAAAAAGTTTGCCGGAAGTGCGTTGCCCTGGAAATTTACCTGAGAGAACTGTCATGAGGGCCAACGCGCCGATCGCACCGGCAAAGACTGTGAGCCTGGGATGCCGCATGGCCATTATAGCCGCGATGAAGAAAGTCTTGTCGCCCAGTTCAGAGACGACGATGACGGAGAGCGAGGCAACAAACGCATGCAGAAAACCGAGTTGTCCTGGTATCGGTGGGTTCGAGGTGGATTCGTGATTATTCTGTAAAGACTCGATCCCTTAGCGAGCATTTTTTTGAATGATCGATATGACGCACTTCGTGGTCGATCACGCGAGGATTGATACATGAAAATATATATATATGCATAGATATATTGAGATGTTGAATGACTTACGATCGGAGTGAAAGCATCTTCGGATTTAGGCATTTCTTGCGGTATTTTTTCTCCTATCACTACTACTAATGAACAATAAATAAATATAACAATAAAAAGAATGTGGTTGCCGAAGGAGCCGATGCTCGAAAATCGCGATAACTTAATACTCATTGTGATTTATTTCGAGTTATTCTTTCGATCATTCATAAATCTTGTGTACGTCCGCACTCTCGAGACGACCTTCTCTTCCACCTGCTTTTGCCTGTTGTCCAGGCAATAATCTCGGAGTGTCGCGATGTCTCTCCCAACGCGCAACTCTCGCGCACGAAAAATTCTCTCTACGTAGATGAGCCCAAGGTAGGGGATTTCTTATCAACGGACTGTTCACGCTTCGCTTATCGCCGCGAGGGTCGTTGCGAACGCGGTCTTTCATTTTTTAAATAACTCTCTCGCTGCAAAACGATTTCTCTTTTGCTTTTGTATTTCTCTGCCTTAATTCTTGGTACTTATTATGTTTTAGTATTTACCGATCTTTTCTTGCCGATTAGCTCAAGAACAGAGTCGTGCGGAAGTGCTGGACAGTTCCGGACGATTGAAAAACATAATGAGGCGTGTGAAATATACACTGAAAAGCAAATTTTGTTGAAAAAGATGGATATTTTGTTGGATACGTTCAACTAAACGTTTTTTCGAAAAATCCCGAAAATTTTGTCATTTCAGCAAAAAACATTCTGGAAAATCTTTTCGGAAAGTAAATTTTTGTTATTCCAATCGTAAATTTTGCTGACAGTTCCGTTACAAATGAAAAATTTTGTCGAAATAACGAAAATTCTATATTCCAAAATATTTAGTTCGCTGTATTCAACAAAATATCGACGTTTTTTGACAAAATTGAATTTTCAGTGTATATAGATTAGCGTGATGTCGTGCATGCATCGCTCGTTTATCCAGAATTTCGCAACAAAAGTTTATTGGTTGAGAGGACTCGTCATTTTTTTCACTATCGTTGAGGGATCATCCCAAAAATGTCATAATCGTGATTAAATGGATGATTTATGATATATAATAAAATTTATCTCCAAATTGGGTAGTCTCGTTGTTACCGACTGACGGTAACGAGATTTTTTTCTCAAAAATTGAACAAATTTGGAGCAGCGAAATGTTAAATAACTTTTGATAGTTGTTCATTTCATTTTGTCGAATTTTCTTCGTCGTTCGCAAGCGATAGTTCCGGAAAAAATTGCTTCTCACGAGTTTTATTTTTATTTCCACGACCTGCTTTCAAAGATAGTTATCGCGGAAGGAAAAAATACTTTTTTGACGTGGCGTCCGGATTGGAGTCGATTGCATCAATCACCGGAGAAATGCGACATAGAAAATAGCACTAATTGAAGAGAGTCGATTGACAATCGGTTGATTGTTATCAGCTTTTATCTGAGACGAGATAACGAATTTAGAACTTCGGACGACAAATATCTGTTTCAAACGCAAATTTCCCGCCATACCACATCGCTGAGCAAATATGATCAGCGCGGGAAATTGTAAACAAACCGTAAAACATATTTTGACTTCCGATCAAGTTAAAAGTTCGACATTGACGAAAATGTTACGAATTATTAAAAAGATACATAAAAGGAAAGAGCCGCGTGATAGTTTGCGCCAATTTTTATTGCCCGCGAGGTTTCAAAACACAAAACTTCCACTTTAAAATAATTATTCTATCGGGTCAGAATTACAATCAATGTCAAATCGATATTTTGACATGTTATGCTGTCAGTGTTAAAAAAAAAAATTAGCAAGTCATTTCCGACCAGCGTATAGTTGGACACAGACAAATCGCGCTCGGTCGTTTGGCAATCTACGAAAAGTTGTGACGTTGTTGACGTTGTGGTCGGTGTCACGTGCCATGGTAGGCACGACAGTCTGCAACCGCTGTCAGTTTTGTACGCGACGTTGTAGGTTATGGTGTGTGTTTAGCGCGCAAAGTGTCGTCACAGTGAAGTGGTTAAAAATGAATGAGAAAGAGCGTCGTAATGACAACGGTCGTGGCGATAGAACTGAAAAGAAAAAGTGGCGCGATTTATTACTGCTGATATATTAATTATCGGTTCATTTCTGACTCGAGCCTAACGAAAAATCAACGACGGAACCAAAATGCGCCGTTCAAGTCACATTCCACGAGAGGTATGTGCTTTTATACATTTCTCGATTGTGGCATTGCCACTTCTCGATACTTTTGTCATAATTTTGGTGTTGACGAAACACGAACTATCGGTTGTTTTTTTATCATGAGATCTTGAGAGTAACATCGCGCGGTTGATAAAAAAATAGAAAAACTTTCAACGCGTATACGCGGTTCGTCCCTAGTAAAAGCACCTGAAAACATTCGGTGTTTGTACTTTTAAACAAATGTCAAACAAATCGCGGTGAATCGTTTGTAAATTCGGTTTTATTCACGCGCCCACCAACATTTTTGGGCCGATTATTCGCAATGTTTTTCGGCATGTACGATTTACGTCCTTGAAGTGAATTCACATGTGATTATTCGTTACGGACATATTTGCAGTCGAATATCGCGTTATTATACAATTTGTATCGCGTATGGGTTCAAGTGCACCTCCCGCGATCTCGGCCGAGTGAGGATCTGTCGAGTATATAGTATAGCACACGACAACAGGAAGTAGCGAGAGGTTCTCGGCGGCGGGGGGAGGGGGCGCTTACGTACGACGATCGAGCGGCTTTGTCGATCTGCCATTGTTCGGACACTACACTTATGATGAATTTTCGCGATCGGCAATCAGTAGCAAGACCGCATCGCGTATACGAATACAAAGAATCCTCGACAACGTTTGGGGCTTGGAAAAAATGGACAGTGAATCGTTCGAAAAGAGAAAAGTTTATTGATTCAAAAATGTTTCTGTTCGATTCCCTATAGAATAATCGTTTTCAACGGTGAAAAAATGACGTTCATCTTCGATTGAACTTTTTCGAACCAGAGTCGAAAAACAACGTTCGAAAATTTCAAGGCCAATTGTGAAAAGTTTCATAAGTGAATGAATTTCGTTTTATTTTATGTGGAAGTTTCCTAAATTGCGAAATTAATTTAAAAATTGTTCATTTTCGTTCGAAATAAAATCCACGAAATGTGATTTTTGAAAGATTATTGAGTGAATTTTGGTGAATAAAAATAATTGCTACGATCGTAGTTCGATATCGGGGCAATAAAAACGGAATAAACGGGCGGGTCGTAAGAAAGCAATGGATCTTTAAGTGTACGGGTAGGAAAACGTGAACGCGCGATAATAGGATGAGTGGGGGAGTTGGCAAGGAGCAGAGTAGAGTCTGCGAAAGAGGAGATCGATCGTTCGGTGCGGTGCGTCTTTTCTGATAATGCGTTGATGCGGTCGAGTGGCGGGGTAGGGATGTTGCGCGTGAGGAAAAATGTAGGAGCGATATAGCCGAGGAAAGCGAGAGCCTATTTTTCTCTTTGGGATTTTCGACGAGGGTTCATGCGCTGTAAACCACGTTTTTTGCCCCAAATCCAACATTTTCAAGGTCGTCGCTGTAACGGCAAGTTTTTTATTGGCCACAGCCACACGCGCGGACCATTTCGTTATTTACGAGAGCAACTCCGTACGCTCCTCCTGTTCATCGGCGGTCTCTGACGAACAGTCTCAAAAGCTATCAGAAAACGACCTCGCAGAATGCTCGTAAGCGTACGTCACAGTATCAGCTCCATCGAAACGTGCTACTTTAACCACGACTCTCTTTTCACCCGGAAAATTCATTTTCTAAGCCTCGTACCGCTAATTACAGCCGATTTTTCCAACTGTTGAACTTTGCTCGCTTAGAAACTTCGCTGATAGCAACGCTGCAGGCAGAGTCATCGTCAGTGAAGACAAAGAACTAAAATTTTGTCTTCTTAGGCACATTCCCTCGAGCTACAGGTTTGTTCCGTCCAACCACCGTATCTATTTGTGTTTATTGCAATTCTTTATGCTGATTTATCGTAAAAACTCTCATTTCCAATGTCAATAAAACTTAACAATCGTTTTTATTTCAAGATTTCAATGTGTTTCATTTCTCCACGATTTTTATGTTGGTGTTTTTGTCGTTGTGTCGTTTTTCGTAGTTTCTCATCTCGCTCGATTTTCTTTGCATTCGTAAAGTAAAATTCGAGTTGTGTTGAGGTTAGAATTTATTTGCAATGTCGATGAACGTTCGTTTTCGTCTTGTAAAAGGTTGTAACTCTGTTTTTTTTTGTCACACACGAAAATCTTCATGTTCGAAAAACACGTGGGATTGTTTAATTATTGCATCGGTTTTTCCCAAATTTATGAAACAACGACACAAAGACGCGAATCGAGACTCTCGCGAATAAATAAATAAACGTGTTTACATGAAAGACGGGGATGAATTTTTATTCAACACTAGTCTGGACGAAAGTTTTTGAGGAATATTGAGAATTTCATAAATCGATGAAAGCAAGTTTCGTTGCTCGTGACACACTGGGATGAAAAAACTTGGTGAAATTTGGTGGTGAGAGAATTTATGAGAAAATGGAATGTCAATTTATTTAATGATTCGTTCACCGCGTTCGTATTAGTTTTTGGAAAGAGAGACAATCACTTTGACATTTGGAAAAATTGTGTACGACTTGGTCGAGGGGAAGAGAAAAGAAAACACCAAGTGACAGATGTTCTCGGAAAAAAGTTAATGCAACCCCTGGACCGTGGGTAATTGAGTCCTGCGCCTTGTCCTCGTTCTCCCCGGCTTCCCTCTCTCCCCGAATACATACGACTTGACACGTGTGTGCGTCGAGAGAGCTACTCGACACGGTATTCGCCCGAGTATCGTCCAGCACCACCTGTTAACGATAGCACGTTCGAGCTTGTGCGCATGCGCGCCGAATGCGAAGCTTGATACCGAATTCGGAAAAATCTTGTTGCTTCAGCCAATCCAATGGGAGAAAAATTGATAAACGTGTCCTTAAATATCGACGATTAACTCGTGAGGATAAAAAATCGAATTCGTTGTTCGAAATGACGCATTGAGAAGGGTGAAACGACCCAGTCGAGCACTGAAAAGGAAATTTTGTTGAAAAAGATCGATATTTTGTTGGATAACGTTAAACTAAACGTTTTTTCGAAAAATCGCGAAAATTTTGTCATTCCAGCAAAAAACATTCTGGAAAATCGTTTTCGGAAAGTAAATTTTTGTCATTCCAATCGTAAATTTTGCTGACAGTTCCGTTACAATGAAAAATATTGTCGAAATAACGAAAATTTTAAAATCATCCCAAAATATTTAGTTGGCCGTATTCAACGAAATATCGACGTTTTTTGATAAAATTGAATTTTCAGTGAGTGGAATGAACTTTTATAATGTTTTTTCTTCGGAATTTCTATAATTTCGTAAAGTACATGAATTTTTCCGCAAAATTGTGATCGCTCAGCATTTTTATTTGACCGAGAAAGTGAATAGAATTTTTGCCACTTTGCAAACTAACGTTATCATTTTTTGCTCGATGTTTTTACACCCGACGAGTGCAAAATGCACAAAAAGCAAAGAATCACTTCAATTCCCCGTATTACTGGATGAATCCACATCGAAAATGGTACAATCGTACGAGGGACGATAAAAATATCGCGTTTTGCAGTGCTTTCGCGTGTTTATTAAGAATCGATGCTGGAATTGGCAATTACGTCGAAAGGAGTGACGGACAAGGAGAAAAGATGAGACTCTTTGTTTCGTCATGCGGGTTGGTCGTTGCTTAGGTCTGGGACAAAGAGAAGGAGCCCCGCTGACGAGTTATCGTTCATTTCGCTGCCTCTCGTAAAGTCGTACGCGCGTTTCTCGATAATTGTTTCATTTTTGTTTGGGATCTTGATGGAGAACTTGGAAAAACTGTCTCTCGCTTGGGAATCGATGCTCGAGGCGGTCACCGTCGAGAATTGATCTCGCTCGTTATAAAAAACGAATTGAATTCGTGCGAATTTGTTATAAATTTATTGAAGCCAGTTACGCGGACGTAACTGGCTCAAGTATCTTATTAGGCTAACAGGGGGCGCGGTGAAAATAATAGCGTGATTAGTGGGAATTAAGGAACATCGATTACGCCAAATCCCTCGTCTCTCTTGCTCGTACGTTCGTTTCGTTGCTTTTTCCTCCCTTCTGGTTGTTTCATCAAATCCAGGAGTATCGTAAGATATACGCGAAAGATAATAAGCGTATATATGAGGGAAATTAGCGGGGGCCAATATGCTCGGGAGTCTCGGGGGGATTGCAAAAGTAGTGACAGTTTCGTCTTGATTTTCGTTGGCGTAATTGCTAAGTCGCCGTTTATCCGTAGCCCGTCAGAGTCGTCCGCAACGCGCACTCCCGCGCTCACGGGATGCAAACTTGCTCGCCATAAACGCAAATACACTCGCGCTACGAGCAGACGTCATTTTTGCATTAACGTTTCAACTAAGTGCACGCGGCAACACGTCACCACTTTCTTATACGATTACAAATCCCCGATCGTCCTTGTGAGTAACATTTTATATTCAGTGACGTTTGTGCGTTTGTCTTTATTATTTTTTCTTCCTGCCCACTGACCTCTCGCTCTTTCCCTCTCGCTTCTCTCGCCCCCTCCCCATTTTTAAACATATTCATCATCTTTTTATCCCTTTCCTCCAACTTTTTCCCTTTTTTCCCCAATTTCATAATCCTTTCGAGATTTTATTTTTACTGCATATTGCTGATTGTTTTATTTACATTTATAGTGATTCTAATGAATTTATCGATGTTTATCGGATTTCAGACAAAATTTTCTTGAACAATATTTCAAATCTCAATCCGGGGATTCAAACAATCGTTAAATAATGCTCGTTATGTGGTTCGATAATACTTTTTTTTTTGTTTTTGGAAAAATTATGCGTTTCTTTCGATCGTTTTTTAATTGAATGATAAATGCGATTTGTGGTACGTGGTTTTTTATTCATTTCTCAGAATTAGTTTGCAAAGAGCGCTTAGTTTTTTTTTTCAGAGTTTTTAATTCGGTCTGTCTGGTTCCTTGCGAATTTCAATGACTCCACACATCGGAGATTAGTTTCGAGACTTGACCCGGAATTCGACATTATATATAGCCAAGCAATATTATTGCAACAACGAGACTAAAAAATATATAGAGGCTCACAGATCTATGGGGCGTTCCAGACCCAAATGAATTTAAATCTACTGCGAGTGATTATCCCATGCACTGAAAATTCAATTTTGTCAAAAAACGTCGATATTTTGTTGAATACGGCGAACTAAATATTTTGGGATGATTTCAAAATTTTCGTTATTTCGACAATATTTTTCATTGTAACGGAACTGTCAGCAAAATTTACGACTGGAATGACAAAAATTTACTTTCCGAAAACGATTTTCCAGAATGTTTTTTGCTGGAATGACAAAATTTTCGTGATTTTTGGAAAAAACGTTTAGTCGAACGTATCCAACAAAATATCCATCTTTTTCAACAAAATTTTCTTTTCAGTGTGATACTCTGTGATTTTTTGGTGGATTAACACACTGGGTCAATTTGACCCAGAGCAGAATTGAGCAATAGTTTCAGACCCAAATTAATTTCAATCTACTGCGAGTGATTGGCGTGTGATTTTTCGGTGCACCAACACACTGGGTCAATTTGACCCATTGCGGACTCGACGGTCTTGTAATTCGCAACCGGTCGGTCGGTTTTTACCGGCGAAAATCACGAGTGGACTCTCGAAATTTCTAATTAGTTGTGCTTTATGAAAATTCGGAAAATTTATGATTTCGTGGATCGAAAAAATTATTGAAAATTTTGATTTTGGGTCAAGTGAGCTTTTTTTTTTTTACTAAAACTTCAAAATTGTAATATTTTTGACGCTGTCGTCGAAGCGATTTGCATTTTATAATTCGTTTACTAATTTTTTGAAAATAATTGCATAATTATTCAATTATATTCATTAATTTGTTCCGCATGAAATTGCCTGTAGAAGAAACTGATACGAAAAGCATCGTCCGATCGCCTCGTGGCTGTTTATTTCAGGATATTTTTCTTGTGACTCGAACGCTCTTCGGTCCTCACGATTTTAGGTTTCGGTTGCACCCTCCGTCGTATCTAAATAGAAAATCGTTCATATTCACGCTGACGTTTTAATGATTAGATATACAATAAATATTGCTCATAGAAAGCATCGAGCAATTTTTGTGAAAACCGTTCCACAGTTATCATTTCGATGGCTAATTGATTAATCAGTTTTCATCATTTTACCAACAAATTGTAATTTTTGCTTCGTGTCCGCTCCTTTTTCGGTGGCCTCAGTCCTGCATCTCCGTTTTCCTGCATTACAAATAATTGAGAAAAAAAAAATCTTCCCGAAAGAGAATCACCAAAAAGTACGAAAACTGATCTTGATTTTTCGTTGGGATTTCAATCAGTTCTCGTTTCATAATCAACTCGTATATCGAAACGATCCTTTGGCCAACCAACGTTACTAGATACTGTATTTTTTCTTATTTCATTGCTGTTATTATTGTTATTGTTGTTTTCTTTTATTTTGTTTTAAGTATATCTATAGATTGAGCTCGAATTGAAAGACATTTGCGAGAGCGCGGTGAACGTGACTATACTACTCGAGTATTCTAATAATAACTCTCAGCTTTTTACCTGCGTTCGGCAGTCTATATACGTGGGAATCCCATAAATATATTTACATAAAGATTTATATTGTCTTCATATTTGTAGGGTTTTGCATGTAAACGATATTACGCTGTCCAGAATACATTTTTTAATGCAAATCGTTAGAGCAGCAACAAATTTTACAAAAATTAATATTTTTTTTTCGAATTTCAAGTCGTAATCCTTTGAATTATTATTTTTATCGTTTATTTGATGCTGCGATTGAGTGTAGGCGAGATTTTGAAGAATTTAAACAAACTAATTTATTGCTGTCGATATTTTTGAAATTTTTATCATTTTTAATGTTTTGCAACGTTGAGATTCAACGAAAAACATTTTTTCTATTGATTGTTTATTGAATTTTGAAAATCGTGGCAATTTTTCGAGTCGATTGAGTTTTTTGGTCGCAAGAGAGAATCGTTTCATTGGCCGGACCAAATATTCAATAATAATTATTGGCTCTGCTGAAGAAATAACAGAATTTCGTTGCATTCCAACGATGCAAACTTCAGGATCATTCATTTTTATTCTGTTTATTCGATCAATAGTCTTTTTCGATACACGCAACGTTCGCGAGCGCCCTTAAAATCGATTTTTCGCTGGATATGTAACTTTTTTTATCCCCTCGCGTCGAAAACAGATTTCGACTCGACGAGATTCGAGACGAGTCGTTCTGGAATCTCTCGTACGTGCGCCCATGATTTGACAATGCGTGAGAATTCTGGAGGGGATGAAGAAAAATTGTTGAGGCGATGCAACGAGAATTCAGACTTTTTCCATTTTCATTCGATCCATTTGCTTGATTTTTATACACATCGAAGAAATAGTTTGTCTCTTGATATTTCAGTTGCGGCGGATCTAACGTTCTTGGATTTCGCAAACTAATCCACTCGCCGGAAACATCAGCAACAAAATGTACGGCCTCATATTGGAAAATCTGTCTGAGTACATAAGACAAGTTTACGGTGATGAACGATGGGAAGAAATTCGAAGACAAGCAGCTGTCGATCAACCGAGTTTCAGCGTTCATCAGGTTTATCCGGAAAACTTAATTCCGAGATTGGCCAAAAAAGCGATACAGGTGGGGCTTTTGTTCTGTTAACAGAGAATTTGAAATCCGACAAGTTACTCAATTTTATGGGGAAGAAAATTCTTCAACGTCGTATCGTTGAAAAATTGACAATTTCGGAAATTTTAGCGGCTCTCGAATTTGTTAATTAAGGAGATTTTATTTTTTCGCATGGACAGTTGTTGGGAATCACGGAAAAGGAATTCTTCGATCAAATGGGCGTTCATTTCGTGGGCTTCGTTGGTCAGTACGGCTACGATCGAGTGCTATCCGTTCTTGGACGTCACGTTCGGGACTTTTTGAACGGACTGGACAATCTTCATGAGTATTTAAAATTCTCGTATCCCCGGATGCGAGCACCGTCCTTCATCTGTGAAAACGAGACCAGGCAAGGTCGGAACTACGGTGGTGTCTCCCTGAAAATCGTTTTTCATCTTTTAATTTCTCAAATAATATCGTCAAATCACAAAAACTTCAAAAACTTTTGACCCTCAACCCTTGAACTGCATTGCTCGATATTCGTTGAAAAAAAACATCAGTCTGAAGATTGACTCCGAATTTTTGCAGATTTTTCCATTTATAATTGCGGCCGTGATAGCGCGAAGGCCTGAAAAGCCTGAAAAAACTTCACGGCCTGAGGGTCAAAAAAATTGTCTCGATTTTTCGTAAAATTCCGAAATTTATTGTTAAAATTTCAATATTATTGCGCCCGATGATTTTCTGGTAGCGTATAATGAGAATTTTTGCTTCAGGATTGACTCTCCATTATCGAAGCAAGCGTCGTGGTTTCGTTTATTACACGATGGGACAGATTCGCGAGGTGGCAAGACATTTTTATCACAAAGAGCTCCAAATCGAGCTGGTGAGGGAGGAAATTCTCTTCGACACGGTGCACGTTACGTTTCAATTGACTTTTGATAATCGAGCTTTCACGTTTGCTTCCCTCGCGATGACTCGCGAAGAGAAACATTTGCCGATTGGTGCGTCGGTTTTGTTCGAAATATTTCCATTCTGCATCGTTTTTGGGTGAGTCAAATTCCATTTTCCGACCAAAAAAAAAAAAGTTTAGCAACGATCTGCATAAATTAAAAATAAATTGAAAAAAAAGTAAAAAATTACATAATTTTTCGAGAGTTAATGGAATTGACGATAATTTACAGATCCGACATGGTGGTCCGGAGTATCGGCAATTCCCTGATGGTAATATTGCCCGATCTCGTAGGAAAGAAAATAACTCATTGGTTCGATCTCGTCAGACCTCTAATAGCGTTCAAATTCCAGTCGGTGAGTCTCAGCAAAAAGAAACGAGACAAAATACAATTCGAAATTGACGTTTTAAACTTTTTTTTCTTGTTTTTTTTTTTTTTTCAATGTTTTCCAGATACTCAATAGGACGAATAATATTTTTGAGCTCGTATCTGTCGAGCCCGTACTTACAGAGAGACCTGTGGATCGCAGAGGACAAACGATTTTGCTCAGTGACGAGCGCATGATGTTGCCGGATGACAAAGCTCTGAGACTTAAAGGTGCGAATGCAGAATATTTAAAAATTTTTTTCGTATCTCGACAGGAATTTTTTGAATTTTGGCTCGTTTTTAGGTCAAATGATTTACATGGACAACTGGAGGATGCTGATGTACTTAGGGACGCCAGTGATGCCGGACCTGAACGCCCTCATTGCCACGGGATTGTACATAAACGATTTATCGATGCACGATTTCAGCAGGTCGGTGAATGAAAAAGAAACACGCGTAATTACACCGAAAACGAAATAAATGACGAATAATTGCTTGCCCTGTTTATTTCGTTTTTCGACAAAAAAACAGGGACTTGATGTTGGCTGGAACTCAACAATCGGTCGAGCTCAAATTGGCTCTCGATCAGGAACAATTAAAGAGCAAAAAACTCGAGGAATCCATGAGAAAACTCGACGAAGAGATGAAGAGAACTGACGAACTACTTTATCAAATGATACCGAAACAAGTCGCTGATCGCTTGAGACACGGGGAGAGTCCGATCGATACTTGCGAGGTGCAGTATTGAATGATGAGAGAAAAAATTCATAGATTCAAAATATTCTGTCGAATTGATATCGAGTAGAGAACAAAATCCACATTGAAATTCCGTTCTTAAGGACGTTGTACGGCGACGGTCAAATCTAAATGTTTCTTTTCAGTTTTTCTTACATACAAAATGCGTTCATTTGAAAAAGTTGTTACTAATTGACTAACGAACAAAATACTCTAAATTCAAGATTGTCCGAGCTAATTTGTATTTGTTATAGAACGACCAATATTTCGAAGAAATTTAACGAGCGATTTTTTTTTTAAACTCAATAAAACTTCTTCGATGTTTCATGAAAGCGTATGTAAAGTTTTGAGAGGCTTCACCATTTAGGAATCGAAATATTTAATGTTTGAAATTGCAACTTTTAACACGCGCCCTTGTGAGAAAATACTGGAAATTGTCATTTTTGTAAATTTAAAAATTTATTTATAATTTAAATTTATAATTTGAAATTATAAATTATAAATATCTTTTTTACAAATAAATAGCTTTTGAAATTGCGCGAGCTATTAGATTTCGCTATTCTCTCTTGTGGAGCAAATTTCAAGGAATTCTATTGGTAAAAAAATTTGCATGCAACGTATTTAATTGAAATTCAATTAATTTTACAGATGTTCGATAGCGTTTCGATCCTCTTTTCTGATGTCGTGACCTTCACGGAAATTTGTAGCAGAATTTGCCCAATGGACGTCGTCTCGATGCTGAACGCTATGTATTCCTTGTTTGACACCCTCACGGAACGGAATCACGTCTACAAAGTGAGTCAAAATCATCTCCACAATTCACGGAGAAAAAACAAATCCGGGAATTTGCTTTAGAGCCGTAAAAACTGAAATTAATTCGAATTTGTTGTATTTTCGTGAAAATTCACGATTTCGTTCATACGACGAGGGGTGCCTCGAGTTTTTATCGCCGTTTAGGCAATTTTTCGGTTCAAGGTCTTTCCGTGCTCGCAGGAGAACGATTTCCAGCGAAGTTTGTTTAATATTTCGTAAATTACGATCATCGCTCAGTCAGGGAGAAAAATCGAACAGGAAAATTTGCCCTAGAGAAATAAAAACTCAAATATAATTCGATTTTGGTGTATTTTCGTTAAAATTGACAATTTCGTTTAGAAAACGAAAACAAGCTCCAGTTTTCGTTGGAATGGCATGGAAAAACGATTTCTGACGTCGCTTGTTTTTTGTTCTGTTAATTCGCAGGTGGAAACTATCGGAGATGCTTACATGGTTGTGTCGGGTGCGCCGATCAAGAAAACCGATCATGCTGACCGAGTCTGCGACATGGCGTTGGATATGGTCGAAGCGATAACGAATCTCAAGGATCGATCAACAGGTACGCTTTTCATTGGATACCGCAAGGTCAAACGATGAATGGAGGAAAATTCACTATTTTCATACGTCGCCGTATAATTTGGTGTGTGTTTTTTTTAACGAGAACGTTGATGGATTTTGTGTAACCGCGGATGCTGGGGGTGGCGGTCGCGCAGGTGATCATCTTCAGATCAGAGTCGGTGTTCACAGCGGGGCGGTCGTGGCCGGGATAGTGGGATTGAAAATGCCGCGATATTGTCTGTTCGGTGACTCGGTCAACGTGGCATCGAGGATGGAAGCGACGAGTGAAGCGATGCAGATACACATTTCGCAATCGACCAGGGAACTTTTGTCACCGTCGTTCAAAGTCAAGGAACGAGGGGAGATTCAGGTCAAAGGAAAAGGTAAAAAAATTCCGCGGACTCGAGTTTTTTTCCAACTTTTCCAAAAATCCTTTCGCGACGTCACGAATTTTTCACTCTTTTTAATTCATTTTTTCTGCAGGTTCCATGAAAACGTACTGGCTCGAAAAAAGACAAACCAAGTCTTCGGTCATCAGTGAAATTCCAATCAACGAGCCACAATGGATGAACCGTGTACCAGGAAAACGCATTTCCTCGTCTTCCATTCAATCCTCCAGTGGCTTTTCCGGATCCTCGGCGAAACTCACCCTCGCAGCAGATCGAGCTGCGCTCCCGGAAGCGAATTCTCCTTCAACGTCGCCACCCACTCGTCCACCGCATCCTAATCATCGCCAAAGTTCCTGCAGCATGCTTTACGAACAGGACCCGAGAATATACTCGCCGATTACGTTCCAGGATGTTGCGAGACGATCGGTCGCCAATTCGCCCACAAAAATCACCGATTCTCGGGGTCGGTGATCACGACACTCTCCCCCTCATTACTTTCTCCTGTTTTTTCCCAAGGACGATCACGTGTCAGGCAAAAAAACGACTGAACTTTTTCTTTTGTCCTTTTCATCAAGAAAATTATTGCAATTTCTTTTTTTTTGCTATTGCAATCACGCGTAACTTGTTTGTTGGTTTTATTCTGAAATAATTTCGTTTCAATTTCAATTCCTAGATCAGCTTCAACGCTAATGAGGGTTTTTAACGACAACGTCGATTTTTATGAACTTTGCTAAAGTTGGAGAGATCAATCTTGGAAAAATTCAAATAGTTCGAAAGGGAATTTTTGCCACAAGAGTCTGCGTATGAAAATTCACAAAATGTGACTTTTTCATACACTGGAAATTCAATTTTGTAGAAAAACGTCGATATTTTGTTGAATACGGCGAACTAAATATTTTGGGATAATTTCAAAATTTTCGTTATTTCGACAATATTTTTCATTTGTAACGGAACTGTCAGCAAAATTTACGATTGGAAGGACAAAAATTCACTTTTCGAAAAGATTTTCTAGAATGTTTTTTGCTGAAATGACAAAATTTTCGTGATTTTTCGAGAAAACGTTTAGTTTAACGTATCCAACAAAATATCCATCTTTTTCAACAAAATTTTCTTTTCAGTGTAACGTTCTCTTGACAGCTACACGGTGGATCCAAAAATGATTCAAATAATAGTTGAACAGAATATTTTTCTAGGTTATTTCGAAATTTCGATCCTCGAAGTTGAAATTTTTGTTTCCTATCAGTTGCGCCTGATCCTTCTCAAGAAAAATACTGAAATAATCATAATTGATGAAGCTGCACGTTCCACTAATGAGATTTATGACGATAAATTGCAGAAATTCGATCGAATTCAGTGGGTGCGACGTCGACGCTTCTGCCTGATTCTGCGGACATATTCGGTTCGTTATTGACGGAAACTGAGGAGCATTTCCGGTTGCATCGAGACAGTACAGGGTTGCGAATGGATGTCGATTTGTCGACGATCGGAGAGAACAAATCGTGCGAGTCGAGCATCGCGCAGAATCTCATGAGCTTTTGTCCATTGTCGACACGTCCGATGAGCAGTCCCGTCGCAACTTCACAAACGACCGGTACGAACGCTACAAATTGTGTCTCTCAAGAAGCCAGCGAGGGTGACGCAGCCGTTGCCGAACCTCAGATCCCGGAAGCCACGGATTTTCGTACCGATCGTTCGACCACCGATTCCATCGGCAATTCACAATTACTCGTTCGTCAAAATCAATGCTGTCCCGGCTTCGCAATACCCAAAAGTGGAAAATCAAGAAATCAAGGCAATCCCTGCAACATATCTTGAGACACTATCAAGTCACGTTTCGGCCAGTTCAAACTGCTCGTTTAAACGTTTCAAACGTCTCGCGATCATTATAGTCAAGATCTCGATCATTCATTGATAATAAATATATTATTAATTATAACGATAATAACAATAATGATTGTTCACGTAGTAAAAACTCCCGACCAAAATCGTGGATACCAAAAATCGAATACAATATTTAACTCACCCATTTACCATATTTAAAAATGTCCGAATCGGGTCCAAACTAAACTCATACATTTTTTTCATTACACTGAAAATTCAATTTTATCAAAAAACGTCGATATTTTGTTGAATACAGCGAACTAAATATTTTGGGATGATTTCAAAATTTTCGTTATTTCGACAATATTTTTCATTGTAACGGAACTGTCAGCTAAATTTACGACTGGAATGACAAAAATTTACTTTCCGAAAAGATTTTCCAGAATGTTTTTTGCTGGAATGACAAAATTTTCGTGATTTTTGGAAAAAACGTTTAGTCGAACGTATCCAACAAAATATCCATCTTTTTCAACGAAATTTTATTTTCAGTGTACAAAGTCTCACGAAGCCGGCAAAATTTTTTTACCAAAACGATTATCGATCAGCAAACGATTTTTTTTCGTGTTTTTCCTTTTGAGTCTCTTCTTCGAGACTCTCTCGGTGCATGTCGAAATTTTCACTCGGGTATCCACACTTTTCGTCGGCTGTGTATATCGATAATAATTATGATAATGATAATGGAACGTACAGACCAAAAACGCGGCATTCGGCAAAGTTTTTCAAAGTGTAAGTTCGTTTTCGTTTGCGAATGATTTCTCGAACGAATTTTTCTGGCAAAAATGCTTGAAAATTATCGAAACTTTTTTGAGACTTGGATTTTTTTTTGGGAAGAGAAATTTTGGATTATAGATTGGAAAATTTTCGTTGGAAATTGTTTTCAGAGTCACGCGTGTATACTCGCCACGAAAATTCATCGGAAAAGAGATCCCCGTGAGCGGAGATTCGATCATGAAAATTTCGTGGGTATAAAAATGTGTTTGCTTCGAGAAATTTAATGATTTTATTGAGCGTGTCATCACAACGGAGAATTCGAGGACGATCTCGTCAGTGAGAAATGTAACGGTTGTTTATGTAAAATAAAAGGATTCAAAATTCTGCCGGCACTCTTGTTAATGTGTTTTCACTTTTTTTAATTATTCGAGCAAGCCTCAATCCCCCTGCGAAATCTAAAGAGACAATTATTCGAAAATCTCAACGCCGGGATCGTATTGGGTTCGTCATTTTTGATGAAAATCTTCGTCGTGCAGGTTCAATCTGAAGGAAAACCGAAAGTTGCTTGCAAAAATTTGCAATCTTTGGCCACGACTCCCTTTTTTTACGGACTTTTTTCTCTCATCGTGTTCCAACGTTTTGAGCATTTCGCCGGAGGAAAATTTAAAAAGGATCACGCGCATCTGATCGCAAATAAAAATTCGAACTTTAAGGGTTCAAATTTGGAAACGACACATAAAAATATATTTTTCATGAATTTTTGTAATGATTTTTGCATCCATCGTCTAGTTGGCGAGAGAACGATACAAAAAAGTAACACTTTTTGAATCTATGCAATTACACGGAGGGAATTTTACATCAAAATTTACTACGTCATTTTAGTTCCCGGGTCCCAAGTCGCACCCTGAGAAATTTTACCAAAAACAGTAATTTTTCATTCTTTTACCATCGAAATCGCGGAAATTATCATATTTTTCGCCCTTTTTCAGATGAAAATTTACTCTGTTTTTGGTGAAATTCCTCAGAGGGACGACTTGGTACCCGGGAACTATAGTATCATAGTAAATTTTGTATTTTTTCAAGATTGATTTATCCAACTCTAGCAAACCAAAAACGAGCGTAACAAAATATTGTGTGCATAGAAATCAAGGCTGTCCTTAAAAATCCTTGTGGGAGCTGATCTGGGAATTGAAGTTGCAGGAAACTCATTCCAGATTGCCATAAACAATCTTTATATGTTGCGAGACTGACTGACTGACTGACTGACTGATTGACAGACACCGCACACCCTAGACCACTGAAGATAGCATCGTACAAATTTTTATAGACCCCAATGAAAAAATCATAAATAGACCCCAATGAAAAAATCATAAATAGACCCCAATGAAAAAATCATAAATAGACTCCAATGAAAAATCATTTTCAATTGAAGCTTTGACAACTCTGGATGCACCAGTTGGTTGCAAATAAAGTTTAATTAAAAAGAAGAGAAAAAAAGTTCACTCGCTTCTTTGATTCACAATTAACGCGTGATCTTCTTTAAATTCATGAAATTATGAAAACTGTTTATCTCGTATTCGAGACTAAACAACTGCGTAGTTGCGGGGGTGAAAAGAAAGATCTCGTCGTATGGAGAGAGAGAGTACGAAGAGCTGGTAGGTTTGCGGATCGAGAGATGGGCGTCGAGACGCTCATACTGGTCAGCTTAACATCGGATTAAGGACTCCCGACGATGACCCTTCCATAGAAAAAGGAAGAACGAGAGAGGAAAACAGAGATACGAGTGTGAGGAGGGCACAATAGTGGCTCAGGAAGTGAACATTTTTCAAGATAAAGATTCTGCCATTGTTCCCTCGGACGCACTCTCACCCACGGATTGCCATACTGCAAGAGACAGACACCTTATTACGAGCAAGCAAGGGAACACGCCGTTGCTCCTTGATACCATCAAATTCAGGCGACCATAAAGAATTTTCACATCTTCAGATTGACCGCACGCACTCGTTTTTGAGTGCAGTCGAAAAAATCAATATTAAAAAAATAGAATCGATTTTTATAAAATTAAAAAAAAAAATTTCAAATAAAATAAAATTAAAAAATATAAAAATAGAATCGATTTTTATAAAATTAAAAAAAAAAATTTCAAATAAAATAAAATTAAAAAATATAAAAATAGAATCGATTTTTTCCGACTCAACGAGAACTTTGAGGAAAATTTATTTAACAGCTCCCAGGGAAGGTTCTCCGGTCCTTTTCGCGATTCTTCCGCATACTTTTCATCGAGTTTTTTTCTTCCTCATTTGCCATCAAAATAAATCGATAGTTGAAAGAAAAAAAAGAGTTTTTTTTTCTTTTTTATAAAAAGCTAGCTCCGTATGTTTATAACAATGAGATAAAAAGTTGGTAAAGTAAAAGAAATGCGACGAGTGAAAATGAAAGGTCAGCGGACAACGCCCGTTAGTCTTTGTTATTTTCACGAGACAGTGTATACGAGAGTCTCGTAATATTATTTCTACTTTCGGCAAGGATGCCAGCCATACGGACCGCCGACATTCCTGGTTTAGTCTGGCAAAAAGATTGAAGAAAAATATAAATATACGTATATATTCTTGCGAACGGCCCTAAAGGGTGAGAGAACTTTTGGCGCTGTTAATGGCAGGGTTGAGCGTAACAATTAGCTATTTTAGGTTTGTGAGAGTTTGGTCTTTCGCGAGGGACGCAATAAATACGGAATAACAACATTTGTATCTACGCTTCGGCGATTCGGTGCAATTGTTGAGTGTTCAAAGAACCGTATCGGATGATTTTGTTGACTCGTTGTCATTCATTATTCTGTGGAGATGTTTGTTATTCCGCGAGTTGATCGAGTGGTTGAAGGGGAAGAAACAATCGTTGCTACCCTTCGATTGATTCGTATTGACCTTTTGTGCTCCCAGAAAGAAAGGGCTCGATGCGAGCTCGAATAAATCATTAGCGCACGCGAGGCAACGATATCGACACGGAATGAACATTAATTATGGTTAAACATCAATTTAATCGGGATTTTGTGCGGCTAAAGTCGAAATTGATCCTCAAATTTCCGATAATAACGATTATTCGTGGAGAGTGATAAATCTTGATCGTCTGGGCACAAGTTGATGGTCATGGATCGTTGGCGTATGACGAGAAACGCCGACGACGAAGACGCCCAGCACGGAGATAATTGAATGAAAATAATGCCAAGGTATCGTGTTGTAAGCCTCGGTATGGCGAATCATAACTCAGGTGAGGTTGTCCCGTTGCTCTGGAGCACCGAGGCGGGAGTTGCGCAACGGTGTATATAAGGGTGTCATCTCCGGATTCGGAACACTCGTTTTCACCACCTTGCCACAAACGCGGGAGCATCGCGCGCCAGAATTAACCCCCTGCATACGATACTTGGTCGTACAAACTTTTGGCCCTCTTAAGCGTTCAGGCGAGCAGGAATCTGTTGCACGGAGGCGTCATGGTGAGTCCTCTCTAACTTTTACTCCGTTTCTCCTTCATTTTCATAATCTCTCTGTCATTTTAATAAAATCATCAAACAAACAGATTAATCGGTGACGCGTATCGTTTCGTGCGTATTTATAAATGTTTCGCGATCGTGTGGTGTCGGAACAAAAGTGCATTCAAAGTTTTACGACAGTGATAAAAAAAAAACATGTTTGCTGTACATTGCGTCGTAAGAAGACGAAGGGACGAAAACTTTTTTTTGTTTTTTCTTCTCCTCGTGACGCGACAACAAACTCGGGAACAAAAAATTTGCAGAGTGTCGTCCAAAGTTTTACGTATCGCTTATTTTAAGGGGTTGCACGAGGTTTAACTTTTTCTGAAGAAAAAACCGAGCGGCTTGCATGTCGGAGAGAATTTACGGGATGACGTTTCCTTCCCGGTTACACCGAGATGCGCAATTTTCATCTCCTTCGACCTCATCCCTGAGAATTAATTTTTCTTCCCGTCCACGCCATTTTCCGCTTCAATAAGAGAGCCCGATAAGAAAAAAAACACACACAAATATATTCCTGGAGGAGTTTATGCATGAACTTTTAAACGAGAGTGAACTTTGGCTCCATTATAGTTTTTTCTTCCGTTACCGTAGGGTAATATACAAGCGACAACGCGTTTCCTACCCCCTTGACACCTGTTTGAGCTTGGGAGCGCGACCATGAAAACGCTGTTCGATAATAAAACCGTTTTCTTCCTTTTCCTATTTCATCCCAACATCCCATGGGATATTATCAAAATATCGAAGGAAACCATCTCGCGATTGAATTCTTATACACGGAGAAAACGAAGTCGAAAATTATTAAGAAATATCCTAGGAATCCAGTTACTTACTGTTGAAAATTATAGCATTTTGAGGACAGTTCGGAAACTACAGCAAGATCTCGAATGGCAGTGCGACAAATCGTTCTAAACAGCATAGTAAAACGTAATCATCAGATTAAAACCGATTTTATAATTTAGCATAGCAATTAAAGAAAATCGCAATGGTCATGGTAAACGAAACAATACGTGTGTTAAAATTTCACACATGTTCGATATATATTCATATTGGGACAATAGAATTTTACTATGTCGACGTTTAAAATTTGAGATATTCTCACTCATAACTGAATTCTCATCTGACATAGTAAATTGTTCATGAAAACAAACCTGAAATTCATTATTGCGCGCATTACTGTTTCTTATTCATATAGAACTGTTTATAATTCATGCTAAGAAAAATTGTAAGTGTTAAAAAATACTATGCTGTTTTGCAATTGGTGCTACGATTCTCTTGCTTCTTAAACTTCGTATAGGACATTTTCCCAAAACATGTTATTTCTTACTAAACAAAACGAATACGTTTTCTCCTTGTATTTTAAAATTTCGTAGACTTCGTTCACAATTCATAAAAAAGATTTCGATGCTCAATAAAACGAACCCGAACAGGATGGAACGAAAAAATTAATTATTACGCAATTTGCGATCATTTTATCGAGATACGAGAATCGTATTTTTTTGAAATGATTACGATGAAGCGAAATTCGTAGCGAAAATTTTGGTCAACGAAGTGGAAAATGACGTAATTTGAAAAAAAAAAGTTTTTGCAGAGCGAAATATCTCAAATGCATAAATCCTTTCGTCATTGTCATGGTACAAGGACAACCGCAAAGTGGTGGGAGGAATATGACATAATTGTAGGTGTGGAACAGAACGTAGGGGACGAAATTATAGTAGAAGCAACAGCTCGCTATGGGGCAATGTTAATTGCGGTATCGTAATACCCATGTATTAATTATACTCGGTTTTCCAGAATGTCCTAGTAAATTCGTGTCGTGTCGCGAGAAACGGGAGATATGCGAGAAGATCGTAACCCCCATATATTTTCAGAGTCCACGCGAATATACATTTGTGCATATAAATATTAAAAATGTGTAATTATCCTTAACGCCTCTATTATTACGAGTCATTCAAGATTTAAGGAGGATCACGTGATACTTGTGAGTCAAAAAAGCGACTCAACTTCTCCGCCTTTTTAATCGTCAACGAAATTATCACAATTTGTTTTTTTTTTTTAAATTAAAATTATGTCGAACTCATTTGTTCGGCTTAATTGTGCAGCTGGTGCATGCGGAGCTGTCAAAGCTTCAATTGTTTATGTCGCCATTACTCGGATCTTTTAAGGACAGCCTTGATTTCTACACTGAAAATTCAATTTTGTCAAAAAACGTCGATATTTTGTTGAATACAGCGAACTAAATATTTTGGGATAATTTTAAAATTTTCGTTATTTCGACAATATTTTTCATTTGTAACGGAACTGTCAGCAAAATTTACGATTGGAAGGACAAAAATTCACTTTTCGAAAAGATTTTCCAGAATGTTTTTTGCTGAAATGACAAAGTTTTCGTGATTTTTCGAAAAAAACGTTTAGTTGAACGTCATCCAACAAAATATCGATCTTTTTCAACAAAATTTTATTTTCAGTGAATTGACATGATGTTTTTAATATATTTTTAATGTTTTTTATATCGTTCTCTTGATAAATAGACGATGGATCCAAAAATAATTCCAATAACATAGAAACGATGTATTTTTCCAAATTTGAACCCTCAAAGTTATAATTTTCGTTTGCCATTTGATGAGCCTGATCTTGCTAGATGTGAATTAACTCGAGATTCGTTTCATGGTCAATGATACCCGAGGAATGACGAGTAATTATCATGGAAACTCCATAAGGGACCTTATTTGACTGAGATATTAACTTTGCATTAGAAACTAATGATTTGTTCGCATAATCTGCATTAGGAACTTTACACAAAGATACCGAACGATGATCTGCTAATTAATTAATGCATCGGCTGATATTACGTGGGAATGTTGTGTGGAATCGAATCCAGTGTGCAATTGAAAGGTTTTTTTGCTTCCCTTGTCCACCCACACTGCGTCATGGTTGATGTCTGCTGTTGAAAATTTCATTAGGTCTACGATATGAGGATTAACAGAGGACGTTACTAATGAGATTGTGGCCAAAAGCAGAATTTTGTCGATCGGATAAAAGCACCCGAACAGAACGGTCGCTCGTTTTTTTTATTATTTATCATTTCCCTCTGTGTTCTTCGTTTTGAGGAAAAATATTTTCCCAATTCCGTATCGATGGGAAAACACTTTTACGCGATTTGGCTGACGCTCGGATAGTTTTTATGGGCTTTCGGTGATTCTCGGTGAACTATCGACTAGAGAAATTCCTCGGTCGTAGATTTTTTCGATTCTTGTGGAAAATTCATCAAGTAAATCGGAAAAGCACAAGAAAAACGAGCGATAATTGTTGCAACTATTTCAGTTTTCAAATCTGTTAAGAATTCGGTCGATTTGTTTATCGACGAGACGATTTTATATAATCGATCGATTCCGAACTCTATTGACCTTTTTCCAAACTATTTTCATCAACGGCAGACCCTCATGAAAGGTTGTTTTGTACTCTGAAAACTAAGGTCCGATTCGACGGCGTCGTGGAGCTTGAACGTTAACAAAGACGTGACATCCTTTGGAATTCTTGTTTGTTATGTGTTTTTGGGGAAAAACAGGCTGTCAATCTCCATAGATATTTTGCGGCTATGTAGAAAGTGCGCATTCACACCGATTGAAACTTTGCTATTGAACTCTATTTAGTGATAAAATTTATCAGCTTGATTAGTAAACTCTGATTAGTCAGCTACGATGCAGCAACGAGAGGTTTGAATGGAGTTTGCTCGTGTGTGGGTGCTCATTAAATTTTCACGTAGGTTGAATCGTAGTGGAATCTCGAAATTGCGTACACAAAATCTTTGAATATGTATATATACAATGAAGTGTACACCGGAGCAGTGTGTATTTTTTAGTAGCTCAGGGAGTCAGAAAGTGAGAGCTCGAGGAGGTCATTAAGATTGCTTGTGAATTCACATCCCACTGGGGACGTACTTCTGCAACCCTTTATCGTTTCTCCATGGGGTATTTCAACAAAAACGTGTGACATCGATCGATGCAGCATTTTCTGGATTTCAAATACACGCGGATTTCCCCAAGAGGCCAAGATCACGAATTCCGGCCATGAAATTCAATCGCGTTGCAGATAAAAAAGCGTTGTCGAAAAAAGTTCCATTGAGGGTTCAAATATATCGTGTGAAGGGTCAAAAAATTTAACGTTTCCTATAAAATTTCACTTTTACCATTTTTTTTTAATTTAAAAAATGAATTCCTTTTTCCTTTGGACGAAAAAAAAACGTACGAGCGCTTCTGAGTTACTTGTCCAGGAATATTTGTGGAGAAATTTAGGGCTGCACGTACAAAACGGATTCGTTTTGTTTGGTAAGAAATAAAATGTTTTGGGAAAATGTCCTATACGAAGTTTAAGAAGCAAAAGAATCGTAGCACCAATTGCAAAACAGCATAGTATTTTTTAACACTTACAATTTTTCTTAGTATGGATTATAAACAGTTCTATATGAATAAGAAACAGTAATGCGCGCGATAATGAATTTCAGGTTTGTTTTCATTAACAATTTACTATGTCAGATAAGAATTCAATTATGAGTGAGAACATCTCAAATTTTAAACGTCGACATAGTAAAATTCTATTATCCCAATATGAATATATATCGAACATGTGTGAAATTCTATCACACGTATTGTTTTGTTTACCATGACCATTGCGATTTTCTTTAACCCTTCTCCTACACACCTCTGCCCAGGACCGAGAACTACACACGGGGTCCAGCGGCCCCCAATCGATTTTTAAACTCTTGCTGTGGGCAAAGTATTGGCTCGATTTTGAAAAATAAAAAACCGAAATGCAGCTGAAACCTTCTAGAAAGAGATAGGATGCAATAGAAAAAAAAAAAAAAATTTTAAGGTACTGAAAAATGCAAGGAAACGAATGAAGTTGTGAAAAATTGCATTTTTTACCAAAAAAATCATAATTCCTGTAATTTTATAGATAATCAAGTGAAATTTTCAGGGAAGGGCTGTCACATATGGTAGTTTGATAAAAAAAATAGCGCAATATTGGGTGTTCCAAAAAAGGTATTTATTTTGAGGAATGAACATGGGCCATTTTGGAGTAGAAAAATGTTCTTTATTTTATGTAAATACATGAAAATAGCCGAGGAAACATGAGTTTTATGATAAAAAATTAGTAGAAATGGATATTTATGTGAAGATTCGATCAACACCCCCACCGTCGAGGCACAGCGCAACCCTATGCTGATCGCATATTGGCCAAACAATCGAAATCGTTGTCGAGATCATTGTGGTGTAAGCTCGATGTCTCGAGCTTCCCCAGCCCGTGAAACACTTCCGGTTCAACGTACACAAGTCCAACCCCATCCAGTGTCGACCTTTGAAGGTTTTTCAAGTAATGGAACTGAGCAGCTCGCGCAACGTCAACAAATTTCGGAGCAATCATTTTTTTAATTGAAAAAAAAAAATATAGAGACTTCCAACGAATGTACTTACTGCCATCACGACCCACTGCACTCAGAAATTGCAGAAAAAAAAATGACATTTTTCACCAAAAAAGTTCGCTCAACTACACACAGGGGGTCCAGCGGCCCCCAGAGAAAAAACGTGCGCGAACTATCGAATACCAGACACTGGCTAATGCTCTAGGTCCCGTGCCTATGTTAGCTACCCCAAGTAGACCCTTCGAACTATAACTGAGAGTGGGGAGAACTCGGTCTATAGAGTCTAAATGTTTCAAATTTGGCTCCAAAGACGGCGTTGGGGTCCATTGGACCCCAGGTGTAGTCGAAGGGTTAATTGCTATGCTAAATTGTAAAATCGGTTTTAATCTGATGATTACGTTTTACTATGCTGTTTAGAACGATTTGTCGCACTGCCATTCGAGATATTGCTGTAATTTCCGAACCGTCCTCAAAATACTATAATTTTCAACAATAAGTAACTGGATTCCTAGTATATTTCGTAATAATTTTCGACTTTGTTTTCTCCGTGTGGTTTGATTTCCGCGCGCAATGTACAACAAATATGACGAATTCTGACAAATCGGGCAATGCAAAAAGATTCTATAACCGTGATGAGGAACGTGAACGATGATTATAAGATGCAGAGAGTTGATGAGACTGAAAGAATGAGAAGCTGGTGATAACATTCATTGGGGCGGGATCAAGAGTGTGAAAATGTGTAGTATTGATTGCAGATTGGCCAAGCATTTTTGTACGGGGTAGCAGTGACGTGCAACTGCATGTTAGTTTCGGGAACGATACTGTCACCGCTGATGAAAATAGAGCCAGGATCGACATTGAATCTGTACAAGAACGAAGATGGGAGTATGCCGAACGAATACGATTATACGATCGTCAAGAGAGGCCCTCAGGAGGTGCAGGAGAGTCCGGATTCGAAGGAGAGAAGAAGTCAGATGGGTTCGTCCTTCATAAGATTCGGGCGTGGTCGTATGGAGGGAAATCTCGAGAACGCAGATTACACGTCATTGACGGGTGAGACGATTGACAACGAGTTGGATTCGCGAATGGCAAGGGGGCGATCAGACGTGATAATAAGATTCGGTCGGACTGACGCGAAGAATTTTCATTCCGGAATTCATCGATTGACAAGGTCCGATCTCGTCAAGCTGCTCGGAAACGGCAACAATCGACATGCGAAGTTATTCGGGCAACCGAATTATCGATTACCGATTAACGACAACGATAACGATCTTGATCGCGTCTCGAGCGTTTGCTCGAACGTCCTCACCAACCCCAACGACCTAAACTCCAAAATCGGCGACTCAGCCAATTATTATATCGCTGGAAAATTATTCAGACTGTGTAATTTGCTCGGACTCGGTATTGTCGAAAATGATGAAAACAATCGGCGCGTCGTCAGGAGCAAAATTATTCAAGTCCTTAAAGACTCTCAAGGCGATTCCATTAAACACGAATAAACATCTGTTTGAGATCATTATCGTAGGCCTAAACTGTACGACATTAATTGGTTAAAAACAAAACACCCACACACACACCCAAGGACATACAATTACACGCAAAGTGGCTTTCGCGAATACCGAACACACGATCCGGATTTCTCCGTTATCTTATTGTATTTTTTGTGCAAAACCCACTTACCAATAAATTCGTTTTCAATACGTAGAAAAACCCAAAAGCCGTGATTAAGACGCAAACAAAATGTTGGTCGTTGCTTGTGCTGAAAAGTTTAAACTTTTGAAAATTGCAAATGACGTGATTGAAGGAAAAAATCTATCGATTCATTTTCGCACGAAAAAAATTGTGTCACCGATCAGGAATTGTCTATCTGTTGATTAGTGCGTGTGTGTACAATAATTAACTGCGGTAGATCTGCCAATGTCAATGACTCACGGTTAACCCAAATGCATAGAATAATTGACTTTATTGACGATAATTATTCGACAAAAATACTTTCCTCATGGTCTGTCAGATTTGCCAAAAATCGACGTAAAATCGTCGATTAAACTCTTTGGAAAAAATCACTTTTGCGACTCCCTATGTATAGATGCCGGATAATTGGCTCAATGTGATTTTGCTCGTGACTCGATTACACCTGTCAGATCGAGAGCTTGTCCATGTTACTCGTCATGTATTAAAATGCATGTACCCAACGATATATTTTTCGTTCTGTAATGATGCAAGAGAAAATTTCAACTTGAGAATCGAACGAGTGCGTCAATGTGCACTTCGTGACGTATTTATGGAGACGCCAAACAAACGGCCTCACCGTCGTTTTGAATGTCTTCGACTTTGAAAAGGAGAACAACTGTACATTACCGTGATTTTCGCGAGAGCCTCGTTATTATATATTCAATGTATTTAGACAACCGAAAATATAAAGAAAAAGACTCAAAATATATGAACTCTAAACTGCAGGAACTTATTTTATAACGCTGGAGTTTGCAACGCTGAAATGCAACGAAAAATATGTGTTTTTATTGATGATTTGTTCAATTTTTCGAAGTTATCAAATTTTTCGAGCCGACGTACTTTTCCAGTTCGAAAATCGATCGTTTTATCGTGTCGTAGCCAAAGAAAAAAAGAATTTCGTTGCGTTTCAACGATGCAAACTGCAACGTCATCTCATTCTGCAAAATCGCTTCATATCGATCGTCGTCATGGCCTCATTTTTCGTTCCTATTAATTGCAACCAATTATTGATATAAAATTATTTATTCTTCTCTCTTTCGGATTGTTATTATATTTCGTAATGCAATTGTTTCTTCGTTGGAACGTCATCGCGTGAAAAAGAACCTGATGGATAGGGAATCTGTTGCACTGAAAATTCAATATTGTCAAAAAACGTCGATATTTTGTTGAATACAGCGAACTAAATATTTTGGGATAATTTCAAAATTTTCGTTATTTCGACAATATTTTTCATTGTAACGGAACTGTCAGCAAAATTTACGATTGGAATTACAAAAATTTACTTTCCGAAAACGATTTTCCAGAATGTTTTTTGCTGGAATGACAAAATTTTCGTGATTTTTCGAACGTATCCAACAAAATATCGATCTTTTTCAACAAAATTTTCTTTTCAGTGTGGGTTTTGGTTTCGATCTCTTCCGGACGCGCGTCGTTCGCCAGATGAATACAAAATACTAACGAGACGAGATAAGGCCTCGCGAATATCTGTGATTTCATACGAAATGATAAATGACAGAAAACTCGCAGCCACGGACGAATTTTCTGGGGTTGTGTGATATATAATGAAAGAAAAAAGAGCTAATATGGGTCTTTCCGTCACAATGTGTAATTCCATACGTGTATACACGCTTGCTCATACGAATGTTGGTATAAATCTTTTTTCCTTTTTTCTTCATATGAGAAACATACGTTTGACGTTCGCGCGTGTCCGAAAGTATTATAACTCAAAAGGCTAGTTCTATATAGAACGATCGTGACTTTGTATTGATATACATTGCCTTCTGCGAGTTTCACTTTTGGAAGCCAAAACCTACGCGAGCGGGGGGGTCGAATAAAAAGCAGAAGTGAAAAGATGAACGAGAAATAAGTAGTCACGTAACTCTGGGAGCTCATCGTGATGGGGATCGTATATTAGCACGTGCCAACTAATATATAACGATATAAATGTATATACGAATATAGGGTGTCCATACACTGTTAGGGATCAAACTTCGAAGGTTAATCTTTGCCTGACTTGATGAAGAAAAACTCTTGCAAATACGTTCACAGTTTTCTGAATATTTTCTAATACTTTACACACTGAAAATAAAATTTTGTTGCAAAAGATCGATATTTTGTTGGATACTTTCAACTAAACGTTTTTTCGAAAATTCACGAAAATTTTGTCATTTCAGCAGAAAACATTCTGGAAATCTTTTCGGAAAGTAAATTTTCGTCATTCCAATCGTAAATTTTGCTGACAGTTCCGTTACAAATGACAAATATTGTCGAAATAACGAAAATTTTGAAATTATCCCAAAATATTTGGCTCGCTGTATTCAACAAAATATCGACGTTTTTTGACAAAATTGAATTTTCAGTGCAGAGTCATTTGTTTATTGCAGTTTGTTAGTTTTTCAATCTCGGTCCGACAGTTTTCAAGGTTTAATTCGAAAAATACTGATCGTAGAGTAAAAAGCATAGAGACCGATCTTGTGGGGAATTTGATTTCCTACAAGTTTAGTCCTTACCATTTCTACGCTACAGCTGAAAATTCTCGAGTTATTTGGCAACGATGATGTTACTTTACATTAAAAATGGCGGAACAACCAATTTGGACACCCTTTAGAAGAGTATGCATGTATAACGAAGTACACGGACGGTAGCAAAGCTTTTCGGATTAATATTTTTTACACGCTGAATCCTCGTTCGGATATTACGAGTACGAATGGCTATAGTTGGTTGCTTGTGGTAAAAGCGTATATACGAAAATCCACACGAACACCATCATCGTAAGTATTTGGAGCATTCGTCTCGATAGGAGACGAGCGTTATCGATGCTTAATCCAGTTCAGCCCTCGATTCTCCAGCTACCACCCCCCAATGGCGAAAGCCCGACCGAGTACTTGTAAGGATTCTCCGAGTTATGTCAGTGGTGGCAAGTTTTCTTCAGTCGCGGTCGGACACCTACGTACGTCCGGAACCAGCTGAATTTTCGAGGCTCGTTGAAGAATGCTGGATTCGTATGATCCGCGTAAGTAAATCAAAAGATTTAAGATTACTGGATTACTAAAATTACTATCAAGTGACCCTGGGAAAACTCCAAAGATTTTTCTCCACATTTAGTCCGAAGCAAAACGATTCCACCCTTTGATTTTCATAAAAAAATTTCTTCTGAATCGTTTTCCCTGTCATAACATAAACCGCGACAAAGAACTTGGTCGCGATTCCCATCGATATTTCTGCACAAAATTTTGAGTCCATTTCACATGAAATTTTGCTCCAATTTTCTCGAAATATTTTACTCCAATTTCAAGCACGTTTCGTACACTTTTTGAATCTGAAATTAACCGAACTGCTTCACGTGTCAGTGACCAATTGGTAAATTTTTCAAGCCGTTAACAATTCTTTACTAATTTTGATTTTTCGACAACGCGATGTGCGAGAATTCCTTCGCATTCGTTGACATTCGAATCACGTGTCGTTGGCAGTGCATCTCGTTGTGATTTGATCGTGAATCGTTCAAACTTGGTAAAAACAAAAAAAAATCTTACTAAAAACAAGTTTGGTATTCACGATGAAAATCGGGATGAAAGACATTGGAAAAAAATAATATTTTCAGTGACGAGTAAGTTTAAAGGTTGTTCGACGAAGGTAACCATCGATAGGGCAGCGGAACAAGAAGGAATTACTGAGAGACAATCCTATTACGTAGCCTGCGGGTCATTGGAGCAGTAGATCATTGAATATAGATATATTTATTCATCAAAATCTATATGCAGGTATATATACTTATTATAGCGAACGCCGCTAATGTTATCGTCCGGCCAAAGTCTCCTGGAGGGTTGGAAATTCATCGAGGCAACAAGAAATAATAAGGGGAAATTGTCAAATCAATAAACACACACATGCTTCTGTTTTTTTTTTTCGGCGACTTTAACACGATAAAATAATCATGAACCAAGCGGAGTCACAGCAAGATTTGTTGAGCAATGAGGCTCGTGCACCATCGACCCAAACATTAAGTCCCCCAGCGGACTACGCGCTTGGCCCAGTTGAGAAGCACTTCCTTCTGAGCGCCGAACGAGGTGATTGTGCCACTGTCAAAAGGTAATCCACGTCTACTTTCATCGTATTTATCCTATATCTGTCTTTTAAGGCCACACACATGTATCTGTACCGAGAGTAGGTGCGAATTTGCATGTTTTATTGACGTCATTTCAAAATATATGCTCCAAGATTCTACTCCCTTTAGGCGTCACAACCGGCTAATCAGTTGCTCTGTATTTTCGTAGATTTTTCTTAATGAAAGTTGCACCGAATGCAACTTTGTCCTGCAGCATTTTTCTTCGCTATAGCACAAAATCAAGAAAAACTCGCGTCAACTAAATTCTAGTATCGCCCACGAGGAACGCTCGACCCGCTGCACTAAACTCCAGGGTCATTCGTTATCGCACTGTGGGCGATAGTAGAGGAGCCGAAATCGTTTTAACCCTCGGCTCGTAAACTGTGGGGTCGTTTTCCTTCGCCCTTGTTCGCACACTGCTTGATGTTTAATGAAAAATAAAATTATTAAATTAAGAAGGAAAAATAAATTATATTGTCGCTTCAAAAGTTCAATGCAAATATTGACCTTGCATTTTCTTCAGATTTTTTCATGCATTATTGCGTTTGTGGCGCACACGGAGAAAACGGATTCGTTCTGATTAGTAAGAAATGAAATGTTTTGGGAAAATGTCCTATACGAAGTTCAAGAAGCAAAAGAATCGTAGCACCAATTGCAAAGCAGCATAGTATTTTTTAACACTTACAATTTTCCTTAGCATGAATTATAAACAGTTCTATATGAATAAGAAACAGTAATGCGCGCGATAATGAATTTTAGGTTTGTTTTCATGAACAATTTACTATGTCAGATAAAAATTCAGTTATGAGTGAGAATATCTCAAATTTTAAACGTCGACATAGTAAAATTCTATCATCCCAATATGAATATATATCGAACATGTGTGAAATTTTATCACACGTATTGTTTGGTTTACCATGACCCTTGCCATTTTCTTTAATTGCTATGCTAAATTGTAAAATCGGTTTTAATCTGATGATGACGTTTTACTATGCTGTTTAGAACGATTTGTCGCACTCCCATTCGAGATGTTGCTGTAATTTCCGAACTGTCCTCAAAATACTATAATTTTCAACAATAAGTAACTGGATTCCTAGTATATTTCTTAATAATTTTCGACTTTGTTTTCTCCGTGCACATTATTTCGTTTCCATTTGAAAATTTTGTTGATTATTGAGTTTCGTTGATTACGGTGTAGGAAAATGAAATTTCTCTTAATTGCAGATTGTTGGAAGAGCACAAGGGCCATCCTGAAACTTTGGACATCAATTGCGTCGACCCTCTAAACAGATCCGCTCTCATAGCTGCCATAGAAAATGAAAATATCGAACTCATCAATATCCTCCTCGAGCTCGGGATCCTTGTTAAGGTGAGATATGAAAAGATTATTCATTCGGCATTCATATTCCGGGATATATATCAGTTTTTTTGACGTATCTGTAAGCGCGGGTGTTTGGGAACGTTCGTTATAATATACGGTCTTGTGCATTGCCATTCGTGTCGGACTAATTCGCGTAGGATTCACTTCTGCACGCCATCAAAGAGGAATATGTCGAGGCCGTTGAAATCCTTCTCGAGTGGGAGGAAAAAAATCATCAACCGGGCCAACCTTACGTAAGTCGAGACCTTGCTCATTTTTTCGTAGCATCTTTCGCCAATTTGTTTCTATAAACTCGTAGAAAATTATCATGGCGAATTTATCGTCGTTTCCTAGAGTTGGGAAGCTGTCGACAGATCTTCATCTAATTTTACACCAGACATAACTCCCCTCATCCTCGCTGCTCACAAGAACAATTACGAAATTCTCAAGATACTACTCGATCGAGGCGCCACCTTACCAACCCCGCATGACGCGAGGTAATTATTCCCACAGCTCTATTTAAATAAAGCTCTTCGCGTTACCGCGTCGCATTGCAAATGAATTCCGTGGTCTAGAAAATTAGGCTATTCGTTGCATTCGAACTGCGCAAACTGCATTTCAATCGATTCGATTAACTAATCGAGCTCTCTCATTAAGATTTAATTACTTCGTAGATAATTCATTGATTGACTGATTGATTGATTAATGATTAAAGATGCGGTTGTGACGAATGCGTCACATCGAGCAGTCAGGATTCCCTTCGACATTCCCAAGCCAGGATAAATGCCTATCGCGCCTTAACTTCGTCTTCCCTCATTGCCCTTTCATCGAGGGATCCTTTACTCACGGCCTTTGAATTGTCCTGGGAACTTCGGAGACTGAGTAAAATGGAGCAAGAATTTCGTGCAGAGTACAACGTAATTCAATAGTTTTTTTTAATTAATTAGGCCAGATCTTAATTTCGCTTTGGCACTCTGTAAAAATTTTTCTCTACTCAATTTTCTCGATTTTTTTCAACACCAGGAAATGCGGGAATTGACTCAACTGTTCGCCACGTCTTTGCTGGATCACGCTCGAACTTCTTACGAGCTTGAAGTCATGCTTAATTATAATCCTGAGACTGCAGACAATTGGGAGCCTGGCGAGAGACAAACTCTCGACAGACTCAAACTCGCGATCAAGTACAAGCAGAAGCAGGTAAAATTATTTATGCAAAACAGAAAAAACGATGAATCGAAAAATCAGCGAGTTTTTTTTTCATACGAGGGTTTTTTTTTGTTGACAGTTCGTGGCTCATCCAAACGTCCAACAATTGCTCGCAGCAATTTGGTACGATGGTCTGCCTGGTTTTCGAAGACTGAGCATGGCTGGACAACTCATGGAAGTGGGAAAACTGGGCGCCATGTTTCCGGTTTACAGTTCGATTTACATGCTCTCGCCGACCTCCAAAATGGGTCTTTTCATGAAGAAACCTTTCGTCAAATTCATCTGTCATTCCTCGTCCTACGCTTTCTTTCTCAGTAAGAACGAACGATTGGCTTGACGATTATTTGTTTTTCGTTTTATGCGTTTTTTTTTGTTGGTTCGATTCCACAATCTATGCACGATTGTTAATTAAAGAAAAATGATAAAAGTGCTGCTGGGAATGGCATCACAGCGAATCGAATATCTGGTAATCGAACTTTTTGGCAACGCCTGGATGAGAGAAATTCTTGCTGGCTGGAAGAGAAGAGAACGTGGCTGCATTCCAGGTTTCGTGGAGTCTGGAGTCATTATTTACATAATTAGTGAGTTGATTATCAAATTCATTCAAATTTAGACAAAAAAAAAGAATGCACGGAGAAAACGAAGTCGAAAATAATTAAGAAATATACTAGGAATCCAGTTACTTATTGTTGAAAATTATAGTATTTTGAGGACAGTTCGGAAATTACAGCAAGATCTCGAATGGCAGTGCGACAAATCGTTCTAAACAGCATAGTAAAACGTGATCATCAGATTAAAACCGATTTTACAATTTAGCATAGCAATTAAAGAAAATCGCAATGGTCATGGTAAACGAAACAATACGTGTGATAAAATTTCACACATGTTCGATATATATTCATGTTGGGATAATAGAATTTTACTATGTCGACGTTTAAAATTTGAGATATTCTCACTCATAACTGAATTTTTGTCTGACATGGTAAATTGTTCATGAAAACAAGCCTGAAATTCATTATCGCGCGCATTACTGTTTCTTATTCGTATAGAACCGTTTATAATTCATGCTAAGAAAAATTGTAAGTGTTAAAAAATACTATGCTGTTTTGCAATTGGTGATACGAATCATTTTTTCGCTCATTTTTTTTGTTGCAATGCTTTTTTTTTCATTTTCCAGGCTTGGTAACCGGGGAGATACGATCTTTATGGGCAGATGGGTTGCTCGAATATGTTTCGGACTTATGGAACATTGTTGACTTCATACAAAATACTTTTTACGTCCTTTGGGTGATGATGAGGCTCACGGCATGGTATGTTGTGCAGGTGAGTTTTTTTCTTTGTTTTTAACAGTCTAGGCGTTTGAATCGTTGATACCTAATTGGATTCTGCAATATACTCGCTCGCACAATCGTCACAGAGAGAATATTGGAGCGGCGAGGATCCCTGGTATCCGAGAGATCAGTGGGATGCTTTTGATCCGATGTTGCTGTCTGAAGGAGCTTTTGCTGCAGGCATGATATTCAGGTGCTTCGTCGAATTTTATCAAATCTTTGTGCAAAGAAACTTTTTCAACGGTTGACTAAAAAATTTAATCAACGTCATTCAAATGATAAAATCAATTCGAATAAGTCGGAGTTTTGCTTTCTGAAATGACGGAATTTACACTGAAAAGAAAATTTTGTTGAAAAAAATGGATATTTTGTTGGATACGTTAAACTAAACGTTTTTTCGAAAAATCACGAAAATTTTGTCATTCCAGCAAAAAACATTCTAGAAAATCGTTTTCGGAAAGTAAATTTTTGTCATTCCAATCGTAAATTTTGCTGACAGTTCCGTTACAATGAAAAATATTGTCGAAATAACGAAAATTTTGAAATTATCCCAAAATACTTAGTTCGCTGTATTCAACAAAATATCGACGTTTTTTGACAAAATTGAATTTTCAGTGTATGAAAGAAACGAAAACGAAATTACTGGTAACGATTTCTCAACGAAATGCAAAACGTTTCGATGAGAATCGTTGCTGAGGTTTTTTTTGTTTCAAATTGAAACTAAGTACTAATGAGTTTTCTTCAGTTTCCTCAAACTCGTGCACATATTCAGCGTCAATCCTCATCTCGGTCCACTTCAAATATCTCTGGGAAGAATGATAATCGACATCATCAAGTTTTTCTTTATTTACACTCTCGTACTGTTTGCTTTTGGTTGCGGTAATTTTATTATTTTTCTGCCATTCAATGAAATTTCATTCCGTCATTTTTAAAGGGAGTTATTGAAGAGAATTTGTTTGAAATTATTCAGGAATGAATCAGCTCATGTGGTATTACGCTGATTTGGAAAAAATGAAGTGTTACCATATGCCGAGTGGGTTACCGGATTTTGACAACCAAGAAAAAGCGTGTTCGATATGGAGACGATTTGCCAAGTGAGTGTGGGTCCAGAAACTTGATTAATTTTTCAATTTTTACACGATTTTCGTGGTGTACAAAGAATCGTCGCGTTTTTCAGCCTTTTCGAAACGTCTCAGTCGCTTTTTTGGGCGAGTTTCGGAATGGTCGACCTCATGTCGTTCGATCTCACGGGGATCAAAAGTTTCACGAGATTTTGGGCTCTTCTCATGTTCGGTTCATACTCCGTAATCAACATTATCGTTCTCCTCAACATGCTCATCGCTATGATGTCAAATTCTTATCAAATAATTTCGGTAATATTTCCACAACAACTTTTCACTGTGACTATCGTTGCACTTTCGCTAATTTTCTCGGTGCCATTGAAAATTATTCTTCCGATCAGGAAAGAGCCGACACCGAGTGGAAATTTGCAAGGAGTCATTTATGGATGAGTTACTTCGAGGACGGCGACACTGTTCCGCCTCCCTTCAATATGGTTCCCACGGCCAAGACGTTTGACAAGATTTTGAAATGTGGAAATACCGGAAAACCAACGAAATCATTGATCGTGAGTTTTTATTTTCCCGAAACACCATAAATTTACCAGTAAAGTAGCAAAATTTTAAAAATGAATTAATGACTGTAAAAACACAAAAATTGCTACACACGGAGAAAACGAAGTCGAAAATTATTAAGAAATATACTAGGGATCCAGTTACTTATTGTTGAAATTTATAGTATTTTGAGAACAGTTCGGAAATTACAACAATATCTCGAATGGCAGTGCGACAAATTGTTCTAAACAGCATAGTAAAACGTCATCATCAGAATAAAACCGATTTTACAATTTAGCATAGCAATTAAAGAAAATCGCAATGGTCATGGTAAACAAAACAATACATGTGATAAAATTTCACACATGTTCGATATATATTCATATTGGGATACTAGAATTTAACTATGTCGACGTTTAAAATTTGAGATATTCTCACTCATAACTGAATTCTTATCTGACATAGTAAATTGTTCATGAAAACAAACTTGAAATTCATTATCGCGCGCATTACTGTTTCTTATTCATATAGAACTGTTTATAATTCATGCTAAAAAAAATTGTAAGTGTTAAAAAATACTATGCTGTTTTGCAATTGGTGCTACGATTCTTTTGCTTCTTAAATTTCGTATAGGACATTTTCCCAAAACATTTCATTTCTTACTAAACAAAACGAATTCGTTTTCTCCGTGCAGAAAATTGTTGTCAAGATGATTGAAAAACTGCATGACTCCGTGGCAATGATTTTCGCAGAAAAAATCGCGGGAAAAAGCGAAGGAGAGACACGACACTGTGATGCGTCTCCTGGTGAGACGTTACGTAACGGCGGAGCAAAGGAAACGAGACGACTTTGGAATAACGGAGGACGATGTGATGGAAATTCGACAGGATATCTCAACTCTGCGTTACGAATTGATTGATATACTTCGTCAGAATGGAATGAGGACACCGAACGTTGATAAGCAGGATGCAGCACGTTCGTATCTTGAATTTAAACTTTTCCGGAGAAAAATTTATTTTTTAATTTAATTAATTAAGGGGTTGTATGGGTCGAAATTCAATTACGTCGTGATGGTTACACGTTTCTGAGGATTTGCACATTTCGCTCGCGTGTACGCAGGTGCAAGCTCTAAAGTTCTGAAGCAAAAAAGAGTTTTGGCAATTTTATTATGCAGCAGAGAAGTCGATGTGTAGGAAATAACGAAACTTTCGGAATGTTGGATTTTTCTAGTATCTGGAAAGAAAGGCAGAGTGATGGAGCGTCGTCTGCAGAAAGACTTCCAAATAGGAATCGTGGAAGGAATAGTGGCAGATGCGATAAAGAACGAAAAGGAGCCAAAGGACGTGTTCAGTCAGATAGCTCGAGCGATTGGCAAACGTGCGAGTGGAAGTGGCAGTAAGAAGGATTGGAATGCGGTTGTGAGGAAAAATACATTGGCACGTGATCCAATAGGAAGCAGAAGCGAAGCTCTGGTTCGCCAAACCCGCAGGAGTCTTCGCAGGCAACAGATGTTGGCACCCAATTCTGATCTGGCGTCCTTCGATCCTGAGAGGTTGGTCGAGTACAATCCAAACTTGTCGGTCGTGTCACCAACGACGAGAATCGCTTACGCCAAGTTCATCATGGGTCGCGCGAAGCTTCTCGACGGTACGGTTAACGAAGCACCTGAAGGTGAGAAAGTTTCTCTTTTATAAACAAATACTCGATTGTCCATTCCCTGAGCATTGCGACGACACAAACCCTCGAATTTTTCGCAGACGCTGGTTCCAGTGATCAGAAACCTCATTCGAGAGGCTCGAGCACCAAAGTCGTAGTTTCTGGGGAAGCTCCTGGAGGTCGTGCCCCGATGACATCGACACCGTCGTTGACCGACTCCATCAGAAAAGGATTGCTCAAGAGTATGAGCACAGCAGGTGGCAGTCAAGAGAAATCTGGTGGACTGGACGCAAAGCAAACCGCGAACCGAGCACCATCGCCGATCCCAGAAGATCCTCGAGAGGACGAGTCAAAGGCAAAGGCATCAGCTCCCAGTCCAAAGCCACCGGAGCAGAAAGCTGGTCAGGCGAGTGCCCAGAAGAGCAAAGATTCTGGAGCTGGTGAATCGAGTCAAGCTGAAGGAGCCAACAAAGACGGAGACGCGAAACCCGAGGAAGAAACCAACGCGGAAGAACAGGAAACCGAGAAAAAAGAAGACGATGCGGAGAATAAAGAAGGAGAGGCTAAAAAGGAAGAAAAACCGAAAAAAGATCCACCCAAGACTGGAGGACCATCGGCCAGACCTCCGGAGCCTGTCAGCACGACCAAACTCAGAGGCAAATCAAAAGCCACTGGAAAAGTCATGGGTGGATGGTTATAAATTTTCAGGATATGCCAAATGTTGTTACATCTCATTATTTTACGTGAAAAATATATACATAATGTCTGGATCTTAAAAATTATCATTTTTATCATCTACTCATCGATCTTCACCTTCTAATTATTTCCTTAACGATAATTTTTAAATAACGTTCAATTATAAATACTTATTGCTAAAGATACACATTAAATATCGTACAGATTCGTTCGTCGTCGTAGTTTTTGCTGACCAATGCCCAATCACACACAGCCACCGCACACGACCCGCAAAAAGGACCTGAAACGTAAAAAAAAACATGCATAGCGTAAATTATTCAAGTATTTTCATCGTATTGAAAAAACGCTGGGATTGAGAGTTTTTTGACGCAAAAGATCGTCGTCGAAATTCGTGTACCTTCGATTTCTTCGTTGTGCCTCGATCCTCACTCTTTGGTCCGTCAATTTTTTCGTCTCACCGTTTTCTTTCGTTTTCTGAAAATTAAGGTGGTTTTTCAGTCAGCAATCTCTTGATTCGTTGATTCGCGAAAAATCGAGGTTTAATTAACGAAAACCGTCAAAACGCTTGATCGCTAAGATATGCAACGTGTGGGTCGATCGATCTTGATTGAAACTTGGTAAACTTTGCCCACGGCACTATTTTCTACGTACCTCGGCAAGTCGACCAATTTTGTATGCTTTGAGGATATTTTTGGCGTCGGAAGAGTGTCCGGAATCGTCGAATGCCGCAGTCCCATCTTTTCCAGCGTATTCCGTGAGAAGTTCACTGCCCCCGGGATGCTATATTTCCAGGCGAAATTTTTTACATAAGGCTTTCCGAACTAAATCGACAGATTCATAATTATTCTCAAAGAAAAGACTCGGATGAATTTCAATAAAAATCACTGCCATTGCTCGCTACAATCTACACTTTGTTTTTTAACTTCCCGTCACTTTTGCAGAATTTTTTTTGGATATACATTAACGAAATTACTGTTCAAAAACTTGTGCAACGAAGACAGTAAAATGGGCAGACTGGAGCCCTCGAAAGGTAAATTTCTATCGAGGAAATGCCAAAGGAATGTTTTCACTTTTATAAATTAACGATACCTCGTTGGAATAATTCGTGAGATCATAAACGATATTTTTAATAATCATCCAGGTTCCGGCATCTCCAGTACCGTCGTGCTTGGCGACTTCCTCGAGAGTAAAACACTGATCTGACATAATTTTCTCTCTCTCTCGTCTCTCGGGGATGGAGATTAATACTGTGGAGCATTCTGTTATTTCCGAGTGCAATATATATTCAGGCGAATCGACATCGAGCGTGGAAGGAGTATGAAGAAAAATATAGCGGAAAAATGAGCAGCATGTGTCGTCAATTAATACAATCTAAAGGAATCAGCAGTGATCGAGACGATAGGCTCGACACGTCTCGAATGGGGGTTCCCCCATTCGAGACGTGTCGAGAAACACGTTGCGATATTTCCTTATACTTTCAATCTTTATTCCTTCATTGAGGCCTGCGAATGCATCAGTAGTGCAATCAGTAAATTCGAATCAGCTTGACCATTTCCTGTCATTCCAAAAATCTACTCGACTCGTTTGCGATACAGAATCGAAAAAAACGTTGAGTCACGATCTACGCACATTTCGAGTGGACGCGAATTTGAATGGAGACTCGCAACATTTTTCTCACGTTTTTTTCGACAATTTAATTTCAAGGTTCAACGAAGTAGAACGAAATTGCAGCCAAGATACGAAAATTTTCTGAATTCTCTTCTCAAAATAGTTTTTCACGAAGGCTACCGTATTTCAAGAAGAAAAAAAACAACATACGAATCTTTATCGCGTCACGTACCGCGATATCGTAGAGTTGAAGACTATTTGCTTTTCGCCAATCACTCCGATCGAGGATAGATACAGAATGACTCTTTACGATCAAACGTGTCGATCGTGAGATTGATTTTTATGAACGAGCATATAGAATTTCTTGGCCATTTACTTGTCGCTTAGAACGTAAAAATCATAAAAAATGAATAAATTTGAGAAAAAAAAATCAAAATTTGATTCAGTTTTTCGTTTTATATTTCGATTATACACTGAAAATTCAATTTTGTAAAAAAACGTCGATATTTTGTTGAATACGGCGAACCAAATATTTTGGGATAATTTAAAAATTTTCGCTATTTCGACAATATTTTTCATTGTAACGGAACTGTCAGCAAAATTTACGATTGGAATGACAAAAATTTACTTTCCGAAAAGATTTTCCAGAATGTTTTTTGCTGGAATGACAAAATTTTCGTGATTTTTCGAGAAAACGTTTAGTTTAACGTATCCAAGAAAATATCGATCTTTTTCAACAAAATTTTCTTTTCAGTGTACTCGTTTTCGCTGTTTTATTTTTGTTTAAGGGAAATAATGCATGGGGGAAGGATAGGGGGAGGATAGAAGAGGAAAACTGTAAAAATATTTTTTCAACCTTATTATATTTTTTTCTTGTCGTATCGCTTATTCCCTGTCGAGTCCATCATACATCGTTATAAACATTTACGTATTGCAACGTGTCGTGATAACAATAATGCGTGAGTACTTGTACAAAGTCAACTTAACAGTATCACAAGAACATGTCGTGTCGGTTTTATATTTTTGTTTCGTATTGTTTTCTTCATTTTTTAAATATATTTATTCGTTTTTTCATCATTTTTATATTTGTTTATGCGTTTTTTATCTTTTTAATAATTCATGTATCTCTCTTCAGGGAACAGACGCGAATTTTTTCGGAATTCTGTCACAAGTTCGTGTTCGCAAGGTAATAAACAGTCGAGTGTATTGCTCGATATTGTGATTGTCGAGTCGTCGGGTAAATTCCCACCCCTCTGCTGTAACTTGGCAAATTTGTGGTTTTCAGTTGTTTATTTTCGTTTGTTCCTACTCACACAATGACACCCGCTCATTTACACAATTCATCGGTTTCTCGCGCTTCTTTTCTTCTCGCTCGAAATTGTTCGATCGATCAAACGATAATCACTATAGATATATATATATTTTCTCATTATATATTTCTTATCTATGTACAACTCTAATAACCCGCGTTTAAATTGGCATATAATTATTGTTATTATGATAATCCGATTATCGATTAAGAATTCCACTGCAGCGTCCAATGTGAATTTCTGTTTTCCTGCTCGTTTATTTTCATTCCCATTTTTTTTGGCTCATCACTTTTTTTTTACGATTGGATCTAGTTTTTTTTTTTGCGTTAATTCATCATCGATTTATTCTTCGTCCCTACTCCCCTGGATATTGGAGGATCATAATTTCCCCGACGACTCGTCATGCTCTCGGGCTGCTCCCACTTTCTATTCCAATGTATAATTCTAGAGTAGAAAATATGAATGAACGAGGAACAAGGCTCGTACGCTCTGCGAACGTCTCTGAAGATAATTCAATTTTACAAAAAGACGAAAAGATTAAATGAATATTAGCCTCGTTAAGAGTGCGAGGTGGACAAAGTTTCTGCAATTTTTCTTGGGTCGATTCTTTTTTGGAGATGAATAGAAAGTCGAAAAATCAAGAAACAAAATTGGCAGAATTTAAGGCCAGAAAAAGGTTTTCGGGGACTGGATAATTTGTCGTTTCAATGAAAAAAAATTGCAGATCACTTTCTTTTGATCCGAAAAGCGTGTTCGTTTGAAAGTTAAAAAAAATTCGTACAGATTTCTTCTTGTGCCCACCCTAAAACAGGTGACCTTGAGAGTAAAATAGCGAAACGGTGAGAGGAGACGATTTCTTTGCGCTTTTAAGGGCTGCGCTTTATTTTTGCGGGCTTCGGAATCTTCTGCGCACTGCACAACACGCGACTTGACAATGACAATAAGGAAAGATTCTCTTATCTGATGCAGACGATTCGATGACCTTTAAAAATCGATTGACCGAAAGATAATTTTTATTTTAATTAAAGTCTTGGATCTTGAACCAATTTTAATTCTTTGAGAAACTCAGATTTTAGAAAATGTGAAAAATAGTTTCAGGGTCGAAAGTCCGATTAATTTTCCAAGAAGTTTATTCAACGGAACGGAAATTCAAAAAAAGAAAATCCCGAAAAAAGTCGTTAAACTCTGAACGAACAAATTTATGAAAATATTTGCTCAACAATTTGCATGAAACAAAAATGATTATGAAAGATTTCTCAAAATTTGGTAATTCATCGCGAGAAGCGTGCCGTGCGTTAAAAATACCGACGTGATTTATTATCAGACTCGTAACGCTGCTCGAGCGATGAAACTTGAAACAAAATCTGTCGCAAAAGGTTGAAATGTATTATCGGTAAATTTTCTACATTCACACAAAACTCTCGCTAGACCAGCAACTTTCCATCTCTCGTTTAATTTAATTTTCTTGATTATTGGGTTGTTTTTTTTTGTTTTTCATGTGTATTTCATTGTGTCTGTTCAATTTTCCATGTTTTCGCGTGTATATTTTTGTATGTGTAATTTAATTTATCATTTTCGTATGATATATATTCGTAATATTGAAAAAACGTCTTTTTATTTATACATCTATTAAATGTTTCAACAATGCCGGCCCGCGGCCGGGCAAATCGCGCCATTATATATATATTATATATAATTTAAATAATATGTAAAAACAAATGTAAATATATGTACGAATTACGCCGGTTTTGAAAAAAAATCGATCGTTCGTTATTTCTCGACTCTTTACGAAAAACTTTAGGAATCGAAGGAAAAGAATTCCCAAGATTTAAGCGCGTGACAAAAATGTTTCAGTGCAATTGATTTTTCGAACGGAACAGCAAAAAGAATGAAGATTTTCGAAAAAACATAATTAATGATTGAAATTTTGGAGAAATTAATTTCTCGATGGTTTTTCGCGAAGGCTGAGAAATAAAAATGATCGATTTTTCTTAAGCATCTCTTTATGGATGCACATATTTACATGTGTGGCCACATATACATTTATTTCGTTTCTCGCATGATTTTCTTGCAACACGATAATCGCCGTAATAATTTGACACTCCAAATGTTGCATTTTTCAATGTATCTGCTGATTTCGTTCGCATCGCTGATACGTACGCTACTCGTAGACAAAAAGATACAATCTTACGAATATATGATCGAGTGTCTCGTACAGTGAATACGTGAATCCCGGAAGGAGATGTGCATCGAACCATTTCCAATTGGTTCGTTGTTTAATCGTCTCGAAACGCAATGCCACGATCGTGAGAAACGAACTCGAGAAAACTCGTTTGTTTTTGTCTTTTTTGTATTTCGAAATTCGTGAAACTGCCAGCAGCCACAGATTTAAGCTCGTCTCGTTATTTTGAAAGAAAATCTCTCGCTCAGTTACTTTCGTTATTTAATTAGGCTTGATTCATTTAAAAACGAGACAGTTGTGAAATTCGTTAGAGGCTTTCGACATAATTTTCCGACCGGAAGTACCAACGAAAAATAAAACGTTATGCATTTTCCGGAAATGCAATCATCGTAGGCCAATTACTGTCGTATCATTCGTGAGGAATTATTTAGAAAGAAAATACAGATGATACACTTTTTTTCCAACTAACGAGACGCGCAATCTCTGGCTCGTCCAACTCCAGCCTCATGGGCTACATTTATTACGCGTTATGTATTCTAGTCTCTCCCTTTTACAATTTAATATCGCAATATAAATGTACATGCGGATTGACGAGGTTGAATGGTCAAAAATGAAAAATTTCAGATAAAAGTGTTTTGATGGCTCACAGTGTCGAATCGGGGAGAGATAGCGTGAAAAAGTATAGGACCAATGTTGTAGCGCATGAAATTTCCAAGAAAAAAGTCCCCTACGTCGTTTTCCTATCTCCAATAGTTTTACTTCGAGACTCGATTCAAAACAGACGTCTAAAACGTGTCGCGAGCAAGCCCGGAAAATCAGGCAGACTTTCAAGCCGCTCTCATGACTGATCTATCAAAGATAGAAAAAAAATCATTGATAGCTTTCTTGTGGGGAATTTCATGTTCTATAAGATTGGTCCTCTACATATTTGCTCTATCTGTGACCGTTTGGACAGCGTATGCGATAACAACGCGGGCATCCGTCAGCTCACATAATCGATGAATCATTAGCCAAGGGCCCGGCTAAAAAGCTGTTTTTCCCATAATCTGTCCAGAAATTGCGTTCGCAGGATCAACCACAAACTCAGGCCAACCCGCACGTCCATAAATATAAATATATATATACATTTTTCTATGAACCCACATGAGGGAATTGATTTTCGTTTAACTATGACACGTAGTTCGTGACGTTGGATAATCATCACTAGGATGAACAGTGAGATTGTACGATACAGTTGGGATGACCGTCGTTCATGATCCTTTTCAGTTTTTCAACTTTTATGCTCTTACCAATAACTAAACACCAATTTCGACACTTATCGAGATCGTGATTTTTGTTTGCTTGTCACTTGCTCTCCTTATTGCTACGAACGTGTTTATTGATCGACATCGAGACTCGTTTATTATCCGATCGCATTTATTCTCAATTTAAGTTTATAATTCGCATCGCATTCATCAGTAATTTCAAGTACGAAACGCGGTATTCATCCAGTTATTCTCGTTGATGAGGAGACACTCGTGCAGACTATGTGGTTTCTTTTTTTTCTTCTCTTTTTTCTTCGTAAATAATATACATCGATTATATCTGAGCTCGTAAATAATCAGTTTATCTTATCTTTTTTTTTTCTTTCTTCTTTCTGACACCCTCGTTTCTTCTTCTACATATTACTTTGTCGTGTCCAAATTTGCACGTTTCGAATTACACGAGTAATAACGCATTATTAATTAATCAGTTCTTCGATTAGATCGACAGAGAGCGTCAATTACGAGAGGGTCTTAGCAGTATTGTTTGATAGTCCTTGTAGCATTTTATTATTCATTTATTAATTAATTTATTATTATTATGTATATCGTTAATATAATTGACGCATTTGTGACGCACTATCCGGCGTATTCTCCTGGCCACGTGGCAACTATTTAGTTACACGCGACGAACACACTCTACACATACATATATCGTTTTTGAGAAATTCTACATCGGTTCCGTACGTTTGAATCCTTCAATAATCAAATTCCTAAAGGTCTGCTCGTTCCAGAAGTTTAAACTAAAAAAATAATCGTCCGATCGATGAATAAATTTTGAAAATTTTTGCAAATTCTTGTGGAAAACACTTGGCGTCTAAATATATGCAGGATTCCTCGGAAATCAAGTCCAGAGTATCAAACGTGGCATGTGACTGAGAAAATTATGATTTTAAATAAAAATTCTTACTTTTGAAAAATCCAAATTTTCGATAATTAGAAAGAATTTTCGCTTGAGGCTGATTTTATTCGGCGGACGGCGACGCGAGGATCAAGTTGGGCTCGAATTGACCCAGAACGTCGATCCAGGGGCCAAATTTGCCAAATTCTTTTCCCCACGATAAAAATGTCAACTTGGTCGTGAATTTCGAGCAATCCTGCAGATAGATTCGTGTATAAAGACATTCGTAGGGTGTTATTAACGCGCCCTCTCGATTGAGCCGCCATCGTCGAAGGTTTTGGCGGAAAAACGTTATAGATACTCGACAATGTCGCACTTGATGGAAATATTTGGACAACTGGCTATACTAGCACCATAACCGCCTCTCGTACTGCTCTTGTGTCTCTCGGTAAGAAGTTTTTGAAAAATGGGTAAAATCTCAAGATCCAATAATTCACCGTCCGAAACAGCGCTGCACATTTTCGTGAGATTGGCCGTTGATCCTGATCCATTGTTGGCTTTGCCGTTACCACCGTTTGAACCACCCATATCAGTCACCCTCCGACCACTCGAACTCCCGCCCCCACTGCCCCCACCGCGGGGATTACCACTGGCGAATTTACTGTTGTGTATCGTTGCCACGTTCGGAGTACTCTGCACGTAATCGAGGCGAGCTTGTTGCTGTCGTAATTTCGACTCGGTGTGCCTGCACTCGCGAATTTTTTTCGTTTGAACTCTGTGACGGCATTCCCCTGTTGTCATGGAACCTTGATGGTGTCCACCGGCCGCTGACGCACCCCGGGATCTCGTGCACTTTTCACGGGAACGCTCCGAGACCGAACGTTGAATAATCGTCGCCATTGTGTCTTCGTATTTTTCTAGGTATCAAAAAAAACAAAAAACACGTACAGGATGAGCCCAAAATCATAGAGAAATCTTTGTTTTTTTTTTTATTAACATCACAAGGAACATAAAAATTTTGTACTATTGGGTCAGTGGATTTTTATTTGGAACTCAATTCGATTGACACGGAGAAAACGGATTCGTTTTGTTCAGTAAGGAGTAAAATGTTTTGGGAATATCTCCTATACGAAGTTTAAGAAGCAAAAGAATCGTAGCACCAATTGCAAAACAGCATAGTATTTTTTAACACTTCCAATTTTTCTTGGCATGAATTATAAACAGCTCTATATGAATAGGAAACAGTAATGCGCGCGATAATGAAATTCAGGTTTGTTTTCATCAACAATTTACTATGTCAGACAAGAATTCAGTTATGAGTGAGAATATCTCAAATTGTAAACGTCGACATAGTAAAATTCTATTATCCCAATATGAATATATATCGAACGTGTGTGAAATTTTATCACACGTATTGTTTTGTTTACCATAACTATTGCGATTTTCTTTGATTACTATGCTAAATTGTAAAATCGGTTTTAATCTGATGATCACGTTTTACTATGCTGTTTAGAACGATTTTTCGCACTGCCATTCAAGATATTGCTGTAATTTCCGAACTGTCCTCAAAATACTATAATTTTCAACAATAAATAACTGGATTCCTAGTATATTCCTCAATAATTTTCGACTTCCTTTTTTCCGTCGAGCTGGACGAATCTTTTTGATCATTAAATCTGGAACTACGTTTGAATCTTGGAAAAAGGAGATTAATGATGACTGAAATCTGCTGGGGTGGAGGGAAATATTGAGATAAGAGAAAATGAAAGGAGATCGACTGACCTGTATCGGAGCAACTGGCGTTAACCATCGCAGGGACACTCGGAGAGCTAGCATTTTTTCCACTGTCGTAATAATGACTGGAATGTTTGCCCTCAGCGGCTGATCCATTGGCAATGATGGATGACACGATGTGTTGATTATGGGATCGACCGACACCACCGTGTTTCTCACATCTGTATCCGGTACCGGTGATGGGTCTTTTGTGTCCACATTCCCCGATAATATAAGCCCTCTCGTCGATCGCTTCGCCAATTCCCGCTCTCGATACGTTTTCCGTAGATATATAACTAATCGTGTTGGCCGAAGGAACGCTCGTTCTTCGCTTCTCAAACAGCTCGTGATGCGAATGGGTCAGACCATTATTTTTCACCGATGATCTTCGTTTCGATGACGTTTGATGATGGCCACTCCCAGTACCTGCGATAATTCCCAATAACAAATCGGTACAACAGTTTTCATGCAAATTCAAAGTGATCGTCTTGCGCCAAGCGAGGCCAAGAGTTGACACTTCGGGTTAATTCGAAAAAATCTTTTGTTTCTCATTTCGGACTTTCTAAAAATAATTCAAAATATTTCCAAAGAGGAAAATCGGTTTCGTATGTCACCCAAACCGAGAAAGATTAAAATTAAGTAAAAATATCAAAATTTTTAAATTTCCGTATAAGAAAACAGAAAAATTGACGTTTTTTTCATGAAAATTTGAAGCTTCGGGTTAATTCCAAAAAATCTTTTTTTCTAATTTGTGAAATTTTAGAAACAATTAAGAAATTTAAAAAAAAATCGTCGCTATGTTTCACATAAACCAAGCAAGATTGAAATTGAGTCGAATTTTGACGCAAGAAAAAAGAAAAGAAAAATTGAGGTTGGAAATGAAAATTCTTACTGGTATGTCGATGTTTGTGAACGAATTGATCAGGCGGGGGCAAGATTGGCTGTTCGAGATAGCATTGTTCTTCGAGTTGGCCAAAAGAGACATTTTTGGCAGGAGGTGGTGGAGTTGGTAGCCTGGCGCGAGTGCGAGTGTTGTTTGAGGTGGCAGAGTCATTGGTGTTTTTGATTCTGGAGATATTTTGTTGGCTTTTGGAAGTCTCGCGTCGGGGAATTTCGGTTTCTTCAAGAACGACAGATTCCTCGGATTCGTCAAGGTTTTCGGGTACAAAATCGACGTTGGTTTTTCCTCCATCGAAGCGACGATCAGGACTTTCCTCGAGGAGAAGTGGTTCGCTTTCGCGACCGTCTCCCTCGCTCGATCTCGATTTTCTTCGGTCGCGTGTAGTCGCCTGATTACTTGGCTGAGACTCGCTCATGGCCGGTACGATGGTGACACAACCTCCGGTTTCCGGTACCAGGGGAATTCGTTCGCTGTCAATCGCGATTGCAGGGATTTTCCCAAAGGATGCCTTGCGCCTGCGAAACACATAGAACACTTTCGATTGGACCAGGAACGAGTCTCTAGTGAGAATTATCGATAGACAACACGAGGTTCGCTGATGGAAATTGATATTTTATGAGCTCACTTTTCATTTTCCTATGGACGTCTAACAATGATAATACATTTTTCATGGCCACAGATATCTAGAGGATACACGGAGAAAACGGATTCGTTTTGTTTAGTAAGAAATAAAATGTTTTGGAAAAATGTCCTATACGAAGTTTAAGAAGCAAAAGAATCGTAGCACCAACTGCAAAACAGCATAGTATTGTTTAACACTTGCAATTTTTCTTAGCATGAATTATAAACAGTTTTATATGGATAAGAAACAGTAATGCGCGCGATAATGAATTTCAGGTTTGTTTTCATCAACAATTTACTATGTCAGATAAGAATTCAATTATGAGTGAGAATATCTCAAATTTTAAACGTCGACATAGTAAAATTCTATTATCCCAATATGAATATACATCGAAAATGTGTGAAATTTTATCACACGTATTGTTTTGTTTACCATGACCATTGCGATTTTCTTCTATTGTTATGCTAAATTGTCAAATCGGTTTTAATCTGATGATCACGTTTTATTATGCTGTTTAGAACGATTTGTCGCACTGCCATTCGAGATATTGCTGTAATTTCCGAACTGTCCTCAAAATACCATAATTTTAAACAATAAATAACTGGATTCCTAGTACATTTCTTAATAATTTTCGACTTTGTTTTCTCCGTGTAGGCGGGCAAAGTGTCACATGGGGCAAGACGGAAACTGCCTGAAAACCGTGATCGTTTTAAATCTCACAATTTAGCGAATACAGAGTGAATTTTGATCTCGAATTGAGCAAAAAATGTCGAGATTTCCGGCATTTTTTTGTTATTTTTATATCTCTCCGTGCACATATATTGGGAAAGAAAAGCTTCGATATGGATAAAGTGGTTGCGAAGCGGCCAATGTTCTTGGAGGTCCTATTTGTCCTATTTGCTGGGTAAATCGCGAGCAATAGATGCTGGACCAAAGTATTGCATCGTCTGAGGTTGAAGTTGTATAAAAATCGATCGAGAGTCGTACACAATGGGTTGGCGAATGAAAAATTCGATGCAATCCACATGGGAAAGATCCGAGTATCGAACGAAACGAACCGAACGATATTTTGCCAAGTATAAAATCGTTTCCACGTTATTTTCGATAGAAAACTTCAAGTGCCAAAGAAATAAATGAATGGGAACAAGGAGGATGGAATTTTTGGAATTGTGCGGTGAATTATTGCTCCATGATTTGATAGAACGATAAACAAGTTTCCAATGGACTTACATGGTGACTGGATCAGTCGTGGTCGAACTGACGTTCACGTATTCGCTCTCATGATGCGAGGTGGTCGTCGAGTTCAAGCTGCACATGGAAATGGAAACGTCTGTCGTTTCCGTGGCCATCGAAGGACCTGAAACATTTCATTGGCATCGTAAACGCGTCGGGAGTGAGAGAAACGTAAGAAAAAACGAGTTTAATAAACTACGTTGTAAAATTAAGTCTAATCACTGTCAGGCTTGGCTAACGAAGACAATGAAATCAGTGTTCTCGTTAAGCTAATAAGTGCACGAACGAGTCTGCTAAAAATCGTTGACAGGCGCGTGAGATTTGGACCGACAAACTGTGTTTATCTGCAGCATGAAAATAATTGGTTTGCACGATGAATCACGTGGTTTCGAGCCGACGAATAACGTCAATTAGAAATGCATATGAAACTCGATAATACAATCGCAACATAAAAGTTGAAGCATCGAAGCTGCGGCAAAGTTGGCAGCTACGTCAATTTTTCCATGCTGGAAAAAAAAGTTGTACTAATTGGAGAGAATTCGCTCGTTGGATAGCGCGTGCTTTGCCGTTGGAAAGAAATCTAGTTGATCATCAAGTCGCGTGCGAATTTCGTATAAAACTAAACGAGAACGTTCTCCTTGTCACGTTTTTTTATCACTGACCTTTGTGATTTTGTGTACCGTGCCGCTGGACGGTGGGCTCTGATACATAGAGTGCGAATAAGAGAGATAGAAAGACAGCAGGAGCACAGAGGGGCGAGGGATACAAAAAGCGACACGATCACGGTTATTCAATTATTCTAGAAATTTCATTTGGCCACTGTTTCTCGGCTTGAAATCGTCATTTTTTCATTTTTTTGTTAAATCTCGTTAACAGTCAAAAAACGTTGCGTTACCTTCTCTTTTGACGATAGTCGTTTCGTTTCGAGGCACAGCCAAGCGATGCATCGCCTCTTGCGTATCGGTCAGCGTCTCGTCGTCGAGTCTCCGCAGAAACATCTTTCAGATTTTCAAAAAAAAAGGAAGAGTTCAATAGTTGCATAAAAAAATCTCCTCAACGGAGAAAAAAAACTCTGCGACAATTTAATTTTGATTTTGACCGAAAAAAAGAAAAAAATAATCAAAGACGCTTCATTTTGACTCCATCCAAGGGAACAATTAGCCATGAAAATCACGTTCAGCGAAAGGCGAAAGAAAAACGGTCGACGATTTATTTTCAGGACCAATTTTTTTGTATTAGTCGATGAGAATATTAAAGGGCAAAGATCGAGATCGTTTGAAGTCTTGAAATTTTTGAATCCGATCAACGATGATGAAAACTTAATGAATCGACACAAAGGAACGTTTAGATCCTGCGGTTGGAGTACGCGGTTGAATAATTGAACGAATTGAATAATTGAACTCACTTGAAGCTCGGAATCACGTTCTAAAAGTTGTTTCCTAAATTTCTGGTTAGCGGTGGTGGCTTCTTTGAGGCGTTCCTCGAGTTCACTGACGGTCGAGTCCCTGCGGGTTTTCGACATCGGCCTGAGGGTTGCTCTGGTTCTTTTGTCGATAGCGCCCTGAGGATTTCTTCGCAATTCGATGAGCTACGACAGTTCGGAGTAAATTAACGGTTCGGCGTGGTGCAACGGTTCGAAGAGAAATTAAAATTTCTATTCATGAATTCTCTACACACGAAGCGAGGACAACGCGGCTAGTTGGATCGCGCAATTCAGAAAACTCCCCACGGGTATGCCTCAGCGATCCGCGTTGGCTGAGATATTAATTAATTAGTTAAATAGTCAACGAGGTGTGCGGCAAACAGGAATTGGGCGGTAAGTAAAGGCGCTTCGCCTAGCCGAGTGGCATATATCGTGGAGCGTCGCATTGCCTGTTACTAATTAATTAATACCTCGGCAACGATGAACCCACGGCGAAAAAAACGTTTCAGACTTATTTTTTAAAACCGTCACGAGCCAACGAAATGATAAAACAAGCGAAATAACATAAAAATAAAGAAAATATAGATAAAAAATAAAAACCTTCGGAACGAAGACGAGGCACAAAGTGGCTGTGCTGCAAAAAATAATGAAAATTGACAGCATGATGAACATGGTGTCTTGCTTGTCGGCAAGTACGAAGCTGATCGCTGCGCCCATGATGCACATTATGACGACGTTGTAGACACTCATACCGACGTATTTGCTGTCATTCAACGCTGGTATACTGACGTGTCGCGTTTCCCACGCGAGAAATGCACCGAAAATCTACAATTCGAATCGTTTATTCGTCACTCATCAATCACATTCCAATTATAATGTTTCTAGCATCATTTTTGTCATTTATCCCAACATCGTATTTACCCACCATCAATAGACCTTTGTAAGCGTAAATACAGCACAGATAAACGGTCATTCTATTGCTCTGGCAGTATTCGTTCTCCGGTATCATCATAATATCGTCGCTCGAAGGATGTGGCTGCACCCATTAACGATCAACAAATTATTCATTACTTCCCATATTGCCGATATGCAATCGAACCCACTTTCCCACTATAAATAATATGCCTGTGACGCGTTTCTCTATGTTAACGGCTCACTATATCCGTTACATTCGATAACAAGTAGTTTAACGCACTCGATACATTTTGTTGATTAAACAATAATTAGAATGCTCGTATCAGGCACGACCTTCCAATGCATTTTTAAACTTATTCTATGACTCTGAAGTTTGCAACGTTGAGATTCAACGAAAAACATTTTTTCTTTTGATTATTTATTGAATTTTGAAAATCGTAGAAACTTTTTGAGTCGATTGAGTTTTTTGGTCGCAAGCGAGAATCGCTTTATTGGCCGGACCAAATATTCAATAATAATCATGAGCTCTGCTGAAGAAATAACAGAATTTCGTTGCATTCCAACGATGGAAACTTCACGATCATCTTATTCTTCCTTATTTCGCATCAGTAAGTTGAACTAACGGGCCAATCCGTTTCTTCAAAATAATTAAAATGCCTGGCCATTGCGATGTTCGAGTTTAAGGAGAATCACGCGTTCAAATGGTCAACGAAAATTCCAACTTTTAGGGCTGAAATTCGGAAATTTATACCGCGAATCCACTATTGGAATTATTTTTGAATCCAACGTCTAGTTGTCAAGAAAACGATACCAAAACGTCACTTTTTTTGAATCTTTATACAAAGGCTCTTGTAGATACACTTTTTTGGCAACAGTTTGTATTTTTTTCAAGATCGATTCTTCCAACTCCGGCGAACCAAAAGCGAACAATAATTTCCATGGAAATCAACGTTGTCTTTAACGAACAAACTTATTTCTGGTTATAATGCGAGTAATCGCGACATGAACAATTGCTGCATGTCCCAGCTGATTGAAAATGACGTTTTTTTGAGATGGTCATTGTGTCGAGCGCCAGTTAAGCCCAACAAGTAAGTTACGCGTAATTTCGATGATGAAAAAAAGAAATTGAATGAAGCAAAAAAGATTCAGTTGCCTTTTGGACTCACAAGTACCCTGTGATTCTCCTTAATTTGGACTATTCTTCTGGAATTTTGATAACGAAGAGAATCACGATCAAGTCGCGTCCAGCGAATATTTCATTGCAGAAACAATGCCAAAGTTATGGAAATTCGAGAATCTTGCTCTGATTAAAGCCTGCGTTCTAGGATTAAAACTTTTCAATGAAAAATAGTGCGGAAGAGTTTATAATCGTTCAAGATTCGAGTATTTTATGCTGCGATATTTATCGGGATCTTATAACGTTGTAAAATGTTGTGATTAACGTGAAAAGTGAAGCAATTAATGTCCGTTAACGTCGCAGGATATTTATCGATAGTAATTATCCAGAGATATTTTAAATAGTGGGAAAAAAATTGAAGTCGTAGAAAATAATTGATGGAAACTTGAAAAAGAGGAAAAATTGCTGTTTTTATAGTTTTATGTGTATGAGAATTAAATGAAAACTTACGTAAGGTTCCATTTGTTTGGTCTCGCGGTAAAATGGATCTGCGACCTGCCAGGTTGTCATGATCGCGAGATCAATAACGAGCAGCACTCCGACAACCATGAACAACTGATAATCCTTGATAACCTGTGACAAAGCGAACACATAATATTGGAATGCATGGACGAGCATGAAATTCAACGAGTTTCACGTGCACTTTTTGCAGGCACGTTTTTATTATATTTTTTGCAACGTTCATTCTCTATTTCTCTCTCGTTCTCGCGATATCTTTCTCTTGCAGCATTGTGTGTTGGGAGAGGCAAAGAGACAAAAATTTCAACGAGTCGTTTGAAACTCACTTTTTTGTTTAACTTGACGTCCGTGAATATCGAGTGAACTCTCCACGTTTTTGAAAACATGGCGCCGAATGCGAGTGAAAAACCGGCCATCAATAGCCACGCCCGTGCTGTACAGATGTATGGAAAAGCTGTTACACTTGACAATTGCGAGTCTAGACCGAGTACGATGACGCTACTGTACGTCAGCATACACCCGACGATTATGAGATTGTTCAGATGCGGTGATGACATTTTTATGTACCTGAGAAATTAATTTTCTTTTTTATTCTACTGTCCTTCAAACCTCCAAACGAAAACATACACTGAAAAGAAAATTTTGTTGATAAAGATCGATATTTTGTTGGATAAGTTCAACTAAACGTTTTTTCGAAAAATCACGAAAATTTTGTCATTTCAGCAAAAAACATTCTGGAAAATCTTTTCGGAAAGTGAATTTTTGTCATTTCAATCATAAATTTTGCTGACAGTTCCGTTACTAATGAAAAATATTGTCAAAATAACGAAAATTTTGAAAATATCCCAAAATATTTAGTTCGCTGTATTCAACAAAATATCGACGTTTTTTGACAAAATTTAATTTTCAGTGTACAAATAAATGACTATTCGATTAAATGAAAAGCCAATTTCGTAAGGAAATATCGATGTTTCGTTGAAAAAACTAATCCAAACATTTTTGGATAATCAATATTTACACAATTCGTGAGTTTATTTTCATCGGCTGAATATTGAGTGAACGTTTCAACATGAAAATGTGAAAATTCGGGGTAAATTTCAAAATACGTGTAGAATGTCCAAATTTTCCAAATTTCTTTCATTTTTACGAGGCTCAATTGAATGTCAACGAATTTTCTACTCTCCGATATTTCGAGTATTTGTTTAATTTGTAGTTTTTAATCAAACGTCAGTTTAAAAAATGGTAAATAAAAAAAAAATGGAGAAGATTAATGAAACAAATGGATGTTTGGATGTCGAAATGGTGGATGGGAAGCGAGCGTCAAATGGAAAAACTGTGGGTGACGTCGCGGAAGCAGGCGAGAGACAGTGAGGAGGAGGAAGGGAAAAAATCTGGTGCCAATTGGAGTATTTTATGGGTAGAGTTAACACACGAATAAACGAGATTGAATTACCTTTGATTTCTGTATCTGATGTTAATGGCGAGAAAAACTGTAGCTATGAAGATACCAGCGCTTGATGTCGACACGAGAATCGAGTAAATCGTGATGTTTACTGTAGAGTGTTCAATCACGTGAACTGTTCGGTCCTTAGGGGGTGATCGGCCTCGCCAGACCAGCGGCTGACCTCTGCTCAGGTCCAGTGTACCCGTGACACCGTCGTATTCACCCACTTTGACCTCACTCCCCCCTGAAATCGATCATACACCGTTACACACTCACGCACCAACGCAGCAATACGTTTTTTCTCACCAATTGCACTTTCCCTCTTTCTTCCATTCTGTACACCCCATTCGTTCATATTTTCTCAAGAGGTTGTGTCTAATTGAGTGAAAATTTACACAGGGAACTAGTGTTCAAGGTAGCAGCAGTTTTTTCCTTTAACGTAATAAATTGTTGAATAAAAAACGAGTATTTTAATGAGAAGAAAAAAAATCTCTAAAGAGCTGTTTTTTTTTTGGTTTTCAACCCTTTGATGTTTCGTCTCGCTCTGTATCTTTTTTCTTAGCTCTCCAATTTCTTCCTTTTCCTACCTTTTCCCCTGTTTTTACGTCCTTCCTGCTCGAGTCTTTGTCTCGATTTTTTTTCGTTCCATTCGATACCCTTATAGTCTCGACAGAATGGAAGAGAGGAGGAGAAACGGAGGTAGAAAAAAAGTGGATTCTCATTTATTGAAACATATCAAACTCTCTGTCGTTCGTTTTTTTTTACTCTGCGAAATTCTGTGATATATTGTGATAGCAGGATGGAAAAATCAAATACAAGCGACATTTCCGAGTTTGTTGTCAGTTGCACGAAACTATTGCGGCACGGTTGATAAAACTTACGTTGAAACTGTTTTAGGAGAATGTAGGCCTTCCTCTCGTTGTCGTAGAAACGGACAGGGCCCTGGAAAGTTTGAATAAATAATTATCGCTCCTTGGAGTTGGAGCGAAGAAAGAACGTCATGAAAGTTGGGCGATGAAATAATGCATAGTTTTTTTCATTTATTTAGAGGCGAGGAAATCACTGGGCAAAAAAGTCAACGTGATCCTTGCGCCATTTTCATCGTATATGAAACTTTTTCGTGGGTTTTTTTTTGTCACGAGTGTTGATTCCGAACGGATGATGAAACTTGAGGCAAATGAATATTTCATGACGCAAGATATAGAGCGCGATCTATACAAGGACCAAATGGGGAGAAAAAAACTCACGGTAACTCCCTCGAAGCTCGTATTTTTGAGTGCCTCCAAGAAAAGCTTTTCCCAGAGAGGATCCCGGTACTTGAAATCGGCGACTGTCTGGTTTCTTCGAAAATGACGTATCCTTCTTGCAACGTGCTGTATCGCAAGTGCGACCGCCCATATACCGTCGTACGTGTATCCATGAAACCTCGAGTACTCGTCTCCCCTCATAGAGTCGTACTCGACCTGATACTCGTCGGGTGTCTGCCATGCAAACAATGAAAATGCTACAACATTTTTCTATGCGATGCATATGAGTTTTTACACGCAAGCTCTATCGCACTGAAAGTTCAATTTTGTCAAAAAACGTCGATATTTTGTTGAATACGGCGAACTAAATATTTTGGGCTGATTTCAAAATTTTCGTTATTTCGACAATATTTTTCATTGTAACGGAACTGTCAGCAAAATTTACGATTGGAATGACCAAAATTTACTTTCCGAAAACGATTTTCCAGAATGTTTTTTGCTGGGATGACAAAATTTTCGTGATTTTTCGAAAAAACGTTTAGTTTAACGTATCCAACAAAATATCCATCTTTTTCAACAAAATTTCATTTTCAGTGCGTTACGAACAATAAAATAACTAAAAAAATACAAAGAAAACTTTTTGGACTTTGGTGAATAGGTAAAAAGCTTCATTTTTTCATTTCCAATTGCTATAAATTGATTTAACTCTCCGTTTACACACTGGCTCATATGGGACAAGCGCTGCATTGCTAAACTTTCACCGAACCCTCTATCGCTCTCGCCCCAGGGTCGCTAAACTTTTAGCTTAAATACATAATCGTCCCAGGCTCCGAATACGACTGCGTTCGCAATCTACGGTGAGCTTGACAACTTTTCTACCCTCCGATCGATGTCGTTGATGAATTTTTGAAAATGAAATATTTTGTGCAGCTCCGATGCTCGGAGCATATTTTGAAAACGAAACATTCAATTTTCCAGTTTTTATTCAACTCGGTTGATAAGAAAATAAATAAAATTTGTCTTTTTATCATTTTGTATCAAGATGAGAGTTTGTTTTGTTTTTTATTTTCATTCACGTCGTAAAAAAATGACGAGAAAGCTTTGTGTTAACTTTAGTATGTGGTTGATACTTTGTGGAGGAGAATAATTCGTTTACAAAGGTGTATTAAGTAACTTTGGTTTGGACGTTTACGACGCTTGGATTGCGGTACTCCGTCAATTTTAGAACGACAACAACTTTTGCCTCTTGGGATAGAGCAGTGAAAAGAAAGAAAGAAGTAGGAAAAGAAGCGCATTTACGTCGCGCGGTGGATGTGGAAAGGGGTGGTCGTTGTCGTCGTGCAAAAGAAGAAAAAGGGTGAAGAAGCAGCTACGGGAATGATACTGAGAGGGTGGCCCGCTTTGCCACACGAACAATGCTCCAATTCAACTTTTGTCAGTGAGGACGAGAGAGCAGCCTGGCAAGAGTCTCCTCTCTCGACGTTCTCGTTGAAGGAAAAAGTTTCATCGAGCCTCGGGGGAAGTGTCTAAAAGTCGAATGTTGAAGGTACGATGCTCAAGGAGAAATCTGATACTTCAACATTAGACCCTTAACAACATCTTTTCCCTTTTTCGTAGTATTTACACTGAAAATTCAATTTTGTCAAAAAACGTTGATATTTTGTTGAATACGGCCAACTAAATATTTTGGGATAATTTCAAAATTTTCGTTATTTCGACAATATTTTTCATTGTAACGGAACTGTCAGCAAAATTTACGATTGGAATAACAAAAATTTACTTTCCGAAAACGATTTTCCAGAATGTTTTTTGCTGGAATGACAAAATTTTCGTGATTTTTCGAAAAAACGTTTAGTTGAACGTATCCAACAAAATATCGATCTTTTTCAACAAAATTTTCTTTTCAGTGTAGCCAAATGTTTTCAATATTCATGTTTCAGCATAGACGAACTAAGTTTTTCATTTCTTTTAGTATTTTTGTAGCCTGATCGGGACACTAGGCGAGTCCAAAATGATCCAGCGTGTCAACGAAAGATTGAAATGTAACTTTTCACCATAAAATTGATTCATCACTTTCAAAAAGATGATAGAAAATTTAATCGGTCAGACATCAAGCCACTTTGAATGATTCAACTACACGGAGAAAACTAAATCGAACATTATTAAGAAATATACTAGGAATCCAGTTACTTATTGTTGAAAATTATAGTATTTTAAGGACAGTTCGGAAATTACAGCAACATCTCGAATGGCAGTGCGACAAATCGTTCTGAACAGCATAGTAAAACGTCATCATCAGATTAAAACCGATTTTACAATTTAGCATAGCAATTAAAGAAAATCGCAATGGTCATGGTAAACAAAACAATACGTGTGATACAATTTTACACATGTTCGATATATATTCATATTGGGATAATAGAATTTTACTATGTCGACGTTTAAAATTTGAGATATTCTCGCGCATAACTGAATTCTTATCTGACATGGTAAATTGTTCATGAAAACAAGCCTGAAATTCATTATCGCGCGCATTACTGTTTCTTATTCATATAAAACTGTTTATAATTCATACTAAGAAAAATTGTAAGAGTTAAAAAATACTATGCTGTTTTGCAATTGGTGCTGCGATTCTTTTGCTTCTTAACCTTCGTATAGGACATTTTCCCAAAACATTTTATTTCTTACTAAACAAAACGGATCCGTTTTCTCCGTGTACAATCTCCATTATCATGTCTTATATTTCCAATGTAAATCTGATTGAAATGGAGCTCGGACGATATTGCAGAAGGAAAGTCCGAAGGCGGTTGAAAAAGGGGTAAAAAACGTTGTGGATGAATAAAAGATTGTATAGTCGAGTGGCTGATGGTATTTCCGGGGCATCGGATGAGTCTTAAGTCCCTATCCTATCGGATTTGGATTATAATAATGCAACGGTTGTATTTCTCTTGGTGAATGATCCTGGACCAACGATCATCTTTTACATGTGCACAACAATATTGTGTGCATAACTGTGGAGACATACTTTTATTGAGGGTTTACTCACGATTCCGGAAACGGTGATCTGCTGCTCGGTCGAAAGCGGAAGTAGGTCAGTCAAGATGGCAGCGTGAAGAGCTTCACTGAGCTCGGAGGGTGCGCAACCACCGCCTGGTCGTTCCCACCACTTTTCGGTATAAGTGCCCATTATCACCCACTGGTACTTTCTACCGTACATACCAAATCTGGTGTCGAGTCCAGCGACGAAAGTTCCAAGTTTTTCAAATAAATAAATAAAATTTCATCGTTAATGAAAATACTTTTTTTTTTTTTTTAATTACATTTTTCATGCGTTCACTACAGCGAGGAAGTTTCAACGTACTCGAGTATGAGTCAAGTGACCAAATGAGTCGTTTGCGCACATTGAACATCTCGAATCACAAATATCATCAAGAGCAATTCATTTTTTCGATCGTTAGCCCCACAATGAGGTCGAAAACGATTCTAATCTTCTAGCAAGCATAAAAACTTCTTCGCATGCGATGGTGAGATTTATTTTTACACCGTTCTCGTCGTTTTCTTCATTCGAAGAGAATGGTCTGGGGTCAAGCCGAATTTCGTGAAAATTTGATGAGAAAAACTCCATAAAACGAGAAAATGTTTCGAAATGAAAAACAAAGAAGTTTTCCACTAAAAAAAAAAATCGTAGTCGTTAGAAAACGTAAGAATTCCTTATTTATTGAGAAACTCAAGGTGAAGATGACAAATTTTCATCCCAACACTTTCAATACGTACTTTAGACAAGCATAATAAAAAATTCGCCAGAATGCACATTAAAAATTCCCGTACGAGCATTCCGGACGTCACAGAGGGTGAAATTTATGTATTGCCTTTGAATTTTTTTAAGTTTCGTATTCTTTCTCACATTTCAGTATATCGCGTTAATTTTAAGCGTAGAATTCCTTTCGTAATTGCTTCTGTGCAGTTTATCAAAAGAGACTTTCGAAAAAAAACAATTTTGAAAGTTTCAATTTGTTTGAAAATATGACAAATAATGTGAGTTTGTGAGGGAAAAAGTATGGGTGAAAAATTAGAGTGAGAATTACTTGTAGGCCTCGCAGAAAATTCGTCTGGCCCAGGCCTCATTGAAATTTCCTAGAATAATTCTAACGTCCTTTTCCTTAAGTTTCTCAAGAGCAGACGTCACTTCGTTAGCAAAGCTCTGAGTCTCCACGACTTCCATCTTGTTGTCGTCGAGATCAGCGACGAGTCTGTTGTGCGCCTGTTTAATGAACAGAAATCATTGAATTATTTATAATTGGCGTTGAAATAGTTTTCATTAATTAAGAAGACGCGAAACCGCTCTGAAAGAGTTAACGAATTAAGGCTAATGTACGCCACTTATGAAATCTAGAAACGCAGCCGCGAATTAGAGAGCTGGAAATGTGCGGGTAGAGTTGATGATCTAAGGCACGTGAATCGCAATAGCAAATAACACGCGATTTCCTAATTTGTCCTGACGCAACGTAATTTTAATTAAATTTCCTTCATGTTGTTTGAGGTGTGTCAAAAGAGATTCCGGAAGTATGACGAGTCACTCTCTCTCTCTCTCGCTCTCTTGTCGGAGAATTTGCGTTTAATGGAGTATATAATGTATTCCATGATGAGAGTGGTGCATGTATACGTAACGCGATAGACGAGGCGAGAGGGTGTAGCAAAGGACGAGCGTTGAAAAGGTGGAGGTTACACGGAGAAAATGACGATGCTATACGAGCTTCTCTGTTCGCCTCTTTAACGTGTCCTTCCTGTTAGCGTCGAGCACGTATCTCCATATATTTATATATTCGTGTCAGATAAACGCATACTCTCTGCTATTTAAGTAAAACAGGATAGGGCATGCAAGACGAGTCTATGAACGCCACGTGCACTTGTCCGCGACTCTTCCCCCTGCGAATAATGTTCACTGAATATCATTCGGCCTGGGGATTATTTTATTACAAAAGGATATGATGCTTTCTTTATTAAATCATCAATAATTCAGCGTTATCGATTCTCGTCTGACTTTGAGCAACTTTGTTCGATAATTTATCTGGAAAATAAGCTCAACAAATTCAAAAAAATAAAAATAAAAAACTCTGTCTCCTCAAAAATGAAAATTCGAAATCAAAACTTTAAATCGTTTCATCAAATTCGTTGATTTTTCGTTGCATTCTGATTTTTGACGAAAGATTCTCATTTTATTTTCGAAGTTTGTCCTGGGTGGGAAAATCTCGTTAAATAATTAGATCGAAGAAAAATCAACTGTAAAATCTGCAACGACTCGGGCGTCATAGAAAAGTGGGTTAGGTTTTGTCAACCGCATCAGCAGTGACGCGCGACCATGCCAAACATGTCGGTGCTATTCCCGTTTTGACCGGAAATTGAAACTTTCGCGTAACGTCGTCTTGGATTGATGGGACGGAGCTGGATTCTTCGATGTTTTTCAGTATCGATTCAGTTCGAGCGGCCAAAGTTTGATCGTTGAAATTCTTGTCGATAAGACGAAATATTTGGACGATAAAAAAATTTCAACTTGCGAAATTCCGTGTGGAAAAATCGACTAGAAGATTTTGTTGAAATTTTATTGTAATTCAAAGTTTTTGGATTCGTCGTCATGATCGTAAATTGTTCGGGAAAAAGCCAATTGACTGCTTTGTTTTTCCTGATTATCAACCCTCCGATATCTCACTCTCTCGATAAAAAACATTTGCTTCTTTATTCGACCCCGCAATAACAAGGCCACGGTCTGCATTGAGCATCGATCGAGAGCTATAAACTCTTTTCGAAATGTCTAGGGAGTTTTTTTGGTGTCTCTATCGCGATCAATCAGGCACTTTTATTATTATTGATTAAATTTTCGTTTTGTTTTATACTTTGCGATAACAAGCGACTTGTTACGAGAAGAGGGGTCGAGCAGGGAGAATTGGCAAAGTGAGAGCTACACAGACGATATGGTTTTGTAGAGAATAGCGTGGCATGCCGGAGGGCTTATCGATATCGCGTGTTCCACGCTCACTTTCGATTTTCACTGTATAGGCATCAACTGCACGAGGGGCAAGAGGGACGTACGACATTCCTGAGGAAATCGAAAAGGTAAGGGTGTGAATTTTCCTTCTGCAGCCTCGATAATGGCCTCCCCTCTATATAGAATCTCTATGCACATACAACCTTTTCGTAATATATTTCGATCGAATTTTTCTCTTCTCTTGTTCTTGGCTCACGACTCCCTCGGGTATCGCAATTCCGGCTCCTCGCCTACGCTATTTCATTTGTCCCCGTTTTTGTTATTCCAAGAAATTGAGCATCAAAAAGCGCCCGGACAACTAGAATTCGACACACGATTCTGTGTCAAGCCCAGTCAAACGTTTTGCATTTTACAATTTGCCTCTCCTCTCTCCAGAATACAAACTAAAAAAAAAATCTTTATTACCGAGGGAGAAAAATCGCCTGAATTTTTTATGTGCCCATTTATAAGAGATTCATCCGAATTATCTTTCGGAACGAAAATAAATAATAAATCTGGTTGCAACTTACGCATCGATCCAGGAAACTCAATAAAAACCGAAAAACTGATCAAAGCTTTGTGCGCAGTGTGAGGAAAACATTCAATTCCACACGACACCACATTTTTTAAATCCAATTTTCTTTTCCCTTCGTTTCCCTGACGTCGTAGTTCAAGGTTGAAAAAAGCAGCAATAAAATATTCGTAGCACATTGTCGGCACACGATTTAACTCATTCAATCTCCTTCTTTCCCGCGTTCACTACAAAAGATTCATAAATTGAATAATTGAGCGTTTACGCCTGGGTAGACTCGCCGCAGTTCCAAAAAATTTCACCCTAAGCGAATAATACGCTTTTACGAAATTATTCTTTCCATTATGAAGATCGAATATTCTCTCGTGAATTTGCATTTTTTATCGCGAAACATCGCGAACGCCGGTTGGGAAAATCACATTTTGAAAAAAACGCGAAAAGCCACACTCAATGCAGGAAAAATTCCCTAGAAACTTTTAACGCAATAGTAACTCGTAAGAAATCCGATAAAAATTGCATTTGCTCAAAAGTCTACCAAGGTCTGAGCCCTTAATTCAATTCCATCGTTTTAACGATCGAATTTTCGTCGTTTTTCAATCTTTTTAATTATTTTTTTGTCATTCAACACATATTGGAGACACGCGGTGTTTTTCACTTATCACTCGAGTTTATAGAATTTGCATTTTTTATCGCGAAACATCGCGAACGCCGTTTGGGAAAATCACATTTTGAAAAAAACGCGAAAAGCCACACTCAATGCAGGAAAAATTCCCTGGAAACTTTTAACGCAATAGTAACTCGTAAGAAATCCGATAAAAATTGCATTTGCTCAAAAGTCTACCAAGGTCTGAGCCCTTAATTCAATTCCATCGTTTTAACGATCGAATTTTCGTCGTTTTTCAATCTTTTTAATTATTTTTTTATCATTCAACACATATTGGAGACACGCGGTGTTTTTCACTTATCAATCGAGTTTATAGAACTGACGTGGGATACTTTTCGACAATGAGGCATATTATGATCACGTTTATTACTGTACGTATTACTATTGGAATCGTGATTGCATTTATATCGAATATTGCGGTTCGATTGAGAGAGCGTTAACACATTTGGTGTATTGGTTAGCGATCCTTGTCGATTAAAAGCGAATGGAAGGATAGGAGAAAAGTGACGTTGGGGATAAAGCGCATAGGGTGAAGAGGAGGGGAGGGGGGGGATAGATCTCGTCCAAGCGGAATAATGTATGTATGAGCCGTCGAAGATGTAATCGGGTTTAATTAAAGTCTGTGACCTAGAAACGCGGTTATATTAATACGAAGCTTCGTACACGACGATGGCGTTAGAAGGGGTGAGAGAAAACGCATTCGCGATGCTCGTAGATATTTCGAATCGATGTAAAAATCGTCAGAGGTGAAAGACGACAGTTGGCCTGCATATTTGATTCATATTTTACCTCTCGAAACTTGCTACTCGTGCTACTCACGCTTACGATGAAACGTGAGGTTGCAAATTACTCGTTATGAACAAAAAATAACGAGAATGCATGAAACAGTCAGCGAGGATTTTCAAACGGAATAAAATGCATGTGTGTAGCGCGTCACGCTTAATTGCATTCATTTCGACCTGAGGTTGATGCCAATTTAACATGGTGCGGTAAAAGTTGCGGTTCTGATTTAATCTGCTTATGAAAAGGACTCGGTAGGAATCGAATGTTGTCACTGGCCTTTGAAAGATTAAGGAGAATCGCGCGTATCTAGTGGGAAACGAAAACTCCGATTGGGCTGAAATTTGGAAATAATTGCGTGCATTCAACGATCCTGAAGTTTGCATCGTTGGAATGCAACGAAATTCTGTTATTTCTTCAGCAGAGCCAATAATTATTATTGAATATTTGGCCCGGCCAGTAAAAACTCTCTTGCGACCAAAAAACTCAATCGACTCAAAAAATTGCCACGATATTCAAAATTCAATGAATAATCAATAGAAAAAACGTTTTTCGTTAAATCTCAACGTTGCAAACTTCAGAGTGATGTGCATTTATTTTACCGCAATTATTTTGCAATCCGACGTCCAGTTGTCCAGCTTTCCAGCTTGAGCGAGCCAAAAACGGACATAAAAAATGTAATGTCTATGAAAATCCTCGTTGCCGTTGAAGCTAAACGTGGGAATTGAAATTTAAAAATGTAATTTCCCAAAAGCGGTTCAGTTTTTACAGCAGATCGAGTTTTCGACGTCAATTTTTTAAGTTTTTCATATATTTGTTGATTACGGTCGTGAAAAAAGTTTCGACTTGACGGAATGGTAAAAAGTGTGATAAATAGGAATGCGCATGGTGGCATAATTATTAGCTGCATGCATTATGCGCTATGCACTCTCGAATTATATTACTGCGGTCGTTTTTGCGCAACAGCTCTGCATCGCACACCGACTTTGTATTATTCTCTAAAATAGTGCAACAGCTTGGGTTCTGTTTATATATAAATACATGCGAAAACGCAGAAGCTCTATGGCTATTCTATTAGCATAGTAGCTTTTTTCAAACGAAACCCCGACGAGAGCCTTTCACTCGAAAGAAAAGGAGTAAAAAAAAGCGAGAACGAGGAAAAAAAATAATCTGAAAAAAAGTTGTTTTCGGCCGAGTAATTTCGTCCGTTTTTTTTCCTTCTCCATTACAATAAATAATTAAAATAATAAATGCCAATGTTATATGGGTGACTCTCGTTTTGATTCCCAAACGTCAATTTTTCTGCGAGATCTAATCAACGATACGGCGCAGGGCTCCGAAAAATCCAAGGAATTAATGTTTAAGCAATTCCTTTCACCGACTCGAATATTCGACACAAAGTAAGTCTCATTATGTCAAAAAAATATCGAATCGACTTCCCGGAGATTCATAGCAAATAAAACAATTAAAGAAAATGTTTTTCCAGTCGACGTAATAAAGTCTATTCAAAAATATGGAAATTTCAATAAAACATTTTCGCATTTTCCTCATTTTTGAAGCTCGAATTTTCGTGGGAGCAGATGAAACGGAATTGAAGAATTAACATAGAATCATTAAAGTGGACGAAAATGTTTGATATTTTGCGCGGTAACTGATTGAGGAATTGGAAACGAAAATACTACGTGTACGAGAGTATAAAGGCCCGGAAAAATAGTAATTCTTAAGGAGATATAAAGGAATGAAGAAGGAGATAGAGATGAGGATGGAGCGAGGCACGACAAGCCGGTGGAATTGAATGGAGAAACGTGAAAAGGGAAGTTACGGGAAACGTTAGGATATGCAAATGTTAGAGAAGAATTATTCAGGATGGTAGGGTTCATTTGTATACGAGCTCGATTCCATTGAGCGAAGAGAGAAGTTTCAATGTAGAGGCTTTTCTGGGTCGGAATTTGTGCTCTAAGAAAAGCTTTTCGTGATACGGAGGGTGAATTGTTGATGCAGCATTATTATTATTTTTTTATCTCAGTAACAAAATTTATCAGAGAAGAGGAAAAGAAAAATTACAGGAATCGTAATACTGCACGTGAGGGAAATGAGCGTAAGGGGTTGGTGGCGAAAAAGTTATTTGCACTGAAAATTCAATTTTGTCAAAAAACGTCGATATGTTGTTGAATACGGCGAACTCAATATTTTGGGATGATTTCAAAATTTTCGTTATTTCGACAATATTTTTTATTGCAACGGAACTGTCAGCAAAATTTACGATTGGAATGTCAAAAATTTACTTTCCGAAAAGATTTTCCAGAATGTTTTTTGCTGGAATGACAAAATTTTCGTGTTTTTTTCGAAAAAACGTTTAGTTGGACGTACCCAACAAAATATCGATCTTTTTCAACAAAATTTTCTTTTCAGTGTGTAAAGTACGCACGACAGGACAGAAAGATGAATGGCAGGGGCAAATTGTACTAACTGCGCGTTAAATTTTTTTCTTTTTTTTGTAAAACTCCATGGATGAAGGAAAAATAATTTACGAGAAAAAATTAAGACGATGAAAATTTTGATACGTCCAAAGGGGAGGCTATTGCGAGGAGGGGGAGAAGATTTTCCGGAAGCAGAATATTGACATTGGTCCGGGGCTTTTCCACTTTCAACCCCTTTTCATCGCAGCACTGGATTCCTCGGACAGCGAGGAGAGGAGCGGAGCGAGGAAGATGAGGAAAAAGAGAGGGAGAGAGAGAGAGGCCCAGGGCGGAAAGGCAGAGGATTTGTCAGGGTTAGCGTACTGAGATTAAATTCGTGATGTTTAGCGAGTGCTCGAGGCTCGCAAACTAAATCGCGTTCAGTCGCAAATTCTGGTCTCGCATGGATTTTCTAGAGGGTACAAACGCACGAGGTTACATAAGAGCTCACATGCATGTGTGTCTGTATCAAGCAATTCCTCGTGCTCTAACTATATCGCAATGTAAGAGAAACTGCTAGTACTGCGCCAGCTTCCCTTTACTCGGGTGGAATGTTGGGAAATATAATATCCGCGCGCTCGAGAACGCGGCGGCCTTCTCTGCAGACCAAGAGAGATAGAGAGATAGTCGCAAAAAGCGATAGACAGTCAGAGCCAAAGAGAGATGGAGAGATTGAGAGCTGCGCAGAGAGCGAAGGGTAAGTAAGTAACTTTCACGCGTTCACCCCTTCCTCAATCTCTCTCTCTCTCTCTCTCTCTTTTCCTCTCTCGCATTCTCTGATTCTCATCGTACACGTGGTAGAGTTCGTCCCCTATGTACCAGGGACTACCCGAGTGAAATTAATCATTAGACCTGAGCTAGAGTAAAGGTACACGCAAGTTGCTGCTACATTTGCTCTTGCAACGAGAGAGCGAGAGAGAAGAGGAAAGACGACGCAAAATCATAAGCAGTGACGAAATGCATACTTGTATGTTGCGTTTATTGGGTCGCTGGTCCATGCACAACGTTTCGACTGTCAACTCATTAGGAAAAACACAGGAAAAGTAAACATGACGTTGGTTTCCGACACACGGAGAAAACGAAGTCGAAAATTATCAAGAAATATACTAGGAATCCAGTTACTTATTGTTGAAAATTATAGTAATTTGAGGACAGTTCGGAAATTACAGCAATATCTCGAACGGCAGTGCGACAAATCGTTCTAAACAGCATAATAAAACGTGATCATCAGATTAAAACCGATTTTACAATCTAGCATAGCAATTAAAGAAAATCGCAATGGTCATGGCAAACAAAACAATACGTGTGATAAAATTTCACACATTTTCGATATATATTCATATTGGGATACTAGAATTTTACTATGTCGACGTTTAAAATTTGAGATTTTCTCACTCATAACTGAATTCTCGTCTGACATAGTAAATTGTTCATGGAAACAAACCTGAAATTCATTATCGTGCGCATCACTGTTTCTTATTCATATAGAACTGTTTATAATTCATGCTAAGAAAAATTGTAAGTGTTAAAAAATACTATGCTGTTTTGCAATTGGTGCTACGATTCTTTTGCTTTTTAAACTTCGTATAGGACATTTTCCCGAAACATTTCATTTTTTACTAAACGAAACGAATCCGTTTTTTCCGTGCACGCTTTCCAAATGTTCTCGTATTCATTCTCTATTTCACTTTCTCCGTCATTAGTGTTTGGTTACATTGATCGAATGCGAGGTTGCTGCAAAATTCAGTGAGCTGCACATCTCGTTATATTGCATGGACAACGTGAATGTAATATTTATTTACCCTTTCAGCTGTGCGGTTCAATCTGACGGAGATGAACGCGTTTTCGGAAATTCAAGCAAAACCCGGAGTGTCTAGTTTCAATACTTGTTAGAAAAACGAACAGTCTCTCCGTTTCGATAGAAAGTTGCGAACTGCAGTGCAGAATTTGACTCAAATAATAATCACTCGAACAAAACTTTAGCAAATTCGCGATGGCTGAAGAAAAATGTGGAATACTCCAAAAAGTTTGAGGGGACGATAAAAGCTTCGACGTCGTTACTCCGGACGCAGCGATTCGTTTTTCTCGTTTTCTCGCGAGAAGATAAATATTTTTATGATTTATTAGTTTTTGAAATCAGCTTTTCACGGAGTTCCCAACTCGAGGGTCCCTCAAGCATGCCTTCCCAGGATTGATCTTGAAAGGAATAGTTGCGTCGGAACGGTAACTGTGCAGTCAATTTTGAAAAACTTTGTGCTCAAAACTTTATGTTCAATCGTTTATGTCGCTATGACTCGTTGACCGGAAATAAATTTGTGTCAATTTCGATTCACAGGTTTGCTTCGACACGCTAATAAAGGTTCTTGAAGACACACTGAAAAGAAAATTTTGTTGGATACGTTCAACTAAACGTTTTTTCGAAAAATCACGAAAATTTTGTCATTTCAGCAAAAAACATTCCGGAAAATCTTTTCGGAAAGTAAATTTTTGTCGTTCCAATCATAAATTTTGCTGACAGTTCCGTTACAAATGAAAAATATTGTCGAAATAACAAAAATTTTGAAATTATCCCAAAATATTTAGTTCGCTGTATTCAACAAAATATCGGCGTTTTTTGACAAAATTGAATTTTCAGTGCAGCGTCGATTTCTATGAACATCAAATTTTTTATTGTTCGTTTTTGGTTTGCTAAAGTGGAAAAATGAATCTTGAAAAATACAAAAAGTCTATCAAGGGAGCCTGTAAAAAATGTTCCATGTTGTGATCATGATCGATACTCTTGATACTCTTCAATCGAGTGAGCGTTAAAAAGCCACACATGGATGATCCTGAAGTTTGCATCGTTGGAATGCAACGAAATTCTGTTATTTCTTCAGCAGAGCGAATAATTATTATTCAATATTTGGTCCGGCCAATAAAACGAGTCTCTCTTGCGACGAAAAAACTCAATCGACTCAAAAAATTGCCACGATTTTCAAAATTCAATATGACTCTGAAGTTTGCAACGTTGAGATTTAACGAAAAACATTTTTTCTATTGAGTGTTTATTGAATTTTAAAAATCGTGCCAATTTTTCAAATCGATTGAGTTTTTTGGTCGCAAGAGAGAATCGTTTTATTGGCCGGACCAAATATTGAATAATAATTATTGGCTCTGCTGAAGAAATAACAGAATTTCGTTGCATTCCAACGATGGAAACTCCAGGATCATAAATTCAATAAATAATCGATAGAAAAAATGTTTTTCGTTGAATCTCAACGTTGCAAACTTCAGAGTCATTACACATGGAATTCAGACACGACGTATATTCATGGAGTTTTGAGCATGTAAGTACACTCGTATCGGAGCAGAGAATTAAACAGTTGTGGGAGTATATTTGGTTGAGGAGATGTAGGTGGACAAGTTTCCTTTGTCCCTAACCTAACCTGTTTCCCGGAGCCATCAACTCGACAGGGTCGCCTCGGCACTCCCTTCATACCGAGACTTTTAATGGATCTCAACGAGTTTTCCTCCAGCGGGCTCTTACTCGCGGCACACTCGCTATTGTTTGTGACTATGATAACTCCCTTAATCATGCCACTGGCTTGAAATAGGGGATTATAATCCACCACTGTTTACCTATATTTTTCTCTTTCACTGCAGAAATGTCAAGGCACCCTGTTCCCTCGCGGGCTATTGGACACAAACGGAGCTGCCATGTCTCGTTGTTAAATTTTGGGCATTTCGTTACACACAAGAGAAAACATTATTCAGCACAATTTTCGCACAATTATTCCTGTTCAAATACAGCGATAATTCCAGTTCAGAAAAGCCGAAATGAAAGAGAGAAAATAATTACCAAGTCGTCGTTCGATCTTTCCCGTCATTATTTTCGTAATTTCCCTCCATCCAATCAAACTAATATTCCCAAAATATATGTAACTCTGATTTTTCAAGGAGATTGGATCAAGAAATCAAAATAATCAGAATTCGATCAAATTTGATGTTCAAACATTCTCCAGCATCAAGTATCGAGACACAAATTTTTTCCCAACTTTTGACCACCTGGTAATCGAGTAATTGAGACTTGAATCGAATTCCTTATGCACGAGATAAACGCCTGATGTAAACTCTATGCTGATGCGAGTGAATTTTCGTGTTGAATCACTCGAGCACGAGGTGGTGGAAAAATCTTTGGAAAATTGGAATTTCATGAAATTTTTATTTTTTTGAAATTTTGTATGTTTTTAACGTGGCTTGGCATGGCGAAATTGTAGCATCGTGATCCAAACTCCTTAACAAGTGAAGTATGTTTTCGTACTTACGAGAGCATATCTCGGCTCATTTTGGTACATGGTACCGACCCGTGTCCAGTTGAAGTGAGTCAAGAGAGCGACCCTCGGAGCATTGAAGGCGTTTTCCGATGGCACCACTCTGAAGAAGTTCGGGAAGTTTTCGCTGGTAAACATTGGATGGGTGTCGGCGTAACTCAACTGAAAGAAAAACAGAGGAGCGTTTTATTTTTCGTCGAATTTTTGAGTCGAGAAATTCTTCTGTTTTTGCTTTAGAATAATTTTTATTTTATTAACGAATCAACTTTAATTGGAACGATTCAAATGCCTCGAAAGCTTGCGAAGCTTGATTTTTGTCCTTGCAATTAGTCGAAATATTCGAATTAATTCGAGACAGTTTCGCAGGTAAATTTCGTCGCATTAACTTGTTTATTCTTCGCCACTGAGTCCTGACAAACTTCAAGTCCCTCCTTCGTTTTTGTCACGCCTTCTGCTTCGCGTGTACAAATGCTTTTTTCTATCCTCTTGGACGATTAGGAGCAACAAGTACCCACTAAGCGGCTGGTGGTAAAAGCCTTGTACAATGTATATAAACCCATCGACCCTCTTGGCTCATCGATAAGGGCTCTTCCTCTCGATCGGCCGCAACAATGATAATGTCACGAAATAGGTACATCGATAAACTTGCTTATTATATCAAGCGAAGTGACGTACTCCATACTTGTATCTCGGTTCGTCGATTAATTAATAATTGATTGTGTGCAGAGCAGCAAAACTGAGACACGTGTTTGCACTGAAAATTCAATTTTGTCAAAAAACGTCGATATTTTGTTGAATACAGCCAACTAAATATTTTGGAATAATTTCAAAATTTTCGTTATTTCGACAATATTTTTCATTGTAACGGAACTGTCAGCAAAATTTACGATTGGAATGACAAAAATTCACTTTTCGAAAAGATTTTCCAGAATGTTTTTTGCTGGAATGACAAAATTTTCGTGATTTTTCGAAAAAACGTTTAGTTTAACGTATCCAACAAAATATCGATCTTTTTCAACAAAATTTCATTTTCAGGGTGTTCAAGTGAAACCTCGAACGTATTTTGATGAATAAAGTTACGAATTATTTTCAAACGAACAACTTGCAACTTTCATTGTTCTGAAAAATCCAATTTGTCGTTTATTTTCGCAGAATTGAAATTGGCTCGCAGCGAAATATTAATTTTGAGTTGGTAAGATTCTCGTGTTAATTAGTCGGAGAGTTTGACTGTTTCCGATAAAATTCGCGGAGCGTAGAAAACCTCGGGGAAAACTCAGAGTTCCGGGAGTTAAATCAGTCTCGACATATTTTTCCCACAAACACGGAGGTAGACCAAATGGTTGATGAATAAAAGCTTGTAAAATTGCATGAGTGAAGCGTTGTATGATCGAGCAAAAGAAGAAAAAAATAGAAATTCGTTAAACTCCTGGATACGGGGATATTGCCGCGGTGTAGGATGAAAAGTTGGTAGTTTGAGGCTGCTCGAGACCATTACGTCTACTTTTACTTCTACCTAATGTAGTATACCAGCATCCGTACTCGGTTGACGTCGAATTTACATATAGATAGAGTGTAAATATATAGTGAATCTGTGGTTTCAGGCACTGCGGGTGGTAAAAGGCTCATCACTAGACAACTTTAAGAGGATACCTTTCGCTATATAATATATAATATCCGTTATACGGCTTGTAAATTCAGCGTGTACGTGAGAAACTCACACGTTGCAGGAGTTTGTTCTGCGAGGCAAGTAGGACCGAATCTTATTTGAGGATTTTCCCCTTTGCTAAAGTTTCAAGGGTGTATTCATAATTGGAGGAAAACAAATTTAATGAAACAAAAACAATTTGCGCGAATAAAAGTGATTACGATTATGAATACAATGGTCCTACCTCATTCTATCAAGTCGGTTTCCATCTCAGTGACTCCATATTGAAAAGGTATTGCTCATGGGCGTAGAATTTAGCTCCGCATCGTTGTGAAAATGTGGCGAGAATTATGAAAAGTATTTTACACTCTTGAGGATGATTATTTTTATGAATTAATGGATTTTTTCGGTGATTCAATTAAAATTGGCGAATCGTGCTGAACTTTGGTGAAATTTTGGTCAATTTTTTCTGACGTTTTCTGGTTTTCGTATTTTTCATGCCGCACGCTCCGAGACCTCGATTTTTATAATTAATTTTTCATCGCTGATGAAGGAATAATCTAAAATTTGTTGAGCAGTTTGTCGGGGTCGGGAGTCTGAACTTTTGATGTGGGTAAAACGGAGGCAACCCACTTGAAACCACTCACGCCCAAAGACAGGCTTGGTTGTTCGAGATGTATAAAAAAGAAGGGAGAAAAAAACTGACCTGGGTGAGGCGCCAGTGCTTCGATGCTTTGGCTATGGGGTCCGTGACCTGGGTGCAAGCAGCACCGAAGAGCATCACTTTGTGCGGTCCACTGTGCATCATGTCGAAGAAGGCCTTGACTCCGACTGCTGCATTACACTGAAATTACAAATATGCACATCGTTAAGAGATTCACTGTTGACCGTTACATCAGAGCAAAGCACGCTTTGCCCAACTATGCAAATTTGAATATGAGCTAAGTACGTCATTCGTGGTGTGTGTCTTATCGATCGAACTGGCCATCATGCTCGAAGTTGTGTTTTCCCCAGACATTCCAAAAAGTTAATACCGCCTGCACATCCACGTATTGTTTGCTACGATCCCAACGATTATCATTTGCCAAGCTTTTGCGGCCGTCGATTTTACACACAGACACACACACCTGTGCATATAATTGAGAATTCTCAGTCAAGCAAATGATGAGCGAGTTGCTGACTATTTTTCTTCGATACATTTTCTACAAGCCACACGGAGAAAACGGATTCGTTTTGTTTAGTAACTAATAAAATGTTTTGGGAAAATGTCCTATACGAAGTTTAAGAAGCAAAAGAATCGTAGCATCAAATGCAAAACAGCATAGTATTTTTCAACACTTACAATTTTTCTTAGCATGAATTATAAACAGTTCTATATGAATAAGAAAGAGTAATGCGCGCGATAATGAATTTCAGGTTTGTTTCCATCAACAATTTACTATGTCAGATGAAAATTCAGTTACGAGTGAGAATATCTCAAATTTTAAACGTCGACATAGTAAAATTCTATTATCCCAATATGAATATATGTCGAACATGTGTGAAATTTTATCACACGTTTTCTAGTAGCGCTGCAGTGCTCCTTTCATATATAATAACTAATCGAGATATGCGACAGCGTCTTGAACCCAACCTATTTTAAATTGAAATTTCTTTTTCTTTCCATTGGGGTTTATATAATCAAATGTGGAACTTACTATGTGGCCATACAACGTCCTTAAATTATCAATAAAATGAAAAAATTTCTCATCAAAAAGTGGAATAAATCGCGGATAACAATATTGAGAATTATGTTGGAAATGGTTGAATTGAATATTTTTTGTTTAATTACGGACAGAGACTACGAGTGGACTCTGGCGAGAACGTTTTTGTAATTTTTTTTTTTTTTCATTGGGGTCTATATTATTTTTTCATTGGTGTCTATTTTTTTTTTTTTTTCATTGAATTATGTTGGAAATGGTTGAATTGAATATTTTTCGTTTAATTACGGACAGAGACTACGAGTGGACTCTGGCGAGAACGTTATTTTAATTTTTTTTTTTTCATTGGGGTCTATATTATACGAGGAAAAAAATATGTATGTATTTTCAACAAAATTGGTCGTTTTTGTTGTCGTTTTTTGATCGCGAAGATGACCCGTTTTACTATGCTGTTTAGAACGATTTGTCGCGCTGCCATTCGAGACATTGCTGTAATTTCCGAACTGTCCTCAAAATACTATAATTTTCAACAATAAGTAACTGCATTCCCAGTATATTTCTTAATTATTTTCGACTTCGTTTTCTCCGTGCAACAAAACATTCTCAAAAAGATGGCGCCAATTAATCAATCCACAACTCCTCAATAATCCTCCTAATCGTAACATGAAAATCGCATGAAAGATTGTCTTTCCCTCGATGTAACGAGGCAACATCCTTAACACGCAAATAAAAAGTTAACGAGTAAGATTAAATCGATTGTCACGCCTTTACACCGCACTCGAATTATCGAAACAGAGGAGATGAATATATTTTCTCCCCAGAGTATTTGTCCATGTGCAGTTTACATATTTAATTGTCATTGTACACGATCCTCGTCATGTTTGCATATACAGACCCATACATATATATATATATATGTACATCATTTTATGTAGGACGACTTGGCACGAGAAGAGAGAGAGATACGGACGGTCAAAGAGATAAATTACAACTGATAGCAGGAGATAGCCGCTCGTATATGGTTTCATGGTATACGGACGCACGAATATTCTATGCGTTTCGACGTTCACGTACATCACACACCCGCCAATTCCCGGGGTATGTGTGTTCACTGCGTTGTATATAGTGCGTATACATACGTATACGCGGTGGATAGTTGGATCAGTATTGTTCTACTATAGAGTATCGACAGAGAGCTGGGTAAATCCGAGCAACAAAACGTTTACACACGTACTATGTCTATATGCTCATTGTCTGCGTATACACTGGTTGTTGCTACTCCGATCGGGGGATCAAGTACTGACGGATACACAAATGTAAAATATTTACGTACATCCATATCGTGTCTGTATATATTCGAATTGACAATCATTAGATTCGAACAGCATGATTGCAAGGCATTCTGAAAGCAACCCTGGATACCACGGTCAGTATCATAATCAAAACATATTGAATCGCTTTTACCAACGTAATGAATGGAAGTCCGGCATGTTTTTTTTTTTGCTACGAAAATATAGAATTTCCTGTGTGCAAAAATCGTAATTGGATCGTTTTCATTTTGGGTAACGCTGGACATGGGAATTCTGAAATATTCCACGGCTCGCGAATGAGTTTTATTGAAAAATATTTATGGAAACTCGAGTAGTCGCGGTAAATTCGGTGTAGTGGATAGAAATTTTGTTTCAATATTTTTCGTTGAATGCAGACGCGCGTAAATGGATGAGAATGATTGTAGATTTGATGAGAGTTGTTTAAAGGAAATTGGCGTTATTAAAGTCGATATCAAAGTAATCTTTGTGCATAATAATTTTAATAGAAATATAAATTTTTTTATACTTGACCTTTACGAGTTTTTTTATGGGGTTTAATGGCCCTAACAGCCACAGAGCTTTTTCCCATTCGATGGGATGTTTTTCTTTTTTTTTTTTCTTACTGGTGTTCGAGTCCAGCGAAGCGAAAATCTCTTCTCAAGGGATAAAAGGAATGTCTGACTATCGTCGGGTTTTTACTACTTCCTCGTGTATTTTTCTTTCGCTTTCGTGAAGCGATTTTTGTCTCTCATTTTTGAATATTAATCAAGGCCTGTTTCTATCTCGCGAGGAATAGGGAATGTGACGGAAAGTAGAGCTAAGGTTTGAACTTTTCTCCGTGTGAACAGAGACCCGAGGCGAGAAAAAATCAAGCAAGAACTCGGCGCGCTTCGCGTCATACACTTCTACACCCTCGTCTCTTTGATGTTGACACTCGATTTTACACAACTTTACTTTTGATAATGAGCTGGCATTTGGGAGCAGCTTCGGCCGTACATGAGAAGCGGAAGCTCCGGGGAAAGAGCGTCGGAAAATGAAAATAAAAAGGGAATTAAGAGCAAAAGCCCAACACAAGCGGCAACTCACGACTCTCTCTCTCTCTGGTGACAACATTTTTTTCACTCACTCATTCTCTCTCTCCCTCTTTCTCTCTCTCCTACTCTCAATCAAATTATAAACCTTTTACGTTAAATCGCGCACACACCGTATATGTATACGAACTATTCCTACATATTTTCGCTTTTAAAAAGTGATGCTTATTTTTTCATGACCGGAATAATTCAGTGCTCGCCTCCATTGACGACCTTCCCGAGGCGACAAACGACATCCGCGCGGAGGCTCCTTTTTTCCTGCTTTCTAAAGAAAGCGATTCAAAGTTTAGCGCCATCGCGATAAAGATGGACATTTCTGATTCGGAGCTCCGGCCACACACTGAAAATAAAATTTTGTTGAAAAAGATCGATATTTTGTTGGATACGTTCAACTAAATGTTTTTTTCGAAAAATCACGAAAACTTTGTCATTTCAGCAAAAAACATTCTGGAAAATCTTTTCGGAAAGTAAATTTTTGTCATTCCAATCGTAAATTTTGCTGACAGTTCCGTTACAATGAAAAATATTGTCGAAATAACGAAAATTTTGAAATTATCCCAAAATATTTAGTTCGCTGTATTCAACAAAATATCGACGTTTTTTGACTAAATTGAATTTTCAGTCAACAAAAAAGGGAGCGATATTTGAAAATTACAAGCTCACGATAGAGCGAGCGGTGTCCGTGAATTCGTGAGGGAGTAGAAAATGAAAAAAGTGCGAGGGCGACCGTGTCAGAGTTTCAAGAACTTTGTGTAATTCGAAGGAAGCAATTCTCTTGTCAGAGTCTTGTGTTTTTTATTGCGCAGTCTCAGTGCGAATCATGGAATCGCAAAAGTTCATAAATGCAGAGAAAGACGAATGAGGAAGCGTATTTGTATTTTTTTTTGTTTGAATGGAGAAAAAATACGAAGGAAATTTGTTCCTTTGGTGGGAGCTTGAATGGAGTTTGTTGGGTGCAAAATAAATATTCTCTGCAGGGAAATAAAGACGAGATTGCGGGCACATAGAATTAACCGCGAGGTCACGTTGAAAAGAGTGAATGAAATAAATTATTAGGAGAAAGGAAGAAAGGAAAAGGGAAAGAAAAACATGGAGAGACGCAGCAGAGAGATTGGCAACGCGAAGAAGGAGACGAAGATTGAAGAAACTCCATGGAAATGTCCACTCGGTCTCGAATAATCAGATTGGTGAAAATTAAATTAGTCTTTAACAGTGAAATGACAGTGCGGTGTATAACAAGAGTCACGAGGTCGAAATCTTTCATTTGGCATTTGCCCTCAAGATGAAGCTTCTCCTTGGAGAGTGTACGCGAGGCTTCCCACAGTTCGTAATCAGCGTCGTCACGATGAAGGAGCCGAGATTATATAATGAGAAAATTCTTCTCTCATCTGTAAGTAATAGACCGAGGGAAAAGCTCAGTAATGACCAAGAGTGGCTCTTTCGATATAACTCAATTTCGTACAGAACTCCAAAGCATTTCAACGGTCCTTCATATCGCAACCAGTTAAATCTTAGACCCCCGGTACTACAAAGCATTCATGGAAACAGCTTGAGAGTAATAAGAAGCACTGAAAGGAAAAGGGGAAACGAAGAAACAACGAAAAACGTTTTGAGCAGAAAAAACAGAAAAAATCTTCGTGTCACTAGACTGAAAAATGTGTCGTTGAGTGTTGCACAATGTGTCAATTATTTTCGATAAAAAGCCAAGCCAATCGCTTCGAGGAGAGCCACCGATTGGGAGATCGCGATTGGAGTGGCCGCGAACATGGCTGCAGCCGTGTTGACCTTTCTGTTGGAAAGTCGTGGAAAATAAAGCTGAATAACCAAGTCTTGGTAATAAAGCAAATAAAGGCCTGTTTTGTCCCACTTTCGTAGTCGTATATACGACGAAGGTAGCAACGAAATTATGCACAGAGAGCTCGTTAATTACGAAGCTACTCGACACACCGGTGTCGCTTTGATATCGTTCCACAATAGGTATAGACATAACGCTTGCGCATAGTCAATGCTGATGGCGTTAACTTCCGTAAATAGATCTATATTGTAGAGCCCGACCGAAAACCGAATTGCCGAATTTGTTGCCACGACAAAGTGATGTTCGATGTTCCCAGCGTCCTTTGGGTAAACTTTAACGAAGGGTATAATGAATTATACATACGTAACATTGAGGACATGCCATCGTGTCATATGTATGTAAGGTAACCGCAGCATCTACTGGTTTATGCATTTATTGTGGTACCGGCAACCTCGAGGGTTAAGCTCTTTGCTCCACGCCGACCAGCATGCATTCTTTCGGCCCAGAAGTTCGCGTCCGTTCTACATGTGAATATGACATGAATACATCAGGACACGAGTAATTCTAGAACGAATGAATTAATCCTCTTGATCCAAAAGGTCAAATGCGCAGGAGCGTGGATTCGTTGAAATGTTAGTTTCATGTTTTTTTTTTTGCCAAATAAACTGCCAGCAAAATTGCCTCCTCGAACTTTTAGAGAGGGTAGAAACAACGAGATCTTTGTATGCTCGCAGCGAAAGCTCCTGTGAGAATGCGAACAGTTTACACGATGGAACGTCTTTGAGGAAACGATATGCACGACTATGGCGTGCATGATATCGAGTAGCGGGTCACCTCGAATTACTGCGGTCTCTTGAGGAATCGGAGTACACACAGGCTCGTCATTGTGGGACACCAGGGGTTCGGTGGCATCCTGCTGATGATGGGGTTACGCGAGAGGATCGCGATCGTGCCAACGCCAACCAATTTCCAATTAAGGCTATGCGCTTATAACCAGCAACAGAATTACCTAACTCGCGTTATCTTGATTAGGAATCTATAAAATAGTTGTTATTAATACCCCCTCGTATGATTTTCTCTTTTGGCAAATAACACGTTTCTATACGTGACTGCAATCTCAAATTTCTTGATGACCCTGCTTTTGTCTCTCCTCGTCTTTCCGTTCGAGAAGCTCCCACAAAATCACGTTCCAACGTTCCGTTCGCTCTCCTTTAAATTATACTTGTCTCTTTTCGAAATATCCGTACGATCCTTTTTACGTGCAAGTGAACGTGTTCGAAATACTTTTCGTTTCCGGCGATCAAACGGATAAACGATCATGATTTTCGATCTATCACCACTTAACGGAGAAAACGAAGTCGAAAATTATTAAGGAATATACTAGGAATCCAGTTACTTATTGTTGCAAATTATAGTATTTTGAGGACAGTTCGGGAATTACTGCAATATCTCGGATGGCAGTGCGACAAATCGTTCTAAACAGCATAGTAAAACGTCATCATCAGATTAAAACCGATTTTACAATTTAGCATAGCAATTAAAGAAAATCGCAAAGGTCATGGTAAACAAAACAATACGTGTGATAAAATTTCACACATGTTCGATGTATATTCATATTGGGATAATAGAATTTTACTATGTCGATGTTTAAAATTTGAGATATTCTCACTCATAACTGAATTCTTATCTGACATAGTAAATTGTTCATGCAAACAAACCTGAAATTCATTATCGCGCGCATTACTGTTTCTTATTTATATAGAACTGTTTATAATTCATACTAAGAAAAATTGTAAGTGTTAAAAAATACTATGCTGTTTTGCAATTGGTGCTGCGATTCTTTTGCTTCTTAAACTTCGTATAGGACATTTTCCCAAAACATTTTATTTCTTACTAAACAAAACGGATCCGTTTTCTCCGTGTTGGAATTTATAAATAATCGTTTTGTGAATCAGCAATATGAATTCGAGGGTTCCCCGACATTAAATTATCTCAATATGTGCACGTAGCATCGAATGAGCTTCCGAGATAGTCAAAGAGATAGGAAAGCCGTTTTGATTAAGCCCCTTGGGGCATATTTTTTTCCTAATCTATAACTCACTCGCAACATTTGATATTCGAACGTTTTCAGGGTGTCTGATCAAGAAACCTAAAATTTGAGAATTTACGTTCGCACAGCGATCCGGTGAAAAATGACTTTCCGTACGATAAAGTCTGCAATTTGACATTTTGTTTTATTATTCGCAGTACAATAATAAATCGATGAAGAAAAAAAATCGAAATTTGCCGGAAGGAGGCGCAAGAATTCAAAGTTTTTCCACGGTGCATTCAAATTATTTTATAGAGAATTCGCAGGTCGACATATTGAAATGATGCTGAAGTTTGCAACGTTGGAATGCATCGAAAAATATTTAATTTTATCGAAGTTTCGTTCAATTTTCAATGTCATCCAAATTTTTGAGCCAATATGCTTTTTAAATGGCAAAAATGGATCATTTTATCATCGTAATTAAATTCTGTAATTGAATAATTATTTTTGTCAAAGATAAAAATGAATTTCGTTGCTTTCCAACGATGCGAACTTCAGAGTCATCATATTGAACTCTAACACACAGGGATGGAGCAAAAAATGGGTTTTATTTATTTTCAAAGACGATCTCCGGGTTTTGGAGTTTTTATTACCGACAGCTTGTATATTTAATGTGCACAGAGAATATATACATAGAATTGGGTAACTGTTGGTGCTTTTACAATAGGCCATGTGTTCCATTTCACACGTACAAAGGTATGGTATGAGTGTGAATGGTGGATACGGATGAGTGAGAGTGACTTTGAAAGCGTGCTGGTGGGTCAGTCTTTCCCTAGCAATGTTGGCCCTTCTCTGGCGTATGGACTGCGGGCTAATGGAACTGCGTTATTTACCAGCACGCCCGACGTTTCAACCGTGCTCGCGCCCACCCCTATGGCTCTCGTTAAATTTGCCGTACGAATTTGTTTATCGGCTTTGCGGCTCGGCCTTTTGCCTCTTGCTGAATTTTCTACAAAAAGGACTCGGCGCAATCCCGCAACGATCGCGCACACATCGTTGCAGTTTAAACATTCTGCAGGCGCGCACAAAAATTACGAGTTAACGAAAAGCACGCTCCATAGAACAGAGACTGTGTTCCCGGGGGTGCGAATTCCATTTCAATCATCGTCAAACGCAGTGAAAAAATTTCAACGGCCCGAATAGTTTCAGTCTTTGTTCCTGCAAGCTACAAATTAACCTTTTCGTATTCATCGCTCGATATTCTCCCCGGAAATTCCGAAATAGTGAGAAACATTCCTACCAAGAATAACTATTTATGAGACTGTATAAAAAAACCAGCAAAGTTGTACGTGGGAGTGAGAAAAAAGAGAATAATTTCAAAGAGCGAGTATCTAGGGCAATCTTTTGGAAACGCTCGTGCGCTCCAGTTTAATGGGAAAAATCTAGGAAATGAAAAACTGTTTGTAGAAAACGTGACATATATTTTGTCTTGCGTGATACTTTATTTATGAATATCGTAGGAAAACTGTCATCGCACGTTTGTAACTTCGAACATGTACGTGTCAACTAAACATTTAGAGTTGACGTGCTGACGCGAAGAATCACAGTACATACTTGAGCATACTTGTGCCCTGCCACTCGGAGATTCGTACCAACCACTTAAGAGAAGAGAGAAACCGAGAAAGAGAGCACGAGCCTCTGAGCGGAGGGACGAGTATGACATATGAGTGCTCCGGGGCGAAAGAAATATGAGGAAAGGTATAAGAGAGTAAAAAGGGAGGAATCTAGAGGCGCGCGAGAGAGGGAGCGATGATGAGAAAGAGGGACGGAGGTGCGAGGCCAAAAAAAATGAGAAAAAAAGAGACAGAGTGCCAGAGGAAATGTGGGAATGCGGAAAGAAACGAAAAAACGTTTTCTCTTCGTTCCATCGGTGCAGTAATTGGCTTCGGCCATACATGAATTTTCCAAGGAATTCAGCATGAGCCTATGATTCTTTTTTATCCAGTCTGACCCTTCCGCTCTATCTTTTTCGCTACATCTGTTCCAGCCTCCCAATGATCGCGTTGGCAAGCTCATTTTCCTCTTTCTTCCTCTCTCGCTCTGCTCTCCATACTCCGGATGAATGGATGATTCTCCCTGCTGCTGTCTTGTGTGCTTTCATCCGATTACCCCTTAACTATACTATCGCCGCTATAATGTTACATTTCCCAAGCTGGTGTTTGTAAACCGTATTCCTCGCTGCAGCCTGCGTTGGTGTACATGAGCAAATCAAGTGTATCTAACGAAAGAATCCTCGGGATCGCGTGTATCCCTGGATTATTAAACTTTTTTGTATTTTTCCAGTTCCGTATCGACCTCGATATTTCCCTCGAACGCGTTTTTTTCTCCCTGCTTTAGATTATGCGTCTGCTTGCACACTCCATAGAAAATAGCGATGCGAGAGCAAAAAAGTTGTGGACCGAACGTGAAAAGAACGAATGAAATAAATTTTTATAACGCGAGCATAGATCCGAGGATGCGCGTGTGTGTTGATAAGCAAAAGCGAACCTCGCGCTATACCTTTCGTTCATTAAGCCCGCAGACTTTTTTCGTCCCATTTCCCAGAGACTTTGCATTCTGCGCGGGCAACAACAAAGTCGGTTATTTTATGGAATTTACTTCGCCACAGTCTCTAACGAGCCATGCGTTGCAATCGTGTTTTGGCAACAATGTTTAAACACGGCGATGAAAGGTGCGAGATCGTAGCGTTTTATAAACAACTGGCGCGTGCTCTCGGCTCGCCTCGAGTTTTATCGCAAGAATAATTTCACAAGTGACTAAATAAACTGAAATTGCAGTCAATACTTCGTGGCAACGTTGACTAAAATCCTTTTCGAACAACCGAGCGTGCCCAGCGCTGCACGAATGTTCGCCGTTTCATCGTTACGACCACGTGGAATTTGGGCTTTTTGGCTTCTGGAATCAGGTTCGGAGGCATCTTAAGGGCTGCTGCTTCGTGTTCTCCACTGCCCATTAATTTAAAAGAGCCACCGCGGGCATAGTCATTCCGAACGTTGACTCGGACTCCATTTGGTGCGCAAATACTCGGAGCATTAAACTCTGCCGAATAAAGGAATTCGGCACGTTTAATGGGAATGCATGCGCCAATAGAGTGTAGTCGTTTGGTGGAGCAAACAAAAAATAACATTTCCTGCGGAGATCCGTGACTTCCGGCACTCGGGGGCGAGCTCAAACATCCGTGACAAAATCTTATTGTCTTGGCTCAGGTTTTGTACACGACGACGACGCGCTGCGGTTTTACATTTATTCAAGCAAGCGTGGGGTACAAGATAAAAAAAACCGAGTACCACGCGGCAGCTCAGACGATCCGAGTTTGCGAATAACCCACGAGCCAGGCACTGCGAGAGGCGGAGAACGAAGCAAAAGAGCAGAGAGAGGACAGAAAAAAAACTGCGGTGGCAAAGAACAAGAGCAGCACAGAAAGTCCTTGTTTTTTGGCACGTCAAGAAGATGGACATGGACAAAGGAAAAGAAAACGCTGCTAATAGAGCTCCCTCGGATTCAAACTACGAAAAGATAGACCCCGCGAGAGAGCCTAAAGAAGCGAGAGGCAAAGGCGAGTAGCTCCGCGCTCGCGGTGATCTCGCGAAATGAAGAAACCAAGATGCCACCGAGAGATGAGATCTCTCGGATGAAATGAGAAGGAGGGAAGACTCTCTTCTTTTTTTTTATTCGTAGAACTTGGGAATATTATGGCTTCGTCATCGGGGCAAGATTAATCGTGGTAACTAGAAAAAAAATGAAGAAGGGAGGAACGAGGTGAAAGCAGATTTTGTTTAGGGCACGAAAAGAGAAAAATCGCGCAGCATTTTGCTGAGCAAGTCAGCCGGAATGAAAAAAAAAATTGAATGTAAAATTTGTGCTCGGCAAAAACGTTATCTCGTCTGTTTTTCCTCGCACTCATCCTTCCGAAATCTCCATCTGCTATTCAACAACTTCCGGTATACAGCTAAACTCCGTTATGAAAGCGGATATCGAGGCCTGTGTTTGAGCACCGAATATTATCCGAAGCAACTTGATACGTTTTGATTATAAGAGTTTGTCGAAACATGAGCAGGAGGATAAAACTTTTGGCGGAAATTGTCGAAGCTTTCGTTTTGTTTTTCCGAGATTTGTGTCCATAGGCGAAGCTTGCATGGGTGAATCGTGCTCGAGAGCTTGTTATCCATCTCTTTCGCTCGAAGCTCGTTCTTTCCAGCAAAGTACGTTGCGCACGACGAAAACTTGGAATAAGATAAGCTCAGCACGTAGCACGGAAAGCTCGTTCCTTGGAGAATAATACCTGGAGTATTATATCCCCTAAGCGACCTCGCGGCTATGCATCAACGTGATAATGATGAGTCTTCATTCGCTATAACTTTTTCACCCAGCAAAGTTAACGTCTTGGGCTACATTGTCTTGCGCATGCAGTCGCGTCGATTCCCCGCGTCTTTTATTCTCTCCCGCATTTTTGATCAACCGTTCGTAAAAGCTTTGTAAAGCAGGAATTCCTTTTATTTCGTTGTATGCAAGTGCACGGAGAAAACGGAGTCGAAAATTATTAAGAAATATACTAGGAATCCAGTTACTTATTGCTGAAAGTTATAGTATTTTGAGGACGGTTCGGAAATTACAGCAATATCTCGAATGGCAGTGCGACAAATCGTTCTAAACAGCATAGTAAAACGTCATCATCAGATTAAAACCGATTTTACAATTTAGCACAGCAATTAAAGAAAATCGCAATGGTCATGGTAAACAAAACGATACGTGTGATAAAATTTCACACATGTTCGATGTATATTCATATTGGGATATAGAATTTTACTATGTCGACGTTTAAAATTTGAGATATTCTCACTCATAACTGAATTCTTATCTGACATAGTGAATTGTTCATGAAAACAAACCTGAAATTCATTATCGCGCGCATTACTGTTTCTTATTCATATAGAACTGTTTATAATTCATGCTAAGAAAAATTGCAAGTGTTAAAAAATACTGTGCTGTTTTGCAATTGGTGCTACGATTCTTTTGCTTCTTAAACTTCGTATAGGACATTTTCCCGAAACATTTCATTTCTTACTAAACGAAACGAATCCGTTTTCTCCGTGTGGAAGCTAAAATTCATTTAAAATGGCTGCTGGTTAAGCAACTCCTTGGATTACTCCTGCTCGCGTCTCTGTTCGTATGATTTTCTGTCGTTGCCACAAAAGAATTTCTCTCAATGGGACAACATTGAGAGCAGCGCGTTTGAAAAGTGCTGAAATACTTGATAGCTTCGCGGAAAGAGCAAGAATTGAAACTTACCGAAACACGTGCACTCGCCAAGTTTCGACATAACTCGAGAAATCACACTCGCACACAAGTCCTATAGCGACTACGTGTGTTTCCAACCCTCGCTAGAAACACAAAGTTTTCCAACGTTGGTGCTCTCGAGCCAATATTCGAGCGAGGAGCCAAGTGTCTCGCGCAGATATAGGGCTTGCTTGTATGTACCTTACGTATATATCTATCGACATAAATATACAGACGTGAGGTTGGATTTACGAAGGACTGTGTATTGACTCGTGTACGAACCACCAAGTGTCGTTATCTCGGCTAGGAATACAGAACGGAAATCACGTTGAAAACAGGAAAAGATGAAGAAGCAACAAAAAAATCGCTCAGAATTTTCGAATAAAAGTTCCGAGTCAATATTTATCGAGAAATATACCAATTTTGTTTTCTTTGCTCCGCACCAGGATGAACGGAAATTGCTTTGAAATTCAGGCAAAGGTGGAGAAAAAACGAAATAAAAATGCGAGACCCCATCCAAATACGTCAAGAAGAAGGAAACTGATATTTTCTGATGCATGTCAATTAATTTGATTATTATTTAGCCCCAATTTTATCTGGAAAATGTCGATAAACAACGATTCGATGGGGGATGTTTATAAATGCAGCCTGAGTGGGAACGTGGTTCGTTACAAAAATGTAAACTTGAATTGTTCTCTAATTAAGCAGCGTCCAGTGGTGTCGAGAGACGCTCTTAATTGGAACGCTAGCAATTTATAATTCTGGTCACACATGCACGATCCGTTGACGCCAAGAAAGATCGCGGAGGAAAAAACAAAATGTTTCCTCGAAGTTTCTATGACTCTGAAGTTTGCATCGTTGGAATGCAACGAAATTCTTTTGAATGTTTGGCAAAAATAATTATTTACCATGCAGAATGTACACTGAAAAGAAAATTCTGTTGAAAAAGATCGATATTTTGTTGGATACGTCTAACTAAACGTTTTTTCGAAAAATCACGAAAATTTTGTCATTCCAGCAAAAAACATTCTGGAAAATCGTTTTCGGAAAGTAAATTTTTGTCATTTCAATCGTAAATTTTGCTGACAGTTCCGTTACAATGAAAAATATTGTCGAAATAACGAAAATTTTGAAATCATCCCAAAATATTTAGTTCGCCGTATTTAACAAAATATCGACGTTTTTTGACAAAATTGAATTTTCAGTGTAATCACGATGATAAAATAATCGAATTTCACCACTCGAAAACATTTTAGTTCGAAAAATTTGGTTGAAATTGAAAATTGAACGAATCATCGATAAAATGAAATATTTTTCGCTGCATTCCAACGTTGCAAACTTCAGCATCGTGTTTCTGGCGACAACGGTTCTCGCAGATTGCTTAACAATTGAAGGGGAAAAATGAAAACGTAAAATGTTTGTCTATATAATACGTAATCAGCGCAGTGTGACGTATTTCCTATTCAAAATGCATACAGCAAAATGCTTTCTGTGTCGAAAAGCGTATAGAAAAGCGAGCAGAGGGTTGAACAAACTTTTCGGCTAAATGGACCAAAAGTATGATTAAAATTTCGCTCCGCTCCGAGTTTCATGAACTTTGGGATAAATCTGGGTTCACCGCATATAAACACACCGCAGCCATGGATACAATATTGAAATTTATGCATATACGTTGTACGTCGTGTTTTGATAGCGAACGCACAAAAAGGAACGATAAATTGTTCCAGCACTTGAGTCCCAGGCACACCATTCTCATGGCGAACTTGCGCGCAAGAACGCGCAGGGGCTCGTTCTTGGTTCCTTCGAAGGGGTGCGGATACCGCGACCCTCAGTCGTCGTCTCACTTGACACACTACGATAAAAGGAAAAACCCTCACCACCCTGATATTCTACATATCTATAAATCTATACACGTATATAAAACAGCCTGTATATTCATATAGAAGCGTTAGAAGCGAGCACGTACACTCGTTTGATCGAGGCCAACGCGGTGGCCAACTCCGATGGAAATTTATATCGAGTTGGTACAGTTTGTACGTATATGCATTCACGTATGACATAAATATATAGGAAGGAAGGAAGGACCGTGCAACGGTCACCCAAGCGCCCACTTTTACCATCGGCAAACATATTACTGCCAGAAATGTCACGAGCACTGAGCCATCTGCGTTATTCCGCCTCGAACGTCATCATCCAGCCTCCCAGCATTTCCCTTTCGTACTCTCCCATGTCTTTCGAATATCTATCACTTTTTTGTTTTTACTTTTTCACACGTGTGTGTCGTGCTTCGTCCACAGAATAAGCTGCTTTTAAGGACTCAGTAAATAATGGACACACCATAAGAATGTGGAGCTTCCATATGAACACTGCCGCACATGATGAGCTAAAAAGCAGCGCCGCGCGCAGTTCCAGTAAATCCAAAAGAGCCTTTCCCAACATTATTTTCACCCGCATTTTCTTTTTTAGCTTCTAGCTGATCGCTGTCGCGTGAATTTCTCCAAACAATTTCAAGGTTTCGAAGAATTTTGGTGCACTGAAAATTCAATTTTGTCAGAAAACGTCGACATTTTGTTGAAAGCAGCGAACTAAATATTTTCGTTATTTCGACAATATTTTTCATTTGTAACGGAACTGTCAGCAAAATTTACGATTGGAATGACAAAAATTCACTTTCCGAAAAGATTTTCCAGAATGTTTTTTGCTGGAATGACAAAATTTTCGTAATTTTTCGAAAAAAACGTTTAGTTGAACGTATCCAACAAAATATCGAGCTTTTTCAACAAAATTTCGTTTTCAGTGTGTAATCGTTAAAAATGAAAATTCATTCTCTTCTGTTTTCGCCAATTCCTATGGGAAAGGAAACTTTTTCGTGACGCGAAGGGTAAACGGTAGTGACGTTGACGTGTATGGGAATTAATGGGAAAATGTGGAGAAGAAATAAAACGCGTGATTCGATAATGTTTGAAAAATATTTGACATTGTTCGTTGCTTGAGTTTGATCCAGAATCTAATTCGATTGTAACGAATGCTGATTTGATTTGTAAAGAATAATAGCGAGCCGGAGAATTCAGCGATAAAAATAGCCAGCGGATGGTTCTTTAACAGCATTTTTTGCGCGAGACTCTTCCCAACACACACACACACGCACAGACAGGTTTACCGAAGTAGTGAAGAAGCTCGGGAGCGCAGGGTACACTTTTGTTACCGTAAAACGGAGTTGTTTTCGAGCTCGGTGTCTGGCGTGGACACTTTGCGTTGTTGGGAATGTTGGTCTCGTTTTGCTCCGTCTCTCACGTATTCTCGAGCAAATTGTGGAAAAACTCGACCTCTATCTTTCGCGTTCTGTTTTCGTCTTCCTAATATCTCTCTCTCTCTCTCTTTTTCTCTGGCCTGGAACTCGAAGCAGCGGAGAAAACCGGGGACGAAACTTTATTTGAAAACTTTACCGATAAATAATTCTCTTCCTTCCCCTCGACCGAAATTCCTCTTTCACTCATTTACTGCGAGTTTAACGCGCTTTCCCGTGCGAGACTCCGAGCCCGGAACGGGCTTTGTTTGCCTAATACGTATTTCTTTATGTAAAAAAGGGGAAAAATTGACCCGGAGTCTTATACAGATGGATTCATGCAGGATTTTGTTTTAGACAACGTTGCCCATCGAGTAAATTCCATTGCTCGAGAAATTGGAGAAAGAAACAAGTGACCCGGAAGTTTCCAAAAGTTTTGTGAAATGTTATTGGAAAAAATGATGCTGAAGTTTGCAACGATGGAATGCATCGAAAAATATTGAATTTTATTGAAAATTCGTTCAATTTCCAATGTCATCCAAATTTTTTGAGCCGATGTGCTTTTCGAATGGCAAAAATTGATCATTTTATTATCTGTATGTTGTTTATTGCGTCCCAACAAGTTCAGTTGCTTTTTTGACCTTCGAGTGATTGACACGTGATTCTTGATGAAGGAGGTACAAAATTTATGATGCTGAAGTTTGCAACGTTGGAATGCATCGAAAAATATTGAATTTTATTGAAAATTCGTTCAATTTCCAATGTCATCTAAATTTTTCGAGCCGATATGCTTTCTGAATGGCAAAAATCGATCATTTTATTATCGTAATTGCATTCTGTATTTGAATAATTATTTTTGTCGAAGATAAAAATGGATTTCGTTGCATTTCAACGATGCAAACTTCAGAGTCATTTGGAAAAATGCGTGCTGCATCGAATTTTCGGTCGTCCAATTCTTAACTATGTGGGATTTCATTAGTTTATGGTTGTTGTTGAGTTTTGAGCAGATTTTGCGAAACCGATAACGCGGTTTTGGAGATCAAGAAAGTTGAGCAACCTCGCGGCAAAGCAGGCAAATAGCTCGCTCTATCGACCGAGATTTCGACGGTTCTCGTTCGTCCTGAAGCTGCATGAATGTGAAAATAAATATAAAAAAATAAACACGGAACGAAGCGAAATAGTTATTTCCATGAAGAATTTCATCGATTGCGCAACCACGCCGCATATATTTTGTCCGATTCGCTTGTTTATGCAGGATGCGGAAACGAACTAGGTCAACTTTGAGTGAAAATCTGGTGTTGTTTACGAGGCGAGGATGCCTTTTAAGAGTACACACAAACGAGCGAGTAGAGCTCGTCAATTTTTTTTTCATTTCAATGTTAAAATGCCGCGAGACGCGGAGTAAACGATGTTAGAAAAATACATAAAGGGGGTGCACGCGAAAAGTGCTTCTCCGTTTGCTCCTTTGGCCCGTGTGTACGTTGTCGAGCTTACGAGAGAACGTCCGGAGGAGATCATAGGAGGGTGGTAGTCGCGCAATGCACGTATAGTCGTAGCAGCAGCTGCATAACCGAGACGGAAAGGAGTTGGACGGACTTTTTGTTTCCTTAGCAAATCCGCCGCAACTACCTTCCCGACTAGGGCAAGCGCTCTCTCAGCTTCTTCTCCATTTTTTCACATTTTTTTTCACTTCCTCCCTCTTTGCTTCATTCTATTTCCGCCGCCGCTTCTTCTTGCTTTGTTGTTACCCTCCGCGTTATTATCACTGAAGCAAGTCTCCTGAAAGAAATTTCCGCCGCAAACTCATCTCCCACTTATTCTTGTCTCGCACACTCTTCATTTCGTAGGCTTTGTTCCTCTCCTCCCGTTTTTCGCCTCTTTTCCTTCTCTGCTCGAGATACGCGCTCTCATCTCAAAGCGTCTGTACATTCACGCTCGCGCGACTGCCAGCGTAAACAATTTTCGAGACACATATAAAAATGAATATACTATTTAACATGACTCTGAAGTTTGCAACGTTGAGATGCAACGAAAAACATTTTTTCTATTGATTATTCATGAATTTTTTAAATCATGCCAATTTTTCCAGTCGATTGAGTTTTTTGCTCGCAAGACACGATCGTTTTATTGGCCGGACCAAATATTCAATAATAATTATGAGCTCTGCTGAAGAAATAACAAAATTTCGTTGCATCCCCACGATGGAAACTTCAGAATCATCAATTTAACTGGGAAATACGGAGGAAGTCAGTATTTCAAGAATGCAACGGAGACTGATAAGTTTTTATAGCGGAGCACAAAATTTCCAGATCCAAAAACTGAATTTCGAGAAAAAATTGACAAAAGTGTCAAAATGTTGAATGAAAAATATATTTTCCGTTGTTTTCCGACGATGAAACGTCGAGACTGATAAGTTTTTATAGCGGAGCACAAAATTTCCGAATCCAAAAACTGAATTTCGAGGAAAAATTGACAAAAGTGTCAAAATATTAAATGAAAAATATATTTTTCGTTGTATTCCGACGATGAAACGTCGAGACTGATAAGTTTTTATAGCGGAGGACAAAATTTCCAAATCCAAAAACTGAATTTCGAGGAAAAATTGACAAAAGTGTCAAAATGTTGAATGAAAAATATATTTTTCGTTGTATTCCGACGATGAAACGTCGAGACGGACAAGTTTTTATAGCGGAGCACGAAATTTCCGAATCCAAAAACTGAATTTCGAGGAAAAATTGACAAAAGTGTCAAAATATTGAATTAAAAATATATTTTTCGTTGTTTTCCGACGATAAAACGTCCAGACTGATAAGTTTTTATAGCGGAGCACAAAATTTCCAGATCCAAAAACTGAATTTCAAGGAAAAATTGACAAAAGTGTCAAAATATTGAATGAAAAATATATTTTTCGTTGTATTCCGACGACGAAACGTCAGTGTCATGTGGCATTGGACAGAAAACTTTGGCGCGACCGTGTTGCACACGATATTTCGGTGTTTATTTTATTGAAAACCATTATTTCCTGCTGAAACAAAATGTTCGGTTTCGATTGGATGGCGAAAAAGTTATCTCGTCGTGAAAAGCTAAATGTTTCGCAACTCCAGTGTATATGAACCGTTTAATTAAAACCTGTCAATAAGTGAACTGACAATGAATAATTGAGACGTACCGGAATGGCGAGAGTGCAAAAGCATTGATCGAGGCATCTCGATATTTCGATGGAACATATTTTTTATTAATTTGTTTGGATTTATGGATTGTGTGGTCTGTTGATGTATTGTGTTTGAACTTGCGACGAGATAATTGAGTAGGAATTCTGGTTACCAGCGGAAAACACAATATCCTTCGATAAAGCATCAACTGCATGCAAACCCTCCGAGGCCATTAACCAACAGCCCGTGCTAACTTGCTTTCTGGATAAATAAAACTGGACCCACGTATTTCGTACGTTTACATGCACAATTGCGATTCGGTTGTTGAGTCCGCGTTCGCACGGATAGACGCTCACGAATAATGCATAATTCCCCGCCGCTTCACATCAGAGTCAGTTCCTCGGATGATTTCACCGGTCTCGCTGCTGATTGCGCAATTATTTATGGAACGCCTTATGAATATTTAGGCAAGTAACATCGTGGGCGGACAATGTACAACCCGTTTGGCGATTCCACGCCACTGCTGCTCCTTCGTATTTATCAAAACCACTTGCTTCATCCTCCCGTGTCTTGACCTATCTCTGCCAAAAACCGTTCCGATCGTATACGAATGAACGAGATTCAAGCCTGACGCACGCCCCCTAGTGACGTCGAAAGAGTTCAATTTCCTTAAAAATTTTTCATTCGATATTCTAGCATCAGAAATCATCAGAATTTCATGACATTGCAAACTCCAATTATTCGACAGAAGTATGTAAACGAAAAATTTGAAATAATTTGTGTCATCGTATTTGACGCTAAGGAACGTCATCACGAAATTATGAGACTGAAGTTTGCAACGTTGGAATGCAACGAAAAACATTTAATTTTATTGATAATTTGTTTTATTTTATAAAACATCGAAATCTTTCGAGTTTATATACTTGCTGGGCTGCAAAAATCGATCGTTTTATCATTTTGATAGTATTGAGAGATTTGTTACAAAATGAATGAATTTCGTTGCATTCCAACGATGCAAGCTTCAACGCCGTACGAAATTTGATTAAATTCTTATCATAACTTCCTTAAGGAGGATCACGTGCGTTACGAGTCAAAAAAGCAACTGAACTTTTTTGCTTCTTTGATCGTCAAAGAAATTATTACAGTTTCTTTCTTTCTCATTAAAATTACGTTTGGAATTTATTTGCTGGCCCTAATTGGGGTTTAACAATGACTCTGAAGTTTGCAACGTTGAGATTCAACGAAAAACATTTTATCTATTGATTATTTATTGAATTTTGAAAATCGTGGCAATTTTTTGAGTCGAATTGAGTTTTTTGGTCGCAAGAGAAAATCGTTTTATTGGACGGACCAAATATTGAATAATAATTATTTGCTCTGCTGAAGAAATAACAGAATTTCGTTGCATTCCAACGTTGCAAACTTCAGGATCATGGTTTAACGTTAAAGAATAAAAAGTCTGTAAAGGAAATGGATCAATTGGGGAAAATGATAAAAAGCATTGCAGATAAGTCTGTGGACCCAACGAATTTGATTCAGTATTCGTACGTAAAAACTATTACCACATATCTTGGATGGTTCACTTCCGTTTTTGAATGTCCGGCAGAGCAGCAAATCATTAAGGAGCGCGTTAGTGAGCCATGGAAGTGTCCGGGCATAAAAACTTTTCGCACATACTCGCGTGTGTATTTTTGTGCGAATACTTGGGTGTACGAGTGACGGTGCGGGATCGGTGCATAATTATAATTTATTCATAAAGCTTCGTGCTGTGGGACACGGAGTGTAATACGCGCGTTCTACTGAAAACTTTCGTCCTCTCAGAATTTCTGGCATCCATTCGTTTTCTCTCTCAGTTTTTCGCCCCGCTGCCGTCTCCTGTTTCCATGGCTCTCGAGAGAGGAAACGCAGAGGTACTTTCTACGGTTGCTCAAATTTACGAGCGCCAACGAGTCACATACCAACGATCCGACAACAATGAGAGCAGAAGAGATAAAGGAAAGAGAAGAAGAATCAAGGATTCGAGCTTCACTCGGGCTCGCAGGACCAAGTTTTTGTCCCAATTAATCTAATCATCCCTCTTGTCTCCGTTTTCCTTCGCATTCCGTCCCTTTTCACTCCACCGGATCTTTCTCTCACTCGCCACACCTAGTCTTGCTCCCCGGCACTACGCTCTCGTGATTATTGTGTTAGACTAGAGTTTGCCTCTGAATTTGGAATTAACCTCAGTAAACATACGGATATAGACCACAATAATACGCGTCTATGTACATTTGCACTTTGCCACATCCACAAGAACAACATTGCCCCAATTCCTTGAATTATTGACTATACGATGTCAGCTATTTTTCTTTTAATCTTTTACGCAGTCACACTTTTCACACTTAATGGAATGATCCTGAAGTTTCCATCGTTGCAAATGAACGAAATAGAATTTTCTTTCAAAAGCAAAATGGCAATTTTTTTATTCCACCAAAAGTTTCGGACGTTTTTTCCGTCATTTTTTAGCTTCTCCAAAACTTTTTGGTAAATTAAAGAATCTGCCGTTTTGACTTTGGAAAAATTTCTATTTCGTTTATCTGCAACGATGGAAACTTCAGGATCAATGACTCTGAAGTTTGCAACGTTGAGATTCAACGAAAAACATTTTTTCTATTGATTATTTATTGAATTTTGAAAATCGTGGCAATTTTTTGAGTCGATTGAGTTTTTTGGTCGCAAGAGAAAATCGTTTTATTGGCCGGACCAAATATTGAATAATAATTATTGGCTCTGCTGAAGAAATAACAGAATTTCGTTGCATTCCAACGATCATCTTAATGGTCTAATATTGAAATTTTAATCATTCGCGTAGGCGATAAATAATTGCGAGCAGACTGACAAATAATTTCTGCTGAAAATGACGATGATTTTCACCAATTTTCCGCGATGCATTTCGAAGAACGATTGTTCATGCACTCAACAAAACGCGAAAATAATAATTATCGCGATTAAATTGAATTTGGTCGATTTCCATTCCTAACGATGAATAATTAATTTCCTCCAATTTTCAGTTAAATGATTATTTCCACATGGCTCGCTCTCGGATGTTTGCGAAGAGTACATTTTCCATTCGTTCATTCATTTTGTTTTTCCGTTTCAATGTAACGGCCAGGTTTATTGATGAGTTTATAATCACGCTGCCCATTCGGCTGTGTATTTATTTTTCACTTTTCCCGAATGCACGTACGTTAAAGAGACCATCCAAAAGCGATTTTGCCATTAAGCTAATGATCTCGTCACAGTAACGATCAAAAGTAAACCCCGCGCTAAAAATTTGAATTCTTACAAAATTTTGATGACTCTGAAGTTTGCATCGTTGGAATGCAACGAAATTCATTTTTATCTTTGGCAAAAATAATTATTCAAATGCAGAATGTAATTACGATGATAAAATGATCGATTTTTGCCATTCAGAAAGCATATCGGCTCGAAAAATTTGGATGAAATTGAAAATTGAACGAATCTTCAATAAAATTCAATATTTTTCGATGCATTCCAACGTTGCAAACTTCAGCATCATAAATTTTGTACGTGCTTTCATCAAGAATCACGTGTCAATCACTCGAAGATCAAAAAAGCAACTGAACTTGTTGGCTTTGATCGAAGAAATTATTAAAATTTTTATCTAATCATTGAAATTATTTGCAACTTATTTATCATTCGGAATAACCGATAAAATTCGTGAAAAAAATCGTTTCGGTGACTGAAACTTAATAGAAATATTCAAATAACAATAAAGAGCAGTGAATGAAAATAACAATGAAATTATCTTCGATAATATATCGCACAATAGTCGTATTAAGGGTGAATTTAGTTGCGAACACATTGCCCTAGCGACCTCTTTCAATGGAAAAGAATAAAAAAGAAAAAGAGGTTAAGTGAGCATCGATGTCTTCCTGCTTTTCTTATTTCGTAGCCAGACACCGCCTGGGGCATCAACTTACAAGAATCGAGAAAAATTCTGACTTCTCGATCGATAAGATCAGGCTATGAATATATGCTTCTATTGTATTCAACTTTTGTCCCGGACTAGAACGAGTTGTTGACACACATTGATAAACACACACACACACACACTGAAAACTAAAACGGAGTATTTTCCCGGAGTACGATCAAGACTATCGCAGACATTGTCAGAGATCATTTTACCCTGACATTCGCTCCGCGTATCAGGACAAAGTTATAGTTGACCGCCACGTAAATTTCAAATTTCCTTCATTTTCCCAATTTTTCGACCGAAAAGATTGAATGCAAAGTTCCGGCTAATAAATCTATAAAAAAAAAGGAAAAGAACGAGACAAACGTCCGCAATATGATGTAAAGGCCATAGCTCTTGCCATTGAGAATGTTCGTGTCTCGCGCAGTCACACCCGAAGATTAGATTTGATAAAAATGGAGACAAGGCAACTTTAAATTCACCCAACTCACTGTTCAAGTGTGTTATTCCCTTGCGACTCGAGAGAGAAATATTTAAGCCATTAGTTACAATACCACGAGCGAGTACACACACACACACACACACACTGGTAGGCTATTCAGGGATCCTCTTTCTCTTTGACTATAGAGATGCGGATAAACGTCATATATTTTGCCCCGTTCTCTCGCAAGTGCCATCACCCACGCATATTTTTCACGAGCATTCCCGTTCAAGTCGAAATATCGACGATCGGATTTCCGAGATACTCGCGGCGACGCGTGTACTATATACGTGCTTGTACTTTTACTCTGTGTAAAGAGCAGGGTAAGAATAAAGGCTGGAAAGGTAAAAGGAGGAGGAGGAGGAGGAGGGAAAGAGCTTCATCTTTTTTGCTCGTCCTTTTTCCTTATACCTTTTTCGAACGGACCGAAATGGATTCGTAAAGACTAATATATCGCTTCGTATACGTTAACGTAAGTAGAACGACTCAGTTGAGTTAAATCGGTGCTAAATTCGTCGAATCATTTTTATTAATGGCCCCGCGGATTTAAACTGACGGTAATAAAAGATGGATTATAACTCCATGATAGTTTTTGTTACGTTGAAAAATGCGCGGAGCGTTCGCCAGGATAAATGTTGCCCCAGGGCCTGGATCGTGCATTTATTTTTTATGCAATTCAATAAAAAGTTGTTCGACTAATAAAAATGTCGTGTGCATAAATCGTGATGGTCAGTTTGAAAGTATGACCGAAAATAAAATTTAATAGTTAATTTGTTTCGCATTTTATGTCGTTTCGCGATGATCGGTCGATATGTAACGATCCCCGCGCGACGGAACGTTAAAAAAGACCGCGGAATAGCTCATCGAGTTGGGAAACTGAATAACTGCGCGTTCCCAAGTTTCTGCTGTGTAATCTTGGTGAATAAACGCTTTTGGTCCACTTTCTACGCACTGTTAATATGGAACATGGAAATGTCGCGTAACTCATCGGAGTTTCTAGTCGCCAACTGGTTGGCGCACCAACTGTAGCCCATTACGCCAACACAATGCTCAGCATCTTTCACCCTCGTTTTCCGACGTTTTTACTCGCACGTATACACGTTCTTTATTAACCCTCAAGATTTCGACCTTATTCGCCGCGAGGAAAGCGTGAACTCGCGAGAAATGAAAAGAAGAAGAAGAAAAAAGGGAAAAATGGTTTTTTGCTCAGACTACGCAGGTCGTACGTTCCTCGGAGATTTGAAAGGGTTCGTTATTGTGGTACAAAAAATGATACGAGACAAATAAAAGAAGGGGCAAAATGTTTCTCGTTGCTGTCCCGATGGGAGGGAAGAAAAATAATAATATTATCCATCGATCTCCAATGAAAATGTTGGCCACGCCGGGGGAAATTATTCTTCGTCGAACGACGAAGCAACCGGAAGCGGAGAGAAAATCTACGCTTCGCATTTCTCGCGGTCACGAACTCTAGTACCATGGAAATGGCCAATATTCCCTCTGCGAAAATACTCTTCCGTCTTCCCCTCCGCGAGCACTGTGTGCGCGCGACCGAAACCAACCCCTTTTATTCCTGATGAAATGACAGTCAAGACGGAGAGTAAAAGAGAGAAAAAAAACGGGGAAAAAATTTTTATGCGCTATACAGCCACGAAGGGTCGGAGGAAAATAGAATCGGAAAGAAAGATAGACGTCATTGAAAATAATGGCGGAAGAGGATGGAAAATACACGAGAAAAATAGGTACCAATATGGATGGGGTGAAAAAGGATCGTCCCTGCTGCCACACGCTCAAACAATGGGGATCATATCCGTCTGAATACAAATTTGCAAGGATGAAAACTTTTACACATATGAAATATTTATCAAGATTAACGTCGTGCACTGAAAATAAAATTTTGTTGAAAAAGATCGATATTTTGTTGGATACGTTAAACTGAACGTTTTTTCGAAAAATCACGAAAATTTTGTCATTTCAGCAAAAAACATTCTGGAAAATCTTTTCGGAAAGTAAATTTTTGTCATTCCAATCGTAAATTTTGCTGACAGTTCCGTTACAATGAAAAATATTGTCGAAATAACGAAAATTTTGAAATCATCCCAAAATATTTAGTTCGCCATATTCAACAAAATATTGACGTTTTTTGACAAAATTGAATTTCCAGTGTGAATTAACTTGACAAATAATCCAACAGTGAATGAATGAAAATTAAACAATTATCACAGTGCGAAAATAATTCAACCTTTTAAAATAAAATTTAGCAAAAAGTTAATGCGTAAACGAAAATTTACAGAAACGTTACAAAAAAATCGCCTGGGCATCAATTTTCGTCGTGAAAATCCTGCGCGAAACACTCATCAAGTTGCTATTTGATCAAAACCCGGAAATGAAAAGAATTGGTTGTAATTATGAGCGTGCACATTACTAATTAACGGATATTGATGAGCAGAAACAATTTGGTGAAATGATTACCGATTTGATTAGCGATTAGTGACGTGAAACTCGAGAATGAGAGCAGGCGTGCAATTAGTGCGGTGATACGAGGGCGTAGAATCGATCTCGCTGGGAGAAAATTATTTGCCGCTCAATAATTACGACTAATTAACAAGCTATTAATTGTGCAATCACGGCAACTCTCAAACGGATGAAAAAAAGCTTTTGAAAAACTTTTGGAAAATGTGTAAACGATTGAAATAACGTCTGATGGCAGTAAAGCGTAGTAATTCAAAAGTTGGATATTCCCAACATGAGGAAACGATGAAATTTTCAACAAACTGGTCGATCCGGGCTAAAGAAATGGATTAAAACGAGTGGCGCCAAAACAAGCGAAATTCAAGCTCTCTATAATTCTATTCGTGTGATGCTGGATGTTTCGGGAATGAAATCCCCGACGTTAATAGAGAATCACCGCGCAATAGAGAGTCAAATTGTCCCAGGCATGAATTTCGCTTGTTTTCCCATGGGAAATTCGTATATACAAGTCCGTGAAATTTGTATTGTCAGATACGTATATAAATCTACATATAAATTGATTCGAGCTGGCTAACGCAAAATGAATGGACGTTTTGACACTGAAATCCACACAGCACAGTCTAAAATTTTCATCCCCCAAAAAAATGAAAACGTCATTGAAAAGGCCTAGAAAAAAAAATGCGTAAAAATCTCGAAAATCTCACAAAATGTCGAGCCAAAAGAATTCATTATGCAAGCCCTGCCCGTTGTTATCACAAAGTGTGAATTTCGGATGCAGGTGAAGCCCGCACTCAGCCCTGACGTAGTTCAAGTTGCGCCCCCTCCGGCGCCTCATGCATACAATAATGTTCTGGGCCCAGCATCAGCAGAGCGCGACGGTGGTGCGCAAGCGGATTGCACCCACCCGGCCGAGATCATGGTCGTGTGCATGTACGAGAGCCCAGAGAGCCTCGATAGAAAGAAGCAGATTAAGAAAAAAAACGTAATTTGGATACTTTGTAAAATATTAAAAGCCGCGCAGCTCTGATAAAATAGCTGTGATGTCATGGGAGGATTCTCGATGACAAACACCACGACTCGTACCAACAATTACTGTGACATTGACGAAGGGTATTCCCGACGGATGGTTGTGTTGAAATCATCAGCCATTTAATGTATAAAGCAGGTGATCCTGCTCTTCTTGTCTCCTTGTCCATTATTCTCATTGGGGAGATGATTTTATTGTTGTTGAAGGGAAGTTTGTTATGGATACAACGATCGAGACTGCGAGGCAACGACAAAGAGAGTCGAGTGCTCGTTGGGTTGAGCGATGGCTATATTTTCAGTGTGTTGTTGGATAAATCATTAAAATTCCATTCTCTCGGTTGAACGGTGTATACGTATACAGTGGGATGTTGCTCGTACGATTTTCGTGTTGGACTGGAACTAGCACTCATGACAATGGTACCTCTGGATCGAGGAAAATTCGGGGCCAGAGCGTCGTATGTATTATTACAGTGATTAAAGGATTTAATGGAAATCGGAGAGCTCTCGATGTAGCCAGGCAAAATGTCTATATGTACATGCGATTTTGAAGGATCGTCAAACCGAAATAATACCTTCATTCAATGTGGCTGTTCGGAGAGACCCATTTCTCTCCGTCTCTCTCTCTCTTTCTCGCTCGTTGAACACAGCACGAGTGTAGGAATGTTTGTAATGAAATTTCGCAAATCCGCATGGAAGAGAAGATCAAACAGGACTGATGAATATATATATTCTACCTAAAATCTCAATCCTCCGCTTCCCAAAATTAGGTACAAAAACTGTACGAACGATTGCGAGAAACTTGCTCAAATATTTCGTTTTTCCACAACGAAAAATGAGCCTGAAGTTCGCATCGACGCAATGCCACGAAATGGAAAAAAAAAACAAAATCATTCGTCACTTTTTTATTTGACAAATCGGTTCGTGAGGTCCGAAAAAGATCAGGAAAAAATTGAAAAAAAAGCCCGTCCAGGGGATTGAATTTTTTCAAAATTTCGTGGCATTGCGTCGATGCAAACTTCAGGCTCATAACGAAAATTCGTTGAGTCAACTTGTACTGAGTTAGAATTGAGAATCGAAAAAGAGAGGAAAAGAAAAGGCTTTGAAAAATAATTGACGATCGTACGGCGCACATGACCTCTGCCATTTTTTATGGCTACGATACCGCACGAGCAACAGAACACCTGCGTTTTACTATTTACCGCAACGAGAGTTTCGACTATCGACCCATACAGCGTCACTTGTATATCCACGTGAATGTCCATGAATAACCCATCAAACGTCACTCCTCGAAGACCTTCGAATGCGATAGTCAATAGGTGCGCCAGATGTCGATTTTGCTCTCTCATTCTCTCAAATATCTGGCTCGATGAGTCTCTAATATGCGTGTATTTACCATTCAAGCACGTATAAATACTCGATAGAATGAATGGCCAGTATATGCATCCAGTGCATGCCTGCGCAGGCCAATGTGCCAGAGCAGGCATCGCGCACGGTACCAATACTTTTCTTTATACACCCTTCGTGTTTAGCTTGCACGCATTAAAGTATAGAGAAGGTCAACGTGACCAGGCACTCGCAAGGAGAACGATGTCACAGCCAAAGGCAAGTGAGTAAGGTCAAGACAAGCCGCTAAGATTTATGTATTCTTTGATATGCCCTTGCCTTCTATGCACCCTTTCGTGTTTTGGCAACAACATTCCATCACCTATACGTTTGTTCATATTTCTGTGCGACGACCTCCCTCGAGCGGTTTCTAATACAATACCGCATCGCATTTTCCCAACGGCCAAGGACGACGCTCCGCGAACGAGACTATTTCATTTTTACTGTATTTTTTTGTTGGTTATCGCCATCACAAACTCCCAACAAATATATTCGCTCTGCTCAGCGATCAATGTGCCCACTGGTGCTTGTCTGAGCGTCTATCCACCCGAATATACTGGCTTCGTTCGGAACAGCTTACCAATAAACGAAGATGGCCAAAGCCACGCGCTGCGACCCATCGCTGTCGGTCAAGAGGTTTATAAAATTTATAAATCTCCCTTGAGCTCCTGCCTGACCAACGATTAGATGGACATTCCAGTAATAAGATTTTTTATTCGAGATATAAATTCCTTTTTCCCGAAAAAAAAACTGTCACTCTCCCGTCCTCGAGGACCGGGATGGAAAAAATCGATTGAATCGTCAACATTTCAATGACTCTGAAGTTTGCATCGTTGGAATGCAACGAAATTCTTTCGTCATCTTTAGAAAAATAATTATTCAAGCGCAGAATGTAATTACGATGATAAAACGATCGGTTTTTGCCACCCGAAAAGCATATTGTCTTGAAAATTTTGGATTACATTTGAAATTGAACGAATTATCAACAAATTTCAATATTTTTCGTTCCATTCCAACGTTGCAAATTTCAGCATTATAACATTTCATTATTTTCGTACTGTCTTTTTCATCGACCAACGCGACAGAGATTTTAAAAATAAAAAAAATCTCAAATTCACGTTTTTTGGAATATTTCTTGAAAAATTTGAAGGGTGGATGAAAATATTCCGGAAATTATCGAGCAGGAAACATATTATTGTGAAAAAATCTAAAAAAACCAATGATCTGAGTTTTTTTCTGATCTCTCGATCATTGAGTAGTTGCAGCGTCACGCTATGCAGTCGATTAAGAAAGATTGATATTGCTCGGTCGCCTGGCAAGCTGTACATAAATGGGCTTTCGATATATTCGAGAAAATTTATTCAGGCTATAAAGTTTGAAAAGATTGATGATTAAACAGAAGACGTACATTGAACCGGAAGGACAACGAGAAAAAGATTTAAAAAAAAGAGATGAAAAAGTCAAGGCTGGTGATTGAGTCTAAAAATGGTTGAAAACCGGTAGTTCGACTCGGAAAAGACCGGATCAAGAGGAACAGTGGCAAGGCACAGCGGATATACATACGAGAGGGTAAAAGCGACCGATTTTCGATTAGCCTCTGCTCGTCGTTCTCACGCAAGAGAGACGTGGCAGGGAGGGAGGGCGAAGCGAAACGAGCGAGCTGGAGAGACGGAAAAGAAGTAGAGAACGAGAAACATCGACGCCCAGATCTGGGTCATCGGAAGTTCGAATCTGAACGCCGTAAAACGCAGCCACCTCTTCTCTCTTTATCTCTCTCTCGTTCCCTCCTTTTCCAATTCGTATATATCGGTAAATACTAAAGTCTATAGAGCACTATGTATTAAATCCTTATATACATAAACACAGCGATATGTGCGGCCAGTATTTACTGTGAGAAACACATTCACGGCCAGCCTGCGCGAATGAGCAGTTTAATCTCGTCAATTTATTTGGTTACACACATTCCCAAGTCCTCAACGATCGAGAAAATCGAAAAGGAACAAAAATTATACTCTTTTTCGTGTTGATCCTGCGGATTTTCTCTGCATCGTCGCATTTGCAGGAAGACCAAGAGAAAGCTGCGCAAACGTATGAAGATTCAATTGCTCACAAATGAGAAACTCGCCCGAGGCTAAGTCCGGCGATGACCGATGTCAGACACGATCCATCGTTTTGTTTAGGGAAAAACACACGAGTGTTGAAGTTTTCAATGGAAAAGTAGAGCGAGCCAATGGAATTTCACGAAAATCCAAATTGCATTTGTGACGTTTCCGTCGGTTTGATTTAACGATCGCGATACAATGTGTCGATTAATCGGTTGGTTTCTCTATTCACGAAGATTGCAACCCTTCAATATCGGCGCTGACAAATTTGTATAAACAGTCAGTCAATTATATGATTTGCCGAGCTCTGTTTCTGACGTTCTGAAGCGAAGCTCCAGTGTTATTGGACAATAAGTCGCGGAATAATCGATCGATGCAGACCTGGGAATGAAGTCTTTTCTGTAAATCCGACACAAACATCTTTCCAGTTCATCCGTGTGTGATGCTGATGTGAAGGAGAGCCCAGAGAAATATGGGGAGGGAATTCTCGTTGGCAATGTAACGCGATCTATCCTTTTGCTCAGTTGGCAACATCCCCGCAACAAAAGGGGTGAAACCGTTGGATTTTGACATTTCAGTATTATCAGCTTTCCAAAGAGATTCTCTCTGGTGACTACCGACAAGATCTCTCCTGCTTTGGGGCATGAAATACGTTCTCGTTTCCACAATTCGAATGTCATCTCATTTGTTTACTTATTTATGGCTCGTCTAGCGTCGGTTTATTTCGATTAATCAGAGGCGATTTAATCGCGGGGTAAACATGTTTAATGGAGTCGTAACCCCACAACACGTCAAGAGCTATTTCGGGGCGAGTGAGATCTGAAATCGGGACGATGAATTATTTTTACATCAAAAATCGATCAGCCTTTAAATACCATTTGAAATCTTCACCCTTATCGTCCTTTCATCTCGGAAACCATTTTTCGAGGTCGTCGTGTCGAGTCCAAAATAAATATATCATTTATCATCAAAGTAGCCACAAAAGTGTAATTAGCTAATTACTACTTTGTCTAATTACACCAGCAGCTTCTGCAATATTTTCTTGTGCTCTGGGCCGCAAAAATGATTGCTGTTTCGTACAACGAGCTGGAGAGCGAAGGATTTTACTGTACGATTTGAAAAAACCATGTCGATCTATATTAAATGCCGAAATAATAATAAAAACGTAAGAGAGCAATCAGGAACGATTGAATCTTTACTGATTCAGTGCGAGGCTAGCTTTTTATAGTAATACAAATAAAATCTGGAGGACGTTACGATAAAATTGATGTTCTTAATAAAAAATAGAGGGAAAAAATCTACACGGAGAAAACGAAGTCGAAAATTATTAAGGAATATACTAGGAATCCAGTTACTTATTGTTGAAAATTATAGTATTTTGAGGACAGTTCGGAAATTACAGCAATATCTCGAATAACAGTGCGACAAATCGTTCTAAACAGCATAGTAAAACGTCATCATCAGATTAAAACCGATTTTACAATTTAGCATAGCAATTAAAGAAAATCGCAAAGGTCATGGTAAACAAAACAATACGTGTGATAAATTTTCACACATGTTCGATATATATTCATATTGGGATAATAGAATTTTACTATGTCGACGTTTAAAATTTGAGATATTCTCACTCGTAACTAAATTCTTATCTGACATAGTAAATTGTTCACGAAAACAAACCTGAAATTCATTGTCGCGCGCATTACTGTTTCTTATTCATATAGAACTGTTTATAATTCATGCTAAGAAAAATTGTAAGTGTTAAAAAATACTATGCTGTTTTGCAATTGGTGCTGCGATTCTTTTGCTTCTTAAACTTCGTATAGGACATTTTCCCAAAACATTTCATTTCTTACTAAACAAAACGAATCCGTTTTCTCCGTGTACAGCGAGAGCCTCGAGCTTGAAAAATATGGCTCCAGGGGAATAAATTGTTTTCTCAAGGCGATAGAAATCTAAGAGGTCGGTTCCGAGCACCCTCACAGGTGAAGATTCTTTTAGTGACATGGAAACGTCTCTCGCCGAGGTCAAGAGACTCCAACTGAATAAGTTCCGGCGGGGAAAAAGGGGCTTGGGCTACTGGTCTTGAGGATTTGTTATTGCGTCTGGGTGGCTCGAATGGATCGTGTGTTGGAACCATCAACTGTTCACATTTGGTTGAAACGAGATCTAGCGTGCCCCGCGCGAATAGTGTTATAGAGTGGCACTAAATTATACATAATATCTGATGTATAGTTATCCAGAATGTGGATATACGAGGGAGTGCAACATGGGCAGGGAAAAGTGAGTCCCGAAGTGACGTGAGACACGATACGCAAAAGGACCGTCGCCCGAGTTGCTGCTCGCACTCATTTGTTGGCGATTAGTTAGTTGCGGAATGGGAAATAATAAAGAGGAAGAAGGAAACATAAAAAAAGAGCGAGAGAGAGAAGGAAGGAAAGAGAGCTAGAAAATAGAGTTCACCTTGACTCGTTGGTTCACGCGGTATCGATCGTTGGAATAAACTTTCCAAGCCATTTTACCCCGAAGCCATTTATTTTTATTCCTTTTCGCGGTTTTACGTTTCCCTGCCCTTTCAATATCAATCAAAAAGCCAGCAGACCTGGCCATTTTTATTTACTTTATTTCCCTTCCGATAAAAAATATATAAAACATGTCAATCAGCAACAGCGAAGCTGGCTCAACTCCTCCAACACTTTCCCAGTTGGCCACGTCAAGAGAAACGGAGGGAAAGCATGTTGCATCATTAAAGCTTGAGAATAGATAAGAAAGTTATAATGTAACGTTGTCCGACCAGCCAACTTGATCCACTCACTCCCTTCCTGAGTCACTTTCTTACAAACCTCGTTTACACTCCCGAGAGAGCAGGAAAAAATAAAATATCACAATGCCATCATCTCCTTTTGGCTGCTCAATCTAACGAACATGTATCGACGAATTTTATCACTCAAATCTGTCTTAATTAGCTTGTACGCGATTCCAAGGCTTTTTCTTCTCTCTAATACAAGTTTCTTATATGCCTGAGTGCGATCGTGTTCAGAGTCTCCACATCCATTGGATCAAGTATGATTAATGAAAAAAGTTTTCACTCGCCTCCGAAACTAGACTAGTTCCAGATCCACAACCCACCGCGCACTGTCTCTCCCTCGTTCTTTCGTGCTCCATTGAGCGGAACAATACTAAAAAAACTTTCTGGATTATCAAACATCTGCTCCTGATCTCACCAACACTGCGAGAACCAAAAGACGAAAAAAAATCTCGCGAAAGCTCACTCCGCCATGGTTTGCGGCCAAATTTTCCAATAATCATTAAAATCGAAGATTCCAACTTTTAACTCTCTTCGGAAATTCAACCCTCAACTGCGAGCCTCTTCATTGGGATTCGAAGAACATCGAGATCCAATCTTTCAGTGAAATAAAAAAAAATACACTCGAGTTCTTGATCGCGCGAATTTCTTTTCACGTCAAGGGCTCGCATGGCCCTAAAAATTTGCACGAACATCGGTCGATTTTGCAGACTGTGTTTTATCGATTTTTATCATTTCCGGTGCCTTCCTGCGCAGGAAAAAAGTGGCAAAAACCCCGATTGGTATAAAAACAAATGATCCTGAAGTTTGCATCGTTGCACTGAGAAAACAGTTTACTAATAGTAACGAAATTTCTTTAGTTGATACTTTTGCTCAAAAACTCATTAACTGTTACAAAATTTGTTAATGGTCAAAAAATGTCTATGTTATAACGATCAAATTTCATAGGCACAGCATTTCTTTGAAGATAATGATTTATTTGAGCGTTTCATTTCCCTTAACTCAGTGGATGTTTATAGTCATAAAATAACGAAGTTGCAATCACGATCCCATAATGCAGTTGAAAGGATAAAAGATTGATTTCCAATAAATATATTTCGAGTTGCCGCAATTATTCTGTGTTCAATGCAAATAAACATGTTCCAACAATTAACCGATCTTTATTCAAAATAACTCTGTTGACTGCATTTGAACCAAAAGTTGTACAGTTGGCCCAAATAAATACTTGGTAATAGTCTACAAAACTTGCAGTCGAATCAAATATAGATTTGTTAATAGTTCATAAAATCAACGACTCCGCTCAAATACTGATTTGGTAACAGTTAACAAATATGTATTTGAAACAAGCATCACAAAGTTGCCGCAACCGCTTGCTTTGTTTGCTACCTCGCAGTTCTTTGTCATAATCGCTAGCTCAAAGTTGTACATCTATTTGCTTTTTTATTAATTTTTATATGTATTTTTATATTTATTTAACAATGATAGGTTTATAGGTAAAATATTTCAAACAATCGATCTTATGAATGTATTCACTCATGTTTTCAAATGTTTGAAACACATTGAAACACAAATAGACGGATCGAAATTGTCTTTTCCAGAAGCGCTCGGTAGCGTAATAGATAAGGTTCTTAGACAGTAATTAGGTATGCAGGTAGGACTAGGTTCGATTCCCCACATAGGTAGAAATTTATTCGGCAAAATAAATATTCTCTGTATCATTGATCTTTGGAATTGAACAATGCCATCACTTTCCCGTGAAATTAACATTATTTATATTTTTTTTTTGCAATTGAAAATATGAATATCGAAACTGCTTCGCTTGAAAGGACATTAGGTGCAACAAAGGAACATAATCTTTGGAACCAAGCTCTAGGTTGGACCAACTGTACATTTATTTGGTAGCAAAAAAGGTTTCGTTATATCCAACGATTAATTTCTTAACTATTAACAAATGTTTATTTCAGACAATTGGGAGGCTCAAATAAATGTTTCATTAACTGTTAAAAAACATTTATTTCGCCGTATCCAATTTTACCATTTGTTAGCAGTTAACAAATCCTGGTACATTTAATGAAATTGTTTTCTCAGTGTGGAATGCAACGAAATTCTGTTATTTCTTCAGCAGAGCCAATAATTATTATTCAATATTTGGTCCGTCCAATAAAACGATTTTCTCTTGCGACCAAAAAACTCAATCGACTCAAAAAATTGCCACGATTTTCAAAATTCAATAAATAATCAATAGAAATAATGTTTTTCGTTGAATCTCAACGTTGCAAACTTCAGAGTCATCAAAAACAATGCGGAGGGCAAAAAAAACCAGCCGGAGAAAAAATGGACGACCCAATAGCAAATTGATGTTATTGGGAGATTTTGTTGGTATTCAATCGCAAGGTTTCCAGCGGTCAGAATAAATTTTTGGTTTCATTGCGCTGACTATATAATTTTATGGGAACCCAACGACATTCGCTTCCGATAAATTCGAATAAAATTCAAATTCTTTGGGCTCATTTGGCAGAGTAGCTCGTCGCGCGAATAAACCGAGACACACACTATACGCGGAGAAGGTTGATGCGAACGATTTATTTGGAACGACACCTCGAATTCGGAGTGTGGAAAAAAAATGGAGAACCATCTGTCAAAAGAGTTCGAGAAGTTGGGATAAGGGCAAGAGCGGAGAAAGGATCAAAACATTATTTTGCTCACTGTAAATAACATAATTCATGGATACTTTGCTAAATTGAATGGTCAAATGCGGTGAAAAAGTGGAACGTTAAAAGTGAAGGATGAAAACTCCAAGACTCGGTAAATTCCCTACTATTTTCGTAACTTGTTGCCGCACTAAATCGCTCAACGACTTGACATAAAAACCGAGACGATTTACCGCTCGACAGGAGTCCTTGAATTAAGACGGTCAAGTCCCAAAGCGACTGCTCTGTCGACTTGGCGAACAAGTTGATTCGTCTGCATTGGGAATTACTACAAAATATCTTGAGCCGTTTTCGCCCCTTCAATTAATTTTGGGTCCGAAGAAAAATCCAAGTTCGATTTGTCGTTGTATGGCGACGATCAAATCTAAATTTTTGTTTTGAGTTTTTCTTACATGAAAAATGTGTTGCGAACCCAAGTTAATGAAAAAAGTTGTGGTAATTATGCAGTTTGGTTACTTTTGCGAAAAGTGGGGGAATTTTTTTTTTTTTTTTATAGGCACCTTCGATTGGTCGCCGCTAATGATATTCCATGGGGGGAGGCTGAAATTTCCCATAAACTCCATGAGTTATGGGATTTTGAAATTCTCATAAATATTCGATATTTTGATGTTTGCGCTAGGGAAGGGGAGGTGGGGGAATGGTGTACCATGCAATAATATGGTGGTGCATGTTATTGAACCCCATAAAAATTAATAAAAACACCATGAAAAAAAAAAAAAAAAATTGGGTGGGCATACAGTTTGCGGACTTGTTAACGTTTGTTTGACTGTTCACGTTTGTCTTCTGTCGGTGATGGTTTGTGTGTGTTTGGGTCTTGGTAAGTGGGGGGGGGGCGCAGCCCCCCCCCTTCGCAAAGTTTGCTCTGCAGAGTTTTCGCAGAGCAAATTTTTTTTTTTACCTTCCCACACATCACACACACACACACGAAAATATTCGAGAGCATTTTCATTGTTACATTTTTGTACCTTTGCTCTGCGAAAACTCTGCAGAGCAAACTTTGCAAAGGGGGGGGGGGCTGCGCCCCCCCCCACTTACCAAGACCCAAACACACACAAACCATCACCGACAGAAGACAAACGTGAACAGTCAAACAAACGTTAACAAGTCCGCAAACTGTATGCTCACCCAATTTTTTTTTTTTTATGGTGTTTTTATTAATTTTTATGGGGTTCAATAACATGCACCATGTTATTGAACCACCATGTTATTGTCCACCATGTTATTGCATGGTACACCATTCCCCCACCTCCCCTTCCCTAGCGCAAACATCAAAATATCGAATATTTATGAGAATTTCAAAACCCCATAACTCATGGAGTTTATGGGAAATTTCAGCCTCCCCCCATGGAATATTACTTACTATGATGCAATCAACAGCTTCACGAAAAAAAAAAAAAAATTCCATCGTTTTTCGCAAAAGTAACCAAACTGCATAATTACCAAAGTTGTTAAATTCAAGATTGTCCGAGGTAATTTGTATTTGTTATGGAACAACCAAAATTTCGAAAAAATTCAACGATCGATTTTTTTGATAAACTAAATAAAAGTTCTTCGATGTTACGTAAAAACGTGTGCAAAGTTTTCAAAGGCTTCAGCATTTAGAAATCGAAATATTTTTAATGTTTAAAATCGCAAATTGTAACGCGAGCTCTCGTGAGAAACTTCTGAAAATTGTGATTTTTATAAATGAATGACGTTGAAGTTTACATCGTTGGAATGCAACGAAATTTGTTCATTTTGTGACAAAACTCTTTAAAAAAATGTACAATGTTATCTTAATGATAAAACGATCGATTTTTGCAGCCCAGCAAGTAAATAAACTCAAAAGATTTCGATGTTTTATAAAATAAAGCAAATTAGCAATAAAAATACAAATTTTTCGTTGCATTTCAACGTTGCAAACTTCAGCCTCATATAAATAAATATCTCGATTTGTACATGGTGGAAGCTCTTGAAATTGCGCGAGCTAGCACACTGAAAATAAAATTTTGTTGAAAAAGATGGATATTTTGTTAGTTCAACTAAACGTTTTTTCGAAAAATCACGAAAATTTTGTCATTCCAGTAAAAAACATTCTGGAAAATCTTTTCGGAAAGTAAATTTTTGTCATTCCAATCATAAATTTCGCTGACAGTTCCGTTACAATGAAAAATGTTGTCGAAATAACGAAAATTTTGAAATCAGCCCAAAATATTTAGTTCGCCGTATTCAACAAAATATCGACGTTTTTTGACAAAATTGAATTTTCAGTGTAGAAATAACTATTCTCATTGTGTGTCGTAAATTTGAAGGAATTTTATGGATAGAAAATGTTGCATTCAGGGTGATTGAAAAAGGCAAATGTAAATAGTCGAGTACTCACCTCGGTGTCGTTCCACCACATGTGTAATCGATAATTTCGGAGAACAGTAGGACTGTCGTTGATATGATCGACGGCAAGTTTAACGGAGGGCATAACTCCGCGTCCAAGATGGCTCTCGGGGACGTGACGACCATACGGAAAAAAGCCAGCGATGTAAACGTCGTGTTTTTTAACACCGCCGAGATTAATGGGTTTTTGTCCGGCGCACATTAAAATAGCGTCGAGGCACAGTATGGCGATGAATAAACGGGCGACATTGGAGGAGCGATAATCTCCGAGGTGGCAAGATTGCGAGGAGCCAGAAGCACCGGCACGATCGGACAATTTCTTCGGATCGTTTGCCATCGTACACGGACACCTCGCGCGACCTTGATGCAAACACCGTTCGAGTCTCACCGAAACATCCTCCAGCTTAATTCCTTCTTGATCGACAAAAATTTAATCGAGTTCCACGTCATTTTCGTCCATCTTGTATTCGCCTCTTCGCTTGCCTCCTCATCGTCCCGCCGTTGCTTAATCCGCGTCAACTTCATCGAGATCTCAATCTTTCACTTCCGGCCCTTTTGCCGCACTTTTACCCGCACAGACACACGCGCACACACTCGCAGGCATTCAGGCCAATCAGCCTTTCCAAATTATTTCCATAGCTTCGCAGCATTCAGAGTTTTTTCATCTGCATCTCGTTGCCTTGAGTTTTGTTGATTTTTTGCTGAAGGCAATCGCGAGTCTGTCAACACACACACTTCAGCGATTAAAATGTCCGCAAAACCGAGCCGAAAACTCGTCGAATTCGACGCATGAGTTCGATTCTCTTCTCCTCTCGCTCTTCATCCCCGAAACTGTTCCCGCAGCCATCAATGTTTTGTTTTCTTCGTTTGTTTGTTTTTTCTTTTGGAATTTATTTCAAGCACAGCTTACCCTCATTATCTCCATTCACTGTGAAGCTCCATCGCATTGTTCGCTGACCATAAACTCTCCAGCATCGTCATCAGCCTGTTGGATTTTAGTCAAGAGCTCATTTTGGTATTATCGCATAATCATCGATATCAACATCAATTGCATTGTCATCCTGTCTCGATGGGCCACTACATTCGAGAATCACTTTGCTTTTAATGATCGCTGCAATACCCTCCACGAGATCTGCTTATTTCTCATCGATGCGATACACTCGATGTCAATTATGCCTGAAACAATGAAATATGACAAAATTATTGCTCCGCTTAACGATATGCGTGCGAATTGAATTTTTAACGGTCGGGGAATCGAGAAATTCGTTTATATCAAATTTTCTCAATTCCAACGAGAGATTTGCGTGATGGATGAAAATTCATTGACAGTCTTTCCGATTAGGTCCGCAGATTTACATCACAATTTCTGCTGTCGCGCTCGTTCAACATCGATTCGATATAACAACTTTAATGAGACCAAGAAAATGTCAAAGTTTGTCATTCTGTTAAGGACGACACTCGAGTTTAGAAATGATGTATGATTTTCGTACAATATTATTAATGGAGCCTGGAAATACGTGGCGAGAGCAAAGAGCGATGATCATCGCTGTGAGACGGCATAAGTTTAAAGCTCTCGTGCACCATAATCCATATATGCCGCTGACGAAATGCACCTGTGCATACAGTTGCTATATTTTATGTACTCCTTCGCCAGTTTGGATCGACCCATGTACCGCGCTTTTCACATTAAACTTTGAAACTTGGTCGAAAATCGTGAAAATTTCAAAAATGACGAGAATTCATGGTTTTTTTTTTTTTCAACGCATTGAATAACGACTTTGAAAAATATTCAATGCTTGAGACATCGCACTGAAAAGAAAATTTTGTCGAAAAAGATGGATATTTTGTTGGATACGTTAAACTAAACGTTTTTTCGAAAAATCACGAAAATTTTGTCATTCCAGCAAAAAACATTCTGGAAAATCTTTTTGAAAAGTAAATTTTTGTCATTCCAATCGTAAATTTTGCCGACAGTTCCGTTACGATGAAAAATATTGTCGAAATAACGAAAATTTTGAAATAATCCCAAAATATTTAGTTCGCTGTATTCAACAAAATATCGACGTTTTTTTGACAAAATTGAATTTTCAGTGTGAAAATAAAATAATATTGATAGATTTTCTGAGCCATTGATTCATAAACGCAAAAATGCACAATGGAATATTCTTATGGGCATTTTTGAAAGTTTTTTTTGGTAATTTTCGAAAAATTACGAATTAAACTTCAAGTTGAATGAAAAAAAGCACTCGCTATCGTATAGCCCTTTGATCGAGAAGAAAAAGGCTTTTGTACATGCACTGAAAAGAAAATTTTGTTGAAAAAGATCGATATTTTGTTGGACACGTTAAACTTAACGTTTTTTCGAAAAATCACGAAAATTTTGTAATTCCAGCAAAAAACATTCTGGAAAATCTTTTCGGAAAGTAAATTTTTGTCATTCCAATCGTAAATTTTGCCGACAGTTCCGTTACGATGAAAAATATTGTCGAAATAACGAAAATTTTGAAATGATCCCAAAATATTTAGTTGGCTGTATTCAACAAAATATCGACGTTTTTTGACAAAATTGAATTTTCAGTGCGTAGAAAACCGTGAACAATGTCCCGTTAATCGACTCGCTCGTGTAACGAAAATATGAATCCGAAAGCACAAACTGCGCGATTTGAATGGAGAAGAATTTCAATAACCTTTGCCTTCTTTTCCATCTCGACAAGGTTGTTGTGCAGAGATGGTTTTGTATACATGGGGTCACGGTGGCTCAGAGCCGGAGGTACGAGGGATGCATACATATTCTCAGCATCGGGTTTGACTGGAAAAAAATCATTATCCAGTAAACGCGGTGGGTGAAGCTGTCCGAGAGCAGGAAAGCTCGTTTGAATATTTTTTTCCTCGACGTAGATCGATGCTGAATGGAAGGAAGAACGGGCGGGATCTCGGTTCTGGGGAAACGTCGTTCCGAGTTGTATCGTTTCGTCATTAACTCCGGGGGTTGGTTCGAGCTCGCTCTGGGTTATTCTATAGTGTATACTCGCTCGAGTGTTACAGAGGATAAAGACTAAAAGTGTGAGAGAAATACAGAGAAGGCGAGCGAGAGAGAGAGAGAGAGGGAGAGAGTTTGGATGGGAGAGCGAGATGGTGACTAAATAGGGCGACAGCTTTTTCTTATACTCTCTCACTTTCGTTGAACAATGGCTCAATCATGGCACAATGCACAATTACACTATAGCGAGTTCCTGAGCGAAAGCAACATCGGAAGTCTTCTCGGAATAAATCCGAGCAAAATTCCAGCGAGCAACATTATCTTGGCAACTCGTATCGTTTGTCGGCGAGAGCCTCGGTTGCGTTGTGGGATAAGGGAATCACGAATACAGAGCGCGAGGCATATATATATATGGCGGTAGGGACAATCTCTCGGGTTTGCCGCTCGGATTAAGACGCCTGCTCTCCTCATATACAACGTACACAACCCTCCTCAACTCGTCAAACGTGCTTTTCACCGCGCTGACAAAAAAAAAACATTCAGCATATACCATATGCCAAAACTTGATCTGGTGGCGTCCACGGGTAAAAAATCTTTCATCACGCCTTACCAAAAAAGCGTCCAACGATTTTCCTGCATTTTTACATCGCGATGAAAAACGGAATTGCCTCTGTGGAGCTTTCCATTTGTACAAATTAATACAGTGTCCAACATGACAAACAATATTCGGTTCCAAACAAACGTGAAAGCGTCAACGAACTAATTAAAAACACACATAAATGCCCTTATTTGAATAAAACCTCAATTTGTTCCTTGATACAACAATGCCAGAGCAATCAAATGAAACGAAACACGAATAAAAGAACCAAAAATCAATGACATGGTATCCGGAAAAATGGCTTCTGATTTGCCATTGGCCAGAGTCAAAATCATGGGGCCTGCGTGATGGGAACTCTGCGAATATGAAAAAGTTCCTCTGCCCAAAATGTTGCAGAATTTTGGGTCATTGATCGAACGGAAATGCACTCAGTTTCCGGGCCAAACTCTACAGTAGGCAGTTCATCCCTTGGAAGGAATGAGCAGAAACGTTGGATCTCTCTCAATATTCGAAATTTACTGTTCAAGAATAAATTTGCGTCCCTGTAGAGTCAGCAAGTACGGTTGAGAGGAGGATCCATAAATCCCATTTTGAAGATGATAGTTAAGGTGGCTATTGTAGAGAGTGTTGAGAGTAGAGAGAAAGGGTGAAACTAGTGGATGGGTGGTCGCATGGTAGTGCCCTTGAAATATCGAAAGTGTTGGCTCGATTGGGCAAGTGCTTGTGAGGCCCTAACAATTTCTAACCTTCGTGCTGCAGGGCAGTAAAACCGCACGAACTCAAGAAGCGAATGAGAGGGTGGAGAAGCGATTGGAAAGGTCCGCCAAGTATATGTATATGAAGTGAAGGTATGAAGATATGTGTGGAAACACGTGTACACGGTATAGGCGTGGAGTTGGTGAGATTATCGAGCGTTTGCTCCGCAGGCAGAAAAGCAGATAGCAAAAATAACGCGGTGTGTTACCCGGACGATCTACGTAGCGTGATATCCCGTCGACGACAACGACAACGACGACGACGACTTTGAGCCTAGGCTGCTTATGTGTTAGGTCTACCTTATTGCTGCTCGACTACTCACGGCTAACTCGAATCATGTTACTATGCCAAGGCCCAGCCTTGGCGTGGCTGTTCCCAGCACATGGCCATTCGTTTGAATATCAAATGAGATGTTATTACTTTGGTATGACCGTGTGCTTGCTCGGGATTTTGTCCGACCTAACCACCCAATGATCGACGCCTTGATCCTTTTGTTCCCAGGCGAGTCCACCATTGTGGACACGCGGCATTATATACAGCCGAAATATGTTTGTGCATTAATTTCGTGACTTGGATCGACCTGGCCAAATTGTACACGAGAGTTACTCTCATTGCTTCTAAGTGAATCGTAGCGTGCTACTGTTTCAATCGAACGCCCTCTGTCTCGTCAGCACTTTCCCTTCATACACGGAGAAAACGAAGTCGAAAATTATTAAGGAATACAGTAATATCTCGAATGGCAACGCGACAAATCGTTCTAAACAGCATAGTAAAACGTCATCATCAGATCAAAACCGATTTTACAATTTAGCATAGCAATTAAAGAATATCGCAATGGTCATGGTAAACAAAACGATAAGTGTGATAAAATTTCACACATGTTCGATATATCAAGAGTCGCGGCAGCGGCTCGACGCCAAGTTTAAAAGAAAAGCGTAGCGCGCGAGCCGGCCGTACTCTTATATACAGTAAAATAGGCATTTTATGACGTCACAGAAACTTTAAATCGTTCTCACAAGAGAACGGGTTGAGGGAAAAATCTCATATTAGATTTGAATTTTCTATGATTTTTTATCTTTCGAATGGTCCTTGGTAGAACAAAATCCGTTCAGCCAATCCAGAGAAATCTAACATTGAAGATTTTGGACGCGAGGTTTGGGATCCCTTCTGTTTCTTAGAGTCAGAAAGGCGTAAGTTATGTGCGCAGGCGCTTGGACATACGCCCTTACGTGCCTGGTGGACATTTTCGGCCCGTGACGTCACCCGCCCCGCTAAACGTGGTATCCCCACTCTTTGCGCGCCACTGAGCGAGAGAGACAGACTATATCGGGCCTCTCTTTCCGTATGGTTTTCGTTGTTTAGCTACCATGGTTTTCGTTGTCTAGCTATCATGGTTTTCGTTGTCAAGGTACACGGCTCCATGGTTTTTCTTGTCTAGGTATATTTCTCCATGGTTTTCGATGTGTAGGTATATTTCTCCATGGTTTTTGTTGTCTCTGTATATTTCTCCATGGTTTTCGATGTCTAGGTCGACGGCTCCATGGTTTTCGTTGTCAAGGTACACGGCTCCATGGTTTCTGATGTCTAGGTATATTTCTCGATGGTTTTCGATGTGTAGGTATATTTCTCCATGGTTTTCGTTGTCTCTGTATATTTCTCCATGGTTTTCGATGTCTAAGTATATTTCTCCATGGTTTTCGATGCCTAGGAATGTTTCTCCATAGTTTTCGATGTCTAGGTCGTCGGCTCCATGGTTTTCGGTGTCTAGGTCCACGGCTCCATGGTTTTTGATGTCTAGGTATATTTCTCCATGGTTTTCGATGTCTAGGTATATTTCTCCATGGTTTTCGATGTCTAGGTCGTCGGCTCCATGGTTTTCGGTGTCTAGGTCCACGGCTCCATGGTTTTTGTTGTCTAGGTATATTTCTCCATGGTTTTCGATGTGTAGGTATGGTTTTTGTTGTCTGGGTATATTTCTCCATGGTTTTCGTTGTCTCTGTATATTTCTCCATGGTTTCCGATGCCTAGGTATATTTCTTCATGGTTTTCGATGTCTAGGTCGACGGCTCCATGGTTTTCGTTGTCAAGGTACACGGCTCCATGGTTTTTTATGTCTAGGTATGTTTCTCCATGGTTTTTGATCGCTAGGTTCATGGCTCCATGGTTTTCGATGTCTAGGTCGACGGCTTCATGGTTTTCGACGTCTAGGTATATTTCTCCATGGTTTTCGATGTCTAGGTCGACGGCTTCATGGTTCTCGATGTCTAGGTATATTTCTCCATGGTTTTCGATGCCTAGGTATATTTCTTCATGGTTTTCGATGTCTAGGTATATTTCTTCAAGGTTTTTGCTGTCTAGGTATATTTCTCCATGGTTTTCGATGCCTAGGTATATTTCTCCATGGTTTTCGATGTCTAGGTCGTCGGCTCCATGGTTTTCGGTGTCTAGGTCCACGGCTCCATGGTTTTCGGTGTCTAGGTCCATGGCTTCATGGTTTTCGGTGTCTAGGTCCACGGCTTCATGGTTTTCGGTGTCTAAGTCCACGGCTCCATGGTTTTCGATGTCTAGGTATATTTCCCCATGGTTTTCGATTTCCAGGTATATTTCTTCACGGGTTTTGATGTCTAGGTATATTTCTCCATGGTTTTCGTCGGCTTTGTATATTTTTCCATGGTTTTCGATGCTTAGGTATATTTCTTCATGGTTTTCGATGTCTAGGTATATTTATTCATGGTTTTTGCTGTCTAGGCATATTTCTCCATGGTTTTAGTTGTCTCTGTATATTTCTCCATGGTTTTCGATGTCTAGGTCCACGGCTCTATAATTTTCGATGTCAAGGTATATTTCTCCATTGTTTCCGATGTCTAGGTATATTTCCCCATGGTTTTCGATGTCTAGGTCCACGGCTCCATGGTTTTTGATGTCTAGGTATATTTTTCCATGGTTTTCGATGTCTAGGTCCACGGCTCCATGGTTTTTGATGTCTAGGTCCATTCCTTCATGGGTTTCGGTGTCTAGGTCCACGGCTCCATGGTTTTTGATGTAATTTGTTTTTCATCTCAAAAATCAAAATCTTCTTCATTCAAATTTCGGCAACATAAGAAATATTTATCAGACTTTATGATTGAAGGGGTTGACCGGGGGTTGCCACGGAAGTTTTTGACCTTTGCACGGTAACCTTATTTTATTTAAACTTTCCGGTGACGTGGGGTCATAAATCACCCCAGTTTTAAAAACTCCCTGTCTCTTCTAAAATTCAATGAAAATGATCCACCTTGGGCTTATTCTTTTCGTTTTTTAATGCAGGATCACGTGAGCCTGGGGCAATTTCGCTCGGAGTCAAAAAATAAGCCAAAAATGCAATAAAACGATTAAAAAACGGGAGAACGAAGGGAGAAAGGGCACGAGGGAGAAGGGTTAAGTCTCGTCAGGACTTTTTTGAGGGATTGACGAAGAGTCTTGACGGAATTTTTTAAGGCGCTCACCAGTGGTCTCGAACGTGGTTTCTTAAGAGTTAGTTATTATTTACTAAACTCAGAGTCTCGTCACTATGGTTTTAAGGGATTAACGAAGAGTCTGGACGACAATTTCGAAAGGGTTAACCAAGGCTCTTAATGGGAGTTTTTAAGGGATTAACCACGAATCTCGCCAAGACTTTTTTAAGGGATTGGTCAAGAGTCTGGACGAGAATTTTTAAGGGGTTTATCATGACCCTCGCCGATATATTTTGAAGGGATTTGCGGAAGCGGTGTCGACGGAAGTTTTTCAAGGCATTGAGTGGAAGCGTCCAGAGACTTTTTTTATGGGATTCATAAAGAATCTCGCCGCGACTTTTTCAAAAGATTCATCGAGATTCTGGTCGAGACTTGTTTCAACAGATCGACCAAGAATCGTGCCAAGACTTTTTTAAGGGATTAGTCAAGAGTCTGGATGGGATTTTTTAAAGAGTCGACAAAAAGTCTTGACGAGATTTTTGCAACAGATTAGCCAAGGGTAGACGAGCTTTTTTAAGGGATTGACTAAGGGCCTCACTGAGGTTTCATTGAGAGATTGACCACGAGTCTCTTCGTGGTTTCCTTGAGGGATTGAACAAGGTTCTCGATGAGAGTTTTTTAAGTCTTTGATCATGACTGTTGTCGAGATATTTAAAGGAATTTACCAGGGGTGTTGACAGAAGTTTTTGAAGAGATTTATTTTATTTCAAGAATAACCAACCAGAACAAATAATGCCTCTATAATTACAAAAAAGTGTTGATGAATATCCCGCTTTTCAAAAAGAAGAGAAATCCGTGGAAAAATACTTTTGAAAAGTAAAAAAAGAACGCCAATTTTAAAAGATCGCAACCTCAGTAGAAAATTAATTACTCAATTTTCTTCATATCACTTTGACATAAAAAACAATTCAGATTTACAAAATGTAATGCATTTTTCCTTCCCTACGAACGATATTTTGAAATTCCCCAAAATTTTCTCAAAAACTCTCAAGCTCAATCGACAAAAAGAAATGAAATCATTGCAACATAGCCAAGAATTAAAAAAATAATGAATAGCTACATTTCACAGGGAAACATGTGCACCCTCAATACATTTTGTGTATTTAAGGGTCTGCAAAGTATTCATATTGTGATAATAGAATTTTACCATGTTGACGTTTAAAATTTGAGATATTCTCCCTCATAACTGAATTCTTATCTGACATAGTAAATTGTTCATGAAAACAAACCTGAAATTCATTATCGCGCGCATTACTGTTTCTTATTCATATAGAACTGTTTACAATTCATGCTAAGAAAAATTGTAAGTGTTAAAAAATACTATGCTGTTTTGCAATTGGTGCTGCGATTCTTTTGCTTCTTAAACTTCGTATAGGACATTTTCCCAAAACATTTTATTTCTTACTAAACAAAACGAATCCATTTTCTCCGTGTATTCCGGAGCGTTCTATTAGCAAGTTTTTAGAAATCTCACTCGTACGTGGTGACACGTTGTAATGTTTGAATAATCTTGTAAATGTGTCTGTCGTATCGATCGCCATACTCTGTGCCACGTTATGACAGTCCTTGTCACATTCATTTTTTCACCCCCTCGAGTATATGCCACAAAGTTTCTGATCAAGAATAATGGAGTAATCGACTCTTTTCATGAGAATAACGTCAGTGGACTTTCACTCGAGTAACTCGAGTCGTAAATTATTACCGACTCAACATAAATTAGGAGATGCGATCAGTTTCGTCAGAACGAACTCCAATTCTCGAGCTGTCATCCATTCGATAGAACGTAATGGATCGTCTTCATGATGAACTCGAAATAAATGGGTACAAAAGTGTTGTGCAAAGAGGACGTTCGTGTTGACAGGATACTCGGTCAGATTGAAACGTTCATGGCTTCTGAACACGCGTGATAATGATGTAAACCTAAAGTTGGGGTTGCGTATGAATAATTGGAATGATTTTGAATAGCGCAACACTTACAGTGGCGGCAGGAGGTTCGGAGCTCGGTTACAATGTAAACCAAGTTTGCGACTCATTATTAATTCAATATTTCCTTGCCACACATCCGCTAAGCCTAACGTTTCATTATTATTTTCTATGATCGATCGTAAGCCATTATTTTATAAGCAAGGTGAGTTTTATCTACAACCAGTTCTGTAAAATGTATTCGCGTTGGGAAATCGAGCCTCAAATTCTGCAGGAGATCGATTCTCGAGACTTGATTGGCGAGAAAGTTTCGAAGATTCGAATTCATGACTAAAATGATCGATTTTTGCCACCCGAAAAGCATATTGGCTTGGAAAGTTTGGATGACATTGAAAATTGAACGAATTATCAATAAATTCGAATATTTTTCGTTGCATTTCAACGTTGCAAACTTCAGCATCATCTCTCGAGTCCCAAAAACTAAATCGAGACGAGAAATGGCCACGATTTTCAAAATTCAATAAATAATTGATGGAAACAATATTTTTCGTTGAATCTCAACGTTGCAAACTTCAGAGTCATTCGAAAAGGGTTTGTAAAAAGTTTGCAACGTTGAGATTCAACGAAAAACATATTTTCTATTATTTATTGAATTTTGAAGATCGTGGCAATTTTTCGAGTCGATTGAGTTTTTTGGTCGCAAGAGAGAACCGTTTTATTGGCCGGACCAAATATTGAATAATAATTATTGGCTCTGCTGATGAAATAACAGAATTTCGTTGCATTCCAACGATGCAAACTTCAGGATCATTCGAATTCTGTGTTTCCTGGACTCGTTCACCTTGGAATACTTTGTTCCGGGAGCTCGTACGTATACGTATTCGTAATTACACGTGTGCAGATCTCCTCGGCGATTATGGAGTCTTGATGACGATTAAGATAACGTCGATCAAGGGAAATCCGATAAAAAGGTGGATTACGGTACTCTGTTGGAGTATGTAAGCTTTTGCGGAAGTAAGCGCGACGCTCAGAGCAGGATTACAAGGAGTAGGAAAAAGAAGGCGAGTGCAGGAATAAGCTAAGCGGAAAAAGAGACGTGGATACGTTTTGTGTATTGAAAGTGTACTCGTGGGCTTGCGAGTCAATACTTTTCCAAGCGCATCCCGGACTAACGATTTATACCGTGTCACAGTCTCGGACCCGTCGAACCCGCTTGCTTTTATCCCCGAAAAAGCTGAGGAATCTCGTTGCATGATCCTCGCCCGTTCTGGACTCGAGCCAGCCAGCAAAACGCACTTGGATATTCTCCTGCCACTCCTTGTAAAGAAAACTCGGTAAACATACCTCGAAAGTCTCTCCTTTTCTTTTCTTCAACATTTCAACCTTTTCCTTCTGCCTTTTTTCATCTTCCGGTGCACACAACTCGCTTCTCCGTTCACCCTCATATCCGTCATCCTGTCTGAATTTGAAAGGTGACACCAAATGGCGGAAGCCAAAAGTAGAACAAATGTGAATCAACCCCGATGTACAAGTCGCTGTAACTTTTGTTTATCACCATCATCCTTCTCCCCAACGGACAATTAACACATTTCCTACATAGCCCAGAATTCGAATCCCTCTGTACACGGCACGATTGCGAAACAGCTGAGCAAAAAGTTTGATAAACCCATCAACGCATCGTTTCGATGCTTTTTCTATGACTCTCAAGTTTGCATCGTTGGAATGCGACGAAATTCGTTTTTCTATTTGGCAAAAATAATTATTTGAATGGAGAATCTAATTACGATGATAAAATGATGGATTTTGAGCCCCAAAAAGCATATTGACGTGAAAATTTGGGATGACGTTGAAAATTGAATGAATTTCACACGGAGAAAATGAAGTCGAAAATTATTAAGAAATATCCTAGGAATCCAGTTACTTATTGTTGAAAATTATAGTATTTTAAGGACAGTTCGGAAATTACAGCAATATCTCGAATAACAGTTCGACAAATCGTTCTAAACAGCATGGTAAAACGTGATCATCAGATCAAAACCGATTTTACAATTCAGCATAGCAATTAAAGAAAATCGCAATGGTCATGGTAAACAAAACAATACGTGTGATAAAATTTCACACATGTTCGATGTATATTCACATTGGGAAATAGAATTTTACCATGTCGACGTTTAAAATTTGAGATATTCTCACTCATAACTGAATTCTTATCTGACATAGTAAATCGTTCATGAAAACGAACCTGAAATTCATTATCGCGTGCATCACTGTTTCTCATTCATATAGAACTGTTTATAATTCATGCTAAGAAAAATTGTAAGTGTTAGAAAATACTATACAGTTTTGCAATTGGTGCTACGATTCTTTTGCTTCTTAACCTTCGTATAGGCCATTTTCCCAAAACATTTCATTTCTTACTAAACAAAACGAATCCGTTTTCTCCGTGCAACCCTGCAAACTTCAGCATCATGCTTTTTCTTGAAAAAAAAAGCAGGAAAGAGGCTAAGCAACGAATTTCCGTAAGTGGAGTATCCTCCAGGTCGATTTGTAAGTTTCCATTAACGTGACGATTCAACCTCGACTTATCCCGAAATCCCTCAGTCACACGAGAATCAAACGTTACTCTTAAATGGACCAGACGCCCGGCAGGAAGTTGGTCCTTTCTGGATAACTTGGTGAACCCTATCCTCCTGATGCACATGCAACGAGGCGAGGCGTTCTCTGGCTTAGACGATCAGATAACGAGGTTAAGCCAGTACCACAGTATAATAACCGAGTTAGTCCTGTGTATGTGCTGGTTGGTCGACTCGAAGAACGGATTAATTGTCAAAGCATGAGCTAGCCAAAGTGTATAGATCGATATGAGCATATAGCGTGACAAATCGTTCCACAAATTCTCCGACAATGACACGAAACAGTCCAAGCAAACTCAGCAAAAAAAAAATCTCTCATTTGGCCGAAAACTCTCGCTGGTTTATGTTTCTGATTGCTTTTTTGGTCTTTTCCTTTCTATTTGTCCAATACCACTGATTGGAGCTATCGATCGCTGGACTACAACCAATAGTTCAACAAGCCATAACCCCTTCCTACGTATATTTCACGACAAAGTACGAAATGTCGTACGTCGCCTCCCAAGCATTTCCTTCTTCGTCTGAATTCAGTCAAGTTTGCCAGGCCCCTTCCAATTCTAACTCTTCACTGAAATAAGTGAGTTTGGACCTTCCATTGCAAAGCGAAGAGCCTTTAGGGGCCATAATTCGTGGAGGGAAACTGCGCTCGCAGTTTGACCTAATCGAAAAACTTTCAACATGTTTTTGCGGCCAACAACTATTTCATTTGCACGTTACTCACTCGCCTCCCCCATATTATTCTTGATCATTCGATCAAACAATACCGAACAACAACAATCCCGAGCATCTGGCAGGAAAACCCTGCAATGGATTCTCTAGAAGCTCCAATAAGTGCATCGAAGAACCATAAAAATTTCATTTCCTCCTCCTTAATATCGGACTCAAAGTGAAACAGTACAATGGCCAGGGAAAAAATGAATATTCGCTCGCCGTCTGGAACGCCAAGGAAAAATGTATACTGCATGCGAAAATATGCACCGGACCGCTGCATTACCAGGGCATCGTTAGCTAGCATTGAAAATCAATAGGAGAATTCACCTATATAAATTTTTTTTTGTACACGCTTTGAAAAGGGTAGAAAAAGGAGTGTTAATCATCGGCGGGAAGAACGAAGAGGATTATCTGCAGTACGTACGCTGCTGCTGGGTTATCCCCGGCAACAGCATAGCAAAGTGTATATACTTGGCACAAAAGTCGTGTTTTATATTTCGCTGTTCTCTGTTCCAGAATTTATCGACACTAAACCATATATATGAAAGCGTGTAGATTATTGTTATACACAGAGATACGTTGGTGGAGAAAGCAGCAGCGAAGGTTGGCCAGACTCGCAGAAAACTCGTACTCAGTATGGACACCCGATAAATTACGAGCTTAGTACGAATTTAATCGAATTTTCCGATAATCAATTTGAAATGCAGGCACAAGACGAGAATTCAGAGCCCGGCAAGTCTAATTATCCACCAACGGAAATCGGTTCTCGATAAACTTTGTTAGCAAAACAAGCAGCGTCGTTGAAGCCTGATCATTTGGATATTTGTTAACTCTCTATTTACCCATGAATCAATCGGACCATCAAAGATGACAATGGCTAGAGAATCGTGTGTTCCGGGAACAGGGACTCTTGTTTGGGGTTAAACAAACACAGTCGCAGTGCAGGCAAGATCCGAATAGAGCTACGTGAAGATAAAATTTCATAGACTTGATACACTGAGAAAATGGATTCGTTTTGTTTAGTAAAAAATAAAATGTTTTGGGAAAATGTCCTATACGAAGTTTAAGAAGCAAAAGAATCGTAGCACCAATTGCAAAACAGCATAGTATTTTTTAACACTTACAATTTTTCTTAGCATGAATTATAAACAGGTCTATATGAAGAAGAAACAGTAATGCGCGCGATAACGAATTTCAGGCTTGTTTTCATGAACAAGTTACCATGTCAGACAAGAATTCAGTTATAAGTGAGAATATCTCAAATTTTAAACGTCGACATAGTAAAATTCTATCATCCCAATATGAATATATATCGAACATGTGTGAAATTTTATCACACGTATTGTTTTGTTTACCATGACTATTGCGATTGTCTTCAATTGCTATGCTAAATTGTAAAATCGGTTTTAATCTGATGATCCCGTTTCACTATGCTGTTTAGAACGATTTGTCGCACTGCCATTCGAGATATTGCTGTAATTTCCGAACTGTCCTCAAAATACTAGAATTTTCAACAATAAGTAACTGGATTCCTAGTACCTTCCTTAATAATTTTCGACTTCGTATTCTCCGGGTCTGGATATATTTCATGGAGAAATAAAGACCAAGAGTTTATAATGCCGAAGAAATGAAAGTCAAAGCTGAACTTTGGTATGGAGCCAACGTAAAGAAATACATCAAAGTGTTTTTGTGTCCTGGCAGCAGCCATTAGAGAATGTCTGATGACACCCTTTGCGAATAGTATGAATTCGCGAGATACTCGGATCATTAAAATTTTCCATTTTCCAGCTTCCGCCATTCAGAACGAAACGTAATCCAACACCAGCCAAGTTTTCCATCGTCACGACGATTATTCATTTCATCGTGGTAAAGCCTCGATGTTTCTGAGCTAGAAATTGGACGGTTGTTTGATGGCCTTATTGGGAATGATTCGTTGGACTATCGGCCATGTGATCATACAGGTGCGAAAGTGACGCAAAGCAGTGCTTGCCTAATTCTGAAACACGAGGGCCTGCAAGCCACGGGAACAGAATTCATTGCTCGGTTCCTACGCGTCTGTGGCGAACCAAGACGAAAAGTAACCGCAACTGGTACGAGATAAAGAGAGAAACCGAGAAACCGAGTCAATGAGGGTCGCAAAAGGAAAGAGACGGACGAATGGCGACCGAGAGAGAGGGGAGGGGGGACATATTCGTGAGAACGATGTTACACTGGTAGCTGGAACTCTCGAGTTCTCTATGCACATAGTACGAGACTATGTGGAGCCGAGTTACTCATTGTTCCCCACAGAACAATACTGTCATTGTGGCAATGTGATTAAACCTCAAATAAATTTTCTATCGCATTCCCGAGACTTTTTTCCTCTCCGCGGAGCCGATAGTTTCAGTACAAAAACCATGCAACCGCACTAAGAGAAACGATAGAGAGATGGTGATGAAAAAAAGAGACAGTTTCCAGCTTAATCCAGCGATTCGTTATATTACGTGGATATACGAATACGGCGAGCGAGCCAAACCCTCCCACAAAAGTAGAAAAAAAAAACGAGAAAAATCTGTGAAAACACCGAAAAAGATGAATGGACTGCAAATACGAAAAACTAACAAAAGTTCCACCCGGCCAAACCACTCCTCAAATATATGACTAAGTATTCGTGTAAGTCGCGTTTTTTTTTCTCCTTCTTTTTTTTTATCGATGCTCCAAAGCCTTTTGTTCCACATCTGACTCTCTCGCTTGTACTCGACGCCTCATCGACAAATGTTGGCAATTTTCAAACTTCTCGGTCATTACGTAACTCCAACGAGAACTCGGTCTAGAGAAAGACCCGAGAAAACGAGGAACGTGCCCTTTGTCGGGGATGAGAAATTAAGGGGGAAAAAAGCAAACTTTGGTCAATTAGGCTAATATTGATAATTGCTGTTTTCATATCGTATACAAAGGTCGTTTAATTGATCGACTCGTTTCTCATGGATTTTCTTCATTTTTCCTCGGAATCATCAAAATTTATCATTTTCTTAGCATCTCGTTCGAACGGTGTGAAATAATGATCAATATTTCGTCCTTCATTTGAAACAACCTGCCGCAGGGTCACGATTACTTAATCGTGAGGCGAGATTGGTTCTTCGGAGTCCAGGGGCGTAAATGAAAAATGTCCTTGGAGATTCTGATTTATGTTTGTTGTGATTATCGCTAGCGTTATGATTGTGTCACAATTGTGACAGGCCCTTAATGAACAGAAAGTAATTAAGAGTAGCCGCACGAAGCCATCATTAGAAGCGAATGAGAAATATTGACTGAATGACTACGAAACGATAACCGCAAAGTAAAGAAGCAATTTGCAGTGGCAGTGACTTCAATTAACCGGGAAATGAGTTGCCATAATTAGGGACATTGGGCTCAGGAAGAAAAGGAAATCTGGCGAGGGATCGAATAGGCAAAGATTCGATGCGAGGAGGACGAAAAATGGAGGATAAAGTAAGGACGAAAAAAGAGTGTAGTCGAGTACGCAGACGACGAAAACTGAGAAAAAAAGCTGCTCTTATGCAGACCTGTCGAGTATAATATAATCGTTTGCCATGGCCACTTGAAAGCGAGAGGAGAGGCTCTCTAGGTGTGGAAAGAAAACTCTTGTGGAAGAGAACGCAAGAGAGAAGCCAAGACGTTGGATAAGTGAGGTTGAATCGAAAAAGAAAAAAGAGGCTTTTGCTCTCGCTTTAGGGGTGAAGTACGGAAGAGAGGCAAAAGAGAGCGATACGCGGCGGGGGAAAGAGTGAGAGTGAGGGTGAATGTCCCTGACTAGTGTATATAGGCGCATATATATCGAAACTACCCTCGGCCTCCCTGCTCGGCGTAACACGAGCCAAACGGTTGGGGCTCCCTTTTCTCACCCCCTCCGCGCAACGTCGATACGATCCACGAAGCTTGACCCTCCAGCACACTACTGAGCCCTGGAGCTATGAGAGCAAGAGGCAACCTCAAAGCAGAGGCCAACAGAGAAAGAAGAAGAAGAAACAAGAGGAGGAGCTGGATGAAGGGATAGAGTTCTGTGGGTACGCTTTGCGGTATTACACTCGCTGGTGTATTAAATAAGCGTTCACGTAAGTAACACGCAATCACGCACAGACCAAGCGTAACCCCCATTTCATATTTTCATCCCTTATCCGGAGCCCCCTCGTTCACACCTGGATTTTGTTTGTGCCATAACTCAAGCAAGTAATAAAAATTCTTTTATCCTTTTTCTCCTTCAATCCTTATTCGCGAAATCGAAAACCAAGCCATTACTTTTTTCCGCTCCTGATATAAACGTGCAAATTATATTTCAACCCTTTTATAGATCGAACTAGGACAATGCGCTTTGCTTCCCTAGCAATCCCCCTCCTAATTCATTTTTCTCGAGAGATTGGCTTTCCTGAGTTAGCAAAAATAGACTGGGCTTAAGATTCAATCGCCCCAATCCCGATATGCGAACCTCTAAAAAATTCGCTCACCCATGTGATCCATGTAACTTTTTCTATACCCTGACGTATACCCGTCCGGGTTTACCAACTAAACCCCAGCCCAGTTGCCTCGACTCGCGTCGATCATTTCATCAATTTATGAAACTTTAATCTTCGATCGATCGTAAAGTTGCCTCAAACTTTCCTACACGTTATCAAGTTGCTTAATTCCGAAAGATGTTGTTTCAAGTTTCAAATTCGCGTTATAGAATTTTTTGTAGTTGAGTTTTAATTGAGATAAATAACTCGGAGCCTGGAGCAAGACACAGCCATCGTAGCTTGCCAAGGTCGTTACGTTTTTATCACTTGGGGAAAACCTAAATCGATAATTACTGTGTAGAGAGGAAAACGCGACGTTGCTCGTACGAGCTGGGCACAAAAACAACTAATCGCGATGCTGACATAACCCCCAAGTTCTTGGTCCAACAAACCCGAACCAGGTTAGCATAGAAGTCCGCTTGTAAATCAAACTTGAGAGAGGACAATGAACAAAGAGTCTTGTGAAAGGGGAACGAACGTAGAGAAACGAAGCAACTAAATTAGCTGGTCATTACACGAGCAGGTGTTTTGTTGGTTTGATGAGCCAGTAGCCAAGTTCAAAGTGGAGAATTCTCGAGCCTTGGCAAACTTTGGTGCACGCAATGACGCGCCAGATACTTTTTAGCAATCCGGATGAAATCTCTAGTGAAGCTCGGCAACGTTTGAAGCGCCCATGCTCTCGAGATCGATCCGGCCAATGCCGAGGAATAAATTAAATAGAAAAATGGGCAAATGGAATAGAATAAAAACAATTGCGGGCGGTGGCCAAGTTGCGGCACGAGGTAAAACACACGGGCGCTCACGCGCGTCGACTTGTCGCTTTCCCAACGCCCGAGCCTCCACGACAATCGATATGTACCTACCTTCGGCATAGCACAACGTCAACGGGACCCGGAGGGCGACGCTTCAACGACAACTTGCCAAGAGTGGTCGAAGAGTCTCTCTCTTTTTTTTCTCTCTCTCGTAATGCACTGAAAATTCAATTTTGTCAAAAAACGTCGATATTTTGTTGAATACAGCCAACTAAATATTTTGGGATAATTTCAAAATTTTCGTCATTTCGACAATATTTTTCATTGTAACGGAACTGTCAGCAAAATTTACGATTGGAATGACAAAAATTTACTTTCCGAAAACGATTTTCCAGAATGTTTTTTGCTGGAATGACAAAATTTTCGTGATTTTTCGAAAAAAACGTTTAGTTTAACGTATCCAACAAAATATCCATCTTTTTCAACAAAATTTTCTTTTCACGAGAACCCATCATCATCATCATCATCGTTGTCCTCCTCCTCAGCATCTTCAACCGCGAGGGACGAGTCACATTTTTCAAAATGTTTAATCGTCCCCCGAACAGCGTAACGCAAGGGTAGGGGGTGAGTTTTCCCTTCTGTCATTCTCACCCTCTTCCGCCTGGTTTCGTTGTATCTTTCAACGGAAGCTTTTCTTCTTGACGTATCGAGTTTCTCGTGTTTAACAGCCCGAAGCTTGGCGCGAGTCAGTCTCCGGAGAGAAGCTCAACTACCCTTAACTTGCAATCTATATTTTTTCGTCTCTTTAAACCGTTGCACCGCGAGGATGCATTGATCGTAAGTACCAGAAGCTTTTAGTCTAAGTAGCGTCTTGAAGATACATAAGAAAATAGAGAGAGGGAAAGAGCGAGGGAGAGAGTGAGAAAAACAGTTTCTCGATTCATTTTACAAAGCGTCGATCGCTTTGATGCGCTCCGAGCGATCAAAGGCCGCGGAGCCAAGGAACGAGAAATAAGCAGCGGAAAAAACGTGAGAAGGCCAAGTGAGAAAGCTCGATCGATATATTGCCATACAGCTTGATTAATTTAACATATCGCAGCTCTCTACGCTTCCCGAGTTTCGTGCATTTATGCCTCAAATTAATTATTAACGATGTACCGAATCCTCGTCCCATATATAACCTGCACCGAACTATTAACTGTCTAATTTGACAGAGCCGAGCGCGTTGTCATTACGCGGCCTGCGTAACGATGGGGAACGTGATGGCATTTGGGCATTCGTTGTGTATGCTTTTTTAGGGCGAATAGTGCGAGATGAGGCGAAGGATCAAGAGGATATTTTGGGATTAAGGCAAAAGAAATCTTAATCCTGCTTCGATCCCGAGCAACCGATATTTCCGTTTCCGGAAAAACGTTTAAACGCAGTCTCGTAAAAAATCGAACGAGTTTGAAGAAATTTCAAAGATTCCTTGGATTTAATTAGAGACAAAAAAAATCCGCTCACTTTTCTTGTCCGGATATTCCTGTTGGTTATTCCGGATCATTTGCGATCCCGCGTTCTCCGAATGTGGCCTTCGTCATGGAAATATCAGCTTAAAGACGAAAACACGCGTGGTCACTGTACGAAATGATTTTTTCGAGTCTTTTATCGATTCGGCACAAACACCATGGGATTTTCTTCTCTTTTAAGCTGAAGACGAACAAAAAATCATGCCGAGAGCCACGCACTGGTAAAAGGAAACAGTTCACTCGGTCACTCGCGTTTTTCACCACGAAACCGAGCTCCGAAGCAGCTCAACACGTCGGGGCAACGTAAGGATCGCTGATGTTAATCAATCGAGTGATCCCCCGTGCAACTGGGTTTACATGTTTATCCTTGCGGGTTCTAACCCTGTTGCGACGCGGCTTGAGCTACGAGAGCCTAAAATCGTCGCAATTAGTCGAGGGATTACTCTTCGATCTCTGATTTCACTGACGCACGTTAATTCGTACAAATTCGGTGGAGCTGAACGAAAAAACGAAACGAAACGAAGCTTCAAAGCGTTTTCTTCTCTTCTTGCGAATGGCAAGCAGTAAAAAACCTCCCGCAGTGTTGAAAAATCGTTTACTTTCACTTCCTATAATAGTTGTCCCTTCAAATCGCACGTTTATATCGTAGTGGCGCGTGACAAAAATTCCGAGCTCACGAGATACATGATAAACGGTTGATCCGCGAACTTTGGGATTGTTTTCAAAAGCACGATTCGTTTTTATCCTCTCGTGTCCCGTTGGCTCGATCTAATTGGGATTTTAGTTTTGTTTTTTTTTTTTTATTGGTTTGGTTATTGTTTTTAATTGCGATGGAAATAACGCGCCAGACATTTAGGGAGGCTCTACACGGTCAACCGAAAGAGAGATGACAGAGGAGAACCGCGGCGGAGCGAGAATCATCCACGTCGGAGATACCGCAGGCTCACCGAGTGCGAGGCGAATGAGGGTTGGTCTTGCGCAACAGCGCGCTCCCGTGGCAGTCGGTAGAAACAGGCTAGAGGTTGGGGAGATCCACGGGAGTTGGCGCGCACACGCGAGGAGCTCGCGATGAAGGAGAGGGAGCGAGATCGAACGGAGGAGAAAGCGGGACAGCAGCGAGCTGTACGGTGTACACAGAGAGAACGACGAAAGCTTGCGAGCCTCGCAACGGTTGAAGCGAACGAACAACAACTCCCTAAAAGCTCTCGGGCTGCGCTCTCTCTCTCTTGCTCTCATCGCACTCGAGAACCAGTAGCATAGTAGCACCACCAGCAGCAGGACACCAGCCACACAGAGTAGTAGCAACCCTCGCAACATTCGTTTCGCGATAATGCTCCGTTCGTGTGAGTTTCCCTCGTCCACGAATCTCTCTCGCCCTTCATTTTCCTCCGTTTTTTCTTCTTCCTTCATCCCTCAGGACCTGTACTACGCCCTCTGGGCTTTCTCATCCTGCTCGACTTTCACCTCATCTCATCGAATGAGCCACGCAGCAGACACGTACACCTCCCAACCGCCTATTTCTGTATTTATCAATGTCCGTACACGCTGCTTCGTAATATACTACGCGCACTATCATCGCAAGCCAAAAGAATGGAGAATAAAAAAGAATGAAACGAAATAAAAAAAACAGTATTAGAGGTAATCGCTGCTTGCTATTGTGGAAATAGCCGACTCGACCCTTCGGATGCATGACCGCTCTCCGCTCCTCGCACTTTTCTGCCCGCGTAACTTTGCCCAGCATCCATCTATGTATGAGCCTCTTTTCCTCAATACCAGCCCCAACCATCTCAAAGGCCCTGACAACAACAAAAAATAACTCCTCTATACACCAAACTATGTGCCTATGAATTTATATTTATAAACGACTTTTTTTTATTTTCTTTCTCAAGCATTCTCACCGCAACCGAGCTTTTTGAGACATTATATATTGGAAATGGGATATTTTACAGAACGCTGAATTGCAATGCCCACACAAAGGATCGTTTTATACGTGAAAATCACAGCTTGTCACGAAACTACAAAGAATTCTCTTCCTTTTCAAGTTTTCACAGATTTCGAGCTGCAAATTTCGATTTTTTGATCGAAAAAAAAAAATCTTCTCATTTGCTGCTAGATTTCAATTTTTTTCTCAAAAAAATAAAGTAGAAACGCCGATCTGCTTCACGGGCCGATGGATCGAGCGAAAATTTTTATGTCTAGGGTTTAAAATCGGAGAAAAATCAAATTTGCGAAAAGCTGTACATTTTTTTTATCTCCGAGCGGAATTGTACGAAATGCTATAGAAGCGAGTGCCTCCGTCAAATTCGACGCTCAGATCGTCGCGTCCCTGGCGGAAAATGGCGGCGGAAACGAGCCAGGGCTTCGCAGAGATACGCGCGAGAATAATCCTCGATCGCGTTTTGGCGAATCGCTTTTTTTCTTTTTTCCTGCGTCCTAATTTATCGTAGAACGTCGAGCCCCCGTGACCTTGAAAGTTTCGATCCAAATTTCGACTGTTCTGTGCGTAAAAAATGGATTCGTAGTCGATTTTCTAATTTTTAATGAATTTTTCCCAGAAAATTGTTCGTTGGAACGGATTAAAGAATTGAAACATCCGGGGGATCGTACTCGGAGAATTTTCTTCCGGTACACGATACGGATTTGAAGGAAACAAAAGACTGTGCGTGGCCTGCTACACACGGAACATTAAATAGTTAAATATGCAACGAGTATGGCCCTCGGTATGACGGAAGCATCCGAGAGGAATACGCAGGGATGTGACCCCTGGCGAGTAACGAGCGCATGAAATAGGCCTTGACTCTCACGTTTTATTTAACCTCTCGGGCCTCTTGTTCCCTGCGTCATTTTTGCAGGTTAAAAGACTCGGAAAAGAAGGCTAAGAGAAAAGAGAAAACTCTTTTTGCACAGTTTACCTATAATATTCTTTCCAAGCCTCCCAGTCTCCTGCATTTTTCATGAAAAAAGAAAACCCACATCAGCAGCGTCCCTCTTGGTGATATCACTTTTTAGGCAACGAGACCGTTTTATCAATGTATACACAGTAAAGAGGGTGACAACCACGAGGAAACAAGAGCCCCGCGGTTCATGCCAATGGTATGTCATCGCCATCGTCCTAAAATCTCTTACTCGCTCATTTCACCCTCCAATTAACAATGTATAGCAACAACAAAACGAGGCTAATAAAAATTCCAGAAATATCATCAACTTTGTATTATCTCGCCGAGACACTCCTCGCCTTGCTCGTTCCACGTTTTATAACTTTCGACAAACTTATTAGTTTCATTAATATTCACTTTTTTAAACTCATTTTTTATCTTCCTTCATTTTTCACCGCCCATATTTGATGAATTATTTATGAATTCGCCAACTTTATTTCAACCCAACAACTCGAGACTGAGATTTATTAATTTCTCATTACTATCGAGCTCAGCATCAAAATTTTTCGCGTTTTTTAAAAAGAAAAACTGGGCGAAATCCTTTCCAAAATTAGTCCGAAAACCACGTTTTATGCTTTTTCAGGATTTTTCGTTCGTAACAACAACAAAAAACGGTTATCGGGCCCTTTGTGTACGATGTTTTGGTTTCGTAAAACGCACGAATTGGATGATTCGCGTCAAGATTCTGATTTTTCTCGTAGGTAATAACGCGGTTTACATTAAAAAATCGATGAAAACGATCGTCAACGCGACTTGGGAGTCGGAAGCGAAAAGTGGGGTTAGGTTTGTCGACGCGATCGACTCCCGCGCGACCGCAGGGAACGCGGTGTGGATTTTCCGAAAAAATTGAAACTCTCCGCGTCTCGTGTAACGAAATTCTACATTTTGGGTGCGTAAAGTGAGGAAAAACATTCGAGTCTGAAAGAAAAAATATCGGAGGACTTTTTGTTGAAATGCGCGATGCCATTTTTTTCAAGCAGAACACGCAGATCGAAAAAAGTTGAAAACAAAATGGCGAAAAACATTTTTCGTGTGTTTCTGAAAGAGCACAATATTATCGCATTTTTCTTTACGTCCGTGACATTTTTATCCCCGATTCAAAGGGGAAAAAGTGTCGAATAGAAAGTAAAAAAAAGATCGGTACACTTCGGTACATTAACGCGCTTGGTAACACGTGAAAGTGTGAAAAAGGGGCGTAAAAAGAGAAGACGAACCGTAGTAAGCTCGCGGCATGGTCGATGAAAGCCCTCTCGTGGATGGTTCGTTATAAATCACAAGATATATTGACAAGTACGCGAGGAGCACGCTACAAAAATTTGTAAGACGGAATTTGTGTTTCGTGTTGACGATGTCGTGATCGAGTGACCGGCTAGGCGCGAAAGCGGGACGGGAGAGCGGGAAGCGTACATGTATACACACCGCAAGTGTCACGTGGCACACTAGCTGTCCGTCACCGCGAACAGCGCGAGTAGACTGAGAACTCGGACTGAGAAGTTTGTAAGAGCTCGACGAGAGCGCGTTGAGCGAGGAGAGTCTCGCGCCTCGCGATCGTTTTCCCAATATTTCGGTGTGTCCCAACAGAAATAACCTGGACGTTTGTTGAGTCGAAAGTTCGACCAACATGCTGAATAATTGCGTGTGTTTTTTCCCCCATAAAAATGTGTCGTTTATGGTGAATTTATGAGTTTAAATAAAAGCGTCGAGATCCAAAGTGCGTGTATGTGCTTTCGGGAAAAATGATCGAAACTCATTATGGGTAGAGCTGTGCAGGCCAGCGGCCCAGCCTCTGGCCGAAACGAAAAACGTTCGAAAAAAATAGTCCAGGTTAGAATTAAAAGAAAAAAACGAAAAAGGGACCTCGAGGAATTGCATCGAAATGTACTCGAGGCTAAACGAGCGGCGGTACGTAGAAAATATCATTTTATCAACCGATGTCGCATTAATCACGTGTCCGTGCCCTTCAAACTTATTTTATTATTGTTTACTAATTCTCCCCTGTTTGTCTCTCCGCACAATCATAACCTGCGGTGTCAAGCGTGAAGTAGCGACGAGAAAATAGATCGATGCGCGACTCGATGCAGGCATTCGTGTTGTTGTTTTTTTTTTCGTTCCGTCACGCGTGTCTCGAGCCGGAGCTGCATAAATCAAAGAAATCCTCGTGTCGGACTCTATTTCATTTCATCCGACACGAACCGCGTTATAAATCAATCGTAAATAATACATTTTTTCGAAGTAAACAAATCGATTTTCATTTAATTCACACAGCCATGTTTTTTTCATCACTCAATGTACATGCGACACTCGCTCACAAACACGATAAATATTTTTTATCTTTACACGATGAATATGCAAACGCGTTCGCGTACTTTAAATTTTTAATCAACCTTTAATTGCTCACGAAAACGAAAGTGCCAGTTTTCATGCATTTTTTCTCATTCGTTACATTCCAGCGTTCTGGGGAGCTGCAGCATAAATCGAAGACAAATTTCGCCAAGGTTTTGAACAATTTTGCCGACAAAAGACGCGAAAATGTAATACACAAAACATGCACAATATTTTCTCGATTATTTCACTTGATTTTTCGATCCAATCGAAAAATTCAATCAAAAAATAATATTCTCGCCGTTTTATTCGCCTTCTCGATAATTCAACTTGATTTTTCGATTCAATCGAAAAATTCAATCAAAAAAATAATATTCTCGCCTTTGTGTTATCCAGGAGGAAGAAAATGAAGTTAATGACGACAAGTCGAGGAAAAAAAAGTCGAAAAAAATATGCGACAGACTTTTACCCGAGCCGGTAATGGAATTGATCAAATTTTAACAAAATTTTCTGACCAAACGAACTTGCAATCGCAATATCATTGAATTTTATATTTTTTTTTCTCATTTTCATATTCGATGTTTTTTTCGTGCACGAAGATGCTGGGCATTTACGAGAATGGAGCCAAAGGGCGAGAAATTTGTCGAGGTAATGAAAATTTTTACAAATTACGTTAATCGCGAATAATTCGAGGCCTCAAGGTCGTTGGCGTTGCTGTCGAAAATCACGTTTCCCGAAAATTTTCGATTTTTCAAAATTATCATTATCCAATTTTCCATTTTTTTTTGTCATTCTCAATCGACAACGAGACGGGCGTAATTTACGAGAATTTGAAAATTTTACTGTAGCTCGAAATTAAAAAATTGATTTTTACGTAATTGTAATTATTGGAATTTCAATTGAACGTCGTAATTATAGAAATAGACGAGGAGCTTCGTTACTGTGAAAATATTGGAACTTGAATCGCAAATAAATGGGATGACTGACTTAAATAATTTGACGTTAATTCGAGCGTGATAGAATGAGTAATTTTTCTCCATTGCACGTGAATCGATTCGTCCTGTGGCAATATTGGATCGATTTAACTTTTTCTGTGACTCTGTGTGAATTCCCGCTGGTGGGTTGACAGGGGCTGGTCGTCTGGACGAAATAAGCGACGCTCGTCTACGGGGAAATGTGCTGAAGCTTTTAAAGGGTGAAGAAACGAGTCCCAAGTGAGTGTCAATGCACATAAGAAAATGGTATTTTCCTTTTTTCGGAGCCTCGGCAAGAACGTCGAGAATCGAACGGTCGACGAAGCGGCTGAGCTATTGATCAGCAATAATAATAGAATTAAATAGGAAGAATGGATTGAGCGAAAAAAAAAACTTCGATAGATCGCTGTGGCAAAAAGAAGGCGACGAGAACAAAGTGAGATCGAATTTTTATCGCTCTTCCGATCATTCCGACCAATCCGATTGTCAAACTGTGAAATGCTCCAGCTTCCAAGACCCTCCTATTCTCGATAACACAAAGGGCTAAGACTGGCTTGTCCTCCAGCAACGAAAGCCGATTGGTCCGCCACTTGATATACTTTTCCATAAAAATAAATTCGCATTTCATACTCGCTTTTTCATCGAGTAATGATCGGAATGTAAATATTTTTCAAGGGGAGAGGAAAGGGGAGAGGAAAGTTTTCATAATCAAAAAATAAACGTCAACTCTCAAAAATGCATTAAAAAGTTGCTAATGTTGAGATAAAACGCTCAAACTGGGTGAAAGCTGGAAATATTAATGTAAGGACAACGATCAACTTGGCGGTAGTCCTCGCCATCTCCCAAGATAACCCTCGACCCCTAGAATCTATTTTCCCGAATGTAAATTCTACAACAGGGTCGAAAATTACTCCGATCTTCGCTTTAGCATGAAACGTCGCTCTTGGCGATTATAAACTTGAGTTATAGACCGAATCTTCGTTTTTTGACACACGGAGAAAACAAAGTCGAAAATTATCGAGAAATATACTAGGAATCCAGTTACTTATTGTTGAAAATTACAGTATTTTGAGGCCAGTTCGGAAATTACAGTAATATCTCGAATGGCAGCGCGACAAATCGTTCTAAACAGCATAGTAAAACGTGATCATCAGATTAAAACCGATTTTACAATTTAGCATAGCAATTAAAGAAAATCGCAATGGTCATGGTAAACAAAACAATACGTGGGATAAAATTTCACACATGTTCGATATATATTCATATTGGGATAATAGAATTTTACTATGTCGATGTTTACAATTTGAGATATTCTCACTCATAACTGAATTTTTATCTGACATAGTAAATTGTTCATGAAAACAAGCCTGAAATTCATTATCGCGCGCATTACTGTTTCTTATTCATATAGAACTGTTTGTAAATCATGCTAAGAAAAATTGTAAGTGTTAAAAAATACTATGCTGTTTTGCAATTGGTGCTACGATTCTTTTCCTTCTTAAACTTCGTATAGGACATTTTCCCAAAACATTTTATTTCTTACTAAACAAAACGAATCCGTTTTCTCCGTGCAACGGAGAGAAAAGTTTCTCGTAAAAATTCTCCAACATAATTTTTAGGGACGAAAAAAACTTGCGAAAAATAGTAAATTGTAATTTTAATAAAAAAGAAATAATGATTCGTTCGTTGAATCACGAAAAACGCGATTCCCTCGTAAAATTTTTAGCCAAATAGTTTTTTTTTCAGATTTTGAATTGAACTGACGGAGTGAATTTTTGGAATTGTTGCCAAGAGCACGAAATTTTTTCAGGATTGAAGGATCGTTTGAATTTCAATAACTTCCCTTTCGCCGATTATTTTTCAGCATCAAAAGAAAAAGCGAGGCGAGAACGAGAGCGACGAAGGTGCAAGATGAGGCGAGATTCGGAGGAAAAGATCAACCGACCAAGTCGCCACGTCAAAGGGATGAGGACAAGTGTAGAAGAAGATTGTTCGAGCCGGATGACGAGGACGAGCCCACCAAAAATAGTTTTCAGGCTATCGATCGTCCTGTAATAACGGACCACGAGATACGGTTCGTCTTTCACTTTAATTCTCGTACGAATTCATCAAACATTTTTATTGTCGTTCATTGCTCGTTTCGAACGACTTATTAATTCATTTTCCCCGACCTTTTTATTAGATTTTCACCAAACGTCCCGAAACACGTTTCTGATAGGAAAGAGCAAAATATTCCCAATTTTGACAAGTCGCGGGCTCATGAATCGACCAACAAAACCCTCGGAGCCAATCATCTTTGGGGCTGGTCCCCTGCCCCTTGCTACGAGCGACTCTGCGCGAGAATTTCTATCGACAACTTCGAGAACAAACCGTATCAGCGACATCAAGGTCCAAATATACTAATTTTTTTACCACAACAATTAAAACACTCGAGACTTGAATTTTTGGCTCGTCAAAGCTTTTCGACCAATGGACTAATTTTTTAATTCAATATTTCAAGCGCTCAAGTCAAAATTTTCAAGTGAAAAGATTCGAGTGACGATAATTTTATTTTTAGCTCAAATTCCAATCGTTTTTTCCACCAGATCCGGTCGCGAGGATCCAGAAAATGATCACAGCAACGTTTCTTCAAAATACTCGACAATGGAAACGAAATTCTACGGACGTATCGAAAGAATTTCGTGATTCAAGCAGCACCGCAGTTGCGAAAAGTTGGGAAATAACGAGTAACGTTGGGGACGTGATTTATCAGGCTTGCACCCAAGATTCCGACGTAGACGATTGTTCATCGAGCCACAGTTCAGCGACGATGATCGGCTCGTGGCATCCGCAAAACAGTCGAGACGACGCGAGTGTATTTGAGAAAGAAAATGCGAGGAAGCGATTGAGAAGCTCGAGAGAAGATGAAAATATGGAGGAGAATTCGGCAAGGGATGATAAAAATGGAACAAACGGATTGTCCTCGAGCGACGTGGTCCAAAAAACAATAAACTCGGTGTCAGCATTTTTGAAAAGATTCCACAGTCATAATCGTCTGAGACGAAAGGAGGGAAACATGTTCGCAATGGAAATCGATGAGAATAAGAGAGCGAGCAAGAATATTGAAGAATTGAACGTTTGCTTAGACAGTCCGCCTCGAGAGGTCCGATTGGCTGAATCTCTGAAATGCATTCCACGGAAAAACACAATGAAACACGTACCGACGATTCTACGAAGATCCGGCGAACATTCTGGCCCTGTGGAATTCATGGACGACGGGGAAAATCGTTGGCAATTCTCCAGACAAAAGCCTGCAGCTAAAATTCTCAAAGAACATATTTTGAACGAGGAAAACTCGATTTTATCGAGTCTAAACTCATTTTCACCGATGGAAAGGGGCAGTCGAACGTCCGGCCGTATGACCGTTTCACCTTGTACAACCTCGTTCCTCCGGGAAGCGAATTATTATCGTTACCGAACACCCGCCCGAGAGGAGAGCAAGGAACTCACGGAGAATCGACAGTTAGATCGAGCCAACGGGCATAAATCAAAGTTCAACTCCATACGTGGAAAGTACGATTCAAACCCGATATTATCTTGGTCGGAAGAGCCCGAGGTCAAACTGTCCCAGGAGAATGGTTACGCGGAAGGTCTATCGGATCGTAAGATCGAAGGAACCAGTCGGGATTTCATGCAAGTGGTTACCGTGAGAAGCAATACTTGCAGAAACCGTACGACGTGTCAGAATCCACAGGGAGTTATGGATTTTCAAAGGGACCTTGAGACTCTGAGCGAGGCTGAAATGGAGGTGGAAATTGGTGGAAAACGACTGGCTTTTTTCCAACGTTCGGATCGGTTCTTCGATGCAAATCGTCGGGACAATCTCGAGAAATTTCGTGCGAGCTTTCAGGACAGAAAAAAGCATCAAAATCGAGAAATCAAAGCTCGTAAAGCTCGCGACAAGTTCTCTCGTAACGATCACCGAGATAATCTCGAGGAGTGTATGAGATTTTCGTCCTTTGAATTTCCATCCTCTGGAATCGAGCACGCCGCTTACGGACTCAGTGAGTCGAAAGACATTGCCGAGAGAAAGTTTTTTCGACGACAATCCAAAGAACCGAAGCATCCGGTTTTTCATGACAGAAATCCTGCTGAGTCGACCATGCCAGGGGGAAATAAAATTTTGGTCAATCGACAGATTCCTCGTTCTTCCAGGCCGGAAGAACGCGCGAGTCGTGCTTGGCAAACCGCCGAAATAGAGTCGTGGATCGCTCAGCAGCAGGTTCAAGGTCACGTGAGCTTGCAAACAGCGGGAAACACGCAGCGTCACTACAAGAGCTCGGGTGAGAGCGACAAGACAATTAACGGACTTCTGGAGCAGGAACATCGAGGAATCCCCAGGAAACCCGTCGTGCTGTTTCGGCCTATCGAGGAAGTTCGTCAAAGGTCGACGCTGCACTTGCACAATCAAAACTCCCGCCATCACGATCTTCCTGACTCGAATCTCATGCGGGACGCAGTGATAAACCTCCAGAAGATCACGTTCGAGGATAAGAGTGAAAAATATCCTGGACGAGAATCGCAAAACCTGAACTTTAAGCGAACGCGTCGACGTCGCTCGCCCTCTCCCTGCGATCGCTTAATGCTCGAGAGTCTCTATTCTCAGAGTCAGCCCCCGAAATTCCTCGCTTACGAGGCAACCGATGGAGAAAATCCTCAAAGGATTCCAGTTTTTGCAAAAGCTCAGAATTTCGATATCGATTCTGCTGGTAAACTCGAAGGTCAGGCGCTCACGGTTATCAATGGAGAATCAGAAAACGCTGGTCCAGGTTACCGAAGATTCGTCCGTGTCGCCTCGACCGCCGAGGAACTGAAAAATCGTCAACAGGCTCAACAACAACCGGGAAGAATCGTTGTGGCCGGGCGACACAACTACTTGGCAACAACAAACAACAACGATGATGCCACGTTCGCGCCAAGTTCTACCGCTCAACTTGGGCGACTAGAACGACAACGCTCTCGTCGAATTGCCGTTATGGTGCCGCTTCCATCGTCCCATTATGAGCAGACCTCCAAAATGCGTTCTACCACTTTATCTCCAGGCACAGGCATCGATCCGAACGGCATAACCATTTCTGCTGCTCGAGCTTCCGCTACGAACAATTACGAGAGACTATGGCGCCCTGCACAATTTACCTTCGACCAGGGCTCGTCCGTTCCACTTCCGGTTAATGCAAATAGAGACCAAGGCCAGCCGAGCTATGAGATGAATGTTGACTTTGTTGATGGACCTGAAACTGTCCAGCTCCCGGAAAGAATCCAACTGCCGGACGGCCGGATTGGCATATTGTTGGCTCAAAATTCTACCCGGCCCTCGCAACTTCTCGACGTTAACCATTCTCGAACCGCTAATCCACCGTGTAGGATAAACGGATCAAAATCACACGCCGAAAAACCAACTCCCTACGAATTCCATCACAACGATCCAAAAATTTATTCTCAACCATTTTTCCAATGGAACGCGGTACGTAAACTTTTTTTTTTTCTATTCATCCTGCATTATCAGTGAACTACCACAATACGAGACGGTTTTTTCCACGACGAAGAACGAAATTCATGCCCTTTTGATCTTCACGAGCAAAGGGAATTTTTTTTAATAGAAATTTCACAAGGAAAAGTCTCTCGAAAATTCCAGCAATCCCTTGACTGCACGGAGAAAACCAAGTCGAAAATTATTAAGAAATATACTAGAAATCCAGTTACTTATTGTTGAAAATTATAGTATTTTGAAGACAGTTCGGAAATTACAGCAATTTCTCGAATGGCAGTGCGACAAATCGTTCTAAACAGCATAGTAAAACGTGATCATCAGATTAAAACCGATTTTACAATTTAGTATAGCAATTAAAGAAAATCGCAATGGTCATGGTAAACGAAACAATACGTGTGATAAAATTTCACACAAGTTCGATATATATTCATATTGGGATGATAGAATTTTACTATGTCGACGTTTAAAATTTGAGATATTCTCACTCATAACTGAATTCTTATCTGACATAGTAAATTGTTCACGAAAACAAACCTGAAATTCATTATCGCGCGCATTGCTGTTTCTTATTCATATAGAACTGTTTATAATTCATGCTAAGAAAAATCGTAAGTGTTGAAAAATACTATGCTGTTTTGCATTTGGTGCTACGATTCTTTTGCTTCTTAAACTTCGTATAGGACATTTTCCCAAAACATTTTATTTCTTACTAAACAAAACGAATCCGTTTTCTTCGTGTGCAAAACTTCAAATTGCTCGAAACGTTTAATGAGAGAAATATCATTATCCAAACAATTTAGCACTTGCGTTTTTATTCCATACCCGATTGTGGTCATTCGCTGGTAAAAGCACACCCATATGTACTTTGGCTAAATGCGAAACATCATCTCTTATCATTTCGACAGGGTTACGGCGCTAACGAGGCGTATCATCGTCTGACTCGTGCAAATGGAGCTCCGGATACTTTCACGGGCATATAAACGAGCACTGGAGATACAGCTGGTATCCCTGATAATGTTAATTGTGTAGATATATTAAGTTGTAAAACCTTTTCCCATTAAGGCGCCTTAATATCTGCCAGAGTCAAAATCGTGCTAAATTTTTTCATAAACCCTCTAAATTTACGGATAATTACGAATATGGCAAAAAGCAAAAGTCGCCAAAAGAGCGTGAGGAATTTATTGGCACTTTTTCGACTTGATCAGAGATCGAGGCTGCTCGCGAGTACATAACTTTTTTTTTCGCTTCTATTAATTACTTTTTCCACATATAAACATTAATTTATGTGTCCACGTGATCGAACGGTTCCAAATATTTCGCTGTACATTTCGTGGCTACTGAAAAAAGAAAAACATCGAAATTTGCATATTTGGAATGCAACGATTTTTTTTTTAATACATTTTTTCAGTTTTTCAAATTTTTCCAATTTTCCTCGAAGTTTCCAGTTGTCAATTTTACAATTGTCGAGAATCGAGACTCGAGATAGTTTGCTCAACGAATTGAGCCTTTTCGTTGTTTTGCACCGATGCAACTTTTGACGCGATAAAAACTGGCTCGGAAGAGGCAACACGTGCGTGTCGTTATCAGAGAGAATTGGGAGAATATTGAGAAAGTCAGTTCCATGTTTTGTGAGACGGAGTCCACCTTCGTGGCTCTTGGAAATGAATAAAACAAACAATTAAACTGATGCAATTGGAATGAATAAAACTTAGCACATTTGCGGATACTCGTGTCTGTGAATATCTGCAGATTCAATCGAACGGGAACAGCCGAGACTGCAATCTGCGATGCAGAGGAAGCCCTGGCGCCTGTTTGTTCCTCTTATTATTCTCGTGTTGTTCTTTATCAGCTCTCGTGTAACTTTAACTGCTACTATACCACCAACAAAAGCAATCATGAGCAACTCGTGCAACTATTTGTCTCATTGACTAATTCTCCATCGCAATTGGAAAGTTGTTATTTTTTAGATTCTCGAAATAATGGCCAGTGGATTTTTCAGCATAGACGTATCGATCGGTTGCTCACGGATGCGGCAGGAATTGCTCCGAATTTCGGCAGCAATTTTTTTCCACAACTTTCTGTTGGTCGAAATCGAAGCCTCGGAGAAATTTTCTCGCCGATTTTCTGCGTGAACTCTAATTTTTTCTATTTTTTCTAATTATTCTGAACAAAATGGGAAATTGTGGACTCATGACGAAATTCATTGAGAGAAAGTGTTTCAGAGCTCATCCTTCAACCCTCTGCTCGGCCAACGATAAAATTGCATCATGAATGAGATTGAAATTTTGGGAGATGCTGTGAAAAATGCTTGACTCTGGGGACCAGGCCTCGTGGCTTGGTAAATCATTGAGTTTCATTGTGTCGCATCTCGGAAAGACAAGTTGCTGTTCGTTGGTGATAATTAACCGGAAACAGATAGCGGTACAATCTCTGGTCCGCACAACCGGGAAGGGATGTGGACGTGTCGCTCCGCCCTCGTTCCCTTGACTCCGAGAAGCATTTCGAGAAATGGTTTAACCAAGAAAGAGACAGAAATTGGTCATTCTGTTGCTCGAATACCATTCGCGAGCGTCCAGTTCATCGTCAGCGACGAATTAACGTTTTTTTTTTTACTCTCTGTGCTTAATTCGGTTGGATTCTAGAGAGTCTGTCGTTACGCAACACCCTTCGCCTCGTCAAACACCCTCGTCAACCTTCGTCTTTAAAAACGTCTCAATCCTGTGCCCGTGTTCGTGAGTGTGGCAGTTTTTTTTTATAGCCGGAATAGTTGCCGAGATCGAGGATATACTCGGGACGGAACAAAGTGATACGAAGCCCATACATCAATTTTGGATTAATTTGCTCCTCCTCGAGATCAATCACTGCGTTCGTACATCAATGTTACATTTTTTATTGACGTTAATGGATTGATTCTAAGCTCCTCCATTCCGAGAAACTGATCATGAAGTATATCGCGGTTTTGATCATCATGGCTCTTGGCGAAGGCACTTCAAGCTCGTGGGACAGTGGACGTGAGTGTATTTTCTTATTTACCTTAAGAATTTTCCACATTTTCACATTTCTTTTTATTTTTCGAATTTTCAACCCGAATTTACCTGGTGGTAAAAAAATCTTGCATTCAATTGATGGCCGTTGTTGATTTGGTGGAATGGAGTGATTTGCTCGAATTCTCACACAAATTGCTTGTCGATACGAGAACATAAATCAACATTTATTTCTCTCGTCCACGCATCGAGAATCGCCTTTACCAAGATTGGCTTTTTGTGTTATTTGAAAAAGGTCGAATTACTTTCAGCTCGTTGCCCACCGTTGATTTTTCCAAACGGTCGAGTTCGGACGAGGTCAAGAGGCAAAATTGTCAGATTCAGCTGCTTCGATGGTTACACACTTGTCGGTAACAAATACTCTACGTGCATAAGGGGTCGATGGGACACGCCGACCCCAGTATGTGTCAGTAAGTACCAAAGCTTTCTTCCTCCATGAAATAATGAAGCTCCGCTGCTTATTATGCTCGAACGTGCCACTTCGTTAAGCCTCGAGTCAAATTGGCCCTGAATATAGTGAGCAAATGTTTTTTCCATGGGGAATTTTCGCTGAAATCCAAACCTTCGAATATTTCGCTCGAGAAATTCATCAACCTACGCCAAATCGAAATTGTTTTCTCTTCTTTCCTTGTTCCCTTTTATAAAATCGTTCAATATAGGAAATTCACAGTTTTGGCCGCCAGTACACAAATTCGATTGAAGCACCTATCAACAGATTCCATTTTTCATTCAGACTCACAATGTCCGGCCCTACCACAACCGGAACATGCCCTCGTCGCAACCAAGTACAATGGCGCAGTATCAATTTATTTTTGTGAACCTGGGTACATGCTCGTCGGTGCCGCAGAGATATACTGTAACGGGAGAAAATGGAACGCCACCGTTCCTAATTGCAGAGGTACGCTGGAAAAATATCTTTCCATCTGCTCCAAAAATTCCCCCAATTCTTTATTCAATTAACGAGCATCCACGGTTCACTTTTGTGGATCCAAAAAAGCAACAAAGCTCTTTTGCTTTCATCACCAGAGGAATTATTAAAATTTCTTTTTTTTTATCATCAAAATCACGTGTAACTTTTTTTTGGCTTCATTGGCTTTTGACGTAATAACAATTTTAAGAAGAAACGTCATTTTCGCGTGAAAAAAGTTTCTTTCAATCTCAATTCCCGGCTCAGCTCCAAAGGTGAACAGGGATTTAAAAACAAAAACGTTGATTTCTATAAACATTTTATTTTCTTATGTTCGTTTTTGGTTTGCTAGAGATGGAAAAATATGAAAATAATTGCGAAGGAAGAGTTTTTGCCACGAAAACTTGTGCATAAGGATTCAAAAAATATGAATTTTGTATATCGTTTGAAAATATCGCATGAAATATTAATTAGCCCGAGCAAATATTAATTTACGAAATTCACAATGATCTGTCATTACGGGCATTCGCCTGATGAAATTGTCGAAAAATATGGTCGACGTTCTGTGGGGCATGAAACAATGACTGATAATTATGCGATAATTGAAATTTCCAATCAAGACACAACGGCGGCAGCTCCAACCAGCTGCGATTTCGAGAAAACTGATCTCTGCTGGTGGGAGCAAGATCCAACTCATGATTTCGATTGGCAGAGACACAATCACGATACACCAAGTTCCCATATCGGTACAGGACCTTCTCACGATCACACGTTGGGTCCTGGATACGACGGTGAGTTTTACAATTCGAAATCATCCTAATAATTACATTTTTCAACAAATTCATAAAATTACCATCGAATATTTGCAACCAAATATCCAAGTTGGCAGAAAATTGAGGCAAATTTCAAAATTTATACTCGAATCTCCACTTTGTCAGAAATTCACAAATTCATTCCATTAGTTCGCGTTAATTTATGAAGCCAATTACGTTTTCATACTAAACACAATTGTCCCATGCTCAGTGTTCGCGAATTATATTCCCAATCTCATTATTTAATCATCAGTTTTAATTTCAACAGCAATCATGCTTTAACTTGATGATTTATTTATCAGGGTATTATCTCTACGTTGAAGCATCAGGACGACTCGTTAATGACACAGCCAGAATTGTGTCCCCGCTCTACAACGCTTCGTACACCGAGTCCGGCTGTTTTTCATTCTGGTAAAAAAAAATCATTAAAAACAAGAAATAAAAAATTTCTCTGTTTTTTACTATTCTAGTCTTTTGAGCGATCATCGGAGCCGGACAATGATCGCCCATCGTGATTAAAGACCGAAAAATTGGCCCTTCGCGAGATTCTTACGATTTTTCGTCCTTTTTCGTTCTGCCATTTATATCTCGCGAATTTAGAGAGAAAAAAAATTGAAAAAATTCTAGAATTCTCTCTATCAAAAGCGTTTGAGAAAAAACAAGATTTTCGAAAAATGTTTTAAAAAAACAATTTTTACAGGTATCACATGTACGGAGCGACGATCGGAGCACTCAAAGTTTACTTTAAACCTGAAAACGGCGAGTCCCAGAAAATGTTTGAAAAAATGGGAAATCAGGGGAATCAGTGGTTGCACGGATACTTCAATCTCCCACCGACCAACATCAGTTTCCAGGTTGGAATAATTTTCTCTCTTGTTTATAATCAAGTTTTTCATTATTTTTGTGAAAATCCATTTTTTTTTGTTTTTTTAATCATTTGCTTTTCATCTTTGACGAAAATTCTTGCAAAATTTTTTGTAATTTTCTCGCGAATTGAATTTTATTCGAAATTTGTCACTCTCGGAGTGAGAAGAATTTTCTTGTGCAGTAAAATTGACCACGTCACGGAAAAGTTTTTAGATTTGCCGAATTTTTGGTTTCCTCGATAAATACACGAAATTCCTTTTTGCAGATTATTATTGAGGGCGTTAGAGGCTCGAGCTACGTGAGCGATATCGCTGTGGATGACGTTGCAATTCTTCGGGGCGAACAATGCTCTTTCACGGGGATTTCAAACACCACGGAAATGATACCGACCAACGAGGGTAAAGATTTCTTTGAAAAGTTGAAAAATTATAAAGTCAAAGTCGTCGATTTTTCTCTTCGGAGGTTCGAACGTTAGGAGAAATTTCGAGGCACATTTGCCCGGACAAAATCAGCGAAAAACAAACGTTTTTGCAATCCTTTTCCCTCAAAAACATCCCCTGGCGATAGCGAATCGATTTTCAACAACAAACCAAACCACGATCGTGCCAAAAGTCACACTAGCAATAATAAAAAGAAGAAAAAATAAAAAATACGAGTTTGTTCGTTCAACGTCAGTCCACAATGTTGGAAAAAAGTGGGTCGAGTTTTGGAGGAGAAAAAAAAATTGGTAATCTGATTGCAGATGAAATCGAGCTTGTGAATTCTCTGCAAAGTTGTCGTGGACGTTGCGGAAATGGAACAGTGACTGCGGAAGCTGCGACGACGATTCTACCTCCTGGTTCGCCGGACGCGTGTCAGTGCAATCTCGATTGCGCTCAAACGTCCATTTGCTGTGCCGATTTCGCCGAATATTGTGTACTCGGTAATTATCAACACTATTTCTGCCGTTATTGAGCTTGGTACACGTCGTTATTAAGCCTTCGTGGATCTCATGAATTTTTATGCCGAATCTGAATCATTTCGGTCTTTTTTCCTGCTTCCCTTTAAATCTCGCGTATTTAGAGCGAAAAAAAATCTGGAATTCTCTCCAGAGAGTCTTTGTTAAAGTTTCACACACTGAAAAGAAAATTTTGTTGAAAAAGATGGATATTTTGTTGGATACGTTAAACTAAACGTTTTTTTCGAAAAATCACGAAAATTTTGTCATTCCAGCAAAAAACATTCCGGAAAATCTTTTCGGAAAGTAAATTTTTGTCATTCCAATCGTGAATTTTGCTGACAGTTCCGTTACAATGAAAAATATTGTCGAAATAACGAAAATTTTGAAATTATCCCAAAATATTTAGTTCGCCGTATTTAACAAAATATCGGCGTTTTTTTGACAAAATTGAATTTTCAGTGGAGTTGTCATGGTCGTTGCGTTTGTTTTATTCCAAAAAAAACGTTTTAAAAACGAGATTTTCGGAAAAAATTTGCTGCTCGCGTCGAAAAAGACTCAAAATATCCGCGAAGGCTTAAAATTTGATAACTCGACGAAAAAACTCACATGTACAGGAGAAACGAACTGGTCGACGAGTCTCCCGGACTCACCGGATGTCGGAGGTCCAATCATGACGCGAGAACCGACGATAACGATGAAACCGATTTCCATAAGTCCCAAGGATGATATCGATCCCTACGCGACAGTGACCGAAGTCCTGGAGCCTTTGCCGACCACCCGAAAAATCACACCAACCACGAAAGTGCCCATGAAAACGACTTCGAAAAAAGCAACAACGATTTCAAGGAGAACAACAGTGAAACCCATCGTCACGACGAAACCGACGACGACAACGAAACGGAAGAGTTTCCCGGTTACGACCACCAGGGAAACTCCTTTTCCTCGAATCACCAAAACTTTCGAAGATCCTCGCGTTTCCGCTCGGACAGGTACGACCTTTTTTATCGCCGATTCAAATTTATTTACCGTCGGCCATTTTTGGTCTACGCAGTAAATAAAATTGGAAAATTCCCGTTCGCGTCGCTGGATTCAAAGAATTTTCAACACTTTTCGCATTTTTTCTAGCTAAACTAAACGATGCCATCGATTTTGGCCTTGCAATTTCCGTCTCATTTCGTTAGAATCGAAAAAAAAACCCAAAAAACTTGAATTTCGATGAACAAAATTGTTTTCAGCCCCAATTGACCGAGTCTTTTCGCTAATTTGACTGATTACAATTCCGAATAGTTCAGTGGATCCGACTAGTCGGCGATAAGCGTAGATTGATGATTAATTTTCAAAATCTCGAATTGATTGATTCGGCACTTGACGTCTCGAGGAATTTGTGTACAAGCGCTAATTCAATGATTGATTTGCACCCGCACAGAGGCTCATGTTCGTGCTGAACAGGCGACGATTCAGCAGCTTGACTCCTCGATGTCCCTTGGGGTGAGTGGAATATCTGCCATAGTGATCGTTATAGGAACGGCGATTGTTCTGTCAACTATCATCACGTTCGTCATAGTACGAAAACGAAAATCGTACAAAAGAGGCGGAGGCGGAAGTGGCTCGGCCCTGTCCGAGGACAGCGATGTTCGATTTCTCACTACCGACGAAGTTCTCGATTTTAATCTCGCCCGCCCGACCGACTATGACGAGCTATGAATAGTAATATGAACATTAATATTTTATGTCGACATCCTATCGTCCGTACCGTTGCTCATGATGCATGCAAAATACAAATTAATATTAAAATCAAAAATTCAATAACAATCGCGATAACGACTACAACAAAAACGATAAAAATTCAATTAAAAATTCGACTCAAAGGAAATTAATGGAGTTTAGTAAAAAAAAAAAAAGTAAAATTTCTTCTATTTCGACTCGAGACTGTCGAAAGGTAATTTTTGAATCTTTGGCGATTGTAAAATGTACAAATAACTTGGAAAAATAACGGACCGAACTCGAAAACATCAAAAATGATAAAAATTCAATTAAAAATTCGATTTAAAGGAAAATAATGGAGTTTATTTAAAAAAAAGGTCTGAAATTTTTTTCTATTTCGATTCGAGACTGTCGAAAGGCAATTTTTGAATTTTTGGCGATTGGAAAATGTACAAATAATGTGGAAAAATGACGGACCGAACTCGAAAACATCAAAAATGATAAAAATTCAATTAAAAATTCGATTTAAAGAAAATTAATGGAGTTGAGTAAAAAAAAAGGTCTGAAATTTTTTTCTATTTCGATTCGAGACTGTCGAAAGGCAATTTTTGAGTTTTTGGCGATTGGAAAATGTACAAAAAACGTGAAAAAATAACGGAGCGAATTTGAAAACCGTTGGAGTCCGAAAAACAAATTGATATGGAAAAAAAACTGAAATAAAATGATGGAATAATATTGAAAATGTTGGAAGAATAAATAGGATTTCATTCTCGGAATGTGGAGGCAGGCGAGGGGGAAATAATGAAGAGAGAAAAGAAAGAAAGAAAGAGTAATGTGAACGAAGAAATTCGTGGCAAGCGGCAACGATAGATTTATATAACCGCATGCCTCAGGCGGAAGCTCCAAGGTGAATAAAACGCTTTCTCATGACACGCTCATTCATTCTATTTTCCCTGCGTGATCTCTCCGCTCCGAGAGACGCAGTAAATAAAACGCGGTGAGAAAAAAGCACGAAGAACGATTCTGCCAAGAATGAATCTTTGCTGACCACGTGAGCGAGTCTCGAAAGTCTCCTGCGTCGAGATTCCAATTGAATTTAATGAGGAATAATAATCCTCCGGAAAAAACGCGACACAAAATCATAACGAAATTCAAATTCGACTCTTCCCCAGAAAAATCATGATAAAATGATTATTTGCGAATACAAAAAAAAAAAACATTCGACAACGATACGGACTTATCGCTTTTTTTTCTCTCTTACGATTCGTTGCGCAGTTCATCAAAGTCAAAGCCACAGATATAACATCGAGACCCCGGATCAAATTTTCTATCGTCGCATGACGCTTGAGAATTGCCCAATCTCTCGAAAATATCAACAAAAAAAATGTCACAAGAATCTCACTTTTTGCACAAAGTATTTTCTTCACACTTTTTATATTTTTTTCAAATTACACACAAATTACACTCTAATAGAAACACAAATATGAGACGCCCCGCGGAAAATCATCACCGGCGTTGAATCATCATAATCGACAATGTTAGCAAAAAAAAATGAATGAAATCGCTCGAAATCCCGAAGGAATTCGACAGAGATTCGTCCTCAGGATTAATTTATCGCGGAACTTATAAAAATCGTTTTAATTCAGGTATAAATAGCAACAAATTTATCGAGTATGAGATTTTTTTCACGTGATGCAGCAGCACGTGCGTCTCTTGTACCATTGCATAACAAAATGGATGTGCAGCCTTCGTAACGGAAGGTCGTAACCTCCGCGTTGAGAAAAAAGTTGGGAACTGCGTAAAATGTCTCGAATGTAACGCCAATTTTCGATAACGACATTATCAACACGATAAAAATAATAGTACGACGAAGATCAAAAGTTGATCCGACTCGGTTTAATCGCTTCGTCGTATTTTTTCATCCTCGAAAAAGTTTTCTCGACTTTAGTTACTGTCGCGTATGCGAAAGATCGAGCGAAGCAACGATCGAAAATACAGAATGACAAAAACTTGGTAAACAAAAAACGAAACAAGTTTCGCACGTGGGTCGGGGAGTATTTGGTAATCAGCACAAGAGATTAATATTCCCACCAGACACGATTCCATTGGAATAATGAGAAGCGTAGCACACATAGAGATTATCACAAACAGTAGAAAGCATCGATAGGGAAATCCCAAGCAGTGAATGAACGAATAATGAACCTGAACTATTCGAAAATATCGTGGAATTGAAATACTTGAATAATCGATTTCCAATAATGTTTGAATATCAAATTGGAATGCGTGTCTTTGATTTTTTCTAGCTCGAAAGCTCAGCGGTGAATAAATCGACGTCAGTGTTGCGAGGTTTGAAAAATCGTTTGTGGTGTTTGGAAAAATAATCAAGCTTCGGGAGAGATTTTTATGGACTTTTAATGGAGCTTGATTTTTGTTTTTTGGGGATAAAATTGACGTCGATTGCTCCTCGCCCATTCACTGCTGAATTTCGACCCTTTGAAAGCTGAAAATATTAGTAATTGGGCGTTGGTTTGTTGACAGTGCCCCAGAACAAAATGATTTTGGTGGATTCGTGTCTGATGAAAAACAAGAAAGGTCGATTGGCGAGAAGTCGTTTGATGTCACCGCCTCTTTGAATGGAAACGCTGGTTACAGCTGCAGCGGTAGTTCCGGTCTCGGTGACGTCAATTTCGACCTTGTGAAGTACGTCCGAGGCGAAAAGTCCAGGATTAGCGAGATTCGGGCTATTTCTTAGAGAATCGAGGCCGTAATTGTGAACGGGTTTGCGGCTATCGATGAATCGAACGAAATCTTGATCGATCGGACGAGCTTGACGTTTCAATCTCGCTGTTTGATCAAATCTATACTTATCGTTTCCGATCTCAACGAATCTCAAGTTTGTCCTTGGCGAGTCTAACTTGGCCGATACGTTGTAAGGTGCATTGTTTTTCGGACTCGATACTTGGCTCCTCGTTGACTCGCTCCACGAACTCCGATCTGCAGATCTTTTGCGGTGATAGCTTTTGGGAATTTTCTCAATGAGAACCCCGCTGTCCCATTGTCTAACGGTATAACCCCCACGTTTGTCTTCATACCTGATGAAATTGTTCTTAGTCGTTGGGCCCCTCGTTCTCGGGGGATTGCTCGTCGAGTTTTTCTCGTCGTCGTTGAACCTCGAAACTATCGGAGGTACAGCCACCGGCGCGTTCCTGTCGTATCCTTGTGACAAAACTCCAAGATTCGAAGCTCTTCGATCGAAGAGAGAAGTCAGTCCTAAGGACTGAAGAGGCTTGTTGAGATTGAGAGTGCTCGAGAGCTTCATTCGAGGCAGACCGAGAACGCACACTTCGGTTTTCATCCGGTCTATCATGTTCTCAAGATTCTCTGCGTTCAACTGGAGCTCCAGCCGCCTGAGAGCGTCGGCGTCTTTCGCAGTGGGCAAAAGGACGTACATCATCGATGGAGGTCTCGACGACGACCCATCGTTCGTTCCATTCTGAAAATCGATCGAGCATGTTGGAAAACAATAAAAAAAGGAACAAGCGAATTATACGACACGAAACAACTCAACGTCGTTACGATATCGATCTCTCTCTCCCACGACATAGGGAAAAGAAAAGACATTCGGAACGTGCAACTTACCCCTTTGTAAGGTAAGCCCAGAATCTTCACTTTCAACGTTTTATCCTCGTAAAAAGGAAAATCGCCGCCGTTGTACATCATGTCAACCTCCACGGACCTGTCGGGTGTGATCGCGAACGGTTTTCTGTCAAGGAACCAAAAGAAAATTAATAATTCAGTGTTTTTACGAAATTTTGTGAATTTTTCAAAAATTGTTTTTGTTGGGCCTTATTGCAACCCTTTAAATGATCATTTTTCCCGTCCGCAGAAAATCTTCGTGGCAAATTCTGGATAAAAACGAAAAAATGGAAGGAAAAAATCCCAGATTATGAAAAATAACGTGAAAATCATTAACCCAAGACGGTCACACCTCATGAGAATCCCGTGGTGGTCACATGGGGTGTGTCACACCCCAAGCAATTTGGAGCGCTGTAGCATTTCGTAGAATGATTTTGAGGGCTCAATAAAATTTGAGAACATATTTCAAACGTTCCTCTATTATTCTATCCAAGAATGGAACGAAAATTTTTGTTTGAAGTATGTTTAAAAAATTGTTGAAAAAAAAATCGCGAAAAAGCCCTTTTTTACAAAAAATGCTGTATTTTTTTTGTTTTTTGAGATATCGACAAAATTCAAGCAGGGTCTGATTTGCGAAAGCATTCTCTTTCTGGTGAGGATAATAGTTTTTGTGGGTTCGAGGTGTTGCACACCCCAGAATTGTCGATCGTCCGCTTCGGGCGACTACAGGAGCTAACCTAACGCGCCGGAATTAGTCCCCGCTACCTGAGCCTAGGGAGGAAGGTTCGATCTAACTGTAGGGAAGGGTAATAGTGTCGATTTGGGGATTTTACAGGTAAAATTCCAGCTCGTAAATGGCCTGGGGTGTGTCACACCCCATGTGGGCATCTTGGGTTAATGAGGCGACGAGGTGACGTAAAATCGAAATGGAATAGAATCAAGACATACCTCGCTGTGGATCTAGGGAAGAAATACTGATTCCACTCGCCACTGAAGTAAAGCGCCGAAGTGATGATTAGTTTGGTATCGGAATCGATAGGCTCGTCCAAGATGCTTGAAATTTTGCCGTGAGTTCTCGCTTTGACCCAATCGTTAATGGTTTGCCTTGATTTCGATGCTTGGTCTATGAAATCGAGGTTGATGACCTCGTTATCGTAAGCCTCCTGGCTGATGGCCTTGAACTCGTCTCGGATGGGAAAGCCGTTCTAATTCAATTTCATTAATTTTATCATCCTCGATATGACGTCACCATTACGTGGGAATAAAAAATAATGATCAAAAATTGTAAAATACCTGGACAAACATTCCATTAGCCATCGTGACTTCTGGCCCGACGCCGCCAGGCCTTGAACGGATCGTGTTGAAGACGAGACCGAGCATCAAGTGCACGATCTCCGAATGTCCCGATATATCGACCCCAGATTCGAGGCCAAGGATTTTCGCAACCTGCTGGAAGGTCACACCGGCCGAACCCAGTAAAACCATCGCAAGAGTACTCACAACACTCAATGGCGAAAATACAACGTTCGGCCTCTCGCTGCCTGGCTTGATCGCGATCGAATCGTAAATCGCGCGATCCATGTCTATGGCGAATTTCGTTACACCACGCGATAAGAGTTCGTTCACCTGTAAACATTTCAACATTCTCTTTACTCTTTGCGGATTTTTACAAAGAAAAGTCTTTGCCGAAAAAAATGAAAAAAAAACTATCGAATTCAAATATCGAAATTTTTCAAAGAGAAAAAAAAATGAAATAATTTTCGATTTGACGTTTGGATCTCAGCGACGGATCCGACGAGAAAAAATACTCACGTGATTATGCCAGTATTCGGCCTCATAGTCGAAATCCTGACTGGAAGAGCTCGGAGCAGCGGCGATGGAGGCTGGAGCAAACGATGGACCCGAATATTCCCCAGCCAAGGGGGATAAAGTTTCACCGAAGTTGAAACCATCATCGCTAGGCGGAGACCCAGCGGATGCAGTCGACTGTTGATATTGCTTAGACATCGCCTCAAATTCGTCAGGAAATACTATCCGTCCGTTGACCTGGACCAGCAACGCCATGACCACAACAGCGAATCGCATCATTTCTGGAAACAAAAATTGGTCAATTGTCATTCTTTTAAAATCGATTCATGGGAATGGAGAAAAAATCGATAAAATTAATCGATAAAATCTTCAAAATTGAAATACAAGAAAAGGCAAAAGTTTCGATAATTATTATAATTGGATTTTTTTTTCATTCCATTAAAAAAAAACTCTTTAAAACGGTGGTGGCCAAAATTTTGTGGACATGACTGAGATTTCACGGACCCGACGATTAATTTTCCATAATTCGTACAGATAAAAAAAAATGGGCCTCCGTTTCGACCCGATTGGATTATATGGATGGCGTCCAAAGCCAAGGCTATAAAAACATCGTTAAGCTCTATCAGTCGAGATCGATATTATGTCACATCGCGAAACGACGTGTAATTTGTGATTTAACAAATTTACTGCCATCACTGGCTCGAATAATAGTCGAGGCATTCGTTAAATCTCGCACAAAAATTCGTTCCATCGAACCAACGGGAATTTTCAATTTGCATGCAAATAAACGCAATGAGTGTCAAGCGGAGGTGAAAGATTGTCCCTGGAATGAAGTTGTCGACGACCAAGTGCGATTAATAAATTCGATGAGCATTTTCATCGCTGCAACGCTTGTTTTTAATTCGAAAAATATTGAAATCGTCTCGTCATTGTTGTGATTTTTAATAATTCCGATCAATTTTCCCTGGTAAACTCTGATTCTAATCTCAATTTCTCAATTGTGGGAATCCGGAGCTGTGGAGCAAAAAAGTGTTTGATCGTCGCAAACAATGGACGCTGGAATTAATATATTTGACGAGCTCGAGCCACCCTCGCAGCAGAATGGATAAAAAAAATGTGTGATTGGTAAATAAAAATCTGGAAGCAGCCTAAATTATGGAATGTGGCGTAGCAGGTTGTACAGCAAGTGCGTCTCATGGGACAAGAGAATGATATACTGATGTTGACGAATTCACCGTTCCACGGGGTCAGAATCAGGGAGGACGAGACGAAAATCGATACGTGCGTTCCAATAAAGTTGCACGAGTTTTTTTTTCTATTTACTGGTCCTGCCCATTATTTTGTGAGAAAATACGAATGACACATATTTTTTCTCCCAGAGACAGATCGAATTTACCAGAAAAGCAATTTACTTTAAGGGTTTTCGACGACGACATGAGCTCTTTGGCAGATATATGTCGATAAATTTGCCCAAGCAACGAATTCAGCGAATCAACATCGCCAGTCAAACTTATAATTATAATTATCCGGATAAATCAATGAAAAGTTATTTAATCAGCGCCACTAGATCGATTTCCTCATATAACTTTTGATAAACTTTGAATCCCATTCAAATAAATTTCTTACAGATCCGGATCGTCTCAAGCTAATGTTTATTAATCAAGTCTCGCAATCTTCGGAATGATCCGGGAAAGAAAATAAAGATGAAAAAAAAAATTATCTTGTTTTCACAGCAGGCTCGATATTTTCAGAGCATACAATCGTACCATAGGAATAAGTGATTGCATACGTGTTTTGGTATATTCACGTGTAATCCCTCTCGAACCCTCGAGATGACAGCCAGTTTTTTGTTTGTTTGTACGTACAACAAGGGATCAAGCAATGAAATCGCAGCTGGACTATCTCGAAAACACATAATTCATGTGAGATTGGATTATATGGTGAGGGGGGAGTTTGCTATCCCATAGAGACAGATTTTCGCTGGTTGAATATTTCAAAAGGCCTTAAGAGAGTCATGAATGTTTCCATGATTTGAAAAGCTCTTCCAAAATACACTGAAAATAAAATTTTGTTGAAAAAGATTGATATTTTGTTGGATACGTTAAACTAAACGTTTTTTTCGAAAAATCACGAAAATTTTGTCATTTCAGCAAAAAACATTCTGGAAAATCGTTTTCGGAAAGTAAATTTTTGTCATTCCAATCGTAAATTTTGCTGACAGTTCCGTTACAATGAAAAATATTGACGAAATAACGAAAATTTTGAAATCATCCCAAAATATTTAGTTCGCCGTATTCAACAAAATATCGACGTTTTTTGACAAAATTGAATTTTCAGTGTAGACGATATTTTTTCCAAACTTTCCTCCTTTCGGATGCAGATCATTAATTCAGTGAATAGAGAGAGATTTTAAAAAACCGCGAACACATTTCAATCAATGATTCACGATTCGACGTTCCCGTTGGATCACAACGACGAAAAATATTTATTTAATCATTATTTTTTCCGATTATCCAGATTTTTGAAAATTCTGGAAAAATACGAGAAGCATTTCGTCGCATTGTACGTGAAAATCGATTGGAATGAAAATGCAATGCAAAATCAAGGGCAACAGCTTGGGAACATAGTTGCTGCAAAACTATACTCACTTGTTGGTTGTGGGAGAAGAAATAGTTGGAAAAGTCTACAGCAGGTTGAGTGAGCAATTTTTTGCAGGTTTCGATGCGTTGGTTGCGAAAAAAAAGTTTAAAGAGTCCGATGAGAGAGCGCGTCAATGAATGGCCTCGAAACAGAGATCGCGAACGCGAATCGATGCGGGCAATTGCGAACGATCGGTAAAGTATGAAACTGGGTAATCGAAGCAGAAATAAATTTAGGCAAATTCTGTATTGCAAAATGTTGTACGACGATAAGGATCGCGATGAGTATAGAATCGCGTGTTACTACCGCGCAAAAAGATCGGCGCACAAAAACATGCACCGACACTCACACACACCACCCACTCACGTGCCCACACGCACCCACACACACACACACACTTATTGACACGAACTCACGAGACACTCGCGAGAGTCGGCGTTATTCATTAATGAGACAACGATTCAACTGCGACGACGAGACGACTGATCGCGTTGTTGCCTTTCGCTCGTATTTACCCGCGCTCTCTTGTCCCCACCAGACTACGCGATCGGTATTTTGTACGTCTGTGTATGGCTCAAGCATTAATACCCATACGGATACCTCATTTTTATGTAGCAACGATCCTATGGCGCGAAATGACACGCCGTCGTTTTTTCGTCATCGCGCTCAATTTATATATCTATAGATTTCCATCCTTACGCATTCGCGCCTCCTGGGCCACACATGCAACATTAATTTACCGTTTATTTATCGTTTTCGAGACTAAACATCATTACTCATCGAATAATACGATTTTTATAGCCAATCCCACACGGAGAAAACGAAGTCGAAAATAATTAAGAAATATACTAGGAATCCAGTTACTTATTGTTGAAAATTATAGTATTTTGAGGACAGTTCCGAAATTACAGCAAGATCTCGAATGGCAGTGCGACAAACCGTTCTAAACAGCATAGTAAAACGTCATCATCAGATTAAAACCGATTTTACAATTTAGCATAGCAATTAAAGAAAATCGCAATGGTCATGGTAAAAAAAACAATACGTGTGATAAAATTTCACACATGTTCGATATATATTCATATTGGGATAATAGAATTTTACTATGTCAACGTTTAAAATTTGAGACATTCTCACTCATAACTGAATTCTTATCTGACATAGTAAATTGTTCATAAAAACAATCCTGAAATTCATTATTGCGCGCATTGCTGTTTCTTATTCATATAGAACTGTTTATAATTCATGCTAAGAAAAATTGTAAGTGTTAAAAAATACTATGCTGTTTTGCAATTGGTGCTACGATTCTTTTGCTTCTTAAACTTCGTATAGGACATTTTCCCAAAACATTTAATTTATTATACTTAACAAAACGAATCCGTTTTCTCCGTGCACAATTTCCAGCAGCTCTTCTCCAATTTCTTTCAACTTACAACTCATCGTAACTACCTATTTTATGAACGAACGTATTTTTGAGTTTCTGAAACGAGTCACTTTGCATAGAGACTCTTTTTCAAGGCCGTATCGCTGGCCAGATATCGCTTTCAGAGGAGATTTACAAAATGACATAACTTCCGACGAATCTTGGTCGGGAAACGCGCTCAAAAGCCATGCAAAGTTCCCAGCAAAATTGCGGCACGATTCCTCGTGTCTGCGTTATGTTTTACAATTTTTTTTTTCCTATAGAAATTCGTCGCTGTTTCGTAACTTTCATACGAGCGAAAAAAAACATTTGGTTGGACAAAAAAAACAGAATTTAGTAAAATGGTCCCGTAATTATCGTCCGGGAAGGCCAGACCCAGTTTGTAAACAAAAGTATTCAGGTGTGAATAGTGAGAATAAAACTTGTTTTGTAACGGTGCTGCTGCCCAAAAATTCTTGAGCTCCGAGTGAGTTTTGTGAACTTTAGCAATTGAGCAGTTGATTTATCAACGCCGCGTGGCCCAGAGAGAACAGGAGTTTGGCATTGGCTGTGATAAGATCGCGACCGTGGGTGACAAAGTCGCGGGGAGCCCCGCAAACCGAGACAAGGAAACCCCATGATCGTCTAACAATCGGTGAGGGAAGTTTGTAATTATTTATAAACACGAAACACTCGTTGTTGCGCGAAAGCGAGGACGCGAAGTCATCACCAACTGCCCAAGTGAATTTGAATAAAATTTAAATACATTTTTACTGTCGGAGATTGTGGGTGGACGCGGTGAAAAGGCAACAGCGTGGGCTTTAAAAAATCATTTTTTTTTCTGTACGCTTTCGCTTGCGTTTAATTCATTTTCTTCGTTTTTTTCTTTTAAAGACGTCAAAATGATTGAAAAGTAGAAACAAATTTTGAGTCCTTTAAATATTCAAAAGATTTCGGTCAAATTTGATTTTTTTTTTTTTAATTAATGAATACGTTGATAATTTCGACAAAAAATTTCTTCCAACCCACAGGTGCCGGGAAATGATGGAATTTCCGAAATTTCCAAGCTCAAGCTCACTTCGTAGGCCCTGAGCGTTAAAAAACAAGCAGGAAATTAAAACTCCAGCATTTTCAGGTGAGAAACCATCCATTGAAAATTCAATTTTGTCACAAAACGTCGATATTTTGTTGAATACGGCGAACTAAATATTTTGGGATGATTTCAAAATTTTCGTTATTTCGACAGTATTTTTCATTGTAATAGAACTGTCAGCAAAATTTACGATTGGAATGACAAAAATTTACTTTCCGAAAGGATTTTCCAGAATGTTTTTTGCTGGAATGACAAAATTTTCGTGATTTTTCGAAAAAAACGTTTAGTTTAACGTATCCAACAAAATATCAATCTTTTTCAACAAAATTTTCTTTTCAGTGTGAAAATTACTGTGACACGCGTCTCTTGCGGTTTCGTATGCGTGCCGACAGTGCGATAAACGGAATCACAAGTATTTTGCATCTGTCATAAATCACAACTATTATTTCCGTAAATAAAGCATCAACACGATCTGCTCGAAACTCCAATCTATATATGCATGTGGGAAGTTCCCAGACTGCTGGTTTTCCCGCAGGCAATTTAATGTCCGTGCACTCGTGTAATGCATGTACCCTGATGCACTTTTGTGATGGTTGCTCTGTCACGTGCTATTCTAAACACATCTCAACGAAAGAGGCTCTCGAAGGCATAAAAATGTGAATGCCTCATTTATACAAAGAGAATTGAAACATAAAAAATTGGATGAAAAGGACAAAATTAATGAACGCGACAGCTTTCGTCCGTTTCCGGTCGCAGTTCTGACGCAATTAGCTTTTTACCAAATTCAGCGAAGTCTCTGAAGCTTGTTCGCACACAATGTTCGTAATAATGAGTGACTGAACGGACACGCTTAATTATTAAAGTAAACAATGATGAATTCGGTGGTCCGATGGACGAGGAAGTTGAGTATGACATTTGATTTCCCGACGCGGTGGTCTGTCACCGCAAAAAGGATGCTCAGGTCGTTGACACACGTGTTAACGGCATCCTGCATCCACTTCCTATGTGTTCCAGCGTCGACATTGTTCGCGCAAAAGTATTTGTCGTGTCCTCGGGAATATGCAGTCTGCACAACTTGCTCTCCTGCATTTTTATTCGTCTTCAAGTTCGTACACTCGCGTGTGAACGTGCTGGCCGTGTGTTCTCGATGTAATGACCCATAAAAATGGCGCAGTGGGCTCCAATAAGATAGACAGAGATTGTCTATACACCGCATGTGCTTTGAGAACAGAATGGACCATTGCCATAAATGTGTCTCGAGCAAATTCGCTGCGAACTCCTTCAAAGAGCATTACCTCAGGTTGTACAATATTCCGCGCTATTTATCTTTTTTTTTTTCAAATTTCCACTCGACAATGAGAACGCACTGAAAATTCAATTTTGTCAAAAAACGTCGATATTTTGTTGAATACGGCAAACTAAATATTTTGGGATGATTTCAAAATTTTCGTTATTTCGACAATATTTTTCATTGTAACGGAACTGTCAGCAAAATTTACGATTGGAATGACAAAAATTTACTTTCCGAAAACGATTTTCCAGAATGTTTTTTGCTGGAATGACAAAATTTTCGTGATTTTTCGAAAAAACGTTTAGTTTAACGTATCCAACAAAATATCGATCTTTTTCAACAAAATTTTCTTTTCAGTGCGCATATGGGGGAAAAAAACGAACGATATTTTCGAGAGTTTTGTGCGGAAATAAAGGAATGTGCAGGTTTGCAATGTCCTGCACACAATTCTCGGTAAAGAGCAACAAGGACGGCTGAAAATTAACTGCGAATGGACAAGAATCGATAAATCGACGTGTCCTCGCGTCACGCGCCATTACGCTATTGTTGTGTAGTATTTTTTATTCAATCGTTTCTCGCATCTACAGATATACTCGAGACTTTGAAGAAACTTTACTGTCTCGTAATTATTGGATAAAACTCAACGAGGATTTTTCTGCGTTCTATAATATTCTTTTAACGAGTTCACACATCAGCGAGAGGCACTAGATCGTGCTCAGCATTGAACGGCCGACGATTCATTTTGGCCTTGGTCTCTAATGACCTTCGACGAAATTTCTCCTGGTCCTGGGACAATAGAACTTTTGTTTCTTCTTCGGGAACATCATTTCGTAAAGGCTCGTCACGCTTTTAATTTATGTGCATTTTAATTCGTCACCACAGCAAGTTCATTGTTTTATTTGGCCTGACGATTTAGCCGGGAATTCCGACCTGTTCGTGGGTTTTGGTAGATCATTATGCAACCGAGTCTTGATCATCGTAGAATGAAAATTCGATTCTGCATGAAAAAACCTGCACTGAAAATAAAATTTTGTTGAAAAAGATCGATATTTTGTTGAATACGTTCAACTAAACGTTTTTTTCGAAAAATCACGAAAATTTTGTCATTCCAGCAAAAAACATTCTGGAAAATCGTTTTCGGAAAGTAAATTTTTGTCATGCCAATCGTAAATTTTGCCGACAGTTCCGTTACAATAAAAAATATTGTCGAAATAACGAAAATTTTGAAATCATCCCAAAATATTTAGTTGGCCGTATTCAACAAAATATCGACGTTTTTTGACAAAATTGAATTTTCAGTGTGTCCATCTTGTTGTTCTTTCATGTCGTAATTTCATTGTCAACTCTCCACCAACTTCCGGTCAAATGAACAAAAAAGCGATATGGAAAAAGACGTATGTCCTGTTAACATTAAGAATTGCGAAAGGCCATAAAACATGTCAGTTTTACGACCTTTTGCCATTAGTCATGGCCCGTGCTCGCAAGGGTAAAGCGATGCGTCACGTATTCTATAAATCTACCGCACAATGTGTACATTGTGTACTCACGTGTCTCGAGGTGTGAAAAAGCAGAGCAAATAAGCCATTTGATAAATGTGAATAATCGATATCCCGTCGACGTAATTTTCGGAGTAAGAAATTTGTGGAAAGTCCAAATTACTCGAAAACCACCACACGTGTTTTGGCAACAAGGTAGTCACGTATGCAGCGAACTGACTCACGCTCAGATTAGAAGTAAACTTCTGTTTTTCATGTATTTACTCGAAAACATTCCCATAAAAAAATAACTCATTGCTGATTTCGAAAATTCATAAATTACCGACAACAGTATCGATTATTTTCCGCACCATATCGCACCTCCATCATAAATTTCTATCAACCCCATAAATCGCTCAATTTATGGCATAGGACACTTTTATTTTTCGATAAAAAATCTCACGAAATCGAGTGTTTTTTTTTCATTTTAAGGTAAATCAACAGTTTTTAGTGCATTTTCACGATAATTTTATGCGAAATTTGATACTTTGATGATTAATCAAATGGGCGATGGATTTAAATTCCAGCAAACGTTTTATTAAGATGAAAATAAAATAATATTGATAGATTTGCTGAGCCATTGATTCATAAATGCAAAAATGCACGATGTAATTTTCTTGTGGGCATTTTTAAAAGTTTTTTTTTGATAATTTTCGAAAAATTACGAATTAAACTTCAAGTTGAATGAAAAAACCACTCAATATCGTATAGACCTTTGATTGAGAAGGGAAGGGCTTTTGTACATGCACTGAAAATAAAATTTTGTTGAAAAAGATCGATATTTTGTTGGATACGTTAAACTAAACGTTTTTTTCGAAAAATCACGAAAATTCTGTCATTCCAGCAAAAAACATTCTGGAAAATCTTTTCGGAAAGTAAATTTTTGTCATTCCAATCGTAAATTTTGCTGACAGTTCCGTTACAATGAAAAATATTGTCGAAAGAACGAAAATTTTGAAATCATCCCAAAATATTTAGTTCGCCGTATTCAACAAAATATCGACGTTTTTTGACAAAATTGAATTTTCCGTGTGAAAATAAAATAATATTGATAGATTTTCTGAGCCATTGATTCATAAATGCAAAAATGCACAATGGAATATTCTTATGGGCATTTTTAAAAGTTTTTTTTTGGTAATTTTCGAAAAATTACGAATGAAACTTCAAGTTGAATGAAAAACGTCGAGTGAAAAAAACACTCATTATCGTATAGACCTTTGATCGAGAAGAAAAGGGCTTTTGTACATGGTCGCGATTGAATCAAACCGAGTGCTTGGATTTATGAAAAGAAGGACCGAGTTTTACAATTTATAATTTAGCCTAATGGGGGAAGCAGCGATATTCCCTGAATTGGAGCAGAAATAAGATCGTCATTCTACTGCAGTATATTTGCTCAATTATATGACGTCAAATATAACTGTAAGAAATCTACTTGACGTATTTCTGGAATGGGCAAAACCCAGGGGGCAGATGTTGCTGCTTAAGATAAACATTTGAATGACGAGGCATTCGGTCGGAGGAAAAAAAATTTGGATAAGTCATTCAATAATATACAAAGATGCACACACGACGACCAGATAAAGAGTCTGTTCAAGGCGCACAAAACGAATAAGTTTTTTCGTCAATCATCTCTAGCCAAACTCGATAAATTATGGAAATACTGATTGCTCAAGGTACACAATGCCAAATGGAGGAGAGAATATCATTTGCACACTGGCTGAAGCTCCATGTCGATTCTGATAAGACACGAACAAACATAGATCTATCATATCGTATGCTTCCAACGTGTGATACAGTGTTACATGCGGGTGTACAAGAGCAAACGTTGATTAACGACACCAGCGTGCATTTGCATTAATAATGAAAAAGTTGACCTTGGATGTCAATCTTTCGAACGTTACTCAGCGTTTGGAAAATCCTCGAACTTTAGCGACTAATTTTTGCTTTTTTAACTTTCAAGTTTACAACCAACATCCGTTCTCTTTGAAGTCTAATATTAACGCGCTTCAAAACGATCGCTGTTCTCGTCGCATTTCACGGTCCAGAGATTTGGGAGGACAGTTCTAGGAAGCATTTCAAAAGGGTCTCTGAACGAAATCGAGTTGGCGCAATGAAAAAAAGGTTGACGACGTCATTTATTTAAATGTTTTAGATTCCCCGGCCGATTTCTTCTACGAATCCAGCATCTTTCGGATTTTTCATCGTCATCGTTCACACACGCATTCGTTGTCTGGGAAATGTCTAAATATTTTGTTACCCAGAAGACGAGGAGCATGGGAAAAACAAAGTTGGATGTTTTGACGTCACGGACGCCAGCGAATTATTTCGAGCAATATCTTCCTGTGGTCTTCCGTTGATTCGTCACCTCCGGTATCAATGTCCTCGAGTAACATGCAATAATTTGATAGAAGCATCGATCGTCCTTCGGGAAGCTCAGCGATGTTCGAAAGTGCCTGGATTATTTTAAAACACTCGCTATTCATAAGTTTTTTCAGTTATTTTCACTCACTAATGATCGTACTAATTATTACTTTTATCGATGCTAATTGGAGCTCTCGATCCCGCGTAGAATTGACGGCGCACTGCACCAGATTCTCCACCATATTCAACTCGAAAGCTTGCCTTCTTCCTCCCGTTGTTATCGTCACAAAAACCATCAACTTTGCAGCTTTCCTTCGAATCGCGTCTCGCTGTTAAAATTTCATAAACCTGAGACTCTCTTTGTGTGTTTAAGACTGTTGAAGCAACATCAAAAGCTTTTTTCAATCTGCATCATCTTTTTGATAAGCTCTTTTGACTTTTGCTGATTTCGCTAAAAGTTTTTTACGTCGTTTTGAACGAGAAATTTCAAAAATTGATAAATGTTGGGGAAAATGAGGAAAAAAACTTTTTACGCAACGAAGTGAAGCTGAAATTTAAAAAAATGACGAAAATCGCTCGAAATTACTTCATCGTCCAGGAAGGTTTTGAGAATCGGCAGAAAATTCAAGTCATGGAGTTTTTTTTTGCCCAGTGATACTTCGCTGAGAGTAGCTAAACACGAAAGGGACCCAGAGACAACTTTCTCCTCGTGGTTTTCGAGCAAAGCAAGAAGCTTCTCAGCCACGTTCATTTCTAAGGCGAGTATTTTGACCTTTTCGTTCAGCAGTGTCAGGGATTCGAGACATTCCAGATGCACAACCTTGGGAGCAGCATAACCATCGATTATTGCTCATTAATCATCGGCATTTTACATTACTCGGCAAGTATTACGCATATCAATCTTCAGGATATGAGGAATAAATGGGAAAATTTTTCTACTGATCCTTCCTCAAGATTAACTCTCCACGTCCGAGAACAAACTGCTAATATCTCACCAATATCGCATCCTCTTTCTCCTCGGCGATCAGATCGACGAGCTTCTCCAGGAATCCCAACCGGCACAAATCTTCAGCAACTTGAACAAAAATGCATTTTTTTCCAATTTTATTCCAATTTCAAAAAAATATGAAAACGATTCAGAAAAAAAACATGTGGATATTTCAGCTTCTTTATACGGAGAAAACGGATTCGTTTTGTTTAGTAAGAAATAAAATATTTTGGGAAAATGTCCTATACGAAGTTTAAGAAGCAAAAGAATCGCAGCACCAATTGCAAAACAGCATAGTATTTTTTAACACTTACAATTTTCTTAGCATGAATTATAAACAGTTCTATATGAATAAAAAACAGTAATGCGCGCGATAATGAATTTTAGGTTTGTTTTCATGAACAATTTACTATGTCACATAAGAATTTAGTTTTGAGTGAGAATATCTCAAATTTTAAACGACGACATAGTAAAATTCTATTATCACAATATAAATATATATCGAACATGTGTGAAATTTTATCACACGTATTGTTTTGTTTACCATGACCATTGCGATTTTCTTTAATTGCTATGCTAAATTGTAAAATCGGTTTTAATCTGATGATCACGTTTTACTATGCTGTTTAGAACGATTTGTCGCACTGTTATTCGAGATATTGCTATAATTTCCGAACTGTCCTCAAAATACTATAATTTTCAACAATAAGTAACTGGATTCCTAGTATATTCCTTAATAATTTTCGACTTCGTTTTCTCCGTGTACGAAAATGGAAAAATTCTATAGATCATTGTTCATTTTTCTGATTTATGATTTTTTTGTCATTCGATAAGAATTATTTACTGATGGGAAATTTGCGTATAAATTATCTCTGAGTCACAGTTCACCTGGCAAAAAAAAAAATATTTCATTCGATATTTTGAGATCGATGAATCAAATTCGAAACTAAAATAGTTCAATGGATCGTTTCGAAATTCGAATTTTCAAAAACTTTCGTGTTGAGGCATTATTGAAAAAAATATTTAAAGTGACATCGAAGAAACGATCTGACAGGAATGAATGTGCACATGAGACAACGAGCCAATTAAAGCAATTCATGAAAAGCAATTAAACCCAAGGGATTCCGTGCGAGAGTCTCAAGGACTTGAGCCATTTTGGCACGAATTACGTCCAGAGGATCGTCGAGTCCTATGGAGAGATTATGGAGGGTCTTGTGGTGTCGTAAAATGGCTTCACTCCCGACAGTTCTACGACACATAGCACTGTATATAATCGCCACTTTTTCTCTCAAATAAGGATCCTCCGATATCAACAGTTCAGCGAGTCTAAAATAACAAAGAACTTAATTACTTCATCGTTTAACGAGGACGTACGAAGGAGCCAGCATTTACCTCTCGTGTATCCCAAGCTCCAGAGCAGCACAAATTTCTTCTGGGTCCATCAAAATATCGGCTATGGTAGAAATTATTTGCCTCACTGTGTTTCCATCGATGCTCGTTTCTAAATCACGAACCTGATCCGTCATTCATGAAAATTACACATTTTTCCAAATTTTCCAATCATTTTGTTCCTTATCAAAAAAACGTTCATTAGTATTGATGAAAATGAGAGAAAAAAAAGCTCGTCATGGTCATCTCTACTAAAAAATACAGGATAAAAATTTCCTTCAGTATTTCAAAATGATTTTTATTTTTTTTTCAATTAATTCGGAGCCTAAATGATTGATTAAAAGATTGAACGATAAAAAAACGGTTATTCGGTGCTGCGATAATGAAAAACCGTGGCAACGAGTCGATTGAACGATGGAGCAAAGAATAAAAAAAAATCGTGGTATTTATTCGATTGAATTTTGGTTGGTGGCCTTGGGCGAAAGATCGAGACTCGTAAAATGGTGTAAGGGTTTGGAAGAACAAGGAGGATGGAAAAAAGGTGTTTTATTTTTATTTTTATTAAGCCTCGTAATAACCAACGCAGGCAGAGCCAATTTGCCGTAAGCCAGTCTAGCACGTGTCGGGTCGACGTGAGGAGCGAAGCATCTTGGTTCGTTGATCGAATTTAATGCTGAAACGATCCCTCGTTTTCGAGTCCGAAAGGACTTGAGAAATTTATCGACGCCGTCACACATCGTTGACGTCAACGCGGGATGAAAAAAAATCTCTCAGTTTGCACTTTGACACTAAATTAATTTTTTGCCTGCTTAAAAATCGAGACTTGGAACGAAAAGGCAATTATTTCGCGACGTGTCAATCCAGAGTCAATATAACCAACGAAAACCAACGCGACGACGTTCATGAGGAAGGATAATTCATCACGAAGAGAAATAAAACGAACGAGATGAAATCTCGCGATCGAAATTAGTTACAAACTTCAGGTTTATTCACAAATAGCCACGACCGTCTCCGATTCGTTAATTAAATCGATAAACGGGATACACGTAATAAAAATTGCATTGAATCGTCTACTACATTTTTCTTTTTCCTGATTAGATCGATATCGTACATCATTCGCTGAAGTTTCTTAGTTTAACTTAAAAGTAGACAAAAAAAGTGTATCAATAATAATAATGATAATAATAATATTAATAATGAAATAAAAATCAGAGAATTCTGAGTGAATTCGTGAGGATGATCTACGGGAACATCCTCGCCGGCTCAAAAACAGACTTTTCGGAGACGATCGAAAGACTTCAGCATTTTATAAGGCAAAAAAAACAAACAAAAATATTACAAATACGTCGTACGTCTACTTAAACTGTAATAATAGCTCGCACGTTGGAGGATTCTTATGCGTTTAGGCTTTTACACCTCCTTTGGCGTGCCTCTGAAATTGTAGAAAGAAAAAAAACGCAATTATTTCGAATCTATATTTTGCATTCATGACTAGATGGTAAAATATTTGGAAAATAGTAAAAGAGCCAAATCATTGACGTCCGGGAAAAAAGACAATTTTTTATCCTCAATCACGGTCAGTTTAATTGATTCGAAGAATTTGCAATTAGGAAATGACGTTTCAATGGTTTTCAAGTTTTCGTTAGTGCTTGAGAATTATTTGGGTTTTCAATTCCTTGGCAACGGGATTTCGAATCATAAAGGACGGAAAACATTTTTTTTTGTAAATTCATACCGCGAGTGGTTCCTTTTCCTTGCGTCCAACAATTTTGCATCGTGGACGTGCATCAATGCCGTGATGCAAATGACAAACGCAATCTTCCTCGAGTTCGGTATTGACGAGACCCTCGACGATTCTTCTCGCAGTTATTTGAGCGAATTGTTTCTTCTGGTTCGGTTTAGCCTCCTGGAAGTGGTCGACTGCGAACGCCGCACCGCCGGACTGTCAAGTGTAGAAATAGAACGATAAATTATTAGCCAAGAAAAAAACGATAACAGATACGAAAAAATCGGAATATAAAAAATATTGGAAAATATTTTCGTAAAATACACTCACGTGAACAGCGAAACTGGCACAAACGTCGTTGCTCGGGAGAACGAGGTTGTTTTTCATCTCAGCATTTCCTTCGAGTGGTTTCTTCTTGCTATCAGCGAATGTGTAAGCACTGTGAGCATCAAAGCCGATTACGTTCTTCTGTGGCTTGCCGGAAACAAGGATCTCGTTCAAATACGAAATGTGATAATATGTCAGGCCGAGGTCACGGTACACTTTTTGACCCATCACCAGTCTCAGTTGTTGAAGCTGCGAAAACCATCACGATTTTTAAACTTTTATATTTTTCATTATCACCTCATCCATTTTTACGATTTTTCAATTTTTATTTAATTGCGATAGCGTGATCGATCAAAACTTTGAATTTTATATCAACGTACTTTTATTTTTTTATTTATTTATAAATTTATTCATTAATTTATTCATAAATTTATTTATAAATTTATTCATTAATTTATTTATAAATTTATTTAGAAATTGATTTATAAATTTATTTATAAATTTATTTGGAAATTTATTTAGAAATTTATTTAGAAATTTAGTTAGAAATTTACTTGGAAATTCATTTAGAAATTTAGTTAGAAAGTTATTTAGAAATTTATTTAGAAAAATTATTTATTTAGAAATTTATTGAGAAATTTATTTAGAAATTTATTTATAAACATTATTTATTTATGAATAAATGATTTATTTATAAAATTTTTATATCATACAAGAATAACGTACAAGAAATGAAGGAAATTTTGCTATTTTTTAACATTTCCTCATGCTGGATTTCGCTCATTATTTTTTTTTTTGCAATTTAGTTTTTTTCAGCAATTTTTTAAACTCGGAAAAATTCACCAACATTGCATGATTTTTTCATTCAATTGCGAGTGCTTGATTGATCAAAATGTTAAAATTCGAATCAACGTACAAAAATTGAATGAAAATGAAGGAAATTTTACAGGTTTTCGACATATTTTTTTCGTACTGGGTTTTCCAAAAATACGATAATTCACGGGTTATAAAAAATGAGTTATTTATACTGTGGCCAGTGTGTGTAGGTTCGTGTTAGTTGGATGTACATGAGTAATCAATTATCAACAGGTACCTGTAGGAAGAGGCACTACAAAGGATTAATTAAGGGCAACAAGAGTCCTTAATTATCGTACATGTAGAATATACTCACCGAAACGGGAAGCGGGCTCTTCTCGCAGGGCGAAGCGATAACACCAACGACGACCTTAGCAGCTCCGACTCTGAACGGATAGCGAATAGCTTCCTCATAAGCATCAGTGAGCTTGAACGTGCCGAGTTCAACGTCGAGTCTCTGCTTCAGGTACTCGAGTTTCGTCGAGGCATTACCAGCTTTGGCGTCCTAAGTTCCGAGCCGAATCGACACAATGTAAAGATCAGTATCCAGACGTGCAAATAACGTTAATACGCTAATTTTTCCAGTGAAATTTCTACGAGTTAACTTTCAAAGTTGAATTTTGAAGCTTTTACACGAGTTTTGAATAAATTCCAATTTACCTGGATGCTCAGAAGCGGCTCTCTTTCAGCGAATTTCATGTTGTTTACGTCACCTTCGACGTTCATGCTGCCACCAGTGGTGTAGTGTTGAGGCCATTTCATGTGTTGACCAAAACCGATGAGTCCGATGTGCACGTCCCTGCGTAATAAAAATAAAGCGAAAAATTGAATTTTCAACTATCGAAATATGAAGAAAACGATGTGAGAATTATAAATTGTAAAATCGTCGATACTCACGTGACACCGTTCTGTTTGAATTCTGATTTGATGTCAGTGATCAATGGTTGAATGAGTTCCTTGAAGATTTTTTCATTCTGGATGTCCTGCTCGACAACGAAAACGACGTCGGCCTGTTGTTGTGGGACTTTCACGCTGAACGTATCGCCAACAGCAATTTCGTCGTTCTTGACTTTGCATTTGCCTGATGATGAGAAGAAGAGAAGAAAAATTGAAAAATCGAGCAGCTGCGAGTGATAAAACTGTAAAAACACTTTTTGCCAGTTGAGTTGGCAGAATTGAATCATCGCCCGGTATTTTTCTCATTATTGTCTCAACGATACGTAAAAAACAGAGTAGTCAGAAAGAAAAATAATAATAATATCACGATCCAACGAAACAAAGCGAGTAATTCGAGAAATTGACTCACCACAAGCGTCAGGAATGGAAATGAAGACACGTTCTTTGAGACAAGCGGCCCAGTAAGCACCGGAAATGAGACAAGCAGCCTGTGGAGTACCAGCACTTACAGCGTGATCACAAGCTTGACGATAATTCGACGGATCAACGTAATTGAAGCACGAGCTGCAATTATCAAGAATAAAGAGAAAAATAAATAATTGTTTTTTCTTCGGCGAACAGATTACGTTCGATATTTTCGCACATTCCTCATCATTGTCATTATTATCCAGAGCCAAGTGTTATTAAAGTAGCCAGGGAGACAAAAGTGTCGATTGAAATGGGAGAATGATGTAATTTTGATAAAAATGAACTTTACAATGTTGTATTTTTTCTCCTCTGTAAACTAAACTTCTGTACAATGATTAGGGGAGAAAAATGACCAACCTCATTGGAGAATTTCCAGAAAAGTATTCCGTGCAGGTTGGATTGCGTTGATGAGATTTGTGATCGACAGCCGTCGCAGCGGCGCATCCAGCATTCAATTTGTAAGCGTTGCCGAATTCCGCTTCATCTTCCGTGATCTAAAATAATATTGTCAAGTTTGTAATACAAAATTGTTATTTTTTTCAACGTCCTAATTACTGATTTTAATCGTAATTGGCATTCTGAACGAGTTGCAGCGACAGCTCGGATTGGTGACCACACGGAGAAAACAAAGTCGAAAATTATTAAGAAATATACTAGGAATCCAGTTACTTATTGCTGAAAATTATAGTATTTTGAGGACAGTTCGGAAATTACAGCAATATCTCGAATGGCAGTGCGACAAATCGTTCTAAACAGCATAGTAAAACGTCATCATCAGATTAAAACCGATTTTACAATTTAGCATAGCAATTAAAGAAAATCGCAATGGTCATGGTAAACAAAACAATACGTGTGATAAAATTTCACACATGTTCGATATATATTCATATTGGGATAATAGAATTTTACTATGTCGACGTTTAAAATTTGAGATATTCTCACTCATAACTGAATTCTTGTCTGACATAGTAAATTGTTCATGGAAACAAGCCTGAAATTCATTATCGCGCGCATTACAGTTTCTTATTCATATGGAACTGTTTATAATTCATGCTAAGAAAAATTGTAAGTGTTAAAAAATACTATGCTGTTTTGCAATTGCTGCTGCGATTCTTTTGCTTCTTAACCTTCGTATAGGACATTTTCCCAAAACATTTAATTTCTTACTAAAAAAAACGAATCCGTTTTCTCCGTGCACGAAAAAGTACAAGGAAATACTGAATTTTGTTCGTCTGACCAAATGATTGGTGCAAAAATGCGAATATAAACTCACATGACCCGATGGAAGAGTGAAATCGTCGTAGGGCTCGTTGTTGCCATCTCCGAGGATTCCGCGGACCTTTCCAAGGTAGAAGCCGGATATGTGGAGGCCGCAGCTCATGGGGGCTTTAGGAGTGCACATAAGATGTACTCCAAAGTCCGATTTGACGTTAACGATCGGTGGGATCAGGAAAGCGTGAAGGTTTTTCGTGCTCACCGGATATTCGGCGGCTTTTCCGTTAGCGAGAATCTAAAAACAAAAAGAAGCAAAATAAAGCAACTGGAATAAAAGAAAAACATTTGTTTTGACCGGATCTGTGGAAAAATCAATGGGAACTCACGTTTCCGTTGGATTTTATTGTGATGCTCTCGCCTGGAGCGGTCACAGTCACACTCGTCAATTTTCCGGCTGCGAAATTCGCCACTACCGAGAAATTACCGTCTCGCATGTCTTGGGCGAGGATGTAGTCGCAAGTTCCGGCCATGCTGAGGTGCCGTCCATCGAACGTGAAAAAGTGACCACCCTCGAGGAAGAAACCAGTTTTGCTGAATGGTGGAATCAAGTCGGTTGGATGGAGCGTTGGCCTGTTGATTATAATCGCATGAAATTTTAACGAATGGACGATTTTTCGGTGAACAGTGTCAAAATTTTGATTTTTTCATTTTCTGCATCACTTTTAAAGCTTTTTGTCGATTTTCGTTGGGTATAAAAATAGACACCCACCTGTAGGCGTAATATATATCAGCCGGTGTGGGAAGCTCGTGATTCTGCAAGAGATTGATAAGGGACACTTTGAGGGTCGCGACTCCCGGAAGTTTCGCGAACGCACTCAAATCACTAGGAATTCGAACGATGTAGAGACCAAAGAGCTTATCGAAGGTGGTTCGGCTTTGGATGAGGGACAGCAGCGATTGGATTGCCTCGATTCCGGCAGCCCAAATCTTCTTTATCTCCTCAGGATCGTCGACCTGAGGATTTTATTGAATATGAAAAATTTACTTTCATCTCCTTTTTCCTTACCTCTCATTTATTTTCCCCAGCAAATTGAATTTCTAAATTGGAGCATGAAAAGAGATAAAAAAATTCCCATTTCCAATGCAGAGAAATGTCAGAGCGACTTCGAGTTCAAGAAAGTTTAACTTTACGTGAAATTTTTCATTTTTCTTTCTGAATAATAAAAATGAGCGACTGACCTTTTGACGTTTCAGGTGTTTAATGACGTAGTCGTAAGTGACGGTGAAGAATTTCCTGAGTTCTTCGGTGGGCAAAATCTTTTTCAATTGGACGTAAGCTTCTTCGACCGGCACGAAAACGGCTTCGGGAACTTGGAAATTGGCAAGTTCAGCGTATTTTTCTTTGACGAATTCGTAGATGGGCAAGGCCTTGATTTGCTGCACGACGAGAACGATAAATTCCTTAATTTCTTTCTCAATTTGAGAGGCGCCCTTGGCAAGGATTTTAGCGATATCTTGTGCTATTTCAGCAGCCACGCCGAGCAGTTGTTTGATCTCTTTCTGATGTTCGTTTATCACGGTGAGAATGGCCTTGAGATAGACGGTGGCGAGTTTGCTTGCTGCGTCAAAGATTTCGATTCCAGCTTGGAAAATCTTGTCGAAAGATTCCTTGAGAACAGGATAAGTCGATTTAATCGCTTCGCTGACCTTGGCAACGATTTCCTGCAATTGTTTGTTCAATTCCTCGAGCTGACCAGCCAATTGCTTGAGAGTTTCGGTCACAGCGACCACGACGCCACCGAAAATCTTGTGCCTGTTAAAATCGAGACCTCGCGTGAGAATTCTTGCAGTTCGCTACATATAATTTCGCATTGGCCTCAATCCCGACTGGAAAATGAAAATCACAAGAAAAAAATCGTGTTTTCTTGATTTTTTGTACTCACAACGTAGCTTGAATCTCCTTGATCGTCTCATCGGCATGGAGCTCGTTCTTGAGTTTCTCGAGTTCGCCCTGATAGTAGTCGATAAGAGGATTTAGATTGGGAGAAGCTCTTTTCAGATGTTGCAAAAGATCCTTGAGCTCGACGACGGCTTCTTGACCGACAGCCTGAGCGACTTCTTTCATTTGTCTCGCCAGTTTGATTCCTCGTTCTCGCGTGTAATCCTGTCGAAAGAGACGAAGGAATCGGTTGGATGAGAATTTTTAAAGCCAGAGTGTTGTTTAAGGTGGAAAACGAACAATTCGGCAACGAAATACTCACGATGAAGGAGACGATATTGTCCTTGTTGTAGCCAAAGTCAGACTTGAGGAATTTGCTGTCATCGAGATGGATAAGCGCGTTGAAGAGTTCCTTCTTTTCGCCATTTTTGAAAACGTCGGCGTGGATCTCGGCCAATTCACCGTAAACGACGCGGCCATTGGCCTCCAGTTTGTTCTTTTCGTCCTCTGAAAAGCAAATCAACGTTGAAAGTCAGAAAAAATAGGGAAAAAAGTTTTTCGGGGCTAAAAATCATGAGGAACTTACCGCGATCGCCCATCGTCAACTTGAAGTCCGTGAGGCCATGTCCTTCGTAGGCAATTACGACGTCCGGATTGTCCAGGATCGTGTAAAACATGCTGACCCTCTGACGCTCTTTCGTGATTTTGTATCCCGCGGCTAACTCCAAAAGCTCCTTGTCGGGCACGTTGATATTCACTTGGATCTCCGTGGCATCGAGTTGCACGAGAATACCGACGGACTTCGGTTTTTGATGCTGATCGGTGTAGGAAAGATACGAACCGAAACCGAGCTCGTGCGTCGTCGCGACGGCGTGTTGCTTCAAGTCAACCCTGAGCTGTTGGCCACGGCTGTGAATCTCGACATTGCCCGTGACGTTGTAGCCCCTGTCTCGAACAGAAACTTTGTCTACTTTGGCAACGACCGAAATCTTCTGAGTCTTCTTGGCAAAAACGTCGAGATCCAGGGCCGCGTCCAGCAAATGTTCACCGCCGTAATGGAACCGGCCGTTGACGCTCATTTCCTGATCAATTAAAAAAAAAGCAGAATTAACGATAATTTCCAAGTTTTTTCTGTTCATTTCCATGTCCAGCGATTTTCCGCTAAGCCAGCGAACGTCGTACGTAAAAAAATATCATCACGAACCTTGGGTTGCGTCGGATACGTGAACTTGGCTTCGCCATTCACGGAAGCAGAGTTTTTGTCGATGTTAATGTCGCCACTGGCAACGAAACTCGTTTTGTCATTGGGTTTGTTCTTCCTGTCGAGGAAGACCGAAACGTCGACCTTGAGGGCACCGGAATGACGAGACTTTGGAATCTCGTAAGAAGCGACGATCGCAACTTCGCGGCTCGGCAGAGTCAAAACGATTGCTACAATTTTTTCCCATTAAAATCAAAAGAATGAAAATTAATAAACATTTTTAGAAAAGTAACTCGCTTGAAGACATTTTTACGTTCGGGCCAGCTCACCAGAGTCCTTGGCGTGGAGATACACTTGCGAAGAGTACTGAGTCTTGTCCTTGGCGGTGTGGACGTACAGATTAGCGGTGTGATCGAAAGTCGGCTCCTTAAGCAAGTATTTCGTGTTCGTTTTCAGTCCAAATTCAACGGGGACGTTGAACTTTTTCAGATTCACTTCGACCGTCAGTCCGTGGACGACTTGGGCGTTGACTGAGCAAAAGAGAACAAAAAAATTGATGATCTAGTTCGTCCATCGATCAATTCGACAAAAACGAACGACGGCTCGTTTCTTTCGCTCAGTTCTCAATTTTTTAACTTTTTAACAAATCTGAATTTGTCCCATCGTTAAGGAAGTTCGGTCGGTTTAAAAATTACCGTTTAGAATTCGATAAAATTTGGTTCAGTGGGAAATAATGATGAAAAAACGATCCAGACAAATTTTCAAGCGGCTACAGAAAACTCAGAGACAGTTTCATGATAAATCTCAGTTTTTATGATACTTTACAGCGAATTCTTATCGCTTGTTGGGAGAAATCACAATTTTCATCGTAAAATGCAAAGAAATGTATCGAATCAATGCGGAATTCATGAAATTAGAAATGCAAATATTTTTTTTCTGGTTCTCCGTAGCCTGTTGAAAATTTGACTGGATTTTTCTCTCGTCCTAATGTTGGTCGGTTTATAACGAAAATTTGTTAAATTGCGACGGGTCGAGACTCACCGTCGGTTTCGAAAGCAGACTGAAGGTTGAAATACGCGCAATCCTTGCTCTGTTCGCAGTAGCTGTTAAAAACGTGAACTTCTTTGTTGGAGAGTTTGAGTTCGCCAACGACAGCGGAAGGTCCAAAGTTGGTATTGAGAAGAATAGCAACCCCGACCTCACCATCGACCTCGGCAGTCAACTGTTTTCGAGAATAAGTGAATTTCGAGGTCCTCGTATTTTCACCAATTTTCAGATTACCGTTACCCTCAACGATCACCTTTCCAGCCTCGTCGCGTTTACTGTAGTTCGTACTGTAAACATTATCCCCGTGATGAGTATACGACAAAAAGATTCCACTGAAGCGACCATGTGAATCAATCAATCCCATCAAAGGGCCCACACAAAATTCGCATAAAAAACGTAAACGAATATAAAACAAAATAATTACCTTCCGGTTATGATGTTCTTGCCATCACTGGTCACGGTCACGAGGATCCTTTTGCCGGATTTGACCGCCGGTTTCGTTCCGATTTCGGCATGAATCTTTCTGTGTTTTATCTTGTCACTGTCGAAGTTGAATTCGATGAGGAAACTATCGATGTTGTCGATTTTCACGCGGCCATCCGCAGCCACGAAACCTTTCGGCGAGTCGATCTTCCATTCACCTGTTGAGAATTTTATTCTTAACTCACAGATCAGGCGAAAAATCGAGTTTGCTCGTTTTTTCAACTGTCCACAGACATTTTGTTCGTCTTATCAAAATACTTGATCCGCTAATGAATGCAAAACGGACTGAATAAGATATCAAGTGCTGAACTAGATGAGTGACTGCATGAGCCTTCACGGAGCTCTGTCTCTGCATACCACACTCGCTATATCTAGCCGAAAAGTTTCTGTCGAAGGCAGAGAGGAACAAAGGAGAATACACAGAGACTGGTCCAACAATTCGTAATTTCTAACTATCTAGCCCAGTGCTTCGGCCCCGTAGCCTTGTAGCTCGGAGAGAAGTTGCTCAGGGAGAAGAAAAATGATTAGGAAACTAAGTTAACCTTGCCAGACATAATGGTGCTGGGTGGTCTGCTCGCTGTGCGAGTTATTTATTACTATCTGGTTGAAAAGTTGTTAGCAGGGGTTCGTAGCAAGTTTGCTGGGACAAACATACGTATGAGGAAATGTTTTGACCATTTGGAAAGGCGAAATAAAGTGGCTTTCGACCGAATGCCATTTTTAATTAAACTGTCGATTAACTTGGTCGTAAACTCGTGTACGCGATGACTAAAAGGGGCCAAAAGTTTTCTATCACTTTGTAAGAAGTTTGGAGCATATCCGGTTAGTGGTAGCAACTACGAGGGAGCTTCTCCGTAAGGAGAAGAGAATTCCAGGGAGATTCAGATCTCTTACCAACATAGACGTTGTCGGGCAGAACTTTGAACTTGCTGATGAGCTCGGTCTTGCCGCTCGGACAGGTCAATACGAGGCTGACGCTCGATGCTGATGGACTCAATTGGACTTGGCTGTCGAGAGTGTATTTCGCCTTGTCAGCAACCACCTGAATTTCCAGGGCGTGAATATCGTCTTGGGCCTTTTTCCTGTGCAGCTTCAGTTCAACGTTCCGGAATTTCTCGATCGGTGTCGTCGCCTTTGCCTCGATTTTCACCGTCTTGAGATCCTCGCTGAAGCTCACCTCGGTTTCTAGATTCGCAGACTTTTTCCCGTATTTTACGTCGAGCGTTCCGCTGCCCTTTTTCAGCTCACCGGTCGGGTCGCACTTGTACGACGTGGCAACCGTCAATGGCGCATTGTCCAACAGGGTGAGCGTCACCTCGGCGTTGCCGTCGCTCGCTCGGTTGGAGTCCGGCACTCCCGAATGACGAATCGCCACCTCAGCCTTCAGTTTCTTGTCCCCATTGTAAGTCAAACTCTTTACTCCCGTGTACGAAAACTTGCCGTGGTCTTCGTGCGATGCCAAGACATTCAAGCTCGTTTCTAACTTCAGAGAACTCAGCTTCTCGCTCGGGAATTTGAATTCTAAAACTGACTCGCTCGTCATTGGTTTCTCAACGTTATCTCCTCGCGCGTAACTTCCGTGACCCTGGAAAAAAACCGCAAAATTCTCGTATTTACATCCAGCCACTCAATCTTTTCACGAGTTTCTCAAATCAAAATTCTTCCGTATCGTTTGACTGATAAAAAAAAAAGACTCTGTCAGCTTACGCAGGACTTGGCCAAAAATTCGCTGACAGGATTTTTTTCCAATCGATAAAACGGTGCAGAAAATTGTCATTTTCAAAAATTGCAGCGATTTCTCTCGCACTCACAGTCACGAGATACCGCGACTGATGCCTCGCCTCAAATTGGACAAAAAATGCAAAATTTTGGCCAAAAATCTGAATGTTTCCGATATTTTATGAATGGGAATGGACATTAAAAATTAATATGTATTTGCGAAAACCCTCAGACGGGCGATTTGGTTTTCGGAATGATTGAGAGTTTTTTTTCATTATTTATTGAAATTTCCGTTTAATAGTGAAGGAAAAATTCAGAATTTAGCGTATTGTCGTTAATAGGCGAGAAATATGGAATGTGACGTTGAATCTCTTACCTTGACACCAAGATCTGTTCCCAGCGTAGACCGGACCTTCCAATCGCCATCGTGAGCGTTGTAATTGCCGGAGAGCGCGAAAACGAAGCGTTTAGGGACGCAAGATCCATCAAGACCGACGACGAATTCGCTTTTTCTTTTATCGGAGTTGGGGACGCGTTCGTGGCTGGCAGAAACTTCGAGTTTTAAATTCTTTCCTTCGTAGGTTTGAGCCATGAGGTTGTGTTTGCCGATGTATTCGTGTTCGGGGCCCTCGACCCAGCCGAGTTCCGTTCCATACGAGAGTTTGGCAGTTTGTCCACCTTTGGTGACGGAGTCGCTCAATTGGTAATCTCCGTTGAGCCGGTTCTTCTTGCCATCGCGGATCAAGTGATGGATTGCTTTGAGAACGACAAAGTGATCGTTGGGGAGAGTAATTTCGGCGCTGCCGTCAGCCTCGTAGCCGCTCTTTCCATTATTTTTCAAGGTGCCTTTGACGTTTACCTCGGTCTTGTATTTTCCGATTTCGACGACGTTTTTCGAGTCGATCGATTCCTTGGTGACGTCCGAATCGGATGAGATTTTCAGACGCTTGCTCGGGTCTTTTTCCGCGTCGAACAAAAACTCGACGTTGGCGAGATGTTTTTTACCTTCGATGTTTATTTCTCCGGTTCCTTTCATCTTGCGATGGAGACTCGGAATATCGACGTTGAGGTTCGCAGTGCCTTTTCCATTCTGGTAATTGTACTGACCACCAACCATCAGGATTTTCTTAACATGAAGATTAAGTTTGCCGTGAGGATGCGCGCCGTACTCGACCGACACGAGAAAATCGAGGTATTTGGTCGAGTCGAGCGTGACGAGAGCGTGACTCTCAGTCTTTTGGGGATTCGCCAGAACGCCATAGTCCATCTTGACTTTCTTTCCATTGAGAGCAAGATCCGCGTCGACCTGTACGTTGACGTCGTTTTTCTTAACGTCGTAAGTGACTTCGGCGTCTCCCTCGTACTTTCCGCCACCTGGCAACTCGAGAGAAGCCTCGAGTTTGCTCTTGTGATCACCGAGTCGTTTGCGTTTGAGGGCGAGCGCGACTTTGCTCTCGAGGAAATGAGCCTTGAATTTGAGCTCGACGTCCTGCGCGTGTTCCTTGTCAACTTTGATCTCGAGGTCAGAGCCAATCTTGAATTTTCCATATTCGAAATCAAACTCGGTGCAGAGATTCGTCGGCGAGAGTTCGATCTCGAATTCGCTCGCGAGACCCTCCGCCGGCCACGTTACTTTCGATTCGCATTTCATTGCCGTCACGTGCTTGAGGTACGCGGGAGTGAACGAGCCAGCAGCACCGGCAACCGGTTGCTCGGACTTCTTGTACGACAATTTGTCGGTTATGGTCAATCGGTTGACCTTGGATTCGAGATCGGGACCGTAAATGAAAACGAGTTGGTGATCGAGATGCTCGGCGGGTCTGTCGTAATGCCAGTGGAGTTTGAAGCCGAAATTCGGGTCTCTGGAAGGCACGACGGCCAAATCGAGATTCAATTTCTTGTCAATTTTATGAGCGTCCATCTTGATCGCGACATTTTCTTCGCCATGTGCTATTTTACCGTCGACGACGACGGCGTCGGGTTTCGCAGCGACAAAACCATCGAGACTAGCCAGCGGACGTTCCCCAGCGATAAAGACAACGTTGTTGAACGTGTATTTCTTGCCACCGTCGAAATCAGCGACGTCCACATCACCTTTGACCTTGTACAATTGACCGTCCTTCTTATTGCCTTTTGTTCCGGTCTTGGAACTCGCTAATTTCTCAATGTGCTCCGGTACTTTGTACTCGAGAATCGGCTTGTATTTTGTACCAGATTCAAACGCGATTCCCATCCGAATAAAGTAAGTGTCGACGTCGTTGAGCGCCTTGATCGAGAGACTTTTCTCCTTGTCGTTGTTGTTCAGTTTCGCCTCGGCCAGAATCTTCTTGAAGGGAGACTCGAGCGAAATTTTGAAGAATCCATTAGGGTCGATGTTTCCGGCGACCTTGAAAGCGATTCTCCTGTCGTTTTTACTGTTTGGTGTCTCGAGCACGATCTCCAATGATCTGCCGCCTGCGTCTTTGTCGTGGAACAACTTGAAGTGATAACTCTCGACGTCGTTGTTTTCCAAACTGATGGCGAATATTCCTGGGCCAGAAAGTGGGAAAACGGGTTTCTTGTGCACGGATTCGAGGTTTTCGTAAGGATAAGACAAGTGTCCGCACAGCGTGACACCCAGAAGCGACGCGAATTGATCGAAGCAATCCTTGTGCTCTTTTCCCTTGGTAAACTTGGGCGAAACGCTCGAGGAATCTTGCGACACGAAAAATACTTGGCTCGCGACTTTAATGATCTCTTGTTTCCTCTTGGGGATTCCAAAGCTCACGTCGATGCCTTTGCCGTCGAGTAACTTGATGGAAACGTCGGATCCGGTCGATGTGTGGAGCGTGCTCACGAGACGGAGACCCGAGGGAGAGCCAAAAGCTTCGACGACCATTGTCCCGACGATACTGATCGCGGCGCTCGGGTGAAGCGCCAATTTCACAGCCGCGCTCGATGGATCTTTTATTATCGCGGGCAAGTCAAAGTTTCCGCTTGCTTTTAAATGCACCACGCTGTCGCCGGTTACTCCGAGAGAAAGTGGCACTCCGAGTCCGGTTGGATAAACAAGATCGGCGTCCAAGAAGTGTACGTGGCTTTCGACGTTTTTGTCAAATTGTTTAGCGCCCTTGAGGCCGTGGTCGAGAACATCGAAAATGGTGTCGATGAAATGGCTCGGATCGGCGCCGACTCCGGCGCCTTGATAATCCAGATAAGCGAGTTCGACGCCGAACATCTTGACGGAAACGTCGACATCGAGATCGTCGTCGTTAACTTTGCCAGTGTCGAGTTTAACTTTTTTTGCGAATTTGTTCAAACTTTCTTGTTTGACTTCGCGACGACCGCGAGTCGATTCGCCAAAACGTTTCTTAATGCGGTCGTACATCGTGGTCAAAGTGTGTTTACCGCCTTCCGCGAATTCCTCGAGTTCCCGAGTCCTCAACTCGCCTTTCGGTCCGAAATAATGCTCGATCAGTCTGTCCAGGTTTTCGACTCGTCCATCCAGCTCGAAGACGTTGAAAGCGTGGCCAAAGATTTCGGTCGTAAGATTCAAGTGCGTCGAACGTGGCACGAAGCTCTTTTGACTGTAAATTACGTTTGTCTCGATGCTCGAGCCCAAACCGAGCGCTCCAATGTTGTAAGACAATTCGTTGTTGTACGAGAATTTACGGAAGTCTTCGGGGAACTTGATTCTTGGCTTGATCTCGGCCAAATGGCTCTTGGCGTGTTGTTTGCTGGGATCGGTGCTCGCGCGTAAATTTCTCAAATGTGACGTTATGAACGAACCGACTTGATTGACCGTTTCCTTGTCCAGAACGTCTTTAATGCCTTTGGCGACTTGAGGCGACGGGCAACGTACCAAAGCCAGATAAGCTTTGATTCTGATCTCAGTGTCTTCTTCCCTGTTTGCGAGAACGTCCAAAAGTGGTTTTTGCCATGTGGTCGAGCAGGTCGAAGGAAGAGCTTCGATGGCGGCGACTCTTACGCGGTTTTTAACCTTTTTATCGGTAGCGACCTTGGCGATTTTTTCGGCGGTTGGTTTGTCGTGATATCTCGCGTTGCCGAGTCCCTTGAGCGCTGCGATAGCCACGCTCTCTTTTTCTCTCGTGTCGAACTTGTTCGCTCCATCAAGTTTGCTCAGCAGCTTGCCAAGAGCTGCTTTGACCTCGGGCACGTTGTGGCACTCGTGTTGGTCGCAGTATTTTCCGATAACGTGACCAATTCCGAGGTAACCGATGCGAGGCAGCGACGCCTGGTCGAGGAGGCTCGTCACCGACGTAACGGTCGGCAAATGGACGTGACGTACGAGAGCCAAGCTCGCGTAATACGCGAGTGCCTCGAGGCTCGAGATCTCGTTACTTTTTATCAATTCCACAGCGACTTCCGCGGCTTCGCCACTTCCGGTTCGGAAAAGAGCATCCAGGAGGATTTTCTTGTCGGATTTCTTGTCGAAACCGGCGCCAGATTTGACGCGATTGTAAACGCTGAGAATGTCGTTTTTGTTTGACACTCCGAGGACTTTTATCAGCTCCGCGAACTTCGTTGCCGCGTGCTCCTTCACTGCCGGCTCGGGACATTCCTCCTTGACCGCTGTCAAGGCCTTGACGATCGCATCGACCGACGAATCCAGCACCGGATGGGGAGGATCGAAAATCAACGATTTTGGCTGAGTCACTGGACCGGCTGGACTCGCCGTTGGCTTCTCATCCTTCAAGTTCAATTCCATACGCACCGTTGTCTTCGCACCCGAGTCTCCGTTGCTGAATGGCCGCAGCAAATAGTTTTCGCTCGACACTGCCTTTTGCAATACACCCTTCAAGAAACGTTGCTCCGTTTTCAAGTGAGACGACAACAGCGGCGACGATTTCGTCTCTGCCGTTGGATCGAATGCTGCCGTTATCAATCCTTGACGTATCGTTTCACGGTACGCACAATCCGCGAGGTTTCGGTATTTGTTCACTACGAGAACGTCACCGTCTTTGTGGAATGCAAAGTCCGTCTTGCACCCACCAAACACGTCGGTCTATATTCAAAACAAAGTCAATGGTTACAAAATTGCAAAAAATTTCTTGCGATCATAGAAAATTCTTCAAAAAATGTGTTTTCTACGATAAAAATTTATTTATCCAACGAAATCGATTTTTTCTTATCAAATTTTCTGTTTTTTGCACACGGTTTGCGAGCTTTTCATAAATTTCCACATTTCCCGTCACGAGAAACGAAGGAATTCATCATTTCTACAGAAAAAATTTGTCGAACGAACGACCTGAATTTTTTTTTTCTAAGCCTCATTAGTTTACGGGATTGTCATGAATTTTCAAGTTTTCCGCCACGCGGAACGAATGAATTCGGAAAAACTAAGAGACTCAGAAAAAATGTCATTTCTACGGAAAAAAATTTGTCGACCCAACGAAATGGAATTCGTTACACTGAAAAGAGAATTTGGTTGAAAAAGATCGATATTTTGTTGGATACGTTCAACTATAAACGTTTTTTCGAAAAATCATGAAAATTTTGTCATTCCAGCAAAAAACATTCTGGAAAATCTTTTCGGAAAGTAATTTTTGTCATTCCAATCGTAAATTTTGCTGAAAGTTCCGTTACAAATGAAAAATATTGTCAAAATAACGAAAATTTTGAAATTATCCCAAAATATTTAGTTCGCTGTATTCAACAAAATATCGACGTTTTTTGACTAAATTGAATTTTCAGTGAATTTTTCAAGTCCCAATAGTTTGTGAGATTGTCATAAATTTCCAAGTTTTCCGCCAGGCAAAACGAGTGAATTCGGAAAAACGAAGAGACTCAGGAAAAATGTCATTTCTACGGGAAAATTTGTCGATCTGACGAAATGGAATTTGTTATTTTTCAAGTCTCGATAGTTTGAGAGATAGTCATGAATTTTCATGTTTGCCGCCAGGCGAAACGAGTGAATTCAGAAAAATGAAGAGTCTCACCTCGTGGTGGGACGATGCGCCGGAATCTTGCATGACGGCGGATTGGAAGAGGGAAACAACGGCTCTCTTGATGTTGAGAGAAGCCTGAGAGTCTCCAGCTTCGGCGCATACGCTTGTGTCGATATGCCCATCGTGATAATTGTACTGAAGAGCGTGTTTCTCCAAGTCCTTGAGAGCTGCCGGCTGTTGAATAAATAGTTTTATTTTCGATGGGGAACGATCGCACGACAACAACAGAGGAAACGTATAATTTGATAATGACTCACCGCTCCATTGACGCGAAGATTTTTCACTTTCAGCTGGTGAAGACAATCGGGCTTGACCGATAATTCGACGACACCACTCAGTTCGAGCTTCGATTCACCTTGTGCCTCACTCACTGAAGTTACTGACGTGCCCTTTAAATCGTAGGTATACGTTTGCCCTTCCGAATACGATTTGCTCGGGTTCACTGTGTCGATTAATAATTACGAACAATTAATATTCGCTCTTTGTCCTTTCAAACCTCATTTTTTGCACAAATAAATAAAAAAAACACTTACTGCCATGACAACCGACGATACATTTGTCTGAAACGAATAAACGATGAAAAATTAGCGAAAATAGAAAAAAATCATCGTACGACGTGGCAAAATGTTGGCAAATTTTTTCATTGAAAAACTGCTTCGAATTGGCGATGGAAAAATTCATTTATTTTGCATGTAATTATCAAAAAGTTGCTTGAATGCTTGTTGAAAATCGAACCTCCGTGAATTGGTCACTGCGCGTCAAGAAATTTGTCTGTATCGGAGATAAGTGCAAGGTCGATGCATCAAATTTGTGGATAAATGCATCTCGAGAGAATTTTTGTCTTATCGCGCCACGTGATAAGTGGAACGTGATTGGAACGAAGGAAAAAGTGAAGAAAAATATGGGAAGCTTGAAAAATGTTTTATCTGTGGATTTATCAGTGAAGCGGCTGGACATTGAGATTAAATATGAAGCGGAGTGGAAAAGATAGTGCGGAGAATATTTTGGGAGGTTTGAGATTGAGAGAAATTCAAAAATACGAAACGTATAATTATTGAAATGTGAGGCAGGGAGCAGGAGGGAGAACGAGATTGATTCGGACTTGATTCAGGGGTCGTGACCACTGCGATAAGCTTGTTGGATTAATCGTCGACATTTGTGACCCACGAGCGTGAAAATACGTTTTTTGAGAAGCCAAGATGGCTTGTTCGGTGCGTCCTCGATTAAAATTGATGGTAAAAAGGCAGAAGAGAATGGAAAAACAATGAACGAAAAGCAAATACAATGAAATCTTTAAGGGCTCGATCGTAAATGGAATAAACGAGGGAGAGCAAAGAGTTTTCACGCCGATGTCGATATCACAATATAAAGGAGAAGAAAGATCGTTGATGGAGAAACTTTCCACACTCTTGAGTTGGTGTGAGTCGAGATTGTGAAAATACACACACACTCTAAAGCGTCGACGATAATTCGGGTAACGGGGCGTCGCAACCTTTGATCCCTTGGGTGACACACGAAGAGAGAACCAGATCAAACACTCGGAAATTCTCGATGATATCGATTTGACCTTAGCCTTCAAAGCAGGATATTCATTTTCAACTGGTCACCGCAAAACTTGTATTCTCTCTCTCTGTACCCGCGAATAATACGATTTTCTGCAGTCCCTGAGATCGAGGGGTGAAGCGAAAGGCCAGAGACAAGTTTTTATCGGTATTTTTTCATTCAAACAGAATTATTTGCGTCGATGTATCAATTTCTCTATCTCCATCGGCCCCCTGACTTGTTTTTTATCTTTATATTCTCAAAGACTCCAACACCATTGCGAAATCTCTTCTTCTCAATAATTGTATGAGAAAGTGTCTCCTATCGAGTTTCGAGAATATTCAAATCTCCTGGATTTTATGTATTTACGTGCTCGGGTGACAAAGTTTATCGCACATCTCAATAATAACTGATAATAACAAGAAATTCAAAACGTTCTTCAAGCTCAAATATCTTCATATTTTTCGTCCCTCTCAAATATTTTTCGCGAGCTCACATTCCAGCAATTCCACCCAAAGAAACTTTTTCCATATCGATTTTGAAATTCCTTAAATTATTCCAACGAAATGCAAAATTTTTCAACAATCGACAGGCAAAATGATGTCGGAAATTGTGAATCGACCAAAAATCCTTAAAACTTGTTCGAAAATCTCATAAAATTTTCCAAAGGCTCTCGAAATTCGGAAAGAAAAAAAAAACTTTCGAAAATTTCGTCTCGATCTCGTCGCATCACGCAATGACGCGATTTTTCTGACTAATTGCGGTAAAAATATTAAAAATGCAACGGTTGAATGAAAAATTGCAAGGGACATTGATAAATATTGAAAATACAAGAAATTAATCCAAACGCGATGAGTTTGGCATCGTGATGATCGTTCGAAATGCTTTTCATTAATCAAGCAATTTTCGCGTGGTTTTCGCTGGTTGAGGATGAAACTTTGATGCAAGCGAGATTGACGGATCCAGCATTGAAAAAATAAAATGAAAAGGAAGAAAAAGGGATGGCTGGTCAGTTTGATGATCCATGCAAGAGGAAGATTGAAACGATTTGACAACGGTTATGGTAGCTACTAGAGTAACGACGACAGGTCAATTTACCAAATGTCCGGTCGAACTCGGGGGAGCGGTAATCATTTCAATGATGATACACCCCTCGTTACTCCCGGAGTACTCTCGGAACAGCTCTCTCTCTTTCTCTTTATCTCTCTCCCTGTCTCTTTGCTTCCGGTACCATTCGACAGTCGCTATTTGGTCATGAGCACCGCGGCATAACTCAACGACGCATGAGTTCATGTCTACGAAGATCGTGATGGCAAAAGAAACGTAAGAAAATATTTCCTATTTCCGGTGTTAGGATCCCGAACGAGCTTAACGAGCGGCGATGAAATTTCCGATGATAGAAAACGAGCCAAGAAAATCCATTAAAAAATAACTTCGAGTTCGACGTTGGGGGTCTCTAAAAATCGCCAGGTCAGCGAATCGACGAATGGGAACGAGAAAATCGCTAAAATCCCAGAACGACGAAGTATTTGTCGAAATGTGATTTTTTTTCGATTTTTACTGCTACACGAACACACGAGCGGGGGAGGGAAGAAAAAAGAAAATAAATGACGAAGCGCAGCAGGAAATTAGTCAAGATCGAACAACTTACTCGCTGCAGTTGAGGGTGCCAGAACGACAAGGAGACAAGCGACGATTCCCGCCGACATAAGCCGGGGTGTATGTCCCATGATGCGTTTGCTTTTATTTTTCTCACTCGCGGTCAATAATTTGTACCAACCGGTACGAGAACACAACAGCGTAGTGCTTTTCTTCGCACGGGCTTTTATGCTCTCGCAACCATCGTATTTCATGCCCTCTCCATTCTACTAAAATCTCCCCCTCCCTCGCCCTCCTCCTCTGCTGCTCGTTCTCCCTCACTTCTTCTTCCTCTTTGCCTCTCGTTAGAAATCATCTCTTCACCGCCCCTTTCAACAACCACTGACGTTTCTTACTCGTGCCCTCTGCATACCGCACCATCACTTTTTCCTCTTCTTTTCCTCCTCCTCTTCTCTTCGTCTCATCATCATCCCCCACAACGTTGCCTGCGTCTCCATAATACTACCGATATCACCACTACCATTGTACCAACTTATTTTACTCTATATTGGACTTTCTTTCTCTTGCAACTCGTAGATCCACGATTACTGGCTTTAACTGTCTACTCCGCATAAAGGGAATGACCCTTTAAGCTGACCGGCGCGAGACAAAGTCTAAAAAATCGGCCCTCCGAAATTATTCGTACTTTTTACACTGAAAATTCAATTTTGTCAAAAAACGTCGATATTTCGTTGAATACAGCGATCTAAATATTTTGGGATGATTTCAAAATTTTCGTTATTTCGACAATATTTTTCATTGTAACGGAACTGTCAGCAAAATTTACGATTGGAATGACAAAAATTTACTTTCCGAAAACGATTTTCCAGAATGTTTTTTGATGAAATGACAAAATTTTCGTGATTTTTCGAAAAAACGTTTAGTTTAACGTATCCAACAAAATTTCGATCTTTTTCAACAAAATTTTATTTTCAGTTTATCATTTTCTCGATTTTTCCGAACCGAATCGTGAAGCAACGATCGTGGAGGAGGGAAATTCCGAAATTGAAACAGGATCGAGCTTTTTCGTGATTTTTTTCAAATCCTTTTGATCGTTAAATCGTTAAAGTGAATTTTTTCGTAGCCCAGACACTTCGCGGAGGGTTGAATTCCGGAACGTTAGAAATTCAGACTTTTTCGTGCCGTGTGTGCGAGGAATTCCGATTCGTTCGTGTCTATTTCTTCGTGAGGAGGAGGAACAGAAAAATTGGAACTGAGAAGTGAGAAAATTAGAAGAACCAGGAAAAAGTGTAGGGAAAAGGGCGTAGAAATGCGAGGACAACGGTGGATTTGAAAAGTAGATAACGAAATCGTTTTTTTATTCGTCAGAGGTCAATAAAACTTGTTTTTTTCTTTCGAAACCAATTTCCAGCATTTTCCTTGGACGTGAACGGGGGAATATGCGGGTTTGGTAAGAACGTACCCACATAAATACGAGAAACCAGGGGGTCAATCGAGCGGTGGTCATCGCGAGCGAATGGGGCGATAAAAAACGATTAAAAAATAAAAATAAAAAAGTAATTGAAACGTTTTTCTCTTCATTAACGATTCTGCGCTGTTAATTAAGGGAAAATCATTGGAGCGCACACATCGGTTACAAAATCTGTAAATATTTACGCACAGCTTCATGAAACGTTTGTTTTTCATTCATTAATTAACTCGATTCGTTGTTTTGTAACCTCGCCATCCCCTGGAATTCGACTAATTGGAGGACAAATTCGTTGCCACAAAATAAAGTTAACAAGGGTCTCGTTAATCTCGTGTTAATCATCCTTATGGAATTGCCATCGATATAAAAACGTTTGGGATCGTCGAAATTATAGAAAAATTCATCACGACTCAAGATTTTGAAACGATTTAAAGAACAATCTGTTAAGGATTAATTAAATCGTGTGCGTGTAGCTTGTGATTATGTTGACTGTTGAATTATCGTTTTAGTCGATAATTTATATATACACCAGCTGGAGCGAGAGGCGATACTCGGGCTCATGAAGGGACAATATACAGGCATACAGATTTAGTAACGCAGGGTGATCTCCCTCTTGGTCTAGGGTCCAGACTCGTGCAATTGGAAAATGAGAGGCAGAGGACCGGCTCGACTCTCGAATCGTCAGCTGCCGCGTGACAGTTGACGCCCGATGTCCTCCAGCCTCGTATAATTCATTACGGAAAATTATTGTTATTATTATTATCACGTCTATATGTTCGGCAAAGTTCGACTCGCTTTCGAGACTTTTGTGCTCTGCAACGAACGATTATTTCCGGCAAATTCGATCAAAAATTGTTCGTTTTGTTCTCTTTGACTTTTCAAACGCACATTTTTAATTCATGTCGTTGTTTATCGTTAATTAACTGTTGAGCCATCAGCTCTTCCGGAAATCGTCTCTGATTCATCGCGTTTCATCCGATCTCAGTGATGTTGAACTTACTGAACTTTTGTTTTGTCAGCCGAGGGCGAAGGCTTCCAAGATTTCGAGGAAATTTCATTTTTTTCACACACAACCTCCTGCTTTTCGTTATCTCAGGCTCGCTCCGAGGAGAATTCATTGACCTATGATACGCTGATCTTTCAAGATCATTGTAACGAAGATAATCTTGACCTTTATCTCGTTACCTTACATACTCGTGTACACGTCTCCCCTATTTTCCAAATTACTGGATCATGTTCGTGTATCGCACACGGAGAAAACGGATTCGTTTTGTTTAGTAAGAAATAAAATGTTTTGGCAAAATGTCCTATACGAAGTTTGAGAAGCAAAAGAATCGTAGCAACAATTGCAAAACAGCAAAGTATTTTTTAACACTTACAATTTTTCTTAGCATGAATTATAAACAGTTTTATATGAATAAGAAACAGTAATGCGCGCGATAATGAATTTCAGGCTTGTTTTCATGAACAATTTACTATGTCAGACAAGAATTCAGTTATGAGTGAGAATATCTCAAATTTTAAACGTCGACATAGTAAAATTCTATTATCCCAATATGAATATATATCGAACATGTGTGAAATTTTATCACACGTATTGTTTTGTTTACCATGACCATTGCGATTTTCTTTAATTGCTATGCTAAATTGTAAAATCGGTTTTAATCTGATGATGACGTTTTACTATGCTGTTTAGAACGATTTGTCGGGCTGCCATTCGAGATGTTGCTGTAATTTCCGAACTGTCCTCAAAATACTATAATTTTGGACAATAAGTAACTGGATTCCTAGTATATTTCTTAATTATTTTCGACTTGGTTTTCTCCGTGCAGGAAAAAACGAATTGACAAACATCGATCGAGGAAAGAGGAATGAACTCTATCGCACACACGACGTAAAAGGGCAAGGGGAATGTTATCACGTGAAAAGCTCATCTTTGCCAACGAACCCCTCGCTCTCTCGGATAAATATTCTTTTAATATTTCAATTCCGTGCGCCTACGTTCGTCGACGAAACAAAAAAACTCTTGCTTCGATATTGCTGAGCAGGCGACGTGAAAAAATATAGGGAACCAGCAACAAATACACCAAGTGCTCGCTTTCTATCGTCTCTCGCTCTCATCACGTTTTATCGCTCACAAACAGGAACTCAATAGATACAAATTCCAACGTTTATTTATTTATACGTTTTTCGATATTGAGACAGCCACGAATCCCTCTTGGCTTTGGGAGTCTAATCACAGATGCATATTTACTAGGCAGCAGCCACAGAGCAGAAAAACAAACAGCATTGTCAAAGTTCAAACAAAAAATGTCTTTTTTTCTCCTTCGTTGCTTTATCGTCGTATCAGGACGATACGATTCATCATGCTTCTAGGCCTGCGTTGGATTCACTCAGCAATCACCACAGTTTCCTCTTTGTTGTATATTCTACGCTCTGCAATTCCGGAATCAAATTTTCAGACCGACTGTTTACCTTATTCGGTTTCTAAGCTGCCTGGAATGCGAGTTGCCAATTTCTAGAGCTAAATTCTCCGAAAATTTTCGTCTGATCGCCCATGCGGAATAATCGCAAAAATGGGCCAAAATTTTGTTTTTTTTTTCCAATCAGTGTTCGCGAATTTGACTGTCGGAAATTCCAGGCAACTTTTATTATCAGGAAATATCGTTAATGGGAAAAAATGCTTCTGCGGTCACACTTTTTCTTGCTCGCGTTGCACGTTTCTCTCTTCCAAGGGACAGTCGGGGACGGACACACATACAGTTCGTATCATACTTTCAACTCTTAAATTACTCTTTTCCTTCATTATTTCTTATTACGAGATGGACTTGGTTATCATTGTCATTCCAATTTTCTTCTCCTCTCTCTCCCTCTCTCTCTTTTTTCGTAACTCAATTTCCTTTCTTTCTATTCACGAAAGATCGGAAAAATGTTCACAGATCCAACTGCCGTTGGATAATTAATTAAACAATTTCCTCGCGGCATTAATTATTCTTCTACATATTTGTCGATTTTTTTCGTTTTCTTAATGAGGTTCACTCGTATTTACTGGTAAAAACGAAAATCCATCATCGCGGCTTGAAATTTGAAAAAAAACGTAGAAAAATGTGAAGTGCATCCATTTACGCAATTATTTTTTAATTCACCGTCTAGTTGTCAAGAAAACGATACCACACTGAAAATTCAATTTTGTCAAAAAACGTCGATATTTTGTTGAATACGGCGAACTAAATATTTTGGGATAATTTCAAAATTTTCGTTATTTCGACAATATTTTTCATTGTAACGGAACTGACAGCAAAATTTACGATTGGAATGACATAAATTGACTTTCCGAAAAGATTTTCCAGAATGTTTTTTGCTAGAATGACAAAATTCTCGTGATTTTTTGAAAAAACGTTTAGTTGAACGTGTCTCCAACAAAATATCGATCTTTTTCAACAAAATTTTCTTTTCAGTGCAAAGTGTCGCATTTTTTTGAATCCTATACACGCAGGCTCTTATGGGCAGACACACTCGCTTTGCAACTAATTGTAATTTTCAAAATCGATCTCCCCAAATTCAGCAAACCAAAAACGAACGTTTGAAAATCTAGTGTTCACAGAAATCGACGCTGTACCTTTAATGAACAATTGAAGGTTTCGCTGCACGGACCAGCTGGTTGGAAATTCAATTTTTTAAAGATTGTTCTTACGCGAATTGAGCCCAACAAATAAATTACCCACGATTGCAATAATGAAAGAAATCAATTGTAATAATTTCCTTTAATGATCAAAAAAGCAAGGAAGTTCAGTTGCTTTTTTGAGTCACAAGTGCACAGAGAGAATTTTACATCAAAATGGTACCAAGTCGTCCCTCTGATGAATTTTGCCAAAAATATAGTAAATTTTCATCTGAAAAGGGGCGAAAAATGTCATAATTTCCTCGATTTCGATAGAAAAAGAATGAAAAATTACTGTTTTTGGTAAAATTTCTCATAGGGACGACTTGGTACCCGGGAACTATCATAACACAGTAAATTTTGATGTAATATTCTCTCCGTGTGCAACGTGATCTTCCTGATCAATATTCCTTCAGCAGAGATTTCGAGAGATTGTTTGGGAAAAGCGAGTCAAACCGATTGACAAGGGATGAACCTGTGGGAACGCGTTAAATCCGTAACGAGTGAAATATGCAATGGCAGATTTGTAGCAAATGAATGACAGCTGATTAAGGAATCGTGATGGATGCGAGCGGTTGATCATCAGCAGCGGGAAAGACCCCGTGACCTCTTGTACCGTCCTCCGCGTATGTAATTTCTCTCGTAATACTCCGATACCATATGTGCAAATATGAGATTTTCATCGAGCTGTCGTGTGATTGAGAAAACGAGCGTTGAATGAAACTGACGTTTCTCAATAAAACAAACAAATTTGCCAAAAAGGCTCAAACGAATTGATGAGAAATTCGTTTTTTTTCCTGACTCTCCGTCGTTGATTTTCGGGTGGAAAGAAATTTCGATTTCAAGGTCAAACACTCCGCGACCATGGAAAATTGAACGAAATCTCGAGATTTCGAGATTTTCAGATTCGGTTTGGGAGCTAAATCGAGCGAGAGATGCCAATGATACGAATTATAAAGTCTTCCCCGTCGCTTAGAATACACTCGCGTACTTGTGCGTAGTACCGTCGACGATCGGCAGGGGGCAGAGCTAGATGAAGCGAGATAGAAATTAAGAAAAAAGAGAGAGAGCGAGAGCGAGCTCGGGGGAGTGAGGAAGACGGTGAATGACAATGCGATCGAGGGAGTGCGACGAGCAAGTTGGATCAAGTTTGGACTCTTAACTCGATTGTTTGTCAGCGGGTCAACGGTCATCGCTTATCTGTTCTCAAGCCGAGGACATGCTGCGACCAACTATTACCGATGAATCGTCAAACTTGATGCTGTAAAGCTTCCAACTGCTTCCCCCTACGATCTTGATAACATCGAGAATATTCTGATTTTTTTTTCCTCATCGTTTATCCCGTGGCGAAGCGCTCACACAAAAATTCTCTCTGTTTTTCAATGCGACACACCCGGGTAAATAATTCGTCGCAGAAAAACAAAACTAGCGAATAAAATCCTCAACGAAACGGGAGAAAAAAAATTTGAGGTTAGGTTTGCTGTTTGCCCCGCTGCAGTTTTTATTTCGTTCGGAAATTGAAAGTTTCGTGTAATCTGGAGGCTGATAAACGCGATAAACATGTAGGATTCGGCTCTCGTTGCAGGATTTCTCGATTTCAATTACCTCGGTCAGCGAAAACGAACTCAATGTTGAAATTTTCGAAATAAAGTGCATAAAGTGTTTATGTTTACGTACTAGGACAAAATTAAGTCCGAAAATTGGATTTGCTGTGACGATTCTACCTCTTCAGTTGACCCTGTAAAGGTCACGGAACTTCTCACCGAGCATCGGGATCGCTGGGTGAGAACAACAACGACTCCGCGTAACAGAGAAAAGGGGGGGGGGGGCGATGGGTCTGCGCGGTGTATCGAAGCATGCTAGCAGTGAAAAACAGGACCGCAGTGTAAATAGAAAAGTCGGGATTTTGTTGTGTCTCCGAAAAGCCCTAAATGCGACCTGAAGCTAAATCGCTTTAGCCGAAAACGATTGAATAATCTAATCGAGGGGTCGCGCGAAAAAAAAAGAGCATAAAAAAGTGTCTACACTTATTGTACAATCTTGTACTAAACGTTTAGCGAGATAAAATGTACACACGAGAAAGAAAAAATAATAATCCACTTTCTTAACTGCTAGCGAGGATTTTGATTTCTCGGAACGATGACGTTCCACGATATTATCTTGACAACCCGATTGACCCAACAGTGTCATTTGTATTGAACTCCGATCGCACACGTTTTCTTACTCAGCACTTGCCGCAACGAATCTAAACACTTATTCCCTCCAGTCGCTGGAAATTCATTCGTATTGCATGAAACATGCAGCTTACCCCTTTGTCCTCGGATCGAAATCACACTAATCGCGACTATATCGTTGATTACTTGTTCCTCGTAAATCCACGGAGTCCCCTAACCATCCTTGATAGATTCTTGACATTTTGGGAAGAAAAGGTCACAATATTTTACGTAACACGACGAAGCTGGATAGTGCTTCTATCTTTTTTGATAAGAACCGATATGTACGTACGCGTCGTACATATGACCGTGCGAATTTGTATGTAAATACACATTTTTTATTGAAACACGTGCGCCGAATTTTTTATGTGTCTGCTTATTACGAAAGGAAAGGGTTTATCCGAAAATTATCACTTTTTTATTGAATTATATCATTTTGTCGGATAAAGCTACAGTTATACCGGAATTAATGGAATTTCATCTCAAGTTCTTCTTGAAATTTTTGTGTTTTTGACCATGAAATTCGACCACTGCGTCGTGATGGCTCGTCGCGATCTTCAATTCAATTAGAATTAATTCGTCTCAGTTCTTTTTACTGAAACGATCGAATATTGTGTGACGTCATACGAAACAGACGCGATCGCGGTAAATTATTCTCCGATCAATTATACTATTTATTGTAATTAGCAAGCGAGTAAATTGTAGCGCGAACGGACCGATAGTTTTCCCTCGATTTTTTGTTTCGCTTGTACCCGATGACGGCCAATGAAAAAGTTTATCAGGAGGGTCAAGGAGAAATCTACTGTACCGGCGAGTGGCGAGCAGATGATTTTGTTTACAAAGAGCAAAGAGCATGCCGCGTAGCCTTCGCGTTGCCGTCAAAACCGAAGTCATCGAAAAATAATCTAGGATTTAAATTAGTTATATTGCGATGTCAGATCAAATAATTTGTCTCAGTGATACAGACGATGAATTGTTGTCGAGCAAAGATCGTGATATCGTTGTGAACGACGTTGACCACGAAAAATTGCATAAAAGTGACAGCGGCTTGGATTTCGATTTTCCGCCGGTGAATTTTCACTACAGCATAAACAAATCAACAAACGTATTTGAATCGAGTAAAGCAACAAAGCAAATTTCAGATAATCTCAATGTGTTCGGAAGCGCGGTGATAGACTCGCAAAATTACGAGTTCGATTACGATAATATAGAAAATGAGGTTAGGTCGCGGAGAGCAAGTCCAGAAAAACGCGATTCCGCAACCGTACCCGGCAGAACAAACGAAACGAACAAAAGGAAAAAAGCGCCAAGAACTAAAAACACACTCGAGCAAGAAACCGAGCGAGTGCGAACAAAAGAAAACGCTGCCATCGAAAAACGCCTGAAGGAGCTCGAAAGACGAAATCGTAAGAATATTCAGCCTGGTGAATGCTTAAAATTTATAACTGTCAACTTGGACAAAGATTTAGAACACGATGCTTGCTCCTCGGAAATTATCGATGTCCTGCGAAACTATGAAATATCGTGGAACTTTGATTCTCAGCCGATACCGAACAGCGTCACTTGGACGAGAAAAGTTGAGAATTATCGCGTGAATGATCAAAACCAAATATGCGAAGAATCTGTAGAACAAAAAGAAAATCAAATCGTAGTAATATGGAATTGGGAAGAAACGGTGCAAAAAATCAAAGACAAAACTTTTGTTCCTTCCGTCACGTCAATGGCTTCGATTTTTCCCAAAGAAAGACTGTCCCTAATAATTTATGGCATGGAAAACTATTTTGAACGATGTACAAAATCGAAAAAGCAAAAATCTGACAAAAATGATGCCAGACAGATGAAAATATCACGAGACGATCTGGAATTTGGTCTCGCGGAAATACAATTGACTCTCCGCTGTAACAGCACTCTCGTAGAATCGCCGCAAGAGCTGGCGATGCTCGTTTATCGATACACCAAATCCATAGCAGAAATACCGCTGAAAATGGAAAGAAGACAAAAAATCGTAGATAAGATGGATTGGTACGCCATGGGAGACAATCGCGACACTGTCAAGGTCGACAAAAATGGTAACGGCCTCAAACGACTGTGGCAACAACAACTTTGCCAATTCAACTTGGCTGGCTTGGAAACGGCAGAGGCAATTTGCTCCGTTTATTCCAGTCCTTGGGACTTGATGCACGTAAGATTCAAAGTTCACCCCCAATTATGAATAAAATAGTCTGGAAAAATTCACGGTCGATCTTCAGACTTTACTTCCCAAGGGAGAATAGAATTTTTTTCTTCTCTCACATTTTTAATCAGTTTTTTTCATCTAATATCAAGCAATGTGGAAAATTTCTCAAATCCTATACATAAACGTAAATTCTACGATCCCAGACGACTTCACAATGCGATTCTGAACGGAAACTTTGTCTGGGTTTCAAAAGTGCAAATTACAAGTTTTCTCAAGTTGATTTTTTTGCACAGGCCTATGAAACTTGCTCTCAGTCCGAAGGGGAGAAATTACTCAAAGACATTCCGGTAATCGACGTCAATTTATACGTTCTAATGACAAATTAATAATAAATGGTTTGGAAATGTAAGAAAAATGCATCTCGTTACAGATACGAAGAGCAGCCGGTCCTTTGAGCACAGCCCGGAAAATCGGGCCGGAGCTCAGTAAGAAAATTTTCATTATGTTCACATCAAAGAACGGGGAAGAGTCTTTGGACAATGATCGCGTCACTTGAGCGATGCGACTGTGTAAGAAACGAACAAAACAGAAAAACGAGCGAAAAGATTATGATGAACAAAAATAATGGCCAATTTTGTACATTGTTATCAACGATAATAAATAAATCAGCATTTTATTGATATTCCGAAGAGTTTTACAGTCTGAAAAATTATTCTAATACATTTGATGCTCACTCGTTCAATACAGACTCGCGAGATCGTGTGTTCCAACGAGCTTTGCAAAATTCTTTGCCATAATCGTGCGGGAAAATGCGAACAGGAATGTCTCGTAATTAATGTTGATCTAGCATGATGAAATTTCGAAAATCTATCGACATAGCGATCAATTTCGCTAATCAAATTCGCTTCTTCATCGTTACGAAGCAAAAAGTAGTAAAAAAATTTCCTAAAGCTTGGTACATCAGTCGAATTCGACGTTATCGAAGTTTGGATTGCTGGAGTGAACAAAAAGTTGATTTTTTCAATGTTTTAAATTGAAAATTGAGAAATCTCTGTTTTTATGATGAAACTGGGTTTCAGTGAAATTTGAGAGCTCAATTTTGCCTGGAAAACTGTGAGCGACCCAGCGATGCAAAATTCCATAGAATCGCGTTTTTTTTTTAAATATATTTATGCACCGCATAAATAATCCCAAAGGGAAAATTTCAAATTTCGTCGATTCGGGCGGTATCGGTTTCGTGAGGAACGTTCGTCGTCGAGAGCGAAGTTTCTTCAACAACTTGTTTCTTGATGGGCGAGGTTAAATCGATTTCTGGTATGGTTACGAATTTTCTTTCGATGATGTTAGTTTTGATAACGTCTTCGATCTCCAGTGCGTCGTTCACGGGGGGATTGGAGGTTGTTACGGTTATGGGAATCGGAGCAGCGTATCGGTGCTCAGTTTTTTCCTGGATAGTTGGATTCGCTGCTTTGGATACAGTTTTGGTCAAAACGATTGGTTCATTTCTGCTGGAGTTATTGGCGACGTCAGAATTTCTCTTGGCCAGTATAATTTTGGTGTATTTGATGGTGGACTGATTATTGGATCGCGGGACTGTTTGTAACGGTAAACCGTGCCAATCGGTGCCGATCGAGATGGGAGATTGAGTCTGAGAAGAGCGTGGATGCAGGATTACTTGATGCGACGTGGAGATTTGGTTGCTGATGGAGGGCCGGACGAAGTTTGTGCTCGGCTGGTTAATCGTTTTGCTCCTGTCCTGCTTGTTGCTTATAAGAACGACTTTCGTCGCTGGGCCTAATCGTTTAATGGTTTTTTCTGGTGGTTCGACGTGCATTGGGGCTGGTGGCGTTGGAGCCTTTTCTATCAAGCCGAGATTTTCACCATCTTTGGCGAATATTATTGGAATGTCGAGAATATTGCCAAGATCCTCGTCTATGTCTAAACTTTTTTTCAACGAGAACGACGACTGTAGAGCGCAATGAGATTTATGCAGGTTGTGACTGTTTAACGTTATTTTCGGCACTGCTTTCGTGTGACTCTTGCCCAATGCCTTCGCCCTCTGACCCGACAATGGCAATATCGTTATCGGCGTTTTATTCATTATTGGTAACATCGTACGTGACGATCCTCCCGTACCCTCGGCTTGTTGATGACTTTTCATTGTCGAATTCAACGGAATCCCGCCCTCGCTCGTAATATCCCCGTCGATCCCTGTCCCGACCTCCGTCACTATAAAAAAAATGTACAGAGACACCGATTTCTAAGACACTCTTCGACCATTTAATTCATCGGACGAACGTCACTTGAATTTTCTCCACTGTCCGTTCATTTTTCCATTTTTTCGCTACCATTTACGATCAAACCAGACAACACAATTTTTTGCACGTAAAAAGTACTTGGCGATACGCCCACAGCCACACGAACGATCGCTCGATCGATTGAGAACTTTGGAACTTGGCGATTTGGAAACGAAACGATTGTTTTTCGTTTTTTTTCAACAAAACAACGAAGAAGACAAAAAAAAAGTCTTCTTCGTACGAGAAAAATTAAATCCTATCGAAATGTGAAAAAATAATTGCTTTATGGATCGAATCTTCGACTCACGTTAAAATTAAAACGAGGGATTCAGGACGGGAATTGAATGAGAGAATTTGGTTTAGAAAAAAAAGCAGAGGAAGAAAAAAACAAAAATATGTTTATTGAGCATAAAATATAAAGCTACGAACATACGTTTTCAAGCACCTTCCGGTACTCGAAGTAAACAAAATTCGTGCGACACGTGTTTACACAAATTGACTAAAAATACAAATGTATTAAAAATATGAACGAAAAACCAGGCGCGTTAATTTTCTTTTTTTATTCCTCATTGTTTTTTCTTTTTTTTTCATTTTCGTGTGTTTAATTTTGATTTTCGTCGTTCGGTAAAAAATCGACTTTGTCTCTTCCGAAAAGGCGCGAACGCTAATTTTTTATGATTTTGTGACTTTGCAGTGTTCTGAGTTTTTTCCTATCGTATGAATTCTTGAAAAATGGTTCTCCATTATGTACATTTTATTTACATCAAGAAGGCGCGATTGATTTCCACAATCCTTAAAAAAATGAATCAAAAACTACGAAAAATCGTTACCGCATCCGAGCTAATTCGCTCTCAAGTCATTCGATTCGCGAATCGTAACAATTTGCTCTGTTAAGTTGCTGAAAAATTCTCCAAAAAAATAAAACCAATTGCTGGCAATAAAGAAATAACCGAGAGAAAAAAAAATGTCAAAATATTGTAATTTAATGGAAATTCAAATCCTCCAGATCCCGCTAGATCGTATAGAATTGCGAACAAAAAAAAATACTCCAGAATATTAATAATAACTGCAGAAAATCGTTGAAAAAAAAATAAAAAAAGAGTCCAATGGAACGCGAATCGACTTTTTCGTTATCGAGGAAACTTGAAATCAATTTCTCGCAGACTTTTAGAAAATTTTCTCATTTTTGATAACGCAAGTTGGCAATTTTTTTTTTTTTACTCGTTCGCTATGTTGCTAGGCAATGAGGTTCTACCTTTTGAGGTTGGTGCCGAAGATATTGTACCGGATATCGAACCGCTACCGACACTCGATGTGAGCAGAATGCTGCCGGACGATGTGGCCACACTGTGTGACGTGATTGGATTCGTACCCGCAACGCCAGTGATGTTTTTTCCAGATTGCATCAACGTCGTCAGTGATCCGCTCGGACTCGTATTTACATTCATTTTTGTCTGCGACGCTGCATTGACTGTTGTCAAGAAAGTTCGTGAATTAGAACGTTGAATATTGTTTCGGTATAAAAACGCAGAAATTTGCAGAGTTTTTGAATATTTTTTTCTGGCCGAACAAAAATCTCGAATGAAACAGAATTTTTTCCTAATGGAACGGTTTCTTACCGGAAATTGTGGTTGGCGCGTTCACAGATTTTGGTTCATTCCCAACAGCGTTGTAGTTCGGCGGAATGACTTTTGAGAGACCTTTGCCCGGAGTTTGCACGTTCGTTTTGCCCTTCGTGTTGGTGGACAGCTGAGGCGTTTTGGTTTGTACGATTTTTGGAATTTTCGCCAAGGTCATAGGTGAGCGGGAGTTGAAATTTCCTTTGAGGTTGGGGTTGAGCGGAGGCGTGAGGGTTTGAGTCATTCCGGTTGGTGCAAGTTTAATCGGGCCTATCGGAGCTAAGCTCGCGAGAGATCCGATATTGAGCGTTATTCCTCCGTTGGAGCTCGTGGTTTGCTGAAGTGAAAGATGCAACGAAGATTTGGGTTAAAAAACGACGGAAAAATATTGATAATCGAGATGGGGATGAAAAAAGTTTGAAATTTCTTACTTGCGAGCAGCTTCGGGACGAAATAATTTTGTCAGCGAAATTGTATTTCTGGAAATTAGGAACTTTGGTTTTTTTCTTTTGTATTGAAGTTTGAGTCGCGTTGGATGTGACGCCGGTGGGTAGAGGCGCTGATAGAGTTGATTGCGTCGTCCCGAGAGCCAAAGGTCTCGGGGGGGCCGTGATTGGAGCTGAATTGTTGGAAGAAATTGTAGAAGATGTGACGGGGGTTGGTGGTCGAGATTTCTTCGAGTTTGGTGAATTCGACTCGCTGTCGACCGAGCTGCTGGTAGAAACTTTCCTTTTCCGAGGTTCCTTCTTCGTAGATCTCGCATTTTCGCAGCTTGGCAACGCCACCGAACGCAGAGGGAGCGGATGCGGTTGCAGCAAAATGCTCGCAACGAAATCACCGATTTCGTTGACAATACATCGATCAACTATCGCCTGCGTTATACCGTTGGAAATCTTTTTTGCTGGCGTTATCCTCAGATGATCGTCCGCAGTTCCCACCACCAAAAGACTCGTTTCAACCAACATTTTTTCCCTCACGTCCTCCAGATCGTTGGGCGTTACCAAACTCGCGTTTTCACCGATAACAAACATTACCGGGCATCTCATGTCCATGAGAGTGTCGTCCGGCGTTCCTCGCTTTCCTTCCACCGTCGTAAATGGAAATCCCAAACAAATGACCGCCGTCACGTGCTCCATCTGGGCGACCTGCTCATTCGCAATTCCCAAATCACACCCACAAATACAATTTTATCATTCTCGTTTGCATCGAAACGAACGAAACAGTTTTTGGCATCGATTCTATACGACAAAAATATAAAATCGACGTAATTTTTATACAACTGAATGCTCACCTGACAAGCAAGAGCGGCTCCGCTGTTGAAGCCGATCATGACGATCGGTCTACCCGGACAATCTGCTCTAACATCTTGGATCTTGGCTCGCGTGGCTTGAACGAGTTGATCCATACAAGTCATCATGGTCATTCTATTAGCGGAAACTCCCAAATGCGTATGAACGTTGACAACCATACCAAGATTGCCCAATTGAGTGATCCATTTGTGTTGGCGCGAAGACACGTTAGTGTTGATGCCCGAAGGAGCTACTATTAAAATCGGATTACCCGGTAATTTCGTCTGCAATTAAAACGAGTTTATCGCAGACTCTGGAGGCAATTTAACGAGAACTGATTTGATAGATTTAGCTGATTTGGGATTTACCGGTCTGTGCGAATTGAGAGAAGGTGCAAGAGGGTCCCAGGATCGTTTCAGAAGAGATCCGAGAGTCTCCCACGTGATGGATCCCGATTTGCCGTTGATGCTCGGTTGCACGGACATCATTCGATCGATTAATTGGGGCAATTTCAGTCTCAGTGTTTGCAGAATGTCAAGATAAATCGCCAGGTACTCTCGGGGCAAATTTTCAAAGAGAAGGCCGTGCAGCCACTGCGTAGTCTTTGAATTCCAGCCGGTGGAGGCGAGCGTTTCGCGGAATCTTCGCGCCGCTGTGTCCACCGAGTTCCGTCGAAAAATTGGCTCCGTGGAACTATTCGATTTCGCTAATCTCGCCAATCGCTCCGACGTCAAAATCCTCATGACTTTTGAGAATATTCTGTGGTGCACCGGCAACCACAATATTTTCTCAATCTTTTCCTCCCAGTCGCCGTCGTCCTCTTCCGGCCGGGCAAAATTCGCCAGTCTTTGGAACTCGTCCATCTGATGACGACAACGTGTAAAGTCGTAAGGCACGGAAACATCTTCTGCTGGACTTTCCTCGACTTCGACGTAGTCGTCCTCTCCGTTTTGCAAGGATCTGGTAAAAAAATATGCAGCATTGTTTACGCGAGCTAATTTGTGAGAAAAATCGTCAATTCTTACTGTTTTGAGTCGGCGGCCTTGCTGAAAAATATTTTTTTCACTGGTTTGACGTAAATATTCTCCGGTTTCCAGTTCCATGGCCTGGCGTAACAATGATCCTTGAAAATGTGATTTTCCTGATCGTCCGCGTGACCCGCCAATCGTTGTAAATATAAAGTAAATCTGTTGGAACTTTCGTCACAAGTTTCTGCGTTCGGACTCGCTGGCATGAGAGAAAGAACGTTTGTGGACGCGCCAGTTCCTGTGGACGAGCTCGACGATGTGCAGGACAACATTTTCACTCGCGATCTCAAGCCACCACTGCAAACACCACCGTTTTTTAATGAGGACACAAGTCCAGCAAATACGAGAAATTCTATTAATTACTCATTCCGCGATGCGTGTGTGTATTCGCTATACCTCGTGCACGTATTCTAGGAACGCTGATTACACAACAGAACTGTTAACATCTTTATGGCTTCCCCTTGTAGACGTTACGCTACACGAGAAATTGCGCTTTAGATTCAAGCGATTCATCCGCGACTCTACGATCAAATTACGATTGATTACGTTTTATAAACTCTGCGCACCGTAAAGTTTGTTTGAGTTCGTTTTTTAGGTTATGTAATGAAATTTTTTTCCCTACAAAGTCCCACGTCGTTTTTTTTATCAACGACGGATAAAAACATTATCCTTTGCGTCAACAATATTGACTTTTTATCACTCGTTTTGAGGTTGTCCAGTGGTCGAGGGTGTCAAAAATGTAACGAACAATATGCCACTTTGAGGAATTTGTTTAATAAATCATCAAAGATATAAAAATAATAAGTTAAAAAATTGGCGCATGTCGATAACTGTTTGTTCAGCAGTAGGTAACGAGTCAGTAGCGATAAAAATGAAATATAAGCAGCAGCCTGGTGTGCGGTCAATAATATAATCGTGACATGTTGAGCGGTCGCCGGATACGGTTTCGAATGTGAAATATACATCATTGCACGTCAGTGATACGGCTGGACGGAGGCGTAATGCCACGTTCCGAAACATAGTTGTTAAGTTTTGTTAATTAAAACTTTAATTTCATTTAATTTCAACAATATGACAATGGTGCGTGGAATGAAAGTTCTCGCGAGTTTTTGGTTCGATGTTCTCTTTCGTGTTATTCTGGCAGTATTATTTGTGTGAGTTTCAATGAGATTTCCCAACAGTGTGCACGATCGTCACCAAAACATCGAAATTCGTGAAATAACTGAGAAATTTTGATCGCTCCACAGGAAGCTGGAAAGTGCAGAACCATTCAACAGAAAAATTCACGAGAATGAATTGTGGCTGTACAGAAATCCAACTATGGAATCGTACGTTCCAACAACCATTTTATGGGTAAGTTTCGCATCACAATAGACTCTTCTGTTCTCAAATTGCGTCACTTTTCAAATTCGTCTTGACGATTTTTTTAGCCACTCGTTTTCATCACGCCCGCCATAGTCATATTTGTCACATTCCTCGTCAACAAAGACAGGACAGATTTTTGTCAAGCCAATCTTAGTGTGAGCTTGGCACTGGGATTAAACGGTGTTCTTACCGACATAATCAAACTTATCGTAGGTACGTACAAGAATCTTGCAAATATTCTCCGAAAAATTCCACAAAATTATCCCATTATAGAAAAAAAACAATTATTGTGTCAAAAAATGACTAAAAATCGAAGAAATTTAAGAATCTGCTGTCAAAATTCACAGGACGACCGAGACCGGATTTTTACTGGCGATGCTTTCCGGACGGTCGTGGAAACACGGCTTTTGATTGCACCGGCGATCCCAGCATCATAAGAGATGGAAGAAAATCATTCCCCAGTGGACATTCTTCTTGTAAGACCCACATATTTCATTTTTCCATAAAATCACCATGAACCCATAAAATCCTGACAATTTGACGTTCTGCTGAAAACATATTCACACCCAGAATGCCTGAAAAATCGAAACAACTGGATAACACGTTTTGTTTGATTTTTCAGTCATCAAAATCAGTCAATAACGAAAAAAAACTTGCAAAATCTTTTTTTTTTCATCCCAATACAAAAAATTTATTGATTAATTGATTTCCATGATTTAATTCTAAATTCAAATACTCAGATTTTGAGTCGATTGTCAAAAATCGAAATTCTTCTCGAATGAATCACCGTTGCAGGAAATTTTACCGGGCCAATTTACTAAATCCACACGTGTTAAAAATTGCAGTTGCGTTTGCGAGTTTTGGTTTCGTGGCGTTGTATTCAGCTGGAAAATTGCACACGTTTGGCATAGCTGGTAAGACGCAAACATGGAAACTGTTTATATTCATATGCACGATCAGCACCGCTCTCGCGATTGCTCTGAGTCGAACGTGTGACTACCACCATCATTGGCAAGGTAAAAAAAAGAAAGAAAAACAGCTTGACGATAGCAAAAAAAAAAAAATTCCAACGCGGCGTTATCGCGACGACGATATTAATTGCGTATTCCGCATGTTTCTCACTCGACAGACGTCGCAGTCGGATCAGCAATCGGAATATCAATAACTTATCTGTGCTACAGGCATTATTATCCTCCACTGGATTCCCAATTTTGTCACAAGCCGTACACCACCGTTTTGAGACAAATTCAATCAGATAGGGAAAAAAGACCCATCAGGGAAAAAGACGACCAAATCAAATGGATCTGAGTGAATCTTGTCAATTATTAGCCGTCAATATGTATACGTCATTCCAATAAATAATATATGCTTTTTATAAATAAAAAAAAGCCTCAGAATTCCATATTTTTCATAATTCCATCGTACGACAATCGTTGCCATCAAATTTTTACATTTTCTCTTATCAAATTTCTTTCTTACCAACTGATGACAAGTCAATTTTCTAGTCCAATGAAAAACAATCTCTACGCCAAAAGAATTTGCAAATTTCGTTCATTTCTCTAGTGCATACGAGGCCAAGTCATAAAAATTCGGATTTCGAACATTTTCATCACTTTTTCCAATACATTATTGCTCCGGCCACAAGAAACATTTTGGCCCGTGAACCGGAGTATTTTTTCGTCCGGGCTTCGCATACTGCTTGGTATTTGTTGAAAAAAAAAATTATTTAATATGAGGAAGACAAGAATCAGTGGAAAATTGTTTTATCGTAATTAAACGTGAACGAGAGTTTTGGTTTTCTGAAACCGCAGGCATATCGTCATCAGATTTATAAACTTCAACTATATTTCGACGAGAAATCTCTTTATGACGATAAATTTGATAAATTTTGGTTCAGCCTGGAATTAATAAGTATACGAGGAGATGTCTAGATGATTGCATCTCATTTTTCGATCGATCCATGTACGTGCAGCCGCAACGTTCGAGTAAACGCCGGGAATTCCAGCCGCACCGCATCCAATTCCCCAAGCTACGATACCGACTTGGACGTATCGTTCCGGATGGTTCTCGAGAGGACAGACCAAGGGACTGCCGCCGTCACCCTAGAGAATAAAAAAAATCCATTTTTTTCTTGTTTCTACGAATTCTCGTATAAATCGTGATGAAGGTCGGAAGGATTTTACTATAGTGTAAAAAATATTCATCAAGATTTTTCAGCAGACAAAAAAAACGTATCGGACGTTCAGAGTTTGATTTTTCTGGATTGTCATTAATATTTTTCTCACCTCGCACGTGTCGCGTCCAAGTTCACCACCGGCACAAACGGAACTTGAATGAAGTCGGAATTTTGGACCCAAACGAGTCGTCCTGAGAGCAGTTTGGCAAGTATTATCGGAAACGATGGGAAGCTCCAGTTTTTTCAAGACCGCTTGATAAAAACCCTGAAGACCTGAAAATTGAACAAAGTTTTTTATAGCAAAATTTTCACCAATGTTCGTTTTCGCTGAGTTTTCAGGATCGGAGGGAAAAACGAGAAGAATTGCTCACCGAAAGCGTCCTTGCCCCATCCGGAGGAGAGACAACGTCTAGAGTCGAAGCGATCTTCAGGTTTCGGGAGACAAACAACGCCAACGTTCTCGGCTAAATCGAACGGGCGATCGAGAATCAAAAGGGCAAAGTCATTGGCAAGCGTCACCTCGTCGAATTCTTCGTGGACTATTATTTTTGAGGTTTTCCGGTCCTGGTGAGGATAAGTTTCGTTTTTAACCTCGAGATTCCATTCTCCAGCACGAACGTGATATTCATTCGATTTTTTCCTGTGAAACGATCATTACTAATTAATCCCGAATTTCTATTTGAAATCAACTTTGTTTATGGCAATTTATTTGTCGGATCGAACTATCAATTCGTGTTTTTTTTACCCTACGACGCGATGAGCTGCAGTGAGGACAACTTTAGGATGAATGAGTGCACCACCGCACTCATAAACGTTGGCGAAGTCCTTGGTGCCACTGTAGGTGACACTGACTTTTTTGAAAATGACAATCATCCATGGAAATTCGCCGAACAACGCAGTTTCCGGACCTAAGATCGATTGTGTTCTTAATGTCTAATGGAAACTTGTTTCGTTTACTCATTTCATTACATTAATGCGATAAAAACGTTCTAATCATTAAAAGGTTTGGGGGTAACGAATTTTTTTTGCATTTCAGACGTTTTTTCCATCATGCATGCCAATGCGATGAGTAATGACGAAAGTACCAAAGCTTGAAGAAAATAATACATTACTCAGCATCCTGCTCCCAACATTTATGACGGCAGGGTTGAAGTTACGACGTCCGCAACCATCTTTGCCACGTACCTTTGGTAAGTGGATTTCGTCCTGCGATGGCGATGACTCTGGCGATGGCGATGGCGTCGACTTTATCTCTGATGAGGTGTTTGAAGGATTGCAGCAAACTAGCACTGCACCACCACAATTTGCGCTAAGTAATTAAAAAAAAAACGTGAAAATATTTTCATAAATTTGTCTTGATCGTTGATAACTGGGATTGTACGCTTGTACAAGAAAATGGAAGATTTCGGAATGAAGTAATGGGACGGAATGGATCAGAACGTCGTCGACTCACTCCGCTTGATCGGTCTGGAGCCTTGGATTGATCATGGTGATGACATCCGGCTTGATAACGTTATCCGGTCCGCACTTGTAATACGGGACGCAGCGGCAGTTCTCGGAAACTGGATTATTCTTAGTGCCCAGAATAGTTGCGTCATTTTTCACGCTTGTTCCAGCGTGGTGAGTCCATTTGACCTCATATTGTTGAATTTCGGGGACGGTGGTCGTGACCCGTGGGGCGGCGAGACAACTCGCCACGAGTAGCCACGACAGTAAACCCAATCTCCACATATTCAGGATCAATGGAATTTGATCTATCGGCGAAAAAAATGAACAAAAATGACCAAACAATACCGATTTTCATAATTGAGCTGCTCATTCCATTTTGAATTCCTTTTGAGGTAGAATTTTATGTGAAAATTCCTCCAGTCTGCCGATATTTATTTTTCTCGTTCATCAAGAGGCCAAAAGGTCGCTCGTGATCCGAGCAGAGCACTGAATTCGTATAGGCAAACGCGAATGAAATCATGAAACCAAAATCTCGCTATTGTACTTACTAAATAATTATTAATTCCGTGTGCCAGCTGCAATGTTCGATCGGCGCGTGTGCCGAGAGTGTCGCACTGGTACGAAGATCTGAGCTTTTCTTTACTCCACAAACATTAAATACTCGGAGATTTTATCCCCTCTTGGGCCATTACGTTTTGCTTCCACTTCTTGTCCAAAATATCAGGACCACTGCATCCCATATTTCTTAATCTTGTACTGGGAAATTCCCGAAACCTTATAGAGCCACTTCGTATCTATCGTTCAGTGACCTTTAGCAAATTTTTTGAAATCGTATGAATCGTTGCTGACATTTTTTATGGACGAATCTCAAATCATCTTTTACGGCCGCCCGGATCGTATGCGTCGCTCTCGTCCTGCCACTTGAATTGCACGTTTTTTGAGACCAAAAATTCTGAAATACTCTCCATCGATTCTTCTTGAAGGTTCCATAGTTTCATTTATTTTATTGGAGTTCAGAAAATTAAAACAGCCTGTTAATTTCGGGCAAACTTTTTTTTGAGACTGATTCGAATCAATTTTGCTGGCCATTTTTACAAGAGTCGCGATAAAACAAAAAGCGTAACGAGCTCTATGACCTCTGACCTGGTATTTCAGATATCGATTGAAACAGCGACGTAAGTCTGAGCGGGTTTTCCCGTGTTTTCAAAATACATAACTATTGTTTTTATTGTTCGAGGGGTCAACCGTGAGCCGTTAAATTTGATCAAACTTGACGACAAAAAACGATGAAAATTAAAAAAATTAGCCAATTGAGTCACGAACCGTTTGGCTCCGGCAGGCGTGGCAGCCTCGCGATGAAATGTGGTTTTTCCACATGCTCGAGACCTTGCCCTTTTTTGTACATTTCGCTTTCGACCGAACTTAATTTGATAATGTCAATTTTTTTGCCGTTCTCAGCCTCTCCGACGAACTTTTTTCGTAAAACGTCGAAAATTCATCGTTTCGATGATGTATCAACGAAGAATTTCTCTACAAAAACTTGGAAACGTGGAAATGTCAAAGGTTTGAGAAAAGAATTTTGTCCACTGGACACAAAGAATTTGATTAAGGAACAGACAAACAATGGAAACATTTCGATCAACGCTTTATTTTCTTCCCCCTGGAAAAACAACTTTCGTGGAGACGCAATGATAAATTATACATTTGTGAGCAACAAAACAATTCGTCAATGTTAAAACCGAAATATAATTTTTCTGTACAATCCAATGGTCGCACCGAATCTCATAGATTTTCCAAGTACGATTTTCTTTGATGTGACTAATAACACTAAATCTAGATCGACCTCGAAATATTCGAGGCGATCGCAGTGACAAAAGTGCAACAAAATAATTCGATTATATTTGGATGTCAAGATGTCCGTGTTCCCGAAATATCGCCAAGTCACATTCGGAAACTCAAAATCTATTTCGATTTAAAAAATGGCATTTTGTGGTAATAAATGTCGATGACAAATGTTTGAGGTCGTAGTTTTGGTTCAGTCGGCGATCAATAAGTATAAGTGAATGTGTCTAGATTGTTGTACGCCATTTTTTCGTCGATCCATCTACGAGCGCCTGCGACGTTTGCGTAAACACCCGGGACCGACGGGTCACCGCATCCAATTCCCCAAGCCACGATTCCCACCTGAGCGTATCGACTTGGATCATTTCTCAGTGGACAGACCAAGGGACCGCCACCGTCACCCTGAAGAATTAAAAATAAAACATTTTTCTTCCAAATTGCACGAATTTTTCCATAAATATGATGAGGACGAAACGAATTTTTCTTCGGATTCGATAGTAAAAGACTTTTCAATGTTTTGTAGCCAAAGAAAAAATTTTACACGTTCGAGAATTGAGGAATTTCATTTTTTACCTTGCACGTGTCGTGGCCAGCTTCACCACCGGCACAGACGAAACTCTGGTGAAGAAGGAAGTGGTGGCCCAAACGTGTACGCCTCAAAGCAGTTTGGCAATCGTTATGGGGAATGATCGGCAGCTCGACTCTCTTCAGGATAACTTGGTAGTGACCAGCTTGTCCTGATGTTTGAAAAATATGCTCATGAGCAAACGGCGTCGATCGTTTCAATTTTCCAGTCGTGTTTTTCATTGAAAACGCAAAACCATCAACAAAACAGGAAAATTTTGGAAACTTGGACTCAATTTCGGTGGATTTTTCGATCATTTTTCGTCGGACTTTTTTTTACCATCGGAATGCAGTGACGATCGCAAAGTTTGTAAAGTTAATTTCTTACCGAAAACGTCCTTGCCCCATCCGCTGGCGAAGCATCGTGAACGATCGAATCGATCTTCGAGTTCCGGGAGACAAACGATGTCAACATTCTCGGCAAGATCGAACGGACGCTCGAGAATTAAAATGGCAAAATCGTCGGAAAGCGATCCCGAATTGAATTGCTCGTGGACTATTATTTTTGCGACATCTCGGTCCTGGTGAGGATAAATTTCGTTCTTTGTTTGCGTGTCCCATTCTCCCGCACGAACTTTCAGTTGACTGGGTTTTTTTCTGTGAACGAATTAGCACTAATTAGCACGAAATTTCTGTGCAATCAAATTCGTTTCCGGACTCTTATGCTTTCTATGAATCGATCAATCGTTATTTAGACTTCGATTTTTTTTGCATTAGCGCTCCACGGATCATGCGAGTTTTTTTTACCCAAGCAACGACTTTTTATCGAAAATCGACTTTTTAAACTCGATTTATTCAAAAATAAAACAAATGCAACGACTTCGGACTTTTTTCTTTCCAAATACGTGGCAATTTCAGTGGCAAGACCAAAAAGATTCGCATGTACGAAGAAAACTCACAAGATCCGCATCGCATTGACTAATTTATTATGATTTTGTTTTTTTTACCCTACGACATGATGAGCTGCAGTGAGGACAGCTCGAGGATGAATGAGTGCACCACCGCATTGATAGACGTTGAGGGATTGTTTCGGGTTTTTCGGATTGACTCTCTCTTCCTTGAGAATCGCGACCATCCACGGGAATTCACCGAATTGTGCTTCGTTGTCTTTGTCGCCCGTGATGCGGAAACCAACGCCTTGACTGTTACGACGTCCGCAACCACTTCGTGGCACTGGTCGAGGAGTTATTTTCTGATCGGCTGACACTGTGTCCGGAGGTTTGCAGCAAACGTCCAAATAACTCTCGCACGGACCGGAAACTCTGGATTATTTAAATCAGCATTAAATCGGTTTCATTTATAATCGAGATTGGGCAAAACGAACGAGATTTCAAACGCTCTCGTCGCGAAAAGTTCATGCCCAAAGACGCGCAAGAATTATTGCTCGCAAAATCGATCGCGGCTGAGAAAATTCCAACGAAGTTTGTTTCAATTCTTGACCAATTTCCATGAATTGTCGATAAATTTCAATAAAAGTTTTCAATAAAAGGAAAAAAATTACTTATTCGCGCTATGGATTTTCCAGCGATCCAGCGAAATTGAAATTTATCTCGAAACCATAATGAAAATAATCATGAGCATGAATTTCATTCCGCTAATAATTCCGAGAATCATGGAAGCACGAAAAAATGAAGTTGCAACAATCGCTTGGAATTGGAAAGAAATTTACGCGAAAAGAAATTTTTCGTTTCCAAAGAATCGATTAAAAATGCATGAAAAGTGAATGGAAGAAAAAAATTCTATTTCGTACACATTTTCAACTTCAAAGCTTGATGTTCGACCGGAAAACGCGATGAAAAAAAAACAAAATGACACGAACTGTCCTGTGAAGGTCAACAAAGGTCAGAAAAATGGGTGACAAGTCGTTAATTTAAAGAGAACATTTTTCCATGACGTGAAAATGCCGAAATTCATGAAGTTGTCATTGAAATAAATGAAACAAAAAATCGATTTTTGTAAACAGCAGAAACGGACCTGATATCGATGAGGCCGATGCCATTGTTGACGATAGTTCCATTGGTTTGACACTGGTAGTACGGAACGCATTCGCAATCATCGGGTTTGGGGGAATGATTATTGACGCCCAAGAAAGTTCCGTCATTAGGATTGATATTTCCGAAATTTTGATTAACTTGCGGTTGTTGTTCCCTCACGGCTTTGTTTATTAAATCTCCGAGACTTCCAGGCTCCGGAGCTTTGGTTGTGAGTCCACCGCCCTCGAGGTAGGGATTGAAAACGCTGTCGATCAAGCCATCGACGCGAGCGTCGTCCGCGCTGCGAGAATCAGTCTGTGGGCTCTGTGGCGCAGCGAGACAGCTCGCCACGAGTAACCCCGAAAATATCCCCAATTTCCACATTCTCCAATCCCGGCTCGGAATCAATGGAATTCGATCTATTTGTAAAGAAAAAATCGATAAATCGCATTTTTAAAATCTCTCAATTCCTTTAACAAAGTGCTCGGAAGTGAATCGTAATTTTTTGGTGCTTCGCGATGTTTTGTACGAATAAAAATTTCGTCGCAAATTCTCCTACGGACGTTTTTTCGTCTGTATAAAAAAAAATAAACGAAAAATCTTTTTTTGATGCCATGCTCGACGTTTTTATTTGAGAATCGTGCTGTCATGTCCACAAGCCATCGCGATTTCTTCGAATTGAAAACAAACAATCTCTACTTCGCACGTCCCCTTGATAACCGAATATTTATATTATAGAATTTTCTGAAAAGGTTAAAAGCGTTAGATTCCGAAGATTCCGAGTCAATGTTGTCGCTGTATAAATTGATATTTTTCCACGATCTCTGTCAAATCGATGGGACACCTCTATTCATAATTCATAAAGCCGATAGTTAAACTGCCATTCCTTCTCTCTTAATCCGTGTATCCTTGAATATTTCCCTGAACGAAACTAACAACCAACAATCACACAAGCAGCAACTACGACGATGCTGCCTCTGTGTAAAATCCATCCAAGTATGTACGAGAAGTCGTCGTTCTTTTCAATTAGCATACTGGAATCATCACGACCTTGGAGTCGTCGAAGCGGGTACATACACGCATACACACGCTCGTTTACAGATAGCTGAATAATATTATAAATGAGTTTTTTATGTGCAAGACCACTAGACCCTCGTTACTCATGGAGAACTGATCCAACATTCATGTTGCCAAGACTAACAGTGAATTATCATCTCCGAATTTATTCACACACGCGTACGCCGTTTTCAAGGTTCAAGTACATAAATTTTCTTACGATTTCAACTTCAATGAGTTTACAACACGAACGTCTTTCGAACGAATTCATTACTATTTTGAAGACTCGTGGTATTCGCACTCAGAAAACGTTTTTGCTACTGGCATTCGCGCTCATCTTCGCCATCTCGTGTGATTGATTCTCCGTTTGTGTGTGTCAAGTGCAATTTACATATTGAATAGAAAATATACGCAGGCGTGAGAAAATCTCTCAAGTGTAAACACAACCGAGCTAATTGAATGACCGTGGAAAAATTCGAGTGTCCGTGAAGTAAAGTTCTGTTTATAATTTCGCAACGAAATTAATATTCCGCGTAAAATCGAGGAAAGAAATCGGTCAGGCTTACGAATACGTGTGTTATCCGGTTTTTCCATCGCGTCATGACACATTTGTAACAATCACGGATTGTACAAGATCCTTCAAAACTTCCGAAGCAGTTGTAACGCGTGCCAATAAAAACCTTTCAGGGCCTTTTCGGAAACCTTGACAAAACATCGAACGCCCATCATTATAGAATCTTTCGCCACGAAAAAATATTGTAATTTTGCGGTCCGATATTTTCTCTGTAATAAAGAAACTTTTGCTATTCGTGTTTGTTGCAAACTTTTCGTTCGTTTCATAATTTCTACTGAATCCCGTTCCATCGTAAAGAAATTTTTTCGTGATCCTTTTCATGGCGTCGATCGTTTTCGACCGCATTTTCCGGTTCACGATTAAAAAATCGATCGAAGGATTAAGAGCAACGATTATTGAAGATCTCGGTTGGAAAAAACCACGCAAAAAACCCGAAGGTTGCCGCGATCTCAATCGGAGTACAAAATCCTTTTGGCAAAAGTTGTTTCGTCGTGTAGCTCGACGAAATTGATTTCGAGGAAAGAATCATCGCATGCTTACACCGCGGTGAGCTACAGTCATTGCATAACCATAATACAGGGTGTCCAAGGTCAAACAGTGAATGACCTTAATCGAATAATTCCGGACGGACTTTCTGGGAAGTGTCTATTTTTAAAAATCCCCCAGCCCGTTGCCTGTCGGACGAATTATTTAAAATTTCACGAATGCGAGCGTGAATTTCCTGTAAAAATAATTCGCCCCGAGCGTTTTGGAATCTTCAATTTTTCGATCGTGCAAGCGGAAAAAAAACTTGACGAACGTCAAGTTCGAGGTTTCTAAAAAGTTCGCGACACCCTGTATGACATCGAAGATTCCGCGTTCCTGCTGCTTCAACGTTCGTCAATCAGAATCATTTTTCACCCCCCCCCCCCCCTCACTTCTCTACCTGATCGCAATTATCACGTTCTTTTTTGATCATAATGATTCCGGGAATGATTCGAATTAACAGAAACGTAATATGTTAATTTTTCCTGTTTTGGAGAAGCGGATTAATTTGTCACGTGCGTCAAACTCGCGTATTTCGTAATATTGACCCGACGAATGAAGATTCTCTCGAGCATGAATAAAAAATTAGCCGGTCATCCTGTTTGTTCAGGTCGCTCATCGAGCATCAACAAAGTATTGCGAGATATTTGATTTTAATGCGAAAATCATTATTTGCGATCACCGTCGTATGAAGAATATAAAAATAAAATAACAATGAACGAGGTTTCATTCGTTGACACAGATGCCGCGTTTTTATTGTGCAGACGATCATTTATTACCGAAGCAATCATCTGTTGCCATAAACCATTAATCGTCGCCAGATTCTCGTATGAATATTTAACGATGGCCTTGCTATCGTCAGTCCCAAAAACAGGTTTATCCCACGTTTCGATCCACTCGATTATCGATTAATTACTCAATCCACCCATTGCTGGAAACCGCTCAGAACGAAAACCCAAAAATACAGCGATTAATTTTGAAAAAACGTTACGTTTGCCTCATTCGAAGACTAAAAAGAGAAAAATACAAAATACTCGACGGAATTGTCAGTCGGTACGAAAAACTTGTTTCCTATCTGTAGAAAATGCAAAAAGACACGGAGTCAATGTGCCGGAACGTTCGCGAAACTTTAGATCAGCCTGCAACGTCACTTTTTCGAAAAAAATGTTCAATCGCTCTTTACGATCTGATGGTCAAATCGACAATTTTAATTTTCCTCGCTACGGTTTGTTGACACTGCGAAATTTGTTGTTCGGAACGAGGATTCGAATCTACTGACAAAATGTTTAGTGAGTGATTTTTTTCCTCACTTGCGATTTTATTTGCTTCTCGAGAACTATTTTGATCGAATGAGAAATAATTAATGAAAATTGTGATAAGACTTTTGGAGTTTGGAGAATTCTCCGTATTTCTGGCACCAAAATGTAAATTTTTCGTTCAATTACAATTATTTCTGAAATTATAAAGATTAGCGTCACGTTCAAACTCAATGACGTTTCGAAATCGATGAATGATATAGCTGGAGAGTTATAATCGGGTTTGCTGATGAATATCCGAGGGTTCAAGAAAATCTCAAGAGATGATTGCTCTTGGGCTCGGGTTCAGCCACAAAAACCGGTCAATCGCGATAACGAAGTGATGCTGTAAGCGTTCATGAGTTTCTCGAATCTCCACGCAAATAATTGTGTGCACGAGTTAAAAAATGTTTTGCCTCGATTAATTTGCCTTTAAAATTATAATTTTTGTTATTTCCGGGACGTTCACGAAAGTCTCTCGAAGGAGCTGAACGTGATTCGAACGTGAAACAAAAATCTTTCGTTTGTCACCAAAAATGTTGAGTGTGCAAGAAAAAAAAGACTCAATGACAATTTTGGATTTGTACTCACAAAGTAATAACGAATCCCGTCGATCAGGTAAACGTTCGATCTTTGCGTCTCAAAAGACTCGTGATTCTCTCGTGCACTGGGAGACACTGCGCTTTTTCCTACTCCTCGAACATTAAATACTCGTCGTTCTATCCCCTCTCGTTGCTTCACGTTTTGCCTCCTCTTGTTGTCTTGATTCTCAGTTGAGCTGACCACTGGAGCATCAAGATCATTGCTCCCCCTCCCGTCGTCTTCTTCACTCGTTAACACTCGTCGTTGAATAATGGGAAAGTCCAAAAACTCCATGGAGCAGGTGCTTTTGTGTCTCTCGGTGGAATTACCGGTCGCAAAATCCATGTCCAACGACCTCTGAAAATTCCTCGAAATTAAATAAATCATCCTTGATATTTGTGACGGCGATTCGATATCCTTGACCTCTATTTATGCGTTTAATCAAACTCAAGAGTCTTGCGAACTCAACTTGTAAACTATGCCTCGCAAAGTCCTTTTTTAGGACCACAAAATTAAATTAATTTTTAATGATACATCGTCGCGACGACGAATGTAAATAAATCAATGAAATTGAATGAAATCATTCAAACAGCGATTGACAATAAACTCAGAACTTCCTAATCGATTTTTAATCGATCAATCCGGTCAATGAAAAGACGAGAAGCTTCCGGATACGCTTTTGATATTTGAGGAAAAAAGTTCACGATTCTCGACATTCTCGTACGTTGTGGGGGAAAAAAAAAATTTCAAGGTCAGCAAACATCGAGGCGAGGTCGCAGGAAAATCTTCCAGATGCACAAATGCGGCGAGCGACCAAACAATAATAAAGAGTCTGTATTGTTAATTGGAAAATACTGAGACTGCAATCGATGGAGAAAAGTCAATCAGGCGGAAACGATTGACAATTTATTTATAGTCGATATACGCTGCGTACCTTAAATAATTGAAAAACCAAACTCGAAGAGTTTTCCAGTGATTTTTCAGACGAATACGCAAGACTAAACGTTGACGACGTCACAGACCGTGATGCCATCGTGATAAAAAAGAAAAAACAGTCGGCTACACGCGAGTGTGAACCCCAGAAACGTTCGCTGTGCTCGTAGCGCACTTTTGCAATGAAAACTCATCAAAAGATGAGAAAAGCGACAGGAAATAACGTCCAAATGATATGCCGATGGGCCTAGCCCGTTGGGTGATCCATCAGTTTCTCAAATGCAAGAGAAACCCTCGAAAAAGTGCGCGAAAATCGTGTTTCCGTTTTTTTTTTCATCGACAACGAGACTGATAAATCACCGCACGAGCACAAATTACATTTCCGGAACGATCGCGATAAAAAATCTTTCGCACTGTATGATAAAAAACGCAATGATTCACCGGGATTATTAAAACTGCGTGCAGAACAAAATTGCGTTTTATCAGATCAAATCGAATATTGTAATTCTTGAAAATAAAAAGGTTATCGCAATATTTCATCAGATCGAGTTTAATATTTGAATACGTGAAAAAAAAGGTCACTGCGATATTTTATCAGATAAAGTGGAGCATCGTAGTACGTGAAAAGTAGGTTACTACCATTAATCTAAAATGCTTTCTCGTAAAAGCTAGTTCCTTTGACATTCTGCAACTTCCACCCACTCGTAAATCGATCGTGCTTAGTTTATTGTCACGAATTTGTCGCAATTCTCAAATTCGATCCATTTCTGTAGAGAAATAATTTTTCTACGAGAATTTCATACTTTTTTACGAGGAAGAACGTGCCAAACAGTTTACGACGGAGTTCGTTCAGTATATCAAACACTTTTTGACCTCTGACATCGATGTTTCGATCTCTCGCGTATAACTGGGCTGCGATTGGGAGCAAATGTGATCATATTGCCACGATAACGCGATACGAAACTACGAAATCCAACGAGTTCTTTTCTCTTCGCCCAAATCTCTACAGATCCCTTCAAGGTGTTCGCTACGATCGTTAAAACTCCTGCCACAGCTTTGCTGCCAAGTTTTTGATATTTCCTTAAAAAACAAAAAGTTGTGACTCTTCCAACAAGCACGTGGCTCCATTTCTATTCGCCGCGAAATTTTCCACGACAATTCAAAATTTGTCAAGCTTCATGACAAAAATTCTTCAATTTTTCTTAACAAAGTTCGGATTATTGAAAATATTGATCCTGCAGGCTTCGAGTTGCAGGATTTTAATTCGTCACTCAAAAATATCCTTTTCAATGCTGTTATAAAAAAAATATTCGACAGACAATTTGGGAACGTACTCCGAGTCACTGTGAATTGGCTCGAACCACCGAAGTGGCTCGTAACGATGACAAAATTGACAAATGTCTCTTTATGTTGGTCAATTTCTATGACAAACGCTGGAGTAATTGTCGGGAAACTTAGCCAGAGACAGTGTAAGCATACGTGGAAGTGTTTAAATAATTGTTTGCCATTTTTCTGTCGATCCATCGACGTGCACTCGCAACGTTCACGTACACAGCCGGTGTTGACGCGCTGCCGCATCCTAGACCCCATGCCACGATGCCCGCTTCAGCGTATTGATCAGGATCGTGCTGGAGAGGGCAGACCAAGGGACCACCACCGTCGCCCTAGAAAAAAACCAGTCAATTGTAGAGAAATTCAAAAAATGAACAATTTTTCATTTTTTTGTATAATTGTGTTGAAGATTTGAATAATTTTGGAACAAAGAATCCATAAATATTGATCAATTTTTAAAAAACGATTAAAACAAACTTGTCGGATGTCCAGCGTTAAAATTTTATGGGCGTTTTCATTCCATTTTTTTGTTTTTTGGAGAAATAGAAATTTTTTTTTCTTACGTCGCACGTGTCTATTCCAGCTTCACCGCCAGCACAAATGAAGGCTTGATTGAGAATAAAGTAGCGGCCTAAACGAGCCTTTCTGAGAGCAGTTTGACATTGGGCGTTAGGAACGATCGGGAGCTCGATTTTCTTCATGATCGCTTGATGTCGTCCCTCCAGACCTGGCGATTAAAAAACATTTTTATAGAAATGGTATCGAACTCTTGTTTCTTATTTTGACCAGAATAATTGAGGAAAATTTCGCACCGAAAATGTCCTTGCCCCATCCGCTAGCGAAGCATCGAGAGTTGTCAAATCGGTCGTCGGGATTGGGCAGACAAACGACGTCAACGTTTGGAGCAATATCGAAAGGACGGGAAAGAATTAATATAGCGACGTCATTGACGAGCGTGTTGCGGTTAAATCGCTCGTGGATTATTATTTTTTTGACAGTTCGTTCCTGGTGCGGATAAGGTTCTTCCCTCGTCCGAGTGTCCCATTCGCCAGCGCGGACTATGAGGTCACCGGGTTCTTTGCTGTAAAACAAACAATTGGCAGTCGTTACAAAAAAAAATTTTAATTCGAACGAAATCTCGGTTGTTTTTACCCCCAGATACGATGAGCTCCGGTCAGAATAGCCTGAGGATGAATGAGCGAACCACCCGCGAGATATGTGGCGTTGAATGGTTTTGGTTCATCCGGATTGAATCTCTCTTTGTTAAAAATGACGACCATCCATGGGAATTCACCGAAATGTGCTTCGTTATTGCGGATACCTGTGATACGCACATGAATACCGTTGGCATTGCGACGTCCGCAACCACTGCGTGGCGTCAGTGGCGGCAGACTCGACAGATCAGCATTTTTGTCTGGATTTTTGCAGCAACGGTCCCAAAGATCGTCACAAGACTGGCTCTGTCTGTATATTTCAAATGTGCATGAAATTATTCGTATCAGAATGGAAATCTCACCGCAGCAACGAAATTTAGAAAATATTCGCGTACGTTTCAGGTCGTATGAATTAAAATAATGATTCGAGCTCGAATAGAAAAGTTTTGCAGTTTCTAAGAAAAAAACAAAAACAATAACAATAATCACACGTTATGGGGGAGTTGAATTGCTTGAACCAAACCTCATATCGAAGAGAAATTCGCCACCGCTGAATACGTTCGAATCATTGGTGCACTGATAATACCGAACGCATTCGCATCCCTCTTCGTTCAATGTTAGGCCGGGATTTGATGGGTTTGAATTATTTTGAGGGGGTGAGCCGAAGACATCGTAGAGTTTTTCGACGAAGCGATAGTCCGTGAGGTCGGGCGTTTGTGTCCCTGGATTTCGCTCGTTTGAACCATATTGTGGGTACGGACCGAAGGCGGTGGAGCTGGTACGGCCGGAGTTACGGTTCGAGAAACCGGACGTTTGTATCTCGGGATCTGCGTCGTTTGAACCATTTTGTGGGAACGGACCGAAGACGGTGTCGAGCCTATCGCGGTAGTGAGGGTCCGAGAGATCGACCGTTTGTGGTGCGGCGAAACAATATTTGGCCATAAGAATCGCTAACACGGCACTGAACGGCGACATTTTTCAATTCCGCGGAGCAAGATCAACGCGATTGGACCTGGCGGAGACACAAAAAACGAAAAGTAAAGCAGAAAAGTACAAAAAATAAAGGAAAGAGAAATTTTGAGCTTAGACTTACGAGCGGTTCGTGGATCCGCGTAGACGAGCAAATCGTCCGACTTCCGAGCTACGCGATTTCTTTGTACACTAGGAATTATGACATATTTACTCACTCCCCCAGCATTAAATACTCGACGTTAGGAACAATTGCCCCCTCCTGGTGCTCGCTTTTAATCGTACACGTTGATTTAGGCACTGGGAAATCCCCAAATTTCATGGGGCGATTTTATATCTGGCTCTTGGTGGGACAGTCAAATGTCAAATAAAAGCTGAAATTCCTTGCAGTTGTGTTAACCATTTGTAGAATTTATTATGTCGATACGATAACCCTGACCTTCGGTATGTTGAACGGAAATCCGTAATTATTGTTCGGAGTCAATGCATTCACGATGATTTTTCGACAAATAGCTAATGAGATTTGAAAAAGTTGGTAAGAAATCCGGTGTTCAATTTTGACAAGTGGAACTTTGAAACGACACAAAATATCGTCTTTGGAGTTGTCAAAATTATCCCGATGACCTAATTCTAGTCATAACTAAATTATGTGCCCTTGGCTTTTCCTTTTTCCATTTTTATTGTACGACGTTCGAAGTCGTGAATGTCGTCGATAGGAGAATTTGATTAAAATCGAATGAATATTATGAGAATTTCATCTTCAGACGTTCCTTCGAGCCCCGGGCAAGTTTTCTTTGCAGCAAAATAGTGAATTCGCCAACCATAACCGGATAAAGCATTTCGAACTAGTCCCAAGATAAAATTTTCACAGAAATTTATGAAATTGACATGTTTCCCTATCTTGAGAACAAGTTGTCTTTATTTAATCGTATTTCGACAATATTTCATAGAAACACTGATATTATTACGTATGAGGTTCAAATTGTTGCAGAGAAATATCACGTGGGCTTAAGTTTTCTGTTCTTACACAAGTGAGCAGTAATAAAAAGTCGTAGAATATAAAATTACGAGAGATAAACGTGTCAATCGTTCAGTGGCTACCCAAAAAATCACTAATCACCGTTTTCTTGTGTCTACTTTAACAATTTCATTTACTGCGATCACTTTGACTGTTCTTTATGTTTAACGCTGAAAAAACGAGTTCAAAAGACTCCGAAAAGGCGCGATGGGTATAGTAATAAAAAATGTACGTTGCAGTCAATCCAGATACGGCAAAAGTCCATCCATTCGCTCGGTCCGCGTCGCATTCACACATTGAGATTAATTTATACGAAGAAAATACAAACTTGGAACAGTGAAAAATTCGCAAAACGCATTATTCAAATTTTTTGAACATCCGCAAGCCTCAACACCATTAAAACAGATTTTTTCACAAGTCTAGGCAGTTGCAGGTTTTATAGAAAAGCGAGACTTTGACTTTGTGGGAATTTAAGGAAAAAAATGACAAAAATTCGAATCGATCACGCGAATTGAAAATTATTCTCTTACGCTATTTACAGCATCAAATCGATCGCTTGATTTTCACTGTTTTATCAGCCACTCGCATAGGGAAAAGGGGTCGAGAGGGATATGTAAAAAAAAATGGTCTCCCGCCGTAACAATGTTTGCACATTGCCGTGACCAGGATTCGAACCTGGGTTACTACGGCCACAACGTAGGGTCCTAACCACTAGACGATCACGGCTACTGGAAGAAGTGAATGGAATGATCCAAATAACATACTTCAGGTAATTTCAACAGAGCGAGTTCGAAGCTGACGCTGCAGTTGGGAATTCCAGTGTGGAGAACGTTCGAGGTAGTCCACGTGGGACTGCCCCGCTCCGTTGGCCACGTGACGCAAGAGGCGAGACGTTTGTAAAAATTCGAGACTTTATCCACGTGTTTTAGCGGTGATAAAAATGTTATGAAGAAAAATTTAAAGAGACAAATTCGAAAAAAGACAATTTTCGTCGAACGAAATTCTCGTATGATTTTAAAAAAATATCAGAACGCAGTGAAACGTCAATAATTAAGAAACTTGTCCACGATTTTCTTTTTTTTTTAGGCTCATTAAAAATAGTTTTACTCTATTTAAACGTAACGACCAAAATCGTGAGCAGAGTCGCGATAAAAAGTATATCAAGTGGCTCGACCTCTGACATCGAGGCTTTTGATCCATGGATATAAACAAGCTGTGATCGCAAACAGAAATTATTATGTCGGCGGGAAAATATAGAACGGAAGATGGAGTGGGACGTGTTTGTAGTTGAAATACTGAGTCTCGTTTCGAATATGGAGAAATAAGACTGCGTGTAGGAACGTGAGGAACCGTTGATAAAAATGAGATAAATTAAAAGATTCACTTGGAGTTTCCTAAGCAGTAGTTTTTCGTAATCACGTTCAGTTTGGGAAATGTCGAGTAACCAAGCTCCTAGAGACATTGGACCACGGTGTAAGTTCCCCAAACTGGACAGTATCATAAAACGCCGTAATTCGCAAGTTGTTGGTCGATCCATTGTCGGAACAGTGACACGCTCGTGTAAACTGCTGGAACGTTCGTTGCTCCGCAGCCAATTCCCCAGGACACAATTCCTGCCTGAATTGTTTAGAAACGATTTTATCCCCGTTTTTTTCCCCATTGGCGGTAAAGGTCGATTAAAATTATTTCATTAACATTGGATCAACGAAATTCCACAAATTTAGCTATTCAAGTTACTGGATTTTTTTCAATACAGTGTTTATGGATCAAATTCGTCATAGTCTCATGACTTTGGGGAGATTCAGTTGTTTCCATACCTGAACGTATTGTCCTGAGGAAGTAGAACACACGAGTGGACCGCCTCCGTCACCGCGACACGTGTCCTTGCTCGCTTCACCACCGGCGCAAATGAAACTCCCATGCAGCTGGAAATACTGTCCTAGTTTCGTGGATCTCAACAAATTCTGACAATTTGATCGATCGACTATGGGCAGCTCCACTCTTCTCATTATCGTTTGATACTGTCCCTCTGTAAAAAGAACAAAAAATTCATGGAAAAGTAATAAAAATCGAAGTGTGACAATGACGAAATTCCAATTTGAACCGAAAAACTGACAAAAATTCGGAAAATATTTGTGAAAAACTGTAAATTTTACTTTTGGTTAAAAAAAAAGGGAATGAATTTTCTTTCGAGGGTTCAAGTTTGGAAATAGAGAAAAAAATATGCCGTGCATCTGCTATTCTAATTAATTTTTCATCCACCGTCGGGTTGTCAAGGAAACGATACCAAAAAGTCACATTATTTTAATCCTTAAACACATTTTTTCTCCCAGATCGATCGTTCCACCTTCAGCAAACGAAAAACGAATGGAAATCGAGACGCAAACGAAACGTTTTGCAAGGGTCATTGTAACGTTGAACGCCAATTACGCCCGAGGAATAAGTTAATATTAACATGAATCCTAATAATTACTTTGACGATCATAAAAGCAAAAAAGTTGAGTCGTTTTTTCGACTCACAAGTCACAACGAGCATGAACATCGAGGTGGGACTTACCGAAGGCATTACGACCCCATCCGGTGGCCCAGCATTGAGTGCCTGCAGCGAATACTGTTCCTTGTTGCGGCATACAAATGGGCATGACGTTGACAGCGTAAGTGACAGGTTTGGAAAGAACTAACACCGCCACGTCGTTGTACAACCCTCCGCTGTAATACTGAGGATGAATGACTATGTGTTGGACTTCGGACTCTTGAAGAGGCGCCGGTTCATTGTTGTGGGCAGTGTCCCACTCGCCGAATCTCGCAATGAGAATTCCAGGAGGTCGGCTTTAGAGTGAAAAAACAAAAATATATTCAGTGTATTTAAAACTGAAATCTTAATCTTTGATTGAGCTTTTCCGAGTCAAGATTGAACTTCTGAGGATTTCTGAATCGTCGATTAGGTCGAAATTGAGAAACAAATTTTTAAACGTACTTGAAAACGCAGTGAGCCGCAGTGAGGATCGCTCTGTTGTTGATCACCGAAGCGCCGCACTGGAAGAGCGAAGTACCGTCGGTTTTTCGAACAAGAAGGGCAACCATCCATGGAAACTCGGCGAAGGACGCTTCGCCGGCGTTCGTTGCGCACGCCGGAGCTGGATACAAAGGAGAAAATAGTACGAAAGTGTTAATGGTCTAGAGAGAGAGAGAGAGAGAGAGAGATTTCGTAACATACCGTTCAGGCAGGTATTGCCCCGAATTCCGCAAACGGTATTGGCGCTGTTCTGTTGAGATTGTCCATTGACGATAAGAACGCCGGGAATAGCGACGACGCTAGGACTGTTTCCTGGGCCGATGATCGGAGCGAGTCCGCGGGTGATTCCTTGAATGCGACAGCAAATTTCATCGGCATTGAGACAAGCGCCGAAGCGTGGATCAATGATTCCAGCTCCGTCGACACTGACAGCATTTCCGGCCGAGCATTGCCAGTTCTTGACACAGATGCAAGCTTGAGGTGTTCCAGGATATTTGATGGTCGAGGATGGATTGCCGGGGGGACCGAGAACTGAATCTTGTCCCGTGGGCGATATGCGACAGCAGATTTCAGTCGGCGACACACACGTTCCTCCAACTTGTCCTTGACGACTGACCGGAAACCGAGGATCGATACTACCCGCTCCGGATATGATTATATAGCCATTGGAGTCGCATTGATACGTTTGGACACAGATGCATGTCGTTGGGGGTTGAATAATCGGCGGAAGAACCGTAAACGGTGGAGTCGTTGGTACCACGGGGGCCATCGTTGTCACCACGGAAATTGGTATTCGGCAACATACTTCTCCGACCGTTGGACAAGGATTCAGAGTTTGTCGAGGATTTATTATTCCTTCGCCACCAACTATTACGTAACCGTTTGGAGCGCATTGCGCTGCGGGCACGCAGATGCAAAGCTGCGATGGTGCAATCGTCGATGTCGTTGTTGGCGCCGGTGTCGTCGTAGTTGGTGCCGGTGTCGTCGTCGTTGGGGCTGGAGTTGTCGTTGTCGTTGGTTCTGGTGTTGTCGTCGTTGGGGCTGGAGTTGTCGTTGTCGTTGGTTCTGGAGTTGTCGTTGGGGCTGGCGTTGTCGTCGTCGTTGTTGTCGTTGGTGGAACGGTCGATGTTGTTGTCGGAGGAAATGTTGGAGGCGGTAAACTAGTTGGATTGACGATCGGTTGCGAGGGCCATTGACAACAAACTTCCAAATCTCCGGTGCATCTCCGATAAGTCACGTTGTTCAGGAGCCTTCGAGAAAATCAATCGAGATAAATTCGATAATTTGTTTTTCAACGTAAAAAAAAAGAGAAAAGTTCAAAACGTTTTTAATCGATGATCAAAATTTTAAATCGATTCGGCCGTTCGAAAAAATCATAGAAAATCAGACTGACCGTGGATCGATGAGTCCAAGGCCATCGGTAATGATAGTGTTGTTGGCATCGCACTGATAAAACGGAACACAAATGCAATTGGATGGTGTTTCCGGGGTAGGAATTTTCTCGACGAGTGGATGTTTAAATTTGTGTTTCAACAAATGAAAAATAAAGCTCGAATCGCTGGTTCGAATCCTCGGAAAAACGGCCAGCTTTTCGCGTTCCCAAGTCCCGCGTTCGCCAAAAGGATAAACACGGCGTTTCTTGTCATTTTTATTTATAGACGCTTGTACGATGAATATTGCGATTAGAGCGAAAAAGAGAAACTTCATCGTTCAGCTTCCACTGTGTCCGGAGGACACAACAACACTAGTCGCACTTTACCTGACAATTGAACGTGTCACAACTCGCGGTAACACATTTATGTATGAAAAGGATGCGCAACTATAGAGCGTTCAACGTAATCCGATAAAATAAAATAAAACGCGTCCATGTCACTTCGTATACAGTCGTAGCAAATTTTTTTTACGACCAATCGTCGCAACGTTAAAATAAAATTGTCGTCATAACGAATTGGCTAGAGACTGGGGAAGGTTGAGTCACTCAAAAAATGACTCTGCGACCAGCCACGGGTCACCGATGTCGTTACAACCTGATGAACAATATTTTACCACATGCTTCGAATAATTGCTCTTTTATCCACATTGTGTTGACGTTTGTTGCCTCTCGGCATTTACCTCGAATTCAATTATTCAATTTCTCGTAACAATGAAACATTTTTTTCCCCCAAGTCACGCACGATTATTATTATTACACATTTCTTTGCGCAATTTTGACTGATTAGCAACGAGGATGCGAATTTTTACAAGAATCTGCAGATTTGCTCGCAGGATAACGATTCAAAGATTTTTCATTATCGCCTGAAATTTGTTCGGAGGATTTCTAGGATGCCACGTCATGCCTAACCCAGTTACGATCGCTAATTGACGTCCTGCAGCACACGGAAAAAATAATTGGAATAACGTTGAGCAAATGTGTATTTTCCGATGACCGCGGGACAGTTACGATCACACACTGTGTATCTCCAGGTCGTTTGACGATACGAAACGTTTCTAGAATTACAGCTTTCGTGTCGCGCCGAGAGTTCAATTATTTACGGGAGATTTTTCGTGACGATAAATAAAAGATAAACCTCGTGTTCTCATTTTACACCTGGACAGCGAAGGTGACACAATTGAGACTTTTTTTTCTATCTGATCATCGTTTTTCTGTGCCAAACGAGAATTAAATCGAGCACGAAATTTCCGCCATAAAGGGTGCTAAAAAAAAGTTTTTTAAAATGAAATTTCCAAAAAACTTGACAAATTATTGAAACCACGAAAAAAAATTGCACACTTTTTTGAGTGTCTCCTTGAAATTCATGAACCTGAAGTTTGCATCGACGCAATGCCACGAAATTAAAAAAAAATTCGATATCGACTCGATTCGTCAAATAAAAAAGTGACGAATGATTTTTTTTTTTTTCCATTTCGTGGCATTGCGTCGATGCAAATCTCAGGCTCATTGAAATTCGCTGCTCGCCATTTCACTCGGGTCATTAAGGAATAATTCCTCTTTTTGTATTTTTTATAATTTTGCTGTATTTGAACATGAAAAATTATCATATCGATTAACGACTACGTACGTTTAGTTAAATAATAATAGAAACATGTAACAGTCGATCATAATCTGTAAGCGATCACTGCGTATAATAATTCTAGAAATTACAATGAAATTCATGAACGACGATGGGGGGGCAGCGTTCTAATCGATTTTTCTATAAATCACAAACTCTCATCTCAGTCGTTGACGATTGTAGGAAAAGATGAGAGTTTACAGGAAATGTGAGACACCGAAAGCAAAATTTACTGTCTTCTCATAGAAAATAAAAAAAAAATCTGATTGCCATTTGCTTCAGCCAACGAGAGCTCGGCCAGTGTGTAATTGCGATAATTACGATTTGGGCTTTTCGTATGAGAATGAAAAGTAAATGCAGACGTGCTAACTCAACATTTGTCAATATCCCCACGACGTTTTAGCGCAAAGAAAAGCAAATTCTTACGAATCGATCGAAAATAATATGACGAGTCAAATGAGGAAAGTTTGTACAATTATTCTTTGCATTAGCACGCAAATTATCGTCTGCAGGTCCGTTCAAGTTTTAGAGCCAAAAACGTTGAGAGGATTATCTTGCAAACAAAAGAAATATTTTTTCTTGTATTTTGATTGGTTTAAAAATGAGTAATTAACATTTTGAGACACGTGGCGAAAATCGTTCCTCTAAAACTTTGAGCACGACCACCCCCGCCAATCGTTGGTCACATTTGGCTTCGAAATGGCTTCAGGAACGAAATCTCTTATCAATATTGACTAACAATCAACTTTCGTCTCGAAAAAAACGAGTTCCTGGATATTTGTAAGATTCGTAGGAACATTTAGTAAGAAACACACGTTTTGTGTTGATCAGCAACGTCAGTACGAACGTACGACTTGACTCTTAATAATGATCTCTGTATATAACATTCTTATACATGTAAATGGTATCAAAAAGTTATTTTATGCTTAAACGTAGTATAAACTCTTTTCCTCAAAAAAATAACCATCGGTTTAGCTAATATCGTTTTTCTATAAGATTTCTCAACGTCCGCAAGGACCATCTTACACAACGGACACTCTCGATCCAAAATCTTGCGCTTAAAATTGACCGCGCTCAATTCGCACAATGGAGAAATCATAATCAACGTCACGTTACAGTTTTATCCATGTTTTTCACCTTTTGAGCGTTAAAAACGCGCATTATTTGTACTTTGATTGATTTATTAGGTACAAGAGATTTCGTCTCTTATTTGCATTATGTTTTATCAGTTCTGGGACTCTCGCCTCTTTCCTTAACATTTGATTCTCTTGGCTTCGCATTATTTTTGTACTACCTCGTAGTTTTGACGATTCCTCGTGTCGATTTTATCGGTGGTATAAAAATTTCGAAAATTCGCGTAACATTTTCGATGCTCGTCATTACGGCTCGATATTTTTTGTCTCATCAGTAAGCCTAGATTTACGCCGTTCGGCAAACACTGTTTTTAGCAAGCACCAGACACGCGCGTGACTGAGGGACGCTGATGACGCAAAAGAAAAGTTGTTCAGGACTAAAAGCGAAAACGACGAATCGTTCATTCAATTTTTTCTTTCTGAACATCCGAACAACTCGAGAAACGCGATCGCCGAAAAATAAATACGAAATAATGAAAGAATGTAAAAAATCAAACGATGCTGTGATGTCAGAAAAAACGTCAAGTTTTTTTTTATAATCTTGTCCCTGAAAATTTATTCTTCGGACGCCAAATCGAGAACTTTAGCGAATTTCCTTTCTTTTGTGTCATTTGTCCGTACAGCACGATTGGTACGAGTCTTAAAAAAGTCATAAGAAAATTCAGCGTTTAACGATTTGCCAAAATCTGAGCGGGCTCGTGATTTGAATTCAACTTTTTCCATTTTCATGATTTCGTGAGAGGCATGTGGGAAGCTTTGTCGAAATCTTTGTTCGATGATTAATTCTTCTCGTTAAACGTTTTTTGTCCCATTTTGCCAAAATGTTGAAGAAAATTTTGTAGAGAACGAAAAAAGTCGCTGATTTTATCTTGTTTCTTTGAGAAGCGAATAATCTTCTCTCTTTTTCTCGTAAAATCTTGTACGAGGATCAAACCTACAGCTTACGTGTCTACTAATAAACATTTCTATCAAAATACGCGATTATCACCAGTTTTTCCTCTAATACGTTGATCGAGCCCCGACAGGGCCAATCGTACAATAGAAATTGGATAAAACTCGTAAATTGAGAGTTTCGTGAGACGAAACTTAATCGAGCACACGCGTAATAATTCGAATTGACCTTCCGATCATCAGATTCGCGAATATTTCAAATTTTCGCCGGATTTCTCCGTGAAAATCGAAAATAAGACCAAATTAAATTTCCCTCGAGTTGCACACGTGTAGGGGTAAAAAAATAATTTCGTATTATTCTCGAATTTTGAAATATTGTCGAATTCGGTCGGGAGGTCATGGAGATTTATCGATTTTCTTTGTACGATTCGTTTTCCTTATTTTTGGCTGATTTTCTGCACGTTCGACGTGCGTTTGTCATTTTGCAGGCAATTTTTTGCCCAGCAAAATAACGACTGCTAGAAGCTCTCAAGGTCACTTATTTGGTATCTTTATGATTGTAGTCAGTCTTCTCAAATAAAAGTACCGTTTGTAGTTTCCTCAAGTTTGCTTAGTTTTTCCAACCGATCATTTTGAAGTTCTTGTCGGCGAATTTGTCCAGCATCCTTTCGTTCCCGACGTAGCTCAGCTTCGGACGTTTCTTGCCCACTGGGATCCTTGAGACTCGCAGCATGTTGGCCGTTGCGATTGGCTCGGGCTTCTGATTTTCTGGACAATATTTTATTGTGTGAGCATCGTCGCCGAAAGCCTCGCAGATTGGGCATGTGTAATTTCTGAAAAACGTCATTTATTTCATTCTTTACACTGAAAATTCAATTCTGTCAAAAAACGTCGATATTTTGTTGAATACGGCGAACTAAATATTTTGGGATGATTTCAAAATTTTCGTTATTTCGACAATATTTTTCATTGTAACGGAACTGTCAGCAAAATTTACGATTGGAATGACAAAAATTTACTTTCCGAAAAGATTTTCCCGAATGTTTTTTGCTGGAATGACAAAATTTTCGTGATTTTTCGAAACAAACGTTTAGTTGAACGTATCCAACAAAATATCGATCTATTTCAACAAAATTTTCTTCTCAGTGTAGCTTTCGTTGACCTTTCGGCCGTAAACTGGGTCTTTTTGACCCCTCAAAAATTTTCTGGCACCGATTCCAACTTTATTTTCGTTTCGGTGAAAAAATAAATTCAGCACCACGAAATATGGACAATTTACCTTGATGCTGAAGTTTGCAACGAAAAATATTCAATTTTAGCGAAGATTCGTTCAATTCTCAATGTCATCAAAATTTTTCGAGCCGATATGCCTTTGGAATGGCAAAAATCGATCATTTTATCATCGTAATTACATTCTGCGTTTGAATTATAATTTTCGTCAAAGATAAAAATGAATTTCGTTGCATTCCAACGATGCAAACTCCAGAGTCATCAATTTACCACAAAAATTGTCTCTCCAAGGAAAGTTATTTATTTATTTATTTATTGAGTTTGAAAGGCATTTTGTTGCGATTAGATTGTGAAAATTTCATTTTTCTCAGTTTACCGTAAAATAGGACATTTAACACGTCCGTCAACGTCCTTCAGAATGTGCTTTCGATAAAAACTCGGTTTTTCGCCGTTGTTTTTGCAAAAAGCGCACTCGGTGGCAAGAGGTTTTTTGTTTTTTTTGCGGCGTGGACTGGGCTGCGGAACAAAGCCAGCTTCCAATTCGGGGCAGTATTCGTAGTCGCGTCCGTTGTGACGAAACTCTTCCATCACATCCTCAGCTGAAACCGTTCAATTTTCTGTTTACATCGATTGCCAGAGGAAAAAAACGGCCCGAGAACTTTGGGGGCTCGATTTTTTCTGGCAAAGAGAATCCTCGTCCGGAATGGTCGACAATGCTTCGAGATTGATGTAAACAAAGGGACAGGAAAAAGAGAGCAAAAAATCGTTTGATATTTGCCGCGCAACATTGTATTCGTTACGATCGATCGAAAGTTTGAAAATTCGAATTGACGATGATTTTTAAAAAATTTCTCACGATATTGTCGAAAGAATTCATAAAATTATTCCATGGATATCGAACTACCGGGCGCGGTATTGACAGATGTTTCAAGGACATTTTACGATGAAGAACTTACGACATTGGAAATGAAAATCAAACAAAAGCGACAAGACGTTACCGCGAACGTTCGAGAGCGACGTTCAAGAGCACACCGAGCGTACTTTGTTGTTTCTCTTTGGTTTAGGGGTCACTTTGCATCAAACAAAGCTTTCAAGTCGTTCGAAATCTCTCGAATAATCTCGCTGTATTCCGAACGGCTTACGAGCGCGAGGTGCGCTCATTTGTTTACAAACACGAACGGACTCGGGGCACGCGGTACGGAATAGAAGGAGCGGCGGAGGAGGGGCTAAAGAAGGCTTGACGACCTGAAACCTAGCTTGCTGAGTGATATGGCGCGAGCGTTCGACCATTTCCCCTTCTCATCAACATAATAATGTTTTTCTTTGCTTTCATTGCAGATCCATAATCTCCCGGCTACGAAATCTCTCACCAAGTTTATTTTCACGGGCTACGATTTTCTATACACTCGAGTCATTACTATTTTACTACTTTGATCACGTTGAAAGATGCTCGACATTCGTATGAACATATTTTTGGGCGAACGTCTCGTTTTTTCCCACACCATCGTTTTATGCGATTTTTTAATCAATTGAACGAAAAACTGTCCTCAATGTTTCTATTTTTCAAAATCGAATGATTTGTCGGTGTTTTTATCGTTGAAAATATTCGAGAAAAATGTGATTGCGAAAAAATTAGAATTTACTCGCGAATCGCGATTGAAATGATTGAAACGTTTCGAATTCAACGATAAATTTGGGAATGATATTAATCACTGAGTACAAATATAGTCGATGAACTCATTAACGAAGATTTCGATAGTGTGACACTTGTTGAAAAGTACGCGTCGATCGAAAACGTGCAGAGACGAGCGTGAGCCGAAAGTTGACATTCGAAGAATGCGCAACTTTGCGAAAAACTTTGAATTTTTTATTGTTTACGTGATAACGCGATTAAATAAGTAGATTGAGTAAGACTTACGGTTGGGTTTTGGAGAAGTGACGGATTCGACGGATAAATTAGCGAAGAGTCGTTTGATTTCGTCCTCGAGGCTTGGATTAAGCGGATAAAAGAAATTGGCGGCTTTCGGCATCGCTCTCGGCATTGGTTGTTGATAAGTCAAAACCTGCATCATGATTGCTTCTCGTTGGACAAGGACGGTCCAAGTTTATGCGAAAAAAATCACCCTCGACTATCGTACTTTGAATACGGTATGAACGATTTATAAAAAAAAAGAGTGAAGAAAGATTGCAAAGAATGATAAAAACTCGTGCAAAATTCAAAGCAACGTAATTTCTTCGATGATAACGCAAGAAACGACACTTGTAGAGATCGAACACAGCGAAATACGTCGATGCGACCAATTTTCACAATAGACTACCGGCGACTGCCTACCGGTCAGCGATACAAGGACAAGGCACGGCGAAACGAGGAGAGCCCAAGAAGTTTACCGGGTGGGGGTACGAAAGGGACTGAGAGAAGGGAAAGATTGAAGAAACCCGCGTGTCGGTGCGGATTCGAAACGGAAAAAATGGCGCGCTCTATTCAAACGTAACAAAAATTCGATTCTCGTTAAAAGTTTCACGTTAATTTATTGACAAGCAGAAAAAAGCAAAAAATATAGCAGGAAACTGGGAAAAATCGGTACAAAATTACCGATATGAAAAATAAATCCTAGAAAAATTGATCGTTTCACTAATCCTCGTCTTTATTATTATTATACTGTGTAAATATGTAGGCACTGAACAAATAATGTTTCATAATTTGTTTACAAACATTTACACTTACTGATCTGTTGCTTTTTGTCAATTTTATTCCATTTTTTGTTCATTGAATGAATAAATTCATACACATATACATATATGTATATATACATATATATATTGATATGCATACATATAGATTTATACATGTATATACATGTACGCATACAATATACATCCATTTACCGAGCGTCGAAGTCCTGCTTGTTTCCTTGGCCCATCGTTTCAAGAAATACGCGTGCCCCGCTCCGGTAAATCTGTCAATTGCCTTGCTACGCGACAATCTCAGTCGATTTCCACAATTACCCGGACATTGGGTCAACTTCCCAATCGCTAATTACGATTTTGATAATATTTTATCAATTTATATATGTATACGCACGATGTATGTATATATATGTATATATATATGAATATATGTACTTTATGTATACTTTGTTGTTGTCATTTTGTTGTTTCTACACTAAATATTTTGTTCTTCTAGTCTAAAAAATTACCACGATTAATAATAATGGCATTAATCTAGTTTTAATAATAATTCGAAATAATATTTCAATTGATTGTAATCAGTGAACATTTTAAACATTATATATAGATATACATGCATATGTATTTATATATGAGCATATATTTATATATAGTGTTTGTGTTTGAGAGCGGGGCAGGTTGGAAGAATAAAACAAGGGTGGGAGGAGGAGAACTAGAGAGAATATGAAACGCAACAAGTCCTGAGGCCCTGACGCCCGTGACTGAATATTTTTCGATACTGCCGCAGCTTCCGCGAGAGCGTGGCGCTGCTGTGCTCGTCGCGTGTTTTGTTATTTTTGTCAGTTGATTGGCGCGAACGGCCCTGCTACATCATGTTCGCGGATTTCGGGATATATCGAAGCAAGAAAAGTTTCGAAAATAGAATGAAAGAGACTGAGTTCTAGAGGATTTCGGGAGTAAATCGATTTTTTCGTCTTTCGACAAATGTACGGAGTGAATTTTTGTTATCGTGTGCGGATATTCCTCGCGCGTATGTATAGGCCTTGCGACAACGGGAGTCAAATGAAGGAACGCGCATGAAAACAAAAAATCAAAGCTGTGTGTGTGTGCACTGATAATATTTTCGAAACGCGAGATTTCAGGAATTTCGTCAAGTTTTTTTTATACTCGTATCATTTGATTTACATCGAGTAATCCCATCCTCGTTCGTTTAGTTTCGCACAATCTCACACCGGGCAGAAAATACGATTTTTATTTTTTATCCGCACGGAAACGCAGTCCAAACTAAAAGTCGTTCGAATTTTGTTTCTCCGGAACCCTCACGATGACACACGCACGCAAACATCCACACATACAGTCACACGTCACTTGTCGTGTCAATTGAATTTCTATTTTTCCCCCAATTTTCCAGTGATGCGCGCAAATTGTTTACGAATTCAGAAAATTATTCACTTTTTTAATCGAACAATATACACATAAATAATCCAATGATCTCGAGCTGCGTGCCCAATCCCCGATGGTCCATTCCAAATAACTTACATGTACGCATCTTGTAAATAATAACAATAATAATAAAACAATAAAATTCATGCGTTGCGCGTACGCGTGTATGTTGATTTGGTTTTCGACGATATTTCGCGTAATAATTTTCTTCACATTCTCAATACAGTTAATCGAGAGTACTGCAAAAAGTGTTTACTAGGAATGTACATAAGTGTACACACTGAAAAGAGAATTTTGTTGAAAAAGATCGATATTTTGTTGGATACGTTCAACTAAACGTTTTTTTCAAAAAATCCCGAAAATTTTGTCATATCAGCAAAAAACATTCTGGAAAATCGTTTTCGGAAAGTAAATTTTTGTCATTTCAATCGTAAATTTTGCTGACAGTTCCGTTACGAATGAAAAATATTGTCGAAATAACGAAAATTTTGAAATTATCCCGAAATATTTAGTTGGCTGTATTCAACAAAATATCGACGTTTTTTGACAGAATTGAATTTTCGGTGTAGAGTACTTTTCATTTCATTGATATAATATATATTTTTTATATTTTATATATGTATATAAATGCACGAACCCAGTTGCATATACATATCGGTATTGTACATATATATTCATATATTCATATAAATATGTATTTACGTATGTATATAATTAGGTTGTGTATAAAACGATGATACATTATATATCACTATTATCGTCAAATTTCTCAGTTTTCCTTTTATTATTATCATTATTTTCTTTTATATCAAACGACACATAATTATGATATCGATTTATTTTCCCTTTTTGTTTTCCTAACCACTCACAAATTTTCCGTATGAATTTTTCCAGCTTCTTCTTCCTCTCCATTTCTTCCTTATCATTTTATCGTCCGCTTCCGGTTCTCTAGTCTCGGGATGCGCGGTCCATCTCCGATACAGTCTCGTCCTTGTTGTCGTTTCCAGTAGTAGTTTTAGTAGCGACATTTGCGATAGTAATAATAGGTTTGTAATAGGTAAATAGTATAATGTTTGATACGTGAGTTTTTATTTCGTTTCTTACCGCCCGGAGGTGAGGGACACTCGTGTTTTTTTCTCTCTTTCCGAATAATTGTAGTAATAATTATAATAATGATAATGTGAGTGTGTGTGTGGGGAGGGACGCCGGAATGGCGAATTACAATATTGTACAAATGTGGAGGTTCAAATGAATGGCCAACAGTCAAGTTTTTTGTTGTTCTATTTTGTTTTTTCTTCTGTCGTCTAAATATACATATGGATTATTACTCTTCGTCTACATATTGCGGAGGAAGGGAATAATGGGGGGGGGGGGGGAGGAGCGAAAGGTACATATCGTTCTTGTTCGACTGTGCAATATATATTTATATATGTATATGTATACTAATTAGTACCATCATACGTTTTTTCTTTTGTTCGTCACAAATAATATTCGCTGATCGATGGCGTTTCATGCTCCTTTCTAGCTATGCTCAATCATTTTTCTTCCGTCGTGTAAAATATTCACTGACACGCGCCGTTTTGTTTTTTTGTCATAAAGATCGAAGATTTTTCAAATTCGCGTCACGTCTTTTTTTCCTTACTATTTTATAAAGACAATCAATAGAAAAAATTGTACAAATAATTTCTAGTCTACGAAAGTGGCGCCGCACACAATTTTCTTTACTTTTTCGCGTGTCGCTCTTTCTCTCTCTCTCTCTTTTGCCCTCGGGGGGAGAAAAAAACGTATTTGCGTGTGAATGTTGTGTGGCGTGTGTTTTTCTGTTCTTACGAACTCGCGCGCGAGGATTTGTGTGTCTGTGTATAAAAACGTCAAAGGTCGAAGAATCAGAAGGATAAATATAATGGAAAAATAATAATAATAACAATAAAAAAACGTAGGAAGAATAGGAAGGATCGAAGGACGAAAATTTAGCTGAATAAATGATAATAATTGCTCACAAAACACACAACACACACCGAGAGCGATGCGATGGAATGCAATATCGGCAATGGTCTCTCAAAAATATGGCCACTTACAATGGACCGTCTGTATGTGATTATTTATTTATTTATTTATTTATTCTTGTTGTTTTAAACATTGAATACTTTAATACTTCTAGTCGTATACTCTTTCTAGAGTAAAAGTGGTCTTGTGCGTTCCGCTGTGCCTCGGTCCGCGGAACGTGTCATACAGGCAATACAAAGTGCTTTTTAGCACGTGTGTATTACTCTTATTCTTATTCTCATCATCATCGTCATAATCATCATAATCATCATCATCACCACCACAACCACAACCACCGCCACCATCGTCATCGTCATGATCATCATTCAAATCATCGGGATTATAATCGTAATCTTCGTCATCGCCATCATCATCATCATCCAGCATAATCATCATCATTAGTAATATTACTAATTTTAATATTAATATTGTTAATATTATTATTATTATTATTATTATTATTATTATTATCCTTACTTCAATCATCGAATATTGTTATGAATAGTATCATGGTTATTATTATTATTATTATATTTAAATCATTAATTTTTTTCTTGTTTGCCCTCTTGATATGCTGATAGTGCTAAACCTAACAAAACTTGTCCTTACATTTCTCATTTGGTATGTCTTAGTCTTATTTTATTTTAGATTATTAACAAATAAAAAAAAATGTAATGAAAGAACGAGAAAATCGTAATAGCGGGTGGAGAGTGAAGTTAAGGTTTCGGGGCGGTGTGGAGTGATGTCGAGAATCTTAAATACACTTTGTATACAACTTAAATAATCGAAATACGAGGCAATTATTATTAATTTTTTTCCTACTGCTTCTTATTCTCTTGTCAATGAGACTCGGCAAATTTGATGAGGCTCAAATTAATGCGTGTATGATTATGAGCAGATCCATTATTTTGCCACTTGGAACGCAAGGAATTTGGATGAAAACGAACGACAATGCGAGATTACAGCTCGGTATCGCTTCTTGTTGTTGGTTTTTTTACTTTTCGCTTATTTCTCGCGGCAAGTGGCATTTCATAATCTTCAGATGATACCTTAAGGTCTAACGATCGGGTTTTTTAGTTCAGGGTACTCGTAAAGTTATCGAAACTTGCTCACGCCCCGCTCATCGCCGAGGATATTAACCTGTGAAAAAATAAACTCTCTCCTTTCCCTTTCCTTTTCTCTCTCGCTCGCCCCACATTCTCGCTCTCTTTCTCGACCTCGAGAGTCACATTCTGTCGAATAACAATAAAAAGATAAATAAAATTATTAAGAATGTCGATTGAATGAAAAATTCATTTATAATTTCATGTTTCTCCGGCGAATGTTCGATCGCTCCAGAGACAAATAACCATTTCGAGATTTTCTTTCGATCTTCGCAGAATAATCAGTGTTTGCCATCGAAACTCTTCAGCCCCCTGCGTCGAGGCTCGTTTTTTGTTTTTCTATCTTTAAAAACATTTTGTCGCTTTTTCTTTACACGCAATTCATTCCTTTATTTTCTCGCTCGACTCGACGAGCTCCACGCACGCTTATCAACTACGGAGATGACCGATGATGAGAGCATCGAATTCAGCAGTTTTTCATTTAATCTCCCATTTCCATCCTCTCGTCGCAGACATTCCCTCCCCACAGTTTTCTCCTGTTCGGTTTCATTAGAAAAATTACTACGCATCGTTATAGAAACATCAAATTATTCGTGGCTAGCGCACTATACACACTCACACATACATACGTTGGCTTGCACTCTATTTGCGATTTCTTTACAAGTACCCTCGTGTGGCGAACGTTCGAATGCAACTAAGTCTTTATCGTTTTTTCTTCTTTTGTTTATATCATCAAAAATATCAATGGAAATACCTCTATTTATATTTCTAATTGTTATTTAGTTTTTCATATACCTTCAGCAAACAGGAATACTCGTGTCCAGTCATTGTCTCGCGGATTAACGATTATGCAGTTCGGCCTGTTTATTTATAATTTAACTTAACTTTAATTTAATTAAACGTGGGTTTTCTTTTTTGTTTATTTCTTGTTTAATTCCGTAATAACTTATACATCGGTTTCGCCAATCTTGTTTTCTTCTCGTTCGTTTGTTTTATTCTTTTGTCAAAGGGATCCAGAGCTCGACGTACTACGGGCTCGAAAAAGCTTTTTCCAAACTGATATCAAACGCGGGAGTTTATCAAGTGCTGGATGATTCGACGCGAGCTACCGCGTTCGTACGACGAGTTGTTAGTTCTGTTAAAAAAGTTTGCATGATTTTTTGATCGCTTCTTTTTCGCTTATCTCTCTTGCTCACGTGCGCCAACAAGATCGACGTGCACGTGCGGGCGTTTTCGTCAATTGAGATGTTAAAATAATAAACAATTAACAAAAATTCAATAAACTAGAAAATAAATGGAGGACAATGCGCGAATGGGATTATTTCTCGATGAAACACTTTGTGACACAAATAATATTAATTTTAGGTCTTGCTATTGCACCGATATTTACAATGAACGGTAAACTTCATAAATTATCCCTCGAAATTCATTGCTCTTGAAACATGTCGAATAATTCGTGATTTATTTGAATTAAAAATCAAGAAAAAAGTCTTTTCAGTTTAAATAAAAGCGACGTAAAAGTTTCTATAAAAAGCTCGGACAGTGCGTACGATCTAACGTCGTTTCATTAAAAGATAAACGAATAATGAAAACAATATTCTACGATCGAGTTGTTGTTTCTTTAAAATAATTATAGATCATAGATCTCGTAAAAAGAAATAAAAATTAAATTTCTTACTACCGCATTATGCTACGGGTGTACGGAATAATAATATGCACTGAGTTCTCGTTCAACAAATGCGCCGAAAACGCCAGCACACCATTAGTGTTGTCAGTCAAAGTAAATCCTGGATTTTCTTTCGAGTCTTGAAATTTAGCGCACAACGGACGAAACTCGACGGGAAATAGTTTTGTTTTTCCTACGTCAAGGAAAATTCAGTTCTTCATCACTGTGACACTTGAATTTCCGTTTTTACTGGTTTTTTTTATATTTTTCTTTATTCGTGGGGTCGAGTAGGCAACTAGAGTATCGACATCCACGCGTTTCTCCCTACGAAAAATTGCAAGTGACCGCGAATCATCTAATTTATAAATAACGCTGAAAATAACGACTAAATCCTTTGAGCCAACTAATTAAAATCCACGAAATTCGGTTCAGAGCAATTATACTTAACGAACGATCAATGTCTTTTATTATTTTTAAATCTGTGAGTCATTCTTTGTCAACTCAATTTCGTTGCAGTTCGCACTACAGTGTAAAAAAAAAAAAAAATGAAGCGCGAGCTCTGCATCATTCAGATCCGGAATAAAATCTCTGTTCGCGAAACAAAGCGACGATTAATTTTGCTGCGCTAAATTCAATCAATATTAACATTATTTCAGTGTCAACTTATATAAATAGAAACATCATGGGGGGAATTAAAAAAATAACAATAATTGTTGTTGACAAGGAATGTCTCACGCGCGATCGCTTTTTATATACACTGCGTGGATACTGTCGCTAAAAAACGTACACTACGAATAATATGGTGTCTATCAGACTGCACGCGGTTGAAAATAGCTCAAAAGATTGCTCTCTCGCGACTGCTCGTCCCTCAAATCTCGGTCCCTCTATCTAGGATCCTTTTTTTTATTCTTTTTTCATTTTATTTCGAAAAGGAACTTGAATTTAATTCTACAATTTTAGTCGTTTTGTTTGTTAGTTTTTGTTTGTTTGTCTTCAAAGGCCCAAGTATGTTCCTAGGACGGGAACGAAGCGAAACTGATTTGGAATATTCAACGAAGAGAATGAGAGAGTTTCGTGTTTTTTGTCTTACTACATGCTACGAAATCGTAAAAAGATAATGATGGCTATTCCGTTTGTTCCATGAGAGTAATCGGCGTTCTGGGCGACGTTCCAAATAAAAATATTGCATAGTTAATCGCGGGGATAGGGGGGGGAGGGGAACTATGAGTTATTGTACACGCGAGATCGTAATATTTGCGTTGTTCGATAATTGATCGAAGATTTTTCTGTTTTTTTGAGCTCGCACCCGCATCGACACTCGGTGGCCCCGGAGGGAACATTTGAATTTTTGTTTCGTTAAAGCTAATCTCGGCTGACGTGCGAAAAAACTTTTCTCGTTTTACAGAATCGTCAAATAATTAGGCTGGCGCAAAAATCAAATCTCGTTTCCGTTTTCTCGATTTTCAATGCGAAATGAAGTTGCTCTCGACCAGGGGAAAAAATAGTTTAATCGAAAACTAAATTTTCCCGATTTTCGGGAGTTTTTTGAATAGGAAATTGAAATAACGAAAATTTTTGGTTGCGCCGTCCTACGTAATAACGCACGCCACGCCCACCTCTCTTACTTTTCTCCTTTTTTTAGTCTCGTAATTTTCTTCTCATTGAATAATTTTACTTGAGATGAAAGTTGGTGAGAAAGCGAGTAAACAAATTTGAGTAAAACCTACGTGGGCACAACTCAGATCTGAAGGTATTCGCGGTTGTGGTGAGTTGATTATTATTGGCTCGTCCACTTGTTCGAGGATTGGCGAGTGGTACCAAGTAAGGCCTGAACAGTTAGGGTTTACTATTGTCGTTGTTTAAGGACAACGTGTCAGAGAGCTTTTGTTGTTGTTGTGCGATTTCGGTGACCGCACCGCCACTCATTAATTTAGCATTGTTGTTTTCCGTGTTTGAGACTTTAGCGTATTCTCGTTTTCTCTGTTGTTGTTGCTGTTGCAAACATTCGGTCTTGACGATCGTTATGTCGGGATTATTTTCCAGCACCGAGGTCGCACCTTTCGTCACGATCCCGGGTAGCTCGAGGTAACCACCGCCCTCCCGTTTTATCGTCGCCGATGTCGTCGGCGTCGCTGCCATCGACGCGTTTGCACTGAACTTTTGCAATATTTCGTTCACCGCCTCGTTATTATCCATGTCGTTGTTCATCTCCATTGCGCTCGTTGCCGCGCTCAATTCCCCCGCTAGCGATATCCTGTCCGGACCCTGAAGTGTCGAGAGATAAGTCGCGAGCGTGTGTACCGTTACGTTCAAAAATTCCGCTGCTCGAAATAACGTGATCTCCTTTCTTCTTAGCTTCGCTAGAACCTCCGCCGGTCCAGGCTCGGACCAAAAATCCCTCACTCTGTAATTATCGAATAAATAATCAAAACATTGTCACGATTCCCTCTCATTCGAAAAATCACAGAATTCAGTGACATCTCGCAAGCGTGCACTGAAAAGAAAATTTTGTTGAAAAAGATCGATATTTTGTTGGCTTCGTTCAACTAAACGTTTTTTTTCGAAAAATCACAAAAATTTTGTCATTCCAGCAAAAAACATTCTGGAAAATCGTTTTCGGAAAGTAAATTTTTGTCATTCCAATCGTAAATTTTGCTGACAGTTCCGTTACAATGAA